>OX352725.1:2956250-4411875 GCA_947095575.1 Electrophaes corylata | reverse complement strand
TAGGTACTGTGTGTGAATGAGTATAGGTACATATATATAATGATTAATTTGTATATATTAAGTAAAAATAAAGAATGCATGTTACGAAACAATTTCCAGGCGTTTTTCCACTTCTTCGTAGCTTAATGATAATAACCACTCAATAAGTGCTTTTTTGCATTTATAGTTATTCATAGGGTAGATATTCAAGGTTTTATTAATATTATTATAGAGGTAGGTAGATTGTGTTGCAAACTGACGCGATGCAAACTGAGATCGAGCAGTAACTCTAGTAGCTACTTTATCTTTTCTGCGTTTATCTAGTTTTTTTGGGTTAAGCCCAATAGATCTGTGCAACTTCAAAACGGTACTTAGGATGTAAAGTTTCCTGACTGATAGCAGTCCTGAATCTTTGTAGAGCATCTCTGTAGAGTATCGGTAGGGCTTAAAATGCATTACTTTTAACAGAGACCTCTGTGCTCTTTCGAGTTCCAAGAACTTTACTTTAGAAGCTCCACCCCAGACCGGTATACAATAATTTTGAATAGATTGTGCCAAAGATATGTAAATTTGGTTAATTAAGTCTTTTGGTGCAATATGACGTAGAATTTTAAAGATCCAGGTTAATTTGCGAACCCTATTCATCAGGAGTTCAATGTGAGCGTGCCAAGATAGACGTTGATCAATCATTATTCCTAGGTATTTCGTAGTTGTTACTTTATTAATTTTAGGACAATCACAAGACGAGTTATTGAGGTTACAATTGTGTATTTTTAGATTAAAATCGTTATTAGGTTGGCTGTTATTATATTTAGTGAAGGTCATGAAGTTAGTTTTGGAGACGTTTAAAGTTAGTAAGTTTATGTTAAGCCATTTAGAAATTTTGAACAGACCCTCTTCAGTACTTTTCTTAACGTCACTCCATGAAGTTCCACTAAATACTATGGCAGTATCATCTGCATAAGAAAAAATGTTTGCGTTGTTTAATTTGAGGTTACAGAGATCGTTTATATAAACCAAGAATAGAGTTGGGCCCAGTACGCTCCCTTGAGGTACACCATAGCTAATGGTCTCATAATTACTAGTGAATTCACCAATTTTAACAGTTTGCCTGCGTTCACGTAAATAGTCTGTCAGAAGTGCTAGCGGCATTCCTCGAACCCCTACTATTTCAAGCTTTTTGATAAGGGTTTCTACAGACACAGTATCAAAAGCTTTCTTTAGATCAAGAAAGACCGCCAAGCACTTTTTTCCGCTATCGACTTGTTGCACAATAAGTTTACTAATAGCTACTACAGCATCTTCAGTAGAAATCCCCTGCCTAAAACCGTATTGTGAGTTAGATAGGATATTAAATTTATTCAAATATAATAAAAGTCGGTTATTAATTATTTTTTCTATTACTTTCGAAATAGATGGTAGCACGGATATAGGTCTGAAGTTATTAATGTCATCTTTTTTTCCACTTTTATATACCGGTGTTACAATTGACTGTTTCAGGAGATTAGGGAAGATTCCTTTAGTGAAACAAAGGTTTACCAGATGACATAAAACTGGAATTATAAAATGCTTAGATAGTTTTAAAAATTTAGTAGGTATATTGTCCCATCCGGGAGCCCTTTTAGATTTGAGATTAACTATGATATTGTGTAGTTCTTTATGATCTGTTTCCAGAAGCACAAAAGATGAAACTTGACTGCGCGGTACTGTTAGATTAGAAGAAGAATGAGTGTCGGTTATGTTATTTTGTAGAGAAATACTTTCAGCCAGAGATTTTCCTATGCTAGAGAAAAATAAATTTGCATAATCAACTGATTCCTTTGGTGAGGCCTTTGTATTAAGTAAGTGTATACTTGAGGTCTTTGTTGATTTATAGTTTGTTATATTATTGATAGTTTTCCATAAGTGTTTACTGTTTTTCGAGGACTTGTCAAGTTGGTCTTTGTTGTATTTTCTCTTAAGTTTTTTTATTAGGTTGTTACAGTAATTTCTATATCTTCTATAGGTTATCTTAAGTATTTCATTGTTAGGGTCGGTGCGTAGTTTTCTTTGCATATTATTTCTATTTATAATACAGCGTAAGATGCCTTGCGTGATCCAAGGTTTTATTATCTGTTTACTCCTAGGTATGCGTATAGCCATCGTGTTATCAATGATACATTTTTGTATCATAGAAATTAGCAGTCTACATAGAGTGTTGGGGTCATTTAATTTAAATAAGTCTACAAGGTTTAGCTCAGATAGGCATTTAAGTGCATTTTCATAATTAACGACTATTTTAGACTTGCAACAGATCTTATCAGTAATCTTAGAGAGGCAAAGTAAAACCATTTGATGGTCAGTAACAGAGGTGTGAAGCACGGCGACTACGGCTGAGTTTTTATTTTTGTTTATTTTTAACAAGGCGTGGTCTAAACAGCTATCCACTCGTGTAGAAAAATTATGTCCAGGAAGAAGACCATGCATAGATAACATGTTCAAATAGTTTAATCTGTTGTTCCTTTCTTGGCTATTTTCTGTTGATCTAGGTAAAGTATTTATATTTATGTCCCCTACTAGTATAATTTGTTCGTATCTTTTTATACTGTCCAGGTACGTGTTAAGAGAATTTATAAATAGTTCAGCACTTGTGTTGGACGGTGACCTGTAAATACATAGGATAATCGTGTTATATATATTTATTTGCAGGCAAGATGCATGTTTCAATTCTATTTCCTTAACCATTGTTTTATGTATATCCTTAATGTAGGTAGTGACCCCATCGTTTTGGTTTAAATGCACTGTACTAGCAAAAGAGTTGTAGCTCGTTAGGTATGGAATGGGTTTATTCTGCGTTAATCTACACTCCGTTAACACAATAACATCAGCATCAAATTTAAGTTGTGCCAAGTTAGATTGTAGGTCATCTATATTTTTGTAAATACTTCTAATATTCTGCGAAATTATAGTTAAATCTGTAGGCTTTACACATAACTTTTGAGAAAGTTCATTAGTTTCACATTCAAAGGAGTGCGCAATTTCAACATCATCCAATTCATTTATTTCCAAAGATTTGTCCATCATGAAGAGTTGAATAAAGAAATTTCGTGCTTTTCAAGTAGTAGTTGTGTGATGTTTTTTTGAGATAGTTTATGTGTTTGTTTTAAGTAGATCAATATGTTTAGTTTATAAGGATTGCTCATTGAAGATGAGAAGGCAAGGCTAGCTTCATTAAAGTTATATAGTTTCGTATTTAAAAATGGAAGCGATTCGTGTGATTGTGATTTATGTAAAAATGTGCAGAATACAATAAAGTTTAGCAATATATACAATAATAATAAAATAATGATAAAATAACGTTTCCTAACTATGTTACAATAAGATTGAGTACTCGCAAAAGTTGAATGCAGTAGTCATGCAGCCTGAAGCAGGCTTTGAACCTGGTTTTCGGATGTAACTAAAATAATTGGAGTATATTCAGACTTTCTCACATAAACACGGCCATAGGATGTCCAGCAGAATTTATATGACTTGGATTTAGCGAGGTCCCTGGCAAGGAAAAAGAGACGTGAGCCCTTCACCGTCAATTGCTCAGAAACAAATACAGGAGTCTCTTCGTTTTTCGTAAAGCCTAGGTTTTTAGCACGGAGTTTGCTTTTATTTCTAGTGTTGAAAATTTTGCTCTTTTTCAGAACGTCAGTCTTTACGATAGTAGTGGAAAACTCTACTACAATAGGTGTATTTTTCTGTCCATCTTTTTTTTTCTCGTACTCTATAGATGTCTCTGACATCCGACTTATTGATGTTACATTCAATGGATTTACCTAAGCGTAGGACCATGTTTATGAGATCTTCCTTATCTTCCGAGTTATTTTTTGGCACATTTTTAATTTCAATATTAGTTTTTCGGCTGCCCCTCTGCAGCTCCTCAAGCCTGTCCTCTAGCAGCGTAATGCGTTCCCTATCTTTCATACGCTGTTGTTCTAGAAGCTCAATTTTCTTTGTCAATTCTTCATTTTGCGCAATTACTTGAGTAACAGAGGTTTCAATGTTACGATTTGATTTTTGGATATCTGTTAATGAAGGCGTAAATAATTTTTTGAGCTCCGTTTCCTGGTCAGTCATCAGCCCTCGAATCAATGCTTTCATCTCTTCTCTGAAAGAACGCATGTCATCACACCAATCAGGCTCTCTTGTTCGTTTTCCTCGTAAAAACACGTAGCTAGGCGGAGTAGTATCCGAACTCAATTTGCTTAAATTACTCTCTGAAGGAGACTTGTTCATTGCCGTCTCGCTCATCATAAATACCAGGCAGCTATAAGTGCCGAGAGAGTATTCTTTCTTTATGCGCAAGAGTAATTCTTCCGAGAACGACTTGTACTAACGTTGAGTTAAGCTCAAATGTGCAGGGGTCGGCCGGCCGGGCAGACTCGTAGCTGTTGCGTAGCACTTCGTTAGTGTCGTAGCGCCCGTGTAGGCACGTAGCTCACCTGCTCGATTGCCTTAGATAATTTCAACGCGGCCGCTCACGCACTCTTTGGCGCGGTTGGAATAGGCTCGGCCGAGAAGCCGATGATCGCCAGTTCAATTCCGCAAAAAGCAGAGAAGCAAAAAGTGGCACTCACTTACTGGTGTTCGCGAAGTGAGGGGACTCTTGGGGCGCAGCACCAGTCGGGCTTCTAAACTTAAGGCGGAGTCCTATGAATTTAAATATTGTCTAAAAATGATCGACAACACGTCCACCGTGTACAAAAGCCGCGAGGCAAAAGTTATCTATCTATACTAAATAAATAAATAAAATAAATAATGCTGGACAACCCACACAGCATCATCTAGCCCCAAGCTAAGCAGAGCTTGTGTTATGGGTGCTAGATGACTGATATACTTAATACAATACTATTTTACATAAATAGATATTTTTTATTATACATAGAAAATACCCAGAACACCCGGAATAAATATTTGCAGATCGTACAAACATTCATCCCAAGGCGGGAATCGAACCCGCAACCTCTGCGTCGCAGGCGGACATTCGCCCGCCACGCCGCATCGGTCGTCATACTATATACAGTAATAATAATAATAATATTTTAAAGAGGAAAGATTTGTTTGTTTGCATTGAATAGGCTCCGAAACTACTGGACCAATTTGAAAAATTCTTTCACCGTTGGGAAGCTACACTATCCCCGGGTGACATAGGCTATATTATATTTTCAAAAAAAATAGGGATCCTTACTAAGACCCGTGTGAAGCCGGGACGAACTGCTAGTTTTTATATAAACTTCAACACCCGTTATACTCGTTCACCGGTTGAATTTCTGAAATTCCTTTCTTAGTACACCTCTACGCGCCAAGCCAAATTATCCTGAAAATTTCAAGTCTCTACAACCAACCGTTTAGACTGTGTGTATATGTCAGTCAGTCAATCAGGACAGAGAGACAATCAGTCAGAAATAATAGCAGCTATCATAATTTACCATAACTTTTTATAGTGCTCACCTGCGCTTAAAGAAATCACAAGGATTTTATCTCTAAAAGTTATCCGAATCGGGGGTATTATAACATGTATATAATAATATGATATAATACTAATGTAACCTAATATTAATGCTGGACAATCCACACAGCATCATCATACATTAGCCCCAAGCTAAGCAGAGCTTGCGTTATGGGTATTAAATGACTGATATACTCAATACATTACACACATATTTATTATGCATAGAAAATACACAGAATACCCGGAATAAATATTTGCAGATCATACACACATTTATCCCAAGGCGGGAATCGAACCCGCAACCTCCTGTGTTGCAGGCGGACATTCGCCCGCCGCGCATCAGTCAGCACTTATATACCCACATTTGTTGTATCAATCCTTCAAATGGTATTCTTTGAAACTGATATTTTTTAGTAGTAGGCTTTTAGTGAAGGGCTCGCCGGGGAAGTACTACCACCACGCCTATTTCTGCTGCCAAACAGCTAACCGGAACCCGGTGTACGGCACATGAGGTTTAACATCTGTATGCCTCAGATTGATGGTAGCCCCACTTAACCTGATGTTAAGTGGTTACGCTTTTTCCATCAGCAAATTGTAATAAAGAAAAGAAAGGCCCAATTTAGACAATCGAATTCTAGTTACAATCTCGTCTTAGCTCCAAAACTTACGTGAATTGGGCATGTTAAATTAGTTGCGTTTAAGTAAAAGGATCATACAAAAAAACGGTAGGAACCAAGCCGTAAGTTTCTTGCCGGTTCTTCTAGGCTTGGTCGCGAGGAACTGGCGCTTAGATTCACCTAGATTTAAGACGTTTCAAGATGATCCCTGCGGATATTACTGAATAAATGATTTTTGACTTTGATTTTGACTTTGCAATGTTCTTTGTAAATTAGTAACTGTTTAGCTTTAAATATTTCGTGCTTAATCATATTATCTTTCTTGAGAAAATTATCAATAAAATTATGCAACAAAGTTATCTTTTAAAAACGTAATATAAGAAGTATATTATAAAAACGGTCACGTATTTTATAAAAAGGTTTTGTCGCTTGAGTACTGTTATATAAGAAAAAATAAAAAAGTACCTAAAACTAAGTAAAATATTATGAAGAATGATTTTTAAAGAAAATGATGATAAAATTGTGTTTAGTTTATCTGTTTTCTGTCATAATAGTGGTATGTATATTACTAATAAGTTGGATTATTACTAGAAATTTTGCTACAATTATCTACATATATCTATACCAACCATAAGAATCTTTGTCCTGACTGATTGACTGGGATATAGACAACGCACAGCCTAAACCACTGGTATATTCATTTTGCGTAGAGGTGTACTAAGAAAGGAATTCCCGAAATTCAACCTCTAAACGTGTACAGCAGGGGTTGAAATTTGTGTAAAAAGAACGTTTCGCAATTTATTTACACGTTTTGCTATGATAAAATTTAATGCCTTTTTCCTTCAGAAGTTCTTTGGTTTTTCAGTCGATTCCTGTAACATTTTCGGGATAAAACGTAGCTTATTATGTTAATTCATGATAAGGCATAAGGCATGGCATAAGGCATGATAAGTTGATCAACAGGCTACCAGCAGGATCAAAGTCCGAACAGGCGACATAGTGTTGAGTTGAGGCAATTTTGCGGCGGTTGCATAACACCACATTTATTGTTTATATTTTCTTCAATGAGACGCGAAATATCATCATAAATTCCACTTTTAATCGTGTCAATCTCTATGTTTTATTCTTTAAAACTGACATTTCAGGCAAGTCCAAAATTGGGCCGATACTTGGTGGATAAGTGGATTTTTAAAACCACTTGCGAATAGCAAATTAGAATTGCAAGCTGAAGCTCGGTTTTTTCTGAAATTTAATAATGTAACTCAAATTTTTAGAGTTCATACAGGCATTTCAGGCAGGCAGGGTTTCGAGGCATACAGTTGTTTAAGACTCATATGCCTGTAATGTCACTGGCACCGGCCCTTCAAACTGGAACACAGCAAGCTGTTTGGCGGCAGAAATACGCAGGTCGCGACTCGTGGTCCCACTAATTTGACCCACTGGTGGGACAGACGCATGGTCTTGACTTGTATGACTATTTATAAAATAAATCTTCTTTCTTAAAAGAAAAACAAGAATAATCTTGTTTCTCTTTTACGGCATTGACTTTTTCTCTCTGACTTGTCTTCTGTTATTTAGGAAAAAACGAAAAATTAACTTTTGTTTCCTATTCCCAGGTGTCATCAAATCCGCTAGGCCAACTAGTACAGTCTTGCAATGCCTGTCCACCTACCTCATATAGCAGTCCTATCTCCGTCCCAGTCGTCATTCAACAGCCAAGCAGTTCCAGCTCTTATTCTCAAGCTTCCACAGCTCAAGTCCCTACCACCTATCCAGGTCCCTTGGGGGAATCTTTGAACCAGATCGTACTGAACCGAATTCTCTCAAATCCATCGTTGCAGAAAATAATTGATCCAAATACTAAACTTTATAATCAAAATGGAAATGAAGTACAAAGGCAAGTACCAAATACAGGCACTCCTAATGTTATAAATAACTATTTTATTGTACCACCAGAATTCTTTAGTCTAAACGAAACCACAACCAAAAATCAAGAAGGTTTAGTTGAAATAGACAAAACAGCAAAAACACCTCGTCACAAAAAATTAAAAAGAAGATTAAAGAAACTCAAAAAAGGCTCTGCTGAAGATGACAAAGTCGTGACCAAACAAAACAGGAAAAGAAGAAAGCATAATCAACCTAAAAATACAGCAAAAAGAAAGCGCATTGATGATGACTATGATGAAATAGAAAGTGTAGAATTGGTCGATGATCACGATAAGTCAAAAGAAACTACAGTAAGAGATCAAGAAAGAAAAGTAAAACAAAAAAATCGCTCACAAAAAAAGAAGAAAAAAGAAGTAGCATCAACACCAGATGAAACTATTGAAGACGAATCTAATGAGTTAGAAGATCATAGTTCTGTTGTAACAACTAAAAACAAAAAAATTAAAAACGTGGAGATAATAAAACCTAATCCTAACAGAAAACATGTCGGTCAAGAATCATATGAAATAGGTTTGGAAGAGCCAGAAGCAGAAAATAGCAAAGAAAAGTCATTACTAAGAGACAAGGTAAAAGATTTAGAAGATTTTGTTGAAATTCCAAAAAAAGGTAAAAAAGAACGTAAAGAACATTCCACTACAAGTGCTGAAGATAAGACGTTGAAAAATATTGAATTACCAACTGATGTTTCCAATCGAGCGAAGCCAGAAAATAGACCAACGAGAGATTCAAAAAAAGTACCAGAACCAAAAAGTACTACAATACCTAAAAGGGAGCCATTACCGAAAATGACACCATTTCCAGATGATGTTCTTAAGAACTTCTTTCCTTACATGCCTATGGGTAATTTTAACAACCCTTATGCAAATTACCCCACTAATTTTGACCATTATTATAGATATCTTGATCCTGTTAGAAATTCTAATGCCAATAGAAATAAAAACAAGCGTAAAAACCAAAATACAAAAACTAAAGAGGCAAAGTCCAACACGCATACCATCGAAATCAAGCTGAAGCCGAAGAATAAATTAAATGCTACTGAAACTCCTGTTACAACTGAACAACCCAATAATGTGCACGAAGTGACTTTGTCCATTGACGTGGAACAAAGTACAGAATCTATTGAAGAAGTAACAGTTATACCTTTGGAAATGCCACATAAAGTATCACCAATTATCAACGATGATCAAGAGTCTGCAAGCAGAGAAAGTTATGAAACATTCAGTAAACTGGAAAGCCTACATGACTTTATCATACCTGAGCTAGGGAAAGAAGATGAAGTTCTTCCTATGAGCAACAATGGAATTATTAACGATTACTATCCTGTTTTCGATGACGATGTTTACTACAACCCTGTTGTTGAAAAGGTAAACAATTTCATAAAAAATGATAGATACTTCTATAAAACAGGGGATGAAGATAAACTAGATAAAGAAATAAAAAAACTAGATAGATATGAAGATTCCAAAAACTTTAAGCGAGACAACCACGACAAAAAAATTGAAATGCCTGAATCTAAAACTAAAAAACTTGACCAAGATATCGAAAAATTCAACCACAAAGATAATTTGGATCATATATCCACATTTTCAGATACTGACTCCTCAGAACACGATATAGTAAAATCTAGTGATGAGATACGAAGAGTCAAAATACCCTCAAAAAACATAAGAGTGAAAGCTGAAAGTGTTGAGACTGTGTTTGCAGGGTCTAAAGTTGCCAAGTATGGAGTTCCTCCCGATACAAAGGTAGAAGAATATTCTAGCATTCACAGTGCTGATGAGAGTTCTTCAAATGAAAGACACACATCATACGTTGTTGCAAAATCTATTGGACACCCTGATGACTATTGGTAGTTAAATAATTTCATTTCTTGCGTTGATGTTTTGGTATCAATTGGAATCAAGTTTAGAGTTACTGTTAATTTATGATAAGTATCAAAAGAAATCAAAATGGGTTTTGTTAAAACGTAAAATTAATTATAATTTATTATTAATGTTACAGAAAACAAATAAAACAATTATTTAATCTGTTCTTTTTATCCAACTTACTGATGAAACAAATAAATGGCCCAACTGATGTTAAGTGGTTACTATCACCTCTAACAAAGCATTACCTCCCAGACATTTCTGCTGTGTTTGGTGCTGTCGTGATTGATTCTGTCCGAGTCGTCGCTCCATCTAGTCTGAGAACGTCCTAACGTTTGCCTAAACGTGGTCTCCACGCCAGAACTCGTTTACTCCAGCGAATGTCGGTTCTTCGGCATGACCAGCCTATCGTGAGTGTCTACGTTCCGGTACCAGTGTACCGGAACGTTTGCGCACATATTTTTATTGAATAGAAAAATCCATTGTTACACCACCGGATTCAAATCCACGACATTAGGATCAGAAGGAGGTACCACTTCTACTACACCAACGCTGATCTCACCTGAGGTAACTGAGAATAGTTACACATAAAATCAGGCCGGTTTCTCATAGGCTAAGCAAAGACCATGGATTTTCTTTTGCTAAAATCTTGATAGTACCTCTTTAGTTTCGTTTTTGACTCACTCTGACTAAAATAAAATAAAATCTTGCATAAAGTTATTTAAAATTTTATTATAATTAACAAATACACAGCAATTTATCACAATTCAATTACTTTTACAAATGCTAAACAATTTTATTACACGTTCGCCTATATCTACTGCTAAGCAGTTGTTTTTCTGTTCGAAGGGTGTGGGTGCCAATGAAAATACAAGCAAATTATTTTTTATTTTATTTATTAATATATTTTTAATCACAAATATTTTATATTATCCCAAACATTCACAAAGTTTTAGAAAGTAAAGAAATCTTTCAATCAGTTAAAACAGACAAAATTGTATGTATAGCATCCCAATCACATGTATCTTTTTTGCTTAATATTTCTAAAAGATATAACAATTCTCGTAACATTTTGACTGACTTATGCCCAGAATTTAACTTATCTGAATTCTCTGTAGATAACTTTTTCTTTTCGTGATTTATAGAGTCCGTATTAGCAGAACTGTTTCCGGGCCCTAATTTCTCAACATTATTTGTAGAACGCTTAAACGATTTAGTATCATGAATAGATGAATACGGAATATCGTTTAATAAGAATGAATCTGTTATTTCTGACGCAATCTTTTGCGGTGATAAAGGTAAATAGTTTGAAACAAATGGTGCTAATGAACCAGAAAAACAACAATTTGGATCATATGGTATGGGTATAGATGATAAGCTGTTCGATGATGAAATTGTTTGAGTTGTAGGGTTTAGTAATGTATTTGATGAAGGTTCATATAGATAATATGATGGTGATGACAAGGAATTTATGGGTAATGATTGAGTATTCGATGATTCTGAAGGTAAGTAACCATGGGCAGGCTCTAGGCTGGTTATTGTATTTGAAAGTGAAAGAGGTAATATTAATGTAGAAAGTGGTGTGTCACGAGAAGGATTTGAATTAACGATAAGCGAGGTAGGTACTGGTGGTAAAGGGCAGTAAGGAATTGGGCTATATGCTGAAACACAAGAAGTCTTGGTCAAATCAACAGGTTCTGTCTGTAATACTGATTTTGAAGGTGCTAATGCAACTAAATAAGGTAACGGTTCCATTAAAATCGGCGGTTTTGTTTCTGGCAGATTATAAGACAAATCAAAACAAGGTGATAAATATTTAGTAGATTCATTCTCAATATCAAATGGTAGGTAAGTGCTGAATGGATCTAAAGAAGAAGTGTCAGAAGCTTTGAATGGTAATTTTACAGAAGATGATAGTGATGGAGTAGACTCGTCAATCGCAGTAGATGCAGAAAAAAATGGTGTAATAGAAAGAAGAGATGAGTCAGTAATAAATTCATTACTTCTAAACGGCTGCATTTTATTGTAACAACTGTATTTTGACGCACATTCCTGTGCATAGTTCAAGACTTGTTTAAAACAACTATCAAAATTAGGAATCATTACCATAGGCAATTTTGAAATATCTAAACTAGAAAAATAGTTCAGATGAAATGCCAATTTTAGTCTTATGTTTGTTATATCTTCTGCTACAGACGACCTTTCAACAGTTTCTTGTAAAGTTTCAAATGGCTCTTGCTTATCTGTCACAGTGTTGATTGGCAGTGTGTGGCCGATAGCGACTGCCAAAAACATCTGCGAAATAAAATAATATGTAAATGCTTACACAAAAAAACACTAACTAAGTTGTGAGATACATGAATAGCGGATGATAAAATAACTTCACGCGGACGAAATCATGTTTTGCTAGTCTAGTTATAATAACGTAGACACCTACCTGAAACAATATTAAAAATATAGTTTGCTTAACCCACACCACCATATTCACACAATTTAGTTTCAAAATGGCCGTCTCCTTCGTGCCCCATATTTATAAACTCATTTATTTCCAAAACTGTTACTCTAGATTTCAAAAATAAGTAGTTTTTACGATAAATGTGTCGGTTTTCTATGAATTATGTACATAAAACCTTTTTTCCAGGTAAAAAATGCAATGTCAACACCGCGATAAAAGCATAGATAGGCTTGTTATTATATTACTAGTACTTAGTTCTTTCTTTTTTTTTTTTTTTTTTATGTAGGTACCTAGGATAAGTACCAATACCATATACCTATGTGTGTTTTAGTTAGACAAATAAACGTTTTATCTATCTATCTAATTAAATTTTTTATGATTGCTTATAAATCTTTGCTATTACAAAATCAATTTCGCAAGTCAGTCCATAGTTCTTAAATAATAAAAATGGTGAAAGAAGACTGATGCCTATCTACGTAGGTATATATATGTACGTGATTTTTTCTATCATAAAGTATATAAGATTACATTTGTCCGTGTGTTACACGATTTCATAGCAGGTCACGCTATGAAATTCTCTGAAAATATGACTGTGACGTCAATCAACCTTTGTTATGCAGGTGTTAAGTATCATTTCTATGCTATTGCAGTAGCTGCATGCTGGTGGAACAAGCATATGACCCACCTGATATTAAGTGTTAACCACATATCTAGGTATACCTTTTGTTTATACAACTTGTTGATGGAACAAGCAGATGGCCCACCCGATGTTAAGTGGTTACCATCACCTATAACAAAGCATTGCCTCGTAGGAGTCGTAGGTCACGCTCGTAGGAACGTCACCTACCTACCTAGATACCTACCCACCTATTTACCTAAACCTATTTAAAATCTTTGTCGTGACTGACTGACATATTGTTTTGACGACCAATATCAGCGGGCTAATGTCCGCCTGCGATGCAGAAGATTGCGGGTTCGATTCCTGCCTTGGAATAAATGTTTGTACGATCTGCAAATATTTATTCAAGGTGTTCTGGGTATTTTTATTTTATTTATGTTCTCCTTAGAAAACACCGAACCACTCCAACGCAGATAGTCAATCTTGACTATCTGTAGTTTTTGATAGATGTTTCGAACATTTTCAGCTTTTATCCTTTCCATGCTCAAGTTTATTAAGATACACATGTTTTTGGATTCCATCCAAAATCTCTGCCTTCCATTGAGAGTCTATCTCACCTAGGGTAGACAATAGGTAAAAGGTGCAAAAATTGGGTAGACACGATTGAGTTTTTAGTGTGTATTCGCACAATACTGACGTCATCGTAAAAACAAAACAGTCCAAAGGTCGTGCGTGGGTTGTGAAAATAATTGATCCGCTTATGACATGTCGATATATCGTTATAGAGGATCGTGTTGCGTCCTACGCTTTTCCTGCGGCAATGACTACAACTTTCGTAGTATGTTTTTAAGCCCAAAATGGATGAATTGGAGTGAAATAAAGCTCGTAAGATAAAAAGAAAAAGAACAACCACAGGAAAAACTGTACTTTAAGGAAAATAAAAGTGTTATTAATCAAGTCTAAGCTAGGTATTCTACAGGAAAATAATAATAATAATGCTGGACAATCCACACGGTATCATCTAGCCCCAAGCTAAGCAGAGCTTGTGTTATGGGTACTAGATGACTGATATACTTAATACAATATATTACATACATTATTTTTTATTATAGGTACATAGAAAATACCCAGAACACCCGGAATAAGTATTTGCAGATCCTACAAACATTTATCCCAAGGCGGGAATCGAGCCCGCAATCTCTTGCGTCGCAAGCGGACATTCGCCCGCCGCGCCACATCGGTCGGTAGATTTCGGCGAGTGTGGCTTGGAGCTCTACAACCTGATCTTCCCATCTCCGTTCTATCATCAGACCACCAGACGTACGGAGACGAGACACCCGTTCATGGTTGACACCCCTTCTCGCACCAAGCGCTTGGCCTCAACTTTTATTATGCGTACAGCAAAGGAATGGAACTCGTTGCCGTCGTCTGTTTTTCCGGTCACGTATAATTTGGATGTCTTCAAAAGAGTGAATGAGCGATTTTAGCTTTTGTTTTTTGGTAGCAGTTTTATACCGGACTAACGGCCGCTCGCAGCTTCGCCCGCTTGTCAGTTTTTTCCCGTTTCCGTTATTTTTTCGAGATAAAACGTAGTCTTTATGTTAATCCAGGTTGCAATCTATAATTGTTCCATATTTCGTCCAAATCTGTCCACTGGTTAGAGCGTGAAAGAGTAACAAACATCCATCCATCCATACTTACAAACTTTCGCGTTTATAATATTAGTAGGATATAACTATGTTATATCAAGTTATAATCACTGTCTATTATCTAAATGAAAGAAAAAAAAATTTTTTTCATTCTTTATTTATCTTATAACCGAATAAATAACTTATTACATAATTTTTATTAATAAAAGCTTTGCAACAAACCGATAGCACTTGATGTTAAGCGGTTACTTATACCTATTACAGTTGCATTATTAGAATACGTTTACTGAGAATGTATTCTATAAAAAAAATGTTATTGCTGGTGTAACAAATATATGACCCACCTAATGTTAAGTGGTAACCATCATCTCTAACAAAGCATTGTTTTGTAGGTCACGCACGTTAGATACGTGTCTACGATGCACTACCCTGCGTCCACCAACCTGAGGCATACAGGTGTTAAGCCTCATGTGCATGTAGTTTCACTACCACACTCAGAACGGTTCTTAGTATATATTTTTGAAATAAATCTATGAAGCGACCTTATTAACTATTGAGCGTATTTAAATGTAGCAGACATTCTCTAATACAAATAATTAATACCACTTAAGCCTAAGGGTGGGGACGAAATGTATTCGACAGGGGGGTAGGGGCCAACCACGTCCCTTGCTTGTGGTAGTGTGTTGCGCAACAAATTGCTGACCACAAGCAATTGTAATGCATTCGCTAGATTGTTAGCAACACTGTTGTCTTGAATAACTGCAGGAGTAACACCTTGCTGCAACACGCTAGGTAGTGGTTGAATTACGTTGGGTAGTGCCGGAATTACATTCTGTAGTGGCTGCAATCCGTTGGGTAGTGTTTGTATAACACTAGGGAATTGCTGCAGTACTTTGGGTAGTGGTTGCAATGCGTTGGGTATTGCGCCTGGGTAGATGTTGGGTAGCAATTCGTAGGGTAGGTCGTATGGGAGGTAGTTGAGTTGGTTGCCAAGGGTCTCGGCAATGGGGAGTACGTTGACACCGCAGTTTGGTAGAATTCTATTCAATGATTGAGAATGTACCACCTGGAAAAAATTACAAGTCAAATTTAATGTCAAAATAGATTTTATTTACATATGCCACAAAGGTCACTTTCAATAGCCATAAAATGTTAGATTAGAGCATGTTATTACTAATACTCCCAGATAGGTACATAGTGGCTGTATAAAATGTTGTTGTCACTATCACTAACATGTCAAGAAAAAGAGATGGCAACAGATTGAGACAACAGACGTGAGCTTTATTCCCAATACTTTTTTTATTAGGGTTGTCACTGTTTTTAATTACCTATTTATAATATTTAAAATAGTAGTTACACATTACAGGCAAAGAAAATATTTTATTAATTATTATGTACTACTTACATTGATTATTGCAATTTGAACGCAAAATATAATGGCTGACTTTGAATTCATGTTAATGTATTTAATTTGTGTTTCTACTGAATACTTTTTTCTATTTATAAGACGTTAATTATTATAATTATTGAGATTAACTAATGCCCAGACTAATAACAACTTTATATAACTGAAATGATAATAATTATCATACAATTATGTAATGAATTATCAGATGCTAAGAATTGAAGTTTTGCAATAAGCAAATTATCATTAATTTTTTTTTCTCAGTTCCAAGATTGGCCATAAAATGCTTTTGTCCGTTTGTCTGTCTGTCTGTTTTCGCCTGCAGGTTACATTTTTCAACCGATTTTGATGAAACAAGTTTTTGACGCACACAAGTTTTTTGATTTATTTAAATATTTTACATCCGGTTTGAAGGAAGTGGGTGCCGATGTAATTACAGGCATATGAGGCTTAACACCTGTATGCCTCAGGTTGATGGACGCAGAGTAGTACATCCTGAAGGGCATGTTTGTAATGAGCGTGACCTGCGAGGCAACGCTTTGTAATGGATAATGGTAACCATTTAACATCAGGTGAGCCATCTGCTTGTTCCAGCAAGTCACCTAAAAAAATGAAAGGCACATTAAGGGCTTAGTTCTACACAAAAAAAAAACCAGAAAGGGTTTGCGTAGAGAAAACTGCCACGCGGGCGAAGCTGCGAGCGGCCGCTAGTACGTGTATAAGTATTCTATCAGTCATGTACTTTCTATAGTACAAGCTATGCTTAATTTGGGGCTAGATGGTGTTGTGTAAAAATGTCCACAGATTGTATTATTGGTATAGATTTACAACAAAATTCCAAAAAATGCTTTTCATCAATATTTGCATGATGTTTTGGGAAAAAAATCATTACCAGAACATGACCCCAACAAAGTTTCCCGACAAACCACGCTCATAACTCCCCGTATGCAAACATATAAATTTTAAGCATTTCCACTCCCGTTTAAATACGTTGGCACATATAACATACATGCGTAAAAACCTTGTAAAAGCCTGTCGTAAATTTTGTACACAAACTTTGATTTATCGCCAAAAGATGGCGGCGGCGTACCGATTGTGGCCAGAAAAACACTTTTTAAAACCAAAATCACTTTTTTATTCTGGCCATTTTACACAACACCATATAATAATAATATGCTGGACAATCCACACAGCATCATTTAGCCCCAAGCTAAGCAGAGCTTGTGTTATGGGTACTAGATGACTGATATAGGTACTTAATACAATACAGTAAAAAATATCTATTAATGTATGTAACATTAATAGATATTTTTTACTACAAAGAAAATACCCAGAAGACCCGGAATATATAATTGCAGATCGTACAAACATTTATCTCGAGGCGGGAATCGAGGCACTATCCTGCAGGTCACGTTTGTCAGGAACGTGGCCCATGATACACAGCTCTGCGTCTAACCTAAACTATTCTTCTCCGGCGTTCACACCTTTCAAACCGAACACAGCAAATTTCATGGCTCCAAATTACAGTAAAAATATGCAATTTTTATTACAAATTGAGACTTTGCTGGAACATTTGACTTATAGTGTCATTTATTTAAATCATTGCATAGAAATGGGATATCATTTACGGTATTCCCACTACCATCCCTTTTTATGTCAAAAATGAAATTGGATCAGAAAAATTGATCATTTTGCGACTCAACTCTTGTATTTTTTTGAAGTTAAAACGAGATTGAAACTAGGACTAGATTGTAAAAATTGGGCTGCCTGAAATGTCAGTTTTGACAGCGTACCTACACCCTAACGTGCGTGACTTACAAGTCAATGGCTTGATATAGGTGATAGTTACCACTTAACATCAGGTGGCCATGCTTGTTTCACCAGCAGTAGCATTAAAAGAATACTCCTTGTCAACGCAAAAGACAGAACACGGTGTAACTATCCCAAGGTTACGTCGAGTTTATTATTACCAGATTTTAATGGACATTGTTATTCAGGTTTATAATAAAAAATGATAAATTGTCACAAATGCTCTATTAAAAGTCAGGTTCTTAGCATTAATGACGAAGAAAACAGTAAAAAAATAATTACTTATATAATTTTATGAGACATTAATGGGTAATTTTACTAATTTATTTGAAGGAAATAAAGTGAATAAATAACAAAGGAAATTATTCTTGTTTTCAGTAACTCAAAAAAACATACTCCCATTAAAAAATATGCATTAATTTCTTTCAAAACTAAATAAGTGTTAGAGATACCTGTTTAAATCTAGATAAATTTATTTTAAATACACAAATACAATACCAGTTTTTGGAAATATGTAGTTATTTCTAATAAATGTATTATAAATGTATTTTCTTTTCTTTTCTTTCTTTCTTTATTTCTCTCGGTACCCCTTAACTTGGCCTTTATGCGCCTTAAACTCGAGATTCTTGAAGCCTAAGAGGGGTAGTCAGATGTACGTCCAAATATTACGTTTGGTACCTAGTTGATATTCCATATGTGACATGTTGCAAACCCAGCACCGCTACTAGAATACTAATTTTTCAACAAAAAGTATGTTTTTATAAGGGCCGAACAGGCCGCTAAGGATCGTGGAGGTTCGACTATTTGATACTTTTACAATGGACTTTAGAATCAATTAACTAAAAGGAGATAATTTAAAAGATAAACCAATATTAATAATAATGCTGGACAGTCCACACAGCATCATCTAGCCCCAAGCTAAGCAGAGCTTGTGTTATGGGCACTAGATGACTGATATACTTAATACAACACATTGCATATAGATATTTTTTATTATACATAGAAAACACCCAGAACACCCGGAATAAATATTTACAGATCGTACAAACATTTATCCCAAGGCGGGAATCAAACCCGCAATCTCTTGCGTCGCAAGCGGACATTCGCCCGCCGCGCCACATCGGTCGTCAGTAATTCAATTAGTAATTCGGTTATTAAATAAAAACAAAAGCAAACAGTAAATAAATATTTTAATAAATAAATCAATATTTAAAATAAATCAGCAATAGAAAATAAATCTCTAGCCCCATCCGTCGCTAATATAGAAGCGTATGGACTTTGGAAATCTTTTTTGGAATAAGATGTTGGAAACGATGCCAAAGGATCAGAAAATGAACTGGTTCCTAAAGCATCGTATGGGGACATAAGGGTCAAACTAGACCTAGGGTTAGGTTTGACTGCACCTATGGATCCAAGAATTGGATCGGAAAATCCAGACGAACCCAAAAAGTTTGCATTTGGTACCGATGGGGCTTCATATGAGTACAAACTGGGTTTAGTTACAAGTGGCGCCTCGTATAAGTACAAATTAGGTTTAGCTAAAGATTGTGCTTCATAAGAGAACAAATTTGGCTTAGACAGTATTTCTAACACTGACGGTAGAGTCGAGTGCATTGGAGACGAAACTTCGTACTTAGGTGATGATAGTTTCGCTAAATTAGGTATTACTGGCTCAGGTTGAGAGGGTATGTTCATTATATTACTAACTATCAGCAACTGCAATGCTATAGCTAGATTGTTCAGCACGTTTGTATCCAAGGGCCCAGTCGTGACCTCTGGTTTAGGAACCAGGGGTGGTTTGTTTTGTGGAGCCGTAGATACTGCGGATGCTAAGTTGGTTAAAGATATAGGTAGGTTCGGCTTCTGAATTATTTGAGGTCCATTGGATCCATATTGAGGAGCAATGGATCCATGTTGTGGTGCATTAGGTCCATATTGTGGTGCATTTGATCCATATTGTGGTGTATTGGATCCATATTGTGGTGCATTGGGTCCATATTGCGGTCCATTGGGTCCAATGTTCGCGAGTACGTACTGGGTAATTGGTTGTTGATTCAGTGCTAAAACCTGTTGAGAAAAATAGTGGTTACAAATTTGCGGCGCATTTAAATGGAAAAGCAGAAGGATGCTAAAGGTCAAATTTTTTCAGTCAGATTTTGACAGATAACTGACAACTAAGCGATATAAAAATGGCAGTATTATTATTTGACTGATAAACTGAACATAGACCAACAAAAAATTGAAAAGTAAACATTTCAATGCAGACGTCTGTAAAAAGTTACTAAAACAGTTAGTAACCACGTTGATAACTGCCGGTTGCTGATTTATCACCGCAGTTAGTAACTGTTTTTGAAAGAAACGGGTAAACGAATGTTTACCTGATAAATTATTGCTTGTATTACAAAAATAGTAGTGTAACTTCTCGCAACCGTCCCCATGTTTCAAATGTGTAACTTACATGATATTTACGCAGATATAGACTTTAGTGTAATTGATTAGTTTCATTGTGTAATATTTTATCTAAATTGAGAAGAACGATAAGATAGTACTTACTATCATGATATACTTGTGACGACCAATGTGGCGTGGCGGGCGAATGTCCGCCTGCGACGCACGAGGTTGCGGGTTCGATTCCCGCCTCGGGATAAATGTGTGTACGATCTGCAAATATTTATTTTGGGTGTTCTGGGTATTTTCTATGTATAATAAAAATATCTATATTTTATATGTAATGTATTGTATTAAGTATATCAGTCATCTAGTACCCATAACACAAGCTCTGCTTAGCTTGGGGCTAGATGATGTTGTGTGGATTGTCCAGCATTATTATTATTAACATTATTACTTTGCTTAGAGTATTATTAAGTTGGCACTTGGGACAGTAAATGATGAAGTATAAAACATGAACAATAGTAGTAGTAGAGCTTTTAGTGAAGGGCTCGTCCGGGAAAGTACTAGCACCGTATTCTGCCGCCAAGCAGCGCAGCGTGTTTCAGTTTTAAAAGGTGTAGGTGGCAGTGAAATATTTTTTTAATAAGAGTTTAGAAAAAAGTTTTAGAACATTCTAGTAGGAGGGTTACGGTACGAATGTTTAACATTTAATCATGTGTTTGAAATACAAAAGCATTTGGTTGTTTGATGATTAATGATGATAGAAGGTTGTATGTTACCCGTTTCTAGCAGGAATCAATGATTCCACTCAGAACCGAATCTATAAGTTGGATCAGAAACTTTTTGATTGGCAAACCTTGGTAAGACAGCACCCCAACACTTTACACATATAGTTGGGCAAACCAGAGAACAAGAGCTTTCTGCGTCAGTAAAATAAAAAGTTTATTTGACAAAAGACAGTGTACAAGGTTTATAAAATAAGGTTGTAAAACAAGATGGGCTCCTTGATTTCCAAACTAAGTTAAGTAAAACAATTAAATGACCACGGATTGAGCGTTAGATAATCCAAGATTTGCATGGTTTTTAAAAAAGATCATACGTACGGTGCATTTTTTATGTCGCCTCGTACGACGTCCATAATCATTTTATTTATTTATTTATTTAAGGAAGACCAACAGCTTACAAAAAAATTATGCTAAATAATCTAGTTAACAGAAGAGCCAATTAGCGGTCCTCACGATTAGTTACAAACTAGGAGACAAGAAAACGCAAACAAACATTCAATTTAACTACCTACCTACTGTTTAGTGGTGGTCTGAATAAATGTTTCTATCTATCTATCTACCTACACCTACATGCTGAATCTAAACATACTACAAAGAAAAAGTTGAAATAATAACAAATTAAATGGCATTTGCCTACCTACTTAAAGAATTGACCGCTCCTTACTACTTAAAGATTGATTTTCCTGTACTTAACTCACTTTAAGTGACACAACAGGTTTTTTCCGTCTATTTCCCTCTATCAACCGTCTTTTTTTATCATTGATAGACTGTTCTTTGGCTTCAATCTCACCTGGTGGTAATGATAGCTATCACAAAGAATTGCCTTGCAGTTCACATTCATAATTCATTTCTTATTTTCTGTCATCTTTGGAAGCAACATTGTATTTTCATTTTAATTGTTTTTCTAGTGTTATTTTAAGTTCTGATGGGTAATTTTGATGATATTTTAACCATCATTACTTGAGGTCTTAGCACAAGTGTGAACAATTGAAATGAAAGTGTGTTATGAGGCATCCTGATTGGAACGAAAATGTTTCCCTTTGGTTTTGAAGAAAAACGCCATCTTTTTCTTCAAAACCGATGACGGCTGACTTTACTATTTTACCGACTCGACTTGACTAAAAAGAATTTATTCAACCCACTTGACATTGGCAAAATTGTCCGCAAGACGGACAGATGCCCCAAAAAAATACTGTAATGTCACTTAGAGTATTGTTGACATCACATGTCTCGAGATCTGTTTTTTTATTCTATTTGCTGATGGAACAAGTATACCTATGGCCCACCTGATATTAAGTGGTTATCATTGCTTATAACAAAGCATTGCCTTGTAGGTCACGTTCGTTAGGAACGTAACCTACAATACACTGCTCTGCGTCCATCAAATACAGGTGTTAAGCCTCATGTGCCTGTAATTACACCGGCACCCACACCTTTTAAGCCAGAACACAGTAAGCTGCTTGGCGGCAGAAATAGCAATGGTGGTAGTGCTTCCCTAGACGAGCCCATCACCAGCTTTCTTATAACAGGCTTGTTTGGGCACAAGTGTTTCATCTGACTAGCTTCCCAGCTCACTTAGTAGTAGCTGTTTGTGCTGTAGGTTGTGGGTTCAATCCCCACCGAGGACAAACATTTGTGTAATGAACATAAATATTTTGCTCTATGTCTGGGTGTTATATTCTAATCTAAGTAATGTATTTACAAAAAAGCCGCATAAGTATAAGTATTCTATCAGTCATCTGATGTCCATAGTACATGCTTAGTTTGGGGCTAGAGAATGTAAAAATGTCTTAGAGATATTTATTTTATTTTTATACTAGCGGCCGCTCGCAGCTTCGCCCGCGTGGCAGTTTTTTCCCGTTCCCGTTATTTTTTCGGTGTAAAAAGTAGCCTATATGTTAATCCAGGTTGCAATCTATAATTAGTCCAAAATCCATCCAAATCGATCTACTGGTTAGAGCGTGAAAGAGTAAAAAACATCCATCCATCCATGCACTTTCGCGTTTATAATATTAGTAAGATATCTTTGCCCTTTAGACGACAGCTGTAAACATGTACGGAGACTGTTATTCAAAGCACGTTCGACGCAAACACGTACCTTATCAGAATTGAATTAGGAATGGATAAATGGAAGGCATATTCTATTCTTAGATACTACTGGTAAAACCGAACTAAGTGGGACTTAGCTCTCGTGAGTAGAAGTAGAGCTCTGTAGGGACACTGTAAGTATGAATGTGGTATCACCACTGTTGAGCCCCTATCAACTACCTATAATAAGTCTTTTGTATTTTACACACTTCCAATAAATAGTCACTTTTAATTACACCAAACTGTTTATTCAATTATTTCCAAGAGGTTACACACGCACACCGGATCGGTAGCCGACAGGGACTGGCTCCGATCGCACTCATACTTCTCGCTTACACACAAAACTGCTGATACCACATTCATACTTACAGTGTCCCTACAGCTCTTAGTGAAGGGCTCGTCCGAGGAAGTACTACCACCATGCCTATTTCTACCTTGGAGGCAGCTACTAAGTTCCGGTTTGAAGGGTGTGGATGCCGGTGTAATTACAGGCACATGAGGCTTAACCTGTATGACTCAGGTTGATGGACGGAAAGCAGTGCATTGTAGGGCATTTTCTTAACCATCACCTATAACAAGGTATAAGTCTCGCAGGTCATGATCGTAAAGAAAATGCCCCACCTGATGATGCAAACATAGCTAAACTAATGACGACCGATGTGGCGCGGCGGGCGAATGTCCGCCTGCGACGCAAAGGTTGCGGGTTCGATTCCCGCCTTGGGATAAATGTTTGTACGATCTGCAATTATTTATTCCGGGGTTCTGGGTTTTTTCTATGTATAATAAAAAATATGTATGTATGTAATGTATTGTATTAAGTATATCAGTCATCTAGTACCCATAACACAAGCTCTGCTTAGCTTGGGGCTAGATGATGCTGTGTGGATTGTCCAACATTATTATTATTATTATTAATTCTCTGTTAAAAATAAGCGCCAGCCCTTTGATCGTTAGTCACATTCACCAGTCCCTTGACTTGACCACAATTACATATTATTGTATGTACATAACTAAGTATGTATGTTTCCATACATTTTCTTATCAATACTTTTCGAAACTTAAAATTTGAAATTATGTCAGTGTTACAAAAAATTACGTGGTACCGAAGATATAAAACATTTTAAATTCTATTATTCGTGTTGTTTTCATTTATTTTATCATGGTTGTCGCTGTTCTTTTAGCCGTTAGCCTATTTATATGTCGGGTAAGTACTTTTACAACTAAATATATCCATTATACATACTTATTTTCTGGAAGAGATCGCTTACTAGCGATAAGACCGCCCATTGTATATATATTTATTTGTTTTGTAAGTTTTTCTTTTTGTTAGTTTGTAAGGTGTGCAATAAAGTATTTTCATTCATTCATTAATTATTTCGTTCTATTAATTTACAAAGAAAATTACAGCTAATACAAGTTATAAAAATAAAAAATAGCATCACGACTTTAATCCCCAAGCACGGTAGATATCCCCTCCTATCACTTAGTACCAAGTACCTACTCAAGATTCTTCGAGGATGTCTAAGGGGGGTAGTCAGAGGTACGTCCAGTTAGTACGACTATGCGCTTCAAGAAAACTATAATTATATTTATGTGTTTTTTTCAGTCCCAATCTCAACTCTGTGGACCAGGGGGTCCATTCCCAGGACTACTGGGCTATGAAAACGGCCCATTTGGAGCTGGTCTACCACTGGGGTCCCCTGTTTTTGGCCCAGGATCCCCTTGCGGCAGACAGCCCCCTTGTGTACAAATACCCCCTTGTGGAATACAAGGGCCTTGCGGCTTACCACCATGTGGCCAATGCGCGCCACCTTGCGGAATACAAGTTCCCTCTACCGGCATAATATCTCCTCCATGTGTGGAAGTACCTATTATCAACAATATAATTCCGAACCAGCCTTGTGGCCCGTTATTTGGACCTTCAATAGCACCGTTTGTGCCTGCGTGTGACTCCACACAAGCTCCAACAGTTCTGATAGATAATACCTTAGCGAACTCCCTCGCAAACGCTTTACAACTACTTATCGTGAGCAACCTTTTAGAAAGCACTTTGACAGCTCCTTCTGCCACCTCTATTTACTCTCCGATTTGCGAAACAGTTAATCCTTATTATGGGAATGTGGTTGAACTCCTAACTCCAGACTACTACCCTTGCAATCAAATAGTAACATGCGAGCCTATATATGAACCTTTTATAGATATTCCTTGTTACCAGGAACCAATTTTCGCTCCATGTCTAGAAGTTAATGCGATACCATTTGTTGATAACTGTTTCAATCCGTACGGTAATAACTTTGGCTGTGTTGATAGCTATGGTCTTGTGAACCCGTTTATCAACGGATTTGGGTGTTCAGATAATATTATCAACCCTTTTGTGAACGGTGGTTATCCTAATGTATTCTCGCCAGTGGCCGCTGAAGTATTATTTCCAGCGGAAATACCAGCTCAATTGACATGTAACTTTGGGTATATGACAAACAATGTTCCATGTGTCAGTGTGAATGTAGAACCTCTTCCTTTTGATGCCTGCAGCTGTAATAACGGTATTTTTTATTGATTTTATAGCGCTAACTCATCATCTACAGCGTGCCTTAATTCACTGCTTATTTTACTTCAGCAATTTCAGACGATTGTAGGCTCTCATCTTTGCACCTGAGAGGGAAAACCCTCAGTGATCTACGTGTCTCTATGTTCCTACCATTTCAAACAATCTTGGACCATTCCAATTCCATTTTGAATCTTGGATTTCTATCTTTGTTACTCCCAATCTAAGCAATCTTGGACCATATAAATTCGTCTACGGTGTCTCTCTTTGTTACTACCATTCCAAACTATTTTGAGCTACACAAATTCATCTGCAGACCTGGGCTACCCTCCTTGTTCATCTTAGGGACATCCACATGATCGTAGGTTTCCCCCACTTATACTTACTAATCTATAATCACATGTGTGTCTGTTTGTTACGTTTTTACAGCCTAACAGACTTTGAAACCACTGCCTTCAGCCATAATGTTGCGAAATCAGCAAGATTTGATGTTTTGTTTTAATTTGACTGGTAGTAATTTAGTTTTTAATTAGTTTTAAGTTAATTTAAGTTTGTTATTCCACGTCAAAATCTTGGAAAATAAAATTAATCATAAAAACGAATATTTTATTTTCTATCCCTTAAATAATCTTATATTATAACCTTATTTAAACACTGTCGAATAATAAACAATATCTATGACGAAATTGATAAAACTAGCGTTTGAGAAAACGACGGTTTATAAATAAGTTAGTACATCATTTTTAATACATTACAAAAACTACAGTCCATCGCCTAATGATTTCAACAATTTTATAAGCAGACCTCTTTCTGTTTTCCTATCAGAAGTACCACTAGACATGGCACTATTAGAAGTGCCACTAGTAACTATTCTTGGAGAAATCGAAGGAGGCTGAACACTAGAAGTAGATACAACAATTCTAGGAGTAGGATACGTCAAACTCTCTAATAATCTAGGAGCAGCTGAGTTAGGTAAGTGACTAAAACCACCAGAGACAGGCTTGGGGAGCAGATTGGTTAAAATTGGCGCGGCAATTCTCAACGAAACCTCGTCGCCACCATCTTGGTTTTGCAAATAATCTGTTAAAATCATCAAGTGGATTGTGTTAGCTAAGTTTTTGCATACTGACGGAGAACATTCTGAGTTCAATGGTGGGTTAAGGACTAAAGGAAAGTTAGGGACGTTTATAGGTGAGTTGGGGATGTTTAGAAGAAAATTAAGCGTATTAGAAATAGGAACGATGCTGTAAGGGTCTGATTGGGTGAAATATTGGGATGATTCGCCTTGCTGGATGCGTTGAGCTGGTGGTTCTAGCTGTAGGTATCGGAGGAGTAAATCAATATCTGTCAGTGGTCTGTTTGACCCAAGTGGAGTTCGTATAACCTGAGATACAACCTGAAAACAGAAAAACCGGTTTATTAGTAAGTTCGAAAATAGATGCCAAAGTATCCACCAAGTTTTTAGCAGTAGTAGAGCTCTTTGTGAAAGGGCTCGTCCGGGGAAGTACTATCACCGTACCTATTTCTGCCCCCAAGTTGTGATGCTCGCATTGCTGTGTTCCGGTTTAAAGGGTGTGGGTGCCGGTGAAATTACAGGTACATGAGGCTTAACACCTGTATGCCTCAGGTTGTGTAGGGTAGTGCATCGTAGGGCACGTAGCGCGCGTGACCTACAAGGCAATGCTTTGTTATAGGTTATGGTTACCACTTAACATCAGGAGAAATTTGTCGGTTATTGCATAGTTATAAGCGATCGCGAGGTTTACTGTTCTCACAGAAAAACTTAGTCTCTAGGGGTTTGGTCTACAAATTCTAACATGCCCCAATACAAAAATCATGTAAAGCGCTCACTTTGTAGGTACAGTCATGTAAATTACCAATTACCCCTTGTAAATTACCGATAGTTCATTACATCCAAGGGTTGTCTGGTAGAGATCGCTGTTTAGCGATAAGACCGCCCATTTTATATACTAGACATAAGTTTTTTTCTGTAAATTGTTATTTTATGTTATGGTGTGCAATAAAGTATTTTCTATTCTGTTCTACAGTCAGCTGCACTAGAAAGTATATAATTCATAACTTTCAAAATGGTATAAACCTTATATTAGACTCTTATCGTTAATAAACAAGAGTAAGAGTAAGAGAGTAAGAGTCATTTATTGTAAAACTGTGTACAAAAGATCTTAGAACTAGGTACATACATAGGTATAACTAACTAGTCTCTACAGCCTACCCATTTCGGGCGTAGGTACAATATTAGGTAAGTAGCATAAATCCCTATAATAATCTGAATTCTAGGCATATTCTTAAACTAATTACAGCCCAAACTAGGTCTCATAGTATTCCTGTAGACTATAGTAAACTTTATCAATCAGCCATTTTTTTAATTTAAGTTTAAACAAATTTCCATTTAGCTCTTTTAGATCTATTGGTAAATAGTTAAGCTGATAAGTTTACTTATTTTCTATGTTTTTACCCTGTAAATATTGATTTTGACGCTGTAAAACCATTCTGTAAGTTATAAATTGTATACATTCCAATGCAGCTAATTGTACATCGTAGCCCTAGGCTGGCTTTACACTTTTGCAATAAATAAGTGCTTACCACATGATTTATAAATAACGCTGGTACAATCAAAAATAGCTTCGCCATTACTGATGATCTATCATAACAAACAACGGTACACTTTCTTGAAACTTGAATAAATAATAAAATAATTATTTTATTCGTACTATAACTGATCTGTAATCTTATGCGCGTGATTTATCAAAATCAGTTCAGTCATGATAAGGAATTACCTAATTCTCCGATGATTTTGATTTTATGCTTAAATACTGGGTGTAATAAGACCACTTTCGAATACTCCAGGAACGTGTAAAGTTACCTACAACAAGGTCTTATAAAATACCACTTGGCTGACAGTCAAATATATTAATAGTAATACGATTATTTTACTGAAATTCTTATTTATCAACCAGCGATGTATTTCAACCGCGCGGTGGCGGGGCAACGCAGGGCACAGCACCGGTCAAATGACCGCATTTTGGTGTTTTGCCGTGTTAAAGCGTTTTTAAATAAGATAATTATGTACTTATGATTATGATTAATAAATTCTTATGTTTATTTTATAAAGTATTGTCGATATTGATGATGAAAACACGAAAATCACGGCTATAAAGTGTATTTTTTTCGTATTTTTCATATTTTTTAATCTTCTGAGCCTTGGACTGAATGCGCAGTTTCAGTTTTCGAAAGTAGTTTTATTACACCCGGTAAAGTGTGATGTGTCTAGAAGAACTTTTATCGAAAGTTACAAATGTGGCCCAGAAGTTCAACTCGTAATTTTTTTGAGCTGAGTCGAGATTGAAACAAGAATCTACACAGTAGGTAGGTAGGTACCTAATGTTGTTTTTGGCGGTTAAATAGAAATGGCATAGATTATTAGGTACAGTCAGCTGCACTAGAATGCAGTGGCGGCCTTAGGGGGTGGCGAACGGGGCAATCGCCCGCGCCCGGGGCCTCGCGCACCAACCCAAGCTAGTTTTAAAAAACAATAGATTTTTTAAAATATTTACTTTATTTAAAACTTTTAATTTTGATCACATATTTTTTTACGTAGAACAAAGGGCCTCGCAAAGACCTGCCGCCGCCCAGAGCCTCGCAATGGGTAAGGCCGCCGCTGCTAGAATGTATACAATTCGTAACTACACGATAATTATTCAAATATAAGTGAGGCCATCAACTAATTTCATGATTTCTTAGTTTTTGAGGTGTAAGAGATGTTTTGCTGTAATACCGTTGTGAAGCGCAGCTGACTGTACTGTATTTTCCCAGAAGGAAAAGTTAGCGTAGCACTTGTTTTAGGCATTTTACTTCCCAAGCATTTTCTGCGTATTACCTATATTTTGACACCCTACCGCCATCTAGGAAGCAAACCTTGTATTAATTTGGCACATTTGTATTTGTCACATTGCCAGTTTAATAAACATGCTAGGTAAGTACCTAAGTCGTGATAAGATTGGCTAGTAAGTATTTAGTAACTACGACATTACATTTTCGAAACATATTTCACCTATTTATTGATTTACAAAGCGATAAAACACGCATACGACTCAAAAGTATGAAGTCAACATTATTCATCATTCCACTAATGCTGGTTTTCATACAGGTATTTTATCTTATGAAATAGAAAAATTAGAAACTTATTAACTAAATTAGCTAAAACTTTGTAACTAACGCTTTTTTTTCTAGACCACGCAAACTCAATTATGCCGCCCATACCCCAAGCAAGAATCTCCCAAAATAGTAGTAATCGAAAACGTAGCAACACTGGATCAACCTCGCAGATGCGCGCGCAATGAGCAGCTGATTTTGCCGCCTATACAGGCAGAGTTGCCACATGGCTTGGGCTACTTTCCCTCCGCTGTTCCATTTGTCGCTTCTTGTTTTGAACCAGCGGTTCAGCTAAGGGGAATGTGTCCTTGGGCTAATATTCCAGTGACGTCAGAGGGTAGCGGTTTGACGTTAGCGGCTCCTATCAGCCCCGAATGGGCGCCTTTGGTTCGACCACTGATTTTGTAGGCATAACTAATGATTTATTTCTTTCTTGTAAAAGAATAAAATTAAATAAAATTACCTAATGACTTTTAATCCTCAAGAACGGAAGATAACCCCTTAGATCTCTCAGTACCATGTACTTACTTAAGGTTCTATGATGATTTTATAGGGAGTAGTCAGATATAAGTCCAAATACAAACTTTTGCATTTTGCAGAAGTTGGTATATTCCATACGTGACAGGTTGCAAGCCCACTGCTAGAGTACTAACTGGTTCCTCACGATGTTTCCCTCCACCACCTTTGAAAGCACTGGCAGTTGGTTTTTTTAACTTTTGACAGTTTTTTAAGGCTATTAGACGCAAAAAAACACACCTATTGGTATTATTTAGGTAGGTAAGTAACCTACCTGGTTACCAAAGTTATGTACGTCTGTAAAATATTGTGATGTAGATTTGCATTATATTATGGCACCTACATAATAGATTGATTCACTCTACAATCATTTTTATATCTATTAGAAAAATATTGCATTTTATATCACAGAACTATTATTGCAATATTTTTTCACCTGTAATATTTGTGAAACCGATGCAGAGTAGATAAAAATTTGTATAATTTATTATAAAATAAAGATGATAAAAATTAGGAACAGTATTTTTTCTGTGATAGTGTAACAATGACGGTCAAGCTTTTATTTATAACTATCGTTGCTTTTTTGAAGGTAGGAAGATCAGTTATTAAACCTGCTATTTCTTCTTTACCTATTTTAATACCTAATAATTTATTCGATTAGCAAACTGGATGACCACATAATACAATTCTTTTTCAGGTGACGAATTCACAGTATTACAGTCCACCTGCGCCTGGCTCTTTTCAACGTTATAACTATTTCCCATCTGCGCCAACGCTACCAGTGTCACCATCTGTGTATGCGCCAACTCTTACACCACCTACAGTACCAGCTTATTTCCCACCACCTATGGTGACACAGCCACCGACGACATTTGCACCACTATCATTTTATGCAGCGCCTTCTATAAGTGGTTCAATACCAATACCACCAGGTCCTTTACCAAATTATGCACCGTCGCCCATATTCTTGCCACAGCAGACTCCAGCGTATCCACCGCCAGTGTTAACATCTCCTAACCCTTACACAATAGCTCCACCAATATCAAATTACGCGCCGGTTCCAGCAATACCCCCAAAGTATCCAACTACCGTTGTTTCCTCGCAACCAAGAACAGTAGCACCAAAGTGCACACCACCTACAGCATTTGCTTATTATCTCACAACGCCCCTTGAAACTCCAAAAGCAGTTGCGAGAACAGAAAAGGTAAAAGAAGTGATAGGAGATAAATTGCCACCGCCGACGTACTCATGTCCATTTTGCACAGGATTTGCTAATGAACCGAAGAACCCTAAAGTTTCGCCACCTCCACCATGTTCGTCAGTGTTGCCAGGCATATTGGACCAAATTCCTACCATTAAAATACCGGATGAGTTGAAAATCAAGGACCTGAGTAAATTTGCCAAATCATCTTCGCCTCTGCTAGCAGACCTATTTGAACATAAACTTTCTGGCAAACTTCGGTTTGATGAAGATTTGTTGGATGGTTTTTTGACCGGGCTAGGTTTGGGAAAGTACAATGATTAAAATATCATTAGGAAAATATTTATTTTGTACATACGTATTATAAATGATTGTAATAGTTTATAGTGTATAGCGCAATAGTAACATTTATGTAAGGAACAATGAAGGAAAAATGGTATCAAAGCATCATAATAAGCTCTTACACCATCTGTTTCAGCATATTCTCCGAGTTGTATTAAGAATAGAAATAGGTAGGTAGATACTTACATGATATCATTTGCCTTTACTGAAGAAAAAATACCGCAAAAGACGAGGCGGTATGGGCAAATGACTTTAGCCTGCTCAGACTCCAAGTAAAATGGTAAACACAGAACAAGCTGTTTGCTTTTAATTTTTTTTGAGTAGTTTTTTTAAGTAGTTACTAGTAGAAGCTGACTGAAGCTGTTCAGTTTTGTGTCATTAAAACAAACTGCAAATCTACAACAAAAAAACACCTCGACTTGTAAAGTAGGTACCTATTATCACCTATTTATATCGAGTATTTAATAAAATATTATTTATACATAATAACATGAATTATTATTACATAATTTGCTACCTATCTACTAGTTTAACAAGGTAGGATTACCTAGATTCTGACCTTTTGCTTGTTTTTTAGGGTTCCGTACCCAAAGGGTAAAACGTGACCCTATTACTAAACTCTGCTGACTGTCTGTCTGTCTGTCCGTCTGTCACCAGGCTGTATTTCATGAACCGTGATATTTAGAGAGTTGAAACTTTCACAGATAAGTAGGTAGGTACTTAATGTATTTCTGCTGCCGCTATAACAACGAATAACAGAATAAAATAAATATTTTAAGAGGGTTCTCACACAGCAAACATATTTTTTTTGCCGTTTTCATCATAGACAATACTTTGGGTCTGAAAATCTTTCAGGATGACTACTGGCAACACCTGTATCGATCGATCGGGACAGACACGGGCGAAACGGGCTCATCATATCCGCAAATATCTTTTCCCATTGAATACATTTGCCTAAAGTTTATAATAATTACTATAGACATTATTGAGTTTATTGGGTTTGCTGCTATAGTTTGGTATTTGACGTAAGATGCCTTATCCAGCTGTGAGTGTGAACAGGACGATCTGGAAACAAAATGGACAAAATGTGCAGTCATTTATAGTGGTTCCCGAACTACAAGCGACTGCAGAATCCCACTTCATCATAATAAAACGTAAGTATGTTTTATTAGTCCTATAAACCGTACCCAAATCCAAAATGTAGATATTGATAACTCTTGTATAATGACTCCTTTTGGCTCGAGGCGCAAAAAATAAAATGGCGGGTCACAAAGAGTTTTCAAATATTTCATGAAATTAAGAAAGCATAATTATAAAGTATTATTTAAAAATTGTGCTTCTTGATTCATTTGCTTATTTAATTATTTCTAACTAACATAATAATGTGATAGCGTAACCCTATAAGTTGTAGCATATAGTAAAGAAATTAGAACCTCTCGATTCTCGCTTTTCGAAACTCAGTACCTACCTACCTACCACTCGGTAGCCGCTACTAGGCCACCTAATCTGGCCACATGTGGCCGCTAGTGGGCCTAAATATCATGACACCGCTTACATAAAAGTGTACCACCTCATTTTGACTTGGTGCGTGTAAATGAAAATGGCGGACAAAAGCGTGTTTCATGTTTTCCATACACGTAGTGTAAAATGGTGGTTTTACAGGAATCTTGTTAATGCCTCATAATTTGAAAGGTATAGATATTAAAATCAGCAGCCAAAATTAAACTCTTAGTGAGTGTTACTCTTGAGTTTGGGTATTAGGTCCTAGCGCCCCTTATTGAATGTGAGCCAATCACATAGGTTGTGAACTCACAAAAATCACTCATGGTATCACACCTGATAATGCAAAACCTAGGTTAGACCTATCTGTATAACATGAAAATAGGTACGAGCTTTTGTCTTTAGTTAAAAACATAAATAGGGGTACGAGTGAAAAAAGTCAAATAAATTATTTACAACAAACAATGCAAGGGACTGTTTGTTTTTATATTAGAATAAGTAGGTACCTACTTTGGTTTGTGCGAGCATTAAAGTTCGGCTATCGATTCCAATGAATCATGATTGAAATACCAAATTATTTGAAAAACAATTTAACAAGATGGCGGACAATGGACTTTAAAATTTTCAAACCCTTTTTGTGCGATATCACTTCCGTGCTTTGGAAGTTTTTCAATTTCCAATACTACTAAATTGAAAGTTCGTTATAATAGTGATACTACTGTGTACCATTGGTACCAAGTACAATCGTTAACCATTATAGGTAATGTGACATTATTAGCGGATAATAACATTTCATCAAATTGTAATACGGCGGCTTAATAGGTGAAAGTGGCAGGTTTTCATAACCAAAAAAAGATGCAGCTGCTTCTAAATGCACTAAAAATGATAAAGTAACCTACCTTCAGTTTTCATTGGCAACTGGGGTTGCAGGAAAACTCACTTATTCATCTGGCAACACTGGTGGGCAAGCTAGCCTGCTTTTTCTTGGCAACACTGCGTTATTGATTTTTCTTGTCGCAATGGGCACTGCACCACCGCGCCGCCGCACAAGTGAGGTGCGGCAAGGTAGGGTAGCCAGTGATGCCAGATAGGGGTATTCCCCGCAAATTCGGGGCTATTTCTTTCCCCAGGATAATGACATTTAGAGCTTTATAATGTGTAAGGTGAAGGTAATGATGTGGTGGGTGAATCAATCACGATATAGGTAGGTACTCAATTCTATGCATCATGCATAATAATTATGCATTTATTAATTCGTTTATTCGTGGTGTTGGTACCTACGTTTTGGTTGGGGTTTGCTAGCAAAAAAAATTAGTTCATAGGAGAAGTGAGAGAGAGAAAGAGAACAATCGTATTTTTATGCTTATTAGTTTGTTATGTATCTTTGATAAAGTATTCGTTATTTATTTTATTTAGTTTCGTCAAACTTTTTTTTTCGAACGGACTAAAATGCTGGTATAATCGTCTAAGTAGCGATTTCAGACCGGGCAATACTTGATTTGAATAGGTTCCTGCCTACTATGCGGTCTAGAACTTTCCTAGGTTGATATCTGGCAACATTAGCATCGATCGCTCCGAGCAGACAGACCAAAACCAACTGCATACGGGCAGGGAGGGATCATCTACTTTTTCGCTTATTAAATTAGCATACTTATTGTGATTAGTAATTATTATAGCAACGTTATTGAGCTCGTCCGGTGGGCTCTAACATTCGGTATTTGATTAAAAATGACTTTGTCGACTGAGTGTGAACGGGATGCTGCGGAAACAAGATGGACCAAACGTACAGTTATCTAAAGCTATTCCCGAACAACAAGACACTGCGGAATTTTGCTTCACATTGAGTAAGATTATTATTTTAACAACGTAGGTACTAAATCTCGGAACGGTACAAGCTAAAACATTTTCATCTAAAATGCTCTTATACCTAGGGGCGCGGAAAAGAAAATGGCGGATGAGAGTTTTCATGGAATAACTATAAAACCTGATGGTTCTAGAAGAATCTTGATACGATTTTCTTCTTAACTGAATCAATCTTATCTAATTACTAGGTAATCCTTTACAATTTTATATTATAACAAGTACCTAATCAAAAACTTCTTGAGTCTAATTACGTAAACTGAGTAGATAATTGGACAGTTTTCCACAATAAGGCCTCAACGGTAGGCTTTTCCTACGTGACGTCACATAAAGGTGTCGCTCATTTTGACTCAATGCATGAAGTTAAAATGGCGGATAAAAATATGTCTTCAAGTTCTCCAGGAATTTTGAAAATACACCTATCATGTTATTAAAATTAGTGGTTCTGTGAGACTAGTAGACATCGCTTACGTATGTAGACTTTGAGCAAAGTAGGGGTACAAGTTTTAGTGATCCTCGCGTTTCATTAGTCCTAGAAAGTCGAGTCTTGGTTTGTCTCATAAAAGACAAAGAGGACTGCGTCGATAAATGAGTTGAGGGCATAGTTTGAATTTTAATGTTTGTGCAACTAAAGCGGTAGCCAAGCTTTACTCTGTTGCTGAGATGAGTACCTAACCGATACCACGCAATGTAAATTAAATATCAAGACGATACGCTTACGCCTAAACTCCTACGATCAAATTTGATATTTTAGGCGTAAGTAAGGCGATGTTTTATAAACGGAAAACGATAAAAAACCGTTTTCATGGCAACACTGGTGGGTATTGATTTTTCTTGGCACACACGTCTCGCAGTGAGATGAAACAGGGCGGGGCAGGGCGTAGCCAGTGTTACCAGATAGTGGGATTCCTTGCAAATTCACTATATACCTACTACTATAGGACTATATCCATTTCCCAGGGAAGATTCAGGGGAATTTCAATAAAAATAAAATGAACATACTACTTAGCATTTGTACATATGTGCTACGCTTTGTTTGAGTTCGGGTTACTTATCAAAAAAGTATCCATGCTAAATTTATATATTTTTTGTTTTTATACGAAAAAAAACGTTGTAACTAAATAGCTATATTTAATGCAAGGGAAATTTACTAAGCTTGCTGGCAGCACTGGCAGAGACACGGGCGGGCAGTCTAGCCTAAAATAAAATTACACGTTGGCAACATTAGACTGGTATTGATTTTGTGTATTGCGTGAACCGACCGAGCTAAAATAGAATATTCTATAGTATTTCTACGTATTTCTGACTGAAAGCTGGAGAAAACATGGTTGAAGCACAGAAAGTCAGGATTGAGCAGCAAATGACCGACATGGTCAACCAGTTGGACAAGAACTATTTGCGGAAAATGCAGGTTTGTTACGCGACCTCGCCCGGCCCCTGATATGATAAAGACTTCGGCAGGCTTACGCAATAAAAAACTTACAACGAGTAGGTAATGACTGGAGAATCAGAGATTATGTTGAACTAGCAAGCTTTATTTAAGATAATACTTACGCTCCTGCGTCTAAGTAAATAGCGGCGAGCTGCCGCTATTGTTGTGATTAATTTGTAACCTAGAACATCATAAGAGTCACTAATGGGACTTCGCTGTAGTTGTCTTCATGAGGTTTTCTGGTCTTCTTAGCTGGTAGAGAGGATGATTAATACTTCAAACAAGTATCATTTGTTTCTGGCCACAAATTATTGGTTACAAAAATATTAGCGCATAGATAAATGCCTTACAATTATTATACATAGGTATTAGTTTAATTTATGTAATGTAATAAGATTACTGCATCTGGACCCTTAACGCCACATATCATTCAACTTATCCGCCTGTAGTCCACCAAATGATTGCGGATATCAAAAACAAAACAAAAAAAGTCTATTAAATAGGTAAAATACAGTTAGATAATAGTTAGTTGTTATTCAATAATTTGTTGTTCATAAATTAATTTCGATTATAATAACATTTACTGATCAATAGTATTCTCAGCCTTCTCTCGAACAATGAACGAGGCAACTCTCTCAGAGAGTCTGGTAGCTTATTGTAAATGAACGGAGCTGTGCAGAATAAGCTCTAATGCATAAATGTAGTTTTAGGAGCAAAAAATTTGACTTTTTTGACTCCTAAAACTATATTATCAGTCAAAAATAATTTATTCAGTTATATAATAATAATAATAATAATGCTGGACAATCCACACAGCATCATCTAGCCCCAAGCTAAGCAGAGCTTATGTTATGGGTACTAGATGACTGATATACTTAATACAATACAATACATATATAGATATTTTTTTATTATACATAGAAAACACCCAGAACACCCAGAATAAATATTTGTAGATCGTACAAACATTTATCCGCAGGGATCATCTTAAATCTAGGTGAATCTAAGCGCCAGTTCCTCGCAACTAAGCCTAGTGTTCCGGACCACAACTTTATGTTTGTCACGTCTATTGGCTATTGAAATTTTTAATTTATCTTGTTCCCATACTATGTAATAATAATAATAATAATAATAAAAGCCTTTATTCTTTGCTAAGAGTACATTACATTATTCTACTAGTATATACACTAATTATTCCTTAGCATAGTTTGCCTTTCGACATAGGCCTCTAACCTCTTCCATTCACCTCTATCTTTAGCCACTCTACTCCATTGGAGTCCAGCTACTTTCTTCATGTGATGATGTTTAAAAATATCTACAAAATATTTTTTACATGAACATGGTTCCAGGGTGACATGCATAGATGTGCAGCTAGATGCTGCGATGAGGAAAACACTACCCTGGAGAGCACCCACTACTGCATTGAGAAGTGCTCAGTGCCGCTGAACCAAGCAAACAGTTATGTCCAGGTAAGCTTATTGACGACCGATGTGGCGCGGCGGGCGATTGTCCGCCTGCGACGCAGGAGGTTGCGGGTTCGATTCCCGCCTTGGGATAAATGTTTGTACGATCTGCAAATATTTATTCCGGGTGTTCTGGGTATTTTCTATGTATAATAAAAAAATATCTATGTATGTAATATAGTATTGTATTAAGTATATCAGTTATCTAGTACCCATAACACAAGCTCGGCTTAGCTTGGGGCTAGATGATGCTGTGTGGATTGTCCAGCATTATTTATTATTATCATTATCTACTGAACTTGAGGCAGCTATCATTTATTTATTTATTTATTTTGTTAATTAGAACGGCACAAAACACACCCATTACACTAATTAACAATATTTAAAACAAGTCACACAAATCACTAACAAACACAAAATAAATTTAAATTAAATGTTAAAATTAAAATTTCAAAGTTATAATAATAAATACCTACATTAATTTAATATCATATTCACAGTATTTTAAACTAACAGTAAGAATTTTACTCTATACATCCATAAACAAATCATGCTTTACCGGGCTACATTTAGAAAGATAGATAGATAACACTTTATTGTACACAAGGATACATTATACATCTAGGCGTAAACAAATAAAGTACAATAGGTGGCCTTATCGCTGAAAGCGATTTCTTCCTGGCTTTTTAGGATTTTTAGGCTGGTTAATGAGTAGTTTTTCTTAGTAGGTAGCGATCCCTATGGGACAGATATAGTCGTAAGTCGACTCAACGTCCCTTAAATAAAATAAAGGAAAAAATAAAATAATAATGCTTATAATAATGCTGGACACTCCACACAACATTATTAAATTAAAAAAATTATTAATTTTTTTTTATTATACATAGAAAATACCCAGAACACCCGGAATAAATATTTGCAGATCGTACAAACATTTATTCCAAGGCGGGAATCGAACCCGCAATCTCTTGCGTTGCAGGCGGACATTCGCCCGCCGCGCCACATCGGTCATCAAAAAATAAAAAAATCTACTGAACTTGTAGAAGTAAGTCATGTGAATGAGTTTTTTTTTTATACAATTTGCTGATGGAACAAGCATATGGCCCACCATGCCAGAAATAGGCATGGTGGTAGTACTTCCCCGGACGAGCCCTTCACTAAGAGCTCTACTACTACTAAAAATATTACTTAGTGCTTCTCTATTTTTAATTTTTTATTATCTAACTGTTTATCTTGTAAGATTTAATGTATTAGAACTGTATCATTTCTTATTTTCAGAGTGAAATCGAGAATTTCCAGAACAGGCTGCAGAGATGTGTTATGGACTGCAATGACTCCGCCCGCGACCGACTTGGTGGGAACCCTTCTCAAGACTCTGTAAGTATCTATACAGACTTCAACTCCCCGCTGCACTGTTAAGGTTAAACAAGTCGGTACGTTGTCCATACAAACGCTGTAAGCGTTTAATCATCATCATCAGCCTATATCAGTCCATTGCTGGACGTAAGACTGAGTTTGGTTTTCGGCTCTTCTCATCCATTGTTACCTACCTAGGTACCAACTTTGTAAAAGGAAATAAATGAGTTTTATTATTATTATTTATTATTGTTGTTGGGGGTGCGAAGAAGCGTTTAATGTCTACTATTTATTAACGTGCGTCCGAAGTTAAGGTTTGATACTGAATTATCTTGCCGTTATCTAGGCTCGTTACTCTAGATCAATTGTTATGTAGGTATGTATAATTAGGTTATAGTTAGTAGATGTTATACCTTTTTAATATTTAGTTTTAGCACGCCAACCACTGTGTCTTACCTGTCAAGGTTGGCTGGTAGAAAATGCCATCGAGCATTAAGCTCACCTTTTGTACAATTCACTTTGGTGCAATAAAGAATTAAATACAAATACAAATACCCTATATGCTAGAGTAAAATCAGATTACCTTGAAAGTTACAAGCGTCGAAAGATTTAGTACTAAACCTTTCGACGCTTGTAACTTTCAAGGTAACCTTAAGGGTTGAATTGCAGTAATGGGGACCCGTAACAGTTTTATCTGTGAATGCAGTTTTATAGGCCTTGAGAAACTAAAACATAAAGTGCAAATTTTTTTTTCTACGGCCAAAACTGACTATGTTATGGGCAAAATACCGAACGAGGCTCACTGACCGCGCGAACAGCCTAGCGTTGAGATATTGTGACGTCATGTCACAATGACCTAGCGCTAGCCGCCGAACCCGCGCGGTTTTATTAAAAAAAAATTAATTTAAACCAGAACACGACCCGCGCAGATCGAGTGAACTTTAATAAATGAATGGTGGAGAGCGCGAGCGCGGGCGAAAGAGAATCGAGACGTCAAGATTCCCTGACATGAGCTATCCGGCCGCCCCGCGGTTGGCTGGTACAAAATGTGTAATATCTTCGCAACCAATGGAACGATTTCAATGATTTAAAAACTATCGTACCTAAACAAGTAAAAGGAACACCATTACATAGATAATATATGCATTTTCCGACTTGGTACGGGAGCTCATTCCTTCTAAATACACCTCAACGCTCCAAGACTAACCAAAATACAGTCAGGAAAAAGATTTTTATAACTGGTATAGATATAAATTTCTTCATTGATTCATCATCATCAGCCGATGAAGTCTATTGCTGGATATAGACCTCCCCCACACTATTTTATTATTTTTATACGGAAGAAAACTTACCTCATATTCAACCTTCCATCAAAAGTAAAAGATTAGAAAAAACTAATTATGCAGTTATTGTTTTCTTATAAATCGGGGGCATGACTCCTTTCAGACATGTCCATCACTGCCCTTCTCAAAAAACCATCCTGTATAGCATATGTATGATATCCATTGCTTACCGGATTAAAAAAATATATTTTTCAGATTGACAAGGCCACGATAGAATTTGAGAAATGTGCAGTCAAGTGCGTGGACAAACATATGGGAATCATTCCGTCTATGATGAAGACGATGAAAGAAGTTCTGTCAAGTGGTAAACCACCCCCGCTGAGGAACTAGAGCTACTGTGAAAAGTACATGTTTGAATTTGATCGACTATACTATGAATAACAAGTCCACGGGCCATTGAAATTTTACATAGATATTTGTGAACTAATATGTATAGTAATATAGATGATTACTATTTGACTAGGTATGTGAGAATTTTAGCAGTGTGGTATATATCCATAGTATAGTTGGTCAATGATAGTAGATATAGTATCGCGATCAGATATATGAAACCAAGGAGCTAAATAAGATTTCGCTTTTATATAATTGAAGTTCTACTGAGTTGCGGCCACTCTCAAAAATATTGAGCGAGTGAGACGGTAATTACCTCTCAATCGTGTACATAGTGTGCGAAGAGTTGCGATATATCGCCGCCATCTTAGATTCGTTTATGAGGTTATATATGAGGTTATATTCGTTTTTTTATGAGATTATACATGACTCATTTTTATTGTCCTCGTAATGGTGAAAAGGTAAAGCGTGCTCACTTAAGGTTATTATGTGTTGTGTGCAATCCCTCGCGATGAGGAAAGATTCTATTAGGGCCCCTCGCTCAATAACAGGTTTTATTATGATATTTTTAATCTATTGTATCATGTAAATAGCGAGGGACGCTAATTCTCGGGATTCTTAACGAATCAATTTTGCACAGAATCCTGGATTTATGTTATCATGTTAATATCCCTCGCTAATGCTCAGGATTCTTAAAGAATCACTTCTAAATTCAATATATTGTGGTAAAAAAGACAAAACTTCCATTGAAATTACTTGGGCTTTGTGTGTAACATTTTTACAAACAAATTCGTTTAAGGTGGAACAAGTCGTTACTATTTCTATAAAAACGCTGTAACCGAATATCTCTACTATTTATTAACGTGCGTCCGAAGTTAAGTTTGATACTGTATTATCTTGCCGTTATCTAGGCTCGTTACTCTATATAAAACCAGATTACCTTGAAAGTTACAAGCGTCGAAAGATTTAGTAGTAGAGATATTCAGTTACAGCGTTTGTATGGAAATAGTAACGACTTGTTCCACCTTAAATCAGGATGCTACTTATTATATATTCATTCCAATTGCTCACACTCGCTAGACCTCAAGTAACTTCGGATAAAACGTCACCAAAATTACACAGCAGAACTTGAAATAATGCTAGAAAAAAAATCATATAAAAAAAGCTATGTATTTCTTCCAATGATGACAGGGAACGCATCTTGCGACTTTTGAAGGCAATTCACCAGATATCACCATTGAATGCAAATCACAGACCGCCATCTTGTTTTAACAAATAATCACCTTGTTAAAAGTTTGCACTTTAATAAGCTCGATTTTTATATTTCGAACATCAACACCGTCTGAAAATAGAGCGATTGAGCTTCTATAGTATAGAAGCTCAATCGCTCTATTTTTATATATTATTATCTATATAGAATCTATACCAAATAAAGCGAAGGTTGGTGCAACGCATTCAACCTACAGTATTTAAAATCTGTGCAACCAACATCTTAGGTACCGTGTACATTAGGTATAGCACATAGTACTTTTATAAAAACAATAAAGGGCCTGGGTTCATCTAGTTTAGAGACCTTGTGATTTTATTTAATAAATATCGTTTTGATTTTGTTTTTTTTTTCAGTTATTTTTATTTTATTTTAAGCAGGCCCACTAGTTTAATTGACAGTTGTGGGGCTGTGTATTGTGTTGACATTACGGTGACATCGATAACTCCGGAGGGCTGTTTGGTTGCCGCGCGCTATATGTCACACAGTTATCGTCTAAGTCTGAGTGGACACTGTTGCCGGGTTATTCCCACTCGTCTACCAAAATTACCAGAAAACCTAAAAATGCCGGCCACACTGCCATTTACATAAGCGCTTTAATCGATTTACAATATCAGTAGTTTATAATGGAAAACGATAGGTATGGTAATGAGGTAGGTACGGTTTAGGTATTGTTCGTATGATCTTGCTTGCTAGTTGATTAATGAACTAGAACTTTGGCGAACATATCTACATTATTAAACTTTCGTATATATTATTATTACTAGCGGCCGCTCGCAGCTTCGCCTGCGTGGCAGTTTTTTCCCGTTCCCGTTATTTTTTCGAGATAAAATCATAGTAGCTTTATGCATGCAAAGTCTCAGCCCCATCGGTTTAAAATTGACAAAGTTTCATACAAACTTTCATCCCCTATTTTATCCCCTTGGGGGTAGAATTAATCAAAATCCTTTCTTAGCGGATGCCTACGTCATAACATCTGCATGCTAAATTTCAGCCCGATCCGTCCAGTGGTTTGGGCTGTGCGTTGATAGATCACTATGTCAGTCAGTCAGTCAGTCAGTCACCTTTGAGTTATATATATTTAGATGTATATCATATATACGACACTGTACAACTTTCAGTATTGTACTTTATCAGATACCTATCCACTACCAAGGTGTTAGTGCCAGTCCTAGAAAACCATTATGAATCTATCAATAGAATGATTGCATAGTAGGTAGCTATGTTTTTTTGTTTTTTGTATGATTTGTTTCTAAGCTATAGCAATGAAACAAAATACGTGATAAGGCGCTTTACGTTGGAGCCGTCATTGTTTGCTCTTTCAAGAGATTTCCTTTGACGGTTCAACTTTCAGTATTGTACTTTATCAGATACCTACCCACTACCAAGCTATTAGTGCCAGTCCTAGAAAATCATGAATCTATCAATAGAATGATTGCATAGTAGGTAGCTATGTTTTTTTGTTTTTTGTATGATTTGTTTCTAAGCTATAGCAATGAAACAAAATACGTGATAAGGCGCTTTACGTTGGAGCCGTCATTGTTTGCTCTTTCAAGAGATTTCCTTTGACGGTTCAACTTTCAGTATTGTACTTTATCAGATACCTACCCACTACCAAGCTGTTAGTGCCAGTCCTAGAAAATCATGAATCTATCAATAGAATGATTGCATAGTAGGTAGCTATGTTTTTTTGTTTTTTGTATGATTTGTTTCTAAGCTATAGCAATGAAACAAAATACGTGATAAGGCGCTTTACGTTGGAGCCGTCATTGTTTGCTCTTTCAAGAGATTTCCTTTGACGGTTCAACTTTCAGTATTGTACTTTATCAGATACCTACCCACTACCAAGCTATTAGTGCCAGTCCTAGAAAATCATGAATCTATCAATAGAATGATTGCATAGTAGGTAGCTATGTTTTTTTGTTTTTTGTATGATTTGTTTCTAAGCTATAGCAATGAAACAAAATACGTGATAAGGCGCTTTACGTTGGAGCCGTCATTGTTTGCTCGTTCAAGAGATTTCCTTTGACGGTTCAACTTTCAGTATTGTACTTTATCAGATACCTACCCACTACCAAGCTGTTAGTGCCAGTCCTAGAAAATCATTATGAATCTATCAATAAAATGATAGCATAGTAGGTAGCTATGTTTTTTGTTTTTTGTATGATTTGTTTCTAAGCTATAGCAATGAAACAAAATACGTGATAAGGCGCTTTACGTTGGAGCCGTCATTGTTTGCTCTTTCAAGAGATTTCCTTTGACGGTTCTACTTTCAATATTGTATATTTTTAAATACCTACTGTAGGATCGGTGGGATGTTTTAAGCATTTTACAGATCTCAATAAGACACAAATATCCTACTTTCCAGAGTACACTTGTGCGAGCCGTGATCACTCGCTTGCGCCACTGAGTCGGTTAAATAAAAAAAACAATTGAGAAAAAAAGAATATTCAAGATTTTTATTTTGTAAATTCTACTTACAGTCTCAAATAAATAGTAAATGCAAGGTTTATTTTATTTATTTATTTTATTTTAGTTTATTTGGAAAACAAACAATGGTATAATCTATACCTATATAAAACAACTTAATTATACTAATCACCAATTACATGTTTGCTTTAAGAATATCATTGAAATTTAACTGTATTGGAATCATGCTTTATATGTACATTCATATAAATCCATGTGATTCATCAGATAATGAACCGTGTATAAAAACATGGTATTGTCAATTCTTTCCGTATAGCGCTATATGTGTGCATTTCTGGTTGTTATAGATACAAAATGAACGATATCTTGGAGCCGTCATCGTTTGCTCTTCTATGAGATTACCGTTTTTTTTTTCTTCGAACGGACTTATATGCCGATATCTTATATTACCGGGTTGGTTATGCTTTGCTAGTTAATAAATAAACTATAACTATGGCGTACATACTTACATCAAACTTTCATATTTATGTGTATTATCAATTCTTTCCGTATATCGCTACTTTTACGTATTAGTCGTTCTTGCTCCCGTAGGTTGGATCTTCGGCGCTATAACTTAATGCGTGCTATAGCGCTTTACGTTGGAGCCGTCATCGTTTGCTCTTTCAAGAGATTTCCTTTGACGGTTCTACTTTCAATATTGTATATTTTTAAATACCTACTGTAGGATCGGTGGGATGTTTTAAGCATTTTACAGATCTCAATAAGACACAAATATCCTTCTTTCTAGAGTGCGCCTGTGCGAGACGTGATCACTCGCTTGCGCCACTGAATCGGTTATATCAAGGGACTTCATAATATTAAGATTTTTATTTTAAAATTCTACTATACTGATAGTAGAATTTTAAAACTTTTTTACCTTGAGTTTTTTTTGACTTGAACTGTCAAGTCTTTAAAATAAATGGTAAGACTATCATTTGTTTTAAGAATAACATTAAGATTTAACTGTATTAGAATAAAGGCTGTGGATTTGTATGTACATTATATACAATTAATATATTATATTAATTAATGTACATTTCTAATTCAATTCAATTAAATTCTTTCTGTATCGGTAGTGTTATATGAAATGGTTGGTTCAGAAACAAAATGCGTGATATGGAACTATATGTTGGAGCCGTCATCGTTTGCTCTTCCATGAGATTTCCTTTGACGGTTCTAGTTTCAATTGAGCTTATGCTGGGGCAAGTCTTATCTATTCGTGCCAGTAATCCTTAATACTTGAAACTCACCGAATAGCCTCACTAGGCTGTCGTTGTTTTCGCCCCTAGGGCTTTCACTTGGGGGCTGGTTTTTCGAAAGCAAAGCACTGAAACTAAGTTCACGATACAGCGTTTTATGTTGGAGCTGTCATCGTTTGCTCTTCCATGAGATTTACGTTAGCGGTTATATTTAAATCGGTAATTTTGTCTGTTATATGACTTGGAAGTATCTGCTTTCTTTCTATTCTATTGTTTATATTTTTAAACTTATTTCATAATGATTTTCTGGGACCCAACAAACGTGGACGTGGTCGTGGCTCTTCGCTCTCAGGGCTTCAACTTGCTATATAGGTACCGAATAGTAGCACAAGTTAGATAAGGAGCTTTATGTTGGAGCCGTCATCGTTTGCTCTTTCAAGAGATTTCCGTTGACGGTTTTATTGCCTTTCGTAATTTTTTTCTGTTGTATGTTTATTTTATGTTATCCTTCACCTCTAGGACTTATTCTGGGATATGATGCTCTTGTAAAGAATACGATTAATTACAATTTATCTGCATTAAGCTTGATGTCGGTGCCGTCAGTGTTTGCTCTTTTAAGAGATTTCCGCTAACGGTTCTATTTACCTATATTATTTATTTATTAAGGCTTATGTTGGGGCAAGTCTCATCACGTAATCTCACTAGGCTGTGATTATGGTTCTTTGGCTTTCACTTGAAGGCTGGTTTGTCAAAAGCAAAGCACTGAAACTAAGTTCACTATATGGCGTTTGGTCATGGAGCCGTCATCGCCAAGAGCTTTCGTAATTTTGTCTCTTATATGATTAGTATTTATCTTCTTTCTATTCTATTGTTTATATTTTTAAACTTATTTCATAGTGATTATCTGGAACCCAACGTGGTTCTTGGCAAGGCTGCCACTTGGGGAATATTCTCCAATAGCACAACCGGGATGTGAAGCTCTATGTATATTGAAGCCGTTTGCTTTTCATTGAGATTTTGTCTGTAATATAATTGCAAGGTTTGTGGTATCCGTGAGAGTAGGAGCTGGGATAGTTATGCCTTGCTAGTTAATAAATAAACTAGGATTTTGGCGTACATACCTACATCAAACATTCATATTATAATGATATATATATAATAGCAGTTCTTGTAATGGTTAGTTTATGTTGGAGCCGTCATCGTTTGCTCTCTCAAGAGATTTCCGATAACGGTTCTATACACCAAACTTTCATATTATATATAAATGTTGTATTTGTAAAGTCTGATACACATGATAAGCTCGAAATTAGTCATCTTCTGATTTTTCATCTGTTCGTTTTTTCACTCATTTCAAATATCAGGGCAGGACTTATAGGCAGTTAATACACAGTAAAGTCTGTACAGTAAGTCTGTTTTAACTAACGTATGAATATTGTGTATATTAAAAAAAATGTATCCTTCCTTATCTTATGTTGTAACCGTCATTGTTTGCTCTTCCATGAGATTTCCTTTGACGGTTCAACTTTCAGTGTTGTACTTTATCAGATACCTATCCACTACCAAGGTGTTAGTGCCAGTCCTAGAAAACCATTATGAATCTATCAATAGAATGATTGCATAGTAGGTAGCTATGTTTTTTTGTTTTTTGTATGATTTGTTTCTAAGCTATAGCAATGAAACAAAATACGTGATAAGGCGCTTTACGTTGGAGCCGTCATTGTTTGCTCTTTCAAGAGATTTCCTTTGACGGTTCTACTTTCAATATTGTATATTTTTAAATACCTACTGTAGGATCGGTGGGATGTTTTAAGTTTTTTACAGATCTCACAAATATCCTACTTTCCAGAGTACACTTGTGCGAGCCGTGATCACTCACTTGCACCACTGAATCGGTTATATCAAGGGACTTCATAATATAAGGATTTTTATTTTGAAATTCTACTTTCAGTTCGTCTTTTAAACAAATGGTAAAGCTATCATTTGTTTTAAGAATAACATTAAGATTTAGCTGTATTAGAATAAGTACTGAAGTATAAATTCTACTTTCAGTTCAAGTCTTTTAAATAAATGGTAAGCGCGTTTTCGAGCTGTGGAAGCCGTCAGCTCATCATCTTATGTGATGTAATGAATCATTTGAGCTTACACTAATAATGCTGTCAGTTAAATCAATGATTTCGATGAGATCTGACTTCCTTAACTCTATATCACTATCGTTATCTATTGAGATGGGGGTCAAGATCTTTTCTACGACCTCCTTTTTCTTGTTGCCAATCGGCTTGACACCTTTCAGTTTCTTTATTTTTCTATGATTCTTCGTTAGTTTTTTAATCTCTACACCTGTAGTTTCTACATCATTGTTATCGCTGATCTGTATAGAACTATTGGATGCCTGTGAATCATTTGAACTGTTTTGAAGACTGTTTTCTGAACCGAATTCCGTGTTTATAGAGGCTTCATCGGAGAACGACTGATCTTCTGTTACTTCTTCCTCTTCACCGATACTTCTCGAAGAATTACCTACGCTTATGTTGTGACCGTTATCGTTTGCTCTTTTAAGAGATTTCCGATAACGGTTCTACTTACCTATACTAAATAGTAACTTACTTAGTCTACTCACCTAGACAAAAACAAACAAATGTTTGCTCTAGTCCTATGTTGGGTCAAGTCTTGCTTTTTCGTGTCTGTAATCCTCAGTACTCGAAACTCGTACGTCATAGTTACTAGGATGTGATCGTGGTTCCCTTTCAGGGTTTCCACTCCGAATTCCGTGTTTATAGAGGCTTCATCGGAGAACGACTGATCTTCTGTTACTTCTTCTTCTTCACCGATACTTCTCGAAGAATTACCTACGCTTATGTTGTGACCGTTATCGTTTGCTCTTTTAAGAGATTTCCGATAACGGTTCTACTTACCTATACTAAATAGTAACTTACTTAGTCTACTCACCTAGACAAAAACAAACAAATGTTTGCTCTAGTCCTATGTTGGGTCAAGTCTTGTTTTTTCGTGTCTGTAATCCCCAGTACTCGAAACTCGTACGTCATAGTTACTAGGATGTGATCGTGGTTCCCTTTCAGGGTTTCCACTCCGAATTCCGTGTTTATAGAGGCTTCATCGGAGAACGACTGATCTTCTGTTACTTCTTCCTCTTCACCGATACTTCTCGAAGAATTACCTACGCTTATGTTGTGACCGTTATCGTTTGCTCCTTTAAGAGATTTCCGATAACGGTTCTACTTACCTATACTAAATAGTAACTTACTTAGTCTACTCACCTAGACAAAAACAAACAAATGTTTGCTCTAGTCCTATGTTGGGTCAAGTCTTGTTTTTTCGTGTCTGTAATCCCCAGTACTCGAAACTCGTACGTCATAGTTACTAGGATGTGATCGTGGTTCCCTTTCAGGGTTTCCACTCCGAATTCCGTGTTTATAGAGGCTTCATCGGAGAACGACTGATCTTCTGTTACTTCTTCCTCTTCATCGATACTCCTCGAAGAATTACCTGCGCTTATGTTGTGACCGTTATCGTTTGCTCTTTTAAGAGATTTCCGATAACGGTTCTACTTACCTATACTAAATAGTAACTTACTTAGTCTACTCACCTAGACAAAAACAAACAAATGTTTGCTCTAGTCCTATGTTGGGTCAAGTCTTGTTTTTTCGTGTCTGTAATCCCCAGTACTCGAAACTCGTACGTCATAGTTACTAGGATGTGATCGTGGTTCCCTTTCAGGGTTTCCACTCCGAATTCCGTGTTTATAGAAGCTTCATCGGAGAACGACTGATCTTCTGTTACTTCTTCCTCTTCATCGATACTTCTCGAAGAATTACCTGCGCTTATGTTGTGACCGTTATCGTTTGCTCTTTTAAGAGATTTCCGATAACGGTTCTACTTACCTATACTAAATAGTAACTTACTTAGTCTACTCACCTAGACAAAAACAAACAAATGTTTGCTCTAGTCCTATGTTGGGTCAAGTCTCGTTTTTTCGTGTCTGTTATCCCCAGTACTCGAAACTCGTACGTCATAGTTACTAGGATGTGATCGTGGTTCCCTTTCAGGGTTTCCACTCCGAATTCCGTGTTTATAGAGGCTTCATCGGAGAACGACTGATCTTCTGTTACTTCTTCCTCTTCACCGATACTTCTCGAAGAATTACCTACGCTTATGTTGTGACCGTTATCGTTTGCTCTTTTAAGAGATTTCCGATAACGGTTCTACTTACCTATACTAAATAGTAACTTACTTAGTCTACTCACCTAGACAAAAACAAACAAATGTTTGCTCTAGTCCTATGTTGGGTCAAGTCTTGTTTTTTCGTGTCTGTAATCCCCAGTACTCGAAACTCGTACGTCATAGTTACTAGGATGTGATCGTGGTTCCCTTTCAGGGTTTCCACTCCGAATTCCGTGTTTATAGAGGCTTCATCGGAGAACGACTGATCTTCTGTTACTTCTTCCTCTTCATCGATACTCCTCGAAGAATTACCTGCGCTTATGTTGTGACCGTTATCGTTTGCTCTTTTAAGAGATTTCCGATAACGGTTCTACTTACCTATACTAAATAGTAACTTACTTAGTCTACTCACCTAGACAAAAACAAACAAATGTTTGCTCTAGTCCTATGTTGGGTCAAGTCTTGTTTTTTCGTGTCTGTAATCCCCAGTACTCGAAACTCGTACGTCATAGTTACTAGGATGTGATCGTGGTTCCCTTTCAGGGTTTCCACTCCGAATTCCGTGTTTATAGAGGCTTCATCGGAGAACGACTGATCTTCTGTTACTTCTTCCTCTTCACCGATACTTCTCGAAGAATTACCTACGCTTATGTTGTGACCGTTATCGTTTGCTCTTTTAAGAGATTTCCGATAACGGTTCTACTTACCTATACTAAATAGTAACTTACTTAGTCTACTCACCTAGACAAAAACAAACAAATGTTTGCTCTAGTCCTATGTTGGGTCAAGTCTTGTTTTTTCGTGTCTGTAATCCCCAGTACTCGAAACTCGTACGTCATAGTTACTAGGATGTGATCGTGGTTCCCTTTCAGGGTTTCCACTCCGAATTCCGTGTTTATAGAGGCTTCATCGGAGAACGACTGATCTTCTGTTACTTCTTCCTCTTCACCGATACTTCTCGAAGAATTACCTACGCTTATGTTGTGACCGTTATCGTTTGCTCCTTTAAGAGATTTCCGATAACGGTTCTACTTACCTATACTAAATAGTAACTTACTTAGTCTACTCACCTAGACAAAAACAAACAAATGTTTGCTCTAGTCCTATGTTGGGTCAAGTCTTGTTTTTTCGTGTCTGTAATCCCCAGTACTCGAAACTCGTACGTCATAGTTACTAGGATGTGATCGTGGTTCCCTTTCAGGGTTTCCACTCCGAATTCCGTGTTTATAGAGGCTTCATCGGAGAACGACTGATCTTCTGTTACTTCTTCCTCTTCACCGATACTTCTCGAAGAATTACCTACGCTTATGTTGTGACCGTTATCGTTTGCTCTTTTAAGAGATTTCCGATAACGGTTCTACTTACCTATACTAAATAGTAACTTACTTAGTCTACTCACCTAGACAAAAACAAACAAATGTTTGCTCTAGTCCTATGTTGGGTCAAGTCTTGTTTTTTCGTGTCTGTAATCCCCAGTACTCGAAACTCGTACGTCATAGTTACTAGGATGTGATCGTGGTTCCCTTTCAGGGTTTCCACTTGTTCTTCGAAAGCTTGTCGCTGAAACAAATCTAAATCCGCTGGATGGAGCTTTGTGTTGGAGCCGTCTTTATTTGTTCTTTCAAGAGATTTCCGAAAACTGATCTATTTACCTTCGTAATTTTTTCTGTTATATGACTAGAATGGTTATATCATGCTATTTGATTTATTCTAAACTATAGTTTATATTTTGAATTTTATTTTATAATAATTGTCTGGAACCCATTATAAATAATGTTTATGCTATAAATATTATCCTTCCTTATTATCCTTAAGGCTTTGGGGGATGTTCTTACTCATAACTCGGGAGATGTTCTTCGAAAGCATGGCGCCAGCAAATATTTTCTGCATGTGACGCTCTATGTCGGTGCTGTCAGTTTCACTCTTCCAAGAGATTTCCTTTGACGGTTCTACTTTGAGTATTAGGCTTGTTTAAAGGGCCTTCTCACCCACTACCAAGCTTTTAGTTCAATTTATAATATGGGCCCTAGAAAATCTTTACGAAATAGTTCAAATAAAAACACATTCAAAAGGTTAAATCCATAAAATGTTTGGTACATTTACCTAAATTATTTATTTGTTTAAGGCTTATGTTGGGGCAAATCTATTTGTGCCAGTAATTCTTAGCACTGTCATGGACAATTCTCACTAGGCTTTGACCGTGGTCCTTTTCGATGATAGGGGATCATCGTTTTCGCCAGAGTTATCATCGTTTATTTGTGAACGATGTGATCGTGGTTCTTGCCCTTCAGGGTTTCCACTTAGAAACTGTTCTTAAAAAGGTATGCCGCTGAAACAAATATAAATCAGCTGGATATAGAGCTTTATGTTGGAACCGTCATCGTTTGCTCTTCCAAGAGATTTCCGATACCGGTTCTATTCACCTTCGTTATTTTTTCTGTCATATGACTAGTATTTTTCTTTTTTTTATTCTATTGTTTATATTTTTAAACTTATTTCATAGTGATTATCTGGAACCCAACGAACGTACACGTGGTTTCTGGTAAGGCTGCCACTTGGTGAATATTCTCTTAAATAACTGAATAAATGATTTTTGACTTTGGACGATTTACGTTGAAGCTGTCATGGTTTGCTCTTTCAGGCTCTTTCATGAAATTGTCTTCGACGGTTCTATTGACCTTCGTTTTTTTGTGAATTATGTTTTTGAGATGGTTATGCCTTGCTAGTTAATACATAAACTAGAACTTTGGCAAACATACCTACATCAAACCTTCATATTATATCTATGTTATATCTGTGATGCCTGTTTCACCTATGATAAGTCCGAAATTAGGTTTTTTGGATGGATCGTCATCAAAGTTAGTTTTATTTCCCGGTTGTTTGATCTTTACTATGTAAATCTACCAGTGCTAGAAAGTGCATTAGACCAATGCCCTAGTTTGGTATATGACTGATAAGTCACAGAAATGCAGATCTATTTAAGGTAAAGTAACTTGGCTATCACGTCATTGGAACACACATACGTTATCAGTTACATCAAAACTTTTTTATGCCGAAATTTGCTTGAAAGAAGCACTGTCTTACAAATCTGCTAAAAAGATGTTATCTTGGATGATACAAAATTAATAGGTACTTTTTGTAGTTGATTTCAACTATAGTTTCTATATCCAATTAAAACTAGCCTCACAAATATATGACTACAATAAATTTGTTTCACAAAGTTTCTTATCTGATTTATATTAATTTCTTCAAACTTCTGATGCTCATCCAATAAAAACTGATTGTGGTAAATAGCAAACACATCAAACATATACGGCACTGTCAATTCTTTCCATATAGCTCCACTTGTATGCACTAGTAGTATGTTCTCCCTAGAACTTCCACTTGAAGGTTGGTTCTTCGATGCAAAAGCAAAATGTATGAAGCTTTATGTTGGAGCCGTCATCGTTTGCTCTTCTAAGAGATTTCCTTTGGCGGTTCTACTTTCATTATGAACTTTCTGATTACGCTACCGTAGGGCGTTAATACAATAACTAACGTACGAATATTATGTATTTTAATAAATATTATCACAACTTACCTTATGTTTAAACCGTCATCGTTGCGTTTCCATGAGCTTTCCTTTGATGGTTCTATTTTATTTTTATTACACAAAATCCACAGCCCTTATTCTAATACAATTGAATCTTATTGTTAAACTTACGACCAATTACGGATTTACCTTAAATATATTAGTTTTTAAACCGACAGTCAAAATTAACAAAATTTTACACTAATTCTGACAAAAATCGAAATAACGTCATTTGTTTAGTTTAACAAATGACGTTATTTCGATTTTTGGTTTTGTAACCATAAAGTGTTGGTGCGCAGTCCATGGTAAATATTGTAATTTTCCAGGTACTTGCCTACCTACTACCTAGCTGTATGTGCATACCTATTATGTTAGGGTCTCAGATTAATCAGTATGAAATAAGTTTAAAACAATAAACACAACTACAGCGTACCTTAGTAGTATCTGCCGTTAAACATCTATCCTTTAAGCCAGAAGCATTCGGGTTCTTCTACGGGGGAACGTGCTGAGCTTTGTTGAGCTGACATGCATGTTGTGTCGCAACTCACTGATGTTTTGGGGGCGGGGTTTTGCGTATTCGTGAATGCGTAACGCTGCAACAAACCATTGACTCGAAATATTATATAATATAAGTATAAATATTTACAGCAGAAGAAAAGAACTTAGCTGTCACATTTTTCCTTGCCGTATAAAAACATTATTTGGTTACAAGAAATTCTTCGTAAGATTTGACTTACTTTTTAAACTATTACAATTTCTCAGAGTCAATCGCAAAGAACGCGAAGACATCACGAGATCTCAGTTCGGAACGAACTATTAGTTCAACAACTATTTTAATATAATTTAACAAATTTCTGTTGTATTAAACACACTTTAGTTGTTGGTACCTAACTTGAAAGTGGTGGAAGCTGGGGTCTGTTAGTGCTGAAACCGTCAACGTTTGCTCTTTCATGAGATTTCCTTTAACGGTTCTACTTTCAGACATTTGGACTTCCTGATTGCGCCACTGTAGGTTGCTGGTGCACAGTCCACTGTGTAGGTTTATTTTACCAATGTATCAATATTGTATGTTGTAACCGTCATCGTTTGCTCTTCCTTGAGATTTCCTGTGACGGTTCTACTTTCAGATTTTATTTTATTTATTAATTTTATTTATTACACAAAATTCACAACCCTTATTCTAATAAAATTAAATCTTAATGTAAAACTAACGACTACGCGCTGGGCTTTGTTAAGCTGAGTGAGGTTCTAGATGCGTGTTTGAGTCGTCATCGCAGTAGGTGATGCAAGTTGAGACGCAATGCACTGAAGTTTGGGGGGCGGGGTTATTCCGTTTCCGTGAATGCGCAACGGTGCAACAAACCATTGACTCGAAATATTATATAATATAAGTATAAATATTTACAGCAGAAGAAAAGAACTTAGCTGTCACATTTTTCCTTGCCGTATAAAAACATTATTTGGTTACAAGAAATTCTTCGCAAGGTTTGACTTACTTTTTAAACTATTACAATTTCTCAGAGTCAATCGCAAAGAACGCGAAGACATCACGAGATCTCAGTTCGGAACGAACTATTAGTTCAACAACTATTTTAATATAATTTAACAAATTTCTGTTGTATTAAACACACTTTAGTTGTTGGTACCTAACTTAAAAGTGGTGGAAGCTGGGGTCTGTTAGTGCTGAAACCGTCAACGTTTGCTCTTTCATGAGATTTCCTTTAACGGTTCTACTTTCAGACATTTGGACTTCCTGATTGCGCCACTGTAGGTTGCTGGTGTACAGTCCACTGTGTAGGTTTATTTTACCAATGTATCAATATTGTATGTTGTAACCGTCATCGTTTGCTCTTCCTTGAGATTTCCTGTGACGGTTCTACTTTCAGATTTTATTTTATTTATTATATTTATTAATTTTATTTATTACACAAAATTCACAACCCTTATTCTAATAAAATTAAATCTTAATGTAAAACTAACGACTACGCGCTGGGCTTTGTTAAGCTGAGTGAGGTTCTATATGCGTGTTTGAGTCGTCATGGCAGTGGGTGATGCAAGTTGAGACGCAATGCACTGAAGTTTGGGGGGCGGGGTTATTCCGTTTCCGTGAATGCGCAACGGTGCAACAAACCATTGACTCGAAATATTATATAATATAAGTATAAATATTTACAGCAGAAGAAAAGAACTTAGCTGTCACATTTTTCCTTGCCGTATAAAAACATTATTTGGTTACAAGAAATTCTTCGCAAGGTTTGACTTACTTTTTAAACTATTACAATTTCTCAGAGTCAATCGCAAAGAACGCGAAGACATCACGAGATCTTAGTTCGGAACGAACTATTAGTTCAACAACTATTTTAATATAATTTAACAAATTTCTGTTGTATTAAACACACTTTAGTTGTTGGTACCTAACTTAAAAGTGGTGGAAGCTGGGGTCTGTTAGTGCTGAAACCGTCAACGTTTGCTCTTTCATGAGATTTCCTTTAACGGTTCTACTTTCAGACATTTGAACTTCCTGATTGCGCCACTGTAGGTTGCTGGTAAACAGTCCACTGTGTAGGTTTATTTTACCAATGTATCAATATTATATGTTGTAACCGTCATCGTTTGCTCTTCCTTGAGATTTCCTGTGACGGTTCTACTTTCAGATTTTATTTTATTTGTTTTATTTAATTATTTTATTTATAACACAAAATTCACAACCCTTATTCTAATACAATTAAATTTTAATGTAAAACTAACGACTATCAACGGTTTTACTTTGCATAAAATAGTTTTTTAAAACTGAAAGTTGAATTTACTTCAAGTTCAATTTCTTCAATGATGCTGGAAAGAGCTGGACTTCGCTGCACGTAATGATGAGGTTCTGAATTCTTGTTGAATTGTCATCGCAGAGGGTGATGCAAGTTGAGATCCAACGCACTGAAGTTTAGGGGGGCGGGGTTTTTCTTTATTATTTGCAATAACATGCAATAATGCGGCAACGCATGGGTATTTACAATCGACACGTTGCAGCTCATAATATCATCGTGCTGATCATATGCGTGTATTCCTTTGAGAGTGGCTATGTTACAGATCTTTATTTATTATTATTCGTATTCTTCGTTGTTGTTGGAAGACAACAAGAATTTGTTATTTTGCTGAGTTTTAAACCGTCATCGCTTGCTCTGCCATGAGATTTCCTTTGACGATTTTATTTTCAATTTAATGTTGCACCATAACACGTAAATAAACTGTCTACAATAAAGTTTGTACACATGTATGCTATGTTATAAAAAGGTAGATACAAATAACTTTATGGACTGTATCTTTATTTGTTTCAAATTTTACAAAAGTATTAAGTCTTCATTGTATAAGTATTTACAGCAGAAGAAAAGAACTTAGCTGTCATATTTTTCCTTGCCGTATAAAACATTATTTGGTTACAAAAAATTCATTCAAGATTTTATTTATTTTTTAAACTTAAAATTTCTCAATAGTCAATCGCAAAAAACGCAAAGACATCACGAGATCTCAGTTCGGAACGAACTATTAGTTCAACAACTACATTAATATAATTTTATTAATTTCTGTTGTATTCAACACACTTAAGTTGTTAGTACCTAACTTAGAAGTGGTGGAAGCTGGGGTCTGTTAGTTCTGAAACCGTCAACGTCTGCTCTTTCATGAGATTTCCTGTAACGGTTCTACTTTCAGACATTTGGACTTCCTGATTGCGCCACTGTAGGTTGCTGGTGCACAGTCCACTGTGTAGGTTTATTTTACCAATGTATCAATATATGTTGTAACCGTCATCGTTTGCTCTTCCTTGAGATTTCCTGTGACGGATCTACTTTCAGATTTTATTTTATTTGTTATAATTTTATTAGTTTTATTTATTACACAAAATTCACAACCCTTATTCTAATACAATTAAATCTTAATATAAAACTAACGAGGTTCTGAATTCTTGTCGAATTCATTCATTCATCGCAGAGGGTGATGCAAGTTAAGATGCAACGCACTGAAGTTTGGGGGAAGGGGGTTTCTTATGATTTGAAATAACATGTTTATTAATAAAGTTTGTACACAATTTCTCAGAGTCAATCGCAAAGAACGCGAAGACATCACGAGATCTCAGTTTGGAACGAACTATTAGTTCAACAACTATTTTAATATAATTTAACAAATTTCTGTTGTATTAAACACACTTAAGTTGTTGGTACCTAGCTTAAAAGTGGTGGAAGCTGGGGTCTGTTAGTGCTGAAACCGTCAACGTTTGCTCTTTCATGAGATTTCCTTTAACGGTTCTACTTTCAGACATTTGGACTTCCTGATTGCGCCACTGTAGGTTGCTGGTGCACAGTCCACTGTGTAGGTTTATTTTACCAATGTATCAATATTATATGTTGTAACCGTCATCGTTTGCTCTTCCTTGAGATTTCCTGTGACGGATCTACTTTCAGATTTTATTTTATTTGTTATAATTTTATTAGTTTTATTTATTACACAAAATTCACAACCCTTATTCTAATACAATTAAATCTTAATGTAAAACTAACGACTACCAACGGTTTTACTTTGCATAAAATAGTTTTTTAAAACTGAAAGTTGAATTTACTTCAACTTAAATTTCTTCAATGATGGTTGAAAGAGCTGGACTTCGCTGCACGTAATGATAACGTTCTGAATTCTTCTTGAATTGTCATCGCAGAGGGTGATGCAAGTTGAGATCCAACGCACAGAAGTTTAGGGGGGCGGGGTTTTTCTTTATTATTTGCAATAACATGCAATAATGCGGCAACGCATGGGTATTTACAATCGACACGTTGCAGCTCATAATATCATCGTGCTGATCATATGCGTGTATTCCTTTGAGAGTGGCTATGTTACAGATCTTTATTTATTATTATTCGTATTCTTCGTTGTTGTTGGAAGACAACAAGAATTTGTTATTTTGCTGAGTTTTAAACCGTCATCGCTTGCTCTGCCATGAGATTTCCTTTGACGATTTTATTTTCAATTTAATGTTGCACCATAACACGTAAATAAACTGTCTGCAATAAAGTTTGTACACATGTATGCTATGTTATAAAAAGGTACAAATAACTTTATGGACTGTATCTTTATTTGTTTTCAAATTTTATAAGTGTTTACAGCAGAAGAAAAGAACTTAGCTGTCACATTTTTCATTGCCGTATAAAAACATTATTTGGTCACAAGAAATTCTTCGTAAGATTTGATTTACTTTTTAAACTATTACGTTTTCTCAGAGTCAATCGCAAAGAACGCGAAGACATCACGAGATCTCAGTTCGGAACGAACTATTAATTCAACAACTATTTTAATAAAATTTAACAAATTTCTGTTGTATTAAACACACTTAAGTTGTTGGTACCTAACTTAGAAGTGGTGGAAGCTGGGGTCTGTTAGTGCTGAAACCGTCAATGTTTGCTCTTTCATGAGATTTCCTTTAACGGTTCTACTTTCAGACATTTGGACTTCCTGATTGCGCCACTGTAGGTTGCTGGTACACAGTCTACTGTGTAGGTTTATTTTACCAATGTATCAATATTATATGTTGTAACCGTCATCGTTTGCTCTTCCTTGAGATTTCCTGTGACGGTTCTACTTTCAGATTTTATTTTATTTGTTTTATTTAATAATTTCATTTATTACACAAAATTTACAACCCTTATTCTAATACAATTAAATCTTAATGTAAAACTAACGTGTTTCGGAATTCTTCACGGCATCGCAGAGGGTGATGCAAGTTGAGATGCAACGCACTGAAGTTTGAGGGGTGGGGGGGGGGGGGGGGGGGGTTCTTATTATTTGCAATAATGAGGCAGCGCATGGGTATTTAAAGTTGCCACGTTGTAGCTCATAACATCATCGTGCTGATCATATGCGTGTATTCCTTTGAGAGTGGCTATGTTACAGGTCTATATTTATTATTATTCGTATTCTTCGTTGTTGTTGGAAGATAACATGAATTTGTTTTTTTGATGAGTTTTAAACCGTCATCGCTTGCTCTGCCATGAGATTTCCTTTGACGATTTTATTTTCAATTTAATGTTGCACCATAACACGTAAATAAACTGTCTACAATAAAGTTTGTACACATGTATGCTATATTATAAAAAGGTACAAATAACTTTATGGACTATATCTTTATCTGTTTTCAAATTTTACAAAAGTATTGTCTTCATTGTATAAGTATTTACAGCAGAAGAAAAGAACTTAGCTGTCACATTTTTCCTTGCCGTATAAAAACATTATTTGGTTACAAAAAATTCTTCGTAAGATTTTATTTACTTTTTAAACTATTACAATTTCTCAGAGTCAATCGCAAAGAACGCGAAGACATCACGAGATCTCAGTTTGGAACGAATTATTAGTTCAGTAACTATTTTAATATAATTTAACAAAAGTAAGTTGTTGGTACCTAACTTAAAAGTGGTGGAACCTAGGGTCTGTTAGTGCTGAAACCGTCAACGTTTGCTCTTTCATGAGATTTCCTTTAACGGTTCTACTTTCAGACATTTGGACTTCCTGATTGCGCCACTGTAGGTTGCTGGTGCACAGTCCACTGTGTAGGTTTATTTTACCAATGTATCAATATTATATGTTGTAACCGTCATCGTTTGCTCTTCCCTGAGATTTCCTGTGACGGATCTACTTTCAGACATTTCGACTTTCTTATTGCGCCTCTGTAAAATACTGGTGCACAGTCCACGGTGTAGTCTGATTTCGCCAATGTATAAATATTATGCTATATAATTTTCATCGTTAAAACTCTTCCTTGACATTTTCTTTAGCGTTTCTACTTTTAGAAATGTGAGTTAACATTAGTCAATGCTGTCCACAAAGTACTTTTTATATGTTGTCAAACATTGACTAATGTTGACTCTGTCTAACCAAGATTATCGACGGCGGAATAGGTTAGTAGTCTGCATCTTCACTCTAAATACAGATATTCGTACAGATATTTAAGTTTTTTTTTATACAACTTGTTGATGGAACAAGCAGATGGCCCACCTGATGTTAAGTATCGTTCCGTGATAGTTGGTGGACGTAAGCGTTTTATTTTTACATGTTGCAGCCGTCATTGCTTGCTCTGCTATGAGATTTCCTTTGACGGTTCTTCTTGCAATATAATATTAAACTATGAAATTTCCTTTGACGGTTCTAGGTACTTGCAATATAATATTAAACTATGAGATTTCCTTTGACGGTTCTACTTGCAATATAATATTAAACTATGAGATGTTGATACAATGTCTTCAATCAGGTGCACAACTGTGAACACACGCTTGCTTTACCTTTTACACCATTAGTTTAAGAGTCATTCTATGTGTGCCAGCCGACTCTGCGTTCCCATACATCGTGCCAGATTCCGACCGGGCCGCGTTCGCTTGTTTGAGCCAATATGGTCACGCACTTTGTATTGCCAGCAATCACCCATCTCCCGAGCACAGCGCAGTTTAAATACGCTCTTAACCAAACATCCTCAGTTTGATGTGTTTGCGGACGGCTGGAAGATGATTGAACGAGTTAGCCTAAGTTTTTGTGAGAATGTTGTATAAAATTTATAAAGTAGGTACCTAAGTTAGAAATAGTGTGTTTGTATTTAGATATAATATATATATATTTTTTATTTTTCTGTAGTAATGTTCTAGACATAACGATTTGGTGTAATCTGTAATGTTAGGTCTATATGTATGTAAATAAATAAATAAATAAATAAATGTGTTTCTCAAAAGGCAATGGCTGAGTAAATGGGAGAAAAATTATATTTCTGAAGCTTTCTGTACAACTTTGTTGTTTTCGATTTCTTATAATTATATATTACTAATGATAGGTATTAAGATTGTATGCAACTATTATTATTAATTTTATTTATATTTTTGACATTTTTATCTTTTATTCGTGTGGTTTTAACCGTGTTATGAAAGTAAATGAAATGTTCAATAGTTTTATTAAAAAACAATTGTGTACCTATTTACGATGTTGTAATGTGCGAGTGAGATAGCCACTTGCTGATGTCTGCGTCTTCTTTATTTGGTTCTATAAATTCTTATGTAGCACTAGACAGAACATTGTGTCACCTACAAATATTTTCTATACAAAAAATTAAAAAAAAAATTATAAAACATAAATAAAAAGGATTTTGTACTTAGCTTTAAGTATTTTTAAATTAAAAATAAACTATTAAACTAATAAGCCATTTTATACCTACCACAATATTTTTAACCTACCCAACTTACTTTATACTCTTTATTTTCTTTATGCTTTGCTTATAGGCAATGGTAACCACTTGACATCAGGTGGGCACATTTGCTTGTTCCATCAGCAAATTGTATAAAAAAAACACTTACAATTACTAATAGCATTATATCTAAGTGAATTTTGTACATCCTAACCCACCATGTGATGACAATAAATTCATTGAGTATTGAGTATATTTTCCTTCATCGTTTGAAAGCACTGGTATTGTTTATAAATTTTTCGAATGGAAAATCCATTTATGCACGACCGGATTTGAACTAAGAAGATTAGGATCAGAAGGCGGTGCCACCGTCACTAGACCACAGGTATGTATGTCTGAAATTGTATGTAAGTATAAAAGTAGTAATAGTAGCTCGTCCGGGGAAGTACTACCAACATGCCTATTTCTGCCAAGCAGCTTGCTGTGTTCCGGGTTGAAGGGTGTGAGTGTCGGTGTACCTACCTAATTACAGGCACACGAGGCTTAACACTATGCCTCAGGTTGATGGACGCAGAGCAGTGTATTGTGAGTTACGTTCCTAGAACGTGACCTTCAAGGCAATGCTTTGTTATAGGCGATGGTAACCACTAACATCTGGTGGGCCATAATATGCTTGTTTCATCAGTAAACTGCTTAGAAACATTCCATTGCAATACATTTTCGTAAACTTCTTTACAAAAGAATTTTCGTAAATGATATCTGCGATTGAAAAGATTATGAAAATATATTGTTAAAATAATTTAGTAATTGTTGACCGAAATAAGTATAAAGTATGTAATATACTACGTATGGAAGTAGTATTAAACTATAGTAGTTCAGAAAAGGAAAATGCGTTCCTCTATTATTATATTTCTTACTCTAAGTGCACTGTTTGTAAGTACCTACCGTTTTTTTAATACAATTTGCTGATGGAACAAGCATATAGCCCACCAAATGTTAAGTAGTTACCATAGCCTATGTATAACAAAGCATTGCCTTGTAGGTCACGTTAGTTAGGAACGTGCCTTACAATACACTGCTCTGCGTCCATTAACCTAAGGCAAACATGTGTTAAGCCTCGTGTGCTCTACTACTACTAATTTGCTGATGGAACAAGTATATGGCCCACCTGATGTTAAGTGGTTACTATAGCCTGTAACAAAGCATTGCCTTGTAGGTCACACGTTAGTTAGGAAAGTGCTTTACAATACACTGCTCTGCGTCCATCAACCTGAGGCATACAGGTGTTAGGCCTCATGTGCCTGTAATTACACCGGCACCCACACCCTTCAAACCGGAACACAGCAAGCTGCTTGGCGGCAGAAATAGGCATGGGGGATTAATGTTATTAATTATTTACGCCTTGATTATTTATTCCGGGTATTCTGGGTATTTTCTATGTATAATAAAAAATATCTATGCAAGTAATATATTGTATTAAGTATATCAATCATGCAGGACCCATAACACAAGCCCGCTTAGCTTGGGGGCTAGATGATGCTGTGTGGACTGTCCAGCATTATTATCATTTAAATTATTTTTCTGTCTAGCATTCAGTTAGATTGGCACCACACTGGAGCTTTATTATTTACATTATTATTATTTTGTAACAGGATCATACAAAAAAACGGTAGAAACAAAGCTGTAAGTTTCTTGCCGGTTCTTCTAGGCTTGGTGGCGAGGAACTGGTGCTTAGATTCACCTAGATTTAAGACGTTTGAAGATGATCCCTGTGGATATTAAGTACTGAATAAATGCTTTTTGACTTTGACTTTGACTTAAAATGATTTTTAAGGCTTCGGTAAGTTACTACAATTTATTAATAAACTATTTGTGTGTTACAGGTTAGCGCTCGTGTCATAAAACGCCAAAAGAAAATAACCAGAGTTCTCAAACCGGCGTGTCGTTGCCAGCAACCAGTTAAGCTCTCCAGCCCGAAGTATTTACTAGAAACTGCCTGTGATTGCCTCGGAAGCTGTTATCCCGGCGCTTGTGACCACATTTTCATAGAAGAACCTTGTTACGTTTGTAACAGTGATGGTTTCAGGGTCCAAAATGAGTTATCAAGCTCTGATCGTCTGCCATGTATTCGTTTACCTCAATCTGTATCATGTATTGATACAGGACTAGTTCCTACCATAAAACCTGCTTTGTACTGTGACATTCCGAGCTGTCAATGTCAAAATGCGCACCTTTTCGATTCGCCTTGCAAGATACCCAATGAGTTTTTAAATTCAATTGATATATCCAGCCAGTTGCGAATGCCTGTGGAATCAATCATTCAAACAGTTATTATCGAAGCACCCAGTTCTGTGAAAATACCGAGTTGTGGATGTCAAATACCAGAAGATCTTTGCCGGCGTCAGAAGTGTGGTTGTCAGTTGTCGACGATAGATGTCCCATGCAATTGCCAAATGCCAATTAGAACACCGTGTGCTTGCACACTATCAGCGCTTGATACAACTTGTTGTTGCCAGTTACCAGCCTTCAATCTGCCATGTGGATGCCAGTTGCCAGGGTTAGATTGCGGTTGTCAATTCCAAGCTTTCAATTCACCTTGTGCTTGCCAGGTGGGTAGTGGTTCGTGTAGGTGTGGTCAGTTGCCAGTTCCAAATGTGCCTTTTGCATATCAGTTGTCATCGCTAGATGTGCCATGTGGCTGTCAAGCGCTGGACCCCTGTAGTTGCCAGTTGTCAAGTTGTGGTTGCCAGTTGGCAAATTGTGGTTGCCAGTTAGTTCCACCACCTGCTGTAGGATGTAACAAATATCTACGTCAGGTTACATTGCAACCGCCTTTTTTGTAATTGCTTCACATGATCATTTATAGTGTTTTTAATTATTTATAAAATAAAGTATTACTTACATATACAATAAAAATATATTGTTTTTATTTATTGGCTTAAATCTTAGTTATTAAAACGAGCGAGAAAAGCAATCATAGGTTTATCAGTCTACTTGCAAAGCAGTTCTTGACAGATATTGTAAGGTATATAATATTTGTCAAGTAGGTGCTTTTATTTAAATTATCATAAGGTGAGTGATATTACAAGTAGATGCCCCACCTGACGTTGAGTGCTTCTGGTGTCTCGATAAAATAGCCCTTAAGAAACTTTCTCTAGGTTAAGAAAATACCAAGAACTCTTTTTTGTCGATATCGATATAAATTAGCAGAAACGATAAAAGTTGAGCCTACGAAACACGTTCTTATAAATAGTAATATTGCAATAAAATCAGATAGTTATTAGCATCAAATTATAAAAGCAATAAGTTTAATATTGTTTGCACACGTTTTAAATACTTTTAGAGACGGTAAGTTGTTTATTTATTTATGCAAGCAATTTAAAAGTTACCTATAATTTTAAAGCGACCTTAAGGTCGCTTTTGTCGTTTACGTACAGCAAGGGGTAAAAATTGCGGTCAGTGCACCCGTACTAGTCAGCGGTGCACTGGATTTTACGTTCAAAAATTGGTCTTAGCATTTAGTGATCGAGAGAGCGAAGCGATCAAAGATTACGGAGTGACTTAGGCGATTTTGCGTATGTTTATTCGAGCCTAATTTTCAAACCTTTGATCAAATCCAAACCAACAAATCGAACAAAAAACTAGTAGTAGCATTCTCAGAATATTAGCCTTCCATTGACTCCTGTAGAATTTGTACAAGAGGCAATAAAGGACACATGCAAAATAAGATATAAAAACAAGTAGGTATATAATACTTAGAGATATACGATGTACATAGGTTTTATAGACGCTGGCTTGACCAATAAACACTATCAACCAAATCGTAAAAAATAAAACATTTTAAAATTCACAGAAAAACAGCACTATGAAAGCTGTTGTAATTGTGATGATTACCATCACACTATCATCAACATCTGCCAGAGTCATCACCCAAAGCGCTGTATCATCTATACTGCAAGACATCCTATCCCCAGCCAACACAGAAAAAGCCATGCAGGTTTTAAAAATAGCTGGTGCCAGAACTATTGCAACACCAGAATTTGTCAGACCTGTCTACGATGATTGTCAAGCCAGATTTGCTAATGAGTTACCAGCCAGATTTGCTAATGAGTTACCAGCCAGATTTGCTAATGAGTTACCAGCCAGATTTGCTAATGAGTTACCAGCCAGATTTGCTAATGAGTTACCAGCCAGATTTCCTAATGAGTTACCAGCCAGAGAGCAGTTTGTTGTCAGAGATGGTTATGCCAGAACTGTGGTCCCTGAAGTAGTTCTACAGAAGGTACTGAGGCAAATCCCTGTAAGAGAAGCCAAACAAGTTCCGAATTTTATGGATTCACTGGTTCTGCCTAAGGAGATTTTCCAGGCTTTTCCTGTGCAGCAGGAGAGCGTACGTCCTTGCTCAGTGCCAACTCCCGCTTTCAACCCTTACCTGCCAGTTGCTTCCCCAGTATCTGCCATGTCGCCAGGGTACATGCCTCCACCTATACAGTCCAGGGGACATTTCTTGAGGAAGATCCCCATTCCTCCACCAACTATATGAAAGTTAAAACTTAAGTATTGTAATACTATTTATGATTTAGTTGTACTTATTAAATTTTAGCAATTTTAATGGACTTTCCTTACAACAAACCAAAATTCCCTCGTATCAGTCGTATTATATATTTCTAGGTATCTCTGGTTCTCACAGTACAAAGCTGTGCTTAGTTTAGAGCTAGGTAGTATTGCGTAAAAATGTCTACAAATATATATTTATAAAGCTCCAGTGTGTTGGTAAACTAACTTAGTGAGATGTATGCAAAATAAAAATATGCAAAGGTAGTCATTATACCGCACGTAATGTGTTACAAAGTGCCTAGTGATTATTTTGCATAGTTTCATTGTAAAATGGGTCACTACTTAACACGTTCGCTTACAATAACATCACAGACTACTGCTCTGCTACTTTGTAATATAAGTAGGCATAACTAATTTAAGCACCATCTTGACTAACTCAGCTGCCACTACAGGAGAGTTTTATGTTATTTTGGTAAGTACAGTTTTATAGCGTGCTCCAAAAACTATTCCAATGTGAGGTGAGGCTTCTAACTTGACGCACACACCGACTGCTGCTAGTTTATAATATACTATCTATGTTCAGTTATGTACTATCTATGAACAAATATCTATCTATGTTCATCACACTAATTTTTAATATAATATACTACCGAATATGCGCGAATTCCTCCGCGAGAAGTAATTTTCAACCTAATTCTGGTAACGAAAATTCAAGTTTTGATTGTGTCAATCTTCAAATGGTATTTATTCTATTGGAGTTTTTTATTTGAAAAATATATGCGCGCTATACTAGTGGTCTCAAACGGTGAAGGAAAACATCGTGAGGAAACCAGTTAGTATTCTACCAGCAGTGATGGGTTTGCAACCTGTCATGTATGGAATACCAACTACAAAATGTGGGTATGTACCAAATGTACTCTCTGGAAATACTTACTTGGTACAGATGTTGGAGGGAATATCTACCGTGCTTGGGGAATAAAGTCGTGATGCTATTTCTATTTTTTTTATTTATTTAAAAATAAATGATTTGACTAATCTGTTCTGGCAACAAACTTACACCATGGCTAGTAATATAATTATGTATTACAAATATGATTAATAATCTAAGATATTACATAATCTTTTGTACATAAAGGACAATCAATTGTTTTTTAAACTAGTCTTATGTAAAGTTCTTAGAATTTATTCATATTAACTGCAGTAAAATGAAAGGGGTTCTATCAATTTTGTGTTTGTTTATTGTAAGTATTTACGGCACTTATGACGTCATGTAACATACAAAATACAAAAAAAAATTCAAATTGATTGCCGTAGTCATCACGCTTGGCTGACGGGTTATTGGACTTAATTATCGAGGCCCAAACGACGTCTTTCGTCTATAACGAGTTGATAAAATAATTTAAATATTTTTTTTGCATTTTTTTACAAAATCTAGACCCAAACTAAGCATAGCTTGTACTATGAGAACCAGACGGATTGATTCTTAACATTATTTATTTATTATTAATATTATATCATCATCATCATCAGCCTGTAGAAGCCCATAGGCCACCTCCATACGTACAAATACAAATGTTTATTTTTCAAAAGAAAGTGTTAACAAAGATAAAAGTCGACTCTGTCTCCTGTTTTAGTTTATGAATAAACTGTGTGACAGTAGACAGTGCATTCTCCAGTACTACAGTAGACGTTTCCAGGAAGAACGATTCTGAGCCCTTTCCATCCATCGACTTCCCGCGATTCTAACAATAAATTTATATAAATATCTCACATTTTACATTTTAGCCCTACTGGTGCGTATTGATAACTACATTTTTTTTTTATTTTCAGACTGCAAGTCAAGGTTTCGTGATCTCAAACCCTCCGTACCCTCAACCAGCAGCTCCACCTCGATGTGGTTGCCAACCCACGAGTACCCTTGGACCCCTTGGCCCCCTGACTCCGTACTCCCAGCTGCCTACAGCTGGTAATCCTTTACTGCCGGCTGCATCCCCAGCTTCTGCATATGCTTCGATCTCACCGTTCCTTCCCCCCGCATCTTCCTGTACCTCAAGATGTCAGTATTTAAAGAAAATCCCTATACCACCACCATGTATTTAGATGGTACAAAACATAGATTTTAAGAGGTTTTAATAAATTATGACATTATTCACTTATTACTGTTGTTTTATATTTCTACTAGCGGCCGCTCGCAGCTTCGCCCGCGTGGCAGTTTTTTTTCCGTTCCCGTTATTTTTTCGGGATAAAAAGTAGCCTATATGTTAATCCAAGTTATAATCTATGTTTATTCCAAATTTCATCCAAATCGGTTTACTGGTTAGAGCGTTAAAGAGTAACAAACATACATCCATCCATCCATCCATACTTACAAACTTTCACGTTTATAATATAATAAGTAGGATAGCATCTATTTCTGCCTAAGCAGTGATGCTTGTATTGTTATGTTCCGGTTTAAAGGGTGTGGGTGCCGGTGAAATTACAGGCACATGAGGCTTAACACCTGTATGCCTCAGGTTGGTTGACGGGACCCAGGGTATTGTATCGTAGGGCACGTACTTAGGTACGTACGTGTGTGACCTACAAATTAACGCTTATAGATAATGGGTTGGGTTCCAAACAGTAGCATAAAAAAACGACTACGTCCGTATAAAGTTATTTTCATACAAACTTCAACCCCTGTTGTACCCGTTCAGGGGTTCAATTTCAAGAATTTCTTTCTTAGTACTTCCTCACGATGTTCCCTTCACCATTTGAGAGCATTGACATTGCGCACATAAATTTTTCGAACAGAAAAATCCATTGGTGCACGACCGGATTCGAACCCACGACCTTATGATCAGAAGGCGGGGTCACTTCCACTAGACCACCGGTACTCTCTTTTATAATCTTATATTGGTGGTTCTTATAATTGGTATAGATGATCACAATTTTCAAAAAAGCTTGCCATTACAAAATACTTCTTATCGCTATCATTATAAGGTCGTGTCTTATCTTTGAACAGTAAAATTATCTTGTAATATTACATCTTTTAAGATAAATATTTCATAAGCACTTACTCGATATATTTATACATAAGGCGTGTGAATTTACATAACATAATTTAAGATCATCGGCCATTAAAGTGAACTAAAAATCCAACATGCATAAAATTGTTTCCGCTTTTTGTGCCTTAGTAATGTTAATTAATGTAAGTTTTCACAACCTTTTTATGAGTTAAAAACATGAAGAATTGTAAGAATCTAATAGCCTGTTACGAGGAATGTAATGAATATGAATGTGCATGGGTAGAGGTAGACCAAAGAAAAGATGGATGAATTGTGTGAAAGGTGACATGATCAAGAAAATTGTGAGCACAAATATGACGGCTGATAAATGGGAGTGAAAAAAAAATAACATGTACCAACTCCCCATAAAATGGAATAAGGGCAGGAAGATGATGATGTAAGACTCTTTATCCTTGACTTATAGACAACGTTCAGCCTAAACCGCTTGTCGACTTTTGACGACCGACGTGGCGCGGCCGGCGAATGTCCGCCTGCGACGCAGGAGCAACCTCCTGAAGCATATCAAATGCTGATAAATCACCTTTTCAAAGTCAAAGTAGAAGTCAAAAGTGGTTTCAAATTGCATGGAATCATCCAGTCGTGGAATCTAAGCGCCATTTCCTCCAAGTTGCAAGAAACCTACGGCTTGGTTCCTATCGTTTTGTATGATTCTCCTTTCTTCCGTCGCAATCGTTCCCCCACATTTGGAGATCTTGACTTAGTACAAAAACTCTTACCCTTCTTTCATTTGCCACGGTCTACAGCTTGATAGTAACCAGTTGTTTAAACACCAGCCCAGCCTGGCTAAAATGTGCAGCGACAAAAATCTACTTGTTATCTCGGGCAAAATAGAGATATCTCTTTATATCTTTCTGTGCTAACATGCCAGTGCCAAATATCTATATCTTCTTCTGTCAAATGAAGACTTAATGCAAATTTTTAGCTTATCTGTGGGTCTTTTATCAAAAATTTCTAAAATGTTCAGCAATAGAAAAAGTATGAGGGGACATTTTCTGTCATCTTTGGAAGCAACATTGTATTTTCATTTTAATTGTTTTTCTAGTGTTATTTTAAGTTGTGATGGGTAATTATGGTGGTATTTTAACCATCATTACTTGAGGTCTTAGCACAAGTGCGAACAATTGAAATGAAAGTGTGTTTTATGGCATCCTGATTTGAACGAAAATGTTTCCCTTTGGTTTTGAAGAAAAACGCCATCTTTTTCTTCAAAACCAATGACAGCCGACTTTACTTTTTTTACCGACTCGACTTGACTAATTTTATTCAACCCACCCACTTGACATTGGCAAAATTGTCCGCAAGACTGTCCGTCTTGCGGACAACAAAAAATAAAAAAAAAAGTATCTCGTATCAAGCGCGACTTATCTCGCGTTGCACATCTTAGCTCGGCTGGTCAGACCAGCATTTTGGGCTTCTCTTTCTTGGTCTTTTGCTTTCTATCTTGTTATCATTTCACATGTTGTCTGTATGTTTCTATTCCGTATTAAAAATGTAACTTGAATTTCCAGAACTCTTCCGCCCAGTATCCTTTTGGACTCACAATACCAAACCAAGCAGTACCAACCCAGATTTCAAAACAGCAACTCGTGAACTACTTACTATCCAACTTCAAACAGGCACCTTTAAGCGAGAGAATTGAGATGCTGACAGCAGCTGTGCAGCAGATGCCTTCGAAGAGGAACCGACGGGTGTATCTAGCTGATGTGCTGAAGAATTCAGCTTTACAAAGTCTTCTGGTGGCTGCTAGTGTCTGCAACGAGGCCACAGCAAGCGCAAATGTGATTCCCGAATTCGGACCACTGCAAGGATATGCAGCACTCTCAAACGCTGTACCAGTACCACGCCGGAACCTAGTAGTGAACCCTAACGAACCATTAATCGCTAATAGAGAACTGCTTTCAGCTCTACTCCCTAGAGAATTGGTGGCATCTTTGATTGCAGGAGAATATGCTCAGAATCGACCTTTTAGGTTCCAAGTTGTTTAGTTCGTAATGTTTGCAACTAGTAATATTTATTTCCAATGGTCATAGATGTAAGAAATAAATTATTTTATATTAACGGTTTTATCATTTCCTAAATCCTTAGGTTTTCAAAGTGCACGCAATGCTAAAATAACCTTGCTCAGGCGAGACTGCCAAGTTTTTAATAATAATAATAATTCTGGACAATCCACACAGCATCATCTAGCCACAAGCTAAAAGAGCTTGTGTTATGGGTACCAAATGACTGATATACACAATACAATACATTACATACTGATATTTTTATGATATCAGTCGAAAGATTTAGTACTAAATTTTGTAACGCTTGTAACTTTCAAGGTAATCTGATTTTACTGTAGAATACAGGGTAACGTACCTAGATAATGGCAAGATAATTCAGTATCAAACTTAACTTCGGACGCACGTTAATAAATAGTAGACATTAAATACTTACAGCGTTTGTACGGACAACGTACCGACTTGTTTAACCTTAAGTTGGTGCTTCTTAGTAAGCCCTAAGAAGAGTGACTGACTATCAAAGTTCCAAATATTTCAAGTATTGCATACGTGCCAGGGAATAAAGGTTCTCGAATGGCGACCACGAACCGGAAAACGAAGCGTAGAACGTCCTCCTACCCGATGTCCTGACGACATTGTTAGGACCGCGGGAAGTCGATGGATGGAAAGGGCTCAGAATCGTTCTTCCTGGAAACGTGTGGGGAGGTCTATGTCCAGCAGTGGACTTCTACAGACTGATGATGATGATGATACGTGCCAGGTTGCAAGCCCATTTCTGCTATAAGCATACCAAGAGCGTGTAAAAAGCGTGAAAAACACAAACTAGTGCACATAAAATATAAATAAAATACATAGGTAAGTATTGTAAATGTAGGTTAATTAATGTCGGTAGGTAAGTATTTACCCGTGAGCTCTTATAGCAGTCAGCAAACTGTCAAACTGACAATAACACACATAACGGCTTCCGGATTTCGGGTATGTTCGGGCCTGTTCGGGTCACATAATACTATGGTAAAATTATTGTATTTCGCACGCATAGCTAAATGTGAAACATCCGTACCGTGATGATTGTTTTAATACATGACGTTTGGAGCCTTACGATACGGGTTATTAATCAAGCGAACAACTGAATTGACGGTAGCCCCTCTCAACCATTATAAGTCCTATCTAGACCACCTAGTTGTAAGAGTATTCTTAAGTGATATCTTTGATTCCCTAGAATAAATGGTGCTTTTTTACTTTGACTTTATTTCAGTAGTAGTAGAGCTTTAGCCTAAGAATTTTGGACATTTTACACAACATCATCTAACCACATAACTAAGTATAGCTAGTACTATGGGAACCAGATAGCTCATAGAATACCGACCGAATTTGACGACCGATATGGCGCGGCGGGCGAACGTCCGCCTGCGGCGCAAGAGGTTGCGGGTTCGATTCTCGCATTATTATAAATGTTTATACGATCTGCAAATATTTATTCCGAGTGTTGTGGGTGTTTTCTATGTATAATAAAAAAAAATCTATATACGTAATTATATTGTATTAAGTATATCAGTCATCTAGTACCCATAACACAAGCTCTGCTTAGCTTGGGGCTAGATGATGCTGTGTGGATTGTCCAGCATTATTATTATTATAGTACTTACGTATGGTTTTTTTTTAAATACATACCTACCTACTTACTTAGAATATAATATAACACCCAGGCAGAGAACAAACATCTATATTCATCACACAAATGAAATATGAGCAGCTCTTGAATAAGTAATCATCACGTTTTGATTATCATTTTTAAGAAAAAAATCTCATGATTGAGATAACTATTGTTCATATAAAATGTATAAAAGATTATAGGTTCTTTGAAACAGTTTTAGTAATCATGATGTTTTTGAGACTTAGCACAACACTGCTACCAATATTTTTTGTGACTCAGGTAAAAAGTAAACAAACAAATAAACTAGTGGGTCTGTGAAAATAGTAGAACTAGCGAGCTCTTTGTCCATATATAACGCTGGAAAGCTTACTGTAAGCTTCCCAGCCCCTTTTCACCCTCTCCACTAACTCCTTTTGAGTTTTTTTTCGCAACATCTGTTGCAGAGTAATTTTCTACTTCCCCTCTCTATTTTCCCCCCAAAAAACAACGCGATTGACTAAAAAATTAAATAGATCAAGGAACAAGTGTGCCTATTTTCGTCAAAATCTGTTAAAAAAAGCGGCCTGTAGGCGAAAACAGACAAGACGGACAAAAGTAAATGCTCTTTTGGTCAATCTCGCAACTTCACTCGCTCGGTCAAGAACGAAAATTACACTTTACTACTAATAAACTCGGTGTTTTGTGTCTTTTGATCTAATTTGAAACTTCCTGTGCAAAAGACAACATACGGTCTAATTATTTCAACGTTACACCGAACTTATTAATAAGGGTTAAACTATTGCCATCTCTTACAGATAATAATAATAATAATTTATGATTTACTTGTAATTTACCTTACCTATCAATATATATGCTTAACTATATTTTTATTTTCAGAGTACTATTGCCCAGCCTAACCCTTTAATAAATGGGGGATATCAAAATTTGCCAGTGCCAGAAACTGGTCAGAATTTTTATGGCCAGACGGGTGGCAACTTTCCAGCCGCTAACAGCATTCCATGTACTAACACACTGCCAGTAACTGGCAATGCTCCAGTGAACGAGTTGCAAACGATTCCAAAACTACAATTTATCAGCGGACAAGTCGGAGATTTAATTAATTTCGCTTCAAATATCAATAACAGGCAACTAGCAGGAAATAACCCCCTTCTTCAAAACTCACAAATTAATAATAATAATCTACAAATACCAAGCAATGGCCTTCCACTCAATAATTTACCACCGAATAATCCTTATTTACCAGTGAATAGCAACTCTCCTGTTCTTAATTTACACAATGTTGCAAATAATAAAGGTGTTTCAACAGCCACTGGATTAGCAGGTTACGCTTCCAACACATTTCAATATAATTTGCCAGAAAATTATAATGTTCCATTTCAGAATATGCCAATAAATAAACCAACCAAAATAAATAGTTTGACGCTAGCCGGCCAAGCTTTTAATAATGGTGTACCATTTAGCGTTTTGCCAGCTTCGACTAATAATTTTCCAGCAAATAACTTTGTGAACTATAACTACGAAGCAAATAATGGCTTAAAATTACCTAGAAGTTTACCAACCAATGATATGATTGAAAACGGATATAACTACCCAGCTACTAATAATATTATTGAAAATGGAATTACACACTGGCCAAGCCATAATGAGGTACAGACTGCCAACTTGATAGCCAGTAACGTGGCTACAAATAATTTCTTGAGTAATGAATTCTTAATCAACAATGGCTTGCCATTAAACTTACCAATACCCAATTACATTCCACCAAATTTTCAAGAAACGGTTTCAACAAATGGCTGTTGTGGAGCTAGCACAGCGGCATCCATAACTGGAGAATTTCCCTACAGCTTTCCCGTGAACAATTTCAATTACATTCAACATAAAGAGCCGTTTGTTGCAACTAACTATCTAAACCCATCTATCATCGAATCGCAACCTTTAAATCTTATTCAGAATCATCAAACTAACGATGTGTTAATGAATAACTGGGCAGCAAATATAGGACATAGCCAGCCGGATGGCAATCATTTTAATTTGGCAAGCCTAGGTAACAACAACATGTTGAATTTAGGTGAATTGGGCAATTTTCCAATATTTAGTGGTCTACCTATCATTGGTATTACAGAAACAGTATCGGTTGTAAATCCCGATCAGATTAATCAATATTTGGCTGCAGGTTACTAACGTAGTTTTATCACTTATTTAAAAAAAAAAAAAACAATAAATATTTATAATATTTACGTCTGTTTCACTTATTTTTATGGAATGCGTCTTGGGATTGTAAACTAGGGTTTTTAATGATACAATTAATAATAGCGCTTGTAATATAATCAAATAGATACTCTGAAAATAAATAACACAAATTAACTAAGGAAAAGTTGTTTAATTAAAATAATAAATAACAGATTTTTTAGTCCCTAGTATGTAATACCGTCCAGTGCACCGTTGAGCAAATCTGTTAAAATAAATAATTTGCAGTGAAACTGCGCACGGCTTAGTCATTCTGCTACCGAACCACCGGCACCATCTCTTCATCAGTCACAACGATGCCACTTCATCATCATCATCATAAATTTATATGACGACCGATGTGGCGCGGTGGGAAAATGTCCGCCTGCGACGCAGGAGGTTGCGGGTTCGATTCCCACCTTGGGATAAATGTTTGTACGATCTTCAAATATTTATTCCGGGTGTTCTGGGTATTTTCTATGTATAATAAAAAATGTATGTAATAAATTATGTAAAATATTAAGTATATCAGTCATGATGTACCCATAACACAAGCTCTGCTTAGCTTGGGGCTAGATGATGCTGTGTGAATTATCCAGTATTATTTATTATATTCACAAAAAACAACGCGTTGATGTTTAGCTTCCTATCAATTGTGTCTGCACGTCATTATAGTTACGAAATTCAATTAAATTATCAGAAATTAATGGCAGCACCACCTATGTAACAGTCACGTAGGTGTTTTAGAATAGACACTAACCAGCCTGTTGGTAGATAAGCATTTAACTAAGGAATTCTGTCAGGACTGAACACAGCAAATTTAACATACACGTCAAAGTGTATTTTTCAATATCTACTCATCTACTAAAATGTGTTTCATACAATTGAGAAGTTATTAAGTCCAACGACTGTGTTTGTCATTCTTGAACCACCAGTTACTTCACGGCATGTCATCAGCCTAAATGAGTATTCTGCTCGTGTTGTTTAAAATTTTCTCCGTTTGTTGGCCATTAGGTATCTTTGATAAATTCAGTTAGGTTGCTTAAGGTTCGTCCTTAGAGTAACTTAAATATGTATTATATTGAAAACACCAAGTACAACTGAATTATGTTATGTTTCGCATAATTTTTTTACCGTTTGTTGAACAATCACTTTGATAAATTCAATAAAGGTAGTCTAAGGACGAACTCAGATAGTACAAGTAGGTGCATTACTTATTTATAAATGAAGTCACGTATTTTCAATCACAAGTAAATTAGAACTGTTTGTTTTTGACACTGTAGAATAAAGTTGCTTTCAATCATGTTTACTGTCATTTTAATTGTCGTGACATTAATACGTGTAAGTGTTTCCTTACATCTTTCCTTCCTATTAATATTGGCTTGGTAATTACTATTGGCTGGTGGATTTGTGACCACAGTGTTGGTGCTAAGGGTCCACAGGGTACCTACTAAGAAGTTACTGCCTGCACGTCCCCTGCGTTACCTTAGTCACCATTTAAGACATCCATTAGAGGGGATGGAGAGGTTTCATGCTTAGCCAGGACCACTTCAGCTTTTTTTCTGCTTGAAACACAATTTTTTTATGATCGTGTAAAAAAAATTAAGTTTTTCTCAAGGTAAGCTATAGCCAGGAGACTATAGAACTTGAATCCGTAATATCCGAAGCACGGGATACTGTAGCCAACATCAACAAATCTGTGGAAGAAGACATAATCCGACACATACAGCCCAGGTCAGCTGATGAAAGCGATGATATTCTCAAAATAGATGATGAGACTCCATTCAATGAACACGTTGACGATACTAATGAAACTCTCGAACCCATTATTACTCTTCCCGATATTGATATAGTAAAAACACAAGAAAATGAAACGATCGCGAAACATTATGGCGGTGAAGGTAAAAACTGATATCTGAACAAGCTTTACTGAATAAATCCTTTTTGTCTTTGCTTGCGTAACGTACTGCTTTTAATAACGTAAAGGTACTGTTTCGTGTACTTGTAGTTGCACCATACCTTTCTAATTGGAACACAGCAATACGAGAATCACTGCTCACATTCAGAAATAGCTGTTTAATTTATTGTTTTTTACACTCAATTTTACACCCTTCACTAACGCATTGTATGTATTGACTAGCAGATGGCTGCAGAAGTCAAACCTTAAATGAAGTGATTTCACCGAAAAATCGTGATGGTAATAATAATGTTATTAATACCACTATCAAACTCAGCAACCCTGTGAAGACTGGAGGCATAGTAACAATAGTAGCACAGTTGGGATGTGATGGTAAAATACTTTCCGTCTTATCTACTTACTAATATTTCTATATTCAAACTAAATTGAAGTATGTACACTTCGAAAAAAGACTTAGAATCAAACTAGATTTTTTTGCAGGAAGCAGCAACAACGATCTCATTTTAGAACAAAAAGATGATGATGCACTGAAAATTAGTGATAAGCCTATTAGTTTTGGTGGATGTGTGGCGGGACAAGGAAAAGTGGCCATTGCAGCACATTTTGGATGTGGCGGCAAGTATTCTATCATAAAACCAAAACAATCAATCAATCATAAAATCAAATAACCGAGCATTTATTCTCATACTCAATAAGTATACCACAACATGTCAATAGAAAGCTGGTAGACTTTTTTTTTTAATTGAACCTAGTATTAAAAATTTTAAATGTATTTATGAAAATCTACAGACCAGAGCAGAAATCCAGTGACATTACAAGAAACTGATAGCAAAGCCATTCTTGATAACGAGATCCCTGATGGACCTGTCAGCTTCGGTGGACCTGTGCATGCCCGGGGAAAAGCATCAGTAGGAACACACTATGGCTGTAGTGGTAAGAATTCAGCTGCTTTCTATAACTTGAAACAATACTTGCACTAAAAGAAATGCGATAGTTTACAACATAGGGCCTCTTGATTTAGAGGGTTTGTTATAGTCACCACGCTTCGGCATGCAGATTAGTGGTAACAGTGTCTGTGTTTAGTACTCCTGCTTTCCGAACTAAAGGATCGCCCCAGAAACATCTCCTAGGGCGTTCTTTTAGTTGATTTTTACGACATTCATGGGAGGTAATAGATTATTCCTCTTTCAAGCTAAGACCACCATAAGTATCTAACACAATCTAATATCTTACTGTACTGTATTAACTCTTGCAGGGCCACACGGGATTTCACCAATGTATTTACCAATACCTTGGCTTGCAAACTTTTATCCTCAGTTTTATTACTCGTCAATGCCAAAAACAGGACCATTTGTTCCAACAGAGTTCCAGGAAAATCATTTGGTTACTGATCATTTCGGGGACTCGCAAGATTGTGTACCAAGTTCAAATTATGAAAATATTTCATTTAATGGAATTGTGCCTGTATGTGGCACTTTGTCCATTGCTGCAAGGTTTTGAAGCAGATTCTGCAGGTTAGTCACTTAGTGAAATAGCTACATAGTCATCAATCTAAATAAGTCTAATGCTGAACATATGCCTTCCTCACATTTGGGGGGAATTTGTTGTAGTCATCATGTTTAGTAGGCCGATCGGTAATCATAGTATCGGTGATAAGTAGTCAAGAAGATATAGCTGTCCATCTCAATATACAATACATTTATGACGACCGATGTGGCGCGGCGGCCGAATGTCCGATGTCAACCTGCGACGCAGGAGGTTGCGGTTTCGATTCCCGCCTCGGGTTAAATGTTTGTCCGATCTGCAAATATTTATTCCGGGTGTTCTGGGTATTTTTTATGTATACTAAAAAATATCTATGTATGTAATGTAGAACCCATAATACAAGCTCTGCTTAGCAGTTTTAGAACAAACATTATTACATCTCCTGTTGCGTTCTCTTAGCCGCCTCTTCATTCAAGGGAGGTAGTGGAGAGGTCATAGAAAGGTCGAATTATTGATACATACATAATCAAATTGGCAACACGATGTCCAATTCAGTGTTCAAAACGCCAGCGCCATTTTGTGACGCTGAACGGAGGCTACTGAAGAGGTAGACCACTATGGTCGTGGCAGATCTTATAATATATAGACAGATAATCCTTGTTATTGAATGAGCAGTGAAATACTATTGATTTAGATGCGAGAGTTTCTAATTTCCACCGACCCCTACCCTCACTACGCCCATTTATAAGAAAACATAGGAATCATGTCGGATCGAGGTGGTGAAAATGTTCTTCCGACGTTATACATAGGTATGAAATCGTTTAACAAGTAATTTGCAAAACATGCTATACAAATTTTTGAATTAAATCTTACTAGCGAAATTGGTTTTATCGGCAGATCACATAGATAATATTGGTTTATTGCAACTTTGTCACGTAGCTTTCGCAATATTAAGCATTGATTATATTTCTTACGTTGTTTTATAAAGGATTGATTAAATCGAAAATTGGTTATTTGCACTTTGTCTTTGAAAATGACGTTTTTAAATTATTTGATTTTGACTTTATTATACATTCATGTAAGTTTTACCTTTGGCTATCTAAAGTAGAGTCTATCAGTGTTTTTTTTCCACAAACTAATGCCTAGCGAAAGCCAGAGTTGAAATAATACAGGGTCATGAATGAAAATAACAACTCATGCATGATGTTTTTTTTTTACAGTATACTACTGGACAAATTACAAGTCATAACGGGCAAGGCTTCATCAACTCGGCGAGTCCTCAGTTTGGCAATGCTTTATCTAATACAAATTTCTTAGCCACAAACACACCCCTACCCAGAAACCTACCGGCGTCTAATCTTGCAAAAAACGTGGGAACTGGAATTGGATTATCAAATATTGGCAATACATACGAAGCAAACACAAACTTTAATACAAATCTAGTGACTGCAAATACAGCCAAAAACATAGCCAGTAACTTGGCAAATTCTAATGTACCAGCAGGCGCGATAGGCATTAGTAACATACCCAACTCCAATTTGGCAAATGCAGCTAGTGGTGTTACTAGAAGTGTATTCAATAATGCCTATCCGACTCCAAGTCTTTCAGGGAACATTGCCAGTTCAAAAATACTGCCCCAGTATCGCTTGGGCAGCTCTTACAACAGCCCTGCTCAAACTTTCAACCCAATAAATTCAAACTTTGCCAATAATCTGGCCATTGGAAATAAACCCAGTGCGAATTACGCAAATCCTAATAGCTGGTACCCAAATGTCCCAGGTAGCTCCTACTCACAATCAACGTTCCACGGACCTCCTGGCCAGCAGTATGGCATCCTTATCGAAGCTGACGCTCTAGAAATTTCTGGCAATGTGGCAGTTACTGGTAATATGCCGTTTTCTGGCACTGTCAGTTTAAATGGCAGGCTTTCAACGGAAGGTACTGGTTCTGTTAACTATTCCTGCTCAAGGTGACGATTACGCATAAGAAATATATTTATTATAGGTAAGCTAGGTTCTTATTTATTGATGTACAAAATAAAAGTACTTATTTAACATTTGCTTATTTTTTATTACCTTTTTTCTTAGAGCAGTGGGTAAGTACTCCAAAAATGCCTTCGTTTGAATTATATAATATAAGCGCTTGCAAAACGTGCGACTTCGCCCACGTAATGTTATTTTCAAACAAATATTAACCTCCACTGTATCCGTTTAGGGGTTGAATTTTGAAAATTCCTGTCTCAGTAAACCTTCAACTACGCTTCAAGACAAACATACTCTGAAACTTTCAAGTCTTTACAATCAGTGATCTAAGGTATGTATTGTCTATATATCAGTCAGCCAGGGTAGATTCTTAGAATTGGTTTAAGTATAGATTACCTATGTAATATTATGTATATTCAGGTTTTATCACAAAGCAACGACACTTGACTCCCAAATTCATCCCTTTCTCGTCTCTATTGTTTAGTGCTCTATCAACCACCAAACTTTAGCAATCAAAGAGGTGACTTTGCCAGCCTGGCACACTACCTACGATTAGTGATTTAAATTATATTTTCTGCGAAGAATCTCAGTTTCGAAATTGGCCAAAAATGCTTTTGTCCGGCTGTCAGTCTGTTTGGTATTGCCTACGTCGTATTTCTTAACTGATTCTAACGAAAATTAGCACAATCGCTATTTTCGAACAGGTTAAAAGGGGGTAGTTTACTGTAGCGTTATTTATCGACGAATTTCAATCAAATTTAAAAATCACACTAAAGACTTCATTCTTAACAAGATATGGCAAAAAAAAATCTAAATGGAGGAGTGGAGGGGGAAAAGGATTTTTTTTGCAAAAGGTGTGTTAGTGTTTTCAAATGGTAAAGTAAACTACAAAGAACTAGTGGATAGATAAACCACAAAAGTGTTTTTCCTGGAAATCTACATAAAATTACCTACGCAAAGGACTCAGGAAAGACAAATGAAAATATGATAAAAATAGTTTTAAAATAGATTTAATAACATTATATTATAACAAATAAAATTAACTAATACTGTTACCTAAATACAGCCACAGTTGTTTGGAGCTACAGAAACCAGACCACCGGCTGGCAAGTAGCCTTCAAAATTAACATAACCAATTACTGGCACTTGGCCAGCAACGGCCGTGTTACCACCTACTGGCAACTCGCCTGTAATCGCGACATCGCCATAGCCAACTGGAATTCCGCCTGGATAACCAACCAATCCTGGGCCGGCTAGGTTAGGCGCCAAATTCGGACCGTAGCAGTTAGGCCCTAAACCTCTTGCCAAACCATTGGCTGGCTGACCTTTGTAGCCAATACCGTTGCCAAGAATTTGGCAGTAGGCATTCTGAAAAAAAAATAGGTTGAGTTACTACCACAGTTTCTTACGCGATTACCTATAGAATAAATGATGAATAAATGGTGGAATAGAAGTGTAAGTATCGTTCATTGTCATATTCTAAGCTTACCGAGAGAAGCCCCAAAAAAAACAAAAATAATAATCGGTCCGTCATTTTGTTTTCGATTTGCGACGCTGCACTGAATCGGAGTTTTAAAACATTTTTATTTATATTAAAATATTTTCGTAATATTGTAATCGAGTTTCATAGGTAGGTATTTGAATAAATTGTGATAACATTTCTTGTAGAAGTCACGAACATGATTGAAATGATTATTAAGTATGTTTGTGTATTGACTATTCTTATTTAGCTTCTAGGGGATTCTTTAGTCGACGACAGATTTGGCGCGACGGGCAAATGTCCGCCTGTGACGCAGGAGGTTGCGTTCTAAATCTTGTAACTCTTGTAACTTTCAAGGTAATCTGATTTTACCGTAGCATATAGGGTAATGAGCCTAGATAACGGTACTTATCTAATCTGTGATAACGGCAAGATAATTCAGTATCAAACTTTGGACGCACGTTAATAAATAGTAGACATTAAACGCTTACAGCGTTTGTATGTACAACGTACCGAATATCAGTCATCTAGTACCCATAACACAAGCTCTGCTTAACTTGGGGCTAGATGATGCTGTGTGGATTGTCCAGCATTATTATTATTATAATGCATAAGATAAAATAAAGAACTTGTGTACTTACAAAGGTTAAGACATAGTCATCTGCGCTAAGATATACCTACTCAGGTTGATGGACGCAGGGCACTGTGTCCTAGAGCACGTTCCTAAAACGAATCGCCTACGTTGTAGTGTAATCAGATATTAAGAAATCCGTAGAAGAACTGAAGCCAAACATAGCTCTTAGAATCAGCAAGTTGAAGTAATACTTCTAATGCGACTTCCAACAAGGTTGCGTTAAACGTTTAACACTACCATGGAAAGTGTGAAAAGTATGAAAGCACTGTTCTTTCTCTCTTTCTCTCATAGCCAGTTTTACTTCAGTCGTGTGGTCTAAAGCACACTCATTTTTTAGTACCTACACTTGTACTTACCAATGCTATAAATACCCTGAAAAATTCAAGTGTTGTTTCAACTGTTTCAAACCAGTTAATTTAAACTGTGTATTGTCTATATAATAATAATAATGCTGGGCAATCCACACAGCATCATCTAGCCCCAAGCTAAGCAGAGCTTGTGTTATGGGTACTAGATGACTGATATACTTAATACAATCCATTACATACATAGATATTTTTATTGTACATAGAAAATACCCAGAACACCATGCATACAGCCGAAAATTTGCCCGCTTCGCTACATCGGTCGTCAAATATATTTCATGTGAATCAGGATAAAGATGCTTATAATTGCTAGGTATTTATATGTGCATGCCTCCGGCTTCCTCATATGGAAAATGCAGATTCTGAAAATGCCAATATTTAGTGCATATTTAGTACCATCATAGATTACAACCATAATTTAGGTGCCAAAAAAACAACGACGCTACAAGCCTTTGAAGGTGTGTTAGTTGAAGTAACATGCCACCAGCTTCCTCATTCAGTGTGGGCAAACGAGTGCTGATAGAGCTATAGAATAAACGCTAGCATTTAGTACCAAATTGGTTCACTAGGTAGCAAAAAATTACTTTTAAAATGATATCACAGCATTATAATAAACTCTTACACAGCAAACACTGAAAAATCATCTATTATGTTGATGTGTTCATTTATTTTTAGTGTATTTGCTATCTAAATATCTATACTAATATTATAACGAGGAAAGATTTGATTGTTTGTTTGCATTGAATAGACTCCGAAACTACTGGACCGATTTGAGAAATTCTTTTACCTTTGGGAAGCTACACTATCGTCAGGTGACATAGGCTATATTATATTTTCAAAAAAATTATTGATCCTTACTAAAACCCGGACGAAGTCGGGACGCACCGCTAGTCTAAGTACATATAACGTAAAGGTGACTGACTGACTGACATAGTAATCTATCAAGGCACAGCCCAAACCACTAGACGGATCGGGCTGAAATTCGGCATGCAGGTAGATGTTATAACGTAGGCATCCGCTAAGAAAGGATTTTGATTAATTCTACCCCCAAGGGGATAAAATAGGGGATGAAAGTTTGTATGAAACTTTGTCAATTTTAAACCGATCGGGCTGAGACTTTGCATGCATAAAGCTACTATGATTTTATCCCAAAAAATAATGGGAACGAGAAAAACTGCCACGCAGGCGAAGCTGCGAGCGGCCGCTAGTAAATAAATAAAAAGGTTTTATTTGAGGCCATATCGAGCCCATATTTTTACGACTTACAACTAGAAACCAGACATGCAGAATACATTTTACACAGAACACAACAGTACAAATAGAAGAAAAAAAAATAATAGAAGAAAAAAAAAACAATCCGCGGAAATATCGGTCCGCTCTACTCTGTTGCAACACCCTTACTGGTATATTATGTGTATTGACACGAAAAATTGTATCTAGTCCTAAGATCACAATGTTACATAGTGACATGCACTCGTACAACGCGGGCAAACTCGCGGCCGTATCGCGTATTGAGTTGAGGCCGTATTTGAGTTATATATATTTAAAAGAACTCAGAAGATAACGAACTACGACTGAACACTACTTGAGATAAGTAAAACAATGAAAATCTTTTACATAACTAAATTATTCATATTTAGTAGTAGCAGGCTTCTTAGTAAAAGGGCTCGTCCAATTGCATACCTACTACCACCGTACCTATTTCTGCCGCCAAGCAGTGATGCCCGCGTTCCTGTGTTCCTGTTTGGGTGTGGGTGCCGGTGTAATTACAGGCACACGAGGCGTAACACCAATATGCCTCAGGTTGATGGACGTAGAGTAGTGCACCGTGAGGGCACGTTTATAATGAGCGTGACCTGCGAGACAATACTCTGTTATAGGTAATGGTAACCACTTAACATCTGCTTGTTCCATTAAAAAGTTTCATAAAAAAATGCAAGATTATGCGTCGTAGGTAGAACTGCGTAACCTAACAAACGTGACCGCTCCCCTACCGTGAGCTCTAGCACGGTTGAAAACTGTCAAAAACGATGTCAAACTTGCCGTTGCTATCGTGCTAAAGGGTAGGATTCTTTCCCATTTTAAGGGTCCCGTGCCCAAAGGGTAAAACGGGACTCTTATACTAAGACTCCGCTGTCTGTCTGTCTGTTTGTCATCAGGCTGTATCTCATGAACCGTGATAGTTAGAGGGTTGAAATTTTCACAGATGATGTATTCCTGTTGCCGCTATGACAACAACTATAACGACTAAATAACCCCTTAAATAAAAAAATATTTAAGGGGGCTCTCGTACAACAAACCTCATTTTTTTGCAGTTTTTATGATAGATAATGGTACGGAAACCTTCGTACGCGAGTTCGACTTGCACTTGGCTGGTTTTTATTTGTACTAAGTAACAGATTCCGGATTTGTACGAAGATGCCCTCGTATCCAATGTTTGGGTATGTTCGGGCCTGTTTGGATTGAGCTCACGGTATCAGTAATTAGGTAAGTAAACAAACTATGGAGCTCACAGTAACCTTTTGGTGAGACTGTGTTGTGTCATTGTGTAGATGGTGGGTACCACTTAAGCACTATCCCCATCAAGAAGTGGCATAGAGTTTTTTTAAATAATTTCAGGACTTAATGATACATAACTTTCAAAATAACATAAGCTTTAGGTACAGGAAAAATGATAAACACAAAGTAACAATAATTAATTTAATATTTTACTCTTAGCTAATAATACTCAAGGCTTAAAGGCCGCAGTTACCGACTCCGTAACCAAGTCTGCCCAAGCCAGCACCGGCTACGCCATTTAATCCAACTCCAGCCAAGCCATTGAAACCTGCTCCGTTCAATCCGTTCAGGCCTACACCGGCCACGCCATTTAGACCAGCTCCAAGTGCACCCACACCAGGTCCATAGGTACCAGGGCTGACGATACCAGTAGCAATAGGTCCTTCAGTGACGATACCAACCGCCCCATCACCGCAACCATACGAAACTGCACCAGCACCGCCAGATGGCATAGCGCCTTCCAAGCCAACGGTACCTAGCAGCGGCAGGTTACCACCAACACTCAAAGTACCTTCATAAGCGTTCTCAGACACAACAGACACGCCGATGGGAGGAATAGCTGACGCGCTCTGGACTGGGAGACCACCGCCAGTGGAAGCTACGCCGCCACATCCGATGGCATTTGCTCCCAAGCCGTTTACTCCCAGACCGTTTACCCCCAGTCCATTTGGTCCAATACCGTTTAAGCCCAGTCCACCGTTAGCTAATCCATTAGCGAGCATGCTGTTTCCGGCGAGGATGCTGGCGGCTAAACCGTTTCCGTTCAGTCCAGGACGAAGGCCGTTAAGAGAGTTTCCGATGCATTGACCAGAGATAGTCTGGAAAGAGAAAGAACTATTGAGTACCTAAGTGTGGAGGAACTTAGCGACAGTTTTATCATGGTTTAAAATAGTGCTTGGGGTATTACTGAATACTTTCTATGAGTGAAGACAAGAAGACTGAATATTCTTGTAAAGAATTATCAAAGGCCCATTTTTTGCATTTTTTAATTAAACGAGATTGAAGCAAGAATTACTACTTTTGAAAACAATAAACGAAGTTTCGTGTCATTTCGAGGTTCATGCGGGGCGGGTAACCCATTGAACAGTCAAGTAGTTGCTGCCTGACATGCTACGTAGTGTAACTCAAAACTACTATACGAAACTTCGTATATCGTTTTCAACAATAGATCTGCTGTCCGAAATGTTAGTTTCAAAGAATGCCATTGACGCGATTGAAACTTGAATTTGACGATCTTTCTTTATGAGCTCCTGATATACGTTCATCGAAGGACTTTTTGTATTGTAATTCATAATAACTATTTAAATTTCTGTCCCGAATAATTAGCTGACCGTTGACAATGCAAAGCCTAAACCACTGCTCGTAGAGACTTGAAGTTATCAGGGTATATTTGTCTTGGTGCGTAGTATACCAAGAAGAAATACTTGTTAAAAAAACCCTGAAAGAAGCAGCAGGGATTGTTTGTATTAAAATAGTAAGCTTGCAAATTTGCGAGGGTTTTTTAGTAAACAAAAAAAAACGAGTGTGCTTTAGACCACACGACTGAAGTAAAACTTCTTTAATATACGAAACGTAACTGGCTATGAGAGAAAGAAAGAAAGAACAGTGCTTTCATACCCCCTCCATGGTAGTGTTAAACGTTTAACGCAACCTTGTTGGAAGTTAGAAGAAGTATTACTTCAATAATAAGGATTTCTAAAAACATACCTGGATTAAGGCGAGAGCACAGACAATGCCAGTCTTGGACATCATTTTGTAGCTTGTAAAATCTCCCTAGTGATAGATTCAACTGAAAATATATTGTATTTGCGCAGTCTTTATACCCAATAAAATAAGTGCAATAATTTCATCAAAGTAAATTAGCTAACTGAATTTATCGTAAAACATCCATTATCTGTTTTACAACCTTATCGAATATGACTTCGCAACTACAGTAGAAAAGCACCCACATTTTTTTGATTACTAGTGTAATCTTGCACGATTTTGCGAGAATTGATTTGTATACAATTTTCAACCCTCAATTTATTTATAACATTCTGTACCTACTGCGAAAGGCACGATTTTGCGAGAACTGATTTTCATACAATTTTCAACTCTCCAACTGCAAAAGCACTGTTGGACCAGTGAATGTGAACTTGCCTTCTGATACGAAGGTTGTGGGTTTGAATCTGGTTATGCACCAATGGGTTTTTGTAAAGAAAGATTGATGTACGCAATGCCAGTGCAAGGAAAACGGTGAAGGAAAACATCTTGAGGAGACCACTGAGTATTCTAGCAGCGGTGATGGGCTTACAACCTTTCATGTAGGTATGTTATAGCAACTGCGTAATTTGTAATGTGACGTACCTAGATGTATTATGTAGATATAATAATTGAATACTTATTAATTTTTATTTTTATTGTAAACATGTTTGCGTCTTTTTTTTCATTTTGTTATTTTTATTATAAGAATCAGATATTCTTTGTAGATCAAACAAAGCATTGACCTGTAAATTTATTACCAATAAATAACTATTGACTATTAACTATTGACTGCTGTAAAATGTGGGTAAATGCCAAATTTAATATCTAAACGTACCTTCGGATACCCCTTAGACATTCTCGAAGAATCTCAAGTATTAACTTGGTACTAAGATATCTGAGAAGATATCTACCATGCTTGGGGATGTCGTGATGCTAATTATTTATTTGTTTTTTTGCAACCCTGCACCTCTTTATGCGTTGTACACCGTACGACGCTAAACTTATTGTGTACCCTGAAAATTTCAAGTCTCCACGATTGTGGTTTAAGCTGTGCGCTGTAGAACATCACACACATGGATAAAGATTCTTATAATTGTAATAGATAATAATAATAATGCTGAAGAATCCACACAGCATCATCTAGCCCCAAGCTAAGCAGAGCTTGTGTTATGGGTATTAGATGACGGATATACTTAATACAATGCATAACATATATAGATATTTTTTATTATACACCCAGAACACCTGAAATAAATATTTGCAGATCGTACAAACATTTATCTCAAGGCGGGAATCGAACCTCCTGTGTCGCAGGCGGACATTCGCCTGCCGCGCCACATCGGTCGTAATAGATATGGATTTCAGATTCGTTTTCTGTCATCTTACTTGTGGTCATGCATAATTACTTGTGGTCTTAGCGCAATGTATGATTAGATAATTAGAATAAAAGTGTATTATGACATCAGTAAATCATGTATGATTTGATTGGAAATATATCCCTAAGATTTTAACTAGAACGCCATATTTTTATTATACACAATACGTCTTGGTACGTATAGTGTACTAAGGAATTTCCGTAGTTCAACCCCTAAACGTATACAACGAGGGATAAAGTTTCTATAAAAATTACTCTATAATATAATAACCTTTATTTCAGACTACTTAGAAATAAAAAAAAAACCTTAGAAATACAATGAGCATACGGGACACTTTTTCGTGCGTGATTCGATTTATTAGACGTTGTTACACGGTAAAAATCTTGGCGGTTCAATTTCATCATGTTTATGTGAATTTTGAAAACTCAGCAGAGATATATTAAACAACATCATATACTACAGTAAGACGAATCTTTAAAATGCCTAGGAAGCACGTGCGTTATACTCAACAAAAAAATGATTGGTTCAACATTTTAAAGGTTGAGTGTTCATGTGATAAATTATCATCATGAAAAGCCTGAAGAACTCGACTGCATTTAAGAGTTGACTGTTCATTTAATAAATCATCATCAGTCATGGGCTTTACTCATACGTTTCAAGGAAGAATGATTTTAAGCCCTTTCTACCGAATTCCCGTGATCCTAACAATGTCAGTCCATCGGGTAGTAGGAGAGCGTCCTACGCTTCGTCTTCGGGTTCGTGGTCACCATTCGAGAACCTTTATTCCCTAGCGGTTGTCGGTTCTGCAAGCTAAATGATCTTTTTTTCTTAGTTCACTCGTACGTTAACGTTACGTAAGCTTATAGTTTATAGTTATTGTACGTCCAAAACGGATAAACTGTTCTTCCTAGTTTTAGTTTTATAACACCTTTGTACTACACTAACTAACTAGGTACATCATTATGAGCGAACAAACTTAATCAATTCATTTCTTTTTTTAACCTTGCCACTTCTCTTTTTTAGACCAACCACCAGCAAAGCATAAATCTTTCCAAATTATTTTGTTTTCCCTCACTAACGCTTCCAACTTAACGGCCTACACAAACATTTTCATAACCACAGACTAAACAAAGGCTTGCGCCGCGCGCGTTATATGCACGCAAGCCACAGGTAATAATTTAGTGAGAGGTCAGAAATCAGTGTTGCCAACTGTGAATGTTTCTACTATGAATATAAAAATACATATTGTGTAAAACGTGCTTATGGTGATAATGACCACTGTGCTCCTCGTTGATGTTCGTGTCCTCACGCAAGGCCCTGTCTGAAAACCAGCGCAGCATTGCACACCATGATCAATGCTGCATACAGCTGAGGCAGGGACCTATTTAACCCCAAGCAACACAAACCTTTACTGCTAAGTAGGCTAACTAGGTTATCTGTAGTTTTTTTTTACTTTTGTTCTTACGTTTTTTACTTAGTAAGCCTAGTGTAGGTAGTGTACTAGGTACACTGTAGTATTTGCCTTGTTGATATTCATTCATGTTTGTAATTTGTGTGGTTTGGGGAAAAATAAATATATTTTCTTTCTTTCTAACTAACTACGACTGTACTAACTGAGACTTATTCGCGGATAGTTTTGCAGAAATCGTGTCTGAATGTTTGAGGTTTTGTGAGCGTGATGTATGATTGTGTGTGCTTGTTGTGATTCTGTTAGTCAATGAATTAGTAAGCTTAGGATTTCTTGTTGAGATATTTATTACCCTATTGACATGATTATTTAATTATTCTGTAACTAATATTTTAAATTTGTGTTTGTTCTTTGACTGATGTAACTGGGATATCCGTATCAGCCAAAGTAAAATAAAATAAAATAAATAAATACACAGTTATGCATTAAAAATATTCTTATTCTTATTCCTTACGATCCTCTACATTCCCACAGGTCCTTACGACCACTGGCTTACCAAGTTCGTTTTTGAGATTTTTTAAAGATGTCGAGGTAAGTAGTTAGAGGTACTATAAATATTAAGTTTCCATACTTACATATGCAGTACTCGGCATTCTATACGTGACAGGTTGTGAACCCATCACCACTGCTAAAATACTAACTGGTTTCCTCACGATGTTTTCCTTCACTGTTTGAGACCACTAACATTGCGCATGACCGTATTCGAACCCACGATCAGAAGCCTAGGGATCACTCCCACTAGACCACCAGAGCTTTTTTAAACATGCCTTTAATACTACTCTTCTTAGATTTTTTTTTATATGAATTTTTACTGGAACAAGCAAATGGCCCACCTGATGTTAAGTGGTTACTATTACCTATAACAGAGCATTGCCTCGCAGGTCACGCTCATTATAAACGTGCCCCTACGATGCACTACTCTGCGTCCATCACCCTAAGGCATACTGGTGCTAAGCCTCGTGAGCCTGTAATGCACACCTTTCAAACCGGAACAGTAAGCCAACGGTTACGTTCTGTCCATATTCTAAGACGCTGACTACATGAAAGTGTGTACAGACGTTTATCAAAGCAATCCGTTACATTCTACCGTGATAGTTAAACTAGTTCAGTTCGTTTAAGAGTTCAAAAAGTAATACAACATATTATTATTTTATGCGCTATTTTATTATGATGTGTAGCTAAATCTATGTTCATCTTTAGTAGATGCCGCATCCACAACCGGCTCCGAGACCGTAGCCAAGACCGACAGCGGGTCCGGCCAGACCGTAGCCAAGACCAGCGGCGGGTCCAGCCAGGCCGTAGCCAAGTCCGCCAGCGATACCAACACCTCCGATACCACCGATGCCAGGGGCGTAAGTTCCGGGGGCAGCGATGCCAGTGACGATGGGTCCCTCCTCTACGGCGATGCCGACGGCTCCGTTACCGCAACCGTATGAAACAGCACCAGCACCAGCAGTGGGCAGGACACCTTCGATTCCGACGGTTCCAAGGAAAGGCAGGTTGCCGCCGACGGCGAGACCACCCTCGTACACGTTCTCAGACAGCACGGAGATGCCAACGGGAGGGATGGGGGAGGCGCTGCCAACAGCGAGACCACCACCGGTGGAGGCAACTCCGCCGCAGCCGGCGCCAGCGCCGAGTCCGTATCCAGCTCCAAGTCCGTATCCGGCCAAGCCGTCGTAGCCCAGACCGGCTCCCAAGCCGTAGGCACCTCCCCAGGGAGCGCCGGACAGGCACTGGCTGTTCACCTGCACGAGGAGCGCTGAAGCGCAGATCAATAGAGCTCTGAATGCCATTGTTGGTTTGAGGGTTGTTCGTTTGTAATGATGTCCTATAGCTGGATGTAGCAGTTTTTATACCACGTTCTGCGTAACTTTTACAGCATCAAAGCAATAGCTATATTTTTACAGTTAAATACGTGACACTTTCAAACCACTTTTCATTTTGATGATGTCAAAACCAAACTATTAACACTTTGTTACTATTAGATAAGGGTTTTCGTGACATATTTTCTTGAAATTATGTAAACTGTTGCACCAAATTTATGTAACCTACTTTCGTCGGCCTTCCATGGTGCTTTTGTATAAATAAATCAACGTTATCTACCATCAAGTATTCGGTATTCAAGCCTTAGATATCAACAGACATGTCCTCTTTCACTTTCTTGTTGGTCTGCATTCAGGCTTGCCTGATCCAAGTAAGTACCCACCATTTATTTCAAATTAATTATCAGTAGTTTCAATTTTTTATCTCGTTTCGTTAGTTTGTGAGTTTGAGTAACAATGTCTTGTTTCGCTTCAGAATGCTTACAGCCAGTGCTTGGCCGGTCCCCTCGGTATCGGCTACGGCGCCGGAATCGGCGCTCCCCTCGCTGCCCCCGGCCTTGGCTACGGAGCCGCTGGTCTCGGCTACGGAGCTGCTGGACTCGGCTACGGAGCTGGGATCGGCTACGGCCCTGGACTGAGCGGAGCTGGCGTTGGATGCGGTGCGGCTTACGGCGGCGCTGGCGCGGGTAACGTGGCCGTCGCTGGAGAGCTCCCCGTGTGCGGTTCCACCGCGGTCGCCGGACAGGTGCCCATCATTGGCGCTATTGAGTACGGCGGCATCGTGCCCGCTGCTGGTGCTGTCACCATCTCCGGCAACTGCGCTTGTGGCTGCGGATGCGGAGGACTCTACGGTTACTGATTCTACCAGTTGATATTTAATGCTTATTATTAAAATATAAATAACATAAAAGATAATATTTATTTTATTCCGTGTTCCCAGAATAAAACGTTATTTTAATAACCCCTGGAAAAACTGAAAAATCCTCACCATTAGTCTGAACTGTGTGAAAGATGACATTGATAAGAAAGGAGTTAGTACGGATGCGACGGCTTATAAAGTGGAAAAAACATGTTATGCTGACCCTACACAAGCATAGACATAGAAATACATTTATTTGCTACAAAAACACACATACACATACAAAACAGATCAGAATGTGAAAAAAAAGACAAAAAGAAGGACATAAGCAGTAGATGCCTGTGTGCTACAGCAGCAAAAGGGTCTCGACTCAGCGTATGCCTCACCACTATTAATCATGGGTAGGAAGGTGAAAAAAATGAAGCAAAAGATGGAAAAAAAACGATCCACTGCCATGCTATACCATAAACCTGAGCCATACAAGTTTTTTCATCTACGAAAGATGATTTAGAGAAGCGTCAGGTAGGGTAAGGTAAACACTTTAAACTGTAACTTTAAAAACCTATTTGGAAGCAGTAGCCACAACCACATTTCTTACTAGTAAAAAATCCCATAGAAGGTCCAGGATCAGTAGCCGCACGTTCGTGTCGTAAAGTTTTCTTACGTGCTAGCAAGTTAATCCAGGTTTCATTGTGGGCGACTATGCCGTCAGTCACAGTTCTCTTTGGTAGCGATCTTCTGCCTGGCTTTATATTTAGCATGGTCAATATTAAAAGATGACATGCTCCGTTTTGCAGCGTCGTTGAAGCGCAACATTGGGCGCCCGACTGGTCATTTGGCATAAGCAACTTCTGAAAGAAGAGTTTGCCTCGGCAAACGCGAAGAGTGACCTCGCCTTCTGATCCTAAGGTAGTGGGTTCGACTCCGGTCGTGCACCAATGGATTTTTCTAAAGAAAAAGTTATGTTTGCAATGCCAGTGCTCGGTAATAAACGGTGAAGGAAAACATTATGAGGAAACCAGTTAGTACTCTAGCAGCATCGATGGGCTGCAACCTGTTGTGCATGGAATACCAGCTACTGCAAAATGTGGGTGTACCGGAAAAATATCTGTCATAATATATTCTATTACTCTACCTTCTTCTATTTTCCATCCTTGTCCCCTATCTAAACCTGTGAGTAGGTAGAAGAACTATCTTGACGTTTCTACCTATACCGCTCTACCTATCTAGGAGGAGATATCTACCGTAGGAATTAAAGTCGTGATGCTATTTATTTATTTTTTAATTTTAGGCTAGTAATTTTAGTTTAGGTCTAGACGGCACTGAGGTTTCTGGTCGGTTCTCCTAGGTTTGGTCGCGAGGAACTGGCGCTTAGATTCACCTAGATTTAAGATGTTTCAAGATGATCCTTGCGGAATTTACTGAATAAATGCTTTTTGACTTTGACTGATATAGATCACTAAAAGATCCTACTATAAAGGCATAGCTTGAGCTTTGTGTGGGCATCACCTTATCATCTTAATGACCTTAAGAGCAAGTCTAATTCTTCCATCACCATGTTGTTTTGTAAAACCCGAAACTTACTTTCCAACATTATTTCTATGCATTACTTTAAGAAATCTTTACTCTACGTCCAACTCATACAATACATCGGCTTTGTGCTTATCCACTCAAGCGCTTGAGTGGATAAGGTAACGGCAAAGTCGTAGTGTTAAAAAAGTTAGTGAAATGCCGCTATTAAAAAAAAAATTACCTAAGCATTCCACCTCCTTCTAATAATTTGAATAAATAAATACTACTACTACTATTTTCTACTATGCAATAACTAAAATACTTTTATAGAAGTAACGAATAAAAATATACCATAATACTTTTACGTTATTTATATTTTAATAATAAGCATTAAATATTGACTAGTAGAATCAGTAACCGTAGAGTCCTCCACATCCGCAGCCACAAGCGCAGTTGCCGGAGATGGTGACAGCACCAGCAGCGGGCACGATGCCGCCGTACTCGATAGCGCCAATGATGGGCACCTGTCCGGCGACGGCGGTGGAACCGCACACGGGGAGCTCTCCGGCGACGGCCACGTTACCCGCGCCGGCGCCGCCGTAAGCCGCACCGCACCCGATGCCAGCCCCGGCCACTCCAGGGCCGTAGCCGATTCCTGCTCCGTAGCCGAGTCCAGCAGCTCCGTAGCCGAGACCAGCAGCTCCATAGCCGAGACCGGGGGCAGCGAGGGGAGCGCCGATTCCCGCGCCGTAGCCGATACCGAGGGGACCGGCCAAGCACTGGCTGTAAGCATTCTGAAACGAAACAAGACATTGTTACTCAAACTCGCAAACTAACGAAACGAGATAAAAATTTTAAACTCCTGATAATTCATTTGAAATAAATGGTGGGTACTTACTTGGATCAGGCAAGCCTGAATGCAGACCAACAAGAACGTGAAGGAGGACATGTCTGTTTATATCTAAAGCTTGAATACAGAATGCTTGATGGTATATAATGTCGATTAATTTATACAAAAATAATTTCGTTGATCGATGAAAGTAGGTTACATAAAATTAGTGCAATATTTACCATAGTTCCGATGAAAACGTGTCATGTAAACCCTCGTTATCAGTATGTGACAGTTACCTAGATGTTTTGACATCAAAGAAATGAAAATCCGTTTGAAAGTGTCACGTATTTAACTGTAAAGTTATAGCTATTGCTTTGATGCGTAAAAGTTACGCAGGACGTGGTATAAAAAGTGCTACATCCAGCTATAGGACATCATTACAAACGAACAACCCTCAAACCAACAATGGCATTCAGAGCTCTATTGATCTGCGCTTCAGCGCTCCTCGTGCAGGTGAACAGCCAGTGCCTGTCCGGCGCTCCCTGGGGAGGTGCCTACGGCTTGGGAGCCGGTCTGGGCTACGACGGCTTGGCCGGATACGGACTCGGAGCTGGATACGGACTCGGCGCCGGCGCCGGCTGCGGCGGAGTAGCCTCCACCGGTGGTGGTCTCGCTGTTGGCAGCGCCTCCCCCATCCCTCCCGTCGGCATCTCCGTGCTGTCTGAGAACGTGTACGAGGGTGGTCTCGCCGTCGGTGGCAACCTGCCTTTCCTTGGAACCGTCGGAATCGAAGGTATCCTGCCAACCGCTGGTGCTGGTGCTGTGTCATACGGCTGCGGTAACGGAGCCGTCGGCATCGCCGTAGAAGAGGGACCCATCGTCACTGGCATCGCTGCCCCCGGAACTTACGCCCCTGGCATCGGTGGTATCGGCGGTGTTGGTATCGCTGGCGGACTTGGCTACGGCCTGGCTGGACCCGCCGCTGGTCTTGGCTACGGTCTGGCCGGACCTGCTGTCGGTCTCGGCTATGGTCTCGGTGGAGCCGGTTGTGGATGTGGCATCTACTGAATATGTTTAGATTAAGTTACGTTTGCTGTAATAAACTTTACTGAAGTTTTAAATGACTTGTGTCTTACTGATAGTTTTAACTTTCTTAGTATTTTACTTTTCTTTTTTGCATGCCGTACACTTTCAGTAGATAGGTACAATAAAGATAAAAAGATAAGCCTGCTCAGATCCGGCACCAGATTTGGGCGTAAATTATTTAAATCTAGCCGGTAGTATGTAATGTGTGTCTAGATTATTTGGATAAAATTACCCTACACCTGAAATTTCTTGCGATAGGTTTGCACGATCTCACATGGTACTACGTAAAGACTACGACTGACTTTGACTTTGCACTACCGACTAGATTTAAAAGGTTTTCTGCCCTAAGGTCAATTTGAAAAGATTTTGTGAATAGCTTGCTGTGATCCGGTTTGAAGGGTGTAGGTACCGATGAAATTACAGGAACATAAGGCTAAACACCTGCATGTCTCAGGTTGATGGATGCTGAATAGTGTATCGTAGGGTACTTTCCTAACGAGGTTGACCGACGAGGCAATTCTTTATCCATCAGCAAGTTGTTTATAAAAAATAAAACAAACATTCAAAACCAGAATGATCAAGAAGTAGTTGAAATACTTAACAAAACCCACTAGTTACTGCCCCGTAAGATTTCTCAGTTTACTACGTAAGACCAATGAGCGACTTCTGAATCGTCTCCTGTCTCAGGTAAAATCCTTCTTGATAACCAGCTTCACTTTAGAGCTAGACATTTTGTCCCCAACGAGTACTTTGCATCATTTATTTATTTTATTTTTATTTATTTATTTCGACACACCAACGACAGATTAAGATGAACATGGAGAACTATTGATTATAAGCGCCGTCACTAACAGGTGTGTACAGCATTCACAAGGAAAAAGAAAATAACATGCAAAGTCAGTACTTAGTGAGATACATAACTTACTAACTAAAAAGAAAATATAACTAAAAATAATGTGGGATCAAGCAAAAAGGAGGGATCTTTGGGCCTCTACCTTGAATGCAGGTAGGCTAAGCCCAAAGATATCCAAACTATTGTAGGTATTAAAAACGGAATTGTAGTTTGACATCATTCGGTTAAGACAAGAGTGCAAGCCCAAGTTCGTTTTATGGGACCACGGTCTAAATACTTTCCTGGTATGAAGTCTAAAAAAGTGCATCATGGAGCATATGCTGTCCCAATTCTACTATACTGCTATCTTTCTCAATGTACTGAAGGCTTTCGATAGCGTCTGGCACAATAGCTTGACTTACAAGCTATCCAAATTCGGAGCATCAGATAAGCGCGTGCTCATCTTAAAAGACTTTATACTAAATCGAAACTGTAACTATCGCGTCTTTTAGACCCTTGACCCATCAAAGTTAGTGTACCTCAAGGATGCATTCTTTCTTCTCTCCTTTTCACGTTGTACACTAGCGATGCCCTTGCACGTATCAGGTAGATACAGCCTATTTGCAGATGCAACAGTTTGTACACCTTGATCGGATGTGTAGGTATAAGACAGCAGAAAGATTTCGATGCACCAGGTGGTTTAAGATTGCGATGGTTCCGCAAATGGCGGAAAAAGGTGAATCAGAGGAAAAGTACTATGTAAAGTTTTGATGAACCCATTCTCTGGGTAAGGTCAAATGCTTAAGCGTGACCTTTGATTCTCGTCATCTTTTATCAGACACGTACGTGTACTATGTAGCATTGAGTTCACCTATGAATTATACTCTTAAGTTGGGCAATAAAGCTATGGTACGTTACGGCGCGTTTAGACGGCGCGAAAGCTTTCGCGCGGCGGCCGCGCGGCGGCCGCGCGGTTGGCCGCTTGACAGGAATTTGAACGTTGCTTTCTAGAATATAAAGACGGTATTCGATATTGATGTTGTCAACCGCGCGGCGGCCGCGCGGCGGCCGCGCGGCCGCCGCGCGGTTGGCTCGGTATCAGGGAATTTCAACGTTTTCGTCTAGTAAATTGAGTTGAAATCACGGGTTCATTCTGGGGCGCCTTCGACCACTCGCATACAAAAAGAGTAAAATATTTCTTATACATTTTTATCTTATACTTTACAAAGATTGCATACAACTTATGATAACTAATAATAATAATAATGCTGGATAATCCACACAGCATCATCTAGCCCCAAGCTAAGCAGAGCTTGTGTTATAGGTACTAGATGACGGATATACTTAATACAATACAATATTACATACATAGATATTATTTATTATACATAGAAAATACCCAGAACACCCGGAATAAATATTTGCAGATCGTACAAACATTTATCCCAAGGCGGGAATCGAACCCGCAACCTCTTGCGTCGCAGGCGGACACTCGCCCTCCGCGCCACATTGGTCGTCAACTAACTCTTTTCGTTTGTTCACTCCAAGATCTTAAAATCATTTTAAAACCCATTTCAGTCGTTAAAAATTTATCGTACAATAACCGTTGTCCCGTGGTAGGTACAAGCGTGATATCGAACTTCATCAGATACACGTCTCCAGATGGTATTAAATCAGCTTCCCATCATCCGAACCACATAGTTTCCTCACTGCCTGATCCAGTAGATCCACCCATAAAACGTACCCTACGTAGACCGAGACACGTATTAGCTGACCGCGTTTACACAATCGTAGTGTAAAACAACACAAAGTGTAGTTTGCATGGCACCTTTAATATATAATAAAATTCCTAAGTGTTTTAAGAACCTAAATACAAATTTATTTAAAACGAAATTTAAGAAATTCCTAACTGATAAATGCTACTTTAATATTGATGAATTCCTTAACGACAAATTTTGACATTTTATTGTATTTTGTATTGTATATTTGTATTGATTTTAAATTCTGTAATTATTACATTTTGACATTCATTGTAATATTGTAATTCACCTTTTGTTCATGTTGCATGTGACGTTTTAAGTCCCATCCTTATTTACACACCGACACGGTATTGCATGTTGCCTCTCATAATATTTTGTCATCGATTTTACACACATGTCTAAGCAAATAAATGATCTTTATCTTTAAAAAGAAGCACTAACACTAGCACACTTTGCATTAGCACACCAAGCGCTTTGCCTCAACTTTCATTATGCGCACTGCAAAGGAATGGAACTCGTTGCCGTCGTCTGTTTTTCCGGACACGTATAATTTGGATATCTTCAAGGGGAGAGTGAATAGGTATCTAGGTAAACATGCTACACCGTCGACTGCATCATCACTTAACATTAGGTGAGATTGCGGTCAAACGTTTACCTATAAACTGTAAAAAAAAAAACACTTACCCCTGATACTATCTCTCTATAGCGCTCTTTCTGAGCAAAAGCCCAAACCGACATCCGTACCTAAGTCGTACTTTTATACTCGCTGCCTGCAAACGAAACTATTTTTTGTTGAGTGCCTTTTACGTTCGCCAGTAGCTGGTAATGCGATCGTAAATTTCCAGGTACAGCAGTATTTTGAGGCCTCCGAATAAAATTGGGTTTCAATATATTCCTTTTTTCGTGAGAGTACTACGCAGATACCAACATTGTCCCCCAGAAACTCATGGTATACCAAGTTATGTAATTTTAATGCATGCGCATATTTTATCAAACTACAAGGCCAGAGTTGGCTATTAGCTCATTAAATGGAGGTATATACCTACTACAGCGTTTCTATAGAAGCTTGTTTTAATGTACCTGTGTTTTAAAACAAGGATGGTTGGAAGTATGCTTCAACATTCATAAAGACGCATTTTTCCAAAAAAATAAAGTATAACCTACAATTTAATTGGTAACAATAACTTTTTGTGCCTATGTATGTAGGTATAATCAGAAATACAAAAAAGTTTATCAAATAATACTGTCGTTTATTTGAGCATAACGTAAATCGATTATAGTTTTTTTTTTCAGTATAAACCTCCACAACCGCAACCTCCGATGGCTCCAAGACCAGCACCGTAGCCGATACCTCCGAGACCAGCGCCGTAGCCGATGGCTCCGAGTCCAGCGCCGTAGCCGATACCTCCGAGTCCAGCGCCGTAGCCGAGTCCACCAGCGATGCCACCGATACCGGGAGCGTAAGTGCCAGGGGCAGCGATACCGGTGACGATGGGTCCCTCCTCAGCAGCGATGCCGACGGCACCGTTGCCGCAGCCGTATGAGACAGCACCAGCACCAGCGGTGGGCAGGATACCCTCGAGTCCGACGGTTCCAAGGAAAGGCAGGTTGCCGCCGACGGCAAGACCACCCTCGTACACGTTCTCAGACAGCACGGAGATGCCGACGGGAGGGATGGGGGAGGCGCTGCCAACAGCGAGACCACCACCGGTGGAGGCTACTCCACCGCAGCCGGCGCCGGCGCCGAGTCCGTATCCAGCTCCGAGTCCGTATCCGGCCAAGCCGTCGTAGCCCAGACCGGCTCCCAAGCCGTAGGCACCTCCCCAGGGAGCGCCGGACAGGCACTGGCTGTTCACCTGCACGAGGAGCGCTGAAGCGCAGATCAATAGAGCTCTGAATGCCATTGTTGTTTCTTGAAAGTAAACTTGTAAGAATGATTTTCTAATTTCTTTTTTTAGGTTTTATACTACTGGGTTAAACTTTATCAAAAGAAATTGTTACGTTATATACGTGACCAACAATAATATGGTATTGTTGTTAAATGAGTTGGATTATCAGTTTCGTAATTGTGTCATACTGATCCAATTTTTTTCGAAGTTCGTCACTATCACTAAACAGAAGCTAATAAATCAAGTGTCATTCAATATTTCTTAATATGTCATGATACGTGAAATTATGACAACTTAGGCATTCTTTTTTCACATTTCAAAACCGTGTATCTTTTCTTATAAAACGGTATTCACTCTTCCATTTACCATTCAGTTGACCGTTGAATACCAATAACCATGTCCACTTTTGCATTCTTGTTGCTCTGCGTCCAGGCGTGCCTGATCCAGGTATGTGTTCTAAACTAGAATCAGCAAGATTAGTTCTACTGGACAGGTCTTATAGCTCGTAGAATAGACTCACTAGAGAGTAATAGGAAAAATGTGAGCATGAATCGGAACTAAAAGCGTAGGTAGTCGATCGAAGAGATCGCTGGAAATCAGTTAATGGAAACGGCTTCATGTCTTCTTGTCCAGAAATTTATGAGAAAGGCATACTTTGTCAGCAGTACCTCATGATGATTATATTCATACTTTATTTGACGATGCATTAGACATATTTAAATTTTTTCGAAAAAGGTTCATGTGCAAAAATGGTAAGAACTAAGCCGTATGTTTCTTGCTTGTTATTTTAGTTTGCGGTTGCGTTACTTGAAATCTATTCACCTGCCTTAATATTAACATGTTTTATATTTTACAGAATGTGTACAGCCAGTGCCTTGCCGGTCCTGGTTTGGGAGCCGGTCTTGGAGGCTGGGGCTACGGAGCGGGTCTAGGAGCCGCTGGTCTGGGCTACGGAGCCGGTCTCGGCTACGGTGCCGGTCTCGGCCTTGGCGCTGGTCTCGGCTACGGAGCTGAGCTCGGCTACGGCGGTCTCGGAGGTGTTGGCTGGGGATTGGGCGAGGCTTACGGAGGCGCTGGCATCGGTAACGTGGCCGTCGCTGGAGAGCTCCCCGTGTGCGGTTCCACCGCTGTCGCCGGACAGGTGCCCATCATCGGCGCTGTGCAATACGGAGGCCCCGTCTGCGCTGCTGGTTCCGTCTCTATCGCTGGTAACTGCGTTTGCGGATGCAGCCCATGCGGTGGTGCTGGCTGGTACTAAGTAGTTAACACCTACTTCTACACAACATCTAGCATTACATAGTAAACTGGTTACTGGTAACAGGTTCCTGCTTTATCAAGTGCCAATTTACTCTGAAATTAAATGAAATTTATCCGATTATGAATCTGTTTCTCTTCCATATTTTTAACATAGCATTGCCCTTCTCATCCTCTTCATTATCAGTCCAAATGAGTCGATTTACTGGACATTGATCCCTAGTTAGGAGTCCAGTCCAATTGGAAAATTTGTCATAGGCACCACAGTGATGCGGTGTATCGGTGGTTTGAGTAATTGATGAAAGCATCGACATTATAAGCATAAAGAAGTCCTCTGTTAATCTTCCCTATATTTGAAAGAGATTACCATATCCACCACACTTGGCAGGAGGATCCGTGACCGAAATGTCGGCGTTAAGTACACAGAAGATTCACTAGAATATTAAATATACTATGGCAGTAAATACAGAGCTATTGCCTAACGCTTTTTTTATACAACTTGTTAAATAACTGGTATTAAGTCAAACCTCTACAAAAGCCCCTACCCCTCTACAAAAGACCTGCCAAAAAATCTAGTGTGCATATTCCAATATTGGTACAAAAACCAAAGTAACACAGTGCTGGCTGCTTTCTGATGCTGGCACAGTGATGGGCTGGCTAGTTTTCTGATTATTACAAGTTATGAAGTGCGGTAAGACAAGGGAGGATTATTTCCCCGAAACTTTTTAACTTGTGCATCAATCGTTTCATCGAGGAACTGAGCAGAATTAATGTCGGATGTTCGATTGATGGTATGATTGTTAACAACGCCGACAACATGGTTCTGCTGAGTCTCTCAATCCATGCTCTCAGACAACTGATTAATATCTGTGAGTCATATACCCATGGGCTAGAGTACAATGCTAAAAAGAGCGAGGTGATGTTATTCAAGGCTGGTAAATCTTACACTGTCCCTCCTGTATCACTTTGTGCAACTTCTCTCGTGGGTTAAAGAGCTTAAATAATTGGGCCATTGAGTAACTGATGATTTGCGTGATGAAAAAGATGTTGAAAGGGAACGTAGGGCGCTGTCCGTCAGATGCAAATGTTGGCTCGCAGGTTTGCACGTTGTTCAACCAGTCAAAGTGACCTTATTCCAGGCATACTGTCAGAATTTCTACACGTGCCACCTGTGGTTTCGGCATAGGTACCTACACAAAAGGCCAGTAAAAATAAATATAAATAAAAAGGTTTTATTTCAGACAACAATGAAGTCCATATTTTTTCGAGAACATCAGACAGCAAACAAACAAATAGAAAAATAATACAGAACACACAATACCCATCTGCGATGAGGCTAATCAATGCAGGAAATATTTTCCTTAATTGATTACCCTCACCACAAAACACCTCCAGAGTGGAGATGATATACCATCTGCCACAGTCCTTAGGAATTCTGCGCATCAGGGATGCAGTCTTTTTGCGTACGATGGCATGAAAGCCATCAGTGTAGTGCCGCGCAAACATCTCCGACGCACTACAAAAGCGGGGCAGACGCAACAACATCCGAAACGTATTATTGTATTGGATTCGTAGGGCGTCCATCGATCTTTTGGTATGCCGGACCCACAGACCTCCCGTGTAAAAGCTCTGGCAGTATGCTTTGAAAAGCGTGACTTTGACTTCTTCAGTACAACGGGAAAATCTGCGAGCTACAGTCCAACAGTGCCCTACGAGTCCAATATAATAATAGTATTTAAATTTATGTGTAATAAATTGAATTGAATTGAAAAACCTGTCCGTATACCAGAGGTGTTTTGAGAATCATGTGCCTATAATTTTACTGGCCACACACTAGCATGGTTGCACCTCCCAAACCGAAACATCATAACACTGCTTGGCAGCAGAAATAGGCATGGTGATATCCTCATCAAGTACAAGGACTTCTCCGGCAGAGCCTTTCACCAAAGAGTCCTACTAACTTCTACTACTAAAATCGTTGCCATTTTTTGTTTTTCATGCTAGTGCTACTTGTCCACTACTGGTGAAACAAGTATATGGCCCACCTGATGTTTAGTGGAAACCGTGACCTTATAACAAATCATTGCCCTACTCGCACTTTGGATTATTACCCTACAATGCACTACCCTGCGTCCACCAACCTAAAGCATACAGAGGCCTAGTTCTAGTATTTTCTTTTGCCTGAGATGAGTTTTAACAAGAATTTGATTAACAATATTGGGCCTGACTGAAATGTCTGTTTCAAAGAATACCAAGTGGAGATTGACATCGATCGTGTATATGACAATATTTCAACTTGAATATGACAATATTTCGATACAAGAATTGGGCCCCTGATGTTAAGCCTCACGTGCCTGTACTTTCAATGCTAGATACTGTAAAATTAGTGAAAAAAAAGGTATAATTCAGATAAGTGTCATTTATTTCAAAGTAAATAGGCACCTAGAAAACCAGGAACAACGCATTCTTTGTTTAAATATTGTTGTTGTTTGGAAGTAGGTGTTAATGACTCAGTACCAGCCAGCACCGCATGGGCTGCATCCGCAGTTGCAGTTGCCAGCGATGGTGACGGCACCAGCAGCGCAGACGGGGCCTCCGTATTGCACAGCGCCGATGATGGGCACCTGGCCGGCGACAGCGGTGGAACCGCACACGGGGAGCTCTCCAGCGACGGCCACGTTACCGATGCCAGCGCCTCCGTAAGCCTCGCCCAATCCCCAGCCAACACCTCCGAGACCGCCGTAGCCGAGCTCAGCTCCGTAGCCGAGACCAGCGCCGAGGCCGAGACCAGCACCGTAGCCGAGACCGGCTCCGTAGCCCAGACCAGCGGCTCCTAGGCCCGCTCCGTAGCCCCAGCCTCCAAGACCGGCTCCCAAACCAGGACCGGCAAGGCACTGGCTGTATACATTCTGTTACGGACAAATCATAATTAATAACGCTATGAAACAGGTCTGAAGAAAACAGTTTGTACAAACAAATTTACTACTTTATAAGAGTTTATTATACTACTTTAAAAATATACATAACGTATTTTATTTCAAATTAACTGAGCAAAGAACTTAGAAACGCTAAATTAGATTTACAACACATAGGAACTTTATTTTGCACAAAAGGCTCACAAAAAAAGGGATAAGAACCAAGCCGTGTCTTGTCTGTTCTAGATTTAGTTGCATGGAACTAACACCTTTAATCTCCTAGTTTCAAAATTATTCTAAATAAACTTTAGAATTCTAATGAACACAGAGTTACTGATTCGTGCAGGGACCCAACCCTCGAAATTTTTTTGAGCCGAGACGAAATTGAATTAAGAGTTTGATTGTCAAATTAAGCCAGTTAGAAATTTCAGTTTCAAATAATACCATTTGGAGTTTAAGATTGGTAGTTCAGACAAGATTGAATTTAAGCTGTAGGCGAATTTCTCGTCAACAATAAAGTTGTCACAAACCTGGATCAGGCAAGCCTGGACGCAGAGCAACAAGAAGGCAAAAGTAGACATGGTTAGTATATATTCAACAAAATACTGAATGTAAATTGATCGAGCTGCTACTATTTTATAGGAGAAAAATTATAATTTTGTAATTAGTTATACCAAGTTTTGTATGTCAGAATTTAATATCATCACGACAAATTAAGAAATACTTCGCCTATTTTGTAGACGGCCTCGAGTACCTGCAAAAAGTAGCTTTTGACAAGCGTCGTAGAACATCGACTGTTGCAAGTTTTATGTTACAGTAATTACGAAGGTGTCTAATCAAACAATGCCTGATTAACCTGTCAAAGGCAACTTCTTTTGACGCTAGTATTGTGGTACATGTATGACACAATAACCTACCTAGGTCTATGATAAACTAGGTCCAAATCCACCACACGCAACAAAATAAACACATTTTCATTTGTGTCACGTATTTTACGTAATTGTGGAGAACGATAGGGTACTGTAGCATCTCATACACCAGTATAAAACGTATTCCTTGAATCTTGAAAGTCATTCTTACAAGTTTACTTTCAAGAAACAACAATGGCATTCAGAGCTCTATTGATCTGCGCTTCAGCGCTCCTCGTGCAGGTGAACAGCCAGTGCCTGTCCGGCGCTCCCTGGGGAGGTGCCTACGGCTTGGGAGCCGGTCTGGGCTGGGATGGCTTGGGCGGATACGGACTCGGAGCTGGATATGGACTCGGCGCCGGCGCCGGCTGCGGCGGAGTAGCCTCCACCGGTGGTGGTCTCGCTGTTGGCAGCGCTTCCCCCATCCCTCCCGTCGGCATCTCCGTGCTGTCTGAGAACGTGTACGAGGGTGGTCTTGCCGTCGGCGGCAACCTGCCTTTCCTTGGAACCGTCGGACTCGAGGGTATCCTGCCCACCGCTGGTGCTGGTGCTGTCTCATACGGCTGCGGCAACGGTGCCGTCGGCATCGGCGCTGAGGCTGGTCCCATCGTCACCGGTATCGCCGCCCCCGGAACCTACGCTCCCGGTATCGGTGGTATCGCTGGTGGACTCGGCTACGGCGCTGGACTCGGAGCTATCGGCGCTGGTCTCGGAGGTATCGGCTACGGCGCTGGTCTCGGAGGTATCGGCTACGGCGCTGGACTCGGAGCCATCGGAGGTTGCGGTTGTGGTGGTGCTTGGTACTAAGCGTACTAGCACGATAAATCAATACGACGAAAAATATACAAGTTTGCATGAAAACTGATTTATTACTTAAAACCTTTAAATAAGACAATTTTCGAAGCTCTCAGGAATTTTGTTATAATGAATAGAAAGGCTCAAACCTATTATTACTGGTAACTGGTAACCTATTCTTACTGGTAATAGGCAGTCTAGCAGTGGACTTCATTAGGCTGATGATGACCCTGTGAAAAATAGATATCCGAGACATCAAGATAAGTAATGCAATGAAAACTCTACTGCAGCGTATTGTGCGTGATGTAAAAATAACTGATCCATCGGTTAGCTTTAGGGGCTTCACTTCTATATGGGATGAATAAGAGAATGCACATGTTTGGACATGTGACTAGTTGACATAAGCATCTCTATACTACAAGCTTTGCTTAATTTGGAGCTAAATTTTAAGACACAGCCTTCCCATACTACAAGTTCTGCTTAATTTGGGGCTAGATCTTAAGACACAGCTTCCCCATATTTAGAACATTACATATGCCTAAGCCTGGGGCTAGATGGTCGTATGACACCAATGTTAACTAGTAAAATTACATAGGCTTATGAAAATTCCAGTTAAATGTAGCCGAAATCTGCTACAACTGGAACTTTATCGTCACCATCAACTGAGGCATGGGTATGTTTGGGAACGCCTCTCATAAAGTCATCAGCCTAAGTAAGTCCACTGATAAATAGATCTTCTCCATATTTAGAAGGGTTTGCTGCAGTCACCTCGCTTGCTGAGCCCATCTTTGATACATTCTCTCAGTTACCTTTTACGACATTCAAGGGAGGTAGTTGAACATTCGCGTAACTTAACATAGATTCCTGCGTTTCTTCATGGCCTACTACCAAAACTCGAGTATGTTTTCAACTCGTCTCGGTGTCTTCACGAACCACTTTGGTGCTCTCAGAAACCAGAAGCAGCCCGCGGACCACCGGTTAAGAACCTCTGTTTTAAATAAATTAATAGGTGATGTGAACTTGCCCTAAAAACCTACTAGCTTATTATCTTTCGCGTGGTCAGCACGAAGGTCGATCAACTTACGATAGCAAACAGATGATTCGCCATTTCTCACGCCAGAACGTGATCAAACCAGTAAGCACGTGACACATTGTTATAATATCTATAACAATTTTGAAACTGAATGTAGGTATTAGTTCCATTATATTTACTAAAAACTCTTTAAACATAGAATTTTTTCTGGGTTCAAAATTCTTTTAGCAAAATTTCGAAAATTCTACGTTAATTCCCGATCCATTCTCGGCATTTTGTGTTAGAGATATTGTAATTTGTAAATAATTACTTATATTTAAACCAGAATGTCTACTAATTAGTCAGTCGTCAAAAGTCCACTCTCTAACGATTACAAAATGTAAGTACTGGCTTGCAGCCCACATACGGGTTGTGAGCTGGTATTGCTTTCTACAAACAGCTCTGATGGGCTCTGGAAAATGAACCTGTACCGACTAGGATATTATATTCTCCATCTTTATCCTCTACATGGTAACTACTAGCTCTATCAGTCGATATGGTCATGGCTAAATTAGGATTCAATTAGTAGCACCAATAACGCGAATGTTTGTAAGTATGGATGGATGGATGGATGTTTGTTACTCTTTCACGCTCTAACCAGTAAACCGATTTAGATAAAATTTGGAATAAACATAGATTATAACTTGGATTAACATATAGGCTACTTTTTATCCCGAAAAAATAACGGGAACGGGAAAAAAACTGCCACTTGGGCGAAGCTGCGAGCGGCCGCTAGTTAATAATATTTTTATGTTATTGTTGATGGAACAAGCAGATGGCCCAACTGATGTTATGTGGTTACGATCGCCTATAACAAAGCATTGCCTGGTAGATCACGTTCTTTATGAACGTGTTCTACGATGCATTGACCTGTGTCTATCAATCTAAGAGATACAGGCGTTAAGCCTCATGTGCCTGTAATTTCACCGGCACCCAAACCGTTCAAACTGGACGGTGCTGCATTGCTTGGCGGCAAAAATAGGCAGGGTGGTACTCATAAATTATGTACGATATGTGACAAAAACAAAAAAATATATGCACTGCATCAATAGTCCATTTATTTGTCAAGTAACAGCAGTTGTTAGGTTATCAACTCAGTAGAGACCTCCGCATCCACAGCCATAGCCGAGACCAGCACCGTAGCCGAGACCGGCACCGTAGCCGATACCTCCGAGTCCAGCACCGTAGCCGATGCCTCCAAGACCCGCGCCGTAGCCGATGCCTCCGATACCAGGGGCGTAAGTTCCTGGGGCAGCGATACCAGTGACAATGGGACCAGCCTCAGCGCCGATACCGACGGCACCGTTGCCGCAGCCGTATGAGACAGCACCAGCACCAGCGGTGGGCAGGATACCCTCGAGTCCGACGGTTCCAAGGAAAGGCAGGTTGCCGCCGACGGCGAGACCACCCTCGTACACGTTCTCAGACAGCACGGAGATGCCGACGGGAGGGATGGGGGAGGCGCTGCCAACAGCGAGACCACCACCGGTGGAGGCTACTCCGCCACAGCCGCAGCCGCCACCAATACCTCCATAGCCTCCCCATCCTAGTCCAGCTCCAGCCAGACCAGCGCCAGCCCAACCAGCACCAGCCAAACCTGCACCAAGGCACTGGCTGAAGGCGAGCTGAAAAAAGCCAATCGATTAGTTTAACTATCACTGCAAAAACTGTTATCAATACGGTTTTCTGGTTGGTGGTGCAGTGGAAGCAATTCCGAGAACTCGATAGTTTTACAGGACCGACTGTCTAATTATTCGTACCGTGAGCCGAATAGGCCCGAACCGACCCGAACATGGATATGAGAGCATCCTTGTACAATTCCGGAATCCGTTCCGGAAACAAAAATCTAAAACAATAAGCTCGATAGCAACAATAATTTTGGCGGCGTTTCCGACAGTTAGCAGGATCATGAGATCATAGTACGGGGGGCTTGCCCGTGTTTAAAAATTTTGTGGAAAAGTAAAATTAAAATAATAACTAAGATATCTTCTAAATATATATAACTCAAAGGTGACTGACTGAATGACATAGCGATCTATCAACGCACAGCCCAAACCACTGGACGAATCGGGCTGAAATTTGGCATGCAGGTAGATGTTATGACGTAGGCATCCGCTAAAAAAGGATTTTGATTAATTCTACCCCCAAGGGGATAAAATAGGAGATGAAACTTTGTCAATTTTAAACCGATCGGGCTAAGACTTTGCATGCATAACGCTACTATGATTTTATCCCGAAAAAATAACGGGAACGGGAAAAAACTGCCACGCAGACGAAGCTGCGAGCGGCCGCTAGTTATATCATAAAGCTTAAATTATATTTGTTGTTAGTGCCTATGATTCCACCTGATATTAAGTGGTAACCATCACCTATAACAGCATTGCCTTGTAGATCACACGCACATTAGGTACGTACCCTACGATGGACTACTCTGCGTTCACGAACCTGAGGTATAGGTACTGGTGTTGCCTCATGTGTCTGTAATTTAGCCTTTCATAGCATAATTTAGCCACCTAGTCATTTAAGACGTTTTAAGATGATCCCTGCGGATATGACTGAATAAATGATTTTTGACGTTGACTTTGATAAGTTCAGTCATTTCTTGTATTAATTTCTTGGCTTCCTCGCTCACCGTTGTTTCATCACATAGCTCTAGTCAAAAAATATTCTTCAAGTTGGAAGAAAATTTATCATTAAGTTCAGTCATTTCTTGTATTAATTTCTTGGCTTCCTCGCTCACCGTTGTTTCATCACATAGCTCTAGCAGCTCTAGTCAAAAAATATTCTTAAGTTGGAAGAAAATTTATCATTTTTGTAGTTATATGTATTTTTATGCAAGATTTTTACTATATTTTTAGGCTCAATTCTCGTATTTTTTGGAACTGAGACAAAATTTGGAACCTGTTTTGAATGTCAGTTAGTTAATTTGGAGATTGACACGAATCAAACTTGGATTTGACGATATTTCGTTATGAGTAGAGCCTTTTTTTATGTGATTTATTAATGAAACAAGCAGATGGCCCATCCGATGTTAAGTGGTTACCATTACCTCTAACCTCTCATCGCCTCTGATCGTTCAACTATTTCTGGATAAAAGTTTTGTTAAAAATAATGGCGTTCTATTTGTAAATACTAACCCTTGATCTAAGTAACCTACAGTTGGCATTAAAATTGATTTTTTCGAAGTGAAAACTTCTTTAGGCGCGTTGAGCACTTTTTGGGTGAACAAAAGTCATGGAACTTGCGTCATCGTCACTGAACGCTTTCCATAAGCTATAATACTGTGTGTAAATGTGTACTTTTTGGCCTGGTTTTCTCTAAGACTGCCTTACTTTTTTTATGTGATTTGTTGCTGTAACTAGCAGATGGCTCACCTGATGTTAAGTGGTTGCCATTACCTATAACAGTACATTGACTCGCAGGTCACGCTTATTATAAGCATGCCCTTACAATGCACTACTCTGCATCCATTCATCTAAGGCATACTGGTGTTAAACCTCGTGTGCCTGTACATTACACCAATTACACCGGTACCCACACCCTTCAAACCGGAACACAAGAAGCTGCTTGGCGGCAGAAGCTGTCCTTAAATTGGAAGATTTATCGGTTTCCTAAATTTCCTATGCTTGGCGGCCGGAATAGGCATGGTGGTAATACTTTCCCGGACGAACCCTTCACTAAGAGCTCTACTACTACTATGTGTATATAGGAATATAGATGGGTATATAGGTAACTTACTTGGGCCAGGAGTGCCTGGGCGCAGAAGGCAATGATAATTTTGGCTGACATTTTAGTTGCTTGTTCAAGACAATACTTTACAATGATGGACTAAAAACTAAAAAAATCTTTTATATTCTACGCGTTATCCAAACTAGCAAAGTGTTGAAATAATATAAAAATGCACTGATGGTTAAATTTGAAGAAAACAACAGTTCTATCAATGGAATTACAAAATTCAACTGTTTACGTGTTATTTTGCTGCTAAATTGGTAATAATCTCTTGAATTAACGTACAAAGGTCCTTGAGTTTTGTGATTAATTTCGAAATATTTTCATGAAATTGGTATAAAACATAAATATTTTCTTGTAAACTCATTCTGGAATCTTTCAGTTCAAAATATGTCTTCCTTCAGTTTCCTTCTCCTGTGCATCCAAGCTTGCTTGGTCTTCGTAAGTATACCTTTACTTATAAAGCAACTGATACCTTATAAAGACAATCTATCCCCTGAACATCGGTGATCCGGTACACCAATGGATTCTGTGACGACGATGACCGATGTGGCGCGGCGAGCGAATGTCCAACACGCACTTGGCCGGTTTTTTACTATCCCCTGATGTGGATTAGTTACTTTTCTCGTAGAGCACGTATATCGAGGACGTGCCCTTTGTGGTATTGCACTGCATCGAGAGACGTCAAGATATTACAACTCATGTGCTTGCATTTTTCAAACTGGTATTCAACAATACGAACATACTGCTTGACGATTTAAATAGGTTCATGTTTTTATAATCTTATTTTTTCATAAAACGTGCTACTGGAACAAGCACCTGGTCATCCTAATGATACGTGGTTACCATCGCCTAAAGAAAAGTATTGCCTCGTAGGTCACGCTCGTTAGGAACGTGCCCTATGATGCACTGCTCAGCGTCCATCAACCTGAGGCATACAGGTGTTAAGCCAGGCACATGAGCTTATAATATCACCGGCACCCACATCCTTCAAACCGGAACACAGCACACTGCTTGGCGGCAGAATTAGTCATGGTGGTAGTACTTCCCTGGAAGAGCTTTTCACAAACAATACTACTGCTAAATGCTTAACATTTTTATTTATTTATTTAAAACTTTCGCACTAAACAATGGAGTGCTAGGAGTAACTTAATGCTAATAGCATTGTCTGCCAGTCTGTGTTGTTGTATTTTATGACTAAATTTGTCGGATTGCAGAACGCCGAAGCAGCTTGCGGTGGCTGCGGCTATGGAGCCGGTCTTGGCTACGGAGCCGGTCTTGGCTACGGCGCTGGTCTCGGAGCTGGTCTCGGCTACGGTGCCGGTCTCGGCTACGGAGGTCTTGGCTACGGAGGTATCGGTGGAGGCGCGGCTTACGGCGGCGCTGGCGTCGGCAACGTGGCCGTCGCTGGAGAGCTCCCCGTGTGCGGTACCACCGCCGTCGCCGGACAGGTGCCCATCATCGGCGCTGTGCAATACGGAGGCCCCGTCTGCGCTGCTGGTGCCGTCACCATTGCCGGCTCTTGCAACTGCGGATGCGCCAGCCCTTGCGGAGGATGGTACTAAACGAGAAAATAATCTCTAATACCGCATAAAACTGCATTATCAAAATGATCTGACGAATAAAAATGACGAATGGAAAACAATGTTATTTTATTTATGCGTATAATTTATACTCGTATCCAATATCTATTCAGCGCTAACTGTATCAATCAAATTCAAAGTCAAAGTCAAAAAGAGCGCTTAGATTCACCTATAATCTAAGCGCCAGTTCCTCGCGACCAAGCCTAGCAGAACCGGCAAGAAACTTACGGCTTGGTTCCTACCGTTTTTGTTGTATGATCCTGCTACAAAATAATAATAATGTAAATAATGAAGCTTCAGTGTGGTGCCAAACTAACTGAATGCAAGACAGAAAACATGCTAAGGCAATCATACCAAGAACTTCATATTATTATGCAACAGAAGTTCAAAAGACAGCACACGCTACGCTTCAACTAATTGTAATGCTTACAATCTAATGAATTCAAATAAGAGAATAGTACAGACATTGCAAAACTATATCCTAGTTGCAATGATTTTAGTTTTAGAAATGTTCTCGTTTTTGATTCTGTCACGTATTGAAGCCAGAATTTTTCTCTACCTTGTTCATTCAACTTGTGTATACCTAAGCCAGTAGCTAGAAATCACGTCTAGGTACTCAGCATCGCTGGCACGTGATTACTAAAGACTTCCGTCTTGAAGCTTCGTGTATTCGTGACGATAAAATGTACTAACATTGTACAGTCAACTGCACTAGAATACAATTCGTAACTCACAGAATGGTTTTACAGCGTTCCAATTAATATATACAAGGCAAATACTCAAAAAATAAGCGGACATATCAACAAATTTAGCGGTTTTTGAGGTTTTACAATTTTAGAGTTTACTATGAGGCTTTGATACCGATTTGAAAGTTACAAATTGTATACATTCTAGTACAGCTGACTGTACCTATTGCCGCCAAGCAGTGATGCTATCGTTGCTGTGTTCCGGCTTGAAGGGTGTAGGTGCCGGTGAAATTAGAGGCACACGAGGCTTAACACCTGTATGCCTCAGGTTAGTGGACGCAGGGTAGTGCATCGTGAGCCTCGTAATACCGTACGTGCCCTAAAAGGCAATGATTTGTTATATGTGATAGTAACCCCTTAACATCAGGTGGGTTATATGCTTGTTCCACAAAATTCAATCAAATTTGAAAGGCACAATAAGAACTTTATACCAAGATGTTGCAAAAAAATTCCGGAATGGATAGGGGAAAAATGAGACAAAGTTTGCTGAAATGATTTTGTTTTTTTTTCGAAAATGTATACCTACCTACACTAATTAAACTACGCAATCCTCTTTGCCTTTACGAGATAAACACATAGACACCAAATTCGATCTCCTAGGACCAAGGAAACGCGAGTAACCGCTATAACCCTGTTTTGCTCAAAGTTTACATAAGTGAACGTTATATATAAACAGATTTCCGACTACCCAACCTCCATTAGAATAATTATAGTTTTTTTTTACTAAAAGTGTTTGTGAGTTAGGTGGGATAAGTTTTAGATTATGTACTGTGATGTATTTATGTGTGTGTATGTGTTGAATAAATACATATTCTATTCTATTTCAATTTTGGAAAAAGGGAAATTGTATAAGAGCTCGCGAGGTTTACTGTTTTTACAGAACAACTAGTTTTAGCTTGACGACTTTACTTGAAAAGCCTAGAGTAAGGTTTTGGTATTATCTAGGTCAGTGTATGAGATAGATATATAGGTATTTTAGTTTTTAGCTGTTTTTATTCAATTAGTCAGTCAGTCAGGATTAAATACAATTTTTTGCGTATGTCAGCTTTCATACAAAAAGTGCCGGTCGTTTTTATAATGTTTTTTATAAATATACAAGTCAAAGTCAAAAAGCAAAATTAAATCCGCAGGGATCATCTTAAAACATTTCAGATCTAGGTGAATCTAAGCGCCAGTTCCTCGCGACCAAGACTAGAAAAACCGACAAGAAACTTACAGCTTGATTCCTACCGTTTTCTTATCTGATCCTTTTACAAAATAATAATAATTAACCTACTACGTATACGTATACATACATACCAATACGAAAGTATTTGTATGTATGTATACGTACTTCAAATAATATAAGTAAAATGCAATACGTACAAAAGCTACTATTAATGTTACAGCGTTGGAAAACAGACTTCAGTTTTCAAAACGATGTATCCTATTGCCTAATACCTTGTACTCAGTAAATAAGACATACCTTATAATAATCATAAGAATTCTGTATTACTAAATAAACCAACGTATTGTATGTAATAATTAACAAATATTTTGTAAATTGGACACGTAGAATGTATAAAAACTGCTACAGAAGAGCGCCCCAAACATTCTGTTGAAGACCATACGTAAAATGAGAGTAACTATTTCTGTTATCTGCGCCTTGACGTGCTTTATGCAGGTAAATACCTATTTTCTTATCTTTTATCAGTCAAATAACACTCAACTTCACTCGCTTGTAGGTACATAAGGACTTATAAACTTAGCCCCCGCTGATCATATATAGGATCAGTGTGGGTTTAGTGCCTACTGCATTTTACTTACTATGCTGTACGTGTATGTTCGTAGACATTACTTAATAGGTATATTATTTGTAAATATCTAATTTGACTGTCCTCTCGAGACGTAAGTACGAATTTGTAGAGCAATGCATCGCTCTTGTTGTGGTGTGGAGCTCGCAATTTTTTCGGTCTATATAACCACAAGGTTGGTTGGATCTTGGAAGGAAGCTCACGAGACGAGGTGTAAAATTTCAGACTTCTTTTTTAGTACCTACCTTAAAATTTCAAGTCAAGATTATACTAATACTACTGCTAATATATAAAACGTCATGTTTCTATGACTAGGTACCGGATAAGGCTGTGTTGCTTATTATGTCAGTGAGTCAGTCGGTCAGAACAATCATTCTTATATTAATAATTAATACAATTATTGTAATAGATATCTATTGCTAAGATAACATAACGCGATGACTTGAAAATTAAATAACTCTTCGACTTTACTCTATCCACTCCATTTATCCTTTGCATTAAAGTGGAACCAAAGAAAAAAATCTATAAAATTACACCTGACATGGAAACTGACAAGTTATGATGTAAATATGGGTCAATATTGGGACGACCGATGTGGCGCGGCGGGCGAACGTCCGCCTGCGACGCAGAGGTTGCGGGTTCGATTCCCGCCTTGGGATAAATGTTTGTACGATCTGCAAATATTTATTCCGGGTGTTCTGGGTATTTTCTATGTATAATGAAAAATATCTATGTATGTAATATAATATTGTACCTATTAAGTATATCAGTCATCTAGTACCCATAACACAAGCTCTGCTTAGCTTGGGGCTAGATGATGCTGTGTGGGTGGTCCGGCATTATTTATTTATTTGTTTATTTAATACTAGCGGCCGCCCGCAGCTTCGCCCGCGTGGCAGTTTTTTCCCGTTCCCGTTATTTTTTCGGGATAAAAAGTATCCTATGTCCTTCTCCTGGCTCTAAACTACCTCCCTGCCAATTTTCAGCTAAATCGGTTCTGCCGTTCTTGAGTTATAAGTGAAGTAACTAACACGACTTTCTTTTATATATATTAGATTAGGTATGGGTCAAAACCATATAGTATTTTTTTCTCTTCTTCTTCTCTTCTTCTTTTATTATATGGCTTTTCAGCGGCTGAGGGTTGCCACGAATTTGCCAACGTCAAGTGTTTACTAATCTTAAAACAAAAAGGCGGAGATCTGAGTACGGTAAGAAGGGAGACTCTAATACAAATCAAGTTGATATGCCATATACTTAAGTAGGTAATATAATATATTTATTTTGTTAGGTAGGTAAAAACACAAACACACATAAAATATAAAGAAATTACATAAGTAGGTAAATATTATAAATGAAGGTAGGTAAGTATTTACAATTTTATTTTATTTTTTTTTCATAATGGCATCTATCCGTCATTCGACAGAACAATTCGCCAATGTCAAGTGTTTTTAACAAATATTTCTATTACGGCCGAATACTCAAATGCAACTTAGATTTAATCACGCCTCAAGTTGCGATTTTTTGACAGTTTACAGTGAAAGTCTGACAAAAGTTCGTCACTTGAGACATGATTAAATTTAAGTACGGCATTCTAATTCTATCAAGTCAGGCTAGGAATTATTTGGTTATTGGTTGGAATATTGGTTATGAATAAAAAGATGAGACATACAAACTCACAGGATTTAAGTTAGAGCGGTTACGTCTTTAGTAACTGTTCACAATTGACTTCACGGTTTATGGCATGTCAAGAATAGCGACCCTCTGATCGCATTTTTAACCTGATTCTAAAAAGTTGTATTTTCTTTTGCAGTCAGTCATCGGCCAGTGTCTCGGACGCGCTGGAATCGCTGGCCCAGGCATTGTAGCCCCAGGTCTCGGCCTAGCAGGTCCAGGTCTTCCACTCGACGGCCTCGGTGCTGGTTGTGGAGTAGCATCCACTGGCGGCAGCTTTGCTGTGAGCAGCGCTTCGCCCGTGCCACCTACAGGCCTTAACGTGCTCTCTGAGAATTTGTACGAAGGTGGTTTGCTTGTAGAAGGAAACCTGCCACTTTTAGGATCTGTTGGTCTGGAAGGCGCGTTAGGAACAGCTGGAGCTGGCGCAGTGTCTTATGGTTGTGGGGATGGAAGCCTCGGGATCGCGGTTGAAGAAGGTCCTATTGTAACCGGTATTCTTGCCCCTGGCCCAGTTGGCCCAGGTCTGGCTGGCGGTGCTCTCGGCTATGGCCCAGGTTTAGCTTATGGCCCAGGACTAGTCGGCGCTGGTATTGGCCCTGGTTCTGGGTGTGGCTACGGTGCCATTTATTAATATGTTTTAAATCTATTATTAAAGTTGTTATAATAATTCTAAACCTACGTACGTGAGTTTCATTTATTCTCTGCCTAAAAGAAACTGGACCGGTGCGAGCGAGACTTATTCTACGAAAACCTTCGAATCAGTTATTTTTACAAAACTGTCAGACCCCATGAGAGTTTCAGCTGCTTTTTAGAAATCTAAAAGTAGAAACATAAAATCTGCCCAAAAAAAGTGTGTGGTAAAGTAAGAAAGTTTGTAGAACTTAGAGGTCAACTTTGATGACAGTATTTTTGAGGTTCTGTGGAGGCCAGAGCTGGAATATAAGTCCACCTACGAAAAGGGAAGATCTTTCACCGAGTGATCTTTGGGTCCTAAGACCTGAGGAACCTAAAAACTTGTTCTCTAGGCTAAAGCTTTTTTTATATGGCTAGCTGCTGAAACAAGCAGATGGCCCACAGAACACTGCCTTGCAGGTCACGCTCTTTATAAACGTACCCTCTGTGTCCATCAACCTGAGACATACAGGTGTTAGGCCTCATGTGCCTGTAATTACACCGGCACCCACACCCTTCAAGCCGAAACACAGCAGCTGCTTGGCGGCAGAAATAAGCATAAGCTAAAGCTAAAGTAATACCAAAAATTATATACCAATTCCCTTCCAACTCCTACTTTTATAACTATGTCTTTAGCATCCCAAGTTTCAAAAGATATAAAAGTACTCTAGAAGTTTTTAATTAGTGTAATACAAAGCAATATATAAACTAGACATGCTACTGTCTTATCTTTTAAATGTTGCTGCATGGATCTGGTGTTTTGAAGTCACGTAAAACGCTGATTCAATAGGTATGTAGGACGAGCCTTGTTGATAGTTAGTAATATTTACATAAAATACAGATCACTAGGCCAACAAACAAATAAGTCTGTTACAAGCTACACTGACAGTATACTAAATAACTTTAGGTATTATTTCAAGATTTATTTTTTGACAGCATATCAATTGTTACTTTGTTAGGTTTGAAATCCACCACGTCCACAGTAATATCTGAGGGTTCAATCAATTCTCGTCGATATTGTTAATCTTCAAATGGTGTTCTTTGAAACTGGCATTTCACACAGGCTCAAGGCTCAGGAAAAACGTTTTTTCTTTAAAAACAATGACAGCCAACTTTACTTTTTGTACCGACTCGACTTTACTAAGCATACAGTATTTTATTCAACCCACTTGACATTGGCTAAATTGTCCGAATGACGGACACATGCCAAAAAAAAACGAGTGTGCTTTAGACTAAGAATATGGACTATAAAGCAATAGAAATGCAGCTGTATTAACAACCTAATACACTAGTTTATGCTCTTTTCGCTTACGACAACGTCAAGATGTGAGAAAATAGCGCATATACATTCATTAATTAATTTTTTAGAGTTATTCAGTACATTGTCCTTCGTTTCAAATGACGGAAGTGTCATTTTACACTTTTCGAAAAATATCATACTTGTAAATTAAAAACTCATGAACGACCTTATTGCTTTCAGATAGGTAAGAACTATCATAATAATGTCGCGTTGACATTTCTTTGAAAGTTCCCGGACGATTTGTTGTATTTTCTATGGCTTTAGACCACACGGCTGAAGTAAAACTTCTTTAATATACGAAACGTAGGTAACTGGTAACTGGCTATGAGAGTAAGAGAGAAAGAACAGTGCTTTCATACCCCCTCCATGGTAGTGTTAAACGTTTAAAGCAGCCTTGTTGAAAGTCGCATAAAAAGTATTACTTCAAAAAGGATGCGACAAAGGAACAAATTATGCATTGGATGAAAGTAGTAATGCTCTTAGTGAAGGGTTCGTCCGAGGAAGTACTACCACCATGCCTATTCCTGCCGCCAAGCAGCGCAGCGTGTTCCGGTTTGAAGGGTGTGGGTGGCGGTGCAATTACAGGCACCAGAGGCTTAAAGCCTCAATGCCTCAGGTTGATGGACAGCTTACAGCTAGATATATTTTATGACCGCGAAAACCGTCAATTGGGCCTTTTCGAGGTTCAGCCACTTTTCGTGTTAGTGAAGTGTCATTTTTTCATCACCATACTTTGTTTCAAAGCTAAAAGTAGGATACAAAGCAGGTAATCATGCCATGAATGTCCACAAATGGTCCACCTGATGTTGAGTGGATACCATCGCGTATAACAAAGTATTGCATCACGCTCGTTCCAGTTTTCAGAAATAGGTATGGTGGTAGTACTTTCCCAGACAAACCCTTCACAAAAAGCACTACTACTAACTACAAAATTTTTTTCCAGGCTGACTAGCACACTCAGATTAAGCCACTGGCCCAATGATTATCCTGTCTGGCATATAAACAGCTTAAGCAACTTCATTTAGTTGTCAGAGTATGTTTCATGCAGCAAACGTACAGAAAAAATGCAGCTTTGAATGTGTGGTATGCGGTGCAAAATTGAGGTTTAGGCAAAGCTTTTTTAATATTTAGCTTCTCCGAGGTACAAGGATATATGAAGCTGCGTTTGTCGTTTTCCTATACTACAGAAAACGACAAACGCAGCTTTATTTAACGCAGCAAGACATTCTGGATATAACCTTACGGCAAGACGGGCAGGCAGCTGGTATTATGACTGGTAAAAACTGGGCGAGACTAGTTTGTCCAAACTTTATTTCTGAAAAATAAAGTTTCGACAAACGCGTCCTAATGTGGTAATAAAAGATAGGAGTTATGCTTTTACGTAGCCGAATTTATTGTCAATATTAAGTCCTTTTCAGTAGAATCCGTTGCAACCGCATCCGCAAGCGCAGTCACCAACGATGGTGACGCAGCCAGCAGCGGGCACGCAACCAGCGTACTCAACAGCGCCGATGATGGGCACCTGTCCGGCGACAGCGGTGGAACCGCACACGGGGAGCTCTCCAGCGACGGCCACGTTACCGACGCCAGCGCCGCCGTAAGCCGCGCCACAGCCGATATCACCGTAGCCAAGACCAGCGTAGCCGAGACCGGCACCGTAGCCGAGACCAGCTCCGAGACCAGCGCCGTAGCCGAGACCCGCTCCGTAACCCAGACCAGCGGCGCCAAGACCGGCTCCGTAGCCCCAGCCTCCGATACCGGGACCAGCGATGCACTGGCTCTGTAAACAAAGTAATACGTTTAGATCTGTTTTCCTCCCTGTATGTTTTAGATTCTATTTCCACGGAGGACGACCATGAATATTTGTTTTGTGGGTGTCATATTGCACTCTAAAAAAGCATAATGAGTATTGTATCAGTTATCTGATTCTCAGAGTACTAGTTTTGCTTAATTTGATGCTAGATTGCCACCAGGTCTTAGACTAAGCTCTGTTATGGTATTTTGTACCAGGGTTTGAAAATATTAGATGCGAAGATAGTTGTTAAAAAGTAATGGACCAAAATTAACTGTATCACAACGGCTTTAAAGGTAATCAACTAAGGATTTGAATCGCAATAAGATGCCGGCCCAGTAGGTCTATAATAGTAGATTGTTATACAAGGAGCTTAAACTACCCATTATATACGAGGTAGTTTTACTCCCGAGCTTTAGCGAGGGAAACCGAGAAACCGAGTTTTAATGGGTTTTAGCTCCGTGTGTTACACTATACTTTTCACTTCTCTTGCTCAAAAAGGCCGTCATTGTAGCATACCAACATTTTCACTATTGTAAAATTAATTACGGTCACTACCAATTCAATTTGCAATTAGAGAAAAATTATAAAGATTTCGCGCCAATGTCTTTTTTTTGTTTCTTTTGTAGCCGCAACACATTGCATGCATTCTACCAGAGATCGTCGATTTTAGTTCCATTTTCAAAATTAAAATGAAGTTCTTTTTTTATGAAACAGTAATAAGTCGAGTCTCTATTCATGATTATTCTACTTAAGACTAAAAACTTTTTCGTTTTTGTAGACTCATTGTCATTTGACACACAATAAAAAAAAAACTTTTTCCCCTAAAGGATGAAATGTTATTTTATCTACGCTCTGGTATGCTACAATGACGGCCTTTTTGAGCAAGAGAAGTGAAAAATAATCTTCGATTTAAATGAAACGAAGAACCCGGGAAAGAATCGAACTTAGAATCGTAATAAAACGCTTCCCCCAGTAAGCCGTTTATAGAATTCTGTATTCAGTACGAAAATGAGAATCCAGAAGATGAATCCAACTTACTTGGATCAGGCAAGCCTGAGCGCAGAGAAGAAGGACAGCGATGGTGTTCATTGTTGTGTTTTCAACGGGACGTAGGATCCAGAATGCGCTGTAATGCCTTCATCGAAGCCTTTATACCACCAGAACTTCTAATTAGGCAATTAGGGTACAGAAACTACGTGAGATAGTAACCCATTTATGGTTACAACACCAGGTTCATTGCATAGCTTTATCTACTAAAACGCGTCTAATATAATTTAACTCTATTAAAATTACAACAACGTAGAAAGTAGAGAAATTATATGAAAGCAGAGAGTTTGATACTTTATTGTACCACCGACCTACTAACTGACACCTTCTTTACCTTATTTTTCTTGCTTCCCAAATTTTACTCAGACTAAATATACTGAGTGTCCAAAATCAATGTATTTTCTTTCTCTTTTTTCTATGATAGCATGTTCCGCAAGTTATAATGAATGGCAGTGAAAATAGGAAAGGTACCGAATATTAGGTATAAAAGACTGGACTGCCCTTGTATTAAGGTAACAGTAGAAGCGTGGGTATGAGTAGGTAGGTAAGATTAATTGCTTAATGTTTTCAGTGGTTAGACGACTCTTCAACTCGAATGAACCTTGATAGTGAGGCTTATATAAAACAAAGTTGTCGCCTGTAACGGTATTGTTTTGAAAGCATTTGGGAAAGTAATGCTAAAATGTTTGTGAAGTTTACAGTGGCACTCTGTGCGCTAGCTTTATCAGCACAGGTAATATATTATACCCCTTCACACTATCTTTCCAATCTATTCATCCGTACTTATCTATAAATGCGAGTCGGCAATGTCGAGTGACTTCTGTCAGGAGTGCAATAAAACCGCAGTTTTTAAGTTTTTTCTGATAATAAATTGTGTATTTTATATCATTGACTCACTACTACACCAAGCCGGTAGGTATACCTCGTCCTCATGGCCTTCTCTCCAGTCTTCTTCTTTTATTTCTGGTGTTTTCAGTTTCTCTCCAGTCCCTATCGCGGTCCCGCCAAGTTTTAGTGACATTGACAGTTTGACACTGACAGTTACTTAACAGCTTGTGCATATGACACAGGGTAACTTATTTCTAACATAGGTAGGTATACTTTATTTTATTACTTACTAGCTTTTACCCACGGCTTCGCTCGCATTGAATCTTTCGTAAAAATTTTTTTTTTCATAAATAGTAGGTATCCTATGTTACTTCTAATACCTCCAAGAATATGTGTACAAAGTTTCATGATGATCGGTTAAGTAGCTTTTACGTGAAAGCGTAACAAACAAACTTACATTCACATTTATAATATTACTAGCTGACCGGTGCCCACTTCGTTGGGCGGTAAACATGTTTACTTACAAATCTTAACTGAAGTAGTACTCGATGTCACCAACAGATGGCGTTAATACGGCATAAAATAGGGGCCGTTCGCAGTTTCGCCAGCGTGGCAGTTTATATCAGTTCCCGTTATTTTTTCAGAATAAAAAGTAGCCTAAGTTACTCCTTGTTACATTAGCTATCTGCCAGTGAAAGTCCCGTCGAAATCGGTCCAGCCGTTCCAGAGATTACACGGAACAAACAGACAGACAGACAGACAAAAATTTAAAAAAATGCTATTTTGGTATATGTATCGTATATACATTCCTATGCATGTAGTAAAAAGCGTTATTTTAATATTACAAACAGACACTTCAATTTTATTTATTTGTATAGATTTTGTCATAAAACTATATTACATTATGAATTAATGTCCTTTTTATAAAACACCTGCGTAGGGAGCCGACCTCGCGTCGGAGCCGCGCGGGTACCTAACTCATAGATCTAAACTACTCCCCTGCACGCGCACTCCCAACTTGGTGACGCTCACTTCGCAACGGGCCGTGCAGCAGAAAACGTAATATTTTAATTTCGCCATAACTTCAAAACCAAACGTCCAATTCTAATCATTAAGACCAAATATTATCTACATGAACTGTACTTAGTGATAAAATAATTTATTTCGATAAGGATTAATAGTATGAGTAAAATAAATGCGTTTAAATGTAGTCCAAAAAAAATTGAAGATTTTTAAATAAAAAAATGGTTGTTGTGCCTCACTCGACATAGATAGGTATAGTGTGTCGCTGACTTTTTTGTAGATATTTATAAGATCTACAATTATGTAGAACATTTTATGGTTCTATCTTTTATAGTTTAGGCAGCGTACGCAAAATAAGTAACTTTTCTGGTTGATTTTTTACACCTTGTGTCTGAAAAACCCAAATATTTTACGGAACGCTATTTTTTTCCAAAATAAAATATAGCCTATGTTACTCAGTGATAATGTAGCTTTCTAATGAAAAAAGAATTATTAAAATCGGTCCAGTACTTTTTGAGTTTATTCATAACATACAAAAATACAAAAACACAAAAATACAAAGCTTTCCTCTTTATAATATCAGTGTAGATAAAGTATGATGTACTTACTGAAATAATTTAAATCACCGACCGCAGGAAGTGTGCCCAAAACGCTGGCGTTACCTCTTTGGATAGCTAAACTAATTCTAAATACTAAAATAATAGAAATTACATTCTATTTCAAAATGGTAAAAGTGTTTTTACTTTTTTTGTGTTCTTTCTTGTACTCTCTTCGCTTTTTATTTTGGGTTTTAGTGGGTTTTTTTTAATTGGATACTGACCTAAAATTTTATAGTGCCAAGATAGTGTCAAAGTCAAAGTCAAAAATCATTTATTCAGTAATATCCGCAAGGATCATCTTGATAGTGTCCATAGTGTTCTGTGGCAGTTACTTACAACACAAGGAGAAACTCATAGAATAAGAAGACTAATAGAAGACATAATAAAATAGCAACGAATTACACAAAGTTTGTACTGTTTTCACTTACGATATTGAAATGGTACAAGAAAGTGATGCATACCAACTTTTAAATCCGTCTTTCGAACAGATATCACTAACATTTACGGTCCATATTCTTAGGAGAAACTAATGCTGGAAACATTGGTACTAAGTTCAACCTACTTCAAGTATATTGTTGGGTGGGGTGTATGCAAAGAATATGGACATTATTCTATGGGTGTATGGGTATATTGTTTCATAATAAAGATTTCTATTTGTAGTTGGTGGTTTGACAGGCTTAAGTTTTTTTATCTATGTCGGTTTAGTAATTCTTTAGCCTTCAAAACTGAGGCTCAATTTGACGGCCGATGTGGTGCGGCGGGCGAATGTTCGATACCCGCCTTAGGATAAATGTTTGTATGATCTTCTAATATTTATTCCGGGTGTTCTGAGTATTTTCTATGTATAATAAAAAATCCCTAAGTATGTTATGTAATGTTTTTTATTAAGTACATATATCAGTCATCTAGTACCCATAACACAAGCTCTGCTTAACTTGGGGCTAGATGATGCTGTGTGGAAGGTCGTGGGTTCAAATCCAGTAGTGCACCAATGTATTTTTCTGTTCGAAAAATTGTGAAGGAAAACATCGTGTGGAAATTAGTTAGTATGACCATAATGAGTGTACTATCTGGACATACCTCTGATTACCCCTTCTTAGACATTCTCGAAGAATCTTGAGTACGTACTTAGTACTACGAGGGGATATCTACCGTGCTTGGTGATTAAAGTTTATATATTTATAGTTTATTTGTTTTTATAGTGCTTACCTAGGAAATCACAAAAATTTTATATTAGGTATCCCAAAAATTATTTTCCTCGAGTGGGATTTGAACTCACGACCTTCCCCTTGATACGGGGATGCGATACCAACTTCGCTACCGAGGATTCAAATGCCTCGACGAAAATAAGATTTGGAATGTTTCTAATACGGTACTATCGCTACCATATCTATATATTTATTTATTTTATTTTGTTTAGTAGAATCAAAGAGATCACTTTAAAACACGACACATTCAGAGAAAACACTACAGTACAAGCAGATGGTCCCTGGTGACAATTCTGCCTATCAATTGCATTACCCTATCTCCAGTAGCGGATCCAGGAGGGGGGCTAAAGGGGTTCAAGCTTCCCTGTAAAGCATGCAAAACCCAAATTATACAAAACAGACAAGCCCTGCTTTTTGTGCTGTAGGTTGTGGGTTCGATTCCCACCGTAATGAACATAGATGTTTGTTCTCTGTTTGGGTAATATATGATATTCTAGGTATGTATTTACACAAAGTCAATTTAAGTATCTGGTTCCCATATTACAAGCTATGCTGAGTTTGAGGCTATGTTATCCTCATTATATATTATGTTATAGTTAAGCCTCGTGTGCCTGTAATTACACCGGCACCCACACCCTTCAAACCGGAACATAGCAAGCTTCTTGGTGGCTGAAATAGACGTGGTGGTAGCACTTCCCCGGACGAGCCCTTCACTAAGAGCTCTACTGCTACTCCCGCACCACAGTATTCACCAACACGTTAAGTACTCTTGAGTTTTTTATAATAACGCCATCTATTTCTACACATATCAAAAACCAGATAGTTGATAAATACTTTTTTTGTAAATACATACATAGAATACGATGCAACATCCAGTCACAGAACAAACATGTGTTCATCGCATAAATGTTTGTTCTCGGTGGGGATCGAACCAACAGCCTACAGAGCAGCCTTATTATTATTATAAAAAAATTATTATTTCTTCTACCATTTAGGTTACATCGAGCCAGTTCTTGCCCATCGGTGAATGTGGATGCAACGGTTTCATTCCTGCTTCCACCGGCGGCAGCTTCATTGTGACCAGTGTCTCTCCCGTTGCCCCAATCGGCATCACCGTGGTGTCTGACAACGTGTACGAGGGTCTACTGACCGTTGAAGGCAACCTGCCACTTCTGGGTTCTGTTGCCGTGGAGGGTGTTATGGGCACGGCAGGTGCAGGCGCTGTTTCTTACGGATGTGGAGATGGTGTGGTTGACATCGTTGAAGAGGGTCCTATTGTTACTGGCATTACTGCTGATGACAATGCCGGCTATGAATACGGTAACGGGGTCTTTGGCTATGGACTTGGACTCAGCAATGGATTATATGGACGAGGCTACAGTAACCGGCTGTACCGATATGGACTTGGCCGTGGCAACGGTATCTATGGAAATATATTTGGCTACGGTAATACACGATATGGACGGAATCGTAATGGCTTTTATGGAATAGGCAGCGGATACGGTTTCGGTGCATTTTATTAATGCTAATATACTTTCGAAAACAAAATTGTTTTGATTTATTTGCGTCGTCTCAGTTTGAATATGTTCGCTGCTTGAGATAAAATCAGACCCATATTTGAGGAGTTTGCCATAGTCTATGCGTTTGGCAGACAGTTTGTGGACCGTAAGGTTGGTGTTAAAGTTACCAATATGCCCATCCCAAATCATAGAAATCGTTCAACATTGTCAATTAGATAATACTATGCATATTTTCTAAAATACGAGCAACATTAAATTGATCTATTGTTTCCGGCTCTTAGGAGAATTGATCAGTGTATTCAAAAATTTAAACCACCATCATCACTCTGCAGAAAACCACTGCCAAAGATATATCTTTCTATCTATTTCCAAAAAGACCGATTCTAAGCTCTCTCGTTCTACTAATTTCCACAAAAAACTCTTAGTGCGAACACTGTTTTTACATCGTTCTTATCATTATTAAAGGTGGACTTTCTGGTTTTAGTATGCTGTTAGTAGCCCAGACTTGACTACGAATTGTTGCTTCACTGCTGCGTAGTATTAGAAAGATTTAGGCGTTGGCACACACACAATAATATACTAAGATCTGTAAAGACTGAACACGACTGATGATCGCTGACAAAATTCGTCATTACCAGCCAGAATCAATCTACTGCTGGACATAATCATCTCCCATATTTCGGGGGTCTTCCGTTGTTATCACACTCAGCAAGTGGATAAGTGTTATGTCGCCTCATACGATGTTGACAGAAGGTGATAGAGGGGTCCTATTCTATGCCGAAGCACCAGGGCCTAACCATTTTGATTACCATTTTCGTCCACAACAAAATAAACGAATCTACATTGATCAAGCCACTTTGAATGCAGCCCAACGTGGCAAGGTAAACATTTACTGTACACTTCTTGAAGTTAATTAAGCGATGAGGTTTATAGTTCCTTTTATACCTTGGAATTAATTTAAAAGTTATTCAAAAAGGACGACTGAATGAAGTAATTAGTTGATAGGAAGAACGTGACTGGCACATAGACATTGTACAAGTTTAACACCTGCGATCGTATCGTCTACTGCGCGATCTTTGTCCAAAAGCTAGTGTTGATAGAGTTCGTACTCCCGGTATAAAACAACAAACAAATATCAGACTAACCAGTGATTTTTCAGAACTAAACATGTACAAGTCATTTCTCATCGTATGTGCTCAGGCACTTCTGATCCAGGTAATTGTTTTCTTAATAATTGAAGAACTGTTTTTCATACAATCAGCATAAGGAAACCAGATAACTGAATACTTTTTTTGTAAATACATACTAATACATAATAACCAGCCAAAATGTATATCTGTGTTCATCACACAAATGTTGGTCCTTGATACGGATGAACCCAACATAACACAAAACAATACAATCACAAGACATACATCTGTGTTCATCACGCAAGTATTGACTTCAATGAGAATAGAACTCATTACCTACAGCGCAGAAAGTAAAGTTTCTCCAAGTGAGGTTGTAAGGCTTATCAAAAAGACAATCATTTTACTCATCACAGTCATATTATTGGATCTACACGATAGCCTTTCAGGTGAAGCTTGGCACCATTGTTTTTTCCATGATAACTTTGTGGGTCAAATACTCCACTATAGACAACATACGTCCAAAGTAACGCATGATATTGAACTGTATTTTTACTGAACTGTATATCTGTATTGAACTGTATATCTCATAGTAAAATAATAAATCACTTGAAAGTTCCTCGAAAGATCCGTACTTTATGTCCAAATATTTTTAACTTTTAATGTCTTTCAGTCCGTCTTCAGCGCTTGCGTTGGGATCGGAGCGGGCTGTGGTGGCTGCGGCATTAACGGCTTGGCTGGATACGGTCTAGGTGCTGGCGCTGGCTGCGGCGGAGTCGCCTCCACCGGTGGTGGTCACCTCGTCTCCAGCGCTTCCTGCTTCCCTCCCGTTGGCCTGTCCATTGTATCTGAGAACGTGTACCAGGGAACTTTGTTTGTCAATGGCAACCTGCCTTTCGTTGGAACTGTTGGACTCGAGGGTATCCTGCCTACAGCTGGTGCTGGTGCTGTCTCATACGGCTGCGGCAACGGTGCTGTTGGCATCGGCGCTGAGGCTGGTCCCATTGTCACCGGTATAGCTGCCCCTGGAACTTACGCTCCTGGGATCGGTGGCGTCGGCTACGGCGCAGGTTTTGGAGGAATTGGCTATGGTGCTGGTTGTGGTAACGCCTGTGGGTGTGGAGGTTTCTACTAAACCAAGGCACTTCTTATCACTTATCGTAAAATTATTTACTGATTGCTAATTAAAATGGTTGATATATGAATACTTATATCGTCTTATGACCAAGCCTAGAAGAACCGGTAAGAAACTTACGGCGTGGTTCCTACCGTTTTTTTGTATGATCCTATTACAAAATAATAATAATAATGCTGGATAATCCACACAGCATCATCTAGCCCCAAGCTAAGCAGAGCTTGTGTTATAGGTACTAGATCATGATATGCTTAATACAATACGTTACATACATAGATATTTTTTACTGTAAACAGAAAATACCCAGAACCCCTGGAATAAATATTTGCAGATCGTACAAACATTAATCTCCAGGCGGGAATCGAACCCGCAACCTTCTGCGTCGCAGGCGGACATTCGTCCGCCGCGCCACATCGGTCGTCAATAATGTAAATAATGCAGCTTCAGTGTGGTGCCAATCTACCTGAATGCAAGATAAAAAACATGCTAAGGCAATCATACCAAGAACGAAGTTCAAAAATCCAAATTTCATTCGTGAAGACGTGTTCAGACTTTCATCTTATTCATTTTATTAATATTTATATCTGCTATTGGTAGGTTTTCGTTTCGAAATAACCCTGTTTTATCGAAAATGTATGTCAAGTTTTATCTAACGATACATTCATGCACATATTTCAATTTCTATTTTAATTTATCCACTTGTTTATAACATAGCGTTTCAATTTCAATCGTGTCAATCCCCAAATAATATTCTTTGAAACTGACATTTCAAAAGAAGTTTCAAAAGAAGTTTCGTATTCATTCGTTTTCTGTCATCTTTGGAAGCAACATTGTATTTTCATTTTATTTGTTTTTCTAGTGTTATTTTAAGTTTTGATGGGTAATTTTGGTGGTATTTTAACCATCATTACTTGAGGTCTTAGCACAAGTGTGAACAATTGAAATGAAAGTGTGTTATGAGGCATCCTGATTTGAACGAAAATGTTTCCCTTTGGTTTTGAAGAAAAATGCCATCTTTTTCTTCAAAACCGATGACGGCTGACTTTACTTTTTTTTCGTATTGTCGTTTTGAGTTACACTACGCGGCATGTCAGACAGCGACAACTTGACTTTTGACGGCTACCGAGTTGCCCCGCAGTGTATTACAAAACGACAATACGAAACTTCGTTTATCGTTTCTAAGGCCTTATTTTAACAGTCAAATTCTTGTTCTAACCTCGTCTCAGCTCAAAAAAATGAAGAGAATTTTATTGGCCCTGAAATAATAATAATAATAATGCTGGACAATCCACTCAGCATCATCTAGCCCCAAGCTAAGCAGAGCTTGTGTTATGGGTACTAGATGACTGATATACTTAATACAATATTATATTACATACTTACATAGATATTTTTTATTATACATAGAAAATACCCAGAACACCCGGAATAAATATTTGCAGATCGTACAAATATTTATCCCAAGGCGGGAATCGAACCCGCAACCTCTGCGTCGCAGGCGGACATTCGCCCGCCGTCAAAGTCAAAGTCAAAAGGCATTTATTCAGTAATATCCGTAGGGATCATCTTGAAACGTCTTAAATCTAGGTGAATCTAAGCGCCAGTTCCTCGCGACCAAGCCTAGAAGAACAGCCGCGCCGCGCCACATCGGTCGTGAAATGTAATGAATTGGTACTAATTTAAAATCGTGCTGGAAAAGAAATAATACTGCTGAATCAACATTCTGTTGATTTGGCTTCTAGGTCACGAATCATGCATCACGTATAGACAATTACAGAAAGTAATTATAAAATGCATTTAGACACGTTTGAACTGGCTGCGTTTGAAAATTCCACAATTCTTGTTGATTAGATAGTGATGGTTGTATATCATCATCATCATAACTATTTACTGTCTTTTACCGTGAGCGCCTAGCACGACTCTACATTGCAAACTGTCAAAACGCAAAATTACTCGCACATAAACAAATAGTATAATTTAGATTTTTCTGTAACTGCTTCGACTAGCCTCACAGCTAAGTTAACTAGCTTAGTTAGCTAGCTTTCTATGTAGGTTGTGGGTTTGATTCCTGCCGAGGACCAACATTTCTGTGATGAATATAGATGTTTGTTTTTTTGTGTAGATGTTATATTGTATGCAATGTATGTATTTACAAAAAAAACAACGTATGTAAGTATTTTATTATAGACATCTGATTCCGTAGTGCAAGTTATGTTTAGTCTGGGGCTTTTTTTTATACAACTTGCTGATGAAACAAGCAGATGGCCCACTTGATGTTAAATGGTTACCATCATCTATAACAAAGCATTGCCTCGTAGGTCAAGGAACGTCACCTACGATGCACTACTCTGTGTCCATCAACCTGAGGCATGCAGGTGTTAAGCCTCATGTGCCTGTAATTACAGCTAGATGATGTTGTGTAAAAAATGTGATATTTATTTAAAAATTCTACATCTAACCGAGATATCCGCTTAGATCTGTTAATACCAAATACTTAATTGAGATTCTTTGATGTCTAATGGGGTAGTCAGAGGTACGTTCAAATACTACATTTGGTACATACTCCCATTTTGCTGTAGTTAGTATTCCATACGTGACAGGTTGCAAGCCCATCGCCGCTAGAATACTGACTAACAGGAAACAAAAAGACTACTGGAGTACCTTATCAAAGTATTTTTGACTTGTTTTCTAACTTAATCATTCATGTGACTTTTTTTTATACAACTTACTGATAGAACAAGCAAACCGAAACACATCAAGCTGCTTGGCAGCAAAAATGGGCATGGACGAGCCCTTCACTAAGAACTCTACTACTACTCAAAACATGATAATTACTTGATTATTTCGTAATAATCTACGTTTGCAATAAGAAAAGGTCATACTAGGATGTTTAAAGAACAGGAAAAACCCAAAGTGATTTATCTCTATACCTTTATTCAATATTCAACAACAAATTCAACGAACTACCTAGTAAATGCCACCACAGCCGCAGCCGATGCCGCCATAACCACCATACGCTGGAGCTCCGATAAAACCTGGTCCGTACACTCCAGCACCACCCAAAGCTGGGCCGTAAGCTGGACCAGCAGGCAGACCTGGTGGGTAGGAACCTGGGCCGACAATACCAGTAGCGATAGGTCCCTCGCTCACGATACCAATAGCTCCATCACCGCAGCCGTAAGACACAGCACCTGCACCAGCAGTTGGCAGGATTCCTTCCAGAGCCACTGTCGCCAGGAATGGTAAGTTACCGCCGACGATCAGAGGGCCTTCGATAGCGTTTTCAGATATCACAGTCAGGCCGGTGGGCGCGATAGGGGAAGCACTGGAGACGATAAAACCACCGCCGGTGGAAGCAACACCGCCGCAACCAGCGCCTGCGAAGCCGTCGTATGCGCCGTAGGCACCGGGGATACCTGGTCCAATGATGCCTGGTCCAGCGATTCCTGGCCCAATGATTCCTGGTCCAGCGATGCCTGGTCCAAGGGGGCCACGACCAATGCACTGGCTTAGCACGCACTGAAATAAAATAATTTTATAGTTTAGTTGCACATATTAGTCAATTATTTACATATACGTATGTCGGGTATAAAGTACTTGATACTTAGTATTAAGAGATCGGAGGGAATATCTACCGTGCTTGAGGATTAAAGTCGTGATGCTGTAAAAGATGATATGGGTAAGAAAAAAGAGACTACTAAGATGGCGGATGATAGAAAAAAAAGGAGAAACCTGTTGTGCCAACCCCACTTAAGGTTAAACAAGTCGGTACGTTGTCCATACAAACGCTGTAAGTGTTTAATGTCTACTATTTATTAACGTGCGTCCGAAGTTAAGTTTGATACTGAATTATCTTGCCATTATCTAGGTATGTTACCCTATATTCTACGGTAAAATCAGATTACCTTGAAAGTTACAAGCGTTACAAAATTTAGTACTAAATCTTTCGACGCTTGTAACTTTCAAGGTAATCTGATTTTATTGTAGCATATAGGGTAACGTACCTAGATAATGGCAAGATAATTCAGTATCAAACTTAATTTCGGACGCACGTTAATAAATAGTAGACATTAAACACTTACAGCGTTTGTATGGACAACGTACCGACTTGTTTAACCTTAAGGTACAAGGACAGGAAAATGATACTGATTAGCTTACAAAAAATACCAAAATACATTTGATTTTGTTACTAAGCTTATTTGTAACGGAAATTTAGAATTTTATTTGAAGTTTTACCTTGAGCCATCTTGCAAACTAAGTTGTTATTTCTTTGCAAAATTCAGGGAAAATTTGGAATAACTTTCATTGTTTTCAACTTTTGTCATTGACTGTGTCAAGCGAACAAAAACACGTTTAGAAGTTAATGATGCGAAGCATGGAGCTTATTATTACGTATTTATATTATACACCTACTTTATTACTATTCTGAGAACTAATTCCTGCTTATTATATTGGAGCTGAGACGAAATTGAAACTAGAATTTGATTAACAAAATCGGGCCTGTCAGAAATTTTAGTTTCCAAAAATTGGAGATCATCATTGAAGACAATAACAACATAATAAAAACAACCAAAATAATCTCGTTTGTTGTATGAAAGCCCCGTTAAATATTTATTTTATTCAGTTTTTTAGTATTTGTTGTTATAGCGGCAACAGAAATACATCTTCTGTAAAAATTTCAACTCTCTAACTATCACGGTTCATGAGATACAGCCTGGTGACAGACAGTGAGGTCTTAGCAATAGAGTTCCGTTTTACCCTTTGGGTACGGAACCCTAAAAACCGTTAAAACTAAGTTTCTTGGCTGTTTTTCTAAGCTTAGTCTAAGACGGTTCTAAGTGATCTTCAGAATACCAATGAACAAATATTTTTAATTATATTTTAAGTATTAGGGACCTAGTGAGAAGACTCAAAATAAAAAGCCTTTTGAGTAAGTGTAGTGTAAATATAAGTGTAATGTAGTATTAGTGCAAGCAAGGGCTACGTATAAGAACACAACAACAAAGTGTCTTAAGTTATTGGACATATTCTTAGAATAATAATTTTTGCTAACAACTTAAGTCAACGTAAAACTACTCATTAGCCTACATTGTGGCTAGATTGTAATTATATTAGAGTACATTATTTACAAATGGTGTCCGCTAAAGAAAAAGGGTATGGTGATATATTATGTAATTACCTGTGCAATGAGCGCCTGAGCGCAAAAGGCAAGGACGAATTTAGCGGCCATTTTAGTTGTTTCAAAGCAAAACCTCACTTAAGAATGATTTCATCCAACCCCGTTGATGTTTTTATACAAAAGAATAATGCAATTCTATGTTTATATACAACATCAAAAGCATGGTAACAAGTTTTGTAATAAAGATAACAAATTTCAGTGGTTTTGTTACATCAATTACAATTTTTAGTGTAGTAGGACACAATTATCGTTTTGTCATAAAGTTTAGAAATAGATAACGATGGATATGTTTGTTTGAAGGGGCGTAAGTTATATTTACACCTTGATGTTCTGGTCATTCTTCTCGGCAGTAAGAATATAATTTTTCTATGTCTGTTCTATAATATATCTTAATATAGTACTTACTTATATTACTGCTTGACAGAGAACTAGCTTAGCTATCCAAGCTATCGTTGCCAAGCTTTTAGGCACACTTCCTGCGGTCTGTGATTGTAATTCTGTTATAAAATATGTAGATATAAGGTAGATGGGTTAAATATTAGATGTAAAATATTTGTTTATACTTAATTATATATCTTTGTTTTGAAAATAAATAAATAATATTAAAAAAAATTATAATATTAGCGAAACGCGCGCGACTTCGTCCGCGTTAAGCTAATTTCATACAAGCTTCAACCCCCGCTGTACACGTTTAGAGATTGAATTTCGGGAATTCCTTTTTTAGTATACCTCTACGCATCAAGACGAATATACTCTGAAAATTTCAAGTCTCTACTACCAGTAGTTTAGGCTGTGCGTTGTCTATATCCCAGTCAGTCAGTCAGGACCAAGATTCTTATAATTGGTATAGATAGATAGATTATATCGTCTTATTCGAAGTCACTCAAACCCCATCTGAAAACACATTGGCCAGTGATATGCCGGGCAAAGATGTGCAACGCGAGATATGTCGCACTTTACACGATATACTTTTCTATTAGTGGATATTTTAAAAATTATAGTAAGAAGACCCACAGATAAGCTAAGCAAATTAAGTCTTCATTTGACAGAACGAGATAGATTTTTGGCACTGGCATGTTAGCACAGGAAGATAAAGCGATATCTCTATTCAGCACGAGATAAAGAGGCGAACGCTTCCTTAATGTAGTTAAGGTAGCGGCTTGAGGTTTCGCCGTGTCGACATATAAGCAGCCAACCAGCATCGGGGATTTGCCATACGTCACAGCGGGTACCTACCATTCGCAAACTTCACTCAGGACGACTCGTGACGTAGGCAAAATTTTGTCGCGTTACACATCTTAGCCTGGCTGGAGCAGCGTTATGCTGAGATGGGATCTCTTAACACCACCTGATGTTAAGTGGTAACCATCACCATAAGAAAGCATTGCCTTGTAGGTCACGCACGTTAGTTACGCGCCCTACGATACCATACCCACCCTGAGTCCACTACCCTGAGGCATGCAGGTGTTAAGCCTCATGTGCCTGTAAATTCACCAGCACCCACACCTTTCAAACAGGAACACAGCAATGCAAACATCATTACATGGCGACAGAAATAGGTACGGTATATTATGTGGTATATTATGCTCTTTGCATGATTTTACATGTTTTCAGCCTTACCTTTAATCATCATTTTCCTGCCCTTATCCCACTTTACGTGGGGTCGGTACAACAGGTTTTTTCATCCATCTGCCTTACCTTTAATAATAATAATGGGGGACAATCCACACAGCATCATCTAGCCCCAAGCTAAGCAGAGCTTGTGTTATGGGTACTGATGACTGATATACTTAATACAATACAATACCATTACATAATATAGATATTTTTTATTAAACATACCTTTGCCTCATTAAAGCCCGGTTCTTTCTTACAAATCTTACTAGCGTCCGTCATTATTACTAAGAATTGTAATAATGACGGTATAGCGCTATTATATTATATTCTATCAGTCATCTGGTTTCCATAATTCACATAAAATGTCCACACATATTTAAAGTACATTTATTTACAAAGAAAATTATAGCTAATACAAGTATTTATAATTGGTATGTACAAAATACATGTGAAACAGTTGAGCTATCTACAGACCGTTGCAAACGATCTAAAGGTAGCTCAACTGATCCAGATCAGTGCCAATCGGAAGCGTTCCCAAAACACTGGCTGCATTGCCAGTTTTATATTGCTTATTGCCATATTTATATTTTGACTAGCAAAATTAGTTATCCTCACGCCGCCGCAAGAGGGCACTTATACGTGTATCCATACAAAAATACTTAGATTTGAAAGTTTGATGTTTGTTTGCAAAAATATGAATTAATTCACAAAATAGTTATATTATAACATTATAGAAACAAAGAAAGCTGTTTTCACCACGCACTAAAGTATTTAAAAAAAAAGTATATAAGTATTCTACGAGAAATTCATTACTAGCTGTCCGCTCGTGACTTCATCTGCGCTGTTCTTTGAATTTTTATACAAAACTCACCTTCTTTTTAAACCCGCTAGGGATGACAGCTCAATGAAACTCATACTAAGTTGTAGAAAAAATATAGAACATAGTCGCATTTCTAATATTAGTACGATAGGCAATTTCAGCCTCGTAATAAGTGTGATATTTTGTTTGAACGATGTAATTATGCACGTTTATCTCATTATTTTTCTTGTTGTTTTGTCTGTAATACCTACCTACCTACTTATAAATATTATGCAAAATTTTAGAACCAAGGTCAGACAATATTGGCACTATTCAAGCAATAATATTATAATAATATCATGTTAGCCAGTTAGCAATGTTGGCTAACTTGCACCTATTATTTTCGTTACTTAGAGCTCATTGTTAAAAGTTCATCTAGCTAAATACTAGGTACCACCATGCTTACATCTGTTGCCAGGTAGTGCTCGCATTAATTTATTCTGAGGAGAGATTGGTCTATTGTAGACACTTTTCGCACCTTGCCAAGTTTGGCATAAAAATTAAATCTTTCCTATAAATAATATTACTACCGGCCGCTCGCAGCTTCGCCGGCGTGGCAGTTTTTTCCCGTTCCCATTATTTTTTCGGGATAAAAAGTAGCCTACATGTTAATCCAAGTTATAATCTATGTTTATTCCAAATTTCATCCAAATCGGTCTACTGGTTAGAGCGTGAAAGAGTAACAAACATCCATCCGTCCATCCATAGTAAGATTACTAGCGGCGCAGTTTCTAAGAATACCTTTTGGAGTTAGACTTAACCGAAACTTGAATTAGATATCGTAGAGCACGCTTCTAAATAAAGTAACCTGCATATCTACTCTTAGAAACGATAAACAAAGTTTCGTATTGTCGTTTTGTAATACACTGCGGGGCAACTCGGTAGCCGTCAAAAGTCAAGTTGTCGCCTGACATGCCGCGTAGTGTAACCCAAAACGACAACGCGAAACTTCGTTTATCGTTTCTAAGAGTAGACCACTTGATACTAGTAACTCTGCGAAATCTAAAGATGAGTTTACTGCATTTTAAGGAGCTGTTCTGCTTCTCACGCTGAATATACTCATCAGATCTTCATCTTCAACTAATCAAACAAACTAACTGTTGCAATCACCTTATTAAGTTAGATTGGCACCACACTGGAGTTTAATTATTTACATTATTATTACTTTGTAAAAGGATCATACAAAAAAACGGTAGGAACCAAGCCGTAAGTTTCTTGCCGGTTCTTCTAGGCATGGTCGCGAGGAACTGGCGCTTAGATTCACCTAGATTTAAGACGTTTCAAGATGATCCCTGCAGATATTACTGAATAAAATATGATTTTTGACTTTGACTTTGACTTTGTTTGTTTGATTAGTTATTTGTACTGTGAGCCCAGTCCGAAGAAGCCCGAACAATAGTTACTTATTTGAAAGTAACTAATCCATTGTTACTTTACAAACGGAAGTAGAACACTTAAGTATACTTACAAATGGAAAACAATATCTGTCAAGATAGATAGTACGTTTGATTAAAATCGAGGATAATTAAAAATAGGATATACAAATAGACAACAATTTTATTACACTACAAACAGAATAATTTACAGGCCGATACCGAAGCCGTTGAATCCAAGACCTGGTCCGTATCCAGCGCCAAAACCTGGGCCAGCAATACCAGCTCCGAACGCTGGGCCAGCAATTCCAGCTCCAAACGCTGGGCCAGCAATACCAGCTCCGAACGCTGGGCCAGCAATTCCAGCTCCAAACGCTGGGCCAGCAATACCAGGTCCAAACGCTGGGCCAGCAATACCAGGTCCGAATGCTGGTCCAGCAATACCAGGTCCAAAGGCTGGGCCAGCAATACCAGCTCCGAATGCTGGGCCAGCAATTCCAGGTCCAAACGCTGGGCCAGCAATGCCAGCTCCGTAAGCAGGTCCAGCTACAACAGGTCCATAAGTCCCAGGGGTAGTGATACCAGTATTAATAGGTCCCTCGGAAGTGATTCCAATAGCTCCACTACCGCAGCCGTAAGAAATAGCACCAGCTCCAGCGGTAGGCAGGATTCCTTCCAAAGCCACGGTTCCTAGAAATGGTACTTCACCACCGACGGAAAGCGAGCCTTCGATAGAGTTCTCAGAACGGACTGTGAGGCCGGTCGGGGGTACGGGGGAGAAGCTGTTGACTGCGAAGCCTCCACCGGTGGAAGCTACAGCTCCACAGCCAGCTCCGTATGGACCGGCCAGGCCAGGAGCAATTGCTGCATTGATACCGGGGCCAATACCAGCGATGCCCCGGTTGAGACACTGGCTTACTGCAGACTGAAAGAAAAGAAAAATTAGCTTCTTTTCTTTTACTATTGACAGCTAAGAATTTGACTGCCATCACCTGAAGACAACCTGGAAAGTGACGATGCAGCCTGAGCTGAATGCTTAATAATCCACCTATCCCTTGATTTGAAAATTCTTACATTGCAGTCGTCTGGAAATACTGATGACCGACTATTAATGCAGTCTGCCGTGGTGGTGCCATGGACTTAGAATAGGACTTCATTGCTTTAGATGCCTAGGAGGTGACTAAAGGAAGTACTACCAGTTCGTAATTCTGACGCCAAGCAGTGATGCTCGCATGGTTGTGTTTCAATTTGAAGAGGTACTGGTGCTAAAAACCTTTATACCTTTATCTTTACACCTTTACAAATACGAGTACTGGACACAATGAAACACATAAGGCATGTCCTTATTTGACGTGTTCTGTGAGGAAATATATTTTTAAACCAACTTCAGGAAGTTCAATGTTGGACTATCTGTATTTTTTAGGATTCCGTATCCAAAGGGTAAAACGGGACTATTACTAACACTCCGCTATCTGTCTGTCTGTACCGTAATAGCTAGAAAGTTGAAATTTTCACAGATGATGTAGGATAGTAGAACAAATACTAAAAAACAGAATAAAATAAATATTTAAGGGGGCTCTCATACAACAAACGTGATTTTTTGCCGTTTTTCGCAACTCGCACTTGGCCAGTTTTTTTTTATTTATGCTTGTTTACTTCTCCGATACTGTGAACCAATTCTAAAAAATGATTTTTGTTTTAAAGGTTTACTCTCAAGATATAGAATTTGCTTTAAAATTAGTTCAGTTATTTGGTTTTCAGATCAAATTAACTGGAAATTATCCACCCAATCGATCAAAGTCATCCAAGTAAAAGCTTACAAGTTTTTCAAACTTATTAATGTAGCCAACGGTAGATGGACCAAAACTATCGATAGAGATGTTTTCATAAATAACGTTACTCACTTTGATAATAAGAGCTTGGGCACAGAAGACAAGGATAGCTTTTCCTGCCATTTTATAAGTAGTTTTATTCTATTTAATTTGGAAGACAACAAGATATACAATGACAATCTGATGGAAACCCAAGTATTTTATACTAAACTTATGTCAAAATAATGTCCCAGTAATAAAAAATTATATCGGTTAGCGTAATGACAGTTTATCGCTAACCTATTTCTTAACGATAACATTATCAGTGATTTACATAAGAATAGTTTTGTAATACTTTAGAATCTTATAGAGAGAAAACTGGTGATAACTCTGATGCTTTTGAAATGAGTACATCACAGATAGTTTGGAAAGTAGCGCCAGTGACGGAAATATAGAGAAGCAATATTGAGGCTGGCGTGGTAAGGGCATGTCATGAGGAGGGATGAAAGTTATGTTACTAGAAGAGTATATATATAAAGGGATAAAATCTGAAATGAGAAATAGACGAACGAGTGTCCCCGATATAACTCACAGAATTAGCAAACGTGTAGAATCAACAATCACTCGAGAAAGTCCATGTTTTTCCTTAAAAACAAGGACTTTTATTCTCCAGCGATTCGTACTCAAGGGGTAAAATGGGACCCTATTACTAAAACTCCGCTGTCTGTCTGTCTGTCTGTCCGTCAGTCACCAGCCAAAAGTATCTCGTGTCAAGCGCGACATATCTCACGTTGCACATCTTGGACTTGCCCGACTGGGGATAGTGTAGCTTCTCAACAGTGAAAGAATTTTCCAAATCGGTCCAGTAGTTTTGAATCCTATTCAATTCAAACATACAAATCTTTCCTCTTTATATTGATATAGATATAGAATAGATATCGTCACCTGTATGGCGAACTCACGAATCTGCACTTTTCACGAAAATGACTTTTTAACGCCGAACAGCTTAAAATACTTTTATGAAAAGCTTAAAAAGCATGCTTTTAATTAAATGAACAAAAAGATACAAAAGTTCAAAATAGGTCCTTGGGAACTGTTTGAAAAGTGCAAAAACTTATTTTTTATGAAGTTTTTTGTGTGTGAAATGTGTATTTTGCAGAGTCGTGAATTCGCCATACAGGTGACGATATTTCATAGTGAGAATTGGGCGTCTAGACGTATAGAGATTTCCACAAACCATATCGATAGATATTACGATCTAAGAAGATAGATTTTAATCCCCAAATACCTATTTATTCTCTCCGATATCTTAGTACTAAGAACTTACACAATATTCTTCTAGAAAGTCACGTTCAAATATTACATTTGGTACATACCCACATTCTGCAGTGGTTGATATTCCATACCTGACAGGTTACAAGCCCATCGCTGCTAGAAAACTAACTGGTTTCCTCATGATGTTTTCCTTCACCGTATGGGAGCACTGGCATTGCGCACATATATTTATCGAAACGAAAAACCCATTGGTGCACGACCGGATTTGAACTCAAGAATAGGGTCCTGGGTCCTGGTCAGAAGGCGGGGTCACACCCAGTAGACCACCGATGGTCTTTCCACCAACCCCTGGTATTTTCCAAGCGAACTGTCCACAGTAGCCGTCTATTTGTTGAAGAACACGTTCACATACGCTCGTCCGTCCGTTGACGCTGCAATCTCCAAACACGTCCACGTCCACAGTCTCTAGTCTATAGTCTCCAAAAAACAACAGACCACCACGAGATATAATTACTCACCTTCTCTACGTCATCAATATTAAGAAACTTAAGATTATTTTATCTGCGGAGATGAAACTTGTACGAGTAAGCAAGCTAAAGGATAACCATGAGCTGAATAGTTTGTTTGTCTAATTATCTGTATTGTGAGCTTAGCCCAAACAGGCCCGAACAGACCTGATACCAATGGATCTTTGTACAAGTACGGAACCTTAAAAATGGGAAACAATTCTATCTATGTCAAGCACGATAGTAACGGCAATTTTGCAAGCGTGTTATAAGAGCTCACGGTTTGGCTGCAGGTCTACTCTTAGAAACGATAAACGAAGTTTCGTATTGTCGTTTTGTAATATACCTACAGGAGAGCACTACTATTGTGCGTATAAAAAATTTCATTCATCTATTGGTAGACGACCAAATTTGAACCCACGACCTTAGGATCAGAAGGCAGGGCCACTCCCACTAGACCACCGGTGCCCTTACCTCGCATACTATACTATATGGTAAGTATAGTATACCGATTAAGAACAGCATAGCTTTTATGTCCAGCAGTGAACTTCTACAGGCTGTTGATGATGATACTTCTGTTATACGACTTGCTGGTTTAACAAGCAGATGGTCTACCTGATCTTAAAAGGTTGCAAAGCACAAAACATTGCCTCGCATCAACCTTAAGCATACAACTGTTACCCATACCCTTCAAACCGGAACATAGCATTAGTGGCAGAAACCGTCCGAAATTTTTAAAAACCAATAGTACGAGAGAAAAGAAAAGGATACAGGATAAATAGAAAAATCAAAGTGCCATGCAGTTGAATATATTTAAAAGCCGTGTAAATAATATTTTGGAAGATCAGTAGTAAGCACCTCCGTAGCCACCGTAGCCTGCGTAGGCTCCGTAGCCTCCGCAACCTCCAAGACCATAGCCGATCCCTCCAAATCCACCATAGCCTAGGCCGTCGTAACCAACACCGGCCAAACCAGCACCGTATCCAGCGAAACCAGGACCATAGCCGACCGATGGTGCAATTCCAGTGATAATAGGACCCTCCTCAGCGGTAATTCCACATCCTCCCGCACCACAGCCGTACGAAACCGCACCAGCACCAGCAGTCGGCAACACGCCTTCCAAAGCAATGGTGCCAAGGAACGGAAGGTTTCCGCCAACAGCCAAAGCGCCTTCGTACACGTTCTCAGACAGCACTGACACGCCTGCGGGTGGGATGGGAGAGGCACTGGCACAAGGAAGACCACCGCCTGTTGAGGCTACCCCGCATCCACCATACCCAGCAGCTCCATACCCTGCAAGCCCGTATCCAGCCAATCCATCAAAGCCTAAACCGGCACCGTATCCGCAGCCAGCGTTCAAGGGACCACCGAAGGCACCAGCGTAGCCGTTGCCTAAACATGCGCTGTACGCCGACTGGAAACAATTAATATTTACTGTCTTTGCATCATTAACCAATGAAATTAAGGCTTACCCTACAAACAACGATTCTTTGTGACATTGACGGAATGTGGTAAGATATTGGAACCGAGCCTTAGAAGTGCTGTTTTTTAGAAGTCTGATAACCGCTTGCTTAATAAAGGTTGCTAAAGCATTTACATAATTGTGTGTGAAAAATATAGATGCTTTGAGTTTTTTCCGTTTAGATATAGTTTATTCATCAACAGCCTGATGGGTGAGTTGGATTTATGTCATCTGGAATGATGTGCCAAAGTCACCATGCTCGACAGGGTTGGTGAGAGCAGTAAGGGTGGTAAATACTCAGGAGATGATGTTACCCATTTCAAAGTTCAAATTCAAGTTTTGACCACGTGAATCTCCAAATGATATTTTTTAAAACTGACATTTCAGACAGATCCAATTTCGACAATACAATTCTAGTTTCAATCTCGTTTAAGTGCCGAAATGTATTGATTCATTGTTAATTATATAAAATAGAGTTCTTTACCTGAGCGAAGAGCGCAGAAGCGCAAATAGCTAAAAGAGCTTTAGCTGCCATTGTAGTACAAATTCAAACGAATTGAATGATGTCTTCTAGGCAACCTAATGCCTATATACTAAAACACCTTCAGGAGTTTTGCAACAGCAATCAGGATAGTATTCACGAAAAACTAATACGAACGTGACTAAAAACGGTCACAAATAATTTGCAAGAAATTACACCTACTCGGAATTTTATGATAAGCAAATATTCAGCAATGAAATTCCATGCCTACGTTCTCATTTGCAATTTTAGCTATCAGCATTGCAAAAAATTGCTTAATAGTGGGCCTAATCAGAACGGGTTAGTATATATAGTATATAGAACGTTGACCTACATAAACTGAACTCAAACTCAGCTAACTATCAAAAACAAAAACATGTCTTTCTTCACTGTGCTTCTTCTGTGCGTTCAAGCTTGCTTGATCCAGGTAAATACTAGCCTTTCCTGCTTGTAATTATTCTAAGCCTTATATGGAGTACTGGTAAAATATTGGGAACAACCCCTTCAAAGTCAAAGTCAACGTCAAAAAGTATTTATCCAGTAATATTAATATTTGGACATACCTGTGACTTCCTTAGACATCCTCAAATAATAATAAATATTGACTAACATTCATGATAAAAAGATTGTACTATCGGAACCAGATAGCTATACAATACTTATAAACTTTTTTTTCGGTGATACTTAGATTACATTATAACACCCAGACACAGAACAAACATCTATGTTTACCACATCAAACCCATTACCTAAAACGTAGAAGACAGGGCTACTATGAACTGAGCTGTGATGGCTGAAGCCTTAAAAATAGTCCTCAAATTAATGTAATCTTTCAGAATTCTTTCGGCCTTGGTTACGGAGCTGGTCCCTTTGGCTACGGTGCTGATATCGCCGGCCCCTTCGGTTGTGGTGGAGCCTATGGCTACGGAGCTGACTTCGCTGGACCTTTAGGATGGGGTGGTGCCTATGGCTATGGTGCTGACTTCGCTGGACCTTTGGGATGGGGCGGAGCTTACGGCGAAGTCGGTCCCTTCGGTTATGGTGGAAACTTTGGATACGGTCTTGCCCCGTTCGCTGGAGCTGGCTGCGCAGCTCCTTACGGCGGTGCTGGTATTGGAAACTGCGCTGTGACTGGTGAGCTTCCAGTAGGTGGAGCCACTGTTGTTGCGGGACAGGTGCCCATCATCGGTGCTGTGGAGTACGGCGGTGTCGTTCCCGCGATCGGTGCTGTCACCATCGCTGGTAACTGTGCTTGCGGTGGTTGCGGAGGACCCTACATGTACTGATTGACTTGAATAACCGTTTTGTATTGAATTTTTGAAATAAAGACTAGCAGCAGCACTTTAAATTTCATTACACCCAATAATAATAATGCTGGACAATCCACACAGCATCATCTAGCCCCAAGCTAAGCAGAGCTTGTGTTATGGGTACTAGATGACTGATATACTTAATACAACACATTACATACATAGATATTTTTATATTATATATAGAAAATACCCAGAACACCTGGAATAAATATTTGCAGATCGTACAAACATTTATCTTAAGGCGGGAATCGAACCCGCAGCCTCCTGCATCGCAGGCGGACATTCGCCTACCGCGCCACATTGATCACAATGGTTTTTAAGAAATTGCTAAAGATTGTAACTCATTTCCGGACCATTCTAATTAAAACTGCTTGATGACAAGAGTGAATAGTGGTTACCATATTATAAAAACACGACATAGCGTCATGATAGAAAAAAAAGAACACAACGCTTATCCTCAGGCATGGTAGATATCCCCTCAGATCTGTTAGTACCAAGGACAAGGACATGTAGGGTATGTGTTGTGTCATGTGGACAGGAATACTAAAGAAACCAATATATGACCATCAGTTCTTTGGTTGGTTTACTTTGACTTTGGGTTAATCACTAACGAATTAAGACGTGACGTTGTGTCAAATTAATTATCGCTATCAAGAATTCTAATTAGATCAAGATCAAATGATCAAGAGTCTTTGTTTGGCTGGTGAGCAGAGGTAAACATTTTTATGCATGAAATATTTCCTCATAACAATTTATCAAACAAATTCGCTACCACATTAGGTACACATACTGTACAGTCAGCTGCACTAGAAAGTATACAATTCATATATTTCAAAACGGTATCACAACCTTTTACTAAACTCTTAAACAGTAAAAACTCAAAAATAGTGAAATTAGCTGATAAGGTCACTTATTTTTTGAGTTTTGTCCTGTAAATATTAATTGTAACGCTGTAAAACCATTCTGTAAGTTACGAATTGTATACATTCTAGTGCAGCTGACTGTACGTACCTATAAAATAAATGTTAGCGTGGTTGTCAAATTAATGTATGTTTGTCAACAAAGTATTACTTCATAATTGTGCCCTACGGTACAGTGCTCTGCGTTAACCAACCTGAGGTAAACAGACAACCATAAACCATGAACTCAGTTTCCCGAAAGTAGTGTCGATATATGCGAAAGTAATTTCGTAAAATAATAGAGTCGTGAAATCCACAGTATCAGCCATGGCCCCGACAACATCAACGCTATATTTATGTTCAATGTAGATATAGAGATAGTTCTATATAAATATAAAAATACACATGTCTGCACAGCCCAGGCGCTTCCGTGACACTAGTTTCACGTCGCATCTACACTATGAAATTAGTTGCATGATACTATTACCAAAAAATCGCGCAGGGCACGAAACTCATTTGCTTTCATAAAATTAATGCATGTATTACGAAAATATTAAATTACACGTGAAACTGTTGGTGAAACTAAACTGTCGCAAAACTAATTTTATGCCACTAATTGTAAATCCAGCTATACAAATTGGAATACAGATATGCGAGCATCACTGCTTGGCGGCAGAAATACCTATAGAACTTCTCCAAACGAACCTTATAACGAGCTCTACTTTTACTGAACCTCCATTTCTATATGGAAGGTTTGCCGCTATCACCACGCTAGACAGGTGGTTTGGTGATAGCATTGGTATTAAGTACTCAGATGCTGCTGTGGCCAAGACGACCAATGTGGCGCGGGAGGCGAGCGTCCACCTGCGACGCAAGAGGTTGCGGGTTTGATTCCCGCCTTGGGATAAATGTTTGTACGATCTGTAAATATTTATACCGAAAATACCCAAAACACCGGTACAAATCCGGAAGCCGTTGCTGAAAGTTTGTGTCACGAAATTATTGTCTTGTAGTACAAAAAATCTAAAACTATCTCTGTCGAACACGAAAGTTAGACATCGTTTTGACAGTTTGCAATCGCGCTAAAAGCTCACGGTAAAAGGCCCTGGTGAAACTTTTAAAAATAAAAACATTCTTGTCATCAAATTATTATATTTTCATAAATACCTACATTTAAATAAATTTAAATTAAACTATTGACGTAGACCGTTGAACCCGTTAAAACCCAATCCAGACCCAAACCCAAAGCCTGTGGGTCCTAACGGAGAACCACCTAGACCTAGCGGTGATCCAGCTAATCCAAAACTTCCCGGAACTGCTGGACCAGCACCGTACGGGCCTAATCCGGGAGCCACTGCTCCAGCATTACCGTAGGATCCAAAACCAGCATTAGGACTAATTGATGACGCGAAACCAGGACCTCCAAAATTCGACCCAGCAAAGCCGTAGGGTCCAGCAGCACCAGCAGCATTCTCGCTAACAATTCCTACACCCTCGTTACCGCAGCCATAGGACACTGACCCAAAACCTGCACTTCGCATTGAACCTTCAACGCCTACCGTACCCAGGAATGGCAAATTTCCACCAACATTTAATGGCCCTTCAATTGCCAGGTTCTCAGCCAGAACTGACACTCCAGTCGGAGAAACAAGTGATGAGCTGGTAACTGCGAAGCTGCCTCCGGTAGACGTGGCACAGCCTGGTAGCCCGACTGGGCCGGGTCCTTTGCCTGCTAGGTTGGGCCCAAAAGGTCCTGTGACGCCAGCAAGGTTGGAGCCGTAAGGTAAACCGTTGCCAAATCCTCTGGCCGGGCCGTTAAGCTGGTTTCCATTATATTGTCCGGATATCGACTGTGGAAGAAAATATGTTATGATATAATTTGCGAACTGTATGATATATTGATGTAGTCTTGGCCACATCGGTCGTCATTATTAGTAGTTAGGTTTGAATATAAGTAGCTTAGACAAGATATTTTCTTACCTGTACTAAAATAGCCACAGTGCCAAGTACTGCTAATTTGTATCCCATTTTGCTATTATCAGATCGTTATAATAGCAATAATTTAAAAGTTATGACAGAATTAACTCTTACGTTGAGCTTATAAGGCTTTGTATTTCAAAATTGCAGTAAAAACGATAGTAGTCATTTTATCAGTTTTTGAAATCATGTTATCTACAGTTAACACATTAAAAACCTTAGAAGTAAGTGAAGAAACTGTTATCTATAAAATCAGGTGAAATTTTATATTTGTAAACTATAAAAGGAAAGTTTGATTTTAAGTTGATATCATTTATAAAACTGAAATTCCAAAATGGCGTTTAAACATCTTCTAATTATTTGTCTTCAAACCTACTTATTCCAGGTAATTTTACTTCTACTCTTTAAAACTGTGAACGAAAGTTTATCTTACTTTAAATACGGGTAGTATACTTATACATATATATTATGCTTGTACATACTATATTTCATAACTATAACTAAGACGTTTATTTAAGAGAGTAAAACCTACTTACCTATTCTAAGCTACCGCGAGCATGATTGTAAACTGTCAGAAACGGCGCCAAAATTACCGCTGCGATCGTGCTTGACAGATAGCATTGTTTTAATTTTTTTAAACTAAGTAACGGATGCCGAATTTATACGAAAATGCCTTCGTATCCGAGAGTGAATTAATTTATTAGTGCGACAGCGCAAAATAAAATTTATGATACTGCAACAATAGAGCTGATTTTCAGTACCGTGAGCTCAGTTCGAACAAGCCCGAAAAGACCCGAACAATAGATACGGCAATCTTTGTTTTCAAGAATTCCAAACATTCCAAAAATTGCCTCCAAAAAAATTGGAAGATTGCTATCTGTCAAGCAAGGAAAATTATGGCGTCGTTTTGGACAGTTTGCAGTTGTGCTATAAGAGTAGGGGGGCAGATCGATACCAAACCTTTGTCATCCTCTTCAAAATTTACTTCAAGTGTAATAAAACTTGAAGAATTGTTTTACATTTTAGTAGGTAGTAGTAGAGCTCTTAGTGAAGGGCTCGTCCGGGGAAGTACTACCACCATGCCTATTTCTGCCGCCAAGCAGCTTGTTGTAATCTGGTTTGTATGGTGTGGGTGCCGGTGTAATTACAGGCACATTAGACTTAACACCTGTATGCCTCAGATTGTTGGACTCTGAGCAGTGCATCGTAAGGCACGTTCCTCACGAGCGTGATAGAGTCTTACTGACAATACCATCCTAATAAACCTTAAATTGTTTTAGCTGGCATTCTCTCAATGTGCTGGTGGGTACGGACCCTCACAACTGGGAATTCCTGGACCAGGTCAAATCTTACCCATAGGTGGAATTGGCAATATCAATCCTAACCCTATAGGACCAGGACCTCTAGGCCCTGGTCCACTTGGACCTGGTTACGGTAATGGTTATGGAGCGTATGGTTCAAACTATCCAGCTGCTTACGGCGGCTCGGGAAGTGGCGATGTTGCTGTAGCTGGTGAATTGCCAGTTGTTGGAACTACTGTAGTTGCTGGACAAGTGCCAGTTATTGGAGGGGTTCAATTCGGAGGTTCCTTGCCCGCTGCTGGCGTGGTTACCATATCAGGTACCTGTTCTTGCGGCTCAGGTTATGGTTATTAGGTTATTTAGTAATAAATGTTAATATTTATTGAAATGCCCTGTTTTTATTTCGAAACTCTTTATTCTACAAACTTCTACACTAGGTAGGTTATTTGTGCGAACCAGTGCCAAACTTTGCAGACGTATTTTGCCTTCCTGAAACCTCTATCATTGTTACTGAAACTTCAGGCTCACTGATCATAGAGAGGATTGCCACAAAGAACAGAGCAACCCTTTAATAAATAAATAATAAATAAATAAATAATGCTGGACAATCCACACAGCATCATCTAGCCCCAAGCTAAGCAGAGCTTGTGTTATGGGTACTAGATGACTGATATACTTAATACAATACTATATTACATACATAGATATTTTTTATTATACATAGAAAATACCCAGAACACCCGGAATAAATATTTGCAGATCGTACAAACATTTATCCCAAGGCGGGAATCGAACCCGCAACCTCTGCATCGCAGGCGGACATTCGCCCGCCGCGCCACATCGGTCGTCGAATGGATGGATAAAGAGTGATAGCAGATCTCTCGATGATGATGCTGCAGATGATTTGGTCAGAATAGAATCGGAAATATTAACAGAACAGCTTGGTAGTTCTTTTCCTCTTTCCGCCTTTCTCTCAGCCACGCACCAATCAACATAACACACGCTGGGCTCAAGCGATCACTGCAAACAAACACGTCATCTATAAAACCTGCATAGACCAATCTTACAACTATAGTGGAAACATTATCAGGTCACTGTGCTCTGAATTACACCTCGACAACATCGGAACCACAAACAGTCCACTATGCAGAGACTGTCTGAAAAAATTCTCAACCGCAGTTAGTCACTCCGTCTGACGGCCGAACACTCAAACACAACTTAAATTTAATCACGTCTTAAGGCTACACTAGTCGGTACGTTGTCCATACAAACGCTGTAAGTGTTTAATGTCTACTATTTATTAACGTGCGTCCGAAGTTAAGTTTGATACTGAATTATCTTGCCGTTATCTAGGTACGCAGTAAAATCGGATTACCTTGAAAGTTACAAGCGTTACAGGATTTAGTACTAAATCTTTCGACGGACGCACGTTAATAAATAGTAGACATTAAACACTTACAGCGTTTGTATGGACAACGTACCGACTAGTGTAGCCTTAACGAACGAATCGACAGACTTTCATTGCAAACGTGATTTTTGCCGTTTTTAGCATAGATAATGGCATGAAACCCTTTGTGCGCGAGATAGACTCGCAATTGGCCGGTTTTATTAAGTACTAAATACCATCACGACTTTAATCGCTAAGCACGGTAGATAACATCTCAGATCTTATAATATAATAATAATATATCTTTATTTCAGACACGAGATCCATTGAATAGGTACACAAAAAATACTAAAAACCTATAAAAAACTAAAATTATAAAGTAAAAATAAAAATAAAGCATCAGGTACATAAAAATACCTAATAATATTAGGATGCCAGCCGCACCCACCGTCTATACATGGATGTTTGAAGGAGCCTGTCTGACAGACTCGCTATGATAGCATTTTTACACTTGCCAACCCTGGACATGAATTTAGCGATGCGATTTCTTTGGATGGCATTAAAAGAGTAAACTCGCGCCTCTAGATACATTCCGGAGGCGCTACAGTATCGTTCCAACCCCATAAGCTGCCTAAAGATATTATTATAAGCAACTCGTATTATAGATCAGTACCAAGTATTTACCCGAGGTTCTTCGACGATTTCTAATGGGGAAAGTCAGGTGACTAACATTTTTAAGTACTGCTATCAAGAAATCAGAAAAATATCTTTAATTTACTGACTTTTCGATCTCTACAGTTTTATTTTAGTATAGATAGATAGCATTACAGTAATCTTTTACACAGCAAAAACAAAATAAAACATGTTGATAGGTTTCTGAGTATTTGCCCTGTAAATGTTTATTTCAATGTTGCGGCACCATTTTAAAAGTTAATAATTGTATTATTATAATTGTATATTACACTAACATTATAATACCCTGCATTCTGCCGCCAAGCAGGACTCCTGTGTTCCGGTTTGAAGGGAGAGCATCCCAGTGACATTACAGGCACATCAGGCTCAAAACTGTGTGATGGTTACCACTTAGTATGTGGTGGTTCTGCTTGTTCCCTCAATAAGTAGAATGATATGATGATATTCTTAAACTTCTTCATCATTTCATAGTTTTCCTGCCCTTGCCTTCCTGGTTTTTGCCCTCCATTTCCCTCTATCATCCGTTATCTCTGTAGTCACTCCTTTCTTACCCATATCATCTCTCACACAATCTAACCATCTTTTCTTTAGCCTTTTTGAATAATATTATCAAACTTGCAAATCGGTCCGGTAGTTTCGGAGCCTATTCAATGCAAACAAACAATCAAATCTTTCCTCTTAATAATATTAGTATAGACTAGTGGTTCTATGAGAACAGTAGTAACACTCTCCCCATTCCCAACATTGAAATCTGTCCATATAATATAATGCGACAGCAAACATTACACCTTTTCCTCCTCCACTCCCACCTTTTGGATTATTTTTCGCAACTAGGTACTTGTGTAAAACGAATTCTTTAGTGTGCCTCTCAAATTTGATTGAAATCCGTCGGCAAGTAATACACACAAACCACAGTAAACTTTTCCCCTTTTTCCCTACAGGAAGTAGGATAGTAGGCCCTTGTGATATCTCACGCATGAACTCAAATCGATTACTATTCCATATTATCGATTTCCATAACAATCGTTTTCTCACGTATAGCCATATCTGGTGACCAACTGAACGAAATATGGTTGAAAATCACGTTTTAAGCGATAATAACCTTTTAAATCACATTAAATGGTACAGAAGCACAGGTTTGTTTATATAATTGACTAATCTACACGTTATGATGGCTGATGAGACAATAAGACTCAAAACCTTGACTAACCTACTGCCGAATGCTCAAACGCAACTTAAATTTAATCACGTCTCAAGTGACGAATTTATGACAGACTCATTGCAAACTGTCAAAAATTCATTCGTCACGTTTCAGTATTCGGCTGCTAGTTTATGCCAAGTGCGAGTCGGACTCGCGCACGTAGAGTTCCGTACCATTATATGTATATAATAAAAACGGCAAAAAAAACACGTTTGTTGTATGAGAGCCCCCTTAAATATTTATTTTATTCTGTTTTTTAGTATTTGTTGTTATAGCGGCCACAGAAATACATGATACTGAAAATTCAAGCTTCTAGTTTTATCCACAACGAAGTTATAGGACGTCGAAAATGGCCTGAAATGCTTCGAGAAAAGGATGGTACGGCCGTGCCGCTTGTTTGCTTGACTTGGCGGGGGCACTGCCGTGCCCCCAAATCTGTGAAAATTTCAACTCTCACTATCACGGTTCATGAGATACAGTTTGGTGACAGACAAACAGCGGAGTCTTAGTAACAGGGTCCTGTTTTACCCTTTGAGTAGGTACGGAACCCTAAAAAACAATAGGTACTCCCTTATTTGCTTCTTCTCTTCTCTATGGCATCTGTCCGTCATTTGACTGTCAATTTTGTCAGTATCAAGTAGATGAATAGATAGTTTTTTAAGTCGAGTCACTAACTTAAGGTAAAGGTGGCTGCCATTCGTTTTAAAGAAAAATATGGCGCGTTTCTTTTCAAAATCTACCTAATTTCCATTCGAATCATGATCCTATTAATATTATAAATGTGAATGTAAGTTGGTTTGTTACGCTTTAACGCGAAAACTACTTAACCGATCATCATGAAACTTTGTACACATATTCTTGGAGGTATAAGAAGTACCTAACATAGGATACTTGTTATGAAAAAAAAAAATTTTTTTACGAAAGATTCAATGCGAGCGAAGCCGCGGGTAAAAGCTAGTACTAAATAACACACTATTTTAACAACTGCTCACACTTTGAGCATATATGATATTGAAAATATCACTAATATTTTTTTTGTTTTTAGCTATACTGGATGTAATAAGACCGCTTTCGAATACTCCAGGAACGTGTAAAGTTACCTACAACTAGGTATAGAATACCACTTGGCTGACAGTAAAATTGATTTAAAGTAATACGATTATTTTGCTGAAATTTCTATTTATCAACCAGCGATGTATTCCGTACAGCGGTCAACGACCGCCAGGCAGGGTGTGACCGCCAAAGCAACGCGCCAGTCAGATGATCGCGATTTCCTTTAGATTGCTGTTTTTGTTTTTACGCGTTTAAATAAGATATATACTTATGTTTATTTTATGGTGTATTGTCTGTCGATATTGATGCTGAACGGAACACGGAAAATACGGATAAAAAGTGTGGATTTTTTTCGCATTTTTTTATAATCAGATTCAATGCGCAGTTTCAATTTTCGAAAGTAGCCTATACTACATACACCCAGTATACTAGGTACATACCCTACTTTTGTATTTCAATCATTTTCGCAATGATATCACTAATCGTTTTGAAAGAACGATAATGGTCACCAGATCTATGTGTCAATAGGTATTTCATGAATACCTAATGTAAGTATATAACCTAGTTCTGATAAGGCGAGTGACACTAGTGAAGAAGTGCCACCAAAATGCACAAAGTGGTCATATTTTGTTTTTTGGCCGGTCTGGTCCAGGTAATTTGATGTTGGATTTTTTTGGTGGATGTGACTCGCGATCAAAGGGCTGGCGCTTATCTTGGACAGAGAATTAGTTTAGCTATCCAAAGAGGTAACGTTGCCAGCCTTTTGGGCACACTTCCTGCGGTCAGTGACTTAAATTCTGTTTTCTACCTATAGTAAAGACCCGCACTTTACTATAGGTAGAAAAAGTTACGATAAAATATGTAGATATAAGGTAGATAGGTTAAATATTAGATGTAAAATATTTTTATTTAATGTTTAAGATCCTTATTAATTCTCTCAAGATTTGAAATCACTTATTATAAAATAGTAACAATAAAATTTAAAAATTGTTTGTAACGCGCTAAGCAGAAAATAAAACAAAAAAATATGTGGGTAGATTTGAAAGAAACAGTATGGTCAAACGGAGTCGGTTCAAACTAGGTGATTCTGTTATTGTTTTTAGCTTGGAAAAAAAATAGATATCACTCATCGGTTAAGTCTTGTAAAATTAACTAGTTGCAATGTTTAAAGACCGTCACAGCTCAGTTAGTAGTAGCCCTGCTTTCTGTGTTAGGTGGTGGGTTCGATCCTCACCGAGATGAAGTCGCGCGCGATTTTCTCGTACAGTGTAAACATTACAGCTGTTACAACTTAGTGGTAGCTTTGCCTTCTGTGCTGTAAGGGGGTGCTAGTTCAGAACAAACAAAGATGTTTGCTTTCTGCCTGGGTGTATAAGTATGTATTTATATTATTTCATTATCATATTTGTACACATATATTATTTATTACAACATAAACGTCCAATATTTTACATAACTTAATTCATAAAAAAAAGTGTAAAGTGATCTATCAGCTATCTGATTTCCATAGTACAAGCTTTACTTATTTTGAGGCTAAGTGGCGTTGTGTGAACGTCTGCAATTTTTTTTATTATTTTTTTATACAATTTGCTGATGGAACAAGCATATGGCCCACTTGATGTTAAGTGGTTACCATAACATATAACAAAGCATTGCCTTGTATGTAACGTTAGTTAGGAACGTACCCTACAATACACTGCTCTGCGTCCATCAACCTGAGGCATACAGGTGTTAATTATGTTTATTATGAACTGGTTTCAGACTATAACAGGGCAGTACATAAACGGCCCTCTTCCCGGACCCTGCCTTCCAGCTGTAACCGCCGCCACGCTTGGCCCTGGAGCCATGTGCATATCCTCAGATGACCTGCTTATCTCCGGACCGATCGTCGTCTCTGGCAAGCTGCCGTTCTCGGGCACTGTTGGACTAGAGGGTTGTTTGCCGGCTGTAGGGGTTGGTGCTGTGCGCTATGAGGGATGTGCCTAAGTGATTTGGGCGTTGCAAAGCGCGCATTTATAGATACAAAAGTGTATGGAGATATTTAAGCCACATCAAAATAATCATTATCAACCTATGTTAGTCCATTCCTGTAGGGCTAAGATGTATAATGTGGGATATGTTGCGCTTGATATAAGATTTTTTTCTGGAACACATGTAACAATTTGTAAACAATATACCCACAGATCAGTTAAACACAATACTCATCACTCACAAGTAGGCTGGTGCAAATACAAGCTTTGCAAGTTGGAAATGTTAGACCAGTCAAATGCACAGTGTGTCTGTGGTGCTGCCTTCCAAACTATGCCACACCTACTGAATTGCTCCACTTACTCATTCCTGTCATGCACCATCCGCAAAGTAAATTTTTCGCTTCGTGTAATACGCCCTTAGCGATAAGTCCTTATTTGACAGAATAAGATGGGTTTTTTGGTACTGCCATCTACAAACAGATAGAACACTATTTTGAAAGAGATAAGAGTTGTCGCGTTACGCACCTTAGCCCGGTTGGTCGTAGGTCTCTCCCACGCTCACTGAATCCGGTCTTCCGGTTTTCCGGTTCCCGGTTCTTCTCATCCATTTACCAGCTATATTTCTCAGATCGTCGCTCCATTTTGTCAGTGGCCTTAGAACCGTAGCGAGCAATTTACTTCAAAACCCGCACGAATCTGTCTGCGTGAATTTACTTTCATGCAAACTTCAATACCTGTTCAGGGATTGACTTACGGGAATTCCTGTCTTAGTATACCACTTCGCACCAAGACAAATATACCCTGAATTTCAAGCCTCCACGACCAGAGGTTTAGGCTGTGCGTTGTCTATATGTCAATCAGTCAGAGCAAAGATTCTCATAATTGGTCTAGACTACATAGCTAAATGAAGTATATACACTCGGGATTCGTTTTCTGTCATCTTTGGAAGCAACATTGTATTTTCATTTTAATTGTTTTTCTAGTGTTATTTTAATTTCTGATGGGTAATTTTGGTGGTATTTTAACCATCATTACTTGAGGTCTTAGCACAAGTGTGAACAATTGTAATGAAAGTGTGTTATGAGGCATCCTGATTTGAACGAAAATGTTTCCCTTTGATGTGTTTCCCTAGTGTGTTAGAAGCACCATAGCTTTTTAATTTAAATCGTTTTTGTAGCCAAAGCAACCTGTTTTTTTGTTGTGTACACGTCATTAAGCTGGATATGCACCAAACTAGAGTTTCATGATTATTTTGTAAAAAGGATCACATAAAATAACGGTAGGAACCAAGCCGTAAGTTTTTTGCCGGTTCTTCTAGCGGCTTAGTTGCGAGGAACTATCGCCTAGATGCACCTAGCTTTAAGTTAATTCTAAGTCATATTTTTTATTTCAATGAATAAATGCCTTTTTTACTTTGATTTTGACTGTTATTTTAAGTTCTGGCATAGCTCGTTTTGCTGTGACTTCGGTAGCCTTTTAGCTAATAATAATAATGCTGGACAATCCAAACAACATCATCTAGCACCAAGCTAATCAGAGCTTGCGTTACGGGTACTAGATGATTGATAGACTTATTAAAATACATTACATGCATAGATATTTTTTATTATACGTAGAATATACTCAGAACAACCGGAATAAATATTTGCAGATCGTGCAAACATTTATCCCAAGGCGGGAATCGAACCCGCAACCTCCTGCGTCGCATGCGGACATTCGCTCGCCGCGCCACATCGGTCGTCAAATAATACCTGCTTATTTTTAGTAGAAAGTGTAGTAGCTGGCATAAAAGCCTTTGTGGCATCCAGATTCGGGCCCTAATTTCCCTTAGGTTTTAGAAACACGCCATCTTTTCCTACATAACCAATGAGATTTGAGAATGACTAGTTTAAATTTTGACACTGAAAAAATGAAAAAAATGAAAAAACGTTTATTTGCAGCATAAAAATAAAAACATGCATGCAACTTCGGCCTCAGGCTTAGTTGCTTAGACTATGTAAAAAAAAAAATTTTAAATCAACTAGTTGGTAGGTAGGTAATTTGAATGCTGTATACACTTAACAAAAGCTGGGATGTGTCAGCAGTCTTCACACTAGGCAAGCCTGTACTGTGAAGGCCAGTTACAATGATTTTGACAGAATAAAAGTTACAGATTACCTCGGTCAAACAATGATTATGGATTAATTAAGTAGCCTACGATAACTCGCTCGATAGAAGCCACAATGGCTTGGGTACAAACTAGAATAGGTACCTTAAAAAGATCTAAAACAATATGATAAATATTATAATAGTAATAATGTAAGTAGATATTATATATTTAATAAATATTATTAAAATGGCTAAGATACATGAATTTATAAAGTGATCTGACACTAGTAGCATTATTTGTTGAATGACGGACAAATGCCCTAAAATATATCCATTTATAATGTTTTGTTGTTTTTTTATCTATAAAGACTAACGACCTTGCTCAAGGGTTTCTCGAGCATTTTTTTTAGATCATCCGCATCTATAAATTTAAAAACCGGCCAAGTGCGAGTTGTACTCGCACACGTAGGGCTCCGTACCCAAAAGGGTAAAACGGGACCCTATTACTAAAACTCCGCTGTCTGTCTGTCTGTCTGTCCGTCTGTCATTATCTCATAAACCGTGATAGTTAGAGAGTTGAAATTTTCACAGATGACGTATAACAACAAAATACTTTAACAACATAATATTGCCGCTATAGCAACAAAATACTAAAAAGTAGAAAAAAATAAATGTATAAGGGGGCTCTCATACAACAAACGTGTTTTTTTGCCATTTTAAAAGCATCAAATTGTATACATTCTAGTTCAGCTGACTGTACCTACAGCAGTCATTTTACGTTCACCACAAGAAAACCAGACAAAAGAAAGCAATACAAAAACGCAATGTAGACAATTTAGGTTAATTTCATGAGAATTTGATGACAAAGTATGCTTGTCATCGAATTCTTATGAAATTCGCAAACTTGTTCACTGTTTGTACATGGGTAAATAATATAAAATGATGACAAGCAATTACACACTACCTACCTGAAATGACTAACCCTGATATTAATTTATACTAGTAATATATTACTGCGACGCAGGAGGTTGCGGGTTCGATTCCCGCCTTGGGATAAATGTTTGTACGATCTGCAAATATTTATTCCGGGTGTTCTGGGTATTTTCTATGTATAATAAATATATGTATGTATGTAATGTAATTGTATTAAGTATATCAGTCATCTAGTACTGTAGCTGCGGGGCACCAGATCTTTATACTTCGGGCTTGTAGCGTGCCTCTGCTACCTTCAGTTTGCCGGCCGGAGTAACTTGCTGAACCGAGGGTTGCCTATAGTCCGTTTGGAATGAAAACTATGAGATTCTTCTGGAGGAGACTTTATTACTGAACACTTTCAAACTGTAGCACTATTACACACTAAACTAATTTAAACTGACGCGGAACTGAAACGGTACTGTACTGATTTTGCAGCTCAAAATCGCCGTCTTATATTACTCATCCCTACCCGGCGGCTAGCCTCTAGCTCAGGTAGCGCGCTCGAGTCCTGAGCCAATCACAGAGCTCCTTTGTTCGGTGTCCCTTTCTAATGGGGTCCCCGTGTCTATCATTTTTCCCGTTAACTGTGAACACGTTGGGACTTGTTTTAAAATCTCCTGTCTTTGTTACACTTCATTATTTTTGTCTATCTGTCTTTGTTGTTGTCGGACTGTGTTTCCTATCTGTTTTCTCCTGTGATTGACTCAAGGTTAAAAGGTAAAACTATCCTACCTAACGATATTCTAGCCTGACTAAAAGTAATCTTTATTGTTTGTACACTTAATTTCTAAACTTAATCTATGTAACTTTATATCTTTGGACTTTGCTTATACTAATGGACGTCGCTAACAAGTACCCATAACACAAGCTCTGCTTAGCTTGGGGCTAGATGATGCTGTGTGGATCGTCCAGCCTTATTATTATTATTATTATGTATGAAGGTAATGTATTGTATTAAGTATATCAGTCATTAGTATTATTATAATTAGTATTTGCAGTCATTAGTATTCCATACGTGACTGGTTGCAAGCCCATCGCCGCTGCTCGAATACTTACTGGTTTTTACACGATGTTTTACGACTGTTTGAGAACACTGGCATTGCGCTTATAAATTTTTCGTTAGCAAAGTCCATTGGTGCATGACCGGATTTCACGACCTTAGAATCAAATGGCGGAGTTGCTCCCACTAGGCCACCGGTGCTTTCGGTGCTGGGGATACACCTGGATGCATGATGATATTTGAGGACCTGTTGCAAAAGACAAAACTCGGTACAACTATTTTTTTTTATGCAATTTACCATAGCCTATAACAAAGCATTGCCTTGTAGGTCACGTTAATTAGGGACGTGCCCTACAATAATACACTGCTGTCCGTCCATCAACCAGAGGCATACAGGTGTTAAGCCTCATGTGCCTGCAATTACACCGAAACCCACACCCTTCGAACCGGAACACAGCAAGCTGTTTAGCGGCAGAAATAGGCATGGTTGTAGTACTTCCCCGGACGAGCCCTTCACTAAGAGCTCTACTACTACTAAAATTTCAACGCTACGCCGAGTTTTTTAATACTGTTATAGGGTAAGCTAGATAGTCAACGTCGTTTGGACCTGACCTGACTAATAAAGTACTTAAAGTAGAGTAAAATTTATTAAAGGCTTGTAAAAGAAAACCTCGTGAGAAAACCAGTTAGTCAAAGTCAAAGTCAAAAAGCATTTATTCAGTAAAATCCGCAGGGATCATCTTGAAACGTCTTAAATCTAGGTGAATCTAAGCGCCAGTTTCTCGCGACCAAGTCTATAGGAGAACCGGCAAGAAACCTACAGCTTGGTTCCTACCGTTTTTTTGTATGATCCTGTTACAAATAATAATAATGTAAATAATGAAGCTCCAGTGTGGTGCCAATCTAACGCTTGCAACGATCATAATTATCAGCTTGAAGAAGTCTACTTTTGGACACGGGTACAAGTTTCCAGAAAGAAAGATTTCAAGCCATCACCTACCATAATGATCCTGATAATGTCATCGGGAGGGCATCCTATGCATCGTCTTTCAGTTCGTATTTCCAAAGAGACTAAAGAATCGCAGAAAATTGATGGATGGGAAAAAAATAATGTTTAACATGGAACAAGCTAAGAGGTTCTACGAAGGGCTACGCGTGGGTCACAATGTGCTACGCGGTGTCTACGAGGCCTACGAGGCCTACGAGAAAGTGTAGGTGAAAGTGTTCTTGGTCGGCTTCGTCGCGAGGAACTGGCGCTTAGATTCACCTAGATTTAAGACGTTTCAAGATGATCCCTGCGGATTTTACTGAATAAATGCTTTTTGACTTTGACTTAATTTTGTTCTACAGAAAGAATTTTATTATTGTACTCTAAGTATATATATAAAAAAAACGAGCCAAGTGCGAGTCAGACTCACGTATGAAGGGTTCCGTACCATTATCTAAAAATCACGTTTGTTGTATGAGAGCTCCCTTTAAATATTTATTTTATTCTGTTTTTTAGTATTTGTTGTTACAGCGGCAGCAGAAATACATAATTAGTAAAAATTTCAACTCTAACTATCACGGTTCATGAGATACATCGAAAATACCCAGAACACCCGGAATAAATATTTGCAGATTGTACAAACATTTATCCCAAGGCAGGAATCGAACCCGCAACCTCTGCGTCGCAGGCGGACATTCGCCCGCCGCGCCACATCGGTCGTAGATCAAGGGATATTTACGTCAAATATTTCATCAAATATTTATTTTATTCTATTTTTTAGTATTTGTTGTTACAGCAGCAGCAGAAATTAGTAAAAATTTCAACTCTCTAACTATCACGGTCAATGAGATACGTCGAAAATACCCAGAACACCCAGAACAAAATATTTGCAGATTGTACAAACATTTATTCCAAGGCGGGAATCGAACCCGCAACCTCTGCGTCGCAGGCGGACATTCGCCCGCCGCGCCACATCGTTCGTAGATCAAGGGATATTTACCGCGCTTGGGGAAACAAGTTGTGATGCTGTTCTTTCTTCTCTTATTTATATCTTATCTTATCTTATCTTGTGGAGTAAGCTATTCAATTATCTCATATTAAAATACTTAGGTCAAATATTTCGTTATCTCATAATTAGATAATATTTAACCTATCACCATTCGTTTCGTTATTAATTGCTAACTTATAAAGCAATCGATAAGATATTTTTGAAATTATATAGAAATACCTATATATACAAAGTTTTATGTAATTCCTTTTAGTATTATTAAAACAATGTACAGACATATTATACTGCTTTGTGTACAAGCTTTCCTTCTAAAGGTGAGTTTTATATATTTATTTAAGAGCCAGTGCTTTCAAGCGGTGAAGAAAAACATCATCAGGAAACCAGTTAGTACTCTAGCGGCGGCGATAGGCTTGTTACCCGTATGGAATACCAACTGCTTCGAAAAATGGGTCTGAACCAAATGTAGGTTTTGGACGTACGTCTGACTACACCTTAGACATCATCAAAGAATCTCGACTTGATACTAAGATAATTATATGACGGGATGCGACATGTATGTGATGTGTGTATGGTATGGTGTGTATGTGTGTATGATGGATGGGGTTAAGATAGTTTGGATATCTACCGTACCTTGGGATTAGAATCGTGATCTTTAAGGTTTCCTTTTTTTTCATTAAAATACGGAACCCTAAACACCGGCCTTTGTATCGATTTTCGATGATTTCTTCGGCGTTAAAACCTCTGTTAGAAAGGATTTACAACAAAAACGTAAGAAAGCTACTGTTATAACTTTTTAAACTATCATCGATAGTTAAAAATCGATCACGAGTGCGGAAGAGGGTAGACCGTTTTGTCAGCCAATAACATTAGATTGCCACAGACTTCAGTTCGACCCGTGATCATGGCGCATGCAACTGTGTCGAAATATCGGGAAACAATCAAACTCAAAAATCATGGTAAATATCCTGTTTCTATCCAAAATAAAGCTACTGTTTATTTCCAGGAAGCTCTATGCTACCCCCTCGGTGGATGCAACGTTCGTCCCACGGCGACAATCGCGACCGGCAATGCAGTGACTACAGTCGGGGGCTGCCTCGGCCCCCCACAGACAACCACCGTCCCCCTCGTCACGGAAATCCTCCCCTCCCTCCAGTTCGGCGACGTGAACCTAGCTGGGGATATTCCTATCGGGGGAACGATCAAAGTTACAGGAAGCTTCCCAGTTTACGGTGTTGTGTCAGTAGATGGCGCTGTTCCTTCTGCGGGGACAGCGGTTATCAATACGGGTGGAAGTTTGGTGGCTTCTGTGTTTGATGGCTGTAGATACTAAAGCTTACCATAGTTTTTATTAGTCATCTTGGCTCTGAAGCAACGCACGTGAAGTCGCAATGGGTATTTTTGGCTTATCAACCAAAATACCTATGGTATTTGGATAAAAACTGTAAACTTCAATGAGGTCGAATAAAAAAGGTTGACATAGTAATCTTTGATACTTTAAAACCGGCTTTTTTTTTCTTTTTACGATTGAACTGTTTTAGTTATGTTCAAATTGTAAATGTCTGAATGAGGTCGAATAAAAAAGGTTGACATAGTAATCTTTGATACTTTAAACTGGCTTTTTTTTTCTTTTACGGTTGAATTGTTTTAGTTGTGTTCCAATTATATGCTTAGTTTAAAATTTATAAATGTATACTTCTTATGTGATATTGTTTCAATGATAGATAATAATAATCAGTAATAATCAATTTATTGGTAAAGTGTATGTTTACAAGTCGTCATAAAATTTGTTAAGATAAAATTAAGTAGGGGCCCTACTTAAATATCAATAACAATAAAAACAAAAAATATATATATAGAAATAATTTGAATGATCTTACATTATAATTTTATTTAATTTACTATTACGCATTCACGCGTTCAGGGGCCTAAGCACGAACTGGCTATCGTGACGCTAGCGTCACGCTAACGTCACCAAAATGTATGAGATTTTGCACAGCGCCTCTATCGTGCGTAAAGAGAACTAAAATTGGAAGCACGAACACTTTTGGCATTACGTACGTAAAGTAAACGATAGCTAGGTCCGTAAAGTAACGTAATTCGATAGGAAGTTAGTAAATCGGTGGTCGTTCGTGCTACCATGTATCGTCTCGGTCCGTAAACCTAACGTGAATACGTTAAGTCGATACGAAAGTGAAATTCGTTCGTGCTTACCCCCCAGATAATAAAATAGATACTTATGCAGATTATTATTATGCTAAAGCTCCAGTGCCATTAAAACATAGGCTAACTAGAGTTAATTCTTGTAGGTAAGTCGATTACTGCGGTAAAGTCTGAAGGTCGTACTGTCAGTGCCATCGTATAAAATACCTTACTACAATACCTTACTTCTTTAACAATAGGTACCGGTCGGTACTGAATATTTAAGCAAAGCATTAAGGAGCCTTAAAAACGACTAATAAGTAGGTTTACTAAATAATAGGTAAGTATTGTATTTTATAGGTACTTTTATCAAAGTAATTACCTATTATTTTTAATATTTCATTTCTACTTCGGCACATTATATTTTACTTAACTTCACACTCAACATTTCTCTGTTTTGTTTCATAAGGACACCAGCGCCTAACTATAAATATAATAATAAAGTCGGGCAATCCACACAGCATCATCCAGCCCCAAGCTAAGCAGATCTTGTGTTATGGTACTAGATGACTGATACAATACATTAAATGCCTACATCGATATTTTTACTTATATTGTACATAGAAAATACCCAGAACACCCAGAATAGATATTTGCAGATCGTACTAACATTTATCCCAAGGCGGGAATCGAATCGAAGCAATCGCCCACCGCGCCACATCGGTCGTCAAAGATTGACACGAGAATTGTGCTTAGACGAGTAATCCACGAATTGTGCCTCTGACTAAGAATATGGACTTAACTTATTCTATGGCCTCTGGCCTGGCATAGTTGTGTCGCTGTTGCCAGTTGAATGTTGAAACGTGAGAGAATGATAAATAATTTACCTACCTACCTACTTACCCACACGTAAATAGCTTCGGTCAGCATTACCTACTTATCTGTGAGTGTACTTAGGTATTTAGGTGTATTTTAGTGTGCATGTAGCATTTAGTTTAAAGGACGGAATTATGTAATGCCATCTAAAGGGAAAGTAATTACTCTTAATACTAGGCTTGGTCGCGAGGAACTGGCGCTTAGATTCACCTAGATTTAAAACGTTAAAGATGATACCTGCGGATATTACTGAATAAATGCTTTTTGACTTTGACTTTAACTTTGAAATAGATAATTTTACTCAATAAAACTATAAAAAACTGCGTTCAAAGTTTTTCGAAAATTCGCTTACCACACCCGGGAATCGAACCGACTAAAATGTGTAAAAATTACACACTGTACTTGTATTGCATCGATCGTTATGGACTATAGTCAATTGTAAGTATAAACTCTCTCTAACAAACTTGATAAATTAAACTGCGACGCTGGGTTCGATTCCCGCCTTGGGATAAATGTTTGTACGATCTGAAAATATCTAGTCCGGGTGTTCTGGGTATTTTCTATTTATAATAAAAAAATATCTATGTATGTAATGTATTGTATTAAGTATATTTAGTCATCTAGTACCCATAACACAAGCTCTGCTTAGCTTGGGGTTTTATGATTCTGTGTGGATTGCCCAGCATTATCATTATATTATACCATAAGCTCAGAAGCCTTGGTAACTTCCACGAGAATACCAGAGCTCTACATATAGCTAGGTAAAGAATAAAAAACAAGTGTGCTTTAGACCACACGCTTGAAGTAAAACTTCTTTAATATACGAAACATAACTGGCTATGAGAGAAAGAGAGAAAGAACAGTGCTTTCATACCCTCTCCATGGTAGTGTTAAACGTTTAACGCAACAAAGTCAAAGTCAAAAAGCATTTATTCAGTAATATCCGCAGGGATCATCTTGAAACGTCTTAAATCTAGGTGAATCTAAGCGCCAGTTCCTCGCGACCAAGCCTAGAACCACCGACCAACCTTGTTGGAAGTCGCATAAGAAGTATTACTTCAAAATAAAAGTCCAAGTACGTTAGACAGAGCAAGGCAATCAATATGTCGAGACTGAGGTTTGATAGCACTTTGTCCGTTTCGCCCCAGACAACTCCTACATACCTAACTTAGGTCACCTTAGGTCGTAGGGGAGACCTAGGAGGGTTGTGACAGTTTTCACTTTTGGGGCCATATTTCACTCAAGAATCATTCCACAGTTTATGACCCATCTGATTAATTTAGCGGCATTCCTTCTGTTTTTAAAACAATTACCAAAATGAATTTAAGTATTATGGTTTCTGAGAAAATCGACAAAATTAAAGATCACTCCCCCTGTCACAACTCTCCTACTACCGAGGTAAGTTGTGACTGGTACCGAGGTAAGTTGTGACAGCATTATATTAGATATAAAAAATATCATTACACTTAATTTTAATAAGTCAAACATGTTATTTTTAGGAAAAACTACTTTTATTATGCTTAAGTATCATACAAGCAACATATTAACTTTCTCATAACAAGTAATTATAGTTTTAATTAACTTAATATGGTATCGCTTTGATATCAATCACTAAGATTTTTATAATCAGTCCAAAATTTTACTCAGATTCACAATTATGGCAGACTTAATGCCACTCGTCTCCAGTACAATCTACGTGTGCCCAGCCTTTGCATTCTTACGTTTTTGGACATTCATTTCTTTGGACCCACTGCTCATTCGATCTGCTGTTTTTTTTTTGGGTTTGCTTGAAAAGCCTCTTTCTTCTTAATATAATATCTTGATAAAGACATGTCGTTTAGGTTGTAAGAGGCCGTAGCATCTCTTAAACTTTTTTTAACATCTTCAAAAGCCAGGTCGTAGATTTCGACACTAGCGGTTCCTCTATTAGTCTTTCGTGTATAGTCATTAGGTATTCTGAAACAAAAAAAGAGCCATTCAGCATGCAGTATGCCATTATATACATTATGTACCTACCTACTAAGACTTAGACAAACATCTAAAATTAATAAAAAACACTAAGAAATTAGCCAAAGTTAAAAATGCATTAATATAGGAGAGTTGTGACAGGCTGTCACAACTCGCCTAGGTGTTTCAAATGACGACTTGATCTGAATAATAGTTCATATTTTCTAAACACGATGCGCTCACAAAAGATTATTGCAACGTTTTGAGAGTTGATTATCCATACAACTTAAGAAAAAATAAGAAAGCAAAGCACATATAATAAGAAATGATATAAATTCAAATAAAATTTTGAAGAAAAACTTACTTTTCGCATTTTTTTGTACACAACCGTCGTATTTACGCAACAGCGCCTCGTGCGTCGCCAGCATGTACTGAGTCGAGTAGCGCGTATCGAAAGCGTAATACATGCGGTTTTGCCAGCTCGCTATCTATAACAGGTTGGGAGAAATCGTCCTTGTCACAACTCACCTCTGTCACAACTCTCCTAGGTCTCCCCTACCTAAAACACAGATTTGCTATAATGCTGAGAAGAGACAAAAAAACGAGTGTGCTTTAGACCACACGACTGAAGTAAAACTTCTTTGTACGAAACGTAACTGGCTATGAGGGAAAGAGAAAAAGAACAGTGCTTTCATACCCCCTCCATGGTAGTGTTAAACGTTTAATGCAACCTTGTTGGAAGTCGCATTAGAAGTATTACTCCAAAAACATATCTATTCCAGACACTAAAAGTAGTAGAGCTGTTAGTGAAGGGCTTGTCCTGGGAAGTACCTACTACCACCATGTCTATTTCTGCCGCCAAGAAGCGCACCTGTTTCCGGTTTGAAGGGTGTGGGTGCCGGTGTAATTACAGCCACATATTACACTTTCATTTTAACTGCTTAGTCTGAATAAGACTTCAAAAAATCTATACCTACAAATACTATGTATAAAGAGCCAGTATGTGAGTTTGTGAGGTTGTAGTGGGTAATCTCTGGATCTACTGAACCGATGTTGAAAATTCTTTTACCAATAGAAAGCCACTTTATTTGTGTGTCATAGGCAATACTAACACGAAAAATGAAAATACTTTTTCATGGTAGTTAGGTTTACAAAGTAGGAGAAATAAAAAAAAACGGCCAAGTGCGAGTCGGACTCTCGCATGAAGGGTTCTTTACCATTATCTATAATATTAAAAATGGCAAACAATCATAAAAGCCCCCTTAAATATCAAAGCAGCAACTGAAATTGCATTCAGTTTAATCGACGAGAGATATCACGGTGCTTAATTTCAAGGGGAGGGTCGTAGGTTCAAATACCACTCGAGGGATTTAGCCCTGTCCCAGCATCCCGTAAATAGGGGCATGAATAGAGTTGCCTCTGACGCTTTATGCTATTTAAAAATAAATAAATAGCTTCAGGACTTTAGTCCTGAGGTACGGTAGATACCGAGTATATAGGTACCCGGTTTTGTGAAGATCGGGGGTAGTCAGGGGTATATTTAAATATTTCATTTGGTATTTGTACCTACATACCTACATTTTGCAGTAGTTGGTATGTTACTTATACCTAGATAATGTAATTAATATCCTAATAATTTAATATACTTGTTCTTAACCAAGCCAACGATCAAAGAATATAGGTCAGATGTACCAACCATTTCGAGTCAGTAGATTTGGTATAAAAAAAGGTTAGTAGTGTAGATCCCAATTAATTTTATTTATAAAAACTAGTAGTAGTAACCACCATAGCCGCCACCGCACCCACAACCACCAACAGGCACTCCGTACACATTAGAACCTAATGGGAGAGTGTCAGCTAGCAGACTGCTGACAGTCAGCAAAGAAAGCGTGTCAGCGAGACTGGCAGCGACGGAGTTCGTCTGGATAATAGTAGGAGCCGCAATCGCTGGTACGGCGTATGAGGGATTGATAATAGGACCACCGCAGCCGCAAGGGTTAATAACTGAACCACCGCAGCCGCAAGGATTGATAACTGGATTACCACAGGGACCAATGGCTGCGCCACCGTAGGAGCTGATGATGGGGTTGGCAGAGCTAATCAAGGGTCCGCTTACGGTACGAATACATTGCGCGGTGGTGATCTGAAAGAACCAAAGTTTTGATAAGTAATTCATGGAATATTCTTCAGATGGTTATTGTACCTGAAATAATATAGCAGCTACCACATTAGAACTTACCTGTATAACCGCCTGGGCTACCAAGAGAGCAAGCACTAAAAATTTCATTTTTATATTAGGTACTTATTATTTAGGTCTATAATAAGTACTACTAAGAATTATGTTTGACTTTAAGTTATCTACGTTTCTACTCTTTATAGGAAAGTATGACATAATTAATTAGTCAAACTATATTATCGATGTTGTTTGATAACGGAAGATTTCCAAATATTTCACGATAGCGTTTATGTTACTTTTGATTACAAAATAATTCAGATTGAATAAAATAACACACATTTTTATGTGTCATATTTAACTTCAAGGTTCATTTTGGTCGGACTCGTCAGACTATTACTACTAATGCGTTAGAAGCTCTACAAACGGTCTATGGCATAGTCTTTTCCTCTGTGATATCTGTCCGTCATTCGACAGACAATTTTTGCCAGTGTCAAGAATTTTTGATGTTTAATTTCAGCACGCCAACCACTGTTTCTTACCTGTCAAGGTTGGCTGGTAGATAATGCTATCGAGCATTAAGCTCACTTTTTGTACAATTTATTTTAGTGCAATAAAGAATTAAATAAATAAGAATTTATTAGATATACTTACTTAATAGTTTTTATAAAGTCGGTCCGATATTGGCAAATTCGTAGAAACCCTCAGCCACAAATAAAAGAAGTAGAATTGAGTCAGTCAAATTCTATCAAGTGTGACTGGTTGTTACTGGGTTTGAAAAAATATAGGTAACCTACCTATGACATATTTTTTTTAAAACCTCTCTACCCACACTCCTAGAGCTCATTAGCTCTACCTATCTTAGCTTAATAAAAATGCTCAAAACAGTTATATCTATTTTCAGCATTCTATACGTAGATAGGTAGGTAGGTACATAAAGTTAAACTTTTCGTTTCTGGTCAATCTGGTAAAATAATGAATCAATCTTTGCTCTTTGACATTTTTTAATTTAGTCAAACTCTGAACTATGTAATATATTTTACCATTTGCTATGGTAACTTAGAGTGCATGCGAAAATAAGTAATGTCATACAAGAAAGTACTTAAAGGAAGTAGTTGTTGTGCATTTTTGTAGGTAGGTATCAATTAAACTATGGTGATAAAACAAAAAAAGTCGTGCAACTGATAACAATCGATTTCCGTCTGATTTTGACACTACTTTCTTTTATCTTGTCACCGGATTACTAGTGTAGCGAAAGTGAAATCTTATAGTTGAAATCGATAACTGTAATCGTGTTACACAATCGATATAACATCGACTATACATAAAGTTGCATATGCAATCGACCGATACATTGATAAATTAATATTAACTGAGAGCAAATGTTTTTATGGTTACATGATTAAAATTCCAATTAAAATTTGAAAATGCGAATAACCGTGTTCGTTGTGTTTTGTTTGGGACTTAATGTAAGTTTTACGACATTTACCTACCTGTATTGGTATTTGTACTTACATACCTACTAATTTACAAGAAATTCCAAAACTAATGTTAGAAATTGATCCCACAAGCTATATTTATTTTATATCAAGATCGTACTTAGGTTATTTGCGAATATTTTACATGCTTACATGAGTTTTTAGATTAATACATAAAAAATAGGTGAGTAGATACTTAGGCAGGTACTAGCAAAACAAACAATATTACCTACTAAATTTATTATAAGGTGGCCGCTAGTAGATACTTTTACATCCGAGTGCTTACATGTATCCTAGGGCACGTTCAGGCTATCGGAGTTAATGACCTAATAACACCGGAAATAGACACTAAATAAATAAATACTTAGATAAATAATTGAGGACATTTTCACAAAACATCATCTAACCCAAAACTAAGCATGGCTTGTAGGTACTTTATAAACCAGATTACTTTTTTTGTAAATACATACTTAGGATACCTACGATATTAGTAACACCCAGACGGAGAACAAACATTTATGTTCATCGCACATGCAATGTTTGTCCTCGGTGGGGATTGAACCCTACAACCTACAGCATAGAAGGTAGAGCTACTACTTAGTCATAGTTAGTAGTAGTAGTCACTAGTTAATACCTACTATTTACCTATAAGCAAATAAATATTTTGACCTGTTATTCCAGAACATCTTCACACATGCTTCAAGTGGAACTCCAACCCAGCTAACTTCTACATTCAATTGCGAAGAACTGAGTTCCCACATTCAAAATCTCAAAGACTCAACAAAATCTAAAAAAGAAAAATTCTCCTGCATACTGAACCTTTTAAAAGGAGCTCTCTCTGAAGAATTAGAAAACTGTGAATGCCCAGAAATAATAGAAGACATTATAATCTATCCGGAGGACGTTATAGAAGGTAAAACAAACGACACCTATCAAATTATTCTGTCAAAAGAAAAAGAATGCGAGAAAAGTTACGCAGAAAACACATTCAGTCAAAAAATTGCTAAAACTATAAAAGAAAACACGAAAGATTGCATAAACGACACAAAGAACTTGGAAGTTCCAACAATGATTCCTATCTTCAAACCAAGACCACCGCCGAGGAACGATTTTTATCCTGCACGTCCTAGACCAATCCCAGTTTCTCCACAAGCAGTATTTACTAATTCAAACCATCTATCCAATGCGCCTAAGTTCACAATCCCTTGTCAAAGAGCAGCAGATATCCTGGATATGTCAAATCTAGCACCACCAATAGAAGTAACAGAAAAACATGAGACCATACACCCAAATTTGAAGCTTCCAGCTCCAATTTCTGTTTCGGGAAATGAAATCCCAACTAAAGTATTTGTGCACAACGCAAACTCAGAGGAATCTGTGTCAATTATGTTCAAGCCTAAAGCAATATCACTGATTCAGTTATATGGTAATTTACTGAAGAAAATTACCATAACAGTGCTGGTGCCGTATCACATGTCAAAGATCGGGCAGCAATGATTTGTAGATTTGTAGATAAAGGTATCGAGTTAACTTGTATCCTGTTAGACCAACAAGCGTGCCACATGCACGCTTGGTCTACCTTGGTCGTGTATCATTTAGGTTGAATCATCATGATCATCATGTTACACGACCATGTGAAGAAGCCTCAAGAAGCGAATTCCTGGATGTATGCCTTTCCGTACGTTTCCAGAAAATGCTATTTTGAGCTTTCTCCATTCATCGTAGAATTTTTTATAGAAATAACAGGCACATGAGGCTTAACACTTGTATTCTTCAGGTTGGTGGATCGTAGGGCACTCGCAGGGCAGTGCATCGTAGGGCACGTACCACACATACGTAGCCTATAAGGCAATGCTGCACCACCTACCACCTATAAGTGATAAGAGGCTATAGATGATGGTTACCACTTGTTATCAGGCCATTCGCTAATCCACCAGTAGTAGAAAAATCTCAATATCGCCAGTCCATCGAGTGGGATGGGTGGATGGCCTTTGCCTTCAAATTCGTGGTTGCCACTGAAGAATCTGTATTCCCCATTGGCTGTCGGTTTTCCGAGCAATGACATGCCCATTGCCAACCCTGCCTGGTTCTGAGCTCTTAGGTGCATCAGTGAGCTTGGTTTTTTACAGTTTTTTTCATCTAAGGTTTTAGGTTGAATAGTAATTTATTATAGTTATGGAAAATTAATAGCTAGTCGAGAATCTATAATATAAAAATGAATCGCAAAATGTTCGTGAACGCATAACTCAACAACGCCTGAACCAATTTGGCCAATTCTTTTTTTAAAATGTTTGTTGAAGTTCAAAGATGGTTTTTACGGCGAGAAAAATTCGAATAATTGCCGGAAAACCCCTAAAAACAGCCCTTTTCTTTTTCCCATACAAACGTTTTCTAACTAAAACGAGCTTTATTGCTATTACATAAAGTTCATATTGAATTACAAGCACCCACTGTTGTTTAAACAATGTAGGTATGTTCCTAACGTCAAAGAGTCAATTTGCACTTTATTACCTCTGCACAAAGTTCAAATTCAATCATATCTATCAAAACAGTGTGCGTTGGAGCACAGATAAACAAAAAAAAAGAAAACGAAATCGAATAGTTCAATTTGGTCGGCTTCGCGATATTATTTCATTTGTTTTACTTTAAAATGCATTAGTTTTCAAGTCATTACAATAGTCAAACAAAACCAGCGTTACCAAAAGTGTTTTATTATTTTAAGTTTTTATTATTTCATATCCTTATTTTAAATACGGCTTGAAGGATTTAACTCCAAGTCATATCAAATTTAAAAAAAGTTGAAACAACAACAAACTGTCAATGTCAGTGTTTTTTTTTCTTGGATTTTCGGTTACCTACTCTAATGTTTGCAGTTTGCTTTTGTCAATTGATACACGAAACAAATTCGTACCTATATAGTATTTTGTGCAGTGTTTATTGTGACAAAATAATCTATAAAAATAAATAAAATTGAAGTGTCTGTTTGTAATATTAAAATAACCGCTTTTTACTACATGCATATGAATGTATATGCGATACATATACCAAAATAGCATTTTTTTTTAATTTTTGTCTGTCTGTCTGTCTGTTTGTTCCGGGTAATCTCTGGAACGGCTGGACCGATTTCGACGGGACTTTCACTGGCAGATAGCTGATGTAACAAGGAGTAACTTAGGCTACTTTTTATCCCGAAAAAATAACGTGAACGGGAAAAAACTGACACGCGGGCGAAACTGCGAACGGCCGTTTTATGCCGTATTAACGCCATCTGTTGGCGGATGGATGGAAGTGGCTAGCTTTATTCTTTAACGAATGGTGCCACAGCTCGCTGGTGCCCATCTTCAAAAACAAGGGTGATGTACAGGATTGTAACAACTATAGAGGAATAAAGCTCATGTCACACAGTATGAAAATTTGGGAAAAGGTTGTAGCGCGACGGATGAGAGAAGAAAGTGGGGTATCACAGAACCAGTTTGGATTCATGCCTGGGCGCGGGACTATGGATGCCATCTTTGCGCTTCGTCAACTTTGTGAGAAACACAGACGAGTACACAAAAATTTGCATATGGTGTTTATAGATCTTGAGAAGGCGTATGATAGAGTACCCCGAGAGGTTCTGTGGTGGAGTATGAAAGTTAAGGGAGTGCCTGAGAAGTACATACAGCTCATTCGAGCTATGTACGATCGAGCGAGTACTCACGTCCGGTCTGAGGCCGGAGTTACCGCCAAGTTCAATGTGGGTGTAGGCTTGCATCAGGGGTCGGCTTTGAGCCCTTATTTGTTTTTCCTGGTGATGGATGCTCTGACATCAGACATACAGGAAGAAGCACCCTGGTGCATGCTGTTTGCCGATGACATTGTTCTGGTTGGAGAAGATGCGCTTGAGGTCCAGAGCAGACTAGGAAAATGGTGGGATAAATTGGAGAGTGTCGGACTGAAGATCAGTAGAACCAAAACAGAGCATCTGTTTTGTGACTTCGGTGGTCCATCCAATTTTATCCCAATAGCCTTAGATGGTGTATTAGGGATACACCAGTTTGTTCCGATTTTGGTACCTCGGCTCATTGATACAGAGCGACGGCGATATTGGCCGAGACGTAAAGAATAGAATAAATGCGGGATGGATGAAATGGCGACAGGTCTCAGGAACCACGTGTGATCCGAAAATGCCCCTTAAACTTAGGGGGAAAGTTTACAAAATGATCATTAGACCTGTCGTATTGTATGGATCTGAGTGTTGGACAACTAAAGGGACTAATGAAAGAAGGGTACTTGCGGCAGAGATGCGAATGTTGAGATGGATATGTGGAGTTACTAGAATGGACAAGATACGAAATGAGTATATCAGGGGTAGTTTGAAAGTAGCGCCAGTGACGGAAAAATTGAGGAGCAATAGGGTAGCGTGGTATGGGCATGTCATGAGGAGGGATGAAAGTCATTTAACCTTGAGAGCGATGAACATCAATGTTGATGGATATGTGGGTAGAGGTAGACCAAAGAAAAGATGGATGAGTTGTGTGAAAGATGACATGGATAAGAAAGGAGTGAGTACAGATATGACGGCTGATAGAGGGGAGTGGAAGAAAAGAACATGTTGTGCCGACCCCACATAAAGTGGGATAAGGGCAGGAAGATGATGATAACGCCATCTGTTGGCGACATCGAGTACTACTTCAGTTAAGATTTGTAAGTAAAAATGTTTACCGCCCAACGAAGTGGGCACGGGTCAGCTAGTTTATAATAAAAATGTACTCTCTCCTTGAAGATTTGCTGGAAGAGAACTCTTTTTAGGGTTAAGCTCGCCTATGATGGTTAAGTTAAATGTCTTTTATGGTGTATAATAAAGAATAAAAATGTACCAAGTATTAAAATTGGCTTTGATTTAGTTTTAGCTAGTAAGTGATGTAGGTACCCAGAGCAATACCACAGCAGGGTATGGGTGCACAGTGTGCTCTGTTTGGTAATGCAGTTATGTTCAGGGGTAACCGACTCCTGAACATAACACCCTGACGACCGATGTGGCGTGGTGGGCGAATTTCCGCCTGCGACGCAGGAGGTTGCGGGTTTGATTCCCGCCTCTAGATAAATGTTTATACGATCTGCAAATATTTATTCCGGGTGTTCTGGGTATTTTTTATGTATAATAAAACATATGTACGTAGTATATTGTATTAAGTATATCAGTCATCTAGTAGGTACCCATAACACAAGCTCTGCTTAGCTTGGGGCTAGATGATGCTGTGTGGATTGCCCAGCATTATTATTATTATTAACTGCTCAACATCAGCTAAGTCATCTGATACGTAACTGATTCTCATACTAATACTAAGTACCTAACTATCTACAGTTCCCCTTTGGCAACGGTGATTTATTTAAACTCTAGTATTTTTCCATTAGTACCTTTATGAAAAGTTAATAAATCGACTTACTTGGGTAAACAGACTGTGACGTCACGGGATTGGTGTTGCGCATGCTCAAAATTTAGGAAACACACGGGTGGGTTTTCTTTTGGGTATATTACTTTGGTATCTGGGAAACTAGCTTTTAGCATTCCATACCCAAAAAATAAAACGGGAACCAATTACTAAGACTCCGCTGTCTATCTGTCCGTCTGTCACCAGGCTGTATTTCACGAACCGTGATAGTTAAAATTTTCTCAGATGATGTATTTCTGTTGCCGCTGTAACAACAAACTAAAAAACAGAAAAAAAACAATATTTAAGTGGGCTCTCTTAAAACAAACGTGATTTTTTTGCCGTTTTTATCATAGATGTTCCGTATCAATGATACGAAACATTTCGTGCGCGAGTTGGACTCGCACTTCAGGTGTACCTACTAAGGAATTACCGAAATTCAACCCCTAAACTGGTATAGGCAGGGTTGAAGTTTGTATGAAAATTGCTTCGCGCGGATGAAGTCGCGCGCGTTTCACTAGTTCTACCTACCCATACCCCACAGGAAGTACCTACTACCACCATACCTATTTCTGCCGCCAAGCAGCTTGCTGTGTTCCGGTTTGAAGGGTGTGGGTGCCGGTGTAATTACAGGGACATGAGGCTTAACACCTGTATGCCTCAGGTTGATGGACGCTGAGTAGTGCATCATCAGTGACGTTCCTAACGAGCGTTACCTACGAGGCAATGCTTTGTTATAGGTGATGGTAACCACTTAACATCAGGTCAGGTATAAAAAAAACTGCATTTCGCCAATAGTTTTTTTGAATCTAAAAAACCATTGGTTCACAGCCGGATTCAAACCCAATCAGACAGCAGAGTCGCTCAAACAAAATCAGAATTCGGTCGTTAGTAATTTATAGATGCAGGTGCCTAGTTATGATGGTGATTGAGTATTTAGTTAGGATTGAAAGAAACTTCACCCGTGTATTTCCTCCCCCTCGGCACCCTAAAAATAGAGGGAGAGAAGCAGATTATATGTAGGTACATACAGGCATACCTACTATAGCAGTGCGGGGCTGGGGTGAACTAAGTAGTTGGGATCGCACCGCCGGTACACTTGAATGTCTGTTTTGAAAAATAAAGCAATTGTTATTGTAGATTTTATTGTATGTTCAACCTAGTGGAAAAACTTAAAGCCCCGCAAGGGTAAATTCGAGTTAAGTGATCTGTCAAAGTGAAGTGATGACGTTATATGCCACTCCGGCAGTACAATACATGAAACAACGGTTTAAAACAATCGATTTGAAGTCGAATACAATGCCGTCCTTATTATTTCGGAATCGGTAAGTGCTATCAAAATCGATAAAAAGTTTGTTTTTTTTTACGCATTGACGTTGAGTTGACTCCCTATTGATCGTCAACTTGTTGCTAGCTTCGCACTTGAGGATAGATGGATCAAATCTGCGTGGGACGAAACGCTCGAACCCATTGATTTTTGAAAATGCACTGTTTATCTTCGAAGATAAAGTACAGACTATCTAGAACCCTTGCTGTACATTCTCCCTTAATGCCATTGACTGTGTCTTGATCTAAAAATCGTTACGTACCTTACCATAATAGTGTAGGTTCATAGCGGCAATTTACTAACAATTAATTCACTTTCTAAAATAATAAAATCAACTTCCGTAAAAGTCGCGTCATTTTGTTAGAGGTTGGCTAGAGGTTTACATTTTGCGCTTAGTTCAAATTTTTGTAGATTGGAATAGGTTGTATTTTATGTGCAGAATGGAACGTATTTCTTAGCTAAATGGCAACGAAACGTCACGTTTCCGGTAGCCATCTTGACTACAATGTAATGCGCCTAAATTCAGAAGGCTGGTGTATACATTACTTTCAGATGTAAACAAGCTACTTTTTAATTTATAGATTAATATTCTTTTGTTCGAACTTCAACGTGATTTGGTTTGCTCAAATTCAATTGCTTTGCTTTGAAGTTTCGTTCGAGCTTGTTGTGTACTACGCAATTTCGCTGCGCCCATCACGGTTTTGACCGTAATTTTCTTTCCAAGTTACTGCCAGGCTTAATTACGATTTATCAACATGACGAAGTTAATACAACAGTTAAATTTTAGTAGTAGTATTAGTAAATACGATGTTGATGTGGCTGGATTAGAACCTGCTTTGAAGAAAAATTATGGGTATGTATTTTTAGATTACATATACCTACAACGTACGTGTTTTTACTGGCGTCTGTTTCTGCATTAATAACGTACCTACCGAGATAAGCTATTTTCCCTTTTCTAGCTCTGCATCGAACGATTTTTCGTCGTCCTTCATAAATTCTACGTCATCAGCTGGTGATAGTTGTAACTACGATTTACTTTCATTCTGTTTTTAGAGTTTGTTTTCGACAACTTTCACATGCTTTTATAAACCAGAAGAAGATTTCAAGGCCTTCGTTCCAATTTTGAATCTGACAAATATTTTGTAAAAACGCGTGTCATCTTTGTTTTTATAACTATGAAGGTAGATCTACAAAGTTTCTGATCATATAAAACTACATTTCAAGTCAAATACCTATAAATACGTTTTAATTTTAAAATAAACCAACCTCAATAAAAATAAAAGAAATGAGAATTTTAAATAACAATGACTTGCAAACATTAAATAGGTACATTGATAGAACAACGATCACACTAATACTAAAATCTGCCCAAATACTTCTTGTCACCATTCTGCACATGTTTGTTTCTGTCTAAAGATGAACTAAACTATTATCTCCTACCAATGTGTGACTAGGCTAATATTCTACAATATTAACCTGTCTTATGAAGTTAGCACCATGGAAAAGATAGGAAGCAGCATACAAGTTATAGAATAGCAAACATCCTCTTCACTAGACTTAGCCCCGGCAGAACACCTGCCCTCTGGACATGAACTTCAATGACTAATTTAGAAGTGACACAATAGACTCTATACCCTATCGGTTATTGCATGAGTAACTTAGCCAAGCCGAGTATGACCAATGTCCGGTATGACTGCGGAACCCCAACGCAAAATAAGCTGCATTCACATTCTTGCTCTCTGTGCCTGCACCTCAGTCACCTGCATCAGCGGATCTAAAAAATTGGCATATAAGGCCATGCAAGTACCTATTCGAGCGATTCATCTAACCCTGAGTCATTGACACAATGAATAGGTATAAACACATGCCATGTTAAAATTTAAACAAGTTATTGTTGTAAAACCATGACCTAACCAAATTATGGGTTTACCATACTTTAAATCCTTATATTATCTGTTTTTCCTTAACCTCTCATTTCAGCATGCATCACAGCAGGTTGATGTTTGTATATAAAAACCATTATACGAAATCTTAGTTTCACCTATAAAAACAATGCTTCGCAAGTTATGTTAGTAACATTCCCTGTAAGGTTGATAGTTATAGAAAAGAATAGAATAGAAGTGATTTATTTGACACATGAACACTTATAGGCACACACAAATACAACAAATGGAAAGTAAATAGGCAAAACAGATTGGCACATTAAAACAAAGAAACATAAAAGAAAGAAACATAGTTCAAGCATCCCAAAGAATCAAGTATCCTCAGTCTCCCCTACTATCTACAAGGATATTTTATGTGTTTTATTTGACACATGAACACTTATAGGCACACACAAATACAACAAATGGAAAGTAAATAGGCAAGACAGATTGGCACATTAAAACAAAGAAACATAAAAGAAATAAACATAGTTCAAGCATCCCAAAGAATCAAGTGTCCTCAGTCTCCCCTACTATCTACAAGGATATTTTATGTGTTTTGTTTATTGTATGGCATCCAGTTCTAGGGCTTAGTATGCAACTCCAATATATCTATCATACAAAGGGCCCAAAACAGCATACTGAATTTTAACAAACGCACCATGGTCCCTCAAAACTAAACTGCACAAACTGTGGTAGAAGTCAAATTATTTTCAACTGCCTACAAAGACAGGCTTGATCGGCATCCAAACCGCCTAGCAGCCGAATTGACGACCGATGTGGTGCGGTGGACGAATGTCTGCCTGGGACGCAGGAGGTTGCAGGTTTGATTCCCGCCTGGGAATGGATAAATGTTTATATGATCTGCAAATATTTATTCCGAGTGGTCTGGGTTTTTTCTATGTATAATAAAAAAATATCTAGTATGTAATGTATTGTATTAAGTGTATCAGTCATCTAGTACCCACAACATAAGCTCTGCTTAGCTTGGGGCTAGATAATGCTGTGTGGATCATCTAGCTCAACTGTCATCTAAAAAGACCACATAAATAAAGTTTATTTGCAAAAGAAAGGAGGAAGAGGTCATTGGGCCATCCTGCAAACCATACCACTCACAGCATACCTGCACATAGTTCAGAGAACTAATTGCAGATGAACATGGAAAAAAATATATATCAAGCCTCCCAAAGGATCAAGTGTACTCAGTCTCCCCTACTGATGTCATTGATATAAACGTGGAACTTTCCACAGTATTCAATGCAGCTGAACAATAAACTCTGTTTCATTGTTAATAAGGATTAAAACAAAAGCTTTTGTTGACTCTCCTAATCATGATTATAGACTTATCCTTTATGAATTTAGCTTTGTTTGTACATTTTATAGAGATAATTGTGTGTATTGTATACCTACTTCTAGGGGAATTCTAACGTGGCTGATGTATAACATGATATATGTAGGTAAATCCCACTTGACACTAGATAATTTTTTTATTAAGTAAGTCAAAAAGCATATATTCAGTAAACCCGCAGGGATCATCTTAAAACGTCTTAAATCTATGTGAATCTAAGCGCCAGTTCCTCGCGACCAAGCCTAGAAGAACCGGCAAGACACTTATGGCTTGGTTCCTACCGTTTTTTTTGTGTGATCCTGTTACAAAATAATAATAATGTAAATAATTAAGCTCCAAGACAGTGTGGTACCAATCTAACTGAATGCAAGACAGAAAACAGCTCCAAAACTTAGTATACAACAAAAGTTCAAAAGACAGCACACGCTACGTTTCAATGCTTACAATCTCAAAAATGAAAAAACGTTTATTTGCAGCATAAAAATAAAAACATGCATGCAACATTGGCCTAAGGCTTAGTTGCTTAGACTATAAAAAATAAATCAACTAGTAGGTACTTAGGTAATTTGAATGCTGTATACACTTAGCAAAAGCTGGGATGTGTCAGCAATTTTCACACTAGGCAAGCCTGTACCATGAAGACAGAAATAAAAGAATAGTACAAACATTGCAAGACTATATCCTCGATTTCTACCCTAAGTGATCTGCGGGGATATCTACCATGCCTGGATGCCAGTCGTGAGGCTGTTTCTGTCTGCACAGTTAGCCCGACTGGCAGCGTACGGCGAAGGCCTCCAGTCGACTTGTTCAGGATGATAATGATAAGGCAATACATGGAAAAACACGCAGAGTCGGAATTAACTATCAATCAAACATCATTGATTTTTATAAGCTACGTCCTTGGAATAATTCAAGCTGTTATGGACATTATTTCCATAATACTAGAGATTAAATTAGCATGATAACTGTTGCCAATGCTTCTAGAACATTCTACTGATAGTTTGATGATGCATGTTTTGTTATGAAATTGGAGAATGGAATTTTAATTTCTGAATTATGCTGCAAAGAAGTTTCTGATGTTCATGAGTGGTATTTGTACGGTCTTCAGCATTGGAGAACACCGGTGGTGTAGTGGAAAGCACCCCCGCCACGGTCTTAAGGTCCGGATCCGGTTGTGCACCAATGGATTTTTGTATGGAAAAATTTGTTTGAGCAATGTTAGTGCTCTCAAACGTTGAAGGAAAACATCGTGAGGAAACCAGTTAGTTTTGTAGCAGCAGCGATGGGCTCGTAATACTAAATACTCATCTTACTAATATTATAAACGCGAAAGTTTGTAAGTATGGATGGATGGATGTTTGTTACTCTTTCACGCTCTAACCACTAGACCGATTTGGATGAAATTTGGAACAAACATAGAATATAACTTGGATTAACATATAGGCTACTTTTTATCTTGAAAAAATAGCGGAAACGACAAAAAAAACTGCCACGCGGGCAAAGCTGCGAGCGGCCGCTAGTATTTGTATATTTTTGTTAATGATTTTTTTATGAAATACTTATTGTACTCAAACACTATGGGTGTATTAAGACTACTTCCGAAAACTCCAGGAACGTGTTAAGTTACCTACAACAAGGTCTTATAGAATAATACTTTGCTTACATTAGGTAAGAGATGATGATTATGATTATTTTGCTAAAATTCCTATTTTAAAAAAACCAGTCAGACTCGCGCACGAAGGGTTCCGTACCATTATCTATGGTAAAAACGGCGAAAAAATCACGTTTATTGTATGAAAGCCTTCTTAAAAATTTATTTTATTCTGTTTTTTAGAAAGAAAGAAAGAAAGAAAAAGATTTTATTTATGACGGCACACAGTATTACAAAGGGACACACAGACATTTTTAAATCGAACAATAGATAAGAACATAGACAATATAAACACAAAAATAATAATAATATTACAGTGTTATTTTAGTAGGTACATGTTGTTATAGCGGCAACAGAAATACACCATCTGTGAAAATTTCAACTCTTAACTATCACGGATCATGAGATACAGCCTGGTGACAGACGGACAGACAAGACTTAGTAATAGTGTCGCGTTTTAACCTTTGGGGTACGGAACCCTAAAAACAAGCGCAGATATGTACCGCGATTGCGAGGACAACGCGCCGGATGCTGTTCTCGGTGTTTTATCGTTTTTACGCGTTTTTAAAAATTATTATGTATTGTCGATATTTATGCCAAAAATTCTCAAAAAGTTTTTAAATCAGATTCATCATCTGAATGCGCGTTTTCGGAATGAGTCTTTTTACACCCGGTATAGCCTTGAATGATGATAATATCTTGAAACTATGGTAACTTATCAATCACGATTCTCGCACGAGACGTAACCACAAAATAAGTTAGAAAACAGACTTAAGTTTTACTTGGCTGTCAGATTTTCGCCACAAAAATCCATTTGTACCGGATTCGAATCCACGACCTTACGATTAGCAGGCGATGGGTTCGCCGCCACTAGACAAACGGTGCTCGGTGTGACATAAAGTGGGATAAGAACAGGAAGATGATGTGAAGAAAATGAGAACTGCGTAATCATACCACTATTGACGACCGATGTGGCGCGGCGGGCGAATGTCCGCTTGCGACGCAGGAGATTGCGGGTTCGATTCCCGCCTTGGGATAAATGTTTGTACGATCTGCAAATATTTATTCCGGGTGTTCTGGGTGTTTTCTATGTATAATAAAAAATATCTATATATGTAATGTATTGTATTAAGTATATCAATCATCTAGTACCCATAACACAAGCTCTGCTTAGCTTGGGGCTAGATGATGCTGTGTGGACTGTCCAGCATTATTTATTTATTAATATTTAGGTTGTAGGAACATTTTGGCTAACAAGTAGCAAAACAAAATGCCAATTGCAATAAAAATAAACTAACTAGGTACATAATAAAACTTATTCTTCTAGAGCAGACTGTTTGGTTGGAATGCGTCAGCCACGCCCGGCATTTTAAAAATAAAACGTAAATAATATTTGCGCCAAAAATCCTCACGTGTATATTTGTTTGGCTGCAGTGCTTTTTATGCTTACTTTTTACTGCATAGAAATAGGAACCTACAATGTTACGTTGCGGTGGTAATAACAAAATTAGTAATGTCAGTTTTATTAGCTGTACTTCTGCTTGGTTGCGTGTAACTGCCATATAGATTAGACGACGGATGTGGCGCGGCGGGAGAATGTCCGCCTGCGACGCAGGAGGTTGCGGTATCGATTCCCGCCTTGGGATAAATGTTTGTGCGATCTGCAAATATTTATGGGTATTCTGGGTATTTTCTATGTATAATCAAAAATATCTATTTATGTAGTGTATTGTATTAAGTACATCAGTCATCTAGTACCCATAACACAAGCTCTGCTTAGCTTGGGGCTAGATGATGCTGTGTGAATTATAAGTAAATAATAATATATATAAACGCGAAAGTTTGTAAGTATGGATGGATGGATGTTTGTTACTCTTTCACGCTCTAACCAGTGGACCGATTTGGATGAAATTTGAAATATATATCGATTTTTATCCCGAAAAATAACAGGAACGGGAAAAAACGGCTACGCGGGCGAAGCTGCGAGCGGCCGCTAGTCATAATAATAAAAGTTATAAAAGAAGTAAGTAGTAATAAAAGAAAACCTAAGTACTTACCCATCTAACATTATATCAGTTACGTCACATTCAATAGGTAAAAATAAGAATGACAGCCGTCACAGCTCAGTTTGTAGTAGCCCTGCCTTCTGTGCTGTTGGTGGTGGGTTCGATCCCCACCGAGAACAAACATTTGTGTGATGAACATAAATGTTTGTTCTGTGTCTGAGTGTTGTATTAAAAAAAAAAAAAAAACGTTTATTTCAAGCAATGAATTGCTCATATTACATACACATCACATTACTACATTACATTATTATTATATTACATTACTTACTTGTATTGTATTCTATGTATGTATTTACAAAAAAAAAGTATATAAGTATTCTATCAGTCATCTGGTTCCCATAGTACAAGCTATGCTTAGTTTGGGGGTAGATGATGTTGCGTAAAAATGTCCTGACATATTTATTTATAAAGAATAAAAACTTTGAAACAATGCCATAATATGTACTGAAGTACCTCGTTCTATATGGAGATATTCCAAAATAGCTTCAGCAACACTCGTCACTTTTACCAGGTTCCCACAAGGTCGTATATCTCATCATCATCAGCCTGTTGTAGTCCATCAGTGGATTTAAATCTACCCTGTATAATCCTAAGAGAAAATATTTTGATTATTTTTCATTCACTGACTTCCCGAACCTAGCAAATTTCATCGGTTCGGGTGTGAGAGCGTCCTACGTCTTCCGGTTCGTAGTCGCTATTCAAGATCCTTTATTCGCCAACGGTAGTCGGTTCTACGAGATATATGACCTTGAATCTACTACAGATTCTCATTATTTATTATATTTCGAATGCAACTTTCAGCATAGCGGTCTCCATAGACTGTTGTAAGTTTTAGCTTGTAGCAAGTATCTAAGATGGCCCACCCGATGTAAAGTGATAAATGTGGTGTCTCTATGGCAATGCACCAAACATAGATGAGACTTATGTGACGTAACGATCATACATACATATTCAGATCCTTCTGGCTGCGCCGATTTGATAGGGTCCCAATTAAATTAGTTTTTGTAGGGTATAGTTACAAATTTTTTATACATTTTTTTAAACACCTAATACATGATCAGTATCCGTCATGCCAGGGTCTCATTTACACTCTGATGCACCTGTTTTGTTAATATTACATTCATCTTTACTTTCGATATGCCCAAAAAATTAAAAAATTAGAAACTATGAAAATCTATTGTTTTGTTTACCATGTTTTTATGGAAGTAGGCCAGGTCGGTGATTTTCCTTATCGTCACAACGTAAATCAGAGAAAGTAGATTTGGCAGATACTACTGAACGCTTACGACTAGGGTAAGCTATCCAGATCCGGCTATTTATTATTATTTTAGAAAGAAAAGAAAAAATGCTTTACGGCTAAAATCTCACGCCACCCACGGTAGCTATTATCTACTTAGATCACTTAGGCCCACATACCTAATCGAGATTTTTTTGAGAATGTCTAAGTGATGAGTCAGATGTCCAAATTCTACGATTGGAATATCTCACATTATCTCGCATTTGGTGTAGTTGGTATTCTATACGTGACAGGTTGCAAGCTCATCGCCACTGCTAGAATACTAACTCGTTGTCGTTAAACGGTAACAGAAGAACATGCAAGAAATTAACTCAAGTCTTCGCCAAATTAGGCAAATCCCTTATTTTGCCTTTTCTTTTTGAGTTTGGCTTTGCTAAATAGATTTTTCTTAAAAAACGCTGCTGCCAAACGCTTGTGCATCCAGCAGTAGAATAAAAAAAGTTAACAACCCGACACAAATAAATTATGAGAACGTAAATTATGCTCCTGACGGTGCGTAACTGTGTTGGTTACCCTATTGTTTTTAATCTATCTCCCGTCTATTTCTGTCTTGGCAAGACTTCCTTTATTATGGTTCCTGAGATATTTCGTCTTTCACCAGTATAAAACTGTTTTCTCGCCTCAACACACGAAACACTGAAATCATATAAAAACTATAGAATGCTGTGTTCGGTATACAGCACTAAGATATTCTTCTGGAAATTTCCTTTAAAAATTTACAAAATATTTTAGCTTCTTTGGTTTTTTCTTTCGAGACATTCCAGTTTTTTGTTTATTTTTATTATTTAATTGCATATGTTTATAAAAAAAGTGTGTTTAATAGTTTATTTATTGTTATTTTGTTAAGGTTTAGTTTGCTTGTGTTTGGGAGTTATTTTGGCATCATGGTTAAATTGTATAGGTAAGTTTGTTGACATTTAACCTCTGTAGAATTCAAGGCTTTGCTAATGTTACAAGCGTTTACTAATAATTCGTTTGCCAAGGTTTCCTGGTGCTGTAATCTCCCAAAATCATATGGAGAGATCTATGTTTAGTATACTTTATAAGACCATGTGTAATGCTTGTTTCAACAAGCAAGGTACAACTTTTGATCCACGTATGCCCCTTAAACGTAAGGGGAAAGTGTACAAGACCATCATAAAACCTGTCGTACTGTATGGATCTGAGTGTTGGGCAACGAAAGGGACGGATGAGAGAAGAGTGCATGCAGCAGAAATGCGAATGTTGCGATGGATGTGTGGAGTGACTAGGATGGATAAAATAAGAAATGAATATATTAGAGGAAGTTTGAAAGTAGCGCCTGTGACGGATAAGTTGAGGAGTAATAGGTTAGCGTGGTATGGGCATGTCATGCGGAAGGAAGAAAGCCATATAACGAGAAGAGTGTTAGATATGGATGTGAAAGGTTATAAAAGCAGAGGAAGACCATAGAAAAGGTGGATGGATTGCGTGAAAGATGATATGAGTAAGAAAGGAGTGAACACTGAGTTGACGGCTGATAGAAGAGAGTGGAAGAAAAAAACCTGTTGTGCCGACCTCACTTAGTGTGGGATAAGGGCAGGAAGATGATGATGTGTAATGCTTGTTTCGTGGCGTTATATCTAACTAGCTGACCCGTGCCCATTTCGTTGGGCGGTAAGCGTCGTATTATCTCATTAACCATTCGTCCAAATCATACTCAGTAAAAGGGAAAAGCCATGTTTGAAAATACTTAAGAGGATAAATTTACTTAGTTTGATAATCATAATTACCGCAAACTGTCAAAAAATCGCGACTTGAGTGATAATCATAATTACCGCAAACTGTCAAAAAATCGCGACTTGAGACGTGATTTTTTTAAGTTGCGTTTGAGTATTCGGCCGTTAGTGTCTTATCAGCACAAACTACAATGTTACAGGTATCTGGAATACCTGTAACTTTTTAGCTTACGGATAAATCTATACAAACACAATACCACCACATTCGAGAATAAATTATCACGTACGTCTTGCATAACATTTCTAAACAATGATAAGAGCGTAGTGAAACGATTATGCAGTTTATGACATTGTTACACGGTTTATTATTCGTTGCAGTATTGAAGTGGGTCGTAACTGGGTTGACCGTTTTCGTCTCTCAGATTCAGATGCGTTTGAAATGATTTTAACTCTGATTTATGTTCTATCGTAGTTTTGGAGAGGCCTATTGACAGCCATCACAGCACAGTAGTAGCTCTGCTTTCTGCGCTGTAGGTTGTGGGTTCAATCCCCACCGAGAAAAAGCATTTGTGATAATAATAGATGTTTGTTCTGTGTCTAGATTACATTGTATTCTAAGTATGTATTTACAAAAAAAAAAGTTTAAAGGTATTCTATCTGGTTCCCATAGTACAAGCTTTGCTTAGTTTGGGACTAGGCGTATATCAACAGATTCAATAATTTTTCAGTTTTGGTTCAGTGTAAGAGTTAATTTTAATACTATGATACCATTTTGAAGGTTACGAGAGGTCTTTTGACTTTGTTTGAAAAACCTTCACGCGCTTAAAATATCTTCGCAAAGAAATCTCTTTACAACCAGCGATACTAAATACATATTTGCATACAAATAAGAAATTCTTTTATCGCTATCTACACATACTTCAATTGTCATGGACGAAAATAGATGCTTTGTGATCATTTTATTGTTGTGATAAGAAGATAATAATAATATGTATTATGAACGAGACTAGGAAGACTAGGTAGTTCTTACGTCATTGCGAATGGTTGTTTGGGTGGGTATTAACAAGCGGAAACTACCATAAATACGGTGGTCCCAATATGAAACAGGATTCCTTCATCGCCTGTGGATGTCATTAGGGCGACTAAGGGAAGGTGATGGCAGAAGCATCTTGAGTACTAAACACCAATAACGAAGTACTACTACCTCAGGCTAGCTCTGACGCCAAGTAGCATCCTGTGTTCCGGTTAAAAGGGTGTGGGTGCTGATGGAATTACAGGCACATGAGGCCTATACTTGAAGTGATAGACGCAGGGCAGTGCATCATAAAGACGTTTCTATCATGCGTGACCTGCGGGTGATACATGCGATCAATACGAGGATCCCGTACGTCCGTACGGGATCCTCGTATTGATATGGTTGCAAGTACTAACAGTATTGTTCTATTGTTGCAGTGGTGACGGCGCGTCGCTGACCGCATCGGCGGGCAGCAAGCGGTCGGCTATCTCGGCTTCCGACGCCGAGTGCTTCTCGCTGTGCCTGGGCGCCGGGCCTCTGTGGTAAGTCACTAACTATGAAATATTACTCGGGGTAACAGATATTGGTCCTGACTATATACCTGATCTCCTTGGATAATCGCGATAACTACAAAAAATTAAGTAAACGTGGCGTAGTTTGCTTGCATTCCATCCGAATACTAACTTAAGAAACTTTTTGCACAGTCACAATTTAGATGGATGAACGCTAGTGGAATTTACATCACAGCGTACTTTCTCATACATACTTTAAAAAAATCACCCAATATCCAGATCACAGGTATAATCGTATGGATCCTGCCGGCTGCGCCAACTAATATCAACATTTATATTTTTCCCGAATAGTGTTTTGCTGGTCGTGTCTTTTGATTTAGAAGACACCATTATAAGTGAAAATTGAGCGCAGTTTTGACATGACGATAGCGTAGTTATTAATTGAAAAAGTCTCCAAATAACACAGTTTGCAAGCCATTTGAAAGATCTCTTTCAGCTTGTAACCTGTCGGTATTATTGCAGGTGGTCCTGATGTCCCTGTACACAGCTCAGCCCCTCCCGGAGGGGTGGGCGGCGGGGCTGCGAGCCCCGCACCCCCGTCCACCCCAGTACACGACGACAACAACCGTTAGTATACTTTAACCTGTTCCTCCATTTCAGCATCATCTATACCACCTAAGGTTCTAACCTTCGATCAATGATACCCCGACTAACTGACGTATGGACAATGCTCATTCTAAACCACTGATCACAGACTTGAGATTGTCATGGTATATTCATCTTGGTACGTAGAGGTGTACTAAAAAATTCCCGAAATTCAACCCCTAAACGGTTACAGCGGAGGTTGAAGTTTGTATGAAGATAACTTCACGCAGACCAAGTTTGAGCCGTTGGTAATTTCGGTGGTATTTTAACCAACATTACTTGAGGTCTTAGCAGAAGTGTAAGCTATTGAAATGAGAAAATATAGTGGGCGATATTCTGATTTAAACGAAAATGTTCTTGGAGAGAAACGCCAAAAAATGCGCGAGAGAACGCGAAAATAATCTTCAAAACTAACAACAACCGACTTTACTTTTTTACTGATTCGACTTGATTAAAATCTACTTTTATCCACTTGACATTGGCAAAATTATCTGTCAGATGACAGAAAAAGAGAAGAAGAAAGATAATAATTCAATTTACGATGTATTTTATTCGTATTTTCAGCATTAATGCTAGTGGTTTATAAATGAGATTTGTTCGTTGATCATTCGTCTTGTTGATCAGTGTTAAAAAATCTGTCCGAAGAGGCTTTTAAAATCGAAATCAGACCACAAGAAAGCCATCCTTTAACAATGATCAATATCGAGCCCGTCCAACCTTCTGATATTGGCACTACGCTGCCGACGTCCTTATCACACCATTCCTCGAAGCTGCAAGTACAACAGAGGCAGATGCTAGCTGAATTCTTATCCATACATGGTAATCACAAACATGGTAAACACAATCACAAATGGATGAGAAATATTGGGACATTGGTCCTTGTTCCACCATTCCTCGAAGCTGCAAGTGCGATAGAGACTGCTTGCTGAGTTACAGTCTTACTGAAAGCGGTACATATAGATAAATGTTACTGAATGAGGAATGGTGGGACATTGGTCCTTGTTCCACCATTCCTCGAAGCTGCAAGTGCGATAGAGACTGCTTGCTGAGTGCCAGTCTTACTGAAGCGGTACATATAGATGTTTGATTCCAGGTGACTTGTTGAGCGCACTTCTGTGGAGTTCGTCGAGCTCGCTGTGCAGCAGCGCTGAGAGCCTCTCCTCACCAGCCCCTCAGCATCAGCTGCAGCAGAACCAACAGGTCAGTACCAACTTCACCAGGTAAAATTTTTTAATACAATGTGCTGATGGAACAAGCATATGGCCCACCTTATGTGGTTACCATCGCCTATAACAAAGTATTGCCCTGAAGGTGACGTTCTTTAGGAACGTTACCCACAATACACTGCTCTGCGTCCATCAACATGAGGCATACAGGTGTTAAGCTTCATGTGCCTGTAATTTCACCGGCACCCACACCCTACAAACCGGAACACAGCAAGCTGCTTGGCGGCAGAAATAGGCATGATGGTAGTACTTCCCCGGACGAGCCCTTCACTAAGAGCTCTACTACTACTGCACCAAGAGTCTAGACCATCAACCTACATTAGTCCACTGCTGGACAATAGGTCTCTCCCAAGAGCGCCACTGAGACCGGTCTTCGGCTCTTCTTATCCATTGTACCTACTTAAGGTGGAACAAGTCGTTACTATTTCCATACAAACGCTGTAACTGAATATCTCTACTATTTATTAACGTGCGTCCGAAGTTAAGTTTGATACTGAATTATCTTGCCGTTATCTAGGCTCGTTACCCTATATTTTACGTAAAATCAGATTACCTTGAAAGTTACAAGCGTCGAAAGACTTAGTACTAAATCTTTCGACTTCTGCTTTCGAATTTTAACATGCATAACCAGCAAGTTAATTCTTTGTTATAGGTGAAACATCAGGTAAAACATAAGCTTGTTCCATCGGAAATAAGTATAAAAAAAACCGGCCAAGTGCGAGTCGGACTCGCACACGAAGGGTTCTGTGCCATTATCTATAATCAAAAATGCAAAAAAATCGTTTATTGTATGAGAGCCCCCTTAAATATTTATTTTATTCTATTTTTTAGTATTTGTTGTTATAGCGACAACAGAAATACATCATCTGTGAACATTTCAACTCTAACTATCACGGTTCATGAGATACAGCCTGGTGACAGACAACGGAGTCTTAGTAATAGGGTTCTGTTTTACCCTTTGGGTATGGAATCCTAAAAATAATAATTTTGATAGTCGACATATTAAATTAGACATTTATTATATCAGCTAAGACACAACACAACCCGTAGTGACTGATGATGATAAACAACGTTTCCAGGTGGTTGCCAAGATCTTGGAGCGCAAGGAGCGTCAGCCGGTGAAGATAGATTTCAAGATCTATCTCACTGAGAACACCGCGACGCGTTGGGAAGCTGTAAGTAGACAAGAATAACAATTATAATGCTGGACAATCCACACAGCATCATCTAACCCCAAGCTAAGCAGAGCTTGTGTTATGGGTACTAAATGACTGATATACTTAATACAAAACATTACATACATACATATTTTTTATTATACATAGAAAATACCCAGAATAAATATTTGCAGATCGTACAAACATTTATCCCAAGGCGGGAATCGAACCCGCAACCCCTTGCGTGCGGACATTCGCCAGCCGTGTCACATCGGTCGTAATTTTTTTTTATATATTTTTATTTTCCAGGATAGATAATTTAGTGTAATCAAATATTTTGCATCTAATATTTACCCTATCTACCTTATATCTACATATTTTATAATAACTAAATTTTTCTAACTGCGGGTCTTTAAATAAATAAATAATAAATAAATGATGCTGGACAACTCACACAGCATCATCTAGCCCCAAGCTAAGCAGAACTTGTGTTATGTTGTTGTGTTGTGTTTGTGGTCGGTCGCTTTACTATAGGTGTAATTATTAATCTGAATTATAATATTTTCAGGTGGTATCAGGAGGCAGTATGTTCCTGCGTGTACCGAGTGTGCTTCAGGCCGGCAGCAAGGAGAGCTTCTTACTTCTTCTGGACTTTGCTGAGGAACGTCTCGGGTGCACCAAGTCAGTATAGATATAATAATAATAATAATGCTGGACAATCCACACAGCATCATCTAGCCCCAAGCTAAGCAGAGCTTGTGTTATGGGTACTAGATGACTGATATACTTAATACAATACATTACATACATAGATATATATTTTTTTATTATACATAGAAAATACCCAGAACACCCGGAACAAATATTTGCAGATCTTACAAATATTTATCCCAAGGCGGGAATCGAACGCAACCTCCTTCGTCGCAGGCGGACACTCGCCCGCCGCGCCACATCGGTTGTCATCAAATGCGAGCTTAACAAGAGTTATATTTATTTATTACTAGCATGCAAAGTCTCAGCCCGATCGGTTTAAAATTGACAAAGTTTCATACAAACTATCATCCCTTATTTTATCCCCTTGGGGGTAGAATTAATCAAAATCCTTTCTTAGCGGATGCCTACGTCATAACATCTACCAGCATGCCAAATTTCAGCCCGATCCGTCCAGTGGTTTGGGCTGTGCGTTGATAGATCACTATGTCAGTCAGTCAGTCAGTCACCTTTGAGTTATATATATTTAGATGAATATTTGTTTTCAGCTGCATCATCTGCGTGCTGAAATCCCGCCAGGACCGCGCCACACTCCTGCGCACTTTCATGTTTATGGGCTTCCAGGTAAGCTTCTAAAACAGCGCCATCTAGCGCCTAACTAAGGGAAGCTTGTAATATGTGAACCAGTTAACTGATAAAATTCTTAAATACTGATTTGTAAATCATAAGAGGTCTAGTGGGAGTAAGCCTTCTGTACCTAAGGTCGAGGGTTCGAATCCGGTCGTGTACTAATAGATTTTTCTGTACGAAAAATTAAAGTGTACAATGCCAGTGCGCTCAAACGGTGAATTAAAATATCGTGAGGAAACCAGTTAGTATTCTAGCAGTGGCGATGGGATTACAACCTGCCACATATGGAATACCAACTGCTGCAAAATGTGGGTATATATATAATAATAATAATGCTGGACGATCCACACAGCATCATCTAGCTCCAAGCTAAGCAGAGCTTGTGTTATGGGTACTAGATGACTGATATACTTAATACAATACTATATTACTTACATAGATATTTTTTATTATACATAGAAAATACCCAGAACACCCGGAATAAATATTTGCAGATCGTACAAACATTTATCCCAGGGCGGGAATCGAACCCGCAACCTCTGCGTCGCAGGCGGACATTCGCCCGCCGCGCCACATCGGTCGTCGAATGTAATATTTGGATGTACCTCTGACTATCTCTCTTATACATTAGTAATCTCAAGTAGGGACTTGATTTCAAGAAAAAAAATCATTATTCAATTCTTAGGAGTAAGTAGTCAAAGTTTCTTAGAGTAGTCATTGTGAAAGGGTTTGTCCGGGGAAGTACTACCACCGTACCTATTCCTGCCACCAAGCAGTGATACTCGCATTGCTGTGTTCCGGTTTGAAGGGTGTGTCTGCCGGTGACATTACAGGCACATGAGGCAACACCTGTATGCCTAAGGTTGGTGGATGCTGAGTAGTGCATCATAGGGCATGTACCCAACGTGTGTGATTTACAAGGCAATGTTATAATGGTCACCACTTAAGGTGGAACAAGTCGTTACTATTTCCATACAAACGCTGTAATTGAATATCTCTACTATTTATTAACGTGCGTCCGAAATTACAAGCGTCGATAGATTTAGTACTAAACCTTTCGACGCTTGTAACTTTCAAGGTAATCTGATTTTACGTACGCACGTTTATAAATAGTAGAGATATTCAGTTACAGCGTTTGTATGGAAATAGTAACGATAACGACTTGTTCCACCTTAACATCAGGTGGGCCATATGACATAAATACTTTTGTTTGTTACCAGGTACTGCCTCCAGGCTCTCCACTCATGCCTCGTGAGATCGACCATCCTGATTACATCTTTCTGCATTACACCATGCAGTAATCGAACCGCTACGTACTCGGAATCTAATATTTACTGGGAAAACTGGGTTACGATGGGTAAAAACTGAGTTGCGATGGGTAAAAACTGGGTTACGATGGGTAAAAGTCTGTAAAAGTGGATTGTGTTGGGTAAACTGAGACAGTTGATTTGAAAGTGGGAAAATGATGGGTTAACATCTGGGATGAATCAAGAGTTAAGGAAGAATTGGTATTTTTACTTTTACTAGTTGGATAAAATAATCATTAATACAGCTTACTCAACATTATAATAATAAATTAAATGCTTTTAGTCCTTAAGCACGTTCATACTAAAGATTTTACAGTTTTTACTCTTTTTACAGTCCCTGGCGTTTTTTTAAAGGTTTTTTCCTTTTTTTCCGAGTACTATTGCGTTTTCAGATTCTGTCAATAATTACATTTTATATCAGTATTGGATGCACCTCTATTGAATTGTAATCACAAGCTTGTAGCGTTCAAGAGTTACGTAGTTTAGATATAGTGTTTATTATATTAGTGAGTCACTGGAATTTCTTTTGGAGAACTTTTTACATACATAACCAAAGTTCTACTAGAGAATATCTAGTTTTATAACATTAAGTAACATTCTATAACTTCAAGTTTTTTAATTATTAAAGTACCGTACTAAACATCCCAAGGTTCAGAGAGTTATTTTGTAGAGTATGATTGAACTCTCGATAGCGCATCTCCGTATCAAGGGGAGGGTCGTGGGTTCGTATCCCACTCGAGGAAATTTTTCGGGATAATATAAAAATGGTACTAGTGTTTTTCATTTATTGGAAAATTATTTTCTGATGTTTCAGTCTTATCAGTCCATCTAATTGCAATTAAAAAAACTTTTGTGTGTAATTAGTGCCTCAAAAGAAAATCAGTTTATTATTTCTACTAACGCAGTTAATAAAAACTGATTTGGTAGAAGTAATTTGTCTTAAAATAATATATTTTGTTCTTAAACTTGTAATTTTAATAATTACCGTCGTGTACTTTAATTTGAAACTGGGTGGGAGCGAGTTAAAAATAAGTTAAATATATACCTTAAGTTCACAAATTTTTTCAAAATCTTTTATATCCTCACTTTTATGACACAAATTATCCACTAACTTACAATTGGCTAAGATTTCATTGTTTCAAACTTTAGAAATAAAGTAACATGTCAAAAACTCGATTTTACGTTAGTAGATGACTCACCAACACTCACTCACTCACTCTAACACTTAGGTTGATAGACGCATTGTATAACACGTTCCTAATAAGCGTGACCTGCGACTGTTATAGGTGATGGTAACTACTTAACATCTGCTATCTGCTTGTACCATCAGCACATAGAAAAAAAATGGTTACTTAGTGTTATTGATCACTCTTCAACATCTTACAATCATCCGTTAGTTAAGCATTTTATCTCATTGGCTAATACAGTGGATGTTCACTGCAAGTTTTTCTGAGGCAACGACCCGTTCTACTAACGGATCCGTGTAGGATATTGGAATCAGGCATAAGTCGCTATTTAAAGCACCCGTAACTTGAGTGTAGTAACAGAAGGTAAAAAGCTAAGAATCAGTTGGTGGGTATTTTCACAACTAAAATACATTTAAAGTAATCTTTCATGATATGTTTAGATTAGTCTAGTTTAAGCATTTTATTTTTCTCTAGTATTAAGATTGTCGGGTTGGTATTGTATTATGATAAACTATTTTCTGTGCCTTTTATTCATACTTTTTCTTATGCTACTGCTGGTGGAACAAGCGTATGGCCCACCTGATGTTAAGTGGTAATTATTACCCACAAGGTATTTGTCTTGTCTGTTTGCCTCAGGTCGATGGACGCAGCGCAGTGCATCGTAGGGCACGTTCCTGTGACCTGCGAGGTAATGCTTTGTTATAGGTGATTGTTACCACTTAACATCAGGTGGGTTATCTGCTTGTTCCGTCAATTAGTCATATAAAAAAATATCATAGATTTGAGGCACAGATTGGTTTAACTACGGTCCTTCAATCGTTCCTTAATTTTAATAAAATACGGTCCTATATTTTAAGTATTGTCCTGTTTTCCATACCGATTCATTTAGGACCGCTATAGAATAGTTTCATTATGTATTCATTAATTGACAGAATAAAGGTATTAATATCCAATTTTGTGTTTTATTTTTAGTTATAATAATAATGCGGGACAATACCCACAGCATCATCTAGCCCCAAGCTAAGCAGAGCTTGTGTTATGGGTACTAGATGACTGATATACTTAATACAATACATTACGTGCATAGATATTTTTTTATTATACATAGAAAACACGCAGAACACCCGGAATAAGTATTTGCAGATCGTGCAAACATTTATCCCAAGGCGGGAATCGAACCCGCAACCTCCTGCGTCGCAGGCGGACATTCACCCGAAACGCCACATCAGTCTTCAACTAGGTACCTATTCAATTATTTATACAGGCTGATGTTTTGAGAAGGGTGGAGATGAACAATTCCGAAAAGTCCTGAAAGGGGTAATGCTCTCAATTTATAAGAAAAACACTTGACGGAAATCGATACAAATTATTTTTTAAATTTTGGCTAGATGAGATGTTGCTGTGAGATTGTTCAGCATTATTATTATTATCTATGCTAATACTATTTTAAAGAGGAAAGATTGTTTGCATTGAATAGGCCCCGAAACTACTTTGGACCGATTTGAGAAATTCTTTCACTGTTGGGAAGCTATACTATCCCCGGGTGACATAGGCTATATATTTTCAAAAACCTAGGGATCTTTACTAAAACCCGTGCAAAACCGGGACGGTTAGTGTAATATACAATCTATAATATAAAAATGAATCGCAAAATGTTCGTGAGCGCATAACTCAACAACGCCTGAACCAATTTGGCCAATTCTTTTTTTAAAATGTTTGTTGAAGTTCAAAGATGGTTTTTACGGCGAGAAAAATTCGAATAATTGCCGGAAAACCCCTAAAACAGCCCTTTTCTTTTTCCCATACAAACGTTTTCTAACTAAAACGAGCTTTATTGCTATATCATAAAGTTCATATTGAATTACAAGCACCCACTGTTGTTTAAACAATGTAGGTATGTTCCTAACGTCAAAGAGTCAATTTGCACTTTATTACCTCTGCACAAAGTTCAAATTCAATCATATCTATCAAAACAGTGTGCGTTGGAGCACAGATAAACAAAAAAAAAGAAAACGAAATCGAATAGTTCAATTTGGTCGGCTTCGCGATATTATTTCATTTGTTTAACTTTAAAATGCATTAGTTTTCAAGTCATTACAATAGTCAAACAAAACCAGCGTTACCAAAAGTGTTTTATTATTTTAAGTTTTTATTATTTCATATCCTTATTTTAAATACGGCTTGAAGGATTTAACTCCAAGTCATATCAAATTTAAAAAAAGTTGAAACAACAACAAACTGTCAATGTCAGTTTTTTTTTTCTTGGATTTTCGGTTACCTACTCTAATGTTTGCAGTTTGCTTTTGTCAATTGATACACGAAACGAATTCGTACCTATATAGTATTTTGTGCAGTGTTTATTGTGACAAAATAATCTATACAAATAAATAAAATTGAAGTGTCTGTTTGTAATATTAAAATAACCGCTTTTTACTACATGCATATGAATGTATATGCGATACATATACCAAAATAGCATTTTTTTAAATGTTTGTCTGTCTGTCTGTCTGTTTGTTCCGGGTAATCTCTGGAACGGCTGGACCGATTTCGACGGGACTTTCACTGGCAGATAGCTGATGTAACAACGAGTAACTTAGGCTACTTTTTATCCCGAAATAATAACGTGAACGGGAAAAAACTGACACGCGGGCGAAACTGCGAACGGCCGCTATTTTATGCCGTATTAACGCCATCTGTTGGCGGATGGATGGAAGTGGCTAGCTTTATTCTTTAACAAGTTGTTACGAGAAGAGGCGATCTCGGACGAATGGTGCAACAGCTCGCTGGTGCCCATCTTCAAAAACAAGGGTGATGTACAGGATTGTAACAACTATAGAGGAATAAAGCTCATGTCACACAGTATGAAAATTTGGGAAAAGGTTGTAGCGCGACGGATGAGAGAAGAAAGTGAGGTATCACAGAACCAGTTTGGATTCATGCCTGGGCGCGGGATTATGGATGCCATCTTTGCGCTTCGTCAACTTTGTGAGAAACACAGACGAGTACACAAAAATTTGCATATGGTGTTCATAGATCTTGAGAAGGCGTATGATAGAGTACCCCGAGAGGTTCTGTGGTGGAGTCTGAAAGTTAAGGGAGTGCCTGAGAAGTACATACAGCTCATTCGAGCTATGTACGATCGAGCGAGTACTCACGTCCGGTCTGAGGCCGGAGTTACCGCCAAGTTCAATGTGGGTGTAGGCTTGCATCAGGGGTCGGCTTTGAGCCCTTATTTGTTTTTCCTGGTGATGGATGCTCTGACATCAGACATACAGGAAGAAGCACCCTGGTGCATGCTGTTTGCCGATGACATTGTTCTGGTTGGAGAAGATGCGCTTGAGGTCCAGAGCAGACTAGGAAAATGGTGGGATAAATTGGAGAGTGTCGGACTGAAGATCAGTAGAACCAAAACAGAGCATCTGTTTTGTGACTTCGGTGGTCCATCCAATTTTATCCCAATAGCCTTAGATGGTGTATTAGGGATACACCAGTTTGTTCCGATTTCGGTACCTCGGCTCATTGATACAGAGCGACGGCGATATTGGCCGAGACGTGAAGAATAGAATAAATGCGGGATGGATGAAATGGCGACAGGTCTCAGGAACCACGTGTGATCCGAAAATGCCCCTTAAACTTAGGGGGAAAGTTTACAAAATGATTATTAGACCTGTCGTATTGTATGGATCTGAGTGTTGGACAACTAAAGGGACTAATGAAAGAAGGGTACTTGCGGCAGAGATGCGAATGTTGAGATGGATATGTGGAGTTACTAGAATGGACAAGATACGAAATGAGTATATCAGGGGTAGTTTGAAAGTAACGGAAAAATTGAGGAGCAATAGGATAGCGTGGTATGGGCATGTCATGAGGAGGGAGGGGGAGGGGGATATGACGGCTGATAGAGGGGAGTGGAAGAAAAGAACATGTTGTGCCGACCCCACATAAAGTGGGATAAGGGCAGGAAGATGATGATAACGCCATCTGTTGGCGACATCGAGTACTACTTCAGTTAAGATTTGTAAGTAAAAATGTTTACCGCCCAACGAAGTGGGCACGGGTCAGCTAGTACATTTTCAGGAAGCTGGACTGGTCAAAAATCGGTATAAATATAAACGGTGACATTCTGAATAACTTGCGTTTTGCAGATGATATTGTGTTGCTAGCAGAAAACCATACACATCTTGAATATATGCTCAATACTCTAGACGAGGAAAGCCAGAAGTGTGGATTGTGCATGAACGCGAGTAAGACATTCGCTATGACAAATGACGTGGAATACCCTATTGCAGTCCAGTCAAGAAATATAGAGTATGTGGAAGAATATCCATACTTAGGGAGAATCATTTCGTTCCATGATACTACACCCCGAGAAGTAAAGAGACGCATAAAGAAGGCATGGAGTGCATATTGGTCGCTTAAAGAAGTGTTTAAGTCAAAGATATCGATTAAACTAAAAAAGAAAGCAATGGACACCATAGTCTTACCGACTCTACTCTACGGATGTCAAAGCTGGGCTCTTAATAAAAGCACCATCCACAAAATTCAGGTTTTCCAAAGAGCGGCTGAGAGAAGCATGTTGGGACTGAAACTGAGTGACAGAAAGAAAAACAGCGACATACGAAAGACAACCAAACTAATCGACGCCGCAGAAATGGCATTTAAACTTAAGTGGCGATGGGCTGGACATATAGCGCGAACAATAGATGGAAGATGGGGTGAAAAAATAATTCACTGGTACCCCAGGAACATAAAACGTCCGCGGGGAAGGCCAAAACGTCGATGGCGCGATGATATTATGGGCATAGCTGGTGCTACCTGGACACGTTTAGCCCAACAAAGAACTGTCTGGAAAGGGTTGGAGGAGGCCTATGCTCAAAAATGGGCAGCCCTACAATAAAGAAAAATAAAATATATATATTCATTAATAAATAATAAACAAGTGATTAAATAAGTGATAAATGTATGGTTTTGAATATTATTATTATTTTAAATGAATTTTGTTAATATTGAATTTTATGTGTATGGGAATAAATGGCTTTTATTATTATTATTATTATTATTTAAGGCACTTAAAGGAATCTACATAAGATTCTACACTTTTTGATAGATTCTATAATAGTATGAAACATCGCCTTCAGCTTGCAAATCTTGTGGAACGCCATCTTCCGTCGTCAATTGGAACCGTTGGTCGATTAGTGGGAAAAACGTGTCGCACACGTATGATTTTTGAATCTCCGTAAGGTAGATCTTGCCACAGCTTTCATGCTCCATAGACTCCTAAAAGGATAGAAAAAAATATTATCGTATAATAACTATCTACCTACTTAAATAAGGTACAGCGTATCGCATATGTTGCTACTTCTTTACACACACACAGGGTTCCGTATACAAAGGGTAAAACGGGACCCTATTACTAAGACTCCGCTGTCTGTCTGTCTGTCCGTCTGTCACCAGGCTGTATCTCACTAAGCATATGGACTAAAGTTTCTTATTCTATGGTATCTCATGAACCGTGATAGATACGAGTTGAAATTTTCACAGATGATGTATTCTTGTTGCCGCTATAACAAATACTAAAAAACTGAATAAAATATTATTCTTTCTTTCCTTTCAAAAAAAGGCTCCAAGGCATGTGCAGTGAACTTCACGCTAGTTTAAGTAGTACCTACCTAGTCAATTATTTACCTATTTGCTAATAAAGTTTTTTGTTTAAAAGTTTTTTCGTTGGAAGCCAAGAAAATAGAAATAGCTTCACGCCTTTCATCCTTAGGCATGGTAGACATCCTCTCCCATCTCTTAGTACCAAGTACCTACTCGAGATTTGTTAAGGATGTCTAAGGGGGTAATCAGAGGTATGTGTAAATTACATTTGGCACATACCCACTTTATACCCTGCTTCGTATTCTATGTGACAGGTTGCAAGCCAAAAAAGTTTTATCTATCTATCAAGCAACTCGCCGCTGCTAGAATACAAGATACAACTAGAAGTTTTCCATCACCATTTGAAAGCAATGCTAGGTTCGCGGGAAGGCAGTGGTCGGTGGATTAAATGGTTCTTCCTGGAAAGGACGCCTATACCCCGCAGCAGGTATCTGCTTCTGCTGGATATTTTATTTTTATTTATTTTTTATTTTAATAATGATGCTGGACAATCCAAACAGCATCATCTAGCCCCAAGCTAAGCAGAACTTGTGTTATGGGTACTAGATGACTAATATACTTAATACATAGATATTTTTTATTATACATAGAAAATACCCAGAACACCCAGAATAAATATTTGCAGAATGTACAAATATTTATCCCAAGGCGGGAATCGAACCCGCAACCTCCTGCGTCGCAGGCGGACATTCGCCCGTCGCGCCACATCGGTCATCGGAAATGCTGATGATGACCTTGTAAATAGAGGAGCCGCCAATAACCCACGATGACTCAATATCTTGTCGTCCGTTGATATATTCTATAGCCTCGTCTATGCTCTGCACCACTATCACTCCATCTGGCACCTGGAAACAGACAGACATTCATTTATTTTAACTAGAAACCTTTTTAGTAGTAGAGCTCTTAGTGAAGGGCTCGTCCGGGGAAGTACTACCACCTTAGACGAGTAAACCATCGTCTAAGACTACCACCATGCCTATTTCTGCTGCTAAGCAGCGCAGCGTGCTCCAGTTTGAAGAGTGTGCGTGATGCCTTAGGTTGATAGACACTTGGCAGTCACCAATTAACATCAAGTGGGTCTTTAGTTTGTAGCTTGTTCTATCAACAAAATTGCTTTATACAAAAAAAAATACTTTTTTTTTCAAAAGCAGAATTTTTTTATACAAATGTATAAAAAAAATTTGAAATTTGATTGATTCATTTTGTCATCTTTTGAAGCAACATAGCTTTTTATAACTTTTTCTAAAGTAGGTATATTTTATGTTTAAAAATCGTTGTAGACAAGTGTTTTCGAATACATTTTTTTTTATTTATTTAAGATTGACGACCGATGTGGCGCGGCGGGCGAATGTCCGCCTGCGACGCAGGAGGTTGCGGGTTCGATTCCCGCCTCGGGATAAATGTTTGTACGATCTGCAAATATTTATTTCGGGTGTTCTGGGTATTTTCTATGTATAATAAAAAATATCTATGTACGTAATATATTGTATTAAGTATATCAGTCATCTAGTACCCATAACACAAGCTCTGCTTAGCTTGGGGCTAGACGATGCTGTGTGGACTGTCCAGTATTATTTATTTATTTATTTATTTACTCCCAGGTATGGTAGATATCCCCCCAGATCTCATAGTACCAAGCAGGTACCTACTCAAGATTCTTTAAGGATGTCTAAGGGGGTTAGCCAGAGGTACATTCATGTATTACATTAGGTAAATACCTTTTTTTTTTTTTTAATAATTCTGGACAGTCCACACATCATCATCTAGCCCCAAGCTAAACAGAGCTTGTGTTATGCGTACTAGATGACTGATATACGTATTACAATACATTACATATATAGATATTTTTTACATAGAAAACACCCAGAACACCCGGAATAAATATTTGCAGATCGTACAAACATTTATCCCAAGGCAGGAATCGAACCCGCAACCTTCTGCGTCGCAAGCGGACATTCACCCGCCGCGCCACATCGGTCGTCATACCTACTTTTTTAATAGCTGGTACTTCATATGTGACAGGTTTCAAGCCTATTAGCACTGTAAAAAATACAAACTGGTTTCCTCAGGATGTTTTCCTTCACCATTTAAGAGCACTCGCTAAGTCTAAATTTAATTAAACATCTAAATGTTAGTATTTATAATATTAAGTAGAATTGGTAACTATATCTTACATTTTCCTTAAGTTTCTCAGCATGTCGTGTTAACACAATATTGACTCGGCCAGCCAAAGGTCTGTATTTATCTGGGATACAATCCCAGGTGACTCGTCCCATGATTACTGCATTTGTTTTCGACGGATCCGTCACTTTTGTGGTCATTGAACTGAAGTAGGCCATTTCTTTTCTGAAATCAGTATTTTAATTATAAAATTACTAGACGATTACAATTTTTTACCAGTTCCCGTTATTTTTTGGGATAAAAAGTAGCCTATTCCAGATTACAATTGATATTTATTCCAAATTTCATTAAAATCAGTCCACTAATTAGAGCGTGAAAGAGGAACAAACATCTATCCATCCATCCAAACATTCACATTTATAATATTAGTAGGATAATGGTTGTGTAAGCATAATTTAGATTTAAAAAAGGTGTATTTTTGTGAGGTTCCCATCAAAGTCAGGATTGAATAACCAGTGACTCGTAGAATCAAAAGTATTTACTACAAGACATATAGTAGTTCTTGGTTTCAAAGACTTGAGAATTTTTCATGCTACTGCTGGTGGAACAAGATAGATAGGTAGAAAACTCTTTATTGTACACCACAAGGACATAAACAGTTATAGTTTTTATAGAAGCTACAGCGAAGTACAATGGGCGGTCTTATCGCTGTGAGCGATCTCTTCCAGACAACCTTAGGATGGACTGGATTTTAAAAATCATTACAAGGCGGTGTCATAAAAACAGGATACATATACTAGTTTATTAGACAAAGGCGAAACTATTTTATATAAAGTTAACTAAGTAAATAATATACCTTTAATATATAATACATATTATGAATACATACATCAACATACATAGAAAAATATAATACTTACTTTACATATTTTATAAAAATACATACCATACATACTAGTAAATACACTAATGTAATAAATAATATATATACATAAACAATATATATCCCAACTGATGTGAAGTGGTAACCATCACCTATAACTAACCACTGCCTTGTTCGCACATTCGGTACCTACCCAAAGACGCACTACCCTGCATTACAACCTGAGGTATACTCATGTGCCTGTAATTTACCCAGCATCCACACCCTTCAACCCAGAAAACAGTAATGCAAGCATCACTGTTTGACGGCAGAAATAAGTATGGTGGTAGTACTTCCCCGGACAAGCCCTTTCACTAATAGCTCTACTACTATAGGTACTATAGGTGTTGGCATGTGTACAAAAATATGCTCTACTTACTTCAACCTCCAAGGTAAGGTTCCATTTATTCCTATGCCCATATTGTCACAAGCCGCTGCAATAAGATTTAGTTTGATTCTTGACATATTTCTGTTATAACCTTATCTACAATATCCCGAGTCGGCAACAGGGAAATTATCACTGGGCTACTGGGCAAGATGTATGTAGGTATGTTTCTTATCACTGAAACTGAATAAATTAAACTCGTGCGCACGGAAGAACTTATTATATAGGGAATGTGTGCATGTGTGCGTGTGAGTGATGCAAAGTAAACAAATAAATGTGTAACAAATATTATTAGTTCGATTGAACAAAAACGAAACAAATTAGATCGAAATTCAAAACATTTTACCGGCTTGCTTTGTTTGCATGTAGTGTTGCCAGCGCGTGTTCTCAAGAAAGGCCATAACTCAATTTCCCAGAGGCTGATTTTTGACTGCAAGGATCGTTAAAAAAATTAATTAAAGACCCTGGATTTTTGAAATGATGACGTAAATGATTACTTATTATTATTACTATACTACCTAAAGTCACTGTGCGTATATCGGTCACCCAGAGCAAATCCAATGTTAGATGCCTCTCAATTAGCTCTTATGGTACGGGAAGTAATCAGCGAGAGTAGCGCATGAAAGCTAAGATTTTTTTATTTTTTAGTTACTCTACCGATGCACAGAGAAAAAGTTATTATCATAAAAACTATTTGTCTCAGGATCTGTCGTAGCCAATTGTATTTTTCGGTCACCCCGACACTCTTTGAGGTAGTCTAAATGGCGAAAATCACTTAATCTGGCAACACTAGCTGGGTAAACTGTTTTGGTTTGGCATATGTATCATTATGTCAATGTCAAAATGATTTTTATGTCGACTGATGTCTATATGTATAGTCATTGTTAGTAAGCTGCGCTGTCTGGGCAGTTTGACATTGACATTCACATTACAGACAAGTGAAATTGTTTTAATGCAATTTTTTTACTAGGGGGTTAAAAATACTTTCTATAAATAAATGAAGCAATTACAATCAATACTTACAAATGAAGAAAAGTAATCGCTTTGGCCGTTGCAGAACAAAAGTGTGGTCATATTTGAACTAGGTACTTATGTAGGGTACAGTAAGGTACATTATAGTATATTGGAATTACCTAATTTAATAAACTAGGTAGATAGGGTAAATCTAAATGCATACGCGATACGGTACCAGAAAAATAAAGGATAGATTCGTTTATTATGGTTCCGTACCCAAAGGATTCAAACGGGACCCTGTTACTAAGACTTCGCGTCTGTCTGTCTGTCCATCTGTCAACAGGCTGTACCTATCTCATGAACCGTGATAATTATATTTCACATTTTAGTTGTGAACGATTCAACATGTTCATGTGGTAGAGTGAGACCAGAGTCATTTCATATTTTAGTTTATATTAGTAGTACCTAGTAGAGCGCTTAGTGAAGGGCTCGTCCGGGGAAGTACTACCACCATGCCTCTTTCTGCCGCCGAGCAGCGCAGTGTGTTCCGGTTTGAAGGGTGTGGGTACCGGTGTAATTACAGGCTCATGAGGCTCAACACCTGTATCCCTCAGGTTGATGAACGCAGCGCAGTGTATAAGGCACGTTCCTAACTAACGTGACCTACAAGGCAATGCTTTGTTATAGGCTATGGTAACCACTTAACATCAGGTGGGCCATATGCTTTGTGCCATCAGCAAATTATATAAAAAAAATTGCTCGAATTGTTTAAAATATAAAGAAAAAGGAAGTTGGTACAGTACCTACATAATTAATGTATACTTATGATACTGTGCCTTGAAATTTGTTCTGTAACGCTATTTTATAAGTGAATAAATTTAATAAATTACGAACCCAGAAATAACTACTTTGGGACTTTCCAATACTAGGTACCTACCTACCTACCTATTAATGTAAACGTAAATAAATACAAGGGTTTTGAATACTTAAAAAAGCTAATTGAGCATTAATAAGTATTCATGGCGCTATTATAATTGGGTTTCAGGAATAGGACAGGACAGATTACCCATTGATTTTATTGGGCATTAAATCATTGTAGGTACTAAATTACAGGTACAATAATTGGTACAATATTGGTAATATGATAAGGTAAGTACTTTATTGTTTTTATACGACATTTTTCAATTATTTGTAGGAAAATAAATGAAGGAGAAAGCTGCATTTGCAACACCCTGGATAGATAGGGATGGTCATAGGTACTGTGTACTCTATAGATTTGCTAAAAGCTCGCGAGGGACGAGCGCAGAGGGAGGAGAAAATAGGTATTACCTATTCACTCACTATTCAACAATTTTTAGCAGCAGTGTCCATGGCGTTATCACTCAATACAAATGTGATGTGCCGTATTTGAGGAAAGTTTGTCCAAATTATCAATAGATGTCGCAAAAATAAGTTAAGTAATTAGAAAGTTTTTATATTAATAATATTGGCATTTTAAGTGTCCCACACTACTAATTGTGTGAGATAATCATTTGCTATTTAATGCAAGATTTTTTACTATTTATTTGAAATTTCAGGCTTTTACAGTCAGAAATCGGTCTCTGGCAAATTGGGTTTCGGTCTTTTTTGAAAACACACGCTGGCAACACTAGTAATGTCTACCGTTTTGCTCTGTGTCCGTGTTTGTTTTACATTTTCCTAAAAAAAGCTTTCACATGCTCTTCCCGGTAATATTAGTGATATTTGGACGATGACTGTGCTGTGTTTGGACTCCGTATATTCGGCCTTTGCTGATAAACTACTGCTTTTCCACCTGGACTTGGATTTGGCTTGTAATTTGGTTACCGGCGATACTTCGATCTCCAGCGATGAATAGAGCTGATCAAACGTGTTGTGTGTGCAAAACTATCTTATGATTACCTATTAGCTACGGAAAAGGTGTAAATTTAAAATATATATCATAATTATGAACAATGTGCATTTATGTTTTCATAGCATTCCCAAGTATGTAGTAGTAACCCACCCCACGACTAGAAAATAATATAGGTATATGATAGGGGTACTGGGTAGGTAGGTTTCTATAGATAAAAGTTTGCCCAAATTAGCACGAGATGTCGCTACACGCTCAAATCTTTGAATGATGCCTCTATCTCCAGTATAAAAGTTACTTTATGGCAGTGTCTTCTAACGCGTTGGGTGAGGGTGCCGCGTTCTCGTTTTATTCCCGGCAAAATTTCTCGCAATTTTTGCATGGCACCAAAAACATTGGCAATTTTTCGCGTATCGGACCAAAAAGTTAGATAAATTGTAGGTAACATGTTTATAGTCAGTGGTAGGTAATGTATAATGAAAAATGTCTTGATAATTTCAGTGTAATAACGTAGGTTTTTTGTGAAGTATTGTTTATGAATTTTGTGCAGTTTGCGTGTGTCAGTAGGCATGTAATAGATTTAAAAAACAGAGTGCAATGAACACCAATGTGATGTAAGGAAGCTGCAGTTGGAAGCTGTGTGTGGGGTGAGTTACCTATTTGCATATTTATTTGACTATTTTGTAGCCTATGTTGTAAACTCCTGTCTATAAACTATAAACCTAGGGTAGTAGGTACTTTATCATCCGTGGTCTAAATAAAAGTAACTAGGTAAGTAAGTCCCATATTCTACCAATACCTACGCTAGTGCCGATAGCTTTATGTGCGAGTACCTATATTTGGTAGTAGGTACCTACCTAGGTACATACTACCTACCTTCTGTAAGTACCTACTGTAAGTACCTACCTACATACCTACCTAGTGTCCTACCACGTGAATAGGTAGGTAGGTACAGTTTTTGTTTTAAATTAGCAGGGTGCACCTACCTAAGTGCTCATAGCCTACCTACGTCTACTCTCCGTTTCCAAGGCACTAGACAGGTAGGTTCCTACAACTTGTTGATGGTACAAGCACATGGTCGACCTGATGTTAAGCGGTTACCATCACCTTTCGAACCAAAGCAGCAACACTGCTTAGCGGTAGAAACATGCATGGTCTTCTTATTAAGTATACCTACCAAAAAGTTGGTAGGTATGTGGGTAAATTAGGTAGGTAGGTAGGTACCTACCATAAAAACCATATTATACCCTTTTGCCCCTTTCTGGAGGAATACCAATCAACAATCACCGATGGCAAAATTCGTAAAACATGTAGGTAGGTAGGTACCTACACCACCCCACCACCACCACAACACTACACCAAGTTTCGTCCGATCAGTTGTAAAATACCACCTGTTTGTACCAACAAACTGACAGAGAAAAGCAAATTTTGCCAGAATTGAAACAAAGATTCGTCGCTCGCTCAGTCAACAATAGATACAAATGTTTGTTTTTTAGGGTTCCGAACCCAAAGGGTAAAACGGGACTTTATTACTAAGACTCCGCTGTGTGTCTGTCCGTCTGTCACCAGGCTGTATCTCATTAACCGTCATAGTTAGGGAGTTGAAATTTTTTCAGATGATGTATTTCTGTTGCCGCTACAACAACAAATACTAAAAAAACAGAATAAAATGAATATTTAAGGGGGCTCTTACACAACAAACGTGATTTTTTTCCCGTTTTTATTATAGACTAGTAGTCCGTCCCGGCTTCGCACTAGTTTTAGTAAGGATCCCTAGTTTTTTTGAAAAAATATTATAGCCTATGTCACCCGGAGATAGTGTAGCTTCCCAACGGTGAAAGAATTTTTGAACTCGGTCCAGTAGTTTCGGAGCCTATTCAATGCAAACAAACAAACAACAAATCTTTCCTCTTTATAATATTAGTACTTATAGATATGATTTTTATGATAGATTACGGAACCCTTCGTGCGAGAGTCCGATTAGCACTTGGCCGGTTTTTTTTACTTCAAATACCTACCTACCTTCTGAACACTATTTAGATTCATTAAAAATAGTAGATCTACCTACCTACATCGACTCTTGTTTGTTTAGACGTTTCTTTAAATAGTGCCGGTGATATACATAACCCTGATGCTTACATTGCCTATCTAGATTGTATACTTGTACCTACCAATGTTTAAATACATTGAATTAAGTGTCTCATATAAGTTCTAAGATTTTAAGAAGTTAGATCGTAGTAGTAGAAGCTCTTAGTGAAGGGCTCGTCCGGGGAAGTACTACCACCATGCCTATTTCTGCCGCCAAGCAGCGCAGCGTGTTCCGGTTTGAAGGGTGTGGGTGCCGGTGTAATTACAGGCACATGAGGCTTAACACCTGTATGCCTCAGGTTGAGTGACGCAGAGCAGTGAATTAAAGGCACGTTCATAACTGTGACCTACAAGGCAATGCTTTGTTATAGGCTATGGTAACCACTTAACATCACGTGGGCCATATGCTTGTTCCATCAGCAAATTGTATAAAAAAAAAATAGTAGTAGAGCTCTTTGTGAAGGGCTCATGCGGGGAAGTATTACCACCGTGTACCATGCCTTATTTCTACCGCCAAGCACGGTTTGAAGGGTGTGGGTGCCCGTGATAGTGGGTGCCCTGTAGAAGAATCAAGTTCACCGACATAGCTCTCAGAATCAGCAAGTTGAAATGAGAATGGGCAGGCCTTATAGGTCGTAGAACCTTTGGGCAGCAACCGTTAGAGAATAAAGGTTTTCAAATGCTCCCCATGAACCGAAAGATAAAGTTTACACCCACCCACCTATATATAAAATTTATTTGCTTTCGATTTGAAGAACTAATAATAATTACAATACATTACATACATAGATATTTTTTATTATACATAGAAAATACCCAGAACACCCGGAATAAATATTTGCAGATCCTACAAACATTTATCCCGAGGCGGGAATCGAACCCGCAACCTTCTGCGTCGCAGGTAGACATTCGCCCACCGCGCCACATCGGTCCTCGGTCTAAGAAGTAATGCTCGCATTGCTGTGTTCCGGTTTGAAGGGTGCGGGTGCCGGTGAAGTTACAGTCACATAATGCTTAACACCAGTATGCCTCAGGATGGTGGACGCAGGGTAATACATCGTAGGACACGTGCGTGACCTACAGGCAATGCTTTGTTATAGGTGATGGTTACCACTTAACATCAGATGAGGCATATGTTTGTTCTACTAGTAGTAGCATAAAAAAACCGGCCAACTGCGAGTCACGCACGAAGAGTTCCGTACCATTTAAAAAAAAAATCATGTTTGTTGCATGAGATTTTTTTAATCGTTTGAAGAGTAAACCCCCAGTTTACTACATACAGTCACTAGCATAAGTGTGTAAATGTATTTTTTCTTGTAGGCTGGTTTTTCCGAACAATTTTTTTTCCCTGACACGAATGTAGATTTTTTAATGTGTTTGACGACCGATGTGGCGCGGCAGGCGAATGTCTGCCTGCGACGCAGGAGGTTGCGGGTTCGATTCCCGCCTTGGGATCAATGTTTGTACGATCTGCAAATATTTATTCCGGGTGTTCTGGGTGTTTACTATGTATAATACAAAATATCTATATATGTAATGTATTGTATTAAGTATATCAGTCATCTAGTACCCATAACACAAGCTCTGCTTAGCTTGGGACTAGATGATGCTGTGTGGATTGTCCAGCATTATTATTAATGTAGGTAAGTACGCAATGCCAGTGCCCTCAAACGGTGAAAGAAAACACTATTAAGAAACCCGTGGCATAGTCAGCTCCGCATGTATTAGCTTATTCTACTGTATTATAGTTTACGGTTGTTATGAAGATATCGCGTCCAGCGATAAGAACGCCCATTGTAGAACAATGATTTTTGTTTCTTTTCTTTTGCATTAGTAAATAAGTATTTTAGTTTTGTCCTCAATAAAGTTATTTATATATTTACTGCGGCCGCTCGCAGCTTCGCCTGCGTGGCAGTTTTATTCCGTTCCCGTTAAACTTTCATCCCCTATTTTATCCCCTTGGGGGTAGAATTAATCAAAATCCTTTCTTAGCGGATGCCTACGTCATAACATCTACCTGCATGCCAAATTTCAACCCGATCCGTCCAGTGGTTTAAGCTGTGCGTTGATAGATCACTATGTCAGTCAGTCAGTCACCTTTGAGTTATATATATTTAGATTTAATTAGGTAGTTAAAGTTAATTTTATTATTATTATTCCCCAGCTGTTGTCAGTTTGCGAGCTATATGGCCTGCCCATTGCCACTTCAACTTGCTGATTCTGAGAGATATGTTTGTGACTGTACTTACTAGTAACTCCCAAAATAGAGGCTATTAATCTATTTAACTGAAAGTAAACATCGTCTTTTATGTAGCCCGTAATTACAAGGTAATTAAGAACAACAGGCACAACTTTATTATACCACGTCAGACTACGCAATAGTGGCGTTGCTCGGCTTGCCAGCAAAACTGGATTTCCTGAAGAACCAGTTTTTTTTTTTTTTTTATTATATTTTAGCGGCTTTGGTATCATTGCGGCCATATGGCCTATTGTGATCGCCACTTGTTAAGGTATCACCCCTCATTAGGGCGTTCATAGTTCACCACTGAACCCTGCAGCTGTTAGGAACTGGAGGATTTTCTTGGGGGTGAGCTCTTGAAGAACCAGTTATAATATTTTGTATGTGTTGAGGGCAGCGTTCGGGAAATTACGGTACATCTCATCTCAGTTTCTACAAAGCCGCAAAAAAGTCTATAATCAGTTTATTTTTTTTTACAATTTGCTGATGGAACAAATAGTTCTAAGTCAAAGTCAAAAGGCATTTATTCAGTAATATCCGCAGGGATCATCTTGAAACGTCTTAAATCTAGGTGAATCTAAGCGCCAGTTCCTCGCGACCAAGCCTAGAAGAACCGGCAAGAAACTTACGGCTTGGTTCCTACCGTTTTTTTGTATGATCCTGTTACAAAATAATAATAATGTAAATAATGAAGCTCCAGTGTGGTGCCAATCTATCTGAATGCAAGACAGAAAACATGCTAAGGGAATCATACCAAGAACTTAATATACAACAGAAGTTCAAAAGGCAGCACACGCTACGCTTCAACTAATAGTAATGCTTACAATCTAATGAATCTCGCGAACTAGCCAAGAAGAATAGCCAAGTTTCTCCCGGTTTGGTTCATCGTTGTTTTAATTATAAAATAATAATGCTGGACAATCCACACAGCATCATCTAGCCCCAAGGTAAGCAGAGCTTGTGTTATGGTTACTAAGATGACTATACATTACATACATTTTGTCTGATCATTTTTAGGGTTCCCTACGCAAAGAGTAAAACGGGACCCTATTACTAAGACTCCGTTGTCTGTCTGTCACCAGGCTGTATCCCATGAACCGTGATAGAGAGTTGACATGTTTACAGATGATGTATTTCTGTTGCCGCTATCATGGTTCATGAGATACAGCCTGGTGACATACATACAGGCAGACATACATATAGACAGCGGAGTCGTAGTAATAGGGTCCCGTTTTACCCTTTGGGTACGGAACCCTAATCTAAACGGCAAAAAAATCACGTTTGCTGTGTGAGAGCCCCCTTAGATATTTTTTTATTCTGTTTTTTAGTATTTGTTGTTACATCGACAACAGAAATACATCTTCAGCAGCATACAGACAGCGGAGTCTTAGTAATAGGTTCTCGTTTTACCCTTTGGATACGGAACCCTAAAAACTAACTAATTATGTACAGTCAGCTGCACTAGAATGTATTCAACTCGTAACTTTCAAAACGGTAACTTTATGGTAAATTCTTAAACAGTAAAATCTCAAAATCGTGTAGTTACCTGATAAGTTCACTTAGTTTTTGAGTTTTTGCCCTGTAAATTTTAATTGTAACGCTGTAAAACTTCTGTAAGTTATGAATTGTATACATTCTAGTGCAGCTGACTGTACTTAAGATGGGCTCATTATCTTATCTGTCATATTACTACGTACCAGGTCGAGGTTAGTATGGTAAATAAGTCTTATGTATTCAGAGCGAGTGGTGTAGGCAGTTAACATGCCTAAAGATATCTAGGTAAGGCGTATAGTCACAATTAATCTTTTAGTAGAAATATGGGAAATACTTTTCGACTGTGTATGCATATATTTTATAATGCCGGACAATCCACACAGCATCATCTAGTCCCAAGCTAAGCAGAGCTTGTGTTATGGGAGATGACTGATATACTTAATACAATACATTACATACATACATATTTTCATACTAATATTATAAAGAGGAAAACTTTGTTTGTTTGTATTGAATAGGCTCCGAAACTACTGGACCGATTTGAATAATTCTTTCACCGTTGGGAAGCTACACTATCCCCGAGTGACATAGGCTATATTACATTTTCAAAAAATTAGGGATCCTTACTAATACCCGTGCGAAGCCGGGACGGACCGCTAGTATATTATACATAGAAAACACCCAGAACACCCGGAATAAATTTGCAGATCGTACAAACATTTATCCCAAGGCGGGAATCGAACCCGCAACCTCTTGCGTCGCAGGCGGACATCCCCCGCTGCGCCACATCGGTCGTCGTACGCAACGGTATAATAATAATAAAGAATTAATAATAATTTTACAATCTAAATTAGATTACAATTTCAGAATGAAACACTTTTCAACATAAAAACTTGAACAAAACGCACCCAGCCATCGCATAATAAATTTTTCACAAAGTCCAGAATTGCGTTCTAACATAATTAGAATCGCTTTGTCTTGCGAACATAATCTTTCGTTACGCTACGGGATCCTCGACCTTGTGTCATTGAAAAGGCGACGGGTCAGCAACGCTGGGGTAATTATTTCAGAGTGAAAAAAATACTCAAGAGAGAGAGGATTTTAAGGCATGGATTAGATAATCCTTCTACCCCCATGGACGATATTGTTAGGGACATGGGAAGTCACTAGATGGAGAGGTTTAAAATAGTTCTTCCTGGAAACGTATGGGTAGGCCTATGTCCAGCTGTGGACTTCTGCTGTTAAGGCGGTGGTACTCGCCAACGACCTTGAGGAGTCTGTCCATACTGAGTTGCACTGCCGCCCGTCGCCCGCACAAGGACCCGCGCGCATTCCATTTCAAATCGCATTCAAGAAATAATTATTTGTAGCCTAATGAATTATTAGTTCGAACTGCCAATTGTTCACTTTGTGATAAATACTTTGACAAATATTTGTGTGAAAAAAAATTACTAAAAATCAATACCGTTTAGAAGAAATAACCAAATTTAAAATAAAAATTGCTTCACTTTGGATATTTTTTTCATATAGTAATAATATAGTTAGAATTATTTCAATTGTTCAAATTAAAATTTAGTCTTTAATAAGCAATATATATTTTTTTTGGACATTTATGCTCACTCATCAAAGAGAAATTACACGGAGAAAACCTCTCGTTGGCGGATACCACCTCCTTAATAATAATGATGGTGATGAGCGTATGATAATATATTTTTTTATGTGACTTGTTGCTGGAACAAGCAGATGGCCTTGTACACATAGACCTAACATTACAGAGTATTCCAAATCATTATACTTAAGACATTGAAATTAAATGAAATTTATTTTAGAACTGAGTACAAAACAGATCTTAAAACTAGGTGGAACAACAGTTTATCCATTAATTATGGACGTACAATATTTAACTTACAAAACTAGGTAATTTATTGATTATAAAAATCTTTTAAGTCATAAAAACATTTATCTAAGAGCCACCTACGGAGTTTTGTCTTAAATTTACTAGTAGGCAGATCTCTTATATCTCTAGGGATTTTCTTATAGATTTTTACAGTCATGGTAGAGCAATTTTCCCACTGAGTGTAGTTTTGTGAGGGGGCAATATAAGTCTAGTGGGATCTCTATTTTTTACAACTGAGTTATTTTTATCTTTATATTGGTTAAAGTATGAAGCATGCTCTCTTACAAAACAGCCAATTTGAAAGACATATAACTAGTTAGCGTTAGGATTTTATGTTTCATTGCTAAAGAAGATGGTATTTCTTGTTACAACGCATTGCCTCGCAGGTCACGCGTGCCCTTACGATGCACTACTTTGCGTCAACCTGAGGTATACAGGTGATAAGCCGTGTGCCTGTAATTACACCTGTATTATACTTATATAATATTTATTTGGTTTACCAACGGTTATTACAATGTTCCAATCTTAATATAGTGTAAATGTTATATATTCTAATCGCACAACCAATTAAAGGTAAACACCGCATGCATAATATAGTATAATATAGTTTCGTATTGTCCTTTAAAGATCACTACGCGTCAAGCAGCGTCAATTTCACTTTTGACGGCTACCAGTTGCCTCGCAGTTTATTACAAAACGACAATACTAGCTTCGTTTATCGTTTCTAAGAGTAGACGCTGGCAAGAAACTCACGGCTTGGTTCCGTGATAACAGAAAAAACATTTGGGGATCAGTTGGTCTACTGTGAAAACGATAGACTGCAAGCGTACGAGGCAGAGACACCTCGACTATGAATTGTCACGGATGATACGGTCGCCTGCTACTCATAGTTCATACTTAACATAACAGCGGTATACCATCCTCATGATTACTCTGTGCTAGCTAATTATTCTCTCAGTATAAGCCAGTTCGTGTATTTAGCCAGCGATTATCACAGAACCGTGTTTGTAAAGGAATAGTTAAACAGGGCCGAGCTGCAACGTCGGGTTTAGCGAGCAAGGATCCGTGGAAGGTAACGTCGAGGACTTGCTCAAGGTCCATAATAGGATCAACCGCTATTTTACCGCAAAACCGTCCATTATTTATGATCTGCTGTACAAATTCGCTTGCGTAATGGAGGTATTTCTGCTTATGTTAATATTTGAGCGCTTTGCTATGATAAACGGTACTTTTCCTCAAATACTTCGGTCTTTATCATTCTTTCTTATATTTATCTTTTTAGGGATTTAAAGTAGTCTACATGTCAAGTAATACGAACGCGGATGAGTATCATACAAAAAAACGGTAGGAACCAAGCCGTAAGTTTCTTGTCGGTTCTTCTAGGCTTGGTCGCGAGGAACTGGCGCTTAGATTCACCTAGATTTAAGACGTTCCAAGACAAACCCTGCGGATATTACTGAATAAATCCTTTTTGACTTTGACTTGACTAGCGTTTGGAAAGTTAGGGTAAAAGGACGTCCTACGCTTCGTCTTTTTGGAAACATACAAAAGACCTATGTTCAATACTGATCTTCTACAGACTAATAATGCTAACGTATACGTTTGATGGCTAAACTGTAATAGTTAAAAACAGAATCAGAAACTAAAATTAATGATTACGTTCGCAACTCGATACAATGTTGAAGTAGGAGCTACGCCAAAGGGTGTGACGTCAGTAAATTATAAGTTAAGACCTAGATTATGTGTACTAAATGAAATCAAGATCGCGTAACTAGTAACAAGGTTACTGTGATTCAAGTCCACCAGAAGCGAATTATGGCTCTTCGATAAAAAAGATTCCCGTGGATTTTGGACTACTGGATAAAGGTCTTCCCTAAATTACCTAAATGACACCCCCATGACGACCATTGTGGTGCGACGGGCGAATGTCCGCCTGCGACGTAGGAGATTGCGGTTTCTATTCCCGACTTGGGATAAATGTTTGTACGATCTGCAAATATTTATTCCGGGTGTTCTGGGTATTTTCTATGTATAATAAAAAATATCTATTTATGAAAAATAGTATTGTATTAAGTATATCAGTCATCTAGCACCCATAACACAAGCTCTGCTTAGCTTGGGGCTAGATGATGCTGTGTGGGTTGTCCAGCATTATTTATTTATTTATTTATAATTTCTAAAATGTCCATCAATAGAAAAAGTATCTCGTGTCAAGCGCGACATATCTCGCGTTGCACATTTTAGCCCGGCTGAAGAGATAATCGCATCTAAATGGCTCTTTCTCTGGTATGAGCGACGGCATTTCTTTTACCGCTTAATTAGAGGATGTTTAAAGTACAAACAATTACTTTTATCGCTCAAATGGGCGATAAACCACAGCTAAATAAACACCCGAAGGAAACACGCATCATTTCGTCAGCCGTCGCCTATTTTCGTCACACATGGCTACCATGTATTAAACTATTTGCGACTACAAAGGAGTTTATAAATGGTTTATAACCTTTTAATAGGTATTGCGAACGCGTACCACAGAGGATGAGTAGAGAAGGCCAAGTGAGAGTTGGGTCAGTGGTGTCCAGTTACACATTTTGTACTCAGTATAAAATACATCATACAAAAAAAAGGAACCAAGCCGTAAGTTTCTTGCCGGTTCTTCAAGGCTTGGTTGCGAGGAACTGGCGCTTAGATTCACCTAGATTTAAGACGTTTCAAGATGATCCCTGCGGATATTACTGAATAAATGCTTTTTGACTTTGACTTTGACTCAGTAGCTGGTGATTCCTCATTTCCCAATAGAAAATATAGCATTACAGCTTTATTTCTCAACCACGGTAGATATCCCCTCCGATATCTTACTACCAAGTCGAGATTCTTCGAATAAGTCTAAGGGGGTAGTCAGAGGTATGTCCAGATCGTACATTTGGTATACATACCCACATTTTGCAGTAGTTAGTACTCCATACGTGACAGGCTGCAAGCCCATTGCCGCTGCTGGAAAACTAGCTTGGTTTCCTCATGTTTACGTTCACCGTTGAGAACACAGGCATTGCGCACATAAATTTTCGAACGGAAAACTCCATCGGTGCACGACCAAATTTGAACCCACGACCTTAGGATCAGAAAACTGCGTTACTTCCACTAGACCACCCGTGCTCTCCCAATCTCCCAATAATGTAAAATGCGATCAGGAAGTGAATGTCTCCCAAGTGTCCCAACTACATAACACCGAGCGGTCATATTCAGGTCACTGAGTATCGATCGCTTGATTTAGAAGCATGGGAATAGAAATAGAACTTGTTGACAGCCGTGGATATCGTGGCTTAGAATAGAACCCTTCTGTCACCCTCTATGAATGTCGTAAGACTAAGGGAACGGATCAGACTGACTAAGATGTAATAATAATAATGCTGGACACTCCACACAGCCAGCATCATCTAGCCCCAAGCTACAAGCAAGTTAAATAAATAAATAAATAATGCTGGACAATCCACACATCATCATCTAGCCCCAAGCTAAGCAGAGCTTGTGTTATGGGTACTAGATGACTGATATATATAATACAATACATTACATGCATGCATATTTTTATTATACATAGAAAACACCCAGAACACCCGGAATAAATATTTGCAGATAGTACCAACATTTATCCCAAGGCGGGAATCGAACCCGCAACCTCTGCGTTGCAGGCGGATATTTGCCCGCCGCGCCATATCTTCCTGTGCTAACATGCCAGTGCCGAAAATCTATCTTGTTCTGTCAAATGAAGACTTAATGCTAATGATCTTATCTCAGCATCCATCAATCTGAGGCATACAGGTGTTAAGCCTGCCTGTAATTTTTCCGGCACCCATTCAGACCAGAACACAGCAAGCTGCTTGGCAGCAATATAGGTACTTCCCTGGACGAGCCCTTGACTAAGAGCTCTACTACTACTAAAAGGTAGTTAACTCTTTGTTATAGGTGTTGGTAACCATTTAACATCAGGTGCCAGGTTGATGGACGCAGCGTAGTGCTTTGTAGCGTACGTTCTTAACGGTTGTGACTTGTAAGGTAATGTTTTTTTATAGGTGATGGTAACCACTTAACATCAAGTGGGACATCCGATCCGTGGTGACGACCGATGTGGCGCGGTGGGCAAACGTCCGCCTGCGACGCAGGAAGTTGCGGGTTCGATTCCCGCCTTGGGATAAATGTTTGTACGATCTGCAAATATTTATTCCGGGTGTTCTGGGTATTTTCTATGTATAATAAAAAATATCTATATATGTAATGTATTGTATTAAGTATGTCAGTCATCTAGTACCCATAACACAAGCTCTGCTTAGCTTGGGGCTAGATGATTCTGTGTGGATTGTCCAGCATTATTATTATATGCTTGTTCTACTAAACATCGACACTCCATGCCTATCAAGACAGGAAATCACAGCAAACGCGTAAATTATGGGAGAGGATATATTTAGACTTATGAAGTTCATGATAAAACGTATAATGTTATAATTTTGCACGAAAAAATGCTGGTGCCAAATGGTCCAGATATTTCCACAATACGGTAAGTATTCTAAAAACCTAAATAACTACGCGTGTTACTGACCTCGAATAACCTTTATTTTGACAGTTGCTTCTCAATTATCCCGGCTATTCGTATATCTATACCAATAAGAATCTTTGTCCTGACTGACTGACTGAAATAACAGACAACGCACAGCCTAAACCACACACTGAGAAAAATGTAAAGCGGAAAGTGCCGTTATTACGGCTGATTTCGTTCGTATGAAGGCAAAAAGCCGACCAAACGTAACAACGAACAGAAACGCCTAATAAAGTTGTTTCAGTCGTTCTGTGTAAGTGTAATAGACGGTATCATTTTGACGTATTCACTTTGAAAGGTAAGAACTAACGTAAGCTTTACAAACTCGCCCAGCGTAATAACAATAACGGTGTAAGACTTTTTTAACCTTAGGCTCGAAATCCATTTTTCTCAATGCAGCTTAAGCCACAGAGGCCTCTCGTAACGAAATATCGTCAAATTCAAGTTTCGATCGAGTCAATCTCGAAGTGGTGTTTGAAACTGACATTTTAGGCAGGCCCGATTTTGACAATCAAATTCTAATATTAGAAAAGTGAGTTTCAAAGAATAATATCTCGTCTCCACTCAAAAAAATTAAGAAAATTCGGCTTGTGGTCGTGGAGACATGATTTTTTTAGGATATATTCATCTTGGTGCGTAGAGGTGTAATAGAGAAATCTTGAAAATTCGACCCTTAAACAGGTACAGCGGAGATCGAAATGTGTTTGCAAATAACTTTACGCGAAATCGCACTCGTTTTGCTAGCAATAATGTATACTTAAATATTTACAACAGTTTTTTGTGTGTTTCTGTCTGAGTGAAGTCTACAAAAACTCAAAATCAAAGTCAAAAAGCAAGTAAATTCAGTAATATCCGCAGGGATCATCTTGAAACGTCAATCTAAGCGCCAGTTCCTCGCGACCGACCCTAGAAGCACCGGCAAGAAACTTCGGCTTGGTTTCTACCGTTTTTTTGTATGATCTTGTAACAAAATAATAATAATGTAAATAATGAAGCTCCAGTGTGGTGCCAATCTAACTGAATGCAAGACAGAATAGCTAAGGCCACTTCTTTACATTGTAGTCAAGGAAATTAAAATTAAAGAAGTGAAGAAATTTGTTTTTCGTTATCTTTGTGGCACGTTTTTCTAGTTTTTCTAGTTTTAAATTCTATCTTCGGTGGTTTTACAATATTATTTGATATCTTAGCTCAAAGTGTACATTTAATAGGTAACTTAATTTACAGACAGCGAACGATAAACAGTTGGTTTTCTATCAGCTTCCTCACTAGGCATAGCCTGTATCGAGGAAACTTAGCTTGGGGCTAGATGATGCTGTGTGGACTGTCCAGCATTATAAAAAAAAAAAAAAAAAAAAAAACTTCACTACAAACATTTTAAAATGTCATGATTTTGATCAATATTTTGAATAGAAACAGAGTAATCACCGAAATTTTTAGTTTGATTATTTATATAATCGTATTGACGACTAAAAAATAATTTTGCTGGCAGGCCGTCGAAATTAGACAGGGAGCCATCAATAACATAATTAAGTACGTTAGAAAAGTATTATTGATCGAGCCGGCGAAGATTTTTCAATTTGGACTTAATAACATCAATATTCATTCAGTAGATTTTGCGTGATGCGTGTTTAAACAATCCCACAAACAAACTTTATGTTTTTAAAAGTTGATTTAGTTTTCATACTAACTTCAACCCCTTTACCCGTTTGGGGGTTGAATTTCAGGAATCCTTTTCTTAGTAGATTAATCGAAAATAAATAAATAAATAAATAATGCTGGACAATCCACACAGCATCATCTAGCCCCAAGCTAAGCAGAGCTTGTGTTATGGGTACTAGATGACTGATATACTTAATACAATACTATATTACATACATAGATATTTTTTATTATACATAGAAAATACCCAAAACACCCGGAATAAATATTTGCAGATCGTACAAACAATTATCCCAAGGCGGGAATCGAACCCACAACCTACTGCGTCGCAGGCGGACAATCGCCCGCCGCGCCACATCGGTCGTCAGTACTTTATTGTACACCACAACTTAAAGATAAACAAAAATAATAAACTTAAAAGTGATGGTAACCACTTAACATCAGATGGGCCATTGGCTTGTTCCATCAGCAAGTAGTATAAAAAAAACACCACGACTGAAGTAAAACTTCTTTAATATACGAAACGTAACTGGCTATAAGAGAAAGAAAGAAAGAAAGAAAGAACAGTGCTTTCATACCCCTTCCATGGTAGCGTTAAACGTTTAACGCAACCTTGTTGGAAGTAGCATTAGAAGTATTACTTCAAAAAAAAACTATTACAAACTAGCGGCCGCTCACAGCTTCGCCCGCGTGGCAGTTTTTCCCGCTCCCGTTATTTTTTCGGGATAAAAAGTAGCCTATATGTTAATCCAGGTTACAAGGTGTGTTCTGGGTGTTTTATATGTATAATAAAAAATATCTATGTATGTAATGTACTGTATTAAGTATATCAGTCATCTAGTACCCATAACACAAGCTCTGCTTAGCTTGGGGCTAGATGACGCTGTGTGGATGGTCCAGCATTATTATTTTTATTATTAATCTATATTTATTCCAAATTTCATCCAAATCAGTCCACTGGTTAGAGCGTGAAAGAGTAACAAACATCCATCCATCCATCCATACTTACAAACTTTCGCGTTTATAATAGAATAGATAGATAGAAAACTCTTTACTGTACACCACAAGGACATAAACAGGTATAATTTTTATAGAAGCTACAGCGAAGTACAATAGGCGGTCTTATCGCTGTGAGCGATCTCTTCCTGACAACCTTAGGATGGACTGGATTTTAAAAATCATTACAAGGCGGTGTCATAAAAACAGGATACATATACTAGTTTATTAGACAAATGCGAAACTATTTAATATTAGTAGGATAATGTGACTGAAGTCACAGGAGTTCAACTAGCTCAAGATAATACGTTTTGAATTAATTGTGGCATGGTGCCAACTGTATATCAAAGATATGGGAGCGATTATTATGACTGGCAATCTCTGTTGAGTCCGTAATGCGCCTACTTGTGTGGGCTACTGTACGCACAAAATATTTTATTTTCGCTTTTATTTATGGGTTATAAAGATGTTTTTGTAAACGACAGGTGATGGTAAAACAGTTCTGAGGGTAACCGAGAGCTTGATAGTTTGTCATGCTATTTTCCGGACCACCAAAAAGTAGTAGTAGAACTCTTGGCTATGCTGACCACCCTAAAACGAGTTGTAATTTTTTTGGTGTTATTTTTCTTTGATTTTCTGTTTCTTTTTATATTTTATTTATGTGGTGGCTGAATAAATGATTTTCTTTCTTTCTTTCTTTCTTTCTTAATGAAGAGCTCGTCCGGAGATGTACTACCACCGCATCTATTTCCAAGCAGCTTACTGTGTTCCGATTTAAAGGGTGTGGGTGCCGGTGAAATGACAGACACATAAGGCTTGACACCTGAGTGCCTCAGGATGGTGGACGCTGAGCAGTGCATCGTAAGGCACGTTCTTACAAGCGTGACTTACGAAGCAATACTTAAATATAGGCGATGGTAACCACTTAACATCAGGTGGGCCATCTACTTGTTCCATCAGCAAGTTGTCAAGGCCACCGTCGACTCGGTTGTTGGCTCGATAGTTACTTGATTAGTAACCCGTACCGTAAGCCTCAAAATGTCATGTATTAGGAGGGTCACCGTTCGGTGATTTTACAATTTCTATAAGTAAATTGTTTTGATGCGTTCGAAATACAAATATATTGTACCTATTATGAGACCCGAACATACCCGAACATGTCCGAACAATGGAAACGGGCATCTTTGGACAAATTTGAAAGCCGTTAATGAAAGTTTATGTAGATGATGTTGCGTAAAAATATCCGCAAATATCTATTTACTAGCGGCCGCTCGCATCTTCGCCTGCGTGGCAGTTTTTTCCCGTTCCCGTTATTTCTTCGGGATAAAATCATAGTAGCTTTATGCAAGCAAAGTCTCAGCCCGATCGGTTTTAAATTGACAAAGTTTCATACAAACTTTCATCCCCTATTTTATCCCCTTGGGGGTAGAATTAATCAAAATCCTTTCTTAGCGGATGCTAAGAATTCTGCATGCAAAGAACCTGCATGCCAAATTTCAGACCGATCCGTCCAGTGGTTTGGGCTGTGCGTTGATAGATCACTATGTCAGTCAGTCACCTTTGAGTTATTAGATATATTTAGATTATTATATGTCAGCCAGTCAGTCAGTCAGGACAAAGATTCTTATAATTAGTATAGATTTGTAGGTACATAATTAGTTCAACGCTGCCTGCGTTGAACTTCAATTATTTTCAATGCCTGCATAGTATATCTTTCTAGTAGGTAAAAGTAGCTAGTTCACTGATAAAGGAGTATTTTCTGACGTATATTGACTATGGTGATAAGGACTGTAGTGTATAATTGTTTATTTAAGACTTAACACTGTAGGTACAGTCAGCTGCAATGGAATGTATACAATTCGTAACTTACAAAATGGATATAACTTTTTAACTTTTTTTTTTTTTTTTTTTACAAAATGGATTTACAGCATCACAATTAATACTGATGTGATTTGACGACTGATGTGGCGCGGCGGGCGAATGTCCGCCTGCGGCGCAGAGGTTGCGGGTTCGATTCCCGCCTTGGGATAAATGTTTGTACGATCTGCAAATAGTTATTCCGGGTGTTCTGGGTGTTTTTTTATGTATAATAAAAAATATCTGTATATGTAATGTACCTATTGTATTAAGTATATCAGTCATCTAGTACCCATAACACAAGCTCTGCTTAGCTTGGGGCTAAATGATGCTGTGTGGATTGGTCCAGCATTATTATTATTATTATAATTTCATGTTTTTTGAGTATTTGCTAAGTAAGTCCTTATAGTTTATTGTTATGCTGTTATACTATTTTGAAAGTTACGAATTGTATACATTCTAGTGCAGCTGACTGTACTTCTCTCGTCTTCCTGTCACAGATGAAACAAGTAATCCCGGTCTCTCCCTCTGGACCTCGTCACCGTTACGCCGCCATGCCAAACGGCAGACACTGACATGTTAGTACCTAACTACTTTAGCATATGAGATAATCTACTACGATGAAATAAAACTGGCCAAGTGCGAGGCGGACTCGCGCACGAAGGTTCCGTACCATTATCCATAGTAAAAACGGCAAAAAAATCACGTTTGTTGTATGAGAGCCCCCTTAAATGGAAGACCAGCGGTTTCCGTGGTTCCAATGGAAGACCAGCGTTGTGTTATTGTGTTGCACGCAATAACACAGCAAATGCTGAATTGGACGCCAATTTGTAATTGTTGATGGGCGGTGCCGGGAGATTTTGTTTTTGTATTTTTTTCTATATCTTGTTTTTTATCTATACTGTTTATTTCATATTGTGTTGTATCCGTACCTATTTTTATGTCCCGTGTTTTGTCCGTCTATTATTACAAATAAATGTTTTTTCTTTCTTTCTTTCTTCTTTCTTAAATATTTATTTTATTCTGTTTTTTAGTATTTGTTGTTATAGCGGAAACAAAAATTTATCATTTAGTTTTTTGGGATGAAAAGTAGCCTATATCTTAATTCAGGTTACAATCTATATTTATTCTAAATTTCATCTAAATCGGTCCACTGCTTAGAGCGTGAAAGAGTAACAAACATCCATCCATACTTACAAACTTTCAAATATTAGTAAGATATTAAATCAGCACAAAGTCTATAAATTCTATTTGGCAAGTAATTTAAAAAAAACACTTGGGACTTTTGAAGATCAACCTTAAAATGGTACTCAAGACGATTTCAGAGGAAATTGCTTGCCCTAAATTGTACCGAGAAGGAATATCACTTGAGATTTTAAATTGTGGTTCAAGTTAGAAAATATTGCGTGATACGTTGCAATGAAATAAAGTTATAATGAAATATAAAAAAAATAGCATCACTGCACGGTAGATATCTTGATATTCTTCTAAGCTTGGTCGCGAGGAACTGGCGCTTAGATTCACCTAGATTTAAGGAGGTGGTATCCGCCAACGAGAGGTTTTCTCCGTGTTATTTCTCTTTGATGAGTGAGTATAAATGTCCGAAAAATATATATATTGCTTATTAAAGACTAAATTTTAATTTGAACAATTGAAATAATTCTAACTATATTATTACTATATGAAAAAAATATCCAAAGTGAAGCAATTTTTATTTTAAATTTGATTATTTCTTCTAAACGGTATTGATTTTTAGTATTTTTTTTTCACACAAATATCTGTCAAAGTATTTATCACAAAGTGAACAATTGGCAGTACAAACTAATAATTCATTAGGCTACAAATAATTATTTCTTGAATGCGATATAAAATGGAATGCGCGCGGGTCCCTGTGCGGGCGACGGGCGGCAGTGCAACTCAGACTGGACAGACTCCTCAAGGTCGTTGGCGAGTACCACCGCCTTAAGACGTTTCAAGATGATCTTTGCGGATTTTTTTGAATAAATGCTTTTTGACTTTGACTTTGAGTATCCCCTCCGATCTCTTAGTACCAAGTACCTACTCGAAATTCTTCGAGGATGTCAAAGGGGGGTAGTCAGAGGTACATTCAAATACTACATTTGGTACATACTAATTTTGCAGTGGTTAGTATGACACACGACTTAAATATCAGTTCAAATCAGGATCATTTATTTACCCTTTAATTTCAACTGCTTGCTTGTGCTAAGACCTCAAGTAATATTGGTTAAAATACCACCGAAATCACAAATCAGAACTTAAAATAACTAAAAAAAATAGAAAAACAATTAAAATGAAAAAGCTACGGTCCTTTCAAAGATGACAGAAAACGAATCATATAGAGTGGTAGTATGTCCATATTCTTAGGGTAGTATAGATTTAATGAATTGACAATGACATTGCGATATATTTTGACAAGTGATTTTTCATGTCTCTTTTAGCGCTTTTATCTTACGCCTACAATTTTTTCCGTTGATTATTTATTATGAGATCAAAGTTACGTTTTTAAGTGTTTTATTCAATTTATTTTTGATGTTTTATGAGCATCACAGAAATTGCTTAACAAAATTGCAAATAAAATTGTCTGACCTTATAGCTCAGTTTGTAGCAGCTCCGCCTTCTGTTCTGTAGGTTGTGGGTTCGATTCCCGCCTTGGGATAAATGTTTGTACGATCTGCAAATATTTACTCCGGGTGTTCTGGGTGTTTTCTATGTATAATAAAAAATATGTATGTATGTAACGTCTCCTTTTTTTTTATTGTATTAAGTATATCAGTCGTCTAGTACCCATAACACAAGCTCTGCTTAGATTGGGGCTAGATGATGCTGTGTGGATTGTCCAGCTGAGCCTGGACCTGTTTGGCCACACTCACATAGGGAAAGGCAGATACTCACATTGTAGTAGAAAAGAAAGAAAGAAAGAAAGAAAATACATTTATTTGACATACACATATAGCACACAGAACGGACTTAAAACAAACAATAGGTAGGTGGGTAGTAGGTAGGTAATGTTCCTATTGTGGGGAAACGTTTGGAAGTAATGTTCAAAGGTGCTTATTATTGGCTACTTATCTATCTACTAGGTTTCCTAGGTAGGATTAGGTAGGTACCTAGATCCTAATCTTGTTTGTTTTTTGTACCGACTTCTTGTAATACAAGTTCCTGTTTATTGTAAGTACTTACCTATGTTATGTTGTCTCTTTTTCCCTACTTATTTCTTATCTTTGTTTGTATGCCAACCTATCTACCTCTTTTAGATGTAATTTTCCTTGTGTGTGTGTGTCAAATAAACGTATATTCTATTCTATTCTAACATTTTTATTATTATAGATTCGTTTCATACCTGTGTGTAGGTACTATACCATCGTACCCAGCCATAGTTGTGTAAAGCGCCACAATCCGGGTTCATTGATCTGTCTTAGAAATAGAACAAAATCTATATATAAATAATTTTTGATCGATTGAACCAGTCTCGGTGATCGTCCGTGCTGAGAGAAATTGAATGAAAAACTAATAATACCTTGGATAGAGAATTAGTTTAGCTATCCAAAGTAACGTTGCCTTTTGGGCACACTTCCTGCGGTCAGTGATTTAAATTCTGTTTTCTACTTATAGTAAGAACCTGCAGGTAGAAAACACAGTTATTTTATAATGTGTAGGTAGGTACAATATTTGTGTATTAACTAGTTTCAAAAAAATGATGAGGTTCTCAAGTCTGTCAAGGTATAGGTACTAGATAACTGATATACTTAATACAATACATTACATACAACACCTGGAATAAATATTTGCAGATCGTACAAACATTTATCTCAAGGCGGGAATCAAACCCGCAACCTCCTGCGTCGCAGGCGGACATCCGCCCGCCGCATCGATCGTCAGTTATAAGTAACTAACGGCCACTCGCAACTTCGCCCGCGTGGCAGTTTTTTCCCGTTCCCGTTATTTTTTCGGGATCAAAAGTAGCATATATGTTAATCCAGGTTGCAATCTATAATTATTCCAAATTTCATCCAAATCGGTCCACTGGTTAGAGCGTGAAAGAGTAACAAACATCCATCCATCCATACTTACAAACTTTCGCGTTTATAATATTAGTAGGATACACACTTATAATGTACAAAATACATTATGAAAAAGTTGAGTTATCACAGACCTTTGCAAACTAAAAGTATATTATATAGGTCAAACGGGTCCCTAGTGAGCCACCCTGGTAATTACCCTTCACACTATAAAATGTATCCCCAAAGCTGAGCGCTTTTTCTCGATAAACTGCTATCCCGTGGGTTATTCTACTGTGTGATGACATTTATATAAAATAAATTATGCTGGACAATCCACACAGCATCATCTAGCCCCAAGCTAAGCAGAGCTTGTGTTATGGGTACTAGATGACTGATATACTTAATACAATACATTACATACATACATATTCTTATTATACATAGAAAATCGGAATAAATAGTTGCATATCGTACAAACATTTATCCCAAGGCGGGAATCGAACCCGCAACAACCTGCGTCGCAGGCGGACATTCGCCCGCCGCGCCACATCGGTCGTAATATTTATTATATTCTAACCCCGTTAATACCGCAGAAGACAGATACTACCAACTGAGCTGTGACGGCTGTGGACATAGACATTTTTACACAACATCATCTAAGCATCTAGCCCCAAACTAAGCATAGCTTGTACTATGGCAACCAGATGACTGATAGAATACTTATATACTTTTATTGTAAATACATAGGTACTCAGAATACAATACAACACCCAGACGCAGAACAAACATCTATGTTCATTCACACAAATGTTTGTTCTCGGTGGGAATCGAACCCACTACCTACAGCGCAGAAGGCAGGATTAGGACTGGAGAATGACCCCACAGAATTCGTCCCAGTAATGGGAAGTCAGGAGGGACATAAACCCATGAAATTGGGCCACATAAACCTGGCGAAGATTAATGCTACGCTTGTACAGTCAGCTGCATTAGAATGTATACAATTTCTAACTTATAAAATGGTTTCACCGCGGTCCCAAAAATATTTACACGACAATTAATCAAAAAATAAGAGGGTTCATCGACTAATTTCATAACTTTTTAGTTTTTGAGGTGTAAGATAAATAAATATTTGTGGACATTTTTTTTTTTTTTACACAACATCATCTAGCCCCAAACTAAGCATAGCTTGTACTATGGGAACCAGATGACTGATAGAATACTTATATATCTACTTTTTTTTGTAAATACATACTTAGAATACAATATAACAACCCAAGAGTTCATTGTTTTGCTGTAACACCGTTGTGAGAGTTACAAATTGTATACATTCTAGTGCAGCTGACTGTACTATGTTCCTTTAAAATAGGTTTTAGGAAAGGGAATTTTATCAAAGTATTTACTACTTATAAATAGAAAAATATAACATCACGATTTGAATCTCTAGGCATGGTAGACATTCCTTCAGATCCCAAGTACATCTTCGACGAGCGATGTGGCGCGGCGGGCGAATGTCCGCCTGCGACGCAGGAGGTTGCGGGTTCGATTCCCGCCTCGGGATAAATGTTTGTACGATCTGCAAATATTTATTCCGGGTGTTCTGGGTATTTTCTATGTATAATAAAGAATATGTATGTATGTAATGTATTGTATTAAGTATATCAGTCATCTAGTACCCATAACACAAGCTCTGCTTAGCTTGGGGCTAGATGATGCTGTGTGAATTAACATTATTAATATAATTATAACTAGTTAATATAATTATAATTACATACGATAGTACAAAGTACCCACTCGTGATTCTTCGAGGATATATTAGGGTAGTCAGAGGTATGTTCTCATATAACATTTGGTTTTAACCCACATTTTGCAGTAGTTGGTATTTCATACGTGACAGGTTGCAAGCCCATCGCCGCTGCTAGAATACTAACTAGTTTCCTCACGATGTTTTCTTTTACCGTTTGAAAAGCACTGGCATTGTGCATATACATTTTTGGAATAGATAAATCCAATGGTGTACGACCGGATTCGAACCCACGACCTCAGGGTCAAGATGGGGTCACTTCCACTAGACCACCGCCCAAGTGCGAGTCGGACTCGCGCGGACGAAGGATTCTGTACCATTATCTAGAAAAAAAAAACGGCAAAAAAATCACGTTTGGTGTATGAGAGCCCTCTTAAATATTTATTTTATTCTGTTTTTTAGTATTTGTTGTTGTAGCGGCAACAGAAATACATCATCTGTGAAAATTTCAATGATAACAACACGGTTCATAAGATACAGCCTGGTGACAGACGGACAGACAGACAGACAGCGGATTCTTAGTAATAGGGTCCTGTTTTACCCTTTGGGTACGGAACCCTAAAAATATAAAAAACTCATTTAGCGTAGTGGTACATCACTAATGATTGAGCCCCTTATTTTAACACCCTTTAAACCCTCATATCAGATCTTCGTTATTACCAACAAGGACCTTCTTCTCCCTGAAGAATTTCATATCCTCAAGGTTAATACCTTATCACATTCACAAGGTGTATGCTTAAAGGTCAATTAAGTTTTAACCGAGATGTAATTAGGTGTGGCCTTTTTTGCTTCATTATAAATTTTATCCATGTATGTTAATTCATAAGTTACAAAATAAATATTTTCTATTCTATTCTAATTATAAACAGTATTAGTAACAATAAATACTGACATATACATTTGTTACAACGCCATCTATCGTCAAACTAAACAAACCTATGAGAGTCAATTAAATAAATATTTATGTACATTTTTATACATCATTTTTCATACAGTTTTCACAAAATACTCCCAATTTTTCGAGAATGACTTAGGGGGTTAGCCAGAGGTACATCCAGCTATTACATTTGGTACATACCCACATTATGCAGTAATTGGTATTCCATTCGTGACAGGTTGCAAACTCATCTCCGCTATTAGAATACTAACAGGTTACCTTACGATGTTTTCCTTTATGCGAATGGTGGTCGTCATGGGACCGATTACACTGAAATAGCGTAGTAACGTGTTATTTAGTCGGCAGCCACGTATATATGAAAAGGCACTGAAGGAAGTCGACATAGGCATTGAATTCCAGCCTTGGTTATTACACCAGGGATGGATTAAGTGAACTTGTAAGGGGGCTCTCAAGAAACATGTGAGTGACAAAATATATATTTTTTAATTTGAAAAAAAAGGTAAATTTAGGGTTGTGCATGCATTTTCAAGATCCTAAATAACTATTTTTATATTTTATTTACTATCTACGCCTATATTGGATTTATACCTAGCAGGTATGGGTTATAGGTTCAAATCCAGTTGTGCACCAATGGATTTTTCTATCCAAAAAATTTATCCATCCATCTTAATCCATCTCTGTTAACACGAAAACTCTCGCCTTGATGAGTTTACGGAGTAAGGAATCCACTCGGAATCGTTTTAAGGATGAGAGCTTTCTAATAAAGCCTCGGGTACTTATTTCGGCCATTGACAGAACCCTTAGAAGACGACGCTGTACTTCCTACTAATATTATAAACGCGAAAGTTTGTGAGAATAGATGGATGGATGTTTGTTACTCTTTCACGCTCTAACCAGTAGACCGATTTGGATGAAATTTGGAATAAACATAGATTATAACTTGGATTAACATATATGTTACTTTTTATCCCGAAAAAATAATGGGAACGGGAAAAAAACTGCCAGGCCGGCGAAGCTGCGAGCGGCCGGTGGTTGTTAATATTTTCGACCCTGGCCAGAAGCTTAAACGATATAACAGGATTATAACTTCGGCCACAGTTATCATCAGCGTCTTGAAGGGTTTGTCCGGGGAAGTACTACCATCATGCCTATTTCTGCCAGCAGCGCAGCGTGTTCCGGTTTGAAGGGTGTGGGTGCCTGTAACAAAACCGGCACCCACACCCTTCATACCGGAACACGCTGCGCTGCTTGGCGGTATAAATAGGCATGGTGGTAGTACTTCTCCAGACGAGCCCTTCACTAAGAGCTCTACTACTACTCAGAAGTATAACCTCGGCCTGGCTCCATGTTGCTATAGGTATACCCTATGCAGGGTCCGTGTGATACCTACTTACACATTAGAACAATGTTTGTATCCAAACTAAACCATCCGAAAGCAATAAATGTATTGAGTACTAGCTGACCCGTGCCCACTTCGTTGGGCGGTAAACATTTTTACTTACAAATCTTAACTGAAGTAGTACTCGATGTTGCCAACAGATGGCGTTAATACGGCATAAAATAGCGGTCGTTCGCAGTTTCGCCCGCGTGGCAGTTTTTCCCGTTCCTGTTATTTTTTCGGGATAGAGAAGTAGCCTAAGTTACTCCTTGTTACATCAGCTATCTGCCAGTGAAAGTCCCGTCGAAATCGGTCCAGCCGTTCCAGAGATTACCCGGAACAAACAGACAGACAGACAAAAAATTTAAAAAATGCTGTTTTGGTATATGTATCGCATATACATTCATATTCATGTAGTAAAAAGCGGATATTTTAATATTACAAACAGACACTTCAATTTTATTTATTTGTATAGATTGAGTATTGAAGTGGTCTTGTTACACTCGGTATAACATAAATCTCCAGTGTGGTGCAAATCCAAGTTTAACAATAAAATACAATATAGCAAATTAGAAATAAAAACCTCTAAGCAAGCCGAGGAACGATAAGGCATCAATTAGTATTCATTGGAGTCGCCCAAAGCCGCTTTAAGTCTCAGTTTTAATTACAGCAAGATCATTTCACTCCACAGCTGAAATCAAACAGCGCGTTCATTTAATACACTACTCTGCGTCCATCAACCTGAGGCATACAGGTGCCAAGCCTCATGTGCCTGCAATTACACCGGCACCCACACCTTTCAAACCGGAACACAGGTAGAAGGTAGAGGTGTCGGTAGAAAAAGGCATGGCACAGGAGGCTTTACACCTGTATGCCTCAGGTTAAACGAAGGGTAGTGCGTCGTAGGGCACGTATTTAACGTAACCTACAAGGCAATGCTTTCTTATAGGTGGTTAACATCAGATGGGCCATATGGTTGCACCACCTGTAGAAGCGTAAGAAAAAAAATACAATGGACACGCGTCGATTGTCTCAAATTCGTTAAAAAATAACGCTATAGTAAGTTTCCTTCCCAATTGAAAATCGCCGTCGACTAAATATTCAAGGAACTAGTGTGCCAATTTTCGTCAAAATTGAAAAATGTGACCTGTACCCAAGAACAGACAGACAGACGGACAAAAGCATTTTTTTGGTCAATCTCGAAATTGAGACGCTTCGCTCGCTCAATCAATAATTAACATAATTTATAAGCAAACAAGCTGTTCTAGCCTCAGCTAGGAAACAGGGAAAACAGTACCTACCCTAATGGAGTTCAATACAGCCGGCAGTTGTCAGTGTAATTGGAACAAGGTCGAAATTGTCCTGTTTTATCCCTGTTTTAAACTTCGATGGAAATAAAAAAAATGATTAAAAATATAATGCCATTTGGGGTATTTGCGTTGTTACGACAAAGTATATACCTACTATTAATAATAAACTATAAAGATTGTTAATATTGTCTACAACATCATCTGTGTTTGGTGTTTTGTCGTTTTCACGCGTTTTTAAATAAGATAAGTAGGTACTTATGTTTATTTTGTGATGTATTATTGATGTTGATGTTGAAAATACGGAAAAACCGTGCAAAAAAGTGTAGATTTTTTTGCGTTTGAATTTTTTTTGTAATCAGAATCATGGTCTGAGCACGCAGTTTCAATTTTCGAAATAATCTCTTCGAAATAATAATCTTATTACACCCGGTGTATTAAAATGAACTGACATTTGTAAATCTAACAAAAACTCGAGAACGACTAAACCTATTTTTGTTTTGCCTAGTTTAGGTTTTGAAATATTTGTAGAAGTCCAAATGTTCGCGATTACGCTAGACAGTTGGATAGGACGGTTCTCGTTGCCATCAGCCTATAGCACGAGCCCTGCGTGACGTGATAGTTGGGCTCGAGCCGCTATTGGCTAAAATATTATTGTTCCTTTCCCTCTGTCCACGACTCACGTATTGGCTGAAATATACGCTATGTCAGTAAACGTGTGCGTTTACTGACATCTCCTTTTTTATTTAATATCCTGAAAAACGCATAGAACCCAGTAACTAGGCACTCACGGCAAGTCTGAAGTAGGTACTAACCACACCAAGAAAGGTTTAAAAGGTAAGAAAATATAGAGAATACAACGTTTATTGGCGGAACGAAATTCGCCAGGTAGTAATATTAAACAAATTTGCACCACAAAAGTTTTGTGAGAGATTTTCAACACAAAACAAAACATACCTACATAGGTTAGGTAAGACGCATATATGTACTTAGATGACGAATCTCAATACGAAGTGTAGGACGCACATTCAACAGTTTCCGATCGTCGCTAGAACTATTTCGAGACATTCAATCAATATAGATTGAGTCACCGCTGATGCGTACACCCGGGTAGTGAAACCGGATACTGATCTGGTTATAGCGCGTCATAACCGGTTATCTGACGCGCAAACCCGGTCATCTGACGCGTAGTTTGATTTATGCTTCACTGCAACGATGTAATAACATCACGGGCTATCACAGTCGGTTTGCGGTCACTCGTTATCCGTATAAATAGTAGCGTTCATCATCATCGCTGTACCCATCGGCAGCTAGAATATATTTTGCAATGTCTGTACTATTCTCTTATTTGAATGCATTAGATTGTAAGCATTACTCTTAGTTGAAGCGTAGCGTGTTCCCCGGACGAGCCCTTCACTAAGGGCTTTACTACTACTAAAAGTATTCTAAGTATGTATTCACAAAAAAAGCTATGCTTAGCTTGGGGCTAGATGATGTTGTGTAAAAATACATATACCTCAGATAAATAAGTGTGTTGCTTTTATACATATTTTTACTTTTCTTTTTTTAAACGGAAACGAGGAAATAATTTATAATAAAAACATATCGACAAGGAAAACATACAAAATGCGGAAGTCCCTTCGAAGTTGACACATTAAATCAGGAACAGCTTTCCTTATGATTTTATATTATATTTTATCTTTTATTTTGTACATGTTCATATTTTTTCCGTAACTTAATTTAGTCATAAAACATTGATGTTATTTTCCTCGTTGATTTTCACGTTTTACGTTATTTCTTATAGGTATAAGGGGCCCGTAGAGGGTGAACACAAACGTAATGCCAAAATTTATAAATGAAAACTTGTTTTTTCACATTTTTTGGTTATTCTGTAACTAGATCTATACCAATAATAAGATACTTTATCCTAACTGACTGCCATATTACTATAGACAACGCACAGACTAAATCACTGTTCATAAAGACTTGAAATTTTGAGGGCATTATTTGGTGCGTAAAGCTGTACTAAGGAAGTAATTGCTGAAGTTCAACCTATCCGGGTACGGCACAGGTTGGAGTTTGTATGAAAATACCTTTGCTTGTAAGCTATATTCCTGATCATATTAAATAAATAAATAAATAAAAAGTTTATTTGACAAAAGTCAGTGTACAAGATTTATAAAATAAGCATAGAACCAATCAAATTTACACATTTGCAGAGAAACTAGAGTTTTGTACACATTATGAAATATTCTGAACACTAAGATATCGTTATTAATACGTAACAAAACCAATTATAAGAAACCTTATCATTTATATCGTATTTATATATAAATAATAAAAAGTATGTAAAATGCAATTTAGTAAGGTAAGGTAAGGTAAATATTTTACCTCAACTTTTATAATGCGGACAGCAAAAGAATTGAATTCGTTACCGTCTGTTTTTCCGGTTTCGTATAATTTGGATGTTTTTAAGAGAAGAGTGAATAGGTCTAATCTTGTAAATAAGCGCGCTACAGCGGAGACCGCATTATCATTTAACCGCATTAATAACAGGTGAGTTGTGGCCAAACATTACAGGCATTTCTAACAAGGATTTTTCCTCGAAACCCAAATTGGGTATAACGTTTGTATGGGCATTTATCCTCTGCCGGCCTCGTATATAAGCTTTTTACACAGCTGTCAAAAACATTGGGAAAATATACCTATCATTATTCATACCTCGATGCCCACGCCTGTTTAAATTACGAGTATTCGTTTCCGGTCCGAATATCCGGTTTTAACCTATTTATCACCTGTCCTGCGCCGTGACCCGGATGAAATGAAGGTGGTGGTGTGAAATGGCCTTTAGTTAAATAAATTCGTCGAGTGGGAGTTTAATGCTCCTGAAGTTTTCGTAACCAAATACAGTACTTGATAAATGAGACACTTGATGTGTATTTGGGGGTAGAAATACTTAGTTAAATTCAGGAAAAATCCTGTTACTAATTTCTATAGATTTTGTTTACGGGTGTTTTTCGTATTTTGAGGGGTGAGAATAGAGGCTCCTCTGTAGCTTTTTCTTGTAAACCTTTTTATTCCTTCTTTATACTACTTGCTGATGGAGCAAGTAGATGACCCACCTGATGTTAAGTGGTAACCATCACCTGTAACAAAGCATTACCTCGTAAGTCGCGTTTGTTAGGAACGTGCCCTACGATGCACTGCTCAGCGTCCATCGACTTGAGGCATACAGGTGTTAAGCCTCATGTGCCTGTATGTCACCCGCACCCACACCCTTCAAACCGGAACACAGCAAGCTGCTTGGCGACAGAAATAGGCATGGTGGTAGTACTTTCCCGGTCGAGCCCGTCACTAAGAGCTCTACTACTAAGTATTATTTCTTTAGATTTTGTTGACCGACGTTTTTCGGATTTCGAGGGGATAGAATAATTACTTCTATGATGCTTTTTAGGGTTCCGGACCCAAAGAGTAAAACAAGACTAAGACCCTATTACTAAGACTCCGCTGTCTGTTTGCCTGTCTGTCTGCCCGTCTGTCACCAGGCTGGATCTTATGAACCGTGAGCGATAGTTAGTAGAGAGTTGAAATTTTCATAGATGATGTATTTCTGTTGCCGCTAAAACAATACTAAAAACAGAATACAATAAATATTTAAGGGGGCTCTCATGCAAAAAACAAGTTTTTTTTGCCGTCAAGTGTGAGCCGGACTCGCGCACGAAGGGCTCCGTACCATTATCTATAATAAAAACGACAAAAAAATCACGTTTGTGGTTTCATACAGTCTCATTGTCAGCGAGGTTTCGATAAACCACAGATAACAAAATACAACAAAGCATAAAAACACACCACAGATAAAAATAAAGATCTCTTTCTGTATTCTGTTCGGTATCGAATCTCCAATTACTGTTGTTTTCTTGAATTACGGAGGGTTTAAAGGGATGAATCAAATTACGTAGACTAGCTATAGTCTGCGATTTCAACCACGCGGTGGTTTGCTAATATAAATACTTAAGGCGCTTTCTTTCCACATCCTCGTTTTTTTCTTCGGTTTCTGTTAATTTCCCTGGACAAATGTCGCCAAAAATGCTTTTGTCCGTCTGTCCTTCACGAAACGAACCCGGAGACACCAGATGCGACCTAAGACCAAGGGAACTCGATTAATCGCTAAAACTGATACCCTTATTTTGCTCACTGATTTCTTAAGCCAGGGGAAGGGGGAAAGTGTCGGTTATTGCATGGTTATGATGGATTTGGAGGAATACAGAAATTCAACAATATATAACGCAACGCAACAGCAAACTTCTTTCCCCCCCTCTATTTTATTATAATTATAAAAACACAAAGTAAGAAGCTTTGCTTTAAGAATTTTTAATTTTTAAAGGGGTTTTAAAAAGTGGCCAAAAACAGCGTCAGTTATTCAACCCGCGTCTCTGCGATAGTTGAGGCGCGGGAGAGCGGAGTGTAATCAAAGAGATCATATCCCAAATCATCACTCGCTGTTCAGTCGAGTCAGTTAAGACCCTTCTGATGGCAACGTTTACTGGACTCAACGGTAAACCGTGTCTCCGCTCCAAACGCAACGATAGCGCGTTCTAATCTACTAGTGGCGACATCTAGTTATGAAATAAGAAAACCTCAGATTGCTAAAGACACAGATTATATAATAGTTTATATCAGTTTGTACTGCTAAGCGTCTGAGCCCTCGTAATTTTGCGAAATTCGAAAACATCAAAGCATTGTATGAAGTTTTAACCAAATGTACGAAATATTTGGCGTAAATGGGATAATTTCTCATATAAAGTAGCGATTCAACATGGTAGAATGGAAGTGCCGTGTTTTTACGTAAGTGTTCTTTTTTCCTCTCTAATTAAGACACCTTTCCGTCATTTGGCAGTCAATTTTGCTAATGACAAGTAAAAAAGTTGGTTTTAGTCAAGTCGAGCCAGTAAAAAAGAGTAAAATCGGCTATCGTTGACTTTGAAGAAAAAGATGGTGTTTCGCTTTAAAACCTATAGAAAACATTTTCAGCATACATTGCATTTGCAGTGTGTAGTCAAAAATTTCAAAAATTACTTGTTTTGTAGACACGATCGCGCAACCGGGATGTACGCGTAAAGCCGCGTGCGGAAGTTACTAAAATATAAAAAGTTTCATTTTCTGACATTTACAAAAAGTAAAACCTTTTTGTTTGAAAAGTTTTTTGTTACTTAGGGCGGGGTTTATTTCAGGAACCACAGACTATTATGATCTCGGCTAGGTTACTTTTTATTTCTTTAGCAAGTGACTTGCAAATAACACTGAGCAAATAATCAAATACTGTCAAGCTATTCTACACTTTTTTTTGTATATACATACTGAGAATACATATAACATTTATATATCTCTTCTTCAACCTAAACCACCCAATGCTGAGTAAAGGTCTCTTCTAATGCACGCCATTCTCTTCGTTGTTGGGCTTTCCGCATCCAGCTCCTTCCTGCAACTTTGACCAGGTTGTCGGTCCATCTCATTTGAGGTCTGCCCACCTTTCTGTGGCCAGTCCTTGGTCTCCACTCCAGGACCTTTCTGCCCCATCTCTCATCTGGTCTTCGGCATATGTGACCTGTGATTTATATATAACAAAACACATTTATTTAGTTTAAACTTACTTCTGTTTTGCAAATTTTTAAACTTCATGTAATTATCTTCATAACTAAATATACTAATTATCCTATAATTATTCAATAATATCCGCAATTAACCGGATTCTGCCTCAGAAATGGGCAAACATAGCAACTTCTTGGGTGCCTGAGGATGGAAAGTCACGTCCGGGATGGCCGAAGAGACGCTGGCTGGCGAGACGGTCTTGATAGTTACGGAAGGATTGGTGGGAAATCGCTAAAGATTGAGAAAGTAGGATTTTGGGAGGGACCTTTATCCAACAGTGGGATACAAAAGGTGAATCTAAGCACCAGTTCCTCGCGACCAAGCCTATAAGAACCGGCAAGAAACCTACGTCTTGGTTTCTACCATTTTTTTTGTATGATCCTTTTACAAATTAATAATAGTGTAAATAATAAATGACCTAGCTATTCCTCTTGAGACTGTGTTGTGATCCCTTACGTTGACGTGAGAAGGGTATTGAAATGGATGTCCTGATACAGAATGTGACTTTCCACTGTTGTGTTCACGAAACAAGATTTGATTCATCTGTAAATATTAGATTTTTTGTTTGAGGCTTCTGTTCAACAAATATGTCATAATAATGCTGGGCAATCCACACAGCATCATCTAGCCCCAAGCTAAGCAGAGCTTGTGTTATGGGTGCTAGATGACTGATGTACTTAATACAATATATTACATGCATAGATATTTTTTATTACACATAGAAAATACCCAGGATACCTGGAATAAATATTTGCAGATTGAACAAACATTTATCCCGAGGCGGGAATCGAACCTACAACCTCCTGCGTCGCTGGCGGACATTCGCCCGCCGAGCCACATCGGTCGTCTATAGCGCAATAAAAAACATGTCATGTGCATATAAAAAGTAGGTTATCGCGGTCCGATAGGAAAATCAATACAAATATGAAGCTAAAGGTTGGTCTTCCCAGGCAAGTCGGGCCAGTCTATCAGAGATTGATGACTGAGATTGATTCCGGTCAAACGTTAACCTATAACATGTAAAAAAAAAATCCTTTTCTCGAAGGAGCTCAGGCCATTTTCGACTCCCTATAACTTCGTTGTGGATAAAACTACAAGCCTGAATTTTCAGCAACCAAGCAAGCATTGTATAAATACGGTATATTTCAAATTTCATTCAATTTGAACCAGTAGTTTAAGAATTATAACTAGTCAAAATTTCTTTTAGTTTTGTCCCTCACTCACTGACTGACCGATCATCAAAACTCTGTAACTGTTCTTTTATTTTGTTTTATGTTACTAGTGTCTGGTGTGTGTACAATAAAGTATTTTTCATTCATTCATTCATTTATTCAAAACTCTAAGGCATTTCTAGCAGACATAGACGCTTCAAATTTAGAATACAATTAGAGTTTAGTGTATATATCAAGGAAAAACTAAAATATTTTATAATTTTGGTCCAATTTCCTAGATACACCAACCGCATAAATAACTTTGTAATCGCATATAAATGTATAGGATTACAAAGTTATGCCCAAATCAATCTATTTATTGGACTTGGTATTACATGGATCTCACAACTTTTTACGATAGAAGAACTGAGTTGCCCATCGCCGCTGCTAGAATAACTGGTTGCGTCACGATGGTTTCCTTCACCGGTTGAGAACACTGGTCTTATACAAAAAGCTTTATAAATAATTAGCATTATATCTAGATAAATCCTGGATTCACGGGAATTCGGCGTGTGGGGAAGCTGTATGGGATAATTTATGGGGGTCCCCCATAAATTTCACGAATAATTTCTTATAGACTCAATTTCTTGCGATTATCATAATAGCGGTCAATGTATTGGATGCGGGCAAACCAGGTCATTGACCGATAATCTCTTAAAATAATTGTAATGATACATTTTAATGAACATGAGTAAGACGAAAATTATGTCAAACTAGCGGCCGTTCGCAGCTTCGCCTGCGTAGCAGTTTTTTTCCGTTCCCGTTATTTTTTCGGAATAAAAAGTAGCCTATATGTTAATCCAAGTTATAATCTATGTTTGTTCCAAATTTCATCCAAATCGGTTTACTGGTTAGAGCGTGAAAGAGTAACAAACATCCATCCATCCATTCTTACAAACTTTCGCGTTTATAATATTAGTAGGATTTAAAGGAAGCAAATGAGCGATATTTTTAATTTTTCCGAGTATACACCCAACTCGTATTTTTTTGGAACAGAAACGAGATTGAAGCTATAATTTTATCATCAAAATTGGGCCTGAATTGTGAGTTTCGAAGAGATTTGGAGATTGGCACGAATTTACGATATTTCATTACGAGAATTGGGTCGTAAGTCATCGATTGATAACCTATTTTAAAGCTTCCAGCCCGGCTAAGATGTGCAATGCGACATAATTTTGTCTACTCCTTATCTCGTGCAAAATAGAGATATCTCTCTATATCTTCCTGTGCTAACATGCCAGTGCCAAAAATCTATCTCGTTCTGTCAAATGAAGACTTAATGCTAATGTTAAGCTTCTCTGTGGATCTTTTATCTATGATTTCTAAAATTTTTATCAATAGAAAAAGTATCTCGTGACAAGCGCGGCATATCTCACGTTGCACATCTTAGCCCGGCTGGTAACGTATGGTCCAGTGACGGGATGCTACATCATTGTCACTATCTATAAAAGCATATCATGTGAAAGAACATCCATCATAGTTACAGCAGGGGCCTAAGCACGAACTGGCTATCGTGACGCGTCACGCTAACGCTACCAAAATGTATGATGAGATTTTGCACAGCGCCTCTATCGTGCGTAAAGAGAACTAAAATTGGAAGCACGAACACTTTTGGCATTACGTACGTAAAGTAAACCATAGCTAGGTCCGTAAAGTAACGTAATTCGATAGGATGTTAGTAAATTGGTTGTCGTTCATGCTACCATGTATCGTCTCGGTCCGTAAACCTAACGTATTCACGTTAGGTTAGGTTACGATACGAAAGTGGAATTCGTTCGTGCTTACCCCCCGGTCTACTCTTAGAAACGATAAACGAAGTTTCGTATTGTCGTTTTGAGTTACACTACGCGGCATGTCAGGCGACAACTTGACTTTTGACGGCTACCGAGTTGCCCCGCAGTGTATTACAAAACGACAATACGAAACTTTGTTTATCGTTTCTAAGAGTAGACCTGCTGACCCTCAGTTCAATACTGCAGGGCAGTAGTGTTACAACCTCTAGTTTCCATCATCAGTAACACGAGATAGCTGTATTATAATTTAATATGTAATTTCATGTTTTATAACAGGTTGTTAATTTATTATTTATGCTTGTTTATTTATATTGAATTGTATAATCAATTATGATTAATTTAGTACGAAATAATGATCATGAGCTAGCAACTAGTTAGAATGGTAGATAGATAAAATGAGAGGGTAGGATGGTGGAGATATATTTGGTTGAGCGGCAGATGAAAAGGAACGGAATAATAAAGATGATCTCATCTTTATTATTCCGTTAGGATCTCCTAGAAACTGCGTGTTACTTTTTATCATCACTGAAGCCCATTACCACCGTCGTTTCAGTAGTGTCCAAAGTTTATACCGAAACAGCAACTTTGTCGATGATGTTAAAACATCACCGTGATGGGTAAAACGGGATCCTATTACTAAGACTCCGCTGTCTTTCTGTCTGTCTGTCTGTTCGTCTGTCACCAGGCTGTATCTCATAAACCGTGATAGAGAGTTTGAAATTATCACAGATGATGTATTTCTGTTGCAGCTGTAACAACTAATTATTAATTAAATGTTTACGAAATGTTCTGTTTTGTCACCAGGTGGCGCCACAATGGCCGTCAGCGGCTTCCAATGGGACAAGCTCTCCCCTGCTGAATTCCAGCAACTCCAGGAGTTAGCTTCATGTAAGTCGGGAAGAAAGTCATATAACAAATAAATAATGCTAGACAATCCACACAGCATCGTCTAGCCCCAAGCTAAGCAGAGCTTGTGTTATGGGTACTAGATGACTGATAGACTTAATACAATACATTACATGCATATTTTTTTATTATGCATATAAAATACCCAAAACAGGTAACAGGTAAGGATCCCAATTTTTTTTGAAAATATAATATAGCCTATTTCATCCGGGTATAGTGTAGCTTTCCAACGGTGAAAGAATTTTTAAAATCGGTCCAGTAGTTTTGGAGCCTATTCAATCCAAACAAACAAATAATCAAATCATTCTTCTTTAAAATCTAATACCAAATATAAGAATCTTTGTCCTGACTGATTGACTGACTGACTGACTGACATATAGGCATATAGGCAACGCACATCCTAAACCACTGGTCGTAGAGACTTGAAAGATAAATATAACCTATATACCCTATATTTGTCTGGGTGCGTAGAGGTGTACTACGAAAGGAATTCTCGAAATTCAACCCCTAAACGTGTACAGCGGGGGTTGAAGTTTGTATGAAAATAGCTTCACGCGGACGAAGTTACTCATTTCGCTAGTATAAAAGTATCCTACTAATATTATAAACGCGATAGTTTGTAAGTATGGATGGATGGATCGGTGGATGATGGATGGACGAAGTCGCGGGCACAGCTAGTATATACATAAAGTACTGTAGTACCGGCAATATCGTAAGTACCCTTTCAAATAGATTAACATTGGAAATTACAATTTACTATAGTGAGGTTAGAATTTAACTAGTTTGACCTAACTATGTAAGTGGGTAACTGCAGGTACTTATTTAGCTAATGATAAAAGAAAACGTTAGTTACATCATCATCAAAGAGAAAAAACCAGCCAAGTGCGAGTCGGACTCGCGCACGAAGGGTTTCGTACCATTATCTATAACTAGAGGCCACTCGCAGCTTCGCCCGCGTGGCAGTTTTTTCCCGTTCCCGTTATTTTTTCGGGATACAAAGTAGCCTATGTCCTATTCCAGATTACAATCTATATTTATTCCAAATTTCATCCAAATCGGTCCACTGATTAGAGCGTGAAAGAGGAACAAACATCCATCCATCCATCCAAACATTCGCATTTATAATATTAGTAGGATAAAAGCGGCAAAAAAATTACGTTTGTTGTATGAGATATGAGATACAAACCCACATTTCGCAAAAGTATTTCATACGTGACTGACAGGTTGCAAGCCCATCGCCGCTGCTAGAATACTAACTGGTTTCCTCACGACGTCAGCTCCACAACTATACTATTACACTCTTTTTTAGGGTTCCGTACCCGAAGGGTAAAACGAGACCCTATTACTAACGCACCGCTATCTGTCTGTTTGTCTGTCCGTTTGTCACCAGGCTGTATTTCATGAACCGTGATAGTTAGAGAGTTGAAATTTTCACAGATGATGTATTTCTGTTGCCGCTATAAAAACAAATACACACAATAAAATGAATATTTAATGGGGCTCAAAAAACAAACGTGATTTTTTTGCCGTTTTTATTACAGATACAACTTAACCCTTCGTGCGCGAGTCTGACTCGCCCTTGGCCAGTTTTTTTTCCTGATTGTACTCTAGACTATAGAAAATGTGTAAAAGGGTTAGTCACAGTAATTTTTATCTTATTGTTTTTAGACTCTACGAGGAAGCTTCAGGATGTTCTCAATGAGTTCGAAGAGATCAAGCAACAGAGTCCTGATGGGGTGAGTTCATTCATTCATTCATTCATAGTCCGAGACGGAGTGAAGGAATATGCCCGTCTGAAGTTCCTTCCTTCATAGTAAAGCATTGCCCGCAGGTCACGTGCGTTATAAACGTGCCCAATGATGTACTGTTTCGCGTCCATCAGCATAAGGCTTACAGGTGTTAAGCCTCATGTGTCTGTAATTACACCGGCACCCACACCCTTCAAACCGGAACACACTGCGCTGCTTGGCGGCAGAAATAGGCATGGTGGTAGTACTGCCCCGGACGAGCCCTTCACTAAGAGCTCTACTACTACTAGAAGATATGTGTACTTCTACAAGTTGCCTGTTGTTAGAATAGGGTGAACTCAAATACTCCCTGATTTAATTAACTTTACAGAAGTCCTTTATAAGGCTCATCTTATCTCATGACGACCGATGTGGCAGTCAAATATCCATTGATCCGACTGATTATTCGTGGCACCACTAGTTTATAGTAAAGTGAAGTTTCTAATGACAAGTCACTCTCCAGAGAATTCCCTTGATTATAACTTTGATATATCATATCCATTGAAAGCTCCAGAGATGAAAGATAATAATAATAATAAATAATAATAATGCTGGACACTCCACACAGCATCATCTAGCCCCAAGCTAAGCAGAGCTTGTGTTATGGGTACTAGATGACTGAAATATTTAATACAATACACTACATACATAGATATTGTTTTATTATACATAGAAAATACCCAGAACACCCGGAATAAATATTTGCAAATCGAACAAACATTCATCCCAAGGCGGGAATCGAACCCGCAACCTCCTGCGTCGCAGGCGGACATTCGCCGCGTCACATCGTCGTCAATACTGGGAGATAAATTGCACAGCGCAAATACTTTTTTCTTGTTAATCTATAAAAAATATAAGAAAATTTGTCCTGACTGACTGACACATAGACAACGCACAGCCTAAACCACTGCTTGTAGAGTTTTTTTTAAATATATAGGTCTATTTGTCTATCAGCAAACAGAAAAAAAACGCGAAAGTTTGTAAGTATGGATGGATGGATGGATAGATGGATGGATGGATGGATGTTTGTTACTCTTTCACGCTCTAACTAGTGGACCGATTTGAACGAAATTTGGAATAATTATAGATTGCAACCTGGAATAACATATAGGCTACTTTTTATCCCGAAAAAATAACGGGAACGGGAAAAAACGGCCACGCAGGCGAAGCTGCGAGCGGCCGCTAGTGTCTAATAAAACGTTATCAGAACAATAATATCTAGCCAAAGTATTATTAAATCCAACACCACTTGAAGAACGATGATTTGATTATGGAATGATACTGATATTAGAGTGGATTGGAGAGATAAAAGATTAATCAACTAGAAAAAAGTTATTTTAGAGTTCCGTACCCAAAGGATAAAACGGGAGCCTATTACTAAGACTTCGCCTTGAAAAGAGACAGTAAGAAATGTGTTATTGGGACATATTCTTAGAATAATAATTTTTGCTAGCAACTTAAGTCAACGTTAAATTACTCATTAGCATACATTGTGGCTAGATTATTACTATATTAGAGTACATTATTAATAGATGGTGTACTCTTATATACAAAAAAATAATTACTAAGACTCCACTGTCTGTCCGTCTGTCACCAGGCTTAATCTCATGAACCGTGATAGTCAGTGAGTTGAAATTTTCACAGATGATGTATTTTTGTTGCTGCTATAACAACAAATACTGAAAAACAGAATAAAATAAATATTTAAGGGGGCTCTGATACAACAAACTAATTTGTTTTTACCGTTTTTGTGTTTTATTACTATAGAGTTATAGATAATGGTACGGAACCCTTCGTGCGCAATCGCACTTGGCCGATTTTTTTAAATTATTCTCCTGAACAAAATCCCTTTTTAAGGTATCAACTAATCATAGCATTTGTCCCGCAGCGGGATTTAAACCCACGCTTTCCAAACAAAAGTCATCAAATAATGTTTATTTGCGTCAACTTTTCCATGAAATAACAAAAGTTTTCCAATTTTCCCACATTGTCTCCTAGTTTGTAAACTAATGAACAATCTTATATTTATAGGCTCACTAGTGGCCGCTCGCAGCTTCGCCCGCGTGGCAGTTTTTTCCCGTTCCCGTTATTTTTTCGAGATAAAAAGTAAGCGATATGATAATCCAAGTTATAATCTATGTTTATTCCAAATTTCATCCAAATCGGTCTACTGGTTAGAGCGTGAAAGAGTAACAAACATCCATCCATCTATCCATCCATACTTACAAACTTTCGCGTTTATATTATTGGTAGGATTTCTCATAACGTCTATAATTACACCGGCACCCACACCCTTCAAACCGGAACACAGCAAGCTGCTTGGCGGCAGAAATAGGCATGGTGGTAGTACTTCCCCGGACGAGCCCTTCACTAAGAGCTCACTACTAGGCTTGGTCGCGAGGAACTGGCGCTTAGATTCACCTAGATTTAAGACGTTTCAAGATGATCCCTGCGGATATTACTGAATAAATGATTTTTGACTTTGACTACTAGGTACTTTTTTTTTAAATTATTACACATCTTATTCATCAGCACTAAAACGACACTGGACGAAGTAACTGCAAGCGGCGAGCATTTGGTACGGTCGCTTCATGATGCCGCGAGCCAGATCTTGGTTGCCCGCAAAACGCTTAACAAATCTTCGTGCAGCAGGTGTAAATTGTGATTGTAGGGATTTTTGATAATTGACTTTGATCAACCTTTTGGTTTTGAGTTCAGCCTCACCTCCAGGTATCCCGTATTGATTTATTTCTTTATTTATTATACTTGACGCTTCCGTTTTCAACGATAAAACTCAGGAAATTGCCAAAGCACAAAAGCCGATTTCATTCACTATTCATTTAATGGTCGTCGATAAAAAATAATCTGTCTATTTTCACCCCCCATCGCGTAACGACACTTAACACCCACGCAATACGATTCAAATCATTATGAGACTGCTTCCTGTTTTCCCACATCCTTAGCCTGTGACGTCATGGGATGAATTTGTTTATTTTAAGCCTTATTTGTGAGGAGATAGGATCGTGTTTGGAATGTACCGTAGGCGCATCATTGATTCGATAAGTTTAAATGACGTCATAGTCGAGAGGTATGACGTCATAGAATCGTTTGGTTAAATGTTAGTAATGTACTTGACCTACTAAGAGTAATACTAGTTGAATGATGTGACTGCGTGTAAATACGACTTGATTATAGAAAAAGGAGTTGGCTCACCTGATGTTACGTCTGCCTGTAACAATTTACTTTTTGAGCAAATTATGCAACCAGTTAATTATGTAAACTACGGATATTGAAGAGCGGGGTTTTTTATCACAAGAATTTTTCACTTAAAATATGGCCCCAACCTTGATGTAACTATGTAACTTTGGAACTTTGGATACGGAAATAAATAAATTTATTATTATTATTATTATTTATTAACAATATCGCAATAGGAATCTTTGCCTTGAATCATGTCAAAGATTGCATTGTTCAGCAGGTACCTCTCAACATGAGGTGAGGCATTTGAGACAGCAAATGATCCACATGTAAAGTGGTTACTATCTCTTATAGCAATTACTTGTAATTTCTCCTTCAAACCATAACATGCTGCGCTGTTTGGCGGTAGGAATAGTATTTTAAAAGAAGTATGCCTTACGATTCAACTATTTCTAGATCGTTTGCAACGATCTGCAGATAACTCAACAACTAAATACTAGGTATTTCATGTATCACTACAGCCGCTCGCAGCTTCGCCCGCGTGGTAGTTTTTTTCCCGTTCCCGTTATTTTTTCGGGATAAAAAGTAGCCTATATGTTAATCCAAGTTATAATCTATGTTTATTCCAAATTTCATCCAAATCTGTCTACTGGTTAGAGCGTGAAAGAGTAGCAAACATCCATCCATCCATCCATCTATCCATCCATCCATCCATACTTACAAACTTTCGCGTTTATAATATTAGTAGGATTGAATAATTTTCCTATTTTTGTCCTATTTCAACAAACAGAATCATAAAGATCTAACTTCCTTATATTAAGAATCATAACAATGCATTACCTTCATAACAACGACGCTAGTGTTGTCTGATTGTCCTTAAAATTCGAGACTTCTTGTACATAATAATAATGCTGGACAATCCACACAGCATCATCTAGCCCCAAGCTAAGCAGAGCTTGTGTTATGGGTACTAGATGACTGATATACTTAATACAATACATTACTTACATAGATATTTTTGATTATACATAGAAAACACCCAGAACACCAGGAATCGAACCAGCAACCTCTATGGTACCCATAACACAAGCTCTGCTTAGCTTGGGGCTAGATGATGATGTGTGGATTGTCCAGCATTATTATTATCGGTCAACGGGTAGGACGCACTGGTTGAAGACTTTCGTCGTCAATGGGTGATGAGAAGACGACGAAGTTTCCAAAACCCAGGCTATCTGAATTCTCCTACCAGTAAATTTAAGACAAAACTCCGTAAGTGGCTCTTACATAAATGTTTTTATGACATAAAATAATTTCTATAGGCCTAATTAAGAAAGCTCGGAACAGAGAGAATTGGAAGTCTTTGGGGGAGGCCTTTGCCCAGCAGTGGGACGGGATAGGCTAGGAAAAAAAAAAAAAAATTAATTATAATAATAATAATAATGCTGGACGATCCACACAGCATCATCTAGCCCCAAGCTAAGCAGAGCTTGTGTTATGGGTACTAGATGATTGATATACTTAATACAATACTATATTACTTACATAGATATTTTTTATTATACATAGAAAATACCCAGAACACCCGGAATAAATATTTGCAGATCGTACAAACATTTATCCCAGGGCGGGAATCGAACCCGCAACCTCTGCGTCGCAGGCGGACGTTCGCCCGCCGCGCCACATCGGTCGTCAATAAATAAATTAGTTTTATAAGTTAAATAATATTGTACGTCCATAATGGCTAAACTGTTGTTCCACCAGTTTTAAGATCCTTTTGTACACAGTTTCGATAATAATAAATTTCATTTCATTTCATTTCCGGTTTAGCTCTTCCTCAAAGTTGTGTCTACCTAAAAGTAGGGTCTACTCGAGGTAAACATACTGCACAACTTCGAGAGACATTCCGGCGACGCGATGTAATGCACGTTCTTAACTAACGTGATGTAGGGCTTTGTCACCACTTAACATCAGGTGGGCAACTTCCTGTTCCTTCCACTAGTTTATTAAATAAAGTTACAAATCTTCATAGCCCTTTCTTTCTGTATAGCATCGTTTGTCCCATCCCTAACTATCGTGTATATAGATATATATAGAATAACAAGTATTTAAAGTTAATTTATATACTTTCAGCCCTATTGAGGTTGGTGAGGTATTAAGACGAGGTGGGAGCCTAATCAGCACCTGTTTTTTATGTAAAAACAACATATTCATATATTTTTTTAAATTGAATATTACATTTAAAAGGACCATCTATATTTCGGAGCGACCAGAAACACTCTTGATTCCATTGGGTTCGATAAAAGTTTACACAAAGTTTTACTAAAATTCCGAGGGTGACCCTCCGACCCAGGGTGTTTTATTCGATTGTTAATCGAGATATTCCAACGATTTTTCTGTTCATGTGTTCCTTAAAAGATACGTAATCTTGTGCCGAAGTAATTTTTTTGTTAGCTAGCTTACTTTTTTATAAAAATAGTAGATAGCCTAAAATATAAATACGCGAGACGTACCTATACAAGCTCAGTAGCGCTTTGGCGCTTTAGGAGGCAGGGTCCACGTCAAAAGTCGTTCCGAGCAACTATACATTATTCTGTGGCTCGTTTGACAGTGATAATCACATAGTTACTATAGGTGTCATTTATTTGTCACAGTGAATACAAATACAACAAGACACAGTGTAACGAAATTACGGCTGGGTCATAAAATATCAACATCATCGTGTGGAAGAAGTCCATTAGTCTTAGGCGTTCTTTATCATAAGATACAAGCGATCGTCGGTTCCAGGGTTTGATCACATCAATCCTTGGATAATGTACTAGCGAAACGCGTGTGACTCCGTCCGCGTGATGTTATTTTCATATGAACTTCAATCCCTGCTGTACCCCGTGTAGGAGTTAAATTTCAGGAATTTATTTCTTATTAGAGACGACTGATGTGGCGCGGCGGGCGTTTCTCCGCCTGCGACGCAGGAGGTTGCGGGTTCGATTCCCGCCTTGGGATAAATGTTTGAACGATCTGCAAATATTTATTCCGGGTGTTCTGGGTATTTTCTATGTATATAATAAAAAAAATATCTATGTATGTAATATAGTATTGTATTAAGTATATCAGTCATCTAGTACCCACAACACAAGCTCTGCTTAGCTTGGGGCTAGATGATGCTGTGTGTATTGTCCAGCATTATTTATTTATTTATTTATTTATTTATTTAGTATCTTAGTTCCTTGGTCTTTTCACCCAATAAGATAAATATACCCAAAAATTTCAATTCTCTTCGACCAGTGTTTTAGGCTGCATGTTGTCTTATGTTCGTCAGTTAGTCAGGATAAAGATTATTACTAAATAGTGGTTCTATGAGTAGTAGTAGAGCTCTTTGTGAAGGGCTCGTCCGGGGCAGTACTACTACCTATTTCTGTTGCCAAGCAGCTTGCTGTGTTCCATTTTGAAGGGTGTGGGTGCCGGTGTAGTTACAGGCACATGAGGCTTAACGCCTGTATGCCTCAGGTTGAGGGACGCTGAGTAGTGCATCGTAGGTGACGTTCCTAACGAGCGTGGCCTACGAGGCAATGCTTTGTTATAGGTGATGGTAACCACTTAACATCAGGTGGGCCATCTGTTTGTACCATCAAAAAAACAATAGGTATAAATCGAAAAATGCGACCTGTAGGCGAAAACAGACAGACTGACAGACGGACAAATGCATTTTTATGCTAATATCGAAACTAAGACGCTTCGCTCACTTGATCAATAGTTGGTATTTTTATATTGGATGTATGAGGTTACCAAGTAACTATGCCCCTTGTTGTCAAAATGTCAAATTCATACAATTTTTGAATCTATCTGAACTCATTATTGTTCATCGAAGCTAAAATTGACATAAAACTTGCACCAGTATAGATAAGGTTGAGATTTCTTTAACACCCCCATTTACTAGTGTTTTCGCTTAGATAACAATCGAATACAGTCGCGAGTTGTATTCTAAGTATGTGTTTACAATAAAAAGTACATAAGTTTTCTGTCAGCTAGTTTAGTACGGTGATAAGCACTCCAAAGGCGATAGGGCACTTTATTCCATCTACTTTTCTTAGTTGTTCCGTAAACATAATAATCTTATACCTCGGCAAAATTTTTTTAGATCCATTTTCTATCCAATCTAACCACAAAAACAAAATTTTTAATGAACACCTATTTTGAGTTAGTGTTGAGATTTGTCTTGGAATACGAGCGTTGGTTTCAATTTGACATTTTAGATTGACAGAACATTGTCCAAAAAGTTCAGTTTGTGTAAGTGTGTACAATACTCTGTGGTACAATATTTCATAATACTTTATGTAAAGATAAAATTTAATTTATCCATATTTTCAATATAAATCTATATATATAAATATTAATTGATGTTTGTTAGTCTTACAAAAACTCGAGAACGACTGAACCGATTTGCCTAGTTTTTGATTTAAAGTATATGTAGAAGTCCAAAAAAGATTTAAAAGGTGAGAATAGTATTTTATATATTATTTTAAAATTTTACTATTACCATCATCACCCTGAAGACATAATCCACTGCAGAAAGACCAATTGGGGTTTTGAATTTTTTTTTTGCGGTAATTGAAAGGTCATATATGTTTTATTTTTTTTTACAATAATTCAAAAGTTATTTCAAAATAAAAATATTTTTTGAATCCAGTACTGAAAACACGCCGGCAGCTCCCGAACAAACCCGAGCGGTTTTCACTCATTGCAATAGCCGCGCACGCTGTACTGTTATTAGATAGCTATAACTTAATGAAGTCACTATGTGACAACAACTATGGTGATCAATCATGGCGCGTTTATAGTCACGTGATTTTTTTCTAAATTTTATCAATTTTTAATTGTCTATTATTAGTTTTTTTTAAAGTTTTTTGCATTAAATATCAATATTATTAATAATAATGTATTAAAATACATAAAAAAAAAACATTTTTTTTTCAAAACCCCAATTGTGAAACTTTTTATCCTCCGACTTCCCGTGATCCTAGCAAAGTATCGGATGAAAGAGCGTCCTACGCTTCGTCTTCCTGTTCATGGCCGACAATCGAGAGTCGAGAGCCTTTATTCATCTGTAGTTTGCGGTTCTACGAGCTATGTCTGTCTGTTGCCACTTCAACTTGCTGATTGTGAGAGCTATGTCGGTGATCGTGGTTATTTTTCAGATTTGTTTATTTCTTATTCAAACCTATTGTAAGTTAAATTGTTGCTTTAGTTGTGGACACTCTCCGATTAAGCACATGAAACCCAAGTATAAATAACTAAAAAAACTATACTCTTCCATATTTAATAATTAGGTTCCAGTCAGCATACGTATATGTATATACATATATGTAATTACAGGCACATGAGGCTAAACACCCGTATGCCTCAGGTTGATGGACGCAGAGCAGTGTATTGTAGGGCACGTTCCTTACTAACGTGACCTACAAGACAATGCTTTGTTATAGGCTATGATAACCACTTAACATCAGGTGGGCCATATGCTTGATCCATCAGCAAAATGTATACATAAAAAAAAAACAAACGAAAACTCTAAAATATGTGTCAGATATTTTTCAATAACATACACAGGAGTGCATTATTGAAAACCTTACGGATTTTTGACATCTTTGAAACTATGATTCTGATTCCCGTTCTGGAAGATGTTCTATAATCTGTGACATTTATTCTATCATATTACTTTCTTATATTTCATTTTCCAAGTGAAAATTTCAGTCATCTAGGTACATTAAATGCATAGTGACATAAGTCAAACTTCAAGTCGATATACCACAGAAGATGTATTATTACCTGCTTTTATATTGTGAATTCTAACAACAATGTAAGAAAACATATTTTCAGTAAACAAAATTATTGTTTATCGACTTTTACAAATGACGTGTGCATTCGCATCGAAAGTCAGAACCGCCGAAGTGATTTTGGTAGTGTTTGTCCACCGTCACGGAGAGAGAGAGAAAAAAGTTCATTTCACCTAATAATAATCCTACAAATCTTTATCAATGTAAACATTATAAAACATTATAAGAAAGCTGTACAGTCATATTCCGAAGCACAAAAACTCCTAATTTGGTTCAAATTCTTCTGAATGGTTTGTCACTGACGTAATTTTTTAAATATGCTTCAGTGTAGAAGTAATTATCCAACATGAACTTCTTGTAGTAAAATAAACGTTACCTTGTTATAAACTGAAATCAAACTCTCACTCACCCATTGCTCATGGTTCGGATCCGAATCGGATCACTCGATCCACGTGATCCTTAAAGACACGACAAAATATTGGACCGGAACTGGACAAAATAATATAGCGTACCAGAATATGAACCGGATGTGACGTAGCATAGCGCACAATTCAAGCACAGAATAAGTAATACTTAGTATCAAATACGTGAATTTCCAACTTACGTCAGGCAATGCCATCTCTGTTTTGAATTTGTTAAACTGACGAACCTGTTTTTGACACAATTCTCTGAGTGGGTAGGACCTTAAGAAGGCTCTAGCACATGGCAGTTGCATGTCGCTTAATATATATCCATAGAACGCTGGCTCATAACTGGCTCGAAGGACCTTTCTGAAGCTGTTAGCGAACAGAAAAAAAAAGAGTGTGCTTTAGACCACACGACTGAAGTAAAACTTCTTTAATATACGAAACGTAACTGGCTATGAGAGAAAGAGAGAAAGAACAGTGCTTTCATACCCCCTCCATGGTAGTGTTAAACCGCAACCTTGTTGGAAGTCGCATTAGAAGTATTACTTCACTAAATAGATTTTAGGTCATTTGAAAGTTTTATTGAAACAATGTATGAATCCCATTGCAGTCGAAAATGTAAGAGTAAAAATAAGCTGCGTGCGACTTCGCCCGCGTTAAATTTTTATCATATAAACTTCAACCTCTACTGTACCTCAACTCGACTAAAGTATGTTATTCAACCCACTTAAGGAGGTGGTATCCGCCAACGAGAGGTTTTCTCCGTGTTATTTCTCTTTCATGAGTGAGTATAAATGTTCAAAAAAAATATATATTGCTTATTAAAGACTAAATTTTAATTTGAACAATTGAAATAATTCTAACTATATTATTACTATATGAAAAAAATATCCAAAGTGAAGCAATTTTTATTTTAAATTTGGTTATTTCTTCTAAACGGTATTGATTTTTAGTAATTTTTTTCACACAAATATTCGTCAAAGTATTTATCACAAAGTGAACAATTGGCAGTTCGAACTAATAATTCATTAGGCTACAAATAATTATTTCTTGCATGCGATATGAAATGGAATGCGCGCGGGTCCCTGTGCGGGCGACGGGCGGCAGTGCAACTCAGTATGGACAAACTCCTCAAGGTCGTTGGCGAGTACCACCGCCTTAACATTGGCAAAATTGTCCGAATGACGGACACATGCCACAAAAAAAAGAGATCTCTATTTTGCACGAGATAATGAGTTAGTCGAAATTTAGTCGCGTTGCACATCTTAGCCGGGCTGGAAAAAGATCCTTATAATCAGTATAGATGATGAGATGAGATATTTGGTATTAAATTTTAATAAAAGGTGGCGACATGTCACGTTTTCGTCGTCGTTTGTAACAGCAAAATATTCTGACATCGTGTTAATAGGGTTGCTAGGGGAAAACTTTGAGACCGAAGTTTTGACCCAGTTATAAGTATAATAATAATAAACCTTTATTATTGTTCGTTTCTTGAGTAAATAATATTATATTGTTTTGAGTTTGTTATTAGCTAAGACGTTTAATATAAATTCCAAAACAATATCTTTGGTTAAATCTATTCGAGTGTCGAATTTTAAGCACGTATTGTGAAAGAAGTCATCCGGTTTATTAATTGACCTTTTGATGAAACATGCAGGCCCACCTGATGTTAAGTGACCGTCACCTATAACAAAGGATTGCCTCGCAGGTTGCGTATAGAACAATCGTCCTAGACACCTAGATAACAACCTAGAGTTTTTTCATAATTTTTCAAATTAAATTAATTGTTATTAATATAGGTATAATTAATTGTTATTAATATAGGTATAGAGAATACCACTCAACATCAAGTACACACTCTAATTGCCCATTACTTCTCTCCTAAAAAACTAGATTATTTATTAAAGCAACTTTTAACCAAATTGAACCGAGGAAAACACGATACAGATTCCGTGAACCAAAAAGCGGAAAACCAGTCCCAAACATATAAGCCCATGTAATTTATCCTATCTCGTTCTGAAATGGTTGGTGTAACTCAGACGTTACAAGACCCTCTGAGATAAAACAAACAAATTGCAGGCTTATACCGTGCATGCAGTGAATACATACAATACAGAGTTTGTACAGCGTCTTACCGTGAGCTCTTATCTTATTGTACGATTGCAAACTGTAAAAAAAACTGGCTAAGTGCGAGTCGGACTTGTGCACGAAGAGTTCTGTATCTATAGCATAAAAATCACGTTTTTTGTATGTGAGCCCCCTTAAATATTTATTGTATTCTATTTTTTAGTATTTGTTGTTATAGCGGCAACAGACATCGTCTGTGAAAATTTCAACTCTATCACGGTTCACGGACAGACAGATAGACAGACAGACAGCGCAGCGGAATCTTAGTAATAGGGTCCCGTTTTACCCTTTGGGTACGGAACCCTAAACGATTATCGTTGCTATCGTGCTTGATAGTAGCATTTTCCATTTTTTGTAATTTTGTTTTGTTTTTTAATTCTACAAGCGTATGTCCCACCTGATGTTAAGTGTTAACCATCATCTATAACAAATCATAGCCTTATAGGTCACGCACGTTAGGTACGTGCACTACCCGGCGCCAACAACCTGAGGTATACAGGTGCTAAGCCTCATGTGCGTGTAATTTCACCGGCACCCACACCCTTCACCGGAACACAGCAAGCTGCTTGGCGGCAGGAAAAGGCATGGTGGTAGTACTTCCCCGGACGAGCCCTTCACTAAGAGCTGTACTACTAGAGCATGCTTCTACTGGTATTACGGAGATCATCATAAATAACTTTGAATTATAATAAATCCAATTATATGACCAAATCCGAACGCGTGCCATGAATATAAATACAGATTAATAATAAGAGACTGGAACCTTTACCCTGGTTTTGTCAATACCGTCGGCCGGTATACGACGTCCGTCATTATAAGTCTCAAAGTCAAAGTCAAAAAGCATTTATTCAGTAATATCAGCAGGGATCATCTTGAAACGTCTTAAATCTAGATGAATCTAAGCGCCAGTTCCTCGCGACCAAGCCTAGAAGAGTCTGGTTTGAAGAAGGTCTGGCGAGCAAAGCGAGCAATTTCAAACAAAAAACCTTTGGCGTCGGGGGTTAAAAACCACAAAGATTTTATATTATCCCAAAAACTATTAATTTATTATTATGACTTTATTAAGAATCTTTGTCCTGACTAACTGACTGGGATATAGACAACGCACAGCCTAAACCACTGGTCGTAGAGACTTAAAATTTTCAGAGTATATTCGTCTTGGTGCGTAGAGGTGTACTAAGAAAAGAATTCCCAAAATTCAACCCCTAAACGTGTACAACGAGGGTTGAAGTTTGTTTGAAAATAACTTCACGCAGACCAAGTTTGGGATAATATAAAATCTTAGCGATTTTGAGTCCTTTCCGCGATCCTAACAATGTTATCAGTAATTTATTATTATTAGTTGGATTGATAAGATCGTCGTAGTGTTTCAGTCGAGAGTGCGGTCTCTAATCAGTGGCCGCCCGGGTGCAAACCCTCTTGGTGGATCAAGCAGCGTCTTAAGCCATAAAATAATGTTACAGCTCAATCCGACCGAAGTAGGCGAGTTATTTTTATTGCCCACCCTTTTCCTTATTACCGGTTTGTTAATTCGCTGTTTTCTTAAATTGATATGAAGTAGGTTCTTTAAAATGTTAGGTTTTGCCTGCGACTTGGCTACCGTGGTAGTAATTCATCATTAACCTAGCCCCAAACTAAGCATAGCTTGTACTATGGGAACCAGATGACTGATAGAATACTTATTTACTTTTTTTTTGTAAAAATATGCTTTGAATATAACACCGAGACACAGAATAAATATCTATATCGCCCTGGTTTACTCGTCTAAGATATCGCCGCATCCGAGTAAAAAAGTGATTTTCTGTCCAATTACTTTCAGCTGACTACAGTCTCCTAAACGACAACACGTCACAGCACAAATCAGCTCAATAACTTTACATACCTAACTATTAAATAAGTGAACTTTAAAAAACTGTTTTACTTAACTCATAATAACAAACTCTTCATGATTGTACCCTACAATCACCCTACCCTACAAAGTATGTTGTTAATCAGACCCTACAAAAAAAAACGAGTGTGCTTTAGACCACACGACTGAAAACGTAACTGGTTATGAGAGAAAGGGAGAATGAACAGTGCTTCATACCCCCTTCAGTGTTAAACGTTTAACGCAACCTTGTTGGAAGTCGCATAAGAAGTATTACTTCAATAATATAAAATGAAACTCCTGTGTGGTGCCAATCCAAGTTAGTGCTAGACTAAGCTCCGGTTGCCACAACCCCCTTTCCCACCCCAATCCACCCCACGAGGCACACCCATTCGACCATGATGCACCGATATTAATCACTTAGCAACCCTAAGGTACGCACATGAGGCTTGACACCTGTATGCCTCAGGTTGATGGACGCAGAGCAGTGTAAGTATATAGCGTGTATTGTCTTTTGAACTTCTGTTGTAGTACATATTAAGTTACTAGCGGCCGCACGCAGCTTCGCTCGCGTGGCAGTTTTTTTCCCGTTCCCGTTGTTTTTTCGGGATAAAAAGTAGCCTATATGTTAATTCAAGTTATAATCTATGTTTATTTCAAATTTCATCCAAATCGGTTTACTGGTTAGAGCGTGAAAGAGGAACAAACATCCATCCATCCATCCAAACATTCGCATTTATAATATTAGTAGGATTAGTATGATTGCCTTAGTATGTTTTCTGTCTTGCATTCAGTTAGATTGGCACCACACTGGACCTTCATTATTTACACTATTATTACTTTGTAAAAGGATCATACGAGAAAAACGGTAGGAACCAAGCCGTAAGTTTCTTGCCGGTTCTTCTATACTTAGTCGCGAGAAACTGGCGCTTAGATTCACCTAGATTTAAGACGTTTATCTTGATCCGAGTGTAAGTGGAGTCCGACTGGCACTTGGCCGGTTTTTTTATTCAACTTGCTGATGGAACAAGCTGATGGCTCACCCGATGTCGAGTGGTTACCATCACCTATAAAAATGTACTGCCCCGTAGGTCACGCTCGGTAACAACGTTTCCTACGATGCACTGCTCAGCGTCCATCAACCTGAGGTATACAGGTGTTAAGCCTCGTGTGCCTGTAATTTCATCAGTACCCATACCCTTCAAACCGGAACACGCTGCACTGCTTGGCGGCAGGAATAGGCATGGTGGTAGTACTTCCCCGGACGAGCCCTTCACTAAGAGCTCAACTACTACTAAAAGTTTTCATAGTGTTATTACACTCGGTATACAGATACACCTAATATTATGCTACGGTTGAGAAATTCAACCGAATACCCTACTAATATTATAAACGCGAAAGTTTGTAAGTATGGATGGATGGATGGATGGATGGATGTTTGTTACTCGTTCACGCTCTAACCAGTTGACCAATTTGGATGAAATTTGGAATAAACATAGATTATAACTTGGATTAACATATAGGCTTTTTATCCCGAAAAAATAACGGGAACGGGAAAGAAAACTGCCCCGCGGGCGATGCTGCGAGCGGCCGCTAGTCATCTGCCTGTCATCTGTTTCTGTGTCTGTATTTTACCTGTTTATCAAGTCGGGCTTGTGTGTGTTTGCCATTGATAAATATTGTGAATTATGCCTATGCTAAATAAACGTATATTCTATTCTATTCTATTCTATCTATATATTCTAGGTAACAACGTTCATAGTCCTGTAAGGCCGCCAACCGGTCACTATGCGAATTCTATTGCACCGTATAAACGCGTCCTTAGGCTATAATATAGAAAATAGAGTGTATCATTAAAGTACATAGGGAATAAACGACGCTTAAGAGTTTTCTTAAAAGCAATAAAAAGGCTTTTAAGACCCACTTATAATACACCTACGTTACCTAGGGGTCTAGGAGTGATCCCGCCTACTGATCCTTAGGTCGTGGGTTTGAAACCGTTCGTGCACCAACGGACTTTTCTGTTCGAAGAAAAAATAATAATAATATAATAATGCTGGACAATCCACACAGCATCATCTAGCCCCAAGCTAAGCAGAGCTTGTGTTATGGGTACTAGACGACTGATATACTTAATACAATACATTACATACCCACATATTTTTTATTATACGTGATCGGAAAAACAGACGACGGCAACGAGTTCCATTCCTTTGCTGTACGTATAATAAAAATTGAGGCAAAGCGCTTGGTGCGGGTGGAAGGGGTGTCAACCATGAATGGGTGTCTCGTCTCCGTACGTCTGGTGGTCCGATGATAGAACGGAGATGGGGGAATTAAGTCGTGGAGCTCCAAGGCACACTCACCGAAATGTATCCTGTAGAATACCGACAGACTGGCTACCTTACGACGATGCTCAAAACTATGTACTTCACAATCATACCCCTGTTTAAGGGACGCTTTAGTACCTATAGCGGATATAGACAGGATTTACTATAAACAACACCAACGGAAAACAGCCCCTCATGGAATAACCCCTTTTCTTAACTAGGTCGCCGAAATATCACTGGGTCGACCCACCCCACGTGACTCTCAACTCTACCCTGTGGTTAATACGGGTCATATTCATATAATCACTAGTATATTGAACCTTCTTATGTAAGAAGTAGGTGAAGATTATGTTATCTCTACGATTATTGGTGAGGATGAGACGTAAAAGGTGCAAGTTTGATTCCCCGAAATCATCATTAACAGTCTGTAAAAGTCCACGGTTGGACATAGGCCTCTCACGTTTCCATAGGAACGAATTTGAGCCATTCCCGCGGTCCTTACAATGTCGTCAGTCAGTGTAGAAGGGCGTCCTACACTTAGTCTTTCGGTTTGTGGTTTGATTCTCAGTGTACAAGATTAGTTAGTCAAATTATAAGGTCATTTAGCAGTTTGTACTATCAGTGTTTCCTAATCACGCTTCCAAAACCTCCTGATCAGAAATGCATTATAATTTGAAACTTGAGCATATTGAGAAGTGACCTCTTATTTTGTTTTGACCATGGTTGTAATTAGATGGAACCCAAAACTGTTTGTTATTTTAAGGGTGCCGTACCCAAAGGATAAAACGGGACCCTATTACTAAGACTCTGCTGTCTGTCTCATGGACCGAGATAGTAAGAAAGTTGAAATTTTCACAGATGATAAATTTCTGTTGCTGCTATAACAACAAATACAGGGTATATTCGTCTTGGTGTGTACTAAGAAAGTAATTCCCGAAATTCAACCCCTAAACAGGTATAGCAGGGTGTAAACCTCACGCGTTTCGCTAGCACTAAGCTAACTTGTTCCGTACATAGACGTACAAATGGTATACGCTATTCTGTCCGCAGCTTGGGCAATAAAACTTAAGCCCTTGAACGATGTACGAGCCTTCCAAATGAAGACGGGTGGCTTTTTTGTCGTTTGTATCTATTAGTGTTGATAGAACCAATGCGATGGGGGAAAACGAACTATTCGTTTCGTTCTTATCGAAAGGATATAAGCAGAACGCCCTATGAACAGAACGTCCTAAAAGCAAAACGGCATATTAGCGTAACGTCTTCTTAGCATAATGTCTTTTCAACCAATATTCATGCGGGGAGACTTGACACAGTGTGGTGTCGCCTACCCAACCTTTAGACTTAGGTACCTATATGTTTTATTACTAGTATTATTTTATTATGTTTTTGTGAGCTAGGTAGGGTAGGTTTTAGCTATATGTGTTTTAGGGTATTTTTAAGTGTAGGCACCTGCTGTGGTGTCTTTGTGTGTGTGTCTTGTGTTGAATAAATTTCTATTCTATTCTATTAGCAACATGACCTAGTAGCAAATGGAATTAATAAAAAAAATGACACCTTAGCTGAACAGCTGCAAATTTAATAAACACAAAATTCATGAACTTAACTTTTTAATTTACCAATTTTTTATTTTTTTTTAACCTATTGTGTCCCACTGCTGGGCAAAGGTCTCCCCCAAAGTCCTCCACTGGTCCCGGTCTTTGGCGGTCTCCCACCAATCTATTTTGTGGGTGTCGAGATCGTCCCGCCAACGTCTTCTCGGCCGGCCCGGTCGTCGCTTCCCATCCTCAGGTGTCCAAGTCAAAGTCCAATTTTTTTTATAATATACAAATGTAACTAGTAATCAATAAACTAGCCCCAAGCTAAGCAGAGCTTGTGTTATGGGTACTAAGTCACTGGATATACTTAAAACAATACATTACATGAATAGATTTTTTTTATTATACATAGAAAATACCCAGAACACCCGGTATAAATATTTGCAGATCGTACAAACATATATCCCAAGGCAGGAAACCAACCCTCAACATTCGCCCGCCGCGCCACATCGGTCGTCAAATACCTAATAAATACCTAAACAAAGAAAGTCTTTGTTCCTACTATTTTCTAAGAACCTTTGTACAAAAAGATTGAATACCCATATACTAAGCCTACCTACATAAAAACGGCTTTAACATAAAAAAATAACGGAAAAGATCTCAGCTTTAATGGAGTATTTTTCCCAGTCCCAAAAGAGGCTTTTACGCTTTTAATGATCGATATTGGCAAGATGTTTGTGTGGCGATAAGATCAGTTATCGTTGCTTAGCAACTAACGAGCTTTGTAGTGTAGGCGTTAACTCAATATAGGACAGTCTTTCTCAAACTGGGTGATAACGCCCCCTTGTGGGGCGCTGAGGGCCTTGAGGGGGGCGGTAAGAGGCCTAGAAGAAATTGGGGGTGTTGAAGTAGTTTAGGTGTGCAATGGTTGACTTGTAACTTCATCTACCTAATATTTTACACTTAACACCTGTATGCCTCAAGTTGGTGGACGCAGGGTGGTGGACAAGGTAATGCTTTGTTATAGATGATGGTTACCACTTAACATCAGGTGCGCCACATGCTTGTTCCACCAGCAGCAGCGTTAAAAAAAATCACTGATAATAAAACCTACTGCGAAACATCGATTGTTTAGTTCATATTTCTGTCTCGTTTGATCGTATAAAACCTAAAGCTTAAACTCCAGACTAGACTAATATTATAGCACACGATATTTAAATTAATTAAAGTATTGAATACTACTGTGGTTTTTGTATGTTAAATAGAAAAAAATTAGGGGGTGCTGAAAAATTATGGAATTTCAAAGTAGGTGAAAAAAGTTTGAGAACCTCTGGTGTAGATGGCGTAAAGATTCGTTTTCTGATATATTTGGAAGCATAGCTATTTCATTTTTATTGGTTTTCTAGTGTTTATCTCAACGTGTTCAAGACACTTAACAGCGTGTTTTGACGACGCGAAAGATTTTAATCCTAGTATCGTCTTAATATTCTAGATAACAGCGTTCACAGTCGTCTACTCAAAGTGAGATTCGAGCCGAATAGGCCCGACGCCGTCGACCGTGCCTCCTGAGTCCAGTCCGAGCGAATCGGGAGTGAGTTTGGATCCCACTCACGCTCCCGCTCCGCCACTTCCTTCTGCATCGAGACGGTCTCACTAAAATGTGAACTCTCAGTGTGACAGCCACTGCATGATATGCTGCGTAGTGCGAAACATCGTTAATCGTTTCTAAGAGTAGATCTTCTGGTATTGCGCACATAAACTTTCCGAACAGAACATATTGATGAACAAGCGGATTCGAACCCACGATTGAACCCAGAAGGCGGGGTCATTCCCACTTGATCACCGGTGCTTTACTAATGACGTAACGTGACATTATCTACAATCAATCCTTAAAACGAATGTTTCTTTGTTCCAGGACATCGACTATGAAAACTTCAAGTGGTTCTTGGACACCTTCCTGGAGGTGTCCACTCCTGATGAGCTGTCCAGGTTAGTAGTTTAACTTGTACAAACCTCACAGATAACCCTCAACAGTTGAAGAGTTTTGACATCTTCGGTCGCGAGTTCGGTCCCTATTTTTAATAACCTTTTTCTATTCACACATTGGACACCTATATCTTTCTTTTCGAGTGGCTTAGTCACACTTCTAGCCAGCTGGTCTTGCCCTCTTTGGAGCTTAAGTATTTACATTATTATTAATTTGTGTAAGGATCGTACAAAAAAGGCGTTCTTTTAGTAGGTCGCGAGAAAATGGCGTCTAGATCCACCTAGCTTTAAGACGATTCAAAATGATTCCTTGATATCCTACTAATATTATAAACGCGAAAGTTTGTAAGAATGTATGGATGGATGGATGTTTGTTACTCTTTCACGCTCTAACCAGTAGACCGATTTGGATGAAATTTGGAATAAACATAGATTATAACTTGGATTAACATATAGGCTACTTTTTATCCCGAAAAAATTACGGGAACAGGAAAAAAACTGCTACGCGGGCGAAGCTGCGAGCGGCAGCTAGTAACTTAATAAATGCTTTTTGATTTTGACTTTTGTTAAAATTAGTGCCCCTGAGCAGATAAATTGGTGGCGCCTCAAAAGCTAATCAAATAATCTCATCACCATCGACCTCTTGTCCTCATCGAGGACTGAGCTGTGCTGTGTATAGGGCAAGTGGCTCTACAGCGAGTAGTTGGAAAGAAAATTCCAAATGTTAGTAAGACTGGTTCTCCTCAGGCATTTGTTCCTGTCGTTTGTGCGTCGCGAGAAACGTCCGGCATTGCGGGAGATGGCGGCCGCCAGTTCAACAGCTGCCTGTGCCGCCGTCACCGCTCATGGAGACCATGTGAGTAGTACAGCACCTCAGTATAACTACCAGCTTATTGAGTGTCCAACTTGAAAACTGGTATAGGTATTACTGGCACATGAATCTTAACACATACGGTCCAATTCTCGAACCAAAATATTATGAAATTCAAGTTAAATCTTGTCCAATTATTCTTCAAAACTGACATTTCATATAGGCTCAACTTTGACCATCAAGTTATAGCTTTAATCTCATCTCAGCTCCAAAAAATACGAGGGTTGGACTTCTGTATGCCTTAAGTTGATGAACGCAGTGTATCTTAGGCACGTTCTTAACGAACATGACCTGTGAGGCGAGGTTATATTATAAATGATGGTAAACACCACGTGGGCCATCTTCTTGTTTCGTCAATAAGTCGTTTAAAATTACAAATAACGATTACATAATGTAGGTGAAATTACAGGCACATCAGGCTTAACACCTATGCATCTTTATTGATGGATCCAAAGCAGTGCATCAAAATATGGATCAAAAGCACGTTCCTAACGAACGTGATCTGCCTGACTATGCTTTACTATATTTGATAGTAACCTCTTAACATCAGGTGAACCTTCTGCCTGTTCCATCAGCAAAACATATAAAATAAAATGTAATTACGGTTCCAGGGTAAGATGAGCTTGGCGTCCAAGATACATGGTCTAGCGGAACGGCTGCAGCAGCTGGGGAAGAGTTCTGGAGATTCTGTCGATGGCAGTGACAAAGGACCCAGGAGTCGAACGGGTAATGTATCCTGAGTTATAGACTTCCTCTTAAGTATGAGGAAAGAGATCTGTGAATTTTAAAGGGCTGTGAAAATGTATCTTTAGTATACGGCCTTATTCGCGTGATGCTTGGTCAGAAATTAGGACCTATTTTTTATACAACTTGCTGATGGAACTGGTTATAGACTTCCTCTTAAGTATGAGAAAAGAGATCTGTGAATTTTAAAGGGTTGTGAAAATGTATCTTTGGTATACGGCTTTATTTGCGTGATGCCTGGTCAGAAATTAGGATCTATTTTTTTTTACAACTTGCTGATGAAACAAGCATGTTCATGATGATGGTAGTGTTGAAAAGTAAAGGGTCTATGATAGGTAACGGTGTATTATGATAGGAGCCTCCTAAAATTAAACCCTTAAAGAAGTGTATGGTTTGTCTAAAAATAGCTGTACCTACACGAGTGAAGTTGCATGCGATTACTAGCTATTTTATAATAAACTAGCTGACCCGTGCCCACTTCGTTGGGCGGTAAACATTTTTACTTACAAATCTTAACTGAAGTAGTACTCGATATCGCCAACAGATGGCGTTAATACGGCATAAAATAGCGGCCGTTCGTTGTTTCGCCCGCGTGTCAGTTTTTTCCCGTTCCCGTTATTTTTTCGGGATAAAAAGTAGCCTAAGTTACTCCTTGTTAAATCAGCTATCTGCCAGTGAAAGTCCCGTCGAAATCGGTCCAGCCGTTCCAGAGATTACCCGGAACAAACAGACAGACAGACAGACAAAAATTTTTAAAAATGCTATTTTGGTATATGTACCGTATATACATTCCTATGCATGTAGTAAAAAACGGTTATTTTAATATTACAAACAGACACTTCAATTTTATTTATTAGTATAGAATAGTATAGATAAATATTGCAGACACTTCAAACAGCACCATCTGGCCCCAAACTAAGCAAAGCTAAACTATAAGATACATATTGGTGCATAGCATACCTACTTTTTTCCGTAATAATACTTAGGTACCTACCTATTATAAACACCAAATATCACCCAATATTTGTTCGAATGAGTTTGCCCTTAAAACAACACCGGGAGTTCTAGAGTCAACGAAAAGTTGTGAAACTTGCCACAAGTTCCTAAGTTATTACCCCATGGCCATCTGCTTTGAACTTCGATCAATGATAACCCTAAATAGAGTTGGCGCAAAAAATCCGTCAGTAAATAAAAGCTCAGTTCAGTTTTTTTGACAATTAGTGACATTATTTACTAGGTGACATGGTTGTAATTAGGTTGAACTTCTGTTTATCATTTTTTCTCACTTCGTTAGTAAACAAAATGTCTAAGTATTGTCACGCAGACAGCTATGATTTTGTATGTGACCCGTTATCTAAGGGTATCATTGCTCGAAGGCTTTGAAGTATCTTTTGACAGCCGTGACAGCTCAGTGCATAGTAGATAAAACGGAACTGTGATAGTTAGAGAGTAGAAATTTTCACAGATGATGTATTTCTGTCGCCGCTGTTACAACAACTAGGTACTAAAAACAATAAAATAAATATTTAAGGGGCTCTCATACAACAAACGTGATTTTTTGGCGTTTTTTGTTTTAGATAATAGTACGGAACCCTTCGTACGCGCGTCCGACTCGCACTTGGCCGGTTTTTTCTGAATGTGCAGCTTCAGTTTTTAGAATTATTCTTATTACTCCCAGCAAAGTCTACCAGTACTTCTCTATATGAATTCATATAGGGAACCATGCCTATTTCTGCCGCCAAGCAGCTTGCTGTGTTCCGGTTTGAAGGGTGTGGGTGCCGGTGTAATTACAGGCACATGAGACTAAACACCTGTATGCCTTAGGTTGATGGACGCTGAGCAGTATATTGTAGGGCACGTTCCTAACTAACGTGACCTACAAGGCAATGCTTTGTTATAGGCTATGGTAATCACTTAACATCAGGTGAACCATATGCTTGTTCCTTCAACGAATTGTATAAAAAAAATATGAACTCATTTAGAAAGCCGTTTCTTTCCAGGAAGCGTCCACCCGATGTTCGCGGTGACTACTCATCCATCGTACTCCTCACACGAGCTTTGCCTGGACCGTCGTAATGAGACCAGCCCCAGTCACAGCCAAATGTCCAGGAACTCCAGCAGGAAAAGCAGTAACTCATTACGGGTTAACCAGACCAAAATTGAAGGTAACATATGACACTACGTAGGCCTTATCTTTTAAATTCGCCATTGGTGAAAACTAAACACTTGAATGTCCAGCGGGCCGCGCTCACTTTGGATACGTTTTCGTACGAATTCCATTCGTGCAGAAACGTACGAACACGCACGAACATTCCCGACCTTCTGAGTACTATGAAAGCGCTCAATAGTATAGCAAATAATATATAGCAAATAAACTTGAATAATAATATGAATCATCGTAGGTACCTACATTTTCATATACTAAAAAATGATCAAACATAGGATAGTAGCACTTTTAGACTAGTTTTCTGCAAGTTTATTTTTTTTGTGATTTACTTGTGATATCTGTATTAGGAACAAAAATGTTTTAACAAACTAGACTTTAATAGTATAGATTGTATCATAAGGGAGCAAAATAATATTTTTACGACGAGGGCGCTTTTCTGAATCCAGAGCGAAGTGAGGGATTCTTTAGTAGAATCCTGAACATAGCGAGGGATTCAAAGTACGTCGCTCGAGCCAAAAATATATTTTGCGCCCGAGTGATATACTCTACTTTTCATCACCCTCTATGAGAAAGTAAAAGGCGCCACATATTTTATTGTAATATTATTATTTAATAAAACATAAAGTAACAACTAAATTAAAATTAAATAGTATCTAATAATAAAACAACTGAATATAAGTTATATTACATTTGAGATTTTTTTCTGAAGGTTGCAATTTCGCACTTTTTTTTTTATTCTGCTGGCGGCGCCGTTGTACCAGCCTATTTTTATTCAAACAATATTTGCGTTCGATTAATAAGTGCGCGGCAAAGATAATTGCGGCGGACTTATGAAGTTTCTTATAGAAAACACCACCTTTGGGTGCACCCAAGTCGTCCTTTTCGAACAGATTCAATGATTTTACTTTTACATTTATACAAGAAAAAAAAAGCAATGTATTGCTAAGATGAATGATCTAATCCGCTGATCAAGTTCGCGCGTTAATCTATTATGCACATTGCTGGCTAGCGAAACAAACACAAATCTTAAAAATTTAATATCTCTGGCTACAATTGTTTTTTTCAGACAGCGGTTTTTATTGGTTTTCTTATGGGGTGTTGCACCATCCCCCTTCGTTTTCGGTAGTAGTCTGGTTCCACCCGGTATTTAAAAGGTAGTCCTTTTTTTAACCGTCAGGGTCGGGCTTGTGGTAGTCCCTGAAGCACCCAATTATGCACAGGTTTACCTTGCATTCCTGGCACATCCAGACTGACCGGGTCGTGACTCGCTTCTTATGGAAGCACCACCAACACCGGCCTCTTTTGGCCTGGCTATGTGCCGGGAAGTGTTCACCTTCCACGACCGGACGGTCTGTCTTCTTGGCGCTACAGTTCTGCTGTCTCACAGTAAAAGTCTTCTGTCCGATAGTCCGAGTTGTAACACGTGTCTCTGTCGTCAAGTCGATGTTTCTGTAAGTTTTCAGTAATGATTCAGCCAGCGTAATTCTGAATTGTCTATGTGAAAGCTTGTGTTTAGTGCTGAACAGTACAAAACAGTTAAACACAGCGCAATTGAAGAGTCTGCGAAAAACTTTTTTGTACCATACGCGGCTTTTGGTTCTCTCAACTTGGTGGGCTGACAAATACTGATCTTTGCGATCGATTCCACCCATGTTTTTGTTGTAATCCAGAATCACGCTTGGCTTGAACGTCGTTTTGTTATATTTTTCATTTGTATCGATCTGCAGTTGATGGTACGTCGAAATCATACTTACTAATTTTGAATCTCGCCATACTATCAGTGTCAGATCGGAACAAAAGCTTGCGACAACCTCGCCATGTCGTAAGTCGGTTTCGGTCAGGGTTTTCATAGACGTGGGAATGAATTCCCGGTTCAGTCGTTGAGTCCCGTAACAGTCAGTTTGTTGCAGTTTGAGGTACCGTGCTAATAATGGGCAATTATAAAAATTGTCCATTATTACGGTGTGACCTCGGCCAAGAAGTGGTTCGATGAGGTCAATCACTATCTTGGCTGTCGCATTCGTCGGTCGTTCAATCTCAGTAGTTGGTTGGGTCTGGCTCAGTCTGCTGTCGTTGTCAGTCGTCTGTTGAGTCTGGTCGGTCAGCCGGCTGTCGTTGTCGTTGTCCGGTCTTGTTTCGTTGTCGTTGTCCGTTCTGCTGTCGTCCTCATCGTCGTCAGTCGTCCGGTCTGGTCTGTTGTTGTCGTTGTCCGTTCTGCTGTCGTCCTCATCGTCGTCAGTCGTCCGGTCTGGTCTGTTGTTGTCGTTGTCCGTTCTGCTGTCGTCCTCATCGTCGTCAGTCGTCCGGTCTGGTCTGTTGTTGTCGTTGTCCGTTCTGCTGTCGTCCTCATCGTCGTCAGTCGTCCGGTCTGGTCTGTTGTTGTCGTTGTCCGTTCTGCTGTCGTCCTCATCGTCGTCAGTCGTCCGGTCTGGTCTGTTGTTGTCGTTGTCCGTTCTGCTGTCGTCCTCATCGTCGTCAGTCGTCCGGTCTGGTCTGTTGTTGTCGTTGTCCGTTCTGCTGTCGTCCTCATCGTTGTCAGTCGTCCGGTCTGGTCTGTTGTTGTCGTTGTCCGTTCTGCTGTCGTCCTCATCGTCGTCAGTCGTCCGGTCTGGTCTGTTGTTGTCGTTGTCCGTTCTGCTGTCGTCCTCATCGTCGTCAGTCGTCCGGTCTGGTCTGTTGTTGTCGTTGTCCGTTCTGCTGTCGTCCTCATCGTTGTCAGTCGTCCGGTCTGGTCTGTTGTTGTCGTTGTCCGTTCTGCTGTCGTCCTCATCGTCGTCAGTCGTCCGGTCTGGTCTGTTGTTGTCGTTGTCCGTTCTGCTGTCGTCCTCATCGTCGTCAGTCGTCCGGTCTGGTCTGTTGTTGTCGTTGTCCGTTCTGCTGTCGTCCTCATCGTTGTCAGTCGTCCGGTCTGGTCTGTTGTTGTCGTTGTCCGTTCTGCTGTCGTCCTCATCGTCGTCAGTCGTCCGGTCTGGTCTGTTGTTGTCGTTGTCCGTTCTGCTGTCGTCCTCATCGTTGTCAGTCGTCCGGTCTGGTCTGTTGTTGTCGTTGTCCGTTCTGCTGTCGTCCTCATCGTCGTCAGTCGTCCGGTCTGGTCTGTTGTTGTCGTTGTCCGTTCTGCTGTCGTCCTCATCGTTGTCAGTCGTCCGGTCTGGTCTGTTCCTGTCGTTATTCACTGGTTTGTCTTTTCCAGTATATACTATGAACCGCCAGAGATAGCCACTTGCCGATTCACAAAGTTCATAGGTTTTCACACCTACTCGAGCCGACTTTGAGTTAATTTTTTGAGCGAAGCTCAGTCGTCCATGCCACTTCATAAGTGACTCGTCAATAGCTATCTCTTGCTTTGGATAGTACAGACTGGAAAATTTGTCGTTAAAGTAGTCAATCACCGGTTGTATTTTAGACAATTTTGTCTTTGTTCGCAAGTTAGTCAGGGTGTTGTTGTTGTTAAAGTGAAGCATTGATTTTAATAATAGGTATCGGTTGTAGGACATGATTTTGGATATGTAGGGCATTGTTCCGAAACCGTTGAAGGAAAAGTATGATTCCTCAATCGGAAGAGGATACAAGCCCATGATTATTGTCAGGGATAAGTAGGCTATCATTTCAGGTCGGTCAGTCGGGGTCCATCGTCGAAGTCGGCTGTTTATATGTATGTTGTTCGCGTCTGTGAGTGAAGCAATTTTTTGCGCCGCATATATGTTGGTCTCAGTAACCAACATGTCTACAAAGCGCACGTCAATCATCTGTTCAAATATGTCCGTTGGTCTTGTGTCGCTCGTTATTTCAAATGTCGGCCCAGGTGTCCCCATAAAAGTCTCCCGTTTACCTTTAAAAGTGGTTTTGTCTCTATTCCAGTCAAATCTGTTATGATCAGTCGATAACAGTTGCCGTAGGGCATCGTCATTTTGTCGGTCTTCCATGTCCATAATCCGCTCTTGTTGTTCTGTCATGTCGTTGACGTACTGACCACTTCCGTCGTCAACCGGTACCGACTCGGTAGAGCAGTCGAATTCTCCGTCACTGTCACTGTCAATCACCGTCGCGTCAAATTCGGAATTTGTCGAGTCTGAAAAGGAAAAATAAAAACGATTGTACATACCGCCACATAAAGTGGAACTATCGCCTTAACATAATGGCATCTAATGTGACATTTACCAAATTCGACTACTGCCGGAGGAATTGATGGCACCACAATCAGGGGCGGCGAGTCCACGGGCGCCTCCACTTCGCTGCGTGATGTGGACGGCAGCGGCGAGTATGTTCTTTGCTCTGAAGCTGAAGTGGAAGGCACCATCTCGCACGCCTCCCGCTCAGGCGACTGCCTTCTATAATGAATATATAATCACATCAATTTTTATGAAAAAAGACGCAGTTAACAGCAGCTATATAGATAAAGTGAATGATTACATACTGCATTTTCCGTTTGTGTGGCGGCGCATCCGGCAGAAGAATTCTATGTAATTCCTTCTGGCGTATTTTTGCCAGAAGCTCTTTTTTTTGTGGGCCTGATAGGCTGGCCACCCGCCTTTGGTCAACCTGCCGGGCCACACGGATGCTTTCGAAAATTTCACTGCAAAAGTATTATAATAATTATACAACGAATGTTTTTAACAAAAAAATACGTAGACATATTGCCTAGAACAGACTTGATTCAAAGATTAAAAATATCTTTAACATGATATAAAAATTACTCACTTATCTACTGAAGCTCCCCTCCCTGCCTTTTCCACGCCCCCCCCTTCCACGGCCTCGACCTCGCCTACGGCCCGCGGCGTATCTTGATTTGATCTAAAATTATAATATTCAATTAAACCCTAATTAATGCCAAGAGAAGCTCCATCACCTTAGAAGTTTGTAAGCATATTGCAGTGTATTGACCTTCAGTAGACTTTTACGGCCTGTTATGATGATGATGATGTCAGTACAGTGTAGATGGAATGAATAATACATATTATATGCATATTTCAGTGTACATGTCTTTAAGTGGACTTTTACGGGCTGTCATGATAATGATAATGATGTCAGTACAGTGCAAATGGAATAAACAGTAAAAACTTTTTAGTTGTTGAGCATGTTCAGTGTGATGAAATAAAAACGCAAATTAAAATAAAATCACGCAAACAAATACACTTCACCGCAACCAAAAAAACAGACTATGAAATCTCGTCTGTACGAACCAAAGAATATGGACTAAAAGGAACCTCATTTACTTACAAACGTTCATGACACTTTTGAGCCACACGCTCAAAGGCTGAATACCAACTTACCAAATTCGTTGAATCTGTGTAAAAATAAGACCTTGACTACTTTGTTCTTTGTAAATAATTATTCTAGATAGTTAGTTTTACGATTTAAAGACTTAAATTCTTTAAAAACTTATTCTAATATCACGTAAGAAAACATAACACAGCCATTTTCATACAAGAACAGCGATTCGACTATCTGTTTTGCTCAATATATCAACTTTGGAGTATAGGAGAGTATGTTGTTTTTATTCTTAGTTCACGCGTAGAATATAAGGAAAAATTACATGTATTACAATCCTAAAAATACACATGAAATCAAAAGAACTTACGACATGTTCACACGTGTTCACAGCACCAGCTTTTAGTCCATATTCTTTGCAAAGCACAGCACCCTGTGACAGCACCTTACTTCAAAAAATTTTCTCGCTCTGTTGTCAAAATATTATTTTTTTAAATAAATTTTGTTGCCACGTAAGGGAACTTTTAGTAGAAATTGGTAGAAAATCGTATAAAGTGCCATCTAGTATCAACAAGTAGGAACTTAGAGGCACAGATATTAAATAAATCGGTAGACAAAAGAGCCAAACATAGTGTGGCCATTTTGTACCATGAACGTTAGGACAAAACTATTTCGTCAATAGAGCAAGCAGATGTTTTAACGCAATTTCTACTAATACCAGTGATGAAGAGATTGATATTTTCAACACCAACACCAAGCGCATAAAGCGCTACATGTGACTTTATTTTTTTGGACAATAGAACCAATTGATTTTTAAGTTTAGTGTTGTGTAGCGATCTCCGTCTACTCCACCAGTACCTACTGTTTTGCTCTAACTTTAGTAACCATGCGTGGAAACTTGTAATTAGCCTTAAATATCCACTATTTATTTTATACTTTATTTAGCTGTAAGTTTTCTTAAAATTTCAAAAATAAAATAAATAAACATCCTACTAATATTATAAACGTGAAAGTTTGTAAGTTTCGATGGATCGATGGATGTTTTTTACTCTTTCACGCTCTAACCAGTGGACCGATTTGGATGAAGTTTGGAATAAATATAGATTGTAACCTGGATTAACACATAGGCTACTTTTTATCCCGAAAAAATAACGGGAACGGGAAAAAACTGCCACGCGGGCGAAGCTGCAAGCGGCCGCTATTTTATGCCGTATACCCTCTATTAACGCCATCTGTTGGCGACGCCGAGTGCTACTTCAGTTATTTTATAATGACTACATCAGTACTTATGTACTAGCGCCACCGTGCATCTTTATTTTTACATAGTACCTTTGTCTGTCTATCTGTCCGTCTGTCACCAGGCTGTAGGTATCTCACGAACCGTGGTAGTAACAGAGCTGAAATTTTCACAGATGATGAATTGTATTAGCCGCTATAACAGCAAATACTAAAAAACTGAACAAAATAAATATTTAAGGGGGCTCTGATACAACTAACGTGATTTTTTCGCCTTTTTTTACTATAGATAATACGGAACCCTTCGTCTGCGAGTCCGACTCGCACTTGCCCGGTTTTTTATCTATCCAAACTAAACAAAGCTTGTCCTATAGGAACCAGGTGTTTGATAGAAAACTTTTTCTTTTAGATTTCAGGAACATCATCCGACGGTCTTCAACCCTGGAGGTCCACACAGCAAGGGTGTCTCTCAAAGACATCGTGTGCTACCTGTCACTCTTGGAAGCCGGTAGACCCGAAGACAAGCTGGAGTGTAAGTAGATGAGAAACATTTTTACACACAAGGGTTTTTTTTTTTTTTTTTTTTTTAACTTTAATAGACCATCCTTTGGCTTCAATCTCACCTGATGGTAAGTGACGATGAAGCCGACGATGAAGCAGAACGGTCTAGAAGACACCTATTCACTCTTGCCTTAAAGAGATCCAGATTATAGTGGTCAGGAAAAACAGAAGCCGGCAATGAGTTCCACTCCTTAGCGGTTCGCATAATGAAGGTAATGAATGTTTTTCACACAGTCAGAACTTTTTTTTTATACAATATGCTGATGGAACAAGCAGATGGCCCATCTTATGTAAAGTGGTTACCATTACCAATAACAAAGCATTGCCTCGCAGGTCGCGCTCGTTAACGTGCCCTACGATGCACTACTCTGCGTCCATAACCTGAGGCATACAGGTGTTAAGCCTTATGTGCCTGTAATTACACCGGCATCCACACCCTTCAAACTGGCACACAGCAAGTTACTTGACGGCAGAAATAGGCATGGTGGTAGTACTTCCCCGGACGAGCCCTTCACTAAGAGCATTACTGCTACTAGCAATGACTGATAGAATACTTATATTATTTTTTGTAAATACATACTAGAATACAATATAACACCTAGACAGAGAACAAACATCTATGTTCATCACACAAATGTTTGTTCTCGGTGGGGATCGAACCCACCACCTACAGCGCAAGAGACAGAGCTACTGTAACGTGGCGGGCGAATGTCCGCCTGCGAAGCAGGAGGTTGCGGGTTCGATTCCCGGCTAGGGATAAATGTTTGTACGATCTGAAAATATTTATACCGGGTGTTCTGGGTGTTTCTATGTATAACAAAAATTATCTATATTATGTAATGTATTGTATTAAGTATATCAGTCATCTAGTACCCATAACACAAGCTCTGCTTAGCTTGGGGCTAGTTGATGCTGTGTGAATTGTCCAGCATTATTATTATTACTATGAATGTTGCACTAAATTTAATTGTAATTATTTTTCAGTTATGTTCCGTCTGTACGACACCGACGGTAATGGAGTGCTTGATACAAATGAAATGGACTGCATCGTCAACCAAATGATGACCGTTGCGGAATACCTGGGCTGGGAGACGTCTGAGCTGAGACCTGTAAGTAGAATAGAATAGAATAGAATAGAGTAAATATTTATTCAACACAACACACACAAAGACATCACAGCAGGTGCCTACACTTATAAATACGCTACAACACATAACTAACCCTACCCAACCTAGCTCACCTAGCTACCTAGCTTCCAGAAAATGTCACTAAGCTTCCCATTCGGAAATTCATCTTATGAAGAAAGCTTACTATACCCTAGATAGCTACATTTTATGTGTTGCTAGGATATAGTTTTGCAATGTCTATACTATTCTCTTAATTGATTTCATTAGATTGTAAGCATTACTATTAGTTGAAGCGTAGCGTGTGCTGCCTTTTGAACTTCTGTTGTATATTAAGTTCTTGGTATAATTGCCTTAGCATGTTTTCTGTCTTGCATTCAGTTAGATTGGCACCACACTGGAGCTTCATTATTTACATCATTATTATTTTGTAACAGGATCATACAAAAAAACGGTAGGAACCAAGCCGTAAGTTTCTTGCCGGTTCTTCTAGGCTTGGTCGCGAGGAACTGGCGCTTAGATTCACCTATTTCAAGATGATCCCTGCGGATATTACTGAATAAATGCTTTTTGACTTTGACTTTGATACAATAGCAGATATCGGTATATTATTTCAACTATTCATCTAAAGGTTGGGTAGGCGGCACCACACTGGAAATTAAGAAATTAAGGATTAAGAGTTAAGTAGAAATGGATTCAGGCTTTGTGAAAGACCATTCAGAGATATACCGGGTGTAATCATTATAATAATAATGCTGGACAATCCACACAGCATCATCTAGCCTCAAACTAAGCAGAGCTTGTGTTATGGGTACTAGATGAGCGATACAATACATTACATACATTGTAGGCAAGTTCCGATCGTGACCTGCGAGACAATACTTTGTTATAGGCGATGGTCGCTTAACATCAGGTGGGCTGTTCTAGCAAGTAGTATAAAAAAAGATACATGTAATGTGATACTTTGATTTCAGATTCTTCAAGACATGATGGTAGAGATTGATTATGATGCTGACGGGACGGTGTCTCTAGACGAATGGAAGCGCGGAGGGTGAGAAAACTATATTTTTCTGTCCCACTAATACTATAAACGCGAAAGTTTGTAAGTATGGATGGATGGATGTTTGTTACTGTATCACGCTCTAACCAGTAGACTGATTTGGATGAAATTTGGTATAAAGATAGATAATAACTTGGATTAACATATAGGCTACTTTTTATCCCACTTAAAATCAAGTGGGTCATCTGCTAGCAAAGGGTATAAAAAAAATCCTGAACTATCCTTAATAATAATAATATTTATTGCGGAACATAGGTCAAATACAGATCAGATATTTAAATACGCAGAACCCATGCCTACACCTTACCTATACCTATACCTTTTTTCAGCATGACAACAATACCGCTACTAGTACTTCTAGGATTGGATACGAATGTGAAAGAAGATGGTGAACACGCCTGGAGACTGAAACACTTCAGTAGACCAGCTTACTGCAATCTTTGCCTGAACATGCTGGTGGGGTTGGGGAAGAAAGGACTCTGTTGTATATGTGAGTAAGGTTTATTTTACCTTTGTTTGACATTGCCGATGAAAATTGGCGTAGCCGGTTGGATTATGAAAGAATGATTACTTAATGAGCCGCTAGGAATTATGCAATAAGGAAATAGATTCTATCAGCGTCAATAGTATTTTAATAAAGCCTTAGCGATAATCCACACGACAAAATTATTTTTGTTTGATCCACAGTTTGCAAGTTCACAGTGCACGAACGTTGCGTGCAAAGAGCGCCTGCGTCATGTATAGCAACGTACTCCAAGTCGAAGCGAGCGCCTGCTACCTTGGCTCATCACTGGATCGAAGGTATCTGAAAATAGCATGCCACTTCCAGATAGCAGCAGCCACAGATTTGTCTTTCAGGTCAACGTGCCCTACGATGCACAGTACTGCGTCCATCAACCTACGCCATACATTTTTTAAACATCATGCGACTTTGATTTCACCGGTACCCACATCCTTCAAACTGAAATATAGTAACGCTGGCAGCAGAAATACGCGTGGTAACTCAATGAAATGGCAACATAAAGGCTTTTACATAACACAAACTTTGCATAGTTTGGAGCTAGAGGGCGCTGTGTGAATGTTTGCCAATATTTTTTTATTATTTTATATTTAACGCACTATCTTTCACTTGGATCTTACTCGAGGTTTTAATTGGCGCAGCCTGCGGGATTTTATAACTATAGCTTAATTGTGAAACGTGATGTTTTCAGGTAACTGTCACGGGAAATGCGCGAGGTGTAGAAAAAAGATAAAGGGTTACAACGGGATCACAGGACTCCATTGCCGGTGGTGTCATGTTACTGTGAGTATTTTAGCTTTTGACAGAAAGTAGTATGCGGTTTTTTTTGTATAGAAAACCAAATTAACTTAAACCCCCATTTTTCAATGATTTCATAGCTCATGCTAATGCTAGATAACGGGTGACACGAGATTGGATGAACCACTTGTTTAACAGAAAAGGAAAATGAAAAAATATAGCTTCACGGTAAATATCCCTTCTAATCTCTTAATAATACTCAGACATTACAATTTAATAATTCCAGCTCCATAACCGCTGCGTTGGCAGTGCTGGCGGCGCTTGCTCGCTGGGCCGTCACGCCCCCCACATCATCCCTCCCACTGCCATCCGCCCCCTCGTGCTGGACCGGCAGAGATCCCTGCCGCACAAACATCATCATGACCAGGTAATGCCACTTCTACGGCCGAATACTTAATCGCAACTCAAATTTATATATATATAGTCCTCCTCATCGATTTCGATGACGGCGACCCTTACTATTAATGAAATTTACTTTCTAGCGTGAGCCCTTATGTGACTCGCTAGACCAAACTTATTTTTAAAAACTCTATCGCACGTCTGGCAATAGAGCTGTCCAGCTATATTGTATGTGTATCTATAGGAGGGCTTCGGTCTCTCTTTGAGAGTTTGGCGTTTTGCGTCTAGTGTCTCGAGTCGATTTTCCTCGAATGTTTTAATTTTACTGTGGATGGTAGAGCGCCAAGAAGATCTTTGACAAGCTAAATTTAATCACTTCTCAAAAATATATTGGTCTACATCATCAGCCTGTCTTCTGCTTAATATAAGCCTCCCCAAGACATTTCCAGGAAGAACGATTAAATTCTCATACCAAGTATTCACTGTTCATATGTAAACGTTAAGTTTTTCTAAATTTCAGCACTCGATACCAACATCAATATCCCTCCCTACCTCAATCACCCCTGAAGAGACGGTGGAGAGTAAACCACGAGCACCCCCCATCTCCTTCCAAATTACCCCCCCGGATGGAACGTGCCCACTGCTGGTGTTCATCAACCTGAAGTCAGGGGGTAGGCAGGGGTCCCGGGTGTTGAGGAAGCTGCAGTATATCCTGAATCCGAGGCAGGTTCATGATATTACGAAAGGAGGACCTATGCAAGGTAAGTCTTTTTTTCTTTAGTCTGCAGACATAGGTCTTTTTTTGCTGATTTTTTTATTTACAAACCTATTTTACATTTTATTATATATAGACGGGCCTCAGTTCAGTTAGTAATTATATCTGCCTTTTGTTCTGAAGCAACAGGAGGTTCATAGGGCACGTTTCAAATGAACCTGTAGAATAGAATAGAATAGAATATACCTTTATTCAGCACATGACACACAAGGAGACAGAACCACACTAAATTATCTACAATACACACTTAATCTAAAACCTACCTACCCACCTAGCTCACAAGTCAATACTTTGCTATAGGTTATGGTAAAGCTTATATTATAGGAACCAGATAGCTGATAGAATTTGTAAATACATACATAGAATACAATATGACACTGAACAAACATCTGTGTTCATCACACAAATGCTCGGGGATCTAACCCACTACTATCTGAGCAATGACGGCTGTCTTCGGATTCTGGTGGATTTATGAGAGCCTGAAATTGGAATAGTATAAAAGCAGTGTTGCTTTTATACTTCCAAACGCTTAGAAAATTGCTGTTTTATTTTTCCAGGTTTACAGATGTTTAAAGATGTGCGGAACTACAGAGTGATCTGCTGTGGTGGAGATGGAACCGTTGGATGGGTACTGGAGGCTATGGGTAAGTTGATCCACTTCAGCAAAAGCGTTTTGGCGGATTATTTAGTAGACTGCGGCTGAGTGGGCGATACCCGTAATGCCATCAAAATCTACCTCCATCTTTTCAGCTGTTTTACCTCAACCAGCCTCACGACTAACTCGTTAGATATTCTCTCAGATATCTTAGTCGAAGTAGTCATCACCAACAGTCTGTAGAAGTCCACTGCTGGACATAGGCCTCCTCGTTAGGAAGAACGATTTTAAGCATCTTCCACCTGCTGACTTGCCTTGATGACTAACGTCTCAAAGTCAAAGTCAAAAAGCATTTATTCAGTAATATCCGCAGGGATCATCTTGAAACGTCTTAAATCTAGGTGAATCTAAGCGCCAGCTCCTCGCGACCAAGCCTAGAAGAACCGGCAAGAAACTTACGGCTTGGTTCCTACCGTTTTTTTGTATGATCCTTTTACAAAGTAATAATAATGTAAATAATGAAACTCCAGTGTGGTGCCAATCTAACTTAATAAGGTGATTGCAAGACAAAAAACATGTGAAGGCAATCATACCAAGATCTTAATATACAACATCTATCATATCGTTCTGTTATGCTATTTTTGTAAGTGAATAAATTGAAATTCAAATAGCAACAGAAGTTCAAAAGACAGCACACGCTACGCTTCAACTAAGAGTAATGCTTACAATCTAATGCATTCAAATAAGAGAATTATAGTACAGACATTGCAAAAAATATCCTAGCTGTCGACGGGTCGAGCGAGCGGAACATTTGGCCACGCCGATTTATCATTAACGTAACTATCTAAGGAATAGTATGCTTTCTTTATTATAAGATTTGTCTTAATGTAGGCCTTAAATTTCTCTATTAAGTAGGAGGGCGTCCTGTATCTTCCAATTCGTGGTCACCATTCGAGAACTTTTATTCGCCATTCGTCGGTCGTTGGTTTTAACAGCAAGTTAAAACTAATTCACAAGAGTTTTCGTTTTAGATAAAGTACAAATGGAGATGCAACCAGCTGTAGGAGTTATTCCGCTTGGGACTGGTAATGATCTGGCGCGTTGTCTACGGTGGGGCGGCGGGTGAGTTGATATTTATTAATAGATGCGTAATAGCAGCTATCGAAACACGTTAAACTTCTTCATCATACAATTTTTTTTTAAATTTGACAGTCTAAATATCAGGCTAAAGACGTATCCAATACATGTTCCAGCAGCGATTACTTTGGTAAACAAATGAAATGGTGTAGGATCTGTTGACACTCCTTGACTAACTCCATACTTGACATACTACCATACTATTTGACAGTTTTTTTACACTTCTTACGAACTTCTAACAGTTGATTTCTATAGTAAGTAGTACAAATATTGTAATAAGAGTTATGTTGTAGTATTTAAAAGATATAAGTAAAACACCTTGTTCAAGTAGTAAGAAACAACTGATTTTATTATGCATACCCACATATACATTTATGCAAGTACCTACCTACATTAGGCACTTACAACATCTTCCTTCTTCTAAACAAATATAATCTTAGATGCTCTGAGCAATTAGGTACCTGTAGACTTATAAACCTACTTCACCACAGTTTTGGTCGAGGTAGGTAAGTACCAGTTATAGATATACATATTCAACTTGATTATTTAACTATTTACAAATCTATCTGGCGGATTAACCACCCTACCACTACAAGTAACTTTACTAGGTGCGGGTAGGTAACTAGTATTTTTCTAGTTTTTGTTCCTAAAGACAAAATACAGCCATATTAAAAGCTTTCGACAGATCCAAAAACAACATTCTTGATGAAATAATTAATTATACTCGTATGTTTTAGGTATGAAGGGGAGTCAATCCACAAGATCCTCGATAAGATAGTAAAGGCTAGCACCGTGATGATGGACCGGTGGTCAATCAGCGTTGACAGAACTTCCACAGAGGTACATATTCCATCTTTCCGTTACAATTTAACTGAAGCTTTAAATCTTCTTAAGGTTAAACAAGTCGGTACGTTGTCCATACAAACGCTGTAAGTGTTTAATGTCTACTATTTACTAACGTGCGTTTGAAGTTAAGTTTGATACTGAATTATCTTGCCGTTATCTAGGTACGTTACCCTATATGCTATAATAAAATCAGATTACCTTGAAAGTTACAAGCGTTACAAGATTTAGTACTAAATCTTACGACGGATGCACGTTAATAAATAGTAGACATTAAACACTTACAGCGTTTGTATGGACAACGTACCGACTTGTTTAACCTTAATGTTTCATAATTTTACAGTTTATAGGCAAACGTTTGAATGCAATCTCTTCTGATGTTAACTGATGATGTTGTCAACGGTGTAATAAGCTTACCCAAAGTTAGTAGTTAGTAAAATTTATTTAATACAAACTTTAACCCCTGCTGCATCCCTTTCGTGTTTGAATTTCAGGATTTCGGTTTTTTAGTACACCTCTACATATCAAAACGAATATTCTCTGAAAGTTTGTGTACATTGAGACCATTGGAATAATATTGAGACAAACACCTTTTAAGTGTTTATATCCCTACGGTCTGTGGTTTAGGCTGTGCGTTGTCTATACAAAGATTCTTATTATTTGTATAGATTATACATAGGGTTAAACAAGTTGGTACGTTGTCCATACAAACGCTGTAAGCGTTTAATGTCTACTATTTATTAACGTGCGGCCGAAGTTAAGATTGATACTGAATTATATTGCCGTTATCTAGGCTCGTTACCCTATATGCTACAGTAAAATCAGATTACCTTGAAAGTTACAAGCGTCGAAAGATTTAGTACTAAACCTTGAAAGAAAATTTTCTTTTTTTAGGTTTTACCTAGTGTACTTCAGTGTATACGCCATGTGCAATTTGTGTAGTTTGGCGATAAGTAGATATATTTTATTTTTCTCTTTCTCCTTTCTATTTATAATTGTGTTGTTTCAGTGTGATATGCAGATCATACCCAACTCAACACCGCACCCTACCTGCGTTCCCTACAACATCATCAATAACTACTTCTCAATTGGAGTTGTAAGTACTTATATCTTCTTCTTATGCTTCTCAAATTCTTATACTTCTATACTTCTCAAATTAAGCTCAAGTTTGCTTAAGTATTCTATATTATTAAAATTTTATTAAATAATCATAAATAACAGTTACCTTAATCTGGAGACTGCTCGACTATGCTGTCGTAATAACTCGAAGGCTTCGCAGAATCTGCGACACAAGGTTTTTAATCTTAGTGTAGGTTCTGCAAATCACAAATCTTGCACATATTGTCAAGCTATTATATACATAGCATAGTATTTAGGCTAAACTTACTTCTAAAACTGATTTTGATTTCGTTGATATTGTTCCTTTGTACATAATAATAATAAAGTAAAGTATAAAGTATAAAAATTACTCTTTATGTGAAACTATTCTATCATGCTCTCTCATCTTACATCATGTCATGTAAGAGTTATTTAGACTCAGTATATAAACAGCTATAGTGGTAGTTGCTTTGAAACTAAGGTGATTTTATTTTCTATCTCTAATTTTATTTCCTGCCCTGCGGATGGACGCACTTCAGGCATACAAGTGTTGCCTCATGAGCCTGTAATGTCACCGGCCCCTACACGCCCTTCAAACCGCTGCTTGGCGGCAGGAATAATAATGATAATAATGCTGGACAATTCACACAGCATCATCTAGCCCCAAGCTAAGCAGAGCTTGTGTTATGGGTACTAGATGACTGATACTTAATACAATATATTACATCTAATATTTAACCTATCTGCCTTATATTTACATATTTTATCATAACTCAAAAATTAAAAATATTTGTATATTACTAAATTACTTCCGCTATAGAATATTATATATATTACATACATACATATTTTTTATTATGCATAGTAAATACCCAGAACACCCGGAATAAATATCTGCAGATCGTACAATTATTTATCTCAAGAGGGGAATCGAACCCGCAACCTCCTACGTCGCAGACGGACATTCGCCCGCCGCGCCACATCGGTCGGAATAGGCATGGTGGTAGTACTTCTCCAAACAAGCCCTTCACCTTAGTTCTTCTACTTAGCTTCTTTGTAATTTGTCTATGTCCAGGATGCAGCCATCTGCGTGAAGTTCCATACGGAACGCGAAAGAAATCCAGATAAATTCAGTTCTCGAATGAAGAACAAACTGTGGTACTTCGAGTTCGCTACTTCGGAGCAGTTCGCGGCCAGCTGCAAGAATCTACACGAGAACATAGATATCGAGGTGAGTTTGATTCAATATTGTCTTTATTCAATCATTATTCGCTAGGAACTGGCACTTAGATTCACCTATAGACTATGTAACTCTAGAAGGTTATAGAATTATCACAGCTTAGTTTGTAGTAGCCCAGCCTTCTGTGCTGTAGGTGGTGGGTTCGATCCCCACCGAGAGCAAACATTTGTGTGATGAACATAGATGTTTGTTCTGTGTCTGGGTGTTGTATTGTATTCTATGTATGTATTTACAAAAAAAAAGTATATAAGTATTCTTACAGTCATCTGGTTCCCATAGTACAAGCTATCCTTAGTTTGGGGCTAGATGATGTTGTATAAAAAATGTCCTGACATATTTATTTATTATTATTTATTTATAAATTAGTTCATTTATTTACTAGAGGCCACTCGCAGCTTCGCCCGCGAACAGTTTTTTTCCGTTCCCGTTATTTTTTCGGGATAAAAAGTAGCCTTATTAATCCAGGCTACAATCGATATCTATTCCAAATTTCATCCAAATCGGTCCACTGGTTAGGGCGTGAAAGAGTAACAAATATCAATCCATTCTTACAAACTTTCGCGTTTATAATATTAATAGGGTTCAATCATTATTTACGAGGAACTGGCATCTAACTAGATTCACCTATAGACTATGTTACTCTAGTATAGATTTTTTATAGAATTAGTTTATGATTCTAAGTGTGATTCTGAGTGATTTTATTTTGCCACTATTAAACTCGCAATCGATTAAAAAAATTGCCAATTTTTGTTAAACTCGGTTGAATGATGACTGGTTGGTTGTTGATGGTCCAGGATGACTGGTAGACAATGCTATTAGCATTAAGTCCTCCTAGCACATCATTGTTCTGTGCGGAAGTTTTAAATAAATAAATAAATGATGTTGATGGTTGAATTCATTCTCAGTTGTGGCAGTCATGCTTTGGAATGAACTTCCACTAACTATTAAGCAAACTGACTCCAAAGACTCTTTTAAAAGGCTAGTAAAAGAACATTTTTTAAACAAGCTATCTTGAACTTTCTGAACTAACCGCATATAAGTTAATAACTCCGTTACACTAAAGTTGTATAAGTATGTATATATGTTTATTAATATAGGTATATAAATATAAGTATTATATCTTAAGTATACAAGTAGTTTAATATTATAACTAGTACTTATATATATATGTATATACATATATATCTATAATATATGTAAATTCCTATACTTATAATTTTTCACTTACTTAAGTAGGTATCCTTATTTTTATAAATACTTAGTATCATTCTACTTGAACAGTTTTGTTTTATAAAACACGCCACCCATCTTTTTTCACATCTAGGATGACTGGCAGACAATGCTATTAGCATTAAGTTACTCCTAGCACTCCATTGTTTAGTGCGAAAGTTTTAAATAAATAAATAATAAATAAAAAATAAATAAAAATGCGAAATGCAGGGCAGAACAGACTTGTTCTTGACTTGTCTTCTTTGGAAGCAACATTGTATTTTCTTTTAAATTCTGATGGGTAATTTTGGTGGTATTTTAACCATCATTACTTGAGGTCTTAGCACAAGTGTGAACAATTGAAATGAAAGTGTGTTATGAGGCATCCTGATTTGAACGAAAATGTTTCCCTTTGGTTTTGAAGAAAAACGCCATCTTTTTCTTCAAAACCGATGACGGCTGGCTTTACTTTTTTTACCGACTCGACTTGACTAAAAAATAAATAATGCCGGACGATCCACACAGCATCATCTAGCCCCAAGCTAAGCAGAGCTTGTGTTATGGGTACTAGATGACTGATATACTTAATACAATATTATATTACATACATAGATATATATATTTTTTTTTTATTTATTATACATAGAAAATACCCAGAACACCCGGAATAAATATTTGCAGATCGTACAAACATTTATCCCAAGGCGGGAATCGAACCCGCAACCTCTGCGTCGCAGGCGGACATTCGCCCGCCGCGCCACATCGGTCGTCAAATTTATTCAAAAGAATTTATTCAACCCACTTGACATTGGCAAAATTGTCCGCAAGACGGACAATTTTGCCAATGTTCTATTCTACTTACAGTGTGACGGGTCTTCGTTAGAGTTAAACAAGGGTCCAGCATTGCAAGGAGTAGCGCTTCTGAACATCCCTTACGCACACGGGGGCTCCAACCTGTGGGGCTCCAGTGGGGCCCATCGCCGGGGCAGATTCCCCAATGCACAACAAGGTATGGGTTATATAGAGCACCGGTGGTCGCTATTGGAGAACCTTTATTCCCCAGCGGTTGTCGGTTCTAAGAGCTATATGGCCTGCCCATTGCCACTTCAACTTGCTTGCTGCCTGCGACGCAGGAGGTTGCAGGTTTGATTCCCGCCTTGGGATAAATATTTGTACGATCGGCAAATATTTATTCCGGGTGTTCTAGGTATTTTCTATGTATAATAAAATATATCTATGTATGTAATGTGTTGTATTGGGAATTGAACCCGCGGCCTCCTGCGCCACAGGCGGACAATCGTCTTGTGTTATTAGTGTCTTTAGTGTTAACATAATATAGTGAACTTACCATTTTTCTTCGTTTTGAATAGTCATAGTTCTAATTAAAATTAGTAGATAATATTTCATAATTTATCTAGGAAACCTGTAATTGGCTAGATAATGATACTTGTATAAGTTTAAAATCTGTGTATAATAAGTGCTGTTGGTTTTCTAAAAGTAAATAAAAAATAAAATAAATAATTACGTAGGTAATAATTATTATAAATTGAATGTGATGCGTGTGTGTGAGATTTTTTTTGTTTCCAGATATTGGCGATAAGCTAATAGAAGTGATTGGATTGGAGAATTGTCTGCACATGGGTCAAGTCCGAACAGGTATCTATCTATCTAAATATATGTACCTAACTCAAAGGTGACTGACTGACTGACATAGTGATCTATCAACGCACAGCCCAAACCACTGGACGGATCGGGCTGAAATTTGGCATGCAGGTAGATGTTATGACGTAGGCATCCGCTAAGAAAGGATTTTGATTAATTCTACCCCCAAGAGGATAAGATAGGGGATGAAAGTTTGTATGAAACTGTCAATTTTAAACCGATCGGGCTGAGACTTTGCATGCATAAAGCTACTATGATTTAATCCCGAAAAAATAACGAGAACGGGAAAAAACTGCCACGCAGACGAAGCTGCGAGTGGCCGCTAGTATTTTATATAAGATGCTGATGTAACAAGCATATGGCCTACTTGATTTAAAGTGGTTACCATCACATATAACAAAGCATTGCCTCATATAGGAACATATCTTACGATGCACTGCTCTGCGTCCATCAACCTGAGGCATACAGGTGTTAAGCCTCATGTGCCTGTAATTACACCGGCACCCACACCCTTCAAACCGGAACACGCTGCGCTGCTTGGCGGTAGGAATAGGCATGGTGATAGTACTTCCTTAAACGAGCCCTTCACTAAGAGCTCTACTACTAATAGTACCTACTTCTTATGAAGCCTTTTTATGCTTCGTAAAACCTCTTTTTCCAGGTCTTCGCGCGTCAGGTAGACGTTTGGCTCAATGCAGTTCTATCACAATTACCACCAAGAGGACATTCCCCATGCAGATCGACGGAGAACCCTGGATGCAACCTCCTTGCAAGGTAACTTATCCCGGAGGACCCCATTAATAATAATAATAATAATAATAATAATAATGCTGGACAATCCACACAGCATCATCTAGCCCCAAGCTAAGCAGAGCTTGTGTTATTGATGACTGATATACTAGATGACTGATATACTTAATACAATACATTACGTATATAGATACTTTTTATTATACATAGAAAATAACAGTGCTTGTGTTATGGGTACTAGATGAGTGATATCTATACAAATAAATAAAATTGAAGTGTCTGTTTGTAATATTAAGATAACCGCTTTTTACTACATGCATATGAATGTATATGCGATACATATTCCAAAATAGCATTTTTTTTAATTTTTGTCTGTCTGTCGGTCTGTCTGTCTGTCTGTCTGTCTGTCTGTCTGTCCATTTGTTCCGGGTAATCTCTGGAACGGCTGGACCGATTTCGACGGGACTTTCACTGGCAGATAGCTGATGTAACAAGGAGTAACTTAGGCTACTTTTTATCCCGAAAAAATAACGGGAACGGGAAAAAACTGCCACGCGGGCGATACTGCAAACGACCGCTATTTTATGCCGTATTAACGCCATCTGTTGGCAACATCGAGTACTACTTAGTTAAGATTTGTAAGTAAAAATGTTTACCGCCCAACGAAGTGGGCACGGGTCAGCTAGTACTTAATACAATACATTACATACATATATATTTTTTATTATGCATAGAAAATACGCAAAATACCTGGAATAAATATTTGCAGATCGTACAAACATTTATCCCAGGGCGGGAATCGAACCCGCAACCTCCTGCGTCGCAGGCGGACATTCGCCCGCCGCGCCACATCTAAGAGCTAAGAACTAAAAGCTCCTACACTAATGAAAATGTTACTTTTTATGTTATAAAATATAATATAATCTTTTCTGTAATTTAGATCTTTTTGCTTTCAGGTAACAATAACGCACAAGAACCAAGTACCTATGTTAATGGGACCAGAGCCTGAAAAAGGGCGAAGCTTTTTTAAACTTTTCATGCACTGCTAATTGATCAATATTGATTGATCAATCTCCCATTCAAAAATTCACATGCTTTGGATCAAAACTCAACTTTAAACTGTTTCTTGCGATTAATTCAAAATTTAACTATGAATAATCTTATGGCGATTGATCAATATGCATACTGATCAGTCAACGATTGATCAATCAGCACTCTTTAATGTATATGTAATGATCTGATTGTTTTTGTTATGCGACGTAGTTCCTCAGCGATTATTATATATATTCACTAAGTCAACGAAATAGTTTACCAGTTTAAAATAGCTCAATCACTTTGTATCTTAGTTCAATCACATTTTTTTTGTGATTTCAATTAATCGAGGCACGCAACGAAAAATTATATCTAATAACACAGTGCAGCTTTTCAAGTTCCTATTATACTCTAATTTTGTGCTAAGTCTTCAAGTCATATTGGTTAAATAACCATCAAAATTACACACAGTAGAATTGAAAAAACTACTTAAATAAAACAGAAGGAAAATATTGCTTCTAAAATTACAATAAACGATTCAATTTTAGTTGTCTGTGTCGTGTACCATTTTCTGTGTCATTAGTATCTATTGACAGATTTTTAATCTGTCATTTGAATTATGTAGTTTATCAATCATTATACGCGGTAGGTAGGTTTGTAACGATCAATCTGTGTTCACTGTTGTATTTGTATTTAGAATTAAGAAGTAGGTAATTATTGATAACGGTTTCATTCAACGATTGATCAATCATTTTTACTGATACACAAGATAGTGTGACTAGATGGCGCTGCATTCTAGTCGTCTTGCTAGGTAGTACCGCAAGCGTAACTAGATGGCGCTACTGGGATATTTATCACAAGCTTATGGTGTCTATTAATCGATACGAAGAGTAGGTATGACGGAAGTATTTTGTACAGTTTTTTGTTTTTTTGGTATTCCGCGCACAAGATCTCTAAAAATACAACGCATTTAATTATCTTGCCATATTTTCTATCACTTTTTATTTAATTAAATGAATGCTTGCCAAAACCTAACGTCCATTTTGCTATTAGAATAGAAATGTTTGAAATATTATATTATATTTTACCTTGTAAAAATATACCAATATTATTAGGGTATTGTTATATTAAAAAATACCACCATATAACATTCGTTAGCTGTTATATAGATGGATAAAATATATATACCTAGTATTGTAGCTAGAAATATTATTTCCACGCAACAAGAGAACAAAAACGAAAAAGAAGATTGGTAATCTAAATTATATCAAAATTGTGCCAATAACAAAAACATTTCTCAGATTTCCTATGCTGTTTTTGTAAATATATTTCTATAGAATTTTTAACATCCATTTAGAGAAAACTGTTTATAGTATAGATATTTAGTGGTTAGACCTAACTTAATTGAAAATCACGCTTTTAATATAAGCTTGTTTTATTTCTTATAAATTTTCGTTTATAATATACCTATAAACTTATATTTTTGCATTCCGTCCGAACTCAGTACATCCAAACTATTTAATATGCGATTCTATATTTACTTGTTACTAAGGTTGCAATTTGCAAAAATATACGCATTTTTTAAAATAATCTTATTTAAAAAGTCGGCATACTTACCTATTTTATTTAATAATGGTAATATTAAATTAAAGAGTTTTTAAGCATGCTTTCAAAAAGTTTAATCGTAGTACTTAAATTTGTTATAATACAGTGTGTAATACGACTGCTTTCAAAAACTAAAACTGCGTATTTAGACCATGATTCTGATAACAAAAAATTTAAAAAACGCCACTTAGTCTGTTTTTAGGGTTTCGTACCCAAAGAGTAAAACGGGACCCTATTACTAAGACTGCACTGTCTGTCTGTCCGTCTGTACGTCTTTCCGTCTGTCCGTCTGTCCAGTTGTCACCAGGTTGTTGTCACATGAACCGTGATAGTTAGAGAGTTGATTTTTCTTTGGCGGCGGTGGCGGCGGTGCGCTGTAAGCAATACATCGCTGGTTGATAAATATGAACTTTAGCAAAAAAATTGTTTTTCTCTATTGAATTAATACTTCTTATGCGACTTCCAACAAGGTTGCGTTAAACGTTTAACACTACCATGGAGGGGGTATGAAAGCACTGTTCTCTCTTTCTCTCATAGTCAATTACGTTTCGTATATTAAAGAAGTTTTACTTCAGTAGTGTGGTCTAAATCTAAAGCACACTCGTTTTTTTATCTCTATAAATCTATTTGACTGTCAGTTAAGTGGTATTCTATGAGACCTTGTTGTAGGTAACTTAACACGTGCCTTGAGTATTCGAAAGCGGTCTATTACACCCGGTATATTTTTAATCAAGTAAAACAATTCATTTGAAATTAATATTATAAAAATTGTTTTCTAAGCATGTTATAAGAATTGTTAATTGTAAGTATATTTATTTATAAGTTATAAATGTTACTATTCTCTGCGTGTGTATGTGTTGACGCTTAACTGTTAAGTGTCTAATTATTAAATTATTATATCTTAATTAATAATTTAAATGTTTGATGTAAATGTTATTAAATTTTATTGTTAACGTCTAGTCTACTTCTAGTTTGATCTATCTATACTTTAGCTATCGTTAATCTATAAATGTTACGTGGATTTTATCTTATTCATTGTTCCACTACTGGGAAAATTAACCTTATTTTATAGAGTTCCGGACCCAAAGGGTAAAACGGGACCCTATTACTAAGACTCCGCTGCTTGTCTGTCTATCTGTCTGTATGTCTGTCTGTCCGTCTGTCACCAGGCTGTATCTCATGAACGGTGATAGTTAGAGAGTTGAAATTTTCACAGATGATGTATTTCTGTTGCCGCTATAACAGCAAGTACTAAAAAAAAACAGAAACGTGATTTTTTGCCGTTTTTATTTGACCGGTTTAGAATTTAGATAAAAAGTTGTTAAAAACATTGATATGGACTGGAAAACGAAAAAAACTCAGCAGGTCTACTCTTAGAAATGGTAAACGAAGTTTCGTATTGTCGTTTTGGGTTACACTACGCGGCATGTCAGGCGACAACTTGACTCTTGACGGCTACCGTGATGCCCCGTAGTATATTACAAAACGACAACACAAAACTTCTTTATCGTTTCTAAGAGTAGACACCTGCAGAATCCGCCTACAATACGAAAGATATGGTAAGAAGTCGCGATTCAGTAAGTCAGTTAGTCCGGTCAGTTATTATAATACTATACAGCTATTTATTTATAAAATTTGAATAAGATAGAATCTGCAAAGTCAATAATTTATCATCTCGTATGAATCTTTGAATTTTTGGTACTGTATTATAAGAAATTATTTGTGTTAAAATACTTTTAAATCCTATTTAATAACTTTAATATAAACCTTTATTTACAAAGAAAATTACAGTAATACAAATATTGGCACTGATTTGGATCAGTTGAGCTATCTTTAGATCGTTCGCAACGGTCTGTAGATAGCTCATCTGTTTCATATGTATTCTCTACATATAAATATTTGTATTAGTTATAATTTTAATTGATTAAAATAATTAACTAGAACCACTCAAAGCTTTTTTATTGTTAATAATTTATTGTTATTTAATTATGATTAATTTAAATTAGTTATTGATTATTCAATGAATTTGCGAAATTGCGGTAAAACTAATTGAAAATCTGTGCCAGCTTTAATAGTGTAAGAAAATATTAAAATATTGTTAAAACTATTATTACTGAATATTATTGTAACGAATATATGAATGTGCATTCGAAAAATTAATAGTTTTTATTTAAACTTTCCTTTTCCGTGCCCAAAGTTTGGGTTCCGTACCCAAAGGGTAAAACGGGACTCAGCTTGAGGCTACATTAGGCCGCGACGCGACTTGCGACACATGAGCGATTGAAACAAATACATTAAGGCTACACCGTAGATCACATATTTTGCTTCAAAATCATTTCGCTCTTCCAGTCGCATCGCAAATCGCTGCCTAGTGTAGCCTCAGCCTAAGACTCCGCTGTCTGTCTGTGCGTCTCATGAACCGTGATAGTTAGAGAGTTGAAATTTTTACAGATGATATATTTCTGTAGCCGGTATTACAACAAACACTAAAACACAGAATAAAATAAATATTTAAGGGGGCTCTTATACAACAAACGTGATTTTTTCGCCGTTTTTAGTACAGTCAGCTGCACTAGAATGTATACAAATTGTAACTTTTAAAATGGTTTCACAACTCTGCTAAAAATGTTTAAGCGACAATTATTCAAAAAATAAGTGCGGTCATTAACTAGTTTCATGATTATTTAGTTTTTGAGTTGTAAGAGTTCATTATTTTGCTGTAATACCGTTGTGAAAGTTACAAATTGTATACATTCTAGTGCAGCTGACTGTACCTACATATAATGGTAAGGAATCTTCATACGCGAGTCTGACTTGCACTTGACTGGTTTTTTATGTAGTTTTATGATGGAACAAGCAAATTTGGTTTAGGCGCATAAGGCTTCACATAAATTACATTTTCCTAATTCTAGAACTTAATTATTCATTTAAATTAAAAATAGAAAGAAATTACTTTATGACTTTAATCCTTAGGCACGGTAGCTAATTAGATATGTCCTTAGTTGTCTTGGTACCAATTACCTACTAGAAATTATCTGAGGAGGGACAGAGGTAGGTACAGTCAGCTGCACTAGAATGTATACAGTTCAGAACTTTCAAAATGGTATCACAGTATTACAAACTAATCTTACACAACAAGAAATCAACAAAAATGAATCAATTGGTGAGTCTACTTAGGTTTTGAGATGTAATGTAGAATTTGCCATGTAAATATTTACTGGAACATTATAACATCATTTTGAAAGTTTCGATTTGTATACATTATAGTGCAGCTGACTGTACGTCCATATTACGTATTCCAAGCGTGACAGGTCGCAAGTCCATCGCCGCTGCTAAAATACTAACTGGTTTCTTTTACCGTTTGAGAGCAATGCCATTGCGCACATAAATTTGGGTAGAAAAATACTTTGGTGGACGATCAGATTCGAATCCACGATCTTAGGATCAAAAGGCGGGGTCACCCTACTAAGCCATCGGTGCTCTATTCAATATTCAACTTTGAATATCACAACTAATACCTACTACCTACCTTATGAAAACCTTCAATAATTAAATGGTACCTATATATACTTACTATGTACATAATAATATGTACATTATGTACAGCTATACTATTGGTATGTTGAATGTGGGCAGTCCTCAGATTCGAGTCCGCGGACTTCGGCTTAAACTAAATGCTACAGTATTTTTTTATAAAATGAGAAAAAATCCTCTCTTATTACCAAGAAAGTACCTACCTATCTTTTTTATGCTACTACTGGTGGAATAAGCATATGACCCACCCGAGTTTAAGTAACTATTATCTATAACAAAGCAGCAAGCAAAGCAGCTTATAAGTTATTTACGTGCCCACTTGAACTGGCCCGAACACACCCGAACAAGAGTCTGACTCGCACTTGGCCAGTTTTATTTATTGACTTGACTTGACTAAAAACCATTTATTCATCCAGTTGACATTCGCGAAATTGTTTGTCGAATGACGGAGAGATACCACAGAGAAAACAAAAAAACAAGTGTGCTTTAGTTAGACCACACGACTGAAGTAAAACTTCTTTAATATACGAAACGTAACTGGCTATGACAGAAAGAGAGAAAGAACAGTGCTTTCATACCTCCTCCATGGTAGTGTTAAATGTTTAACGCAACCTTGTTGGAAGTCGCATAAGAAGTATTACTTCAAAAAAGAAGAAGAGCTCACGGTGTTAAAGCTATATTTTAGTTCAAATTTCATAAGTAGATGGCGCGACTAAAAATGTTCGTTTGCTAGATGCGCTATCGATGCGTTTTGTGTTTTTAGGTAAGTCAATTCATATTGTGTTGAATAAAGTGGCTCACTGTTAATATTAGAAGACGGTGTTTTGAATTAAATCCTACCTTCTCGTACCTTTAATTTGTTCGAGTTTTATACACACGGTAAAGGGCCTGTAGTAGAAACGGTCAGCCGTAGCGAGTGGTCTTGAATTATGAAGCCACTATGCAAATGAAGCTGTATAGTCTTGTAATGACTATGCATGCCAATCAACAAATTAATTGCCAGTAAGTGTAATTTACAACACTCCTAGACTTCTAGACAAATTACAGAGAATATTTGAATAATAAATGAATAAGATTAGGCGATGTTAAGATTTTTTTTTAAGTTTGCTTCTTATGCGACTTCCAACAATGTTGCGTTAAACGTTTAACATTACCATGGAGGGGGTATGAAAGCACTGTTCTTTCTTTCTTTCTCTGATAGCCAGTTACGTTTCGTATACTTCAGTTGTGTGGTCTAAAGCACACTTGTTTTTTTTTATGCAATCTGCTGATGGAACAATCATATGGCCCACCTGATGTTCAGTGGTTACCTACTATCGCCTATAACAAAGCACTGCCTTGTAGGTCACGTTCGTAAGGGACGTAACCTATAAATACACTGCTCTGCGTCCATCACAGGTAATTGTAGGAGTATTAGCGAAAACGCAACGTTATTTTGACTGGCCTCAGCTCAGTTCAGTAGCTCTGCCTTCTGTGCTGTGCCGTGGGTTCGATTCCCACCGAAAAAAAAAAATGTGTGATGAACATGTTTGGGTGTTATATTGTATTTTAAAGTTGTAAGTTTAAGTAGTAGTAGAGCTCTTAGTGAAGGGCTCGTCCGGGGAAGTACTACCACCATGCCTATTTCTGCCGCCAAGCAGCTTGCTGTGTTCCGGTTTGAAGGATGTGGGTGCCGGTGTAATTACAGGCACACGAGCCTTAAAACCTGTATGTCTCAGGTTGATGGACACTTTGGTTGGTTTGTTTCGTTTTGTAGCAAAGTACCTACGGAAGTGGATAGGGAGGTAGGTAGGTACTTGCTTTGTATAGATAATGTAGTTTTAAGTTTACGATTGTAGGTAAGTAGGTAGGTGTAAGTAGGTTCTTCTAGGCTTGGTCGCGAGGAACTGGCGCTTAGATTCACCTAGATTTAAGACGTTTCAAGATGATCCCTGCGGATATTACTGAATAAATGCTTTTTGATTTTGACTTTGGTAGGTAATCGATCATGCATGTTATATCATAATGCAAAATCACATTGCTGCAATATTCGTGAGTTTAGTGTTTTTATTTTCCGTAGAATAAACATTCGAAGTACGTTTTTTTTAAAATTTATGGGAAAAAAATTTAGAAGGTGTCATTTATAAGTAATCTAGGTAGTAGGGGAGGGCGGGGTTGGTAGTGCCGCGGGTAAGTAGTGCCGGTGGGTATAACTCGAAGGCGAAAAGAGGTAGCTGTATTTCTATTACGCATTTCTGAACGTTTAACTCTTGCGCGTCGCCGGCAGCCATTTTAGTAGCGATCGCGACGCGGACCGAGCGGTGGTGTGCAGTCGGAGCTCCGTAGACACGTGAGTAATTTTTTTGCGTGTTAAACTTTTTGGTCAGTTGTCTTGATTTTTGAAGATACTTATCTCAGTGTTTCACTAGAATGGTGGTAATTTATTTATGCATCGTGTGTCAGTTCGTTTTGTGGGTTCTAATAAGCTAAACTTTTTTTATTGTATAGAATGTGTGTGTCCTGGTAACGGGGTTGGAAGTGCTTTTTATCGGGGGCTAGATGTGCCGCGGCACAACCGGCCCCAAGTATTTCATTGTTATACTCTTCTTTTTTTGTTTGATAGGATGAGGACATACAAACGAAAAACAAAGAGAGGGACCACTTCGAAGGAGCTTCTGCAAAGAGCTGCTGACGCTATTATAAAAGATTCATACTCCAACTCTGGATCAAAAGAAAAATGGATCGAGTGTGTAATGTGTAAAAATTGGGCACATTTGAAATGTATAGAAGATGAAAAATATAAATAAATCACATATCTCTTGACAACCGATGTGGCGCGGCGAGCGAATGTCCGCCTGCGACGCAGAGGTTGCGGGTTCGATTCCCGCCTTGGGATAAATGTTTGTACGATCTGCAAATATTTATTCCGGGTGTTCTGGGTATTTTCTATGTATAATAAAAAAAATCTATGTATGTATTATAATATTGTATTAAGTATATCAGTCATCTAGTACCCATAACACAAGCCCTGCTTAGCTTGGGGCTATGAAATGAAATGAAATGAAATGAAATTTATTTGCGAGAAACATGGTTTAAAGTTCTTAGTCATAGTGGTGGTAGTCATAGTATCACATATTTCACCAAATCTGGCATGCAAATTTAAATAGTTTTTATAGGTACCTATTAATATTAATATTATTCTTTTACATAAGTCCTTATAAAGCAATAGGACAACAATAAAACATAGTAATTACAAAAAATATTACAAAATTATAACTTGAACATAAATTCTATTATTTGTCACTCTTTAGAAATTCATCAACACTATAAAAACATTTTTGTATTAGCCATAGCTTAAACTTTTTTGCAAATAGTCTAGTTGGTAAGTTTTTAAATTCTTCAGGAACTTTATTAAATATATACCCGCACATAGCAAAAGAACTTTTTTTATATAACGTGGTTCTAGGTATTCGAGCAAGAACAATTCGGTCAGGGTTTCTAACACATCTTGAGTAGATATCTCGCGCTTTTGTGAATAGCATGGATTGATCCCTGGCAAATTCCCCTGGCTGGAAAAAATCCCTGGCTAGATGATGCTGTGTGGATCGTCCGGTATTATTTATTTATTTATCTCTTTCCAAATTGCCTATCTGATGAATCATTTTCAGTTGAGTTGACTTAGTTATAAAAGAAGAAAAATGTTGATTACTTTTGTTTTTATATTTCTCGCATAGTTTAATAAAAGTTTAATTAGAAAAAGCTTTAGTTTCCTTACATTAAGTTAGGACGAATTACTTTATTAATAAACAAAACATAAAAATTACAAATTACTGTCTTTTTTTAACTAAAACACCATTACATTTCATATACAATATTCACTTTTTGAACGGCACAACCAACCTCAGCCTGGGCACAAGACGCCCCACGGCGGGGTCAAATGTGCCTCAAGGTCTCGTTTCAATAATTTGAGTGTCAAAAATAAACTATTGCGAAATAGCCAATTATCAATTCAAATTCGAAAATTACGATATATTTTGCATGAGGCTTGAAGAAATTGCGAATATTCGATTTCACTTTCATAGTTATTTTGAGTGATTTCTTAAAATCGGCACGTTCAACCCCGCTCTCCCCTACTTAATAGACTTGCACGTGCATTCATTTGAAGAGAGCATAAACAGTAGCCTAAAATATTATTATTGTTGGTACAACATTTGAAGTTACTGTAAGTAATAATTTCATTAAGTTCGATTTTTCATAAATATCACGGCGTCTGTACTGTTTAGAATAAATACACTGTGACTTAGATTTTTGGACTGGGTAGAACGGAGCATATATTTTGGGTTGAACGGGGAAAAATAATATTGGGTAGAATAATTGTGGGTTGAACGGGGAAGCACTCGTATTTTAAGCCGACACACCGAAAACAAAAAAAAAACCGATAAGAGCTCTTACACGTTTATTCGGTGGGGCCGTCGATTATGCATGTGTGGGTCAATAAAAAGCTTTTCTGTCTTTTCTCTCTTTCTTTACTGAAATAGTTTAATCTAAGGCCAGACAATACTCTCAATCCATGGTAAGTATGGATGGACTCTAGTGTAGATGCCAGCTCCGCCTTCGAACCCGCACGGTCGCCCAAATGACGTCACACCCACAACAAAACTGACACAGTTGGTGACCCCGGCTCTTGTCACTTGGAGGGGGCCACCACTGTCACCCTGAAATGACAAATGGTTTTATATAGTGTTAAAGATCTATTTAGTTAATATTCCGACTGCTTAGGTAGAAATTATTAAACGCGAAAGTTTGTAAGAATGGATGGATGTATGGATGGATGGATGGATGTTTGTTACTCTTTCACGCTCTAACTAGTAAGCCGATTTGGGTGAAATTTGAGAAAAAACATAGATTATAACATGGATTAACATATAGGCTACTTTTTATCCCGAAAAAATAATAAACTGCCTGAACTAACTGAAAAAAACTGCCACGCGGGCGAAGCTGCGAGCGGCAGCTAGTAATTTCATACAGTTATATAATAAATAATAATAATGCTGGACGATCCACACGGCATCATCTAGCCCCAAGCTAAGCAGAGCTTGTGTTATGGGTACTAGATGACTGATATACTTAATACAATACATTACGTATATAGATATTTTTTATTATGCAAAGAAAATACCCAGAACACCCGGAATAAATATTTGCAGATCGTACAAACATTTATCCCAAGGCGGGAATCGAACCCGCAGCCTTCTGCGTCGCAGGCGGACATTCGCCCGCCGCGCCACATCGGTCGTCAATATTTTATATATTTTAGCCTTAAATAATATAGTCTTATATTATTATCTTATACTAATATACCTACCTACTTAATTTTTGCGACATATGTGGATCTAATTAGCTAGATATTTAAATTCTCTGTGGACCACATATCACGCAAATAAGTTTTATTTTATTTTATTCTCTAAAAATAAATAGGTGTACTTTGACGACCGATGTGGCGCGGCGGTCGAATGTCCGCCTGCGACGCAGGAGGTTGCGGGTTCGATTCCCGCCTCGGGCTAAATGTTTGTACGATCTGCAAATATTTATTCCGGGTGTTCTGGGTATTTTCTATGATAAAAAAAAAATCTATGTATGTAATGTATTGTATTAAGTATATCAGTCATCTGGTACCCATAACACGAGCTCTGCTTAGCTTGGGGCTAAATGATGCTGTGTGGATTGTCCAGCATTATTAATTCATTCATATTTATTTATTTCAAAGAAATATATGCGTCAGGAAAGAAATTATGAAAAAAATTAAGTATAAAGTATAACTTACTCCACATGTGTCCGAATTCTGCTCTCTGTCTCCATAGCATGCTTGCGAAGACTCGTTCAGTCCGTCAGGTAGATTGCGGTGTACAGGATACAAGGAGTTACACTCACTCATCGTAAACTTCTCTACACTGGCCTGAAAAGTTACAAAGGTGTATTAACTGAGAACCCGACGAATGCATGAGAACCCGATCAATTTCAGAATCCTGACATTTAATCAGTTCTCAGACGATTAGAGTTTAAAAAATTTAAGGATTCAAAATTCGAAAGATACACCCCTATGGATTTTACTGAAAAAAATATAAACCGTTGACGGGATTCAGAATTTTGAACTTCCGGACTGACTTACAAACTGAGAAATTTTCAAAAATCAAGAGAGTCAAGAATCTGGGAACCAGCTGAATTCTCAAGAATCCACAAAATTCCTGAAAACCGGTAGAACCTCTGAGCAAATCGTCTTGTGACAGTCTTTTTAACGTACCTTTTGCAATGTATCAGCGACGTCTTGTGTCGGTCCAACTGAGCCCCAGCCTACCACCATAGCTTGGCTGTCATCAACTGATGCGTCTGCCAGGCACACTGGGAGGACATCCTTGGTAAACCTGATTCTGTGACAGTTAAACAAGTTCATAAACTTATTGTTCGCGATTACGCTAGACAGTTGGATAGGACAGTTCTCGTTACCATCCGCCTATACCACGAGCCCCTCATGACGTGATAGTTGGGCTCGGGCCGCTATTGGCTAAAATATTAAATGTAATAATAATAATAATGCTGGACAATCCACACAGCATCATCTAGCCCCAAGCTAAGTAGAGCTTGTGCTATGGGTACTAGATGACTGATATACTTAATACAATGCATTACATATATAGATATTTTTATTATACATAGAAAATACCCAGAACAATCGGAATAAATATTTGCAGATCGTACAAACATTTATCCCGAGGCGGGAATCGAACCCGCAACCTCCTGCATTTGCCCGCCGCGCCACATCGGTCGGTTTTTGGGAGATTTTTAAGTTTTGTTACTCACCGGTTATCAGTTTCAATGAGTGCAATGTCGTGGTACTTTATAGGTGCCTGGTATCTTGGGTGTGGGATGAACCTCCTCACTCTGTATGTGTTCCAATACTCCACTGGGTCTGTTCGCTTCAAGATGCCCAAAGCCACATAGGTTGCTGGTCCTCTGAAACAGAATGATTATCGGTGAAAAGAGCATGAAATCATCATCGCTTTAATCCTGAATAAGTCCAGAATGAGCTGGACATAGGCCACAGTACCAAGTAAGTACCAACTCAAGGTTTTGAAGGACATCTAAAGAATAGAGGTACGTACAGTCAGCTGCACTAGAATGTATACAATTCGAGACTTTCAGAATGGTTTTACAGCATCACAATCAACATTTACAAAGTCAAAACTCAAAAAATTTGTGAACATATTAGCTAATTTACGATTTCTGAGTTTTTACTGGTTAAGAGTTTGCTATAAGGTTCCGATACCATTTTGAAAGTTACGAATCGTATACATTCTAGTGCAGCTGACTGTACAAATACTGCTTTTGTCACATACCAAGATTTTGCAGTAGAAATAGCGATAAAAAGAGATTAGAAATAGTATACCTCTCAATGTGTTCCGCGCAATGTCCAGCTGTGAGGATAAATCGTTTGCTGATCACAGAACCGCCACACAGCCACCCAACTGACGCCAGCTCTGTACCGTATCCAATAAGTGCCTAGATGAGACGATAAAAGATTAGTACGTATTTAAAGGGCGATTTAATGCTAGCTAAGGGCCTCCACGCGTACTCTTAGTAGTTAAAACTCTTTGTGAAGAACTCGTCGGGTATATAGATAGATAGATTAGACAGATTATAACTTTATTGTACCTACACCATTAAAACACAAGATAGTTACTTAGATTACAACTAAAAACCAGTGGTACAATGGGCGGTCTTATCACTAAAAGCGATCTCTTCCAGACAACCTTTGGATGGACAGAAACATTTTGCATAGGTAAGGACGGGGTATAGTAACACCATGCCTATTCCTGCCGTCACTCAGCTTGCTATGTTCCGATTTGAAGAGTAATGATATTACTGAACACCGTTATGCTTCAGATTGATGAACGCAAAACAATGCACTGTAGGGCACATTGTTAACAAACGTGCCCTGCAAAGCAATGCTTTGTTTGCGATGGCAACCACTTATCAGGACATCTAGCTGTTCCACCAGTAGAGACAGTGAATAAAACTCTTAAAAGGACTAACAGATGACTAACAAAGTCTGGATACTCAACCTCTGTAGATGATGAGGTGAAAAATTCCCCAGGAATTCGCAGCTGCTCTCCAAACACCAGCTCTGCCGTCGTTAGCGATATGCCTTGGAGTTTTCCGCTTGGGATTTAAAATCACATGGCTGATGGCAATGGTGGTGTTTGGAGAGCAAATTCCCCAGAAGATATCCCAGCTGCGCCCGAGTCTAACATCTCATCACGTCGGGGTCACCAATTTATAGCAGCTACGTTCTTCAGGGTTGACTGGAATCTGGTGGTAAGCCAATTCAAAAATAACCAGGTCAATGACAGTTGAACGGACGCACTATCTTCTCTGTCATTGACCTGGAGAACGTAGCTGCTATAAGGGTTATTATGATTTAAGGATATGTGACTTGGCCTTTCACATACCTACCATATGAGGAAATTCCCTACGGTCAGCATTCTCTCCATTATACACGACTGATTTGAAAATTGTATCAACAAAGGTACAATTTCTTTTAGTGTCAACTTCTTTGATAAAGTCATTGAATTTCGTTTTGCATTCGTAATCCAGCCGGTGTAAATGCTCCAGGCATTCTGAAAAAAATCTATAATAAATATTATTTTGAAAATTTCTGGTAAGTACTGTAAATTCTAGTTAGTAGTAATTTCTGTGAATTACTAGTTAGATTCACGTATTCTTAATTTTTATTCAACTTTTGACTTTTGACTTTTTTTTTTTGCGGGTTCGATTCCCGCCTTGGGATAAATGTTTGTACGATCTGCAAATATTTATTCCAGGTGTTCTGGGTATTTTCTATGTATAATAAAAAATATGTATACTTACATGTAATAAATTGTATTAAGTATATTAGTCATCTAGTACCCATAACACAAGCCCTGCTTAGCTTGGGGCTAGATGATGCTGTGTGGATCGTCCAGCATTATTATTACTATTAACTTGGTGATGGAACAACCACATGCTTACCTGATCTTACGGTGATGGTAACCTCTTAACATCAGGTGGACCACATGCTTGTTTCATCAGTAATTACAGTAAAGGTTAACACCGTGTTTGTTGTTGTTTGTTTAATAAGAAACCATTTAGTAAATCAGCCACTTACCGTCCCAGGCTTTGCTTTTACCAGTCTTGTAGAGGTAGCCATCCACTGTTATCACTGCTTTTCTGTAAAATAGCTCACAGTATTCAAATTTATGGAATTTAATAATAAATAAATAATGCTGGACAATCCACACAGCATCACCTAGCCCCAAGCTAAGCAGAGCTTGTGTTATGGGTACTAGATGACTGATATACTTAATACAATACTATATTACATGCATAGATATTTTTTATTATACATAGAAAATACCCAGAACACCCGGAATAAATATTTGCAGAACGTGCAAACATTTATCCCAAGGCGGGAATCGAACCCGCAACCCCTGCGTCGCAGGCGGACATTCGCCCGCCGCGCCACATCGGTCGTCAAAATAGGCTACTTAATATTTTTTCAACACTGCGCGGAACACATTGAGAGTTACTACTATAACTCTTTCTACTCTCTTTTAATCACTATTTTTTTTTTTTTTTCAGTCAAATCCTAATTCCACTGGGCTAAATTTGTATTCTATCACAACACGCGTCATTTTCTACAACCTATCCACTTTTGCTCTCGGTCTCTATCGAGGACTATATTGGTTTATTTCACTACTAGCGGCAGTGTTTTTCTGTTCCCGTTAAACTTTCATCCCCAATTTTATCCCCTTGGGGGTAGAATTAATCAAAATCCTTTCTTAGCGGATGTCTACGTCATAACATCTACCTGCATGCCAAATTTCAGCCCGATCCGTACAGTGATTTGGACTATGCGTTGATAGAAAGAAAGAAAGAAAGAAAGAAAATATATTTATTTATCCCCAAACCACACAATTACATGAATATTGGGCGTGCACACTGTAGAACACTAGGTTTACTTAACATAACTAAAAAATAAAAAGCACATTGACTAACAATAAATAACCTAGTTAACCTACTTAGCAGTAAGGTTTGTGTTGCTTGGGGTTAAATAGGTCCCTGCCTCAGCTGTATGCAGCATTGATCATGGTGTGCAATGCTGCGCTGGTTTTCAGACAGGGACTTGCGTGAGGACACGAACATCAACGAGGAGCACAGTGGTCATTATCACCATAAGTACGGTTTACAATACACAATAGGAGAGACATTGACATAGAGCACTATGTCAGTCAGTCAGTCAGTCACCTTTGAGTTATAACTTTGAGGTATATATTTAGATTGAGTGTGCCGGACCTGCCCACGTGGGCAGTTTTATAGTCAGAGGATGGTATACCTAGGGTCCTTAGTCTCAGGTTCACAATCAGTGCAGCAGATAATAGGATCTACTTCGTCGAAGGAACAATACTGAAACAAATCAGAATATAGGTGTTAGAACTATATAACGCTGGACAATCCACACAGCATCATCTAGCCCCAAACTAAGCAGAGCTTGTGTTATGGGCACTATATTGATATACTTAATGCAATACATTACATACATGCATATTTTTTATTATGCATAGAAAATACCCAGAACACCTGGAATCAATATTTACAGATCGTACAAACATTTATCCCAAGGCGGGAATCGAACCGGCAACCTCCTGCGTCGCAGGCGGACCTTCGCCCGCCGCGCCACATCGGTCGTCAAAAAATTCAATGCGCTGTAGAAACGTTACATGATACACTTTTTCATGCAAGCTTCATTCCCTTTTTACATCAGTTTTAGGGATGACAGCTCAATGAAACCCATACTAAGTTTTAAGTTGGACTATAAGCTTACTAATTCTGCAAATTACATTAACATTCATTCCGTAGATTTTGCGTGATGCGTGTGTAAGTAATCGTACAACCAAAAAAACATTTTTTTAAAGATGATTTTTTTTCTCTCTTGAAAAACGCAATGCTTTACTATAGGTGATGGTTACCACGTAATAGGCGGGTCATATGCTTTTTCTACTAGTACTACGAAGCACTAAACCGCTCAACTCAACCGGCCCTAATGAAAGACCAGCGTGGGTTGTTGCCAACCCGCATCATGCTGAGTTCCAATTTGTAACACTTTTGGATTATTTCTAATGGCTGTTTGTTTTTAATTTTTTCGTGTGTTGCAAATAAACTATTACTCTATTCTATTCTTTCTATTCTACTACCCTGCGTCCATCAACCAGAGGCATACAGATGTTGCCTCATGCGCCTGTCATATCACCGGCACCCACACCCTTCACATCGGAACACAGCAATGCAAGCATCACTGCTTGGCGGCAAAAATATGGTAGTATACTCCCCGTAGGAGCTCTTTCACAAAGAGCTCTACTACCTACTACTATTTTTTTATAGTCGGGTTACCTCTGGTAAAAGTTTCTTCTGCGGTATGTCAACCATGGTAGCAGTTGGACACAGCTTTACTGCAATACACTTTCCCTTTATACCGTTGTTTTCACATGGCGCCCCTGTAAAACAACATTACACATTACAAAAGGCTTTTTTGAAGTCTCTATATCAAGTCAGGCAAAATTGGATGTCCTCTGTCAGTTTGTTGGTACTCCAGACGGGTTATTCCCGTCTGATCATATGATCAGATTGTGGTTGCATCTGATCAAATAAAAAGTTCCCGTAGACTCATAGAACTTGTTAAAACTCTTTGTGAAGGGCTCGTCGGGGGTAATACCACCATGCCTATATGTAGTACCAACATGCCTCACAACTCCGTTAGTAGCAGCTCTGCCTACTGTGCTGTAGTTTGTCGGTTCGATCCTCGCTGAGGACAAACATTTGTGAGATAAACATGTGTTAGAGACTCTACCTGCAACCCGGGCTGAGCCGAGCGATGTGGTATAAAATGGTCACACCATGTGGTACTCTGTGGACACTTCATCGACAGCCGTCGTTCGCTTTAGACGTATTTTAGCACTGTTGGTCATTTGTTTTACCTAGACTTGTGGTTAAATGTTATAGTTGGTCCATAGTTGACTTAAAAATGTTCGCTAGATGTGTCACTTGTGGTATTTTTCATGAACCCAAGGCTGTTTATAATATCAGGCCGTGGGATCACACGTGTTCCTATGACCGTTTTGCCTTCTGATTTTTGTCTGTTTTTGTTGTGCACTTTGAGCAAATGTTGTTTGTGTCAAAAATAATTTGTGTAGTTTGGTGGGTAAGTCTCATTTTACTTTCTGGTAAAAATAATAGTGTCGGATAGGGTTATGTTCAATACAAAGGACGTGATTTTGTTCAAAGCTCGTGATATACCTACCTAGGTACTCGAGAAACATTTGACGATGGTAGAAGGAGTAGATTTTGTGAGTGCCGTTTTGCACGGAAATTCGTCGATATCTTCTTGAAGACAGAATCATTCGATCGATCATCGAGACAAATTGTTAAGTCCCTAGGCGTTCAATTACCTACGCATAGTTCACGTGGGTATTGTGATAGTTCGCGTAATAACCTCACTCGTCAAAACTTTTAGTTGGCTTCGTACATATCGACTAGTTCTAGATCGCTGACGAAGTCGTTGTAGCGCGAGCGCAGACAATGCGGGTTGCTACTTGGAGTGCGCAGTATAGACGGCGCCAAAACCATTGTGTCTTTTCTTTACGTTACTGACATCGGCTCTGTCGAGCGAGCCGCATGGCACATTGCTAGTCGTAGCTACTCCCAAGTGCAGTTTTGTGTACAGGCAGCGCCTTCTTTCTGCTTTGTTGTTTAATACAGTCTAGTGCTAATGCTAGGTGTTGTACCTACTAAGTCAGTAGTCAGTTTTGAACGAGATACCTGGCTGAAAAAATATAGATGCAATCAGCATCATCAAAGGTCGAAAATATTTGATCTTTTGCTGAAGTGTTCTGCCTACTTGTTTACCGATTGACATTACGTAGGTCAAACGATCAGTAATGGTCAGGTAAGCCGAGCAAGTATCAAGTCGAAGCGTTTGTGAAAGAGTTAATGTCTAGCAACGAAACTGTGGTGATGTTCGTATGGTGTGACGCGGGCTCATGCACACCTTTGTGCTGCTGCGCGTGCTCAATGACGCTTTGCTACGTGCTACTGCGCGTGTTTCTGCACGTCTTACTGTATGTTTGTGAATAGATATCGTTGGGTACTGACGAGTATCGTTTGAAAGCTGACGTGCGTGGACATTGACATATATTTTGGCCTGTTTTTCGCTGCGAACTGGGGGCGTGTGCCCTGGTGATGTATTTTACATGTTGATGTAGTATGTCACGGTGACCATAGCCGGCGAACTGGGTGCATAGGCTATGATCATATGTGTCGACGCGGTAAGCGAACTGGGTGCTTGTACCGTGGGGCATAGCGATAGCATCAACAAGCCTGATGCCATTGTTATGTGAGTAGGTGGCCATAGTACGCGAACTTGGTGCTTAGTCTGTGGTCAAGGAGACGCGATTAGCGAACTGGGAGCTTCCATCGCGGGGCATAGCAATTGCAGTTAAATACCTAATGCTTTTGTTATGCGGCACAACAACGAAGATCCGGAGTTTGTTGTTTGTGCACACTGTCGTTTAAATAAATCAAATTGCATATTGAGTGAAATCTGTTTTGCTTGCGATCGTTTGAGTGCACGCTTACGATCGTAATGTTTAACGGACTTAGCTCTTCAACGGGTTTGTTTTCAGTTTAATAACGAAGTGTTCTTTTGCAGGCAGCTATCAACCTGCTCATGACCTCCTAGATTCCGAGGTGTCTATCGCAAGTCAAGCGGTCGAGGGCGCCTCGCGGTCAGGAGAGGCCGTGTTAGAGACTCTACCTGCAACCCGGGCTGAGCCGAGCGATGTGGTATAAAATGGTCACACCATGTGGTACTCTGTGGACACTTCATCGACAGCCGTCGTTCGCTTTAGACGTATTTTAGCACTGTTGGTCATTTGTTTTACCTAGACTTGTGGTTAAATGTTATAGTTGGTCCATAGTTGACTTAAAAATGTTCGCTAGATGTGTCACTTGTGGTATTTTTCATGAACCCAAGGCTGTTTATAATACATGTCTATAGTTTGTTAGTTTTTACACAAAGATTTTATATCATTTCATATCAGATGGAACCACGGTCGCTACAGTACCGTGGTTCCATCTGAAACATTCCAAATCTTATTTTCATCGAGTCATTTGAATCCTCGGTAGCGAAGTTGGCTATCGCATCCCCGTATCAAGGGGAAAGTCGTGGGTTCAAATCCCATCTCGAGGAAACCATTTTGGGGATGATATATTATAAAATCTTTGAAACATATCTATGTTTATCACAAACATATATTGTTAGTTATATATAAGTTAGTTATATTGTATCTTTTAAACGCATTTACAAAAAAACGTAAGTATAATATAAGTATTCTATCGGCCATCTGGTTCTGGCCAATTAAATTTACGCTAAACCTTCGCTAAACATGTTTATCTTGGTAAACCTGATTAGATCAATAAAATTATTGATTGTTGTGCAATCAACCTGAGGCATACAGGTGTTGCCTCATGTGCCTGTAATGTCACCGGCACCCTACCCTTTAAACTGGAACACAGCAAGCTACTTCGCGGCAGAAATAGGCATGGTAGTATATCCCAGACAAGCCCTTCAAGCTCTAATACTACTAAATGAATCTTCTCGTCCAAAAACTTTCCTCATCCAAACTTAATGATCACTTTTTAAATGTCTACCGGGAAACCCAATGATCTTGTTACTTTATTATTCATTCTTGATAATCATGCTATTTGCATTTTCCTCATGTCGATTACGGTTTAGGCCGCGCTCACTTTGGATGCGAATTATATCGTACGTAAACGTATGAACACTGTTCGTAGGAATTGAGTGCGCACACTGAATACGTTTTTCTCCGTCACATAGACAGAGTAGGTACCGGTGTTAGCGCATGCGTGAAGTCCATTATTGATGATGAACGCACGAACGCGTAATAAAATCCCAACAAGTTTGGATTGATTTCGGACGTCGGACTTGCACGTACGTATACGTACCTACGACTAACTCGCGCGCAGTGTGAGCGCTTTCATAGTACTCAGAAGGTCGGGAATGTTCGTGTGTGTGTGAACGTTTCTGCACGAATGGAATTCGTACGAAAACGTATCCAAAGTGAGCGCGGCCTTAGACTTGTAGTAGAGTTGCTTGCCCTCCTTCACGTATTGATGGCACATTATGAACCGTATCTTGACGGAATAAATGTCATCTGTCCAAACGAAACAGTCTTGTTTATGTCTCTCTCTCCTACTAAAAGTAAGAATTACTTATTGTAAAACTGTGTACAAAAGATCTTAAATTACTCTTGGATAGCATTCAAAGCTAAGTTACCTACCTAGTTATTTTTTAAATAAGATAAATATATCTAGGGATGTCCTAATAGGCTTTTTTAACTGCAGATATTTCATTTCAAAATCACTTGCATAAAAACTATTTGCTGTTTAGAAAAAGTTTGTACAGGATTTCTCTTTAGTTTTATTTTCAAAATTAGGTACACTTTGAGTCGCTATTTCATTTCGAAAACCTTTGCATAAAAACTATTTAGATTCTTTAGCTTATGCAAAGTAACTTTTCAAAACGAAACACAAGATAATGAACCAACATTTTAGGGGTTTTATCTTTTGATCCATTTTCAAAATAAGAAGTACTGCTTCTAGAATCTACTCGTAGATGCATGCAAAACGATGCATAAAATTTAGTCCAAATGAATGGAAATTTGGTGTGAAAATGGATTATTTCTCATATAAAGTCTTACATAGTGCTTATAAAGTCTTGTCTATACTGTGTAAAATAGGTAAGAAACATACCTTCAGGCAAATTCAGCATAGCTTCTGCAAACACAAATAAAGAAAGAATATATAAAATCATGTTGACAACAAGACGCTCGGTCAAATACTAAATGAATCAACATCTTCCCTCATTAACATAACGAGTTTACACGTATAGGGTGTAAAACATAACTGGCTATGAGAGAAAGAGAGTAAAAACAGTGCTTTCATACCCCCTCCATGGTAGTGTCAAACGTTTAACGCAACCTTGTTGGAAGTCGCATTAGAAGTAATACATAACAAGACAAAAACACACAGCAGATATAAAATAAAACAGTAAAGTAACGAAAAAGGACTTCCTCAATCATTTACCAAAGAGCGCAATCTATACCAATTAAAAGAATCTTTACCCTGACTCACTGACTGAAACTGAACTGAAATTCAACCCCTAAACGGGTACACCGGGGTTAAAGTTTGTATAATACCTTCAGGCGGATGATGTTACGTGCGTTTTGCTAGTTAAGTATAAATACAAAGCCCTGTATAAAGTTATTGTGGACATTATAAGGTTCGCAATTCGTCGGTGGATAAAGGCTCAAAATTGTTCTCCGTTGAAACGTATAAACAGGACTTTTTCAAGCAGCCGACTTGGCTGATAATTATGATGATTACTCATAGATTTTGAGAGTCGTTTTTTAACACCTCATATTTAAGGGTACATAATTATGATTCATTGACCGTAAGATATAAAACATGACGGCTAAATGACTGGAGAAAATACGATTTGAAAAGAAGACGAAATACCAGTGGCCGATTCTGTGTTTTTATCATTTTTTTTGTGATTTCGGTTTGTTTTTTTCCCTGTCTGGGATATTGTATTCTAAGTATGTATTTACAAATAAAACATATGTATTCTATCAGTCATCTGGTTCCCATAGTACAAGCTATGCTTAATATGGGGCTAGAAGATGTAGTGTAAAAATGTCTAGAAATATTTATCTGTTTAATACTATTGACAACCGATGTGGCGCAGCGGGTGAATGTCCGCTTGCGACGCAAGAGGTTGCGGGTTCGATTCCCGCCTTGGGATAAATATTTGTACGATCTGCAAATATTTATTCCGGGTGTTCTGAGTGTTTTCTTTATATAATAAAACATATCTATGCATGTAATTAGTAAGTATTAAGTATATCAATCATCTAGTACCTATAACACAAGCTCTGCTTAGCTTGGAGCTAGATGATGCTGTGTGGACTGTCCAGCATTATTATTATTCTGCCCCTTTTCAAAAAAGGCCGACCCTGTTAACAGGTTGCAAACTATATTACATACCTACATCCGTCTTTCAGGGTTGTCTTGCTATTGCTTATTGTTATTGTTATATTGAATAATATAACAATAACAATAATATTTATCGGCATTCATTATTACATTGTTGTTTTATATTTTATCGTTTTGCTGAATCGGATCATTAAAAAATTGTGATATATTTTTTTTATACAACTTGTTGATGGAACAAGCAGATGGCCCACCTGATGTTAAGTGGTTAACATTACCTATAACAAAGCATTGCCTCGTAGGTCACGCTCGTTAGGAACGTCACCTACAATGCACTACTTAGCGTCTATCAATCTGAGGCATACAGGTGTTAAGCCTCATGTGCCTGTAATTACACCGGCACCCACACCCTTCCAACCGGAACACAGCAAGCTGCTTGGCGGCAGAAATAGGCATGGTGGTAGTACTTCCCCGGACGAGCCCTTCACAAAGAGCTCTACTACTACTAAAATAAATACTAATATGGAGAGAACTATGCTGGGAGTTTCACTGCGAGATGGAATCAGCTACTTGAATCAAGATGAGGAAATCCTAGAAGAACCAAGGTCACATAGCAAAAAACATCATGGATGCAGCTGGATGGATGTTATTTGCATCGTAGGGCATGTTCCTAACGCACGAGCTACAAGGCAATACTCTGTTATAGGTGATGGTAACCACTTAACATCAGGTGGGCCATCTGCTTGTCCTATCAACAAGTTATATGAAAAATAAATACCTCGTTCTGTCAAATGAAGACTTGATGCTAATGTTTAGCTTATCTGTGGGTCTTATTAACGGCCGCTCGCAGCTTCGCCCGCGTGGCAGCTTTCAGCTTTCCGCGTGGCAGGATAAAAAGCCTATAATTATGTTAATCCAGGTTACAATCTATATCTATTCCAAATTTCATCCTAATCGGTTCACTGGTTAGAGCGTGAAAGAGTAACAAACATCCATCCATCCATCCATACATTAGTAGGATTTCCACCAAGTCATCTGTTTGTTCCATCAGAGGTGTAAAAATACTACGGCGCGGGTTTCTTCAGTGTTTTTCTTCACTGGTTGCAGAGGTATTTTTATTATAAACAAGCCTTATTTGTGACAAGATAATTTTAATTGTTTTTGGCTATTTTACATCCCACATATATATTGAGCTCAAAGTCATACGTACAGTCGATGACAAAACGTAAACAATAAGATTTATTGAAAAAACATCAAACTTTGCGATAGTACCGGTAATTTTAGCGTCGTTTTAAACAATTTGCAATAGTGCTATACAACAATTAGGCCCCAATTATTACAACAATTATTATCTGTACTATTATATTTTATCATGTTAATAAAAAAAAATTGAAATTGAATCTAAAAAACTGAACCTCTTTTTTTTACTGACTCGACTTTACTCTAAACTATTTTATTTAAGCCACTTGATATTGGTGAAATTGTCTGTCGAATGACGGACAGATGCCATTACGAAGAAAAGAAGAAGGTGTCAGGTGAGGTGGCTTAAAAACTAAAAATATCTACTTTTGTCGTTGACTGTAGTAGTGTTTATGTACTCACCACGCCTTTGCTTTGGCACGCGGAAGCCAATAATAAGAAGACTGTAATGTCAAGTTTCGGATTTAAAAAGTTTGGATGTGACGAACGGCCTGATTCTAGTGACGTAGGTATAACATCAAATTAATTTATAGGCTATGGTAACCACTTAACATTAGGTGGGCCATATGTTTGTTCCATCAGTAAATTGTAGAAAAAAAAAGTTACAATTAATAATTAATAACCGAGTGATGCATCTTAGTTTCAAGATTGCATAAAAAATGCTTTTCTTCCTCTGTCAGTCTGTTTTCGCCTACAGGCCATATTTTTCATCTGATTTTACCGCAAATTGACACACAAAATCCTTGGTATATTTAAAAATTTTTGTTGTCGATCGCGGTTATTGATTGCACTGAGAAAATAGAGGGGGGAAATGGGGGAAAGTTGGTCGTAGCTTCGGACGGATTGAAATTATGGGAAAAGGGAAAGTTTCGGTTATCGCATGGTTATAAAGGGTTGGCGAGGTCATCTACTGTTTTCACATAACCATAATAGATTAATGAAAATATTTTACGATGCCCACAAAGTATTTTGGTCTATAAATTAGGACATTTGGTAACGACGGCAGCAAAGTTATCGGCCATTTTAGAGCTAGTTCTGTGACCAATTAGGATCAGTTGATGTTTTTATCAGTTGCCACATCTAAAAGCACACTTGTTTCTTACATCTTTGACCTTCAAGAAGTAACTTTTTGTGATGCACTTGATATTGAAATTGCTTGGAATTGTAACAAGATCAAAAAACAGAATATATTACGGAAAATCAATTAAGAATGTAATATATTACTGTGAATAGTAAATAATATTCGTTTTTAGGGTTCCGTACCCAAAGGGTAAAACAGGACCCAATAGTAATAACTAAGACTGCGCTGTCTGTCTGTCTGTCTGTCTTGACGACCCATGTGGCGCGGCGGGCGAATGTCCGCCTGCGACGCAGGAGGTTGCGGGTTCGATTCCCGCCTTGGAATAAATGTTTGTACGATCTGCAAATATTTATTCCGGGTGTTCTGGGTATTTTATAAAAAATATGTATGTATATAATGTATTGTATTAAGTATATCAGTCATCTAGTACCCATAACACAAGATAAGATAGATGATGCTGTGTGAATTGTCCAGCATTATAATATTATTTTTATTATAGACCATACTATTTATTTTTTTAGTAATAGTAGAGCTCTTAGCGAAGGGCTTGTCCAGGGAAGTTCTACCATCGCACCTATTTCTGCCGCCAAGTTACTTGCTGTGTTCCGATTTGAAGGGTGTGGGTGCCGGTGATATTACAAGCACATGAGGCAATACCTGTGTATGCTTCAGATTATATCTTTCAGACGCTGAGCAAAAGCGGATCCACTGTTGTGGACACGATGGGTATGCCCACAACCTAGACTTGTGACATTTATCCATTTTGATATCCTTTGAACTTGTAAAAAAATCATCAGAATCTGTGCCGAACAAACAGACACATAGATAGATAGATAGATAGATAGATAACACTTTATTGTACACAAGGAAAATTTGTTAAAAACAGACAAGGTTTACAAAGTACAATGGGCGGCCTTATCGCTGAAAGCGATTTCTTCCAGGCAACCTTGGGATGGAGAGTAATGAGTGAAGCGGTAAGGGACGGCAGTGCACAGAGCTATAGAAAAATTTGAGTGGAAAATAAAAATATACTATTCCTACTGAACAACACAGTCATAAATATAACCAATACTAATACATAAATAAAATAAAATATACTAATACATAACTAAAATACTCAATGCTAAAAAATAAAATAAAATGGAACTCGGCACATATTTACTTTTATAATATTTGTGAGCGAACAAACTAATATTTTACAGGTTTATTAATTTACTAGTATTCGCCCCATGGCTTTGCCCACGTGGAACTATACACTGAGAAAAATCTTGGTCAGGGCGTCATATATTTTGTAAACATGTCCTTTGTAAAAGTGTGCTATATTGATCATGAGTGAGTACATACTCCGACTGGCACTTGGCCGATTTTTGGGTGGCTGTGACCACAACCTTTTTTTGAGCAGTACATCGTAGGGCACGTTCCTAATAAGTGTGACCTACGAGGCAATACTTAAATATCATCATCTGCTTAGCTCCATTAGCAAATGGTTTAAAAAAATATATTTTAGAGTAAACTAAGATTTTGACATTTCCTTCTCCGTAAATACCCCTCAAGGGTAGTCCATATCCGTAAAATACTGTTTACGGATAAATAATGGATCTACCTTGAGACACAATTAGCGACATTACAATTTCTAATTTAATCTAGGCCGGGTTACACCGTTGTTTAACAGTCGGTTAGAATAACCGGGACGGGTGGCTGAGCAAATATTGCATTAAACTGTTTTTATATAATCCCAAAAATTATTTCCTCGAGTGGGAACACACAACCTTCCCATTTCCTTAAGTGCAGGTAAGCACTATAAAAACGAAAAATTTTTGAAGTAATACTTCTAATGCGTCTTCCAACAAGGTTGCGTTAAACATTTAACACTACCATGGAGGTGGTATGAAAGCACTGTATTTTCTTTTTTTCTCTCATAGCCAGTTACGTTTCGTATATTAAAGAAGTTTTACTTCAGTCGTGTGGTGTAAAGCACAATTGTTTTTTTACGTAGGTATTAATACTGCTTAAAATGTGTACTGTCCCTGTTTGTCATTACCTATTGATAAGAGATAGCAATAATTTTAGCATTGTTTATCTTTTGACAGATTTTTATAAGTAAAGTCATTATTCTTTTTAGGGTTTCGTACCCAAAGGGTAAAATGGGACCCTATTACTAAGACTCCGCTCTCTGTCTGTCTGTCACCAGGCATCTCATAAACCGTGATAGAGAGTTGAAATTTTCACAGATGATGTATTTCTGTTACCGATATAACAACAAATACTAAAAAAGAGAATATCATAAATATTGCAGGGGGCTCCCATACAACAGACAAGATATTTTGCCGTGTTTATTCTACTTATATTATAAACGCGAAAGTTTGTAAGTATGGATGGATGGATGTTTGTTATTCTTTCACGCTCTAACCAGTAAACCGATTTGGATGAAATTTGGAGTAAACATAGATCATAACTTGGAATAACATATAGGCCATACTTTTTATCCCGAAAAAAAACGGGAATGGGAAAAAAACTGCCACTCGGGTAAACCCTTCGTGCGCGAGTCCAACTCGCACTTGGTCGGTTTTCTTTAATACACCTACACATTTCGTGGCACTGTTTATCAGTTCAGAAGAACCTTTTTACCAAAAGGTCAATCAGATAATACAAATTATAATATCCAACAGTAAAGTAATATTATTATCTGTGAAAATATAAAATACTAGCAGCCGCTCGCAGCTTCGCCCGCGTGGCAGTTTTTTCCCCGTTACCGTTATTTTTTAGGGATAAAAAGTAACCTATATGTTAATCCAAGTTATAATCTATGTTTGTTCCAAATTTCATTCAAATCGGTCCACTAGTTAGAGCGTAAAAGAGTAACAAACATCCATCCATCCATACTTACAAACTTTCGCGTTTTTAATATTAGTAGGATTCGTCACTAATACACCCTTTGTCCTAACTGCCTGACATAGAATGTCAGTCTAAAGGGTAGAAAAAAATGCTGCTGGTAGACAACTTGAAATATTAATGTCCGTCTGCGACGCTGGAGGTTGCGGGTTCGATTGCCGCCTTGGGATAAATGCTTGTACGATCTGCAAATATTTATTTCGGGTGTTCTGGGTATTTTCTATGTACAATAAAATATATCCATGCATGTTATGTATTGTATTAAGTATATCAGTCATCTAGTACCCATAGCACAAGCTCTGCTTAGCTTGGGGCTAGATGATGCTGTGTGGATTGTACAGCATTATTATTATTTATTAATTATAGATCTATTTGTGTTTGGGCGTAGTAAGCAAATTACTAAAATTCATCTCCTCAAGGGGTCTAGTTTGTATAATAAATAACTTCACATAAGCCCTTTGTGTGTGACATTTTATTTTATTTCTTTTTGACATTTCCAAGTGTATATTTAATGCTATCTTACTGGAATAAAAATAAATGCAATGAACAAAGTCACGCGCGGTCTTCTAGCCTAAAATAAATACACACATACCCTTTATTTCACAGATAAGATAGCCAAAATCAACGTGCCCTTAAACCGAACGATCAATGAATTTACTTTGTGCTTTTAAAACAGGTTTCAGAAAAAGATGTTTTAAGTTTTATTGTGAATCAGGTTTGCTTTTCTTACTTATTTTATTGCAAAAACTCTGCTGTCAATTATAATTTGCTTTACAATAATATTTTTTTGATGTGAAGACTACTATCTGAGTAGGTAGGTAGGTACAGTCAGCACTAGAATGTATACAATTAATAAATTTTAAATCTTTTACAAAACTCTTAAACAGTTAAAACTCAAAAATAGTGAAATTAGCTGATAAGTTCACTTATTTTTGGAGTTTTGGCCCTGTAAATATTAATTATAACGTTGTAAATTCTGTAAGCTACGAATTATATACATTCTAGTGCAGCTGACTGTACCACATTTTAACATACCACACTGGTACAGTTAGTTGTTTTGACTAATTGACCGTAATATCGATATTAATGCCGAAAACACAAAAAATGGGCTAAAAGTGTAGATTTTTTGTTTCGCGTTTTCAGAATCATTGTCTGAATGCGCAGTTTCAGTTGTCAAAAGTATTCTTAATACAATTCGGTATATATTATGCATGGTTTGCAAATTGCAAATTCTATTCGTTTTGAAATTATATTTCACAGTCATTTTTAACATAAAATAAGTGACAAAATCACAACACGATCTTTCAAAATCAAAGCCAAAAAGCGTTTATTCAGTAATATCCGCAAGGATCATCTTAAAACGTCTTAAATCTAGGTGAATCTAAGCGCCATGGCAGTCAGATTCTGGAACTGCAGTTCCTCGCGACCAAGCCTAGAAGAGCCTTTATGGTGGAACCGGCGCTAAATACCAATACTTTTAATAAAATACCTAACATGGAGACACGAACTAATTGACACGTCTTTGTTTCCTATTACTTGTCTTATTTTGCTACAGCATAATGCTCAAAATCCTGTGCCATTAAAGTATTGTTAGCATGAAAAATAAATTGGACTTTAGTACAATACGTATAGTTTATATTTTCGTTTGCAAAGTGTAGTTTCTTTTAATTAAAAATAACATGTCAGATCCGAATAAGGGCCATCTTAAAAAGGTTAACAACAATGCAACAGAATAATTGTAGATATTGTTGAGATAAAGTTTGTAAGGTTGTAAGGGGTAATCTCTGGAGCTACTGAACCGATTTTGAAAATACTTTTACCAATAGATAGCTACGTTATTTAATTTGGTAAGTGTCATATTATTATGCTATATTATATTAAACAAGCGGCCGCTCGCAGCTTCGCCCGCGTGATAGTTTTTTCCGTTCCCGTTATTTTTTTAAGATAAAAAGTAGCCTATATGTTAATCCAAATTATAATCTATGTTTATTCCAAATATCATCCAAATCGTTCCACGTCGGTTAGAGCGTGAAAGAGTAACAAACATCCATCCATCCATCCATACTTACAAACTTTCACGTTTATCATATTAGTAGGATATCAGTCATCTAGTAATAACATAAGCTCCTTAGCTTAGGGCTAGATAATGCTGTGTGGATTGTCCAGCATTATTATGAGCTGAACACCTTTTTAGCATAGGGACCTACTGCTGACACATGAGCCGATGGGATACATTTCTTTTTTTCTATTTTACTAATGTTATGTAATAGAATCTGCCTACCTACCTGTTTATCAAGTCGGGCTTGTGTGTGTTTGCCATTGCTAAATATTGTGAATTTGCCTATGCTAAGTAAACATATATTCTATTCTATTCTATTATTAACTTAGGTACCTTTTTTACAAATTTTGCACAACATTCTCACAAAAACTTAAGTGATTATCGATATTGATGTCGAAAACACGGAACAACTATCAAAAAGTGTCGATTTTTCCGCGTTTTTTTATTTTGAATCAAGATCTGAATGCGCCGTTTCATTTTCATTCTATTACTCAGTTCTTTTTACTTAAAGTCAAAGTCAAAAAGCATTTATTCAGTAATATCCGCAGGGATCATCTTGAAACGTCTTAAATCCAGGTGAATCTAAGCGCCAGTTCCTCGTGACCAAGCCGACCAAGAACCGGCAAGAAACTTACGGCTTGGTTCCCGATTACTCCCGGTGTATACAGAAAACAATCCCTTGTCTCATTTTAATAATAATAATAATATTATTTAAACTTTTTACATTTTTTAGGTTACTTAAATAGGTACTAAATGAGGTAACTAATTGAGATAAGTATCTGACTCTGTAAGTACCTCTGTTCCCCACACTAAGCTCTATGTCTCTAATGAGCCTGTATTGTATTTTATTTTTATGCATTAGTTATTAAACCTTCTTGTGTTCTAACACTGATATCGGATATACTCGTCAAGTGCTACTTAGCAATCGGAACGAGGTAACTTAATTTGATCTTTGCAACTTAATTTTTTATTATGACGACCGATGTGGCGCTGCGGGCATATGTCCGCCTGCGACGCAGGAGGTTGCGGGTTCGATTCCTGCCTTGGGATAAATGTATAATAAAAAATATCTATGTAGTATTGTATTAAGTATATCAGTCATCTAGTTCCCATAACACAAGCTCTGCTTAGCTTGGGGCTGATGATGGTGTGTGGATTGTCCAGCATTATTATTATTATATTATTGTTATTATTATTAAAGTTATTTTATAAGTAAAATATTTAAGGCCCGAATACTCAAACGCAACTTAGATTAAAATACGTCTCAAGTGACGAATTTTTGACCGACTTTTATTAAAAACTGTCAAAACTCGCGACTTAAAAATCTGATATGCGTTTATTAGGGCTTAAGTGTTCAGACGCGACTTGAAAAGTCTGTGAACGTCAAAGAATTCAAATTTCGAACATTCCAGCCAGTAATGAAGAGATTGCGTTCTAATTTCAAATCAACCCTACATCCAGGGCCGCGCGTGGACTATAAAAGCGCGTGTAACTGTGCTACACCATTATCAGTCTCACTGCCAAGTCGAGAGGATACACGCAATTGTTAAAATGATTGGAAAACTGGTAAGTAGAGTATTTTATTTATTTATTATTTTATTAAAACACAATTTTATATTACCACTATGTCATATTTTTCAAAAAAGAGCATTTTTACATTTCAGAAACCCTTTTAAGTAACTAATAGGTACACAATTGGTGATACTTATCTATTTATAATTATTTAATAGGTGCTGTTAAAAAAAGAGCTTATAACGTTTCCATATCTATAAAATAATGATTGGAAAACTGGTAAGTAGAGTATTTTATTTATTTATTATTTTATTAAAACACAATTTTATATTACCTCTATGTCATATTTTTCAAAAAAGAGCATTTTTACATTTCAGAAACCCTTTTAAGTAACTAATAGGTACACAATTGGTGATACTTATCTATTTATAATTATTTTATAGGTGCTGTTAAAAAAAGAGCTTATAACGTTTCCATATCAATAAAATAATTAGGCTAGTAGGTTTGACTATGGTTAATGGTATAAAATCTAAAATAGGTAACTTAAGTATTTTTTGACAAATGAAAATAAACAAAATAGTAGATTAAATTCTATGCAGGTATATTGACAGCAATCATGGTTCAGTTAGTAGTAGCCCTGCTTTCTGCGCTGTAGGTGGTGGGTTTGAAACCCACCGAGAACAGACATTTGTGTGATGATCTTTGTTCTGTGTCTGGGTGTATGTATTTACAGAAAAATTCTATCAGCTATCTGATTCCCAACAAATTTTGCTAAGTTTGGGCCTAGAAGGCGTTGTGTGAACGCGTGTCAATATTTATTTATTTCCTTATATTAATTTAGGTAGGAATTTAGTCACACTAGCTTCCAAAAATGTCACACCCACGGATATCAAAGTAGGCGCATATTATGTATGTTATTTACATAATAATGACAGCTACATACATACCCATAATACATCAACAAGTATGAAGGTGTAATGATAGGTATGCATTATTCAAGAATCAATCAACACTTTGACATTGACATTATAAAGTTTTACATTATTAGCTGGGCGTGTCAAATGAGATCAATTACTTAATTCATTTAAATAATAGATCAATTAGGATTACTGCGGTATTTGAATTTATGTATACCAGAAACTGTTACGCATAACTTAAGATATAATCATCCACAGAAGAATTCCACTGCTGGATTGAAAACAGTTTATATTTGGAACAATATGATCGTATTATACTGAATTCATGTTCAAAAAAAGAAATACTTACAGAATAAATAGTTGAGTTTATATTTGAAATATTTTGTATTTGGAACAATAACAAATTCTCTTGAAGTTTAAAACCTTATAGGTTAAAAAAAAAAAAATTTTACCAGATTTATCCCGGTATTCCAGTTGAGCCTAAACAGTTTGTATTTGGAAGTAAACAAACCATATTCACAATAAGTATAACATAGGGTTTAAAAAAGAAATAAGTCTAAGGAGTTTGCATTTGGAACAATAACAAATTCACAATAAGTAGGTATAACATAAGTTTAAAAAAGAAAATAAGTCTAAATAGTTTGTATTTGGAACATTATTATTCTCAGTAAGTATTATATTGAATCCATATTCAAAAAAAGAAATTGTGGTGTTCGTTATAAAAAATTATTTATTTATTTATTTATTCTTTATTGTACACACAGATTATACAGATAGTTATTTTACAGCGGTCATGTACAAAGGCGAGCTTAACCCTAAAAAGAGTTTTCTTCCAGCAAACCTTAGAAGATAGAGAGAGCAGATTGTAGTGATGGGTAGGTGTACAAACACAAAGATGATGAGAAAATTTATATGTGATATAAAACTAAAACGTAAAAATAGGAGAAGATTTTATGACTACTTTAGAACACAATACCTACATAAAATATATATACCTACATACAAAATTAAATATATACCTACTTACTAACTAAAAATATATTAAATAAATATAAATAAATAAGTACTTATATAAAATAAAAATATATATTACATACATAATTATATTATATTACAAGGAGAGATAATGCTCTTTTACGTTGCGCTTGAAAATGTCAAGAGATGGGCTGGCACGAATCGAATGAGGGAGGGTATTCCAAAGCTAAATTAATACAGGATAAACAATTGAGTTTGAATTTGGAACACTTTGTATTCCAATAACAAATCGATTAGTACCTATAACTTGGGAGCCTCATATCGCGGACAATCAATCAAAATTTCATACAAGCATTAGCATACCAGTACAATAACACCAAATGGTGCATAACTGCACGCCCACACGTTACAAACAGTTTAGTAATCCGTTATTGCAGACTTCTGGATCATAATAATCGACCGGGAGAAATTTGTGGCACGCGAATTTAGTTATGCAGTGTCAGAGTAATGGGCAATTCAAATTAATTGCTATTGCGTTGCGGTAATGCAAATTTATCCAGTCAAATGCTTCTTAGGAAGAAGATAGGAACTATCGTAGCGTGGGTTCGATTGTTTAATGAACAAAAAATAGAATATTTTAGCAGACAAGAAACAATGATGGTTGAAATAGTTTTAAGTTATCTAAAAACGTGAAATAAGCGTAAAATGTCGATAAAAGGTTGTCAAACGTCGCTGTTTGTTCTAAAAAATGAGCCCGTTAACAAAAAATATTAAAAAACATATTTATTATTATTTTTGCATCATGAATTTAGCCCCCAAGCCCCAGTATTATTTGAGGATGTCTATGGGGGTGTTCACCAATAGTATAACAGTTACTAAAATCTGTTTAGGTAGAATGCATGAAAACGTATTGCATTTTCATCTGAATATCTCCGCATTACGAAGAACCTCGAAAGACTACTGACAAAACTAAAATAAAATATAATAAGATTCATTTCTGATCGAGAACCTACGAACAATATAAAACAGCTAAGCTTTCCAGAGATTATGCTTAAGCTTCACTTACACCTTAATAATTTAACTTTATGGTTTTCTCTCAGTGCTTCGTCCTAGCCTGCGCCGCGGTAGCCCTGGCCGTGGAGTACCCAGCAGGCGTCCACCCCGCCGTCTGCCCCAACTACCCCTTCTGCGACGCTGATGTCTTAGCTCGTCACACCCCTGATGGAACCCCCATCCCACAATGGGGCCTGAACCCGGCCCTGTACGCACACGGCGCTGCTCCTGCTCCGTAAGTGTTTTTTATTATTATTAAAAGATAAAATAAAAGGATATCACTGATTTATTAGAATCACTCAATATCACGTTTTCGAAGTCTTACAAACTACCATGGGAATTAAAATTGAACTTTGGCGACCGACGTGGCGCGGCGGCGGGCTAATGTCCACCTGCGACGCAGGAAGATGCGGGTTCAATTCCCGCCTTGGGATAAATGTTTGTACGATCTGCAAATTCTTATTCCGGGTGTTCTGGGTATTTTCTATGTATAATGAAAAATATGTATGTATATTAAGTATGTCATCCAGTACCTACCTACCCATAACACAAGCTCTGCTTAGCTTGGGGCTAGATGATATTGTGTCGATTGTCCAGCATTATTATTACCTATTATTGAAAAACCTTTTTTATTTTATTTCAGCGCTGCCCCTAGATACCCCGCTGGCCTGCCTCCGGCCCTGTGCCCCAACTATCCCTACTGTTGGTGAACAGAAAATACCCGCCATTTTCATAACTGACAGCTGTCAATACCAGAAACTTCCAATCTGTCACCAGACTTTTTTTATGCAACGCACTTTTTGCATTCTAGGTACCTAGTCACATTGGGAGTTTTTGTAACGTCAGTTCTATTCTCACTGCCATTTCATTAATATTACTTTTGTAAATGCTCAATTTAAAATCTGTAAAAATGTAAATAAATATTTTTTATAAAACAATTTACCTACTTTGTTTTTTACATACCTAGTTATAATTATCATTGCCAGCCTTTTGGGTACACTTTTTGCAGTCAGTGATTTAAATTCTGTTTTCTATCTAAGTAGGTAAGAACCTGCAGTTACAAAACAGAAAAGTACTACCACCATGCCTATTACTGCCGCCAAGCAGCGCAGCGTGTTCCAGTTTTGAAGGGTGTGGGTGCCGGTGTAATTACAGGCGCACGAGGCTTAACACCTGTATGCCTCAGGTTGATGGACGCAGAGCAGTGTATTGTAGGGCACGTTCCGTGATCTACAAGGCAATGCTTTGTTATAGGCTATGGTAACCACTTAACATCAGGTGGGCCATATGCTTGTTCCCACAGCGTACCATAAAAAAAGCTCTTTACTAAAGCTTACGCTTAAATAGCTTATATTCCTTGCTAGAATTTTTAACGAATGCTGTGCCTAAAAATGTAGATATACAAATCTAGGTCGTACTCTACTTACGTCATACAAATCTAGATTATTGCAACCCAGAATTTAGTCTTACCTAGAAACTTGAAATACCTACCTAGGAAGCATAAGTTTGATAACAAAATACCATTGCCTAAGATACCTACAGCGTAGGACCAGTAATACTTATCTAGGACTAAGCTTATGAAATAAGGTAACGCCTTCCCTATGCAGTATTGTTACAAGACAAAATTGTATTATGATTGGCATAGCTAAAGAGAGAAACACATTAGCTTCGCGTGCCGTGTCGCATCAGAACTTAAAAAAAATGTATGTTTGATTGTTTGTTCACTCATCACGCAAAATTACCAAATTAATGTTAATGCGATGTGCAGAATTTGTTAGCTTATAGCCTAGCGGCCGCTCGCAGCTTCGCCCGCGTGGCAGTTTTTCCCGTTCCCGTTATTTTTTCGGGATAAAAAGTAGCCTATATGTTAATCCAGGTTACAATCTATATTTATTCCACATTTCATCCAAATCGGTCCACTGGTTAGAGCGTGAAAGAGTAACAAACATCCATCCATCTATCCATACTTACAAACTTTCGCGTTTATAGTAGGACTTATAACTCAGTATGGGTTTCATTGAGATGACATCTCTAAAACGGGTGTGAAAAGGGAATGAATTTTATATAAAAAACGCCAAAGAAGTCGCGAGCAAGTCAGATAATTAATAATAAAGATATATAAAGTTCTTACTGTGTCTGGTACAGTTAATTAGCTACGAATGGAGAATGTGAGATGGATGAGTGTCGTCTGTTTGCGTGAAATGGAACGTATCGAAGCATGATTAAAGGCATTATGCACGAGTGCAAGAAAATTAACTCTAAAAGTACAATATTATTATAAATAAATATGTCAGGACATTTTTACACAACATCATGTAGCCCCAAACTAAGCATAGCTTGTACTATGGGAACCAGATGACTGTAAGAATACTTATATACTTTTTTTTTGTAAATACATACATAGAATACAATACAACACCCAGACACAGAACCAACATCTATGTTCATCACACAAATGTTTGTTCTCGGTGGGGATCGAACCCACCACCTACAGCACAGAAGGCAGGGCTACTATAAACTGAGCTGTGATGGCTGTCACAATATTATTATGCCCCCTTTTCCATGAAGATAAAATACCCAAGTATAAATAATCTCTACCACCTAAAAGAATCTTTATCCTGACTGACAGACAAGTCAAAGTCAAAAAGCATTTATTCAATAATATACGCAGGGATCATCTTGAAACGTCTTTAATCTAGGCGCCAGTTTCTCGCGACCGAGCCTAGAAAAATAGACATATAATAATAATAATAATAATGCTGGACAATCCACACAACATTATCTAGCCCCAAGCTAAGCAGAGCTTGTGTTATAGGTACTAGATGACTGATATACCTAATACAATACATTACATACATAGATATTTTTATTATACATAGAAAATACCCAGAACACCCGGAATAAATATTTGCAGATCATACAAACATTTATCCCAAGGCGGGAATCGAACCCGCAAGCTCCTGCGTCGCAGCCGGACATTCACCCGCCGCGCCACATCGGTCGTCAAACATGATGATAATTATGAATCTTTCTAGATCTTACACACAAGTGAGATATCCGATAATTGGCTTCCCATATTCGTAAATAACACAATCAGTAATTTACATTTTCGTCCACTGATGATCAATTAAAAAGAAACAATCCAAAACATGTTGCTTAAAATGTCAAGTGTAAACCTGCATTAATTATAACGTTCCGTTTTAAGCATAAATCGGGCCGACTCGGCCTTGACCGCCGTTTCTTTATAGATGTTATGCGACATGCAGCCAAGATGTAAAAAAAAAAAGAACGAGTGTGCTTTAGTACACGACTGAAGTTATACGAAACGTAACTGGCTATGAGAGAAAGAGAGAAAGAACAGTGCTTTTATACCCCCTCCATGGTAGCGTTAAACGTTTAACGCAACCTTGTTGGAAGTCGCATTAGAAGTATTACTTTGTTATAGAAACATTCGTCTCCTCTTCTCAGTCAGTTCATTGGGTAGGAGGACGTCCAACGCTTCGTCTTCCGGTTCGTGGTCGCCATTCGAGAACCTTTATTTTTTATTTATTTATTTTATTTTATTTGGAAAACAAACAGTGGTAAAGCCTATATATAAAACAACTTAATTATAATAATCACCAGTTACATGTTTTCGCATATACGATGCTACAAAACTTGTTTGAATGATATGATACACAACAAAAAAAACTTAGAAAGTAGTAGATATACATAAAAAATAAAATTAAGCCAGCCAATCAGCTAATTCTCCAGCAGTTGTCGATCCTACAAGCCATGGCGTGCCCATGCCAGTTCAACTTTCTAGTCTCTTTCTATTCTCATTTCTGATTCTAATACACAATGTGAATATGAAAATTACTACAACTCTAATATGAATACAATCCCAGGTTAGAATAGGACTCCATCTCCTTCCATGATGTCGTAAGGGTGACTTAGGGAAACCACGAAATATTCAGCATAATCTCCTGCCGGGCTAAGATGTGCAACGCGAGATATGTCGCGCTTGATACGAGATACTTTTTCTTTTGATGGACATTTTAGAAATCCTACTAATATTATAAACGCGAAAGTATGGATGGATGGATGGAAATTTGGAATAAACATAGATTATAACATGGATTAACGTATAGGCTACTTTTTATCCCGAAAAAATAACGGGAACGGGAAAAAAACTGCCACGCGGGCGAAGCTGCGAGCGGCCCCTTGTTATAGATATATAAGACCCACAGATAAGCTGAACATAACATTAAGTTTTCATTTGACAGAACGAGATAGATTTTTGGCACTGGCATGTTAGCACAGGAAGATAATTTAATTAATTGTGTACATTAATACACTAGTATTCATTATTTTAATTATAAAATTATTAATTTAATTGACGTGTATACTACTATACGAATAAAATGATTTATGATTTATTTATTTATGATAAAGAGATATCTCTATTTTGCACGAGATAACGAGTAGAGAACCTTTTGACGCGTTGCACATCTTAGCCAAATATAGACGCAGAATTAGAATCAGAATAATCTTTATTGTCAACTATTGAAAGTACAAGATGGTAGGAATATAATAGTTAAAGTACAAACAGTCTGCCCTACTCGAGCGTACCTACAATCGGAAAAATAAATTATTGATAATAACAAGGACGACAAACAAAAAAGATAAAATTTAATCAAACTTTATCATATTGCAAAACAAAAGATACAGTAGCCTGCCTACCCTCAAGCTCCGGGTGAACTTTCACCTTTCGTATTTTCTCTTTCGCACTCTTCACATTCCCGGCCATTAATTGCATGCTGTCTTGCTCGTACAACAACATTTTGAGGGTAGTCAAAATGTGTTCGGTCGTAGTTGACTGTTCTGTTAAGGTGTCAAGTTTGACAGCTACAGCCGTGCAGCACTCTGGCGACATCTGTCGGAGAATAAAGATTGTAAACTTTTACCAGAATATGCTCTGAAGTAATTAAGTTGGAATTCAAATAAATAAATGTGTTTTATTATAAACTTTGTGCGTTTGACTTTGTCAATTTTGCAAATTTGCAATTTTGCACGGCAATAAAACTATAAAAAATTCAAAGTTTTTATTTTCATATAAGTACGTAAGTATACTCCCGTTGTAGGTAACCGTTTAGGGGTTGAATTTCGGGAACTCCTTTCAGTACGCACCAAGAAGTATTAAGTACCCTGAAAGGCTTTCAGGCTGTGCATTATGTATAACTATGTGAATGATGTGAACTGGCGCTTAGATTCACCTAGATTTAAGACGTTTCAAGATAGCGGATAGCTGCGGACTTTGAGTCAGGACAAAGATTCTTATAATCTAAATATATACATATAACTCAAAGGTGATTGACTGACTGACTGACATTGATCTATCAACGCACAGCCCAAACCACTGGACGGATCGGGCTGAAATTTGGCATGCAGGTAGATGTTATGACGTAGGCATCCGCTAAGAAAGGATTTTGATTAATTCTACCCCCAAGAGGATAAAATAAGGGATGAAAGTTTGTATGAAACTTTGTCAATTTTAAACCGATCGGGCTGAGACTTTGCATGCATAAAGCTACTATGATTTTATCCCGAAAAAATAACGGGAACAGGACAAAACTGCCACGCAGGCGAAGCTGCGAGCGGCCGCTAGTTGGTATATATGTTGGTACCTTCAGTATCATTGGTTTGAAGCCTTCCAGATGAGTGTCCACGTAGTCATGCTGAAGGTGTTTGGACTTCAACCAGCCATAGTTGGTCTGTTCCTCAGATTTCAACTCAAGTAGTCTGGTCTCCCTGAGCAGAGATTCTACCTAAAAGCATTTTTTATAAAACGTTGCATCAAGATACATCAAATTTCAGAATTAGTTGAAGCAATGAGCAGGTCATAGCTCGTAGTACCGACAGCCGCTGGGGAGTAAAGGTTCTCGAATGGCGACCACGAACCGGAAGACGAAGCGTAGGACGTCCCTCTACCCGGTGGACTGACGACATTGTTAGGATCGCGTGAAGTCGATGGATGGAGAGGGCTCAAATTCGTTCTTCCTGAAAACGTGTGGGGGAGGCTTATGTCCAGCAGTGGACGTCACAGGCTGATGATGATGATGACGATGACATCAAGTAATCTACGCTAAGTGATAAAAGTATTTATGTGGGTATATAGGTAAAATGTATTACCAGAAATGTTTAATCTAGTCCCAAAGCTTGTATACCAGATGCAACAAATATTTGTGTTCTTCATACGAATGTTTACTCAGTGGGGATCGAACCCACAACCTACAGCGCAGGAGGACATTCGCCCGCTGCGCCACATCGTGTCATGTCTCATGTCTCTGAAATATCACCTTTCACCGCAATTTACTGCGCTGGTGGCAGGCAGGAATAGGCATGGTGGTAGTACTTCCCAGGACGAACCCTATTACACTATACTCGTAGCAATAAATCAAAATTCTCACATATTACAACAAATTTGAAACAGTAACTGAATGAGGTATACAGGTGTTGCCTCATGTGCCTATAACCGTCACCCACACCCTTCAAATCGTAACACGCTGCGCTGCCCACAGCTGGGAATAGACATGGTGGTAGTACCTACTTCACAAAAACTCCTACTAAGGACGCTAGGCTGTGCATCGTAGGGCACGTTCCTATCGAGTGTGACCTACGAGGCAATACTTTGTTAAAGTTGGTGGTAACCATTAACATCAGGTGGGCTATTTGCTTGTTCCATCAGTAAGTAGAATATACTAATATAGAAATAAATAAAATTCTCACGTATTTCAACAAATCTGCTGCCGTAAATGTACCGATCATGACTGTTTAGTGTCCGAAGTGTTCGAATAAAATCCCATAGCTCCAATATTATATCTACGCTTTCGAGATAGCAATGATAATGTTATTATTTATTTGTTTAGTTCTTATGATTATATGAAATTTAATAAAGCTTTGATTAGAAAAGGATTATCAATAGGGTTCCCTTTTGTCATCATTCTCCTGTCCTTATCTCACTTTGTGTGGGGTCGGCATAACAGGTTTTTCCCCTCTAATTATAATAATTTATTTATTTGCTTCAATGTGGTATGTACATCGATCTTAAATAACTAATTTAGTGCACACATTCCCCATTACATCTGGGATGCAAACATTTAAAAAAATTTAATTAAATGAAATGTCGTTACTGAATAATATATACAAATAATGTCTGTCATCAGTCATCTCTGTAGTCACTCCTTTCTTGTCCATATTGATTATTGGATTATTGGCATTATTGGCGACCGATGTGGCGCGGTGGGCGAATGTCCGCCTGCGACGCAGCAGGTTGCGGGTTCGACTCCCGCCTTGGGATAAATGTTTATACGACCTACAAATATGTATTCCGGGTGTTCTGGGTATTTTCTATTTATAATAAAAAATATCTATGTATGTAATGTATTGTATTAAGTATATCAGTCATCTAGTACCCATAACACAAGCTCTGCTTAGCTTGGGGCTAGATGATGCTGTGTGGATTGTCCAGCATCGTAATTATAATTGGTGCACCACTGGATTGCGAACTTGCTGATTTGAGCACCATTTTGATGAATATTTAATTATTTTTTTTGCTAATCTGACTTCCTGTTTGATATTCTAAAAAGAATGACTTAGGGAAAGTCAGGGGCACGTCCACACTACAGGGTAGCCACACTACAGGGTAGGATTACAAATAAAATTACCTAGACTTGCTAAAGCATTTTATTTTCTTAAAGAAAAGCATTATTTGGTATTAAGTTAGAAAAACACAGCCAGATTTAGAAATAAGTCAAAGTTAATTAAATTTGCTACAAAATAGTGTAAGCCAAGTGTACCTGTCATAGATTGCGATTCTTAATTGGGGGAGAAATAGGGTTACATATTAACGCTATAGCAAACTTCCCCTATTTTCTCTCTTTTGGTTTTTTTGTAACATCTTGTGTAGAATAAAGTCCTTAGCGTGCCTCTCGTTGATTGAAATCCGTCGACAAATAACACTAAGTACAGTCAGCTGCACTAGAATGTATACAATTAGTAACTTCCACAATGGTATTAGAGCAAAATAATGAACTCTTACAACCTCACTTATTTTTTTAAACATTGTCGCTTAAACATTTTTAGCACAGTTGTGAAACTATTCTGAAAGTTACAAATGGTATACATCCTAGTGCAGCTGACTGTACAGCAAACTTCCCTCTTTTTCCCCAATCAAAAATCACAATCGATCAAAATATTTAAATAAATCAAGGAACTTGTGATATTACTGACTAAATGTTTTTCGACTTTGATAATGTAGAGTATTGCGATGTTACCTTTGATAAACTACATAATGAATAACGCGCCATCTACTCGGCCGCGGTATTTTAGGAGTAAAAGAGAAAAAGGATTTTAGGAGAAAAAAAAGAGGTAGATAGGTTATACGGGCACCGCAAGTAGTACGTCAAAGCTTTGCTAATTAGCCAACCCAAGCTAATACATACATACATCAAATGTGAATTAGGTAACCAATCTACCTATTTTATTCTTCTAAAATAAAAAATCTCTAAAAAAATAAGACAAGTACTAAATTAATATAGATATCACAGAATTATTTGTACATAGTTCAGAAAAATAAATTAAGCTTACCTTTGATAAACTACACTACGGATATTGCACCATCCACTTAAAGGCTACTTAATACGTACTTCAAACGGTTTGACGTGTAAGTACAGCAGTTTTTATTCAGCCCACTGACCATTGACATTGTCTTGCACGTAGATTGCACGTAGAGAGATATACAACCAATGTTGGTAAAGCTTTTTAGTTTATAATGTACCTCAGTGTGCATGCCTTACTGTTCGTACATGCAATTTATTTATTTATAGTTTAGGGATAAATAAACATGTTTTTTTTCATACTTTCTAAGTTATACAAATTATTTTTTTAAAGAAAGAAAAGCATTTTACCGACCCATACATTAATCTACGTACCTACTTACACTCGTAAACTTAAAACAATTTGGTGGCAAAACGTTAAAACAAAATAAGTACCTACCTAGAGATAATAATAGAAGAGTAACTATATTGCATGCTTAGATCTAAGCAAAATAAATTGTGTACATTATAATCATTATATCCTTTCAAATGTATTTTATGTAACAAATTCAATATATAGAAAAAATGCAATGAATTAATGCCGATAATAGATTAGTCCTTCAGGCATACTTTGGCTCGTGACTTTGACGTGTAGGTAAAATGTGCCACTATTTTAGTAGCAAGTACAGCGCGCAATATCGTTAGTTTAGTTTATCCAAGATATATCCGATGATATTCTAATTACAATGAAATTCAGAAGGTGATGACTATTTCAGAATTTATTTAAACACAAATATCTTTACGACTTTTATTTTCAGGCACGGCAGATACCGCCTCGGATTTCTTAGTATCAAGTGTAACTCAAGATTCTCTGAAGATGTCTTAGGGTAGTCAGAGGTACGTCCAGATATTATATTTGGTACATACCCACATTTTGCAGCAGGTTGCAAGCCCATCACCACTGCTAGAAGTATCTGGTTTCCTTACGATGTTTTCCTTCAACGTTTCAAGAGCACTGAAATTGCGCACATATTTTTTCGAACAGAAAAAGGCATTGGTGCACGTCCGGATTCAAACCCACGACCTTATGATCAGACAGCTGGGTCACTTTCACTAGACCTCCAGTGCTCACAGTTTTTTTTTCTTAATCATTTTGAAAACGACATCAACAATTTTTTAATTCTATCCGAGCATAATTTTTGATGCTGAATGTACATTAAATGCATTGAAATATAAAATTATTCATTGTAATTAAAATATCGATATTAAAAAACCATACAGACCTGAATTAGACCAAGATAATACTTACAGACAACACGATTATGTAATTTCTACATATGTTAGGTACGATCAATGATACCCCTAGAAGACCCCTAGATTGGCACCACACTGGAGCTTCATTATTTACATTATTATTATTTTGTAACAGGATCATACAAAAAAACGGTAGGAACCAAGCCGTAAGTTCATTGCCGGTACTTCTAAGCTTGGTCGCGAGGAACTGGCGCTTAGATTCACTAGATGATCCCTGCGGACAGTGGCGGATTTACCCTAAGGCCACCCTAGGCCCGGGCCTAGGGCGGCCAGATATGCGCTTAGTAGGGCAGTATATGGTGGATGCTGAGAAAGGGGCGGCTGATGGCTTGGGGCCTAGGGCGGCCGAGACTGCAAATCCGCCACTGTCTGCGGATATTACTGAATAAATGACTTTTGACTTTTGACCTAGATGACGGGTCACACACAAAATCATAGCTAAAAGCTGTCCGCGTGACAATACTTAGACAGCTACATTTGTTCACTAACGAAGTGATAAAAAAAATGATAAACAGTTTTAAGTTCAATTTAATTACAACCATGTCACCTAGTAAATAATGTCACTAATTGTCAAAACGTAAATAAATGATGTGGCGCGGCAGGCAAATGTCCGCTTGCGACGCAAGAGGTTGCGGGTTCGATTCCCGCCTTGGAATAAATGTTTGTACAATCTGCAAATATTTATTCCGGGTGTTCTGGGTATTTTCTATGTATAATAAAAAATATCTATACCTATATGTAATGTATTGTATTAAGTATATCAGTCATCTAGTACCCATAACACAAGTTCTGCTTAGCTTGGGGCTAGATGATGCTGTGTGGATTGTCCAGTATTATTATGATTACTTCTCAAGTGAGCTCATTTACTGAGACGGATTTTTTGCGCCGACTCTATATCTAGGGGTATCATTGATCGATTAATTGTTAAGTTCACATTCGATTTTTACTATTTAAAATTATAAATTTTTATGCTTTTATAAATTATAAATCCAGATCTAATAAAGAGTATAAGAATTTAGAGAAATTTGTTTTCTTAAAACATATTTTTATGTTGCTGTAGAGTTGTAGCTGCATAAAACTATAAACTATTTATATTTATCTACTATTAACCTAAATTGCTGATAAGCAGATGACCCACCTGATGTTAAGTGGTTACCATTGCCTATAGGACTGTCTATCAATGATAAAAAATATAGGCCCGCTTGCACAACGATTACTAAATGTATTTAGCGAGTCCTTAAATGCATTTAGAAAGTTAACTACGTTCAGCGAGTACAAGGATAATTAAGTCGTTATACGTTTACGCTAAACACGTTTATCTTAGTAAACATTTTTGTTTTTTTTTTATTCAATTTGCTGATGGAACAGGCATTTATGGCCCACCTGATGTTAAGTGATTACCATCGCCTATAGCAAAGCATTGTCTTGTAGGTCACGTTAGCTAAACAAAATTAAATCAGATTGTTACAAGCGGGCCTTAGTAACATTAATTTCAAAGTTCTTTTTCCTGACTAACTTTAAAGAATCTTTGTCCTGACTGACTGACTGACTGGGATATAGACAACGCACAGCCTAAACCACTGCTCGTAGAGACTTGAAATTTTCAGAGTATATTTGTCTTGGTGCGTAGAGGAGTACTAAGAAACAAATTCCCAAAATTCAACCCCTAAACGTGTACAGCAGGGGTTGAAGTTTGTATGAAAATAGCACGGACAAAGTCGCGCGCGTTACGCAGTTTAACTATGCTAAAACTGCATTAATCAGTTTTAGCCTTAATTTCTCTATTAAAAGGCCACATGGATATATACGGTACCACTCTAAGCAATAACATAGGTTTTACACAAAACATTACAAATTGTGATAAATAAAATCTAAAAGTATTTGAACGACATAAATTATTATCAATTTGTTTAAAACAATATATAATTAAACCTGTTGTGAATGCTGATATAATAATTGAACGATTTTTAGTATCATGACGAAATCTGAAACAAAAGTATAATTGTTTTATTGACTGGTGTTATAGATTGTTGGTAGTCTGCCGACTGCATAGGTTGCAGGTTCGATTTCCACCGAGGACAAACATTGTGTAATGAATATAAATGTTGCTATTAATTTGGGGCTATATGATGTGTAAAAATGTCTATAAATATAAAAAAAATATTGACTGTTACAGCATGTTGGTAGTCTGCCTTCTGAGCTGTAAGTTGTAGGTTCGATCCCCCGAGGACAAACTATGTGTGATGTACATAGATGTTTGTTGTGTCTGGGTGTTATATTGTATTATATGTATGTATTTAGAAAAAAAAGTATATAAGTATTCTATCACTCATCTAGTTCCCATAGTACAAGCTATGCTTAGTTTGGGGCTAGATAATGTTGTGTAAAAATGTCCACAAATGCAAACCATCATCTAGCCCCAAGCTAAGCAGAGCTTGTGTTATGGGTACTAGATGACTGATATACTTAATACAATACATACATATATATTTTTTATTATACTTACATAGAAAATACTCCGAACACCCGGAATAAATATTTGCAGAACGTACAAACATTTATCTCAAGGCGGGAATCGAACCCGCAACCTCCTGCGTCGCAGGCGGATATTCGCCCACCGCACCACATCAGTCGTATGTATGTATGTATGCATTATATGTTACTAGCGGCCGCTCGCAGCTTCGCCCGCGTGGCAGTTTTTTTCCCCGTTCCCGCTATATTTTTGGGATAAAAAGTAGCATATATGTTAATCCAAGTTATAATCTATGTTTGTTCCAAATTTCATCCAAATCGGTCCACTGGTTAGAGCGTGAAAGAGTAACAAACATCCATCCATCTATACTTACAAACTTTCGCGTTTATAATATTAGTAGGATATAATTTTTTTTTACTTACTGTGAAATCTTTGGTGTGACACAAATTGCCCACCCAAGTAAATATGCTGTACATTGGATGAGAGCAAACATAGGTGTAGTGGTGACATGAATGCTGTCTGGGTTCTCACACCATCTGAACGCCTGAAAATACAAGCAAATAATCAAATTTAGACCGATCTTACAGCTCAGTTAGCAGTAGTCCTGTGCTGTAGATGGTGGTAGTTTATTTATTTATTTTATTAAGGATTGCCAAGAAATAATACACAAAACTTAGACTAAGCTCAAACGAAAATAATGTCCCGCCCTGTGCTTATCTACTTACAAACGTCGAAAGATTTAGTACTAAATCATTAATAAGTATTGAATAAGCTTGTAACTTTCAAGGTAATCTGATTTTACTGTAGCATATAGGGTAACGAGCCTAGATAACGGCAAGATAATTCAGTATCAAACTTAACTTCGGACGCACGTTAATAAATAGTAGACATTAAACGCTTACAGCGTTTGTATGGACATAGTACCGACTTGTTTAACCTTAAGGCAACCACAGCTAACACAGATAAGTATTGAACACTTAAAATGATATAACGGAAATAATAATGGTAAAAATTCAAAGATTAATGTTATGTTAAGTAGGTAAATCATAAAAGTTAATAAAAGTTAGATGCTGTTGTGTAAAAATCTCCACAAATATTTTACTAGCTGTAAAATACCTCTAGAAAACGGTTTTAGATAGAAAATACTTAAACGAAGTCGCGAGCGGGTGCTTCGTTCTCGTTTTTCATTCTTCTTCTTCTTCTTACTTAATAGTACTACCACCATGCCTATTCCTGCCACCAAGCAGCTTGCTGTGCTCCGGTTTGAAGGGTGTGGGTGCCGGTGTAGTTACAGGCACATGAGGCTTAACACCTGTATGCCTCTGGTTGATGGACGCAGAGTAGTGTATTGTATTGTAAGGCATGTTCCAAACTAGTAACTAGCAAACGTTGCATCGTAGGGCACGTTAACGAGCGTGACCAGCGAGGCAATGCTCCGTTATAGGTAATGGTAACTACTTAACATCAGGTAGGCCATTTGCTTGTTGCATGATACTGTGTGGATTGTCCAGCATTATTATTATTTATTATTATATAGTTACCAATTGCACAGTTGTCATAGGATCCTGTTTTATAGCAACTGCCACATAAGTGATGCCTGCTATAGCCACTGTCAAACACGCACTCACGACGTGCCACCGCACCGCTAAGCCAGGGGGGTAGGTAGAGTGGAAGCCATACTGCCAGATGAAAGGATCTGATACGTACAGACACAGAGCTGGTGCCATGAATAGACCTGGAATTAAAGAAATAAAAAAATTAAACTACTAATATTATAAAAGCGAAAGTTTGTATGGATGGATGGATGTTTGTTACTCTTTCACGCTCTAACCAGTAGACCGATTTGGATGAAATTTGGAATAAACATAGTTATAACTTGGATTAACATATAGGCTACTTTTTATCTCGAAGTAATAACGGAAACGGGAAAAAAACTGCAACGCGGGCGAAGCTGCGAGCGGCGGCTAGTACATAATAACATAACTACTAATAAAAATAACATAATAAAATAATAAGTACCTAATTTACTTATATTAAAACACAATTTACTTATTTTACAACACAAACGCCAAAAACAGCAATCTACAGGAAATCGCGATCATCTGACCGGTGCGTTACTCTAGCGGCGCCACCGCGCGGTCATTGACCGCTGTACGGAATACATCGCTGGTTGATAAATAGCAAAATAATCGTATTACTCTAAATGTCAGCCAAGTGACCTATAAGACCTTGTTGTTGGTAACTTTACACGTTCCTGGAGTATTCGAAAGTGGTCTCATTACACCCGATATATCAGTCAGTCAGGAGAAAGGTTCTTATAGTTATTTAATTAGAACCAACTCTAGGCAAAACTCATTTCTGTGGCGAGCGAGTGCAAACTTCAATAAGCTGAATAAGCATCTAGATTTAGATCTATTCTGCACGAGTGTTGGTTCAGCTAGACAGCGGCTGAACAGTGAATTCTTTAATAGAGAGTAAAATATGTATATTTATTAGTAACACTAGCAATTTTCATCATGTTTAACTTGTATTTTCATCATGTTGTAGATTTCAATAGGACTTTCACAGTTAGCAAGTGTATTATAATAATAATAATAATGCTGGACAATCCACACAGCATCATCTAGCCCCAAGCTAAGCAGAGCTTGTGTTATGGGTACTAGATGACTGATATACGTAATACAATACACTACATGCATAGATATTTTTTATTATACATAGAAAACACCCAGAACACCCGGAATAAATATTTGCAGATCGTACAAACATTTATCCCAAGGTGGGAATCGAACCCGCAACCTCCTGCGTCGCAGGCGGACATTCGCCCGCCGCGCCACATCGGTCGTCAATAATAATTTAATCATGTTTAACTTGTATTTTCATCATGTTGTAGATTTCAATAGGACTTTCACAGTTAGCAAGTGTATTATAACCAAATTCTATACGTGAAAACCTATAATTGGCTTTCCGGTTCTATCCCAATGTTATTTAGTTAGTATAAGCTGTTGGTTTTCCAAGAAATAAATAAATAAAGAAGTCTTACCCACTATAGCACCGAGAATACATTGGTGTGGGAAATGTGCCGCCACATACATCCTAGCCAGTAATACAGAACCCAACGCCCACCCCAAAGCTGGGTACGCTATGCTTTTCACCCAGGGTTTTATTGTCCATTTTCTGTAAAAAACGATTTATAAAATATTAGTAATTTAATCTTTACATAGTATAAAATGAAGTCGCTTCCGCTGTCTGTTCGGTTAGATCTTACTTATCTATCTTACTACTCAACGGATTTTAGTGCAGTTTTCAGCAATAGATAGTGATTCAAGAGAAAGCTTTATATGTATAATACATATTTTAGTATAGAAAAGCCGAAAAATTCAAAGTTTTATAAGTAAAAATAATTATCGCCCAACGAAGTGAGAGTCAGCTAGTCTTTAACAACAACAACAATTTAAACATTTATTTTCCTCTCACAAAGGTTCTTAAATTAGTATGTAAGTAACATACCTATACCATTTACTATAGACCTGTTTTGTGAGAGGCTGGTGCCTGAAATAGGTTTGTGAAACCTGTGTTACAGGTCACCAGGTGCTCTCTCTCCGCGGGTTTTATATAAATGTGAATAGTTAGCAGTACCTAAGTATGAACGTACATAAAGCCTAAGCCAGTAAGAATATTGTGAGCCTGTACCTAATATAATATGTATTAAGTAAATGTGGGGGTGTGTCAGGGTGAGTTATATTGTGTAAGTGAGTGTGTCTATGTAAGTTATATTGTGTAAATGTAATGTGTGTGTGTATGCTTGAATATTGAATAACGTATGTTCAGGTTGTAATCGACAATAGAAACCATAGTGGGTTTGGTAATAAGTAGCGAGACGGGACCTAGTGGAAGTGCTTGTGGGTTACGAGATTGGACATAAGAGATTTTCAGTCTCCTGGTAGGTAAGCGACCTTAGCCACTTCGTAACTACTATCTTGCATTTGTTTCGGCGTAGCGGATAAATATTTAGAACGCTGTTAACTTTATTATAAATGTACGGCCCCAGAAAGCAAATGAAGTTGTGTGAGAAACTGGTGCGGAAAGATTGAGAGCGCTGTACTTTCCCCTTTCTTCGTTTGTCTCTCACAAGATCCGGGCTGTATGTAAGTTGGGAGTGAGTTGTGGTTACTACTTGCAGTAGGAAAAGTTTCCTTACAGTAAGTACATCCCACTTATCATACAGCTCAGTTGTCGGAAAGCGATAGGGAAGGCCTGAACTCACTTTTAAGATAGCTCTTTGGGCTCTCTCTAAAAGGATAAGATGAGTCTTTGCTGCTCCACCCCATGAAGTCTTTACTTATATTATAAAGAGGAAAGATTTGATTGTTTATTTGTTTGCATTGAATAGGCTCCGAAACTACTGGAGCGATTTGAAAAATTCTTTCAGTGTTGGAACGCTACACTGTTACTGAAATCGATGACATGGTTCCTAAGAACAGGTCTTCGCATGTCTTACAGTTTCAGACTTTCCCATACTGACCGATCTAAATGTTACACCTTGTATACCTGTCATAAGCAATATGAGCTGTGAACATAACGGCTAGTGTTAATGTGGCAGCCGCTGCCGCCGTGTGTCCGCTAGGGGAGCCCGGCCCTGTCTCGCAGGTCTGCCGTGTCTGGAGCAAGCGGGGACGATGCCCTGCTGGGTAGTAGGAACTCTCCCGCACCCACCAGTATGGACGGTCTTCGAAGAACCACCTGAAATAGTCAAATTAACTATCATCACCATATAACACCATATGACAGCCGTCGCAGCTCAGTTCGTAGTAGCCCTGCCTTCTGCGCTGTAGGTGGTGGGTTCGATTCCCACCGAGAACAAACATTTGTGTGAATGAACATAGATGTTTGTTCTGTGTCTGGGTGTTATACATTATTGTATTCTAAGTATGTATTTACAAAAAAAAGTATATAAGTGTTCTATCAGTCATCTGGTTCCCATAGTACAAACAAGCTATGGGTAAAAATGTCCACAATTATAAAAAAAAACTTTTTAAAATTTTACCATGGTTTTGATCAATATTTTGGATTGGATTGGCGCATGCAACTGTGCCGAAATATCGGGAAACAATCAAACTCAAAAATCATGGTAAATATCCCGTTTCTATCCATAATATATCATCACCATGTTACCATACTGTACATTGACGGCCGATGTGGCGCGGCCGGCGAATGTCCGCTTGCGACGCGACAGGTTGCGAGTTCGATTCCCGCCTTGGGATTGTACGATCTGCAAATATTTATTCTGGGTGTATGTTTTCTATGCATAGTAAACAATATTTATGTATGTAATGTATTGTATTAAGTATATCAGTCATCTAGTACCCATAATACAAGCTCTTACTTAGCTTGGGGCTAGATGATGCTATGTGGATTGTCCAGCATTATTATTTTTATTATACATTTGTTTGTTTGTTTTATTTGTTTTTAGGGTTCCATACCATAGGGATGTAAATAAGTCTTGGAATGTTTCTAATATGGTAGTTGAGCAACCGTGGTTCCCTCTACATGCTTCATCATTGGGTCATATAAAATATTATTCATTATCATCTTCCTGCCCTTATCCCACTTTATGTGAGGTCGGCACAACATGTTTTCTTCCACTCACCTCTATCAGCCGTCATATACAATATGATTATAAAATATTTATTTATTAATCTTACCATTTCATGACGGTGTTCAACCAGCCTCCGAAGGCCATGCACAGTAACAGTTGAGCAGCAAACACAGAATCCACAATGGATAGCAGAGGGAAGACCAGCTCACTAATGTAGTAAGGGTTGGATACATTGTTCACAAACTCAAAGTAACCTTCGTAGTCTTGAAACCTGTAGACAATAAAGATGTACATTACTCTTAAGGCAACTAAAACAGTTCCCAGACAACATCATCATCAACATCAGAGCAGAGGGAGCAGAGAGAGCAACAGCCTGCAGAGGTCCCCTGTTGGCAATACATTTCTCCCACTGACTGAGTTTGAGCCTTTACAAATATACAAATACAAATACAATTACCTACTTTATTTTGGTAAACTTAATCTAGGTTCCCAATGCTGTTCGAGTTGTCATAGAGCTGCCTTATCTTCTTGCATTATAGCATGAAAGCCATCTACTCTATTCTGCAAATATGCCAGAGGCGTTGCAGAAACGTGGCTGCCCCATCAGCACCCTGAACGCATTATTTTACTGAACTTGCAAAGCCTTGTGTTTTCTTTGTGTTACCTAGCTAGCTAAAGTAATGTAAGAAAATAGGCGAACTCAAACTAGAGTTTAAAGATTCAGATATGAAATTACGGTTTACGGTACGACATTGGCACAGTCCTGAAGGCTCTAGGACCTATTTAAAAGCACTATCGATCTGTTTATGCGGTAGGAATGCGTAAAACAGTTAATTTAACTAACCAGTCCTGGATAAATTCAATGCAAGTTACTCCGAAAGCGTAGATTTGCTCCATCGTGGCATGTGCGCTTTGTAATTATCAACGCTAAATCATTGTTAGTTATGTAATTGCAACTATTTCCGTATTCACGCTGAATTTTACAGATATTCAAAAATAATAAAAACAAAACAGATGATTGATTGACTTGACAGTGGCACGGACAGACAGAACTGTTGACATGATATGACACTAGTTGACACCACCTAAATAGATAGTTTGACACTGACAGATATTGTGTAAAAATGTCCACACATAATATATTTATAATAAATAATATAAACTTTAATATTTTAATAATATTGATTGTTATAAGTGTAAAAAATGTGTAAAAAAATTATATATTTACATTGTGAACTCATAATACACTTTGTGCAGATATACTTTACCGGCTTTAGCGACATTTCGATAACAATTTGGGCCAAGCTAACTGCAAAACAATTGTAAATAACTTCCCAAATGAATTAATAGATGTCACTTCATCCATAGTGAATCGGTAGTATTCTCAACAATAGAGGGCGCTAAAAAACTCTAATAAGAGTAGATAAAGGTTTAATTTTCTTTCTTCATTCATTTTGTAACCCATAAACATCATAGATGACAGATTTACCTACTAATTTACTTATGACGTAAAACTCTAGAACGTATTAGGCCGATTAAAAGTCCTAAGTAGGTACCTAATTAAAATAATAATATAACTATGATTTACAAATCATTCAAAAAAGGTTCTACATCTTCGAACCCAGTAGTATCACTATTCAGTGATAGATGGCGGTACTAATTTAATATTGCATATTATTTATTTTTTATGGATTCAGTTAAACTTCCACTTATCATGTACCAAAAGCAAGATGCGTACGGACCTGTCATATATACTAGCTGTAAATATATATTATTATATAAAAATAAAGAATTGACTAAATTTATTAACCTACTATAATCCTCAATAATGTTTACCGACCTTATAACTAATTTTACAATCATTCAGTTGTTCGTAAGTATGTTTGCTAAACCTAACAGATATATTTGATGCTGAAACCTTACGAGGCGGCAAATTGGCAGCTAAGCGGTCGAACAAAGGTCCCAGACGCCCAGAGCTTGCGCCCTGGATTATTGTTTTAATAATTGAACATTATTCTACGGTGGTACGGCGTTGAACACAAGTTTCTGTGCCCCAAGTCTGAGAGTGTTAGTATTAAATAAATAAATGCTGGACAATCCACACAGCATCTTCTAGTTCCAAGCTAAGCAGAACTTGTGTTATGGGTACTAGATGACTGATATACTTAATACAATACATTACATACATATACATATATTTTTTATCATACATAGAAAATACCCAGAACACCCGGAATAAATATTTCGTCAGTTGAAAGGAAAAAATGCTAAAGTGCCAAAATGCTCTTGTGGAAAATCAAGTTTAAAGTTTAAAGTTGATTTTCCACAAGTAGCATTTTGGCGCTTTAGCATTTTTTCCTTTCCACTGACGATTTGCAGATCGTACAAACAATTATCCCAAGGCGGGAATCGAACCCTCGAACTCCTCAACCTCTTCTCTTGCGTCGCGGGCGGACATTCGCCCGCCGCGCCATATTGGCCGTCGTATTATATTGTAGGTACACGGTTCATGTGACATACAAAGTTTTTTTTATTTAATTTTTTTTTCTAGTGTTAATATTATACGTAACTATAAATTATTAATTAATTGGTTATTAAATATCGCCATCTTCCAATACCAATGATAGTCTGACTTGACAGTGAAAAAAACGAGTGTGCTACAACAGTGTGTAAAACAGTTACACGTAACTGGCTATGAGAGAAAGAACAGTGCTTTCTACCCCCTCCATGGTAGTGTTAAACGTTTAACACAACCTTGTTGGAAGTCGCATTAGAAGTAGGTACCTATTACTTCAAAATTTTAACACAACATCATCTAGCCTCAAACTAAGCATAGCTTGTACTATGGGAACCAGATGACTGATAGAATACTTGTACCTTCATGTTTTTATCACAGAAAAACATCTATGTTCATTACACATTTGTTTGTTCTCGGTGGGGATCGAACCCACCACCTACAGCGTAGAAGGCAGGGCTACTAGGCTTGGTCGCGAGGAACTGGCGCTTAGATTCACCTAGATTTAAGACGTTTCAAGATGATCCCTGCGGATATTACTGAATAAATGATTTTTGACTTTGACTTTGACTTTTGACTTACTACAAACTGAGCTGTGATGCCTAAGCTAAAATTACTAAAAATTCAAAACCTGTGTTCCTCGCTGTACAGATGAGTCGCTCAGTTTGTTGGATTTAATCTAAGGAGGAACGGACGTAAGGCGCACACGGGTTTAATATCTAAAGATTATCGAAGTTTTTGAAGTAATACTTCTAATGCGACTTCCAACAAGGTTGCGTTAAGCGTTTAACACTACCATGGAGGGGGTATGAAAGCACTGTTCTTTCTCTCTTTCTCTTATAGCCAGTTACGTGTCGTATATTGAAAAAGTTTTACTTCAGTCAGTTTTTTTAGTATTTACTTACTTAAATCCTCATCAGCCTGAATCAATCCACAGCTGGGTTCTAGACATAACAATTTCATCAATTCAATTTTAAAAATCATCAGTATAAATCGGAAGACAAGTCACCACGTTCACCACTTGGGAATGGAATGGTTTATTACTCAGGAGATGCAAGTACCTACTTATCTCCAGCCGGGTTAAATAAAAAAATTAAAATTAAAAAAGGTTTTATTTCAGGATACATTTTACACAAAACACAATAGTACAGATAGAAAATCAACAGAAAACACAGAAAACTAAGACAAGATAAGATTTGCAACGTGGGATATGTCGCGCTTGACACTAGATGTTTTTTCTATAGATGGACATTTTGGAAACCTTTTTTTTGGCTTCAATTTCAGGTGGTAAGTGACTATGAAGCAGGACGGTCTAGAAAACCATAATTCTCTCTTGCCTAAAAGAAATTCAGGTTATAGTGGTCAGGAAAACGCTGGTAATGAGTTCCACTCCTTAGCGGTTCGCATGATGAAGGTAGAAGCGAAAAGTTTGGTGCGAATGGGAGTTACGCTTACCAAGGGCGGTACTGAGCCGTACGTCTACTCAAAGTCAAAGTCAAAAAGTATGTAGGTATTTAGTAATAGTTGACCCGCTCACGATTTAGTTCGGGTTTTTATACAAATTCCATGCCTTTTTTAACACCCTTTTAAGTTGGACTATAAGCTAACTAATTCTGTAGCTTGCATCAACATCCAATCAGTAGGTTTTGCGTTATGCAAACAAACTTTTTTCGTCTTTTTTAAAGTAGGTTCTAGATTTTGACCTCGACAGTTTTAATATACCATCTTGGGATCATCTTGAAACGTCTTAGAGCTAGGTGAATCTCCGCCAGTTCCTCGCAACCAATTCTCAGATTGTAGAGATTTTGGCGAAATAGAGATCGTGTCGAAGATCATGTTTTTTGAGTCCGACAAAGACCTTCATTATGTATTATTTAGCCATAGGCACGAACAAGTTAGTCAGTTGCACACATTATTTATAGTACAATTTTGGCAGTTTTGTTTCTAATTTTATTCGACATTTTCCATCTTTTTTCAACCTAATCTCTAAAGGGCTAAGAATAGGTCCCCAGGCCTAGAAAAAAGGCCTCTTAGTGGCCTATTACGACATCCCTGAGAAGTAATATTTAAGTCGGGAACACTAGGGTCAAAATTTACAAAGAGTTTTATTATATATCCCAAGATATATCCTCAAACCTTATCCCGTCCATACCCAACAGGCACTCGTAAACGCTGTATGATCACGTAGAATTATTGCATTAAAGTATAACCTCCTCTACCCCCTACCCTTGGGAGTTACAGGGAGGTAGGGTAGGTAAATGGGTGTTACAGGGTAACTTTGCAGAGGATGAGTTTTAAGGGAAAGATAAAGATACTTAGTTATCTAAGTTAAAACTTAGTTCATTTCAGTTCTAGTAACAAGTTACTGATACGGTACAGGGTGTAAAAATATATCTTCTTAAATATAAAGATACAGTCAACAGCAAAAGATGGTGTATAGTTTGAGTTTTTTTAACTTTTCTTCCGGTTTGTAAATAAATACATATTTATGGACATTTCTATATATTATCTGTTTCCTAAACTAAGCATAGCTTGTACTATGGGAACCAGATGTCTGATAGAATATACTTATATTTTTTTTTTGTAAATACATATTTACAATATAATATTATAACACCCGCGCACAGAACAAACATCGATGTTCATCACACAAATGTATTGGTGAGGATCGAACCCACTACCTACAGCACAGAAGGCAAGCTACTACGAACTGAGCTGTGACGGCTGTAATTTTTTTTTAACTAAATAGTTTTTATAGAATTTGTCGAAATATACATAATTGATTCATTTCAAATACTTACAACCACATGTCATGTTATTATTAGACCCAGTTTCCGAATCAAAATAACTTCACATTAAAAAACCACTTAAAAAAATTACCACTTAAGTTCAAAGCATGCTTCGTAAACGCTCCTAATATGTCACATTTAAAAGTATCTACCAATAAAAGAGCAAATTAGTGTAAGCGTTTTTTAAAGTAAGAAGACTAGTTTACACCCGTGGTTTTTCTTGTGTTGAAATTAGTAAGTTAAATTGGCATAACACAAAATTGGCTTGAAAAATCCTACCAGTAAGTATTATAAACGCGAAAGTTTGTAAGTATGGATGGATGGATGGATTGATTATGATTATTATGATTATGATTATGATTAACCAGTAGACCGATTTGGATGAATTTTGGAATAAACATAGATTATAACTTGGATTAACACATAGGTTACTTTTTGTAACGGAAATCTTGCTAATAGTACTCAAAAGAGGCAAAGAAATAATCAATTTAAAAAAAATGAGTGTGCTTTAGACCACACGACTGAAGTAAAACTTCTTTAATATACGAAACGTAACTGGCTATGAGAGAAAGAGAGAAAGAACAGTGCTTTCCTACCCCCTCCATGGTAGTGTTAAACGTTTAACGCAACCTTGTTGGAAGTCGCATTAGAAGGATTACTTCAATAATTCAATACTATAAATTATAAGAATCTGTCCTTATACTTTAGTAGTATGTATACCTTTGTAGTACTTATACCTTAGTATAAGTATATTTGAGCTGTCATCTCTAATAAGGGTGAAAAGGGGGATGAAGTTTGAATGAAAACCTACAGCAACACGTTTGCAAACAGACAGCAATTAATTAACAAACAGACAGTTTAATAGTTCTGTTATTAGAGAAACGCGTGAGGGGAGATAATGTGATATTCTTGTTGTTGAATTGACTGCGGATGACGTTATTACAAGGTTGTGTCGAAGTGCATTTCGAGTTTATTGGTGTTTTACAATGTTGGTGGAACTTTTCGTATACTTTTTTTAGTGCATCGTAGGTGACGTTCCTAACGAGCGTGACCTACGAGGCAATGCTTTGTTATAGGTGACGGTAACCACTTAACATCAGGTGGGCCATCTGCTTGTTTCATTAGCAAGTTGTATAAAAAAATTGTTATTTTTACTTATTTATTTTTTTAATATTTTTACCCACCTGACGTGCGCGATTCCGACTCGCACTTGGCTGGTTTTTTTATACAACTTGCTGTTGGCACAAGCAGATGGCCCTCCTGATGTTAAGTGGTTACCATCGCCTATAACAAAGTACTGCCTAGGTCACGCTCGTTAGGAATGTGCACTAAAATGCACTACTCAGCGTCCATCAACCTGAGGCATACCAGTGCCTCGTGTGGCTATTATGTATTACGTAATTATAAAGTATAAAAAAATCTGCGACGCAGGAGGTTGCGGGTTCGATTACTGCCTTGGGATAAATGCTTGTACGATCTGCAAATATTTATTCCGGGAGTTCTGGGTATTTTCTATGTATAATAAAAATTGTATGTAATGTATTGTACTAAGTAGGTATATCAGTCATCTAGTACCCATAACACAAGCTCTGCTTAGCTTGGGGCTAGATGATGCTGTGTGGATTGTCCAGCATTATTATTATTCATTATTAACATCGTGACAAGTACGTTGAAGGGCGCAGGTGGCGGTTGCTACCCCCGGCTGTTATTTGACACACTATTTATCCGGATTTAAACGGATTTATGGGGATTTAGCGAAAAGTGATGTGTTTTGATGTTGTCCCTATTTGTTTTAAGTAAATAAATAAATAAATAAATATTTCGCGACATTTTTACACAACATCATCTAGCCCCAAACTAAGCATATAGCTTGTACTATGGGAACCAGATGACTGATAGAATACTTATGTACTTTTTTTTTTGTAAATACATACATAGAATACAAAAAAAAAAAAAAAGTAAGTAGTGATAATAATAAAAGTTATACTAAGTTTTTTAATGATGCCTAGTTAGTAATAATAATGCTGGACAGTCCACACAGCATCATCTAGCCCCAAGCTAAGCAGAGCTTGTGTTATGGGCACTAGATGACTGATATACTTAATACAATGCATTACATACACACATTCTTTTTTATTATACCTACACTAGCGGCCGCTCGTAGCTCCGCCCGCGGGACAGCTTTTTCCCGTTCCCGTTATTTTTCAAGATAAAAAGTAGCCTATATGTTAATCCAGGTTGCAATCAATAATAATTCAAATCGATTCTTAAATTCTTAAATTCTTTATTGTACACAGAAATATTTACAAAACAACAGTGAAACAGTGATTACAAAAGACATGTACAAAGGCGAGCTTAACCCTGAAAAGAGTTTTCTTCCAGCAAACCTTTGAGCAGAGAGAAAAGTAAAAATAAAGTGGTAGAAATGTGTACTTACTAAGAATAATATATGAAAGACCTATATCTACTCATAATAATATACTACTTACACTACATAATACATATAATACAATACCTACATATAATAAAAATATAACCATTAATAATATTAATAATAATAATACAATACAATTATTATACTCACTAAATATAAATTTTACATTGCTAACAAGTGATAGTGCTCTTTAACTCTGGCTTTAAAAACGTTAAGTGATGGGCTAGCACGAATAGTGTGGGGGATATCATTCCACAGATTCACAGCGCGGACAGAAAATGAACTACCGTAACGACTGGAGGTGTGTGTAGGGGTTTTGAGAAGAAGGGACATGGATGACCTACAAGGCTCACCGCGTTGGGCAAGAAAACTAAAACGCTCACGGAGGTAAGAAGGAGAGAGAGGATCAAACAGAATTTTATAGAGAAAAGTGACAACGTGAAGGATCCACTGGCTATCCATATCTTATAAACTTTCGCGTTTATAACATTAGTACGATAGGAAATACCCGGAATAAATATTCGCAGATCGTACAAACGTTTAGCCTAAGCCGGGAATCGAACCCGCAACCTTCTGCGTCGCAGGCGGACATTCGCCCGCCGCGCCACATCGGTTGTCTGTTAAATAAAGATAGCGTAACGCTCACGTATTCATTCATTTATTCAATAGGTTATTTACCTACGTGTAAAAATTTGTGCCTAGGAAATTTATAATAGGAAATTGCTCTAAAATAGTGACCACAAATATTGCAAAAAAAGTTACGACTTTCTTTACAAAACGCAAAAAAGATTGACTTGTAAGTTACCAGCAAAAAACCTTTTCCTCGTCGCCATTATTTTATCAAGGGCGTTCCAAATTTAAGAAAAAAAATCGTTCCGAAACCAAAATGTTTTGTCATGTTTGACAAAGCGTTCGGGTGCGTTTACGATCCGTGACGATGGCAAGGGTCGCCGCCCATTCTACCAGCCATAGAGAAATTCTCTTTTTTCTTTCTTCACCTTACAGTAGTATTTTATTATTATATTGCGACGTAATTAAAGATACTACCGCAATTTTGTGGGCACAGAAATGGTTGTTTTCTTTGTTTTTGCGTCTGATTTTCAGAATTTCTTCAATGTCGGCGTAACTTTGATGGCCTAGGCTGTAAATTATTGTAAAATTTTGGGACGCAGTAAAATATTTTATTATCGAGGTAAAGTGATGTTCTATGATTAGGAAATTATTAGGCTGTAAATATTTTGGTTGGTAAATACTGCGGGTAATGATAAAAATGGCAAATATTATAAAATATGTGACATTGGTCGTAGTAATTATTTTAATTAAACTATTATTAATAAATAAATATTTGCAGACATTCACGCAATGCTAAGCAGTCAAACTAAGCATAGCTTGTACCTACTACGGGAACCAGATGACTGATAGAACACTTATATACGTTTTTTTTTGTATATTTATTTAGAATATAATTTAGCAACAAACAGAGAGCAAACATATAATTATGTTCATCACACAAATGTTTGTACTTAGTGAGGATTGAACCCACCACCTACAGCGCAGACAGCTACTACAAACTGAGCTGTGACAGCTGATTATTTATACTTAAACGCCCTCACAAACGTTTTGTGAAACAAATCATAAACAAAATTAACATACGAACGTAATCACGCACACCCCCAATCATAAACAGAATAATACAGCATTATCCCTCGCTTATACACATAATACAAAAGCAGTAACTACATTTATTATTAAAATTTTCGTCAGACCCTCCAGCCAGTCCCGAGGCACTCATGAAAATAAAATCATGACGCGACCCGCGCAGATTGAATTCAAAATTGGAATCAAAAGACAATCCTTTTTTTCTTTTTTTATGGCAAACGTCGTTGGGTCGCCAGAGTTAAATTTTTGATAGTGAGGTCCAAATAGCTTTTTGGGGCCGAATGAAAGTTTTTATTGCAGAGTGAGGACACTTTGATAGAAAATTAGGATTTGTGACCTTGTTTCTTACGTTTAGTGAGAAAACGAGGTGTTGTAAAACTTTATCTGTCGGCAGTTATTATTTTACAATCGGCTGAGACGGTTTGTACTTATTGGGTACCATATTTTGGACCGTTAGGCTTACCTCATAGTAATACTAGTAATAAAACCAGTAATTGTTTTAGGGTGGTAGGTTAGAAATAGCTAAATTGAAACGACAGGAAAGTTTCAACGTATTTTTTTTGGTAAAAGAATTTATAGATGAAATATAGTCTTTTGAATTTTACTCAGTGGTAAATTAAATACTGACATTTATAAGTACATAGGTATAAGAATCCTACTTTAAGGTACTTACATAAGACCAAATCATAGACTAAAATATTTTCAAAAAAACAGTAGCTTTTTAGAATAAATGCTTAGAATACATCCAACTTTTTCATCAAATCCGACCAAAGGAATAAAAGACCGCCTTATCCCGCTACTATCCGAATGATACTGGGACCTTAGAGTAAGGATATCACTGTGGTCATTCAAATAGTTTTAATGGCACTAACGAATAACAGACAAAAATTGATAAAGGCGGGTTTGTGTGGACGTAAAAATTAAATTAATCTATACCAATTATATATATTTTATACCAATATACCAGAGCATGGGTGAGTCTATAGGAGAGAGCCCGCTTTCTGATCTTAGTTAAAAAAAAGTCAAAATCAAAAAGCATTTATTCAGTAATATCCGCAGGGATCATCTTAAAACGTCTTAAATCTAGGTGAATCTAAGCCTCATTAATAAAAAAAAAAACATTTTATAGAAAAAATCATATAAAAAACTATAGAGTACCTATTACCATAGACAATATAATATTTCCTCTCTCAGAGAAAGGTAAACCTTTACTTTTTAATCCGGGTGTACCCAGGCAGGTCGTAAACGCCGGCCGACCGGCTTAACAGATATACAGGCGCAATCATCCGGCTATCTGCACTATTTTTTCGGGTTAAAATGTGGGATTACCCCCATGGGAGACCCGACTGATGTATGTTTTATTTGGGTAAGTTTTGTCAGGGTCGTGTGCGGAAAAGGGTATTTTTGTTGGCAGGGAAATTGGATAAAGGAATAAAATTATCCATGGATAAGCATCACTTGATTGTAAAATCAGGTTAATAACGAATTTCCTATATAAACTATACACCTAAGAAGAAATGTGGTTATAGAAAAATGGTAAAATGAGGTACAAAGAAAGTGTACATAAAAACAACTACATTATTTTAGTTTAAACTTAATTTTAGAAAAAAGTTTAGGACCAACCGTGACAATTCTATTAGTTATCGTCCACACAACTTTACAACACGAAACAAGATTATTTACACATTGCAATGGCCACCGAGCCTAATCATTTGCTACTGGTAGCTAAATAAACAAAATACAACAGCGGGGAACCGGCCATTATGACGAAAATATAAAACCTTTTTGAACAATTACGAGCCGATTTCTGAACGCAACCATAAACTAACATTTCACGAAGCGTCAAAATGTTTCCCGCGCATCATTTGTTTTGAATTTGGAAGGCTATTGTTTTCTAATAAAGAGGTTGAGTTGTAAAAGAAAAATATCAAATTGAATTGAAACAATTGCTTGTTGGTACTTACCTAGTTTCGTAAAAGTCATAAAATATTGGTTATTATCGGAATTTGTGTCAACCGCAAGTCATATAAAAGCTTGTTATGAATAATAAATCACATTAGGTAAAATACACACATAGACCTAGCGTATTAGTTTAGTGGTAATTGAGAACAACCATTTGTGTTACTAAAATAACTTAAAGTTTGGACATTGATTACTTTTATGAGACTTTATATGAGAAATAATTTAGAAAGAAATAAAATTTACCTACCTTTGGACTAAACTCCATTCATCGTTTTGATGTTATCGAGTTTTGGACAGCTGGTAGGTATGCGATTTCTTTTCTGTTGTGTCTTTGTTAATTATTTCGCTGTGTGGTATGGTTCGCTATTTACTTACAAGCGTAAGTAGAAAATAAATATCTGTTTCAATTTATCGTATGCCTACACAGTAGGGAGTTAGAGACTTTATTAATGCATTAGACATTTATTTCCGCTCCGAAGCACAGAATGCAGACAGCAACATATTATCCCGCCATTTATCGGTGCGCTTCCCGCCAGAATTAACGTCATTTAAACCGTTTCGCTGGTATGTTCCTAACCCACCCCCTCATTTTACATTTTACATACATAAAATACAAATCGACGCTTGTAACTTTCAAGTTAATCTGATTTCGCTGTGGGATATATAGTAACGAGCATATATAGATAACAGCAAGATAATTCAGTATCAAACTTAACTTCGGACGCACACACACAGAAAACGGAACGCTACTGGTCGTATAGAGACTTGAAATTTTTAGGGTATATTCGTTTTGGAGGTTAAATAAATATTCTACCTCATGTGGTAAGTGGAAATTTGTTGATAAATAGCTTTACACGGATAAATACACGCACTTTTACACTAGTAATAAATAAAAAAAAAACAAGTGTGGTTTAGACCACACGACTGAAGTAAAACTTCTTTAATATACGAAACGTAACTAGCTATGAGAGAAAGAGAGAAAGAACGGTGCTTTCATACCCCCTCCATGGTAGTGTTAAACGTTTAACGCAACCTTGTTGGAAGTCGCATTAGAAGTTTTACTTCAAAAAAGTCATGAAATAAGTATAGAAATGTAAGTACTGCCTGTAGTGATGAGATATGAGATGGTATAGGAACACACCAGTTCATTCGACGCGCCGCGGTCCATGGATGAACAGCTATCATTGGCGGCTGGCAGCGAGAAAAGCGCTTACATTGTTTTATTATAAAGCTATTAAGCGCTGCAGCGGAGCTACTGAAATCTACTGAAATGGGGAACAAGAATGTAACATTTCAATGCGCGTTTAGAATAAATTATAGATTTTAAAGAATTCAGCCTGAATTGCTTAATATTCTACAGATATCTGTAAAGTTTAGTGAAAAAAAACCCTTTTTTTTCAAACATTAGCTTTTCAAAAATGTTTTTGCATTTGTTAAAATATGTAGAGATCAAAGGTATTTTCTTACCCTGCTGATTCTGAATATTTTTTTTATTAAAAGTGTACCTACCTAAATAGTTTTTTTTTTATGTGTACCTACCTACTTACCAACATTTAGCCTACACAGTTAAAAAAATAACGTTTTCTAAAATAACAGTGTTTTTAAGCGTGATGTTACGTAGTAGTGCTTCCCTAGTTGCACGCTGAATAAAAGCGAGAAAATTACTTTTACCAATCCCCCAACCCAATAGGTCGCAACAGCCACCTCTGTGTGTCCCTCTCTAGCCACAATTTTTCCAACCACTCCTCTCTTTCGCACTCACCGCGGAAAATCAAGCGAAGTAAGCTTTTCTTCTGGGCAAATTCACGAATCGCCCTTGCCTTTCATGATGGCCGATTATACAACACAATACGACCCGAAACTCACTATACGCTTTCCTGAGGAAACCCTACGCGAAAATGGCCACGGACTTTCCGAACAAAATGTTGGAGCGAAGCGGGCTTTTATCTACGCTCTGCTATTGGCTGCTTCAAAAAAACTGCGGAGCTTGTGATTGGCCAAAACAAATTACCCGTGGCGTTCTTTATTGTTCCATTTTTGAAAACGTCGTATGTGTCTTTCTTTCTAAATCGAAAATGGCGTAAGGGACTCTTCTTATTATGAAATTATAGCTTTTTGGTTTGGGAAAATTGTGGCGTTTACGCGGAAATTGAAGACATTGAATGAAATTGTTGGATTAGAACAATTATACGAGTTTTTTAGACCATAGAGTGTTTAACTATAAGAAATGACTGGCAACAAGGCAGATAGTGCTTTAACGGCTTGAACAGTAACTTTTTTTAGGTATTGGTTGGTATTAGGCGTCATATTTATTAACTGAACGGTTCCATCTATACCGGGTGTAATAACACCACTTCCGAATACTCCAGGAACGTGTAAAGTTACCTACAACAAGCTCTTATAAAATACCACTTGGCTGACAGACGATTATTTTGCTGAAATTCCTATTTTTTTTTATACAACTTGTTGATGGAACAAGCAGATGGCCCACCTGATGTTAAGTGGCTACTATCACCTATAACAAAGCATTGCCTCGTAGGTCATGCTCGTTAGGAACGTCACCGACGATGCTACTCAGCATCCATGTGCCTGTAATTACACCGGCACCCACACCCTTCAAACCGGAACACAGCAAGCTGCTCCAATCAACCAGCGATATTTTTTTCCGCGTTTTTTTTAATGAGAATCATAGTATGAATGTGCAGTTTTAGTTTTCTGAAGTAGTCTTATTACACTCAGTATAACATGATGTCTAATGGAGGTAATCAGAGGTATGTCCAAATATGACTTTTGGAATATACCCAAATTTTGCAGTAGCTGATATTCTATACGTGACAGGTTGCAAGCCCATCGCCGCTGCTAGAATACAAAGTGATTTCCTCACAATGTTTACCTTCACTTTAAGCCAAGTAAGATTACTTTAAGTAAGATTCAAAAAGTTTATAACATAAATCGATATTTGCGATTCTATTGAAAAAAATATTAACTAAAAAATTCAAGAACCTTAACCATAATTCTAACCCAAATAGAAAGATTTCTTTTATTATCTCCAAGAACCTGTCAAAATATATACGACACCATCGTTTTGTAAAGGTGTTTACGACCGATGACTATGTGAAATGCAACTTATTGAAAGCACAGACAAAACAAATTATTTACACTTCAACAAAAGCGGCCGAAACAAATCATTGCTACCGGGTTTCTGGTGATCAACGCAGCGGGATTCGAGAAAAAAAAACAATGCAGTATGGGTAAGTTGGTAGCTGTGATTGTTCTATTTTCAAATTTGTTTGTTTTTTTTGCTTATTTGACCATAGACACTGTTTATGTGTATATTGTCGTCTAATATTATACAAATACTTTAAAAAATGTAGAGACAGCTATTATACCAATATAATAATCAATTAGTATTTATCAATCAGCTGTAGTAGTAGGGCTGTTAGTGAAGGGCTCGTCCGGGGAACCACCATGCCTTTTTCTGCCGCAAAGCAGCTTGCTGTTTTCCGGTTTGAAGGGTGTGCAGTACTTTAAGTAGTACTTTATCAAAGAGCTATACCAAAGACTATGAACTCTACTTCTATTTAATCAATTCAAAAATGTTGCCATGTCTAACCGCGTTCAACCCTGACATCTGCGCGTAGAGGCTATTTTTCACGTCATATCTTTATCGCAACGTTAAATAATAGTCCTGCCTTCATACTAGTGATGTACTCACCCAATCTTGATCTTGTTGCCTTGATTTGAAAACACGACCAAGTTCGGCTTGTTCGTGTGAGTACGAAAAAAATGGGAGTCTCTTTACACATTTTGGTAAAGTTAAGATAAAAATTGTTATTATTTAAATAACGTGCACGATTTTGCTAAATCAAAATTGTTTTCATACAAACTTCAACCTCCGTTGTACAGTCAGCTGCACTAGAATGTATACAATTCGTAACTTTCAAACCGGTATCAAAACCTTATAGTAAACTCTTAAACAGTAAAAACTCGTAAAATTAGCTGATAAGTTCACTTATTTTTGGTTTTTTGCCCTGTAAATATTAATTGTATCGCTGTAAAACCATTCTGTAATTTACGAATTGTGCAGCTGACTGTACCTATTTAGGAGTTGAATTACGGGAATTCCTTTCTGGCAAACCCCCGTCTGGAGGAGGTCCATACAACTGGGCTTGACAAAAGCATTTTTTGGCCAATCTCGGAACTAAAACGCTAAGTCTAAGAAAGTCCTAATTTAAACCTCATTGCGACTTGAAGAGGTTTTTATCCTTTCCCATCACTAGCGCCATAAAATATTCATGAAGTTTATTTTTCATTAACCAACGCTCAGCCGCTATAATTGGCGGGTTTTGGCGAAAATATCAGAAAAATATTATCTTGCTAAGGAATTTTATAAGTGAAATCATTTGGAATGATTTTACGCTTGAATTTTCACGTAAATCATGTTCTTATATGAAGATAGCAGAAATCTTTAAGCAAGAGTTTGTCCGGGGAAGTATTACAACCAGGTAACACATTATTTTAGTAGTAGTAGAGCTCTTAGTGAAGGGCTCGTCCGGGGCATTACTACCACCATGCCTATTTCTGCCGCCAAGCAGCGCTGTGTTCCGGTTTGAAGGGTGTAGGTGCCGGTGAAATAACAGGCACATGAGACTTAGTACAAATGTATGTTTCAGGTTCATTGTAGGGTACATTTCTAACCAGTTAAGCTCCGAAGTAATACTTATTTACAATAGTAACTACATAACATCAGGTGGGCCATCTGCTTGTTCCGTTTACCTGTCTCTGAGTAGTGATGTGTAGGTATACCTCCAGCTTCCTTAGACAGAAAATTCGGTTTTGGTAACTGCTTAAATGTTAAGTAGATAGATAGCTACGAAGTCGCAAGCTGCTGCTAGAATACTCACTGGTTTTCTCACGATATTTTCCTTCACCGTTTAAAACAACTGACATTGAAAATTTTTCAAATAGAAAAACCTTACATGGAAGAACATGGAACATGAACATGGAAGAAGTTAGCAAAACAAAAGTACTAAAGCTTTATACTAATACTAGAGGCCACTCGCAGCTTCGGCCGCGTGGCAGTTTTTTTCCCGTTCCCGTTATTTTTTCGGGATAAAAAGTAGCCTATGTCCTATTCCAGATTACAATCTATATTTGTTCCAAATTTCACCCAATTTGGTCCACTAGTTAGAGCGTGAAAGATGAACAAACATCCATCCATTCATTCATCCATCTATCCAAACATTATTTATAATATTAGTAGGATCCTAAGTAGGTCTGTTATAATGGTCACCCTACCGCCATAGAAGATTGGATACGCTTTATTCGCATAACATTTATTGTTGTTATCAGTCGGTTCTATTACAGATATTCATCTTTGTTGTATTATGGGAACGTATATACTTGTGACGAATTTTAGGCATATTATAGTGTTGGCATTTTCGGGATTCAGTTTAAGCCGAAAAACTTCTAACTAGTTAAATTCTTAACTTTTTTCGTCATTGTTTTTTTTTCACTGTTCAACTGTTTACAAATTAAATAGTGTTTAACTGTAGTTTTATAGCGTGGTTTTACATTTCAGGTATTCAAGGTTGTTTTGTATATTTTTGTAGTAAGTAATACTTCTAATGCGACTTCCAACAAGGTTGCGTTAAACGTTTAACACTACCATGGAGGGGGTATGAAAGCATTGTTCTTTCTCTCTTTCTCTCATAGCCAGTTACGTTACGTATATTAAAGAAGTTTTACTTCAGTCGTGTGGTCTAAAGCACACTCGTTTTTTCATTTCATTTCTGTGCCCCTATCGGCTAAGTTCTGTATGTGCCCGAATTCGGCTTCATACTATCTAACCTTTTCTTCACACATCACGTATAGCTATTTTGCTGATCTATTTGATTATTTTTATATCCCATTCTCTTCTGTTGAGATATTAGTTATATTGCTTCACCTACTTTTTGATTGCGAGTTGATAGAACTTATTATAAAAATATAACATATTATTATATTATTAGTTTACTTTTACTTAAGGTAATGTTAGAAAAACAAGAAATTTAATAAGTCAAAGTCAAAAAGCATTTTATTCAGTAATGTCCGCAGGGAAATAAAAAAATATAAAAAACGTAGATGTTTGTTCTGGGACTGTGTGTTATGGTTATGGTATGTACCTAATATAAGTATGCATAAAAAATAAACAAGTGTGCTTTTGACCACACGACTGAAGTAAAACTTCTTTAAAATGCGAAACTAACTGGCTATGAGAGAAAGAGAGAAAAAACAGTGCTTTCATACCCCTCCATGATAGTGTTAAACGTTTAACGCGACCTTGTTGGAAGTCGCATGAGAAGTACCTATTACTTCAAAAAAGTATCTATGTATTCTATCGGCTATCTAGTTCCCATATAACAAGGTTTGCTTAGTTTGGGCCTAGAGGACGTGAATAGTAAACAAAAAGATTCTAGAAATATCCACAAACCGACAAAATCCTGGTCTCTCTACAAAATATAGCCGTTTCTCTTGTTATACACTTATCATTTATTAGCATTTTATCTGCTTGTGAATAAATGGCGACCATCCATGTTATTGTCGAATTATTATTCGTGTTTTTGTGGAACAAGCATAAAACACGCTTGTTTTTTGTTTTTTAGAACCTCAGATAATTTGTCTGTCTCTACTCGTCTCTACTTTATCTATGGTCATAAAAAATCCAATTAATTTAAAAGTATCCACGTAGATATTATTCAAACAGTTCAAAATGTAACCTCGTTGGTGATCCGTTCGAAATTTAAAAACACATCAATGCTCTTTATTTCAACATTAAAAAATAGATCATGGTGTTCGAAATTTAAAAAAACTGGTTGTGTGTTATCAGTCAGTTATGTGTTGAACATCAAAATGATATATGAAGTTTGGTCCAAACGTATTTACGGAAATTTAACGTCAATTAGGATTATTGTTCATATCTAGCATTAAAAGAATAAGTAGGTACAGCCCAAAACCGTATTGAGTGGCGTCTGAGGGAGAAGGCTTATGCCCAGCCGTGGGTTTAAACAAGCTGCCAATGATGATGATGATGAGGTACAGCTATTTGGTTTAGTGAAAGGCTCGTCCGGGGAAGTTAAAATCGGTTGAAAAATGCGACCTGTAGACGAGAACAAACAGACAGGCGGACAAAAGCGTTTTTTTAATCATGAAACTCGCATCATCGCTTTCCATGAGCTATGTGTATGTATTATATGTGTACTTTTTGCCCTTGTTTTCACTTCTATCGGCAGTCCCTAAAGACTGCCTTCCTTTTTTTTATGTCATTACTGATAGAACAAGCGGATGGCCCACCTGATGTTAAATGGTTATCACCTATAACAAAGCATTACCTTGCAGGTCACGATGGATAAAATCGTGCTTTACAATGCATCAACCTGAGGTATGCAGGTGTTAAGTCTCATGTGCCTGTAATATCACCGGCACCCACACTCTTCAAACCAGAACACGCTGCGCTGCTTGGCGGCAGAAACAGGCATGGTGGTAGTACTTCCCCGGACAAACCCTTCACTAAGATTTCTACTACTACTAAAAACACACGCTTCGCTCGCTCAGTCAATTAACCTATCTAATGTCAGTAGGTACTACGTAAGTACTAAGCCATGTCGCCACAAGGTATTGTCCAATAAGGTCGGTTTATAGCCGGGCGGTAATGAACCTCCTTTGAAAGACAGTGATGTATCATACTTTATCACAGCCTGCGGCTTTTCTTGCAGTAATTGGTTTTAGGGAAGCTAATGGTGAGGTAAATTTGACTCTCACAGCTCAGTAGCTCTGCCTTCTGTGCTGTGGGTTCGATCCCTACCGAGGATAAACATTTATGTGATGAACATAGATGTTTGTTCTCTGTCTGGGTGTTATATGATATTAAAGATATGTGAGGCTTAGCACATGCCTCAGGTTGATGGACGCAGAGCATCGTAGTGCACGTTTTTTAGTGTTTATAGGGGATGGTTACCACGTAACATCAGGTAGCCCATCAGCATGTCGAATAAAAGAAATATTATGTTTTAAATGTGTATTTACAATAAAAACAAGGTATGCTTAGTATTATTCACTCTTGCCTTAAAGAGATTCAGATTATAGTGTTCAGGAAAAAAGGTGTTTTTCCCTATTTTCAGCAATATCGACAATACTTCATAAAATAAACAAAAGTATCTAATTACCATACTTAAAAACGCGTTAATTGACGACCGATATGGCGCGGCGGGCGATTGTCCGCCTGTGCCGCAGAAAGTTGCGGGTTCGATTCCCGCCTTAGGATAAATGTTTGTACGATCTGCAAATATTTATTCTGGGTGTCCTGGGTATTTTCTATGAATAATAAAAAATATCTATGTATGTAATGTATTGTATTAAGTATATCAGTCATCTAGTACCCATAACACAAGCTCTGCTTAGCTTGGGGCTAGATGATGCTGTGTGGATTGTCCAGCATTATTATTATTATTGGCCAATATCTTCAGGACACCGGGTATAAGTAATTAAAACAACATTATATGTATAATAACTTTTTAATTTGTAATTAGATAATATTTTTTACAATGTGACTTACATTTAAGATATCTATAAATTTTATACTTATTTTTACATTTATATTTATGAACACTAATTCTTAACCATATATACCATATCTTGTGCCATATGACGTGCCTGTCTGTCTGTCTGTGCAATCGTAGTTCTGGAACGGATGAACCGATTTTGATTTTGTTTTTATGCTTGAAAAGCGAATTAGTTCGGAGTGTTTTTAGGTGCCGGGGAACCTTGAAAAGGGTTCTATCTTAGGCTGAAGCTGTGAGGTATAGGTACTACAAGCCGTCTCCATCTATCATCCTGTCTGGCACTACAGTATCCCGTAATAGAGGGATGATTGTTCCTGACGCTGAAAATTGATCTACACTGAAAAATCCGATAGTTTCCAAATTGTTGGTACAAACTATGCATGATAATTGATTTTGCAAAACAGAATTTGATGAAATTATAGTTAAAAAACCCTAAAAACGGGTTACTATTACACAATATTTTATTTTAAATTATAACTACGAGAATTTAGCTGTCAATTTAGCTAAGTGAATAATTTATTCAGTTCAATACAGTAATTTATACAGTTGAATTGTATATATGAGATGATTTAGCAAAACATTAATGTAGGGGCTATATTAACCCTAAATATCACTTGAAAAAATCTTGAATCAATCTTTTCGTGTCCGTTAATCTGACAGGAACGTAGCTCCGATCCTGTTTTTGACTATCCCATCATTTAGTCAATGTCTCGATAGTTCATATTTTCATAATTCTGGAATTTGTCACCTCGTATTTTCGGATATTTTCATATAAATACGTTTCCTGCTAGCTTGACGTCAAGCTAGCAGGAAATGTTCTCAATCACAGCGATCACTGCACCTTTTGCACTGCTTCCTATGTCAGCATTTAGTCATGCATTTGTCAATCTTATATACCAAGTTTCATCAAATTTGGTTCAGTAGCAACGGAGATATTACGATGTGTTTATTTGAAAATTTAACGGACGCCATGTGCCATTTTGAGGTTATTTTCGGCCAAAGTAATTTCACTTGAATCGAGTCACCTGCAGCTTATTTCCAAGAAATAGTTATACCGACGGATTCTTTAGAATTTTATCTTTCAGATAGCAGTCCAACATCGTGGCTTTCTAGTGTTTTTATCCTAATAAAACCATATATACAGTTTACATGCCAATATGTCCAAAGTGCAGTGCAAAGTGATACTAGAATAGGGATAATAAACTTCATAGAAAAAATCATACGACAGAAATGTATAAGTCAGACACAGTATTTCCAGCTTTTAAAACAAGATTAAAGTATTCATCATCATCATCTTAGATAAGTTCACAGCTTATTACCATGATTAAGATATGCCGATGCATTCTGCAGTATTTTTCAGCTTTACTTCACAAGTTATCGAAGAGATATTATGTGGTAACACGGGTACGTGGCCAGTAGCACTGACCGACCATGCCAAGCTAGCGAGGGTTGCTCACAGTACGTAACATAGCTGCATGATGATTGTTTCTGCCTCTCCGATGTACTGTGTGTGACTTACCGCCATGTCGATACCAACGTTATGACTTAAAATTCAAAATGGCGGAAACAAATAATGGTATAAAAAAACCTGACATGGGTGTCGTTTTCGACTGGTTTGGGGGTGAAGAGGGCTGATTCTGAGTTTTTTTCGTTTTCCGGATACCGGATTTCGGTTTGCGAGCTCGAACTTTTTGTATGGAGATATGATAAGCGCCTCTAGCGGCATATGGGGGCACTAGCGTATCTCCATACAAAAATTTCGAACTCGCAAACCGAAATCCGGTATCCGGAAAACGAAATAAACTCAGAATCAGCCCTCAGATTACGAACATCTGGTCAGATTTGAAATTCAAAATGGCGAGTGCAAATGATCGTACAAAAAACTGACATGGGTGTCGTTTTCGACTGATTTGGGGTTGCTGATTACGAATATCTGGTCAGATTTGAAATTCAAAATGGCGGGTGCAAGTGATGGTACAAAAAATTGACATGGGTATCTTTTTCGACTAATTTGGGGGTGCTGATTACGAATATCTGGTCAGATTTGCAATTCAAAATGGCGGGTGCAAATGATCGTACAAAAAACTGACATGGGTGTCGTTTTCGACTGATTTGGGGTTGCTGATTACGAATATCTGGTCAGATTTGAAATTTCAAAATGGCGGGTGCAAGTGATGGTACAAAAAATTGACATGGGTATCTTTTTCGACTAATTTGGGGGTGCTGATTATGAATATCTGGTCAGATTTGAAATTCAAAATGGCGGGTGCAAATGATGGTACAAAAAATTGACATGGGGATCTTTTTCGACTAATTTGGGGGTGCTGATTACGGTCAGATTTGAAAAGCACCCCCAAATTAGTCGAAAAAGATACCCATGTAAATTTTTCGTACAATCATTTGCACCCACCATTTAGAATTTCAAATCTGACCAGCTATTCGTATTCAGCACCCCCAAATTAGTTGAAAAAGACCCCCAGGTCAGTTTTTTGTACCATGATTTGTACCCGCCATTTTGAATTTCAAATCTGACCAGATATTCGTTATCAGCACCTCCAAATTAGTCGAAAAAGACCCCCATGTCAGTTTTTAATTCCATCAATTGCACCCGCCATTTTGAATTTCAAATCTGACCAGATATTCGTAATCAGCACCCCGAAATTAGTCGAAAAAGACACCCATGTCAGTTTTTTGTACCATCATTTGCTGCTGAAAAATTTGAAGCTGAAAAATACTGCAGAATGCATCGGCATATCTTAATCATGGTAATAAGCTGTGAACTTATCTAAGATGATGATGATGAATACTTTAATCTTGTTTTAAAAGCTGGAAATACTGTGTCTGACTTATACATTTCTGTCGTATGATTTTTTCTATGAAGTTTATTATCCCTATTCTAGTATCACTTTGCACTGCACTTTGGACATATTGGCATGTAAACTGTATATATGGTTTTATTAGGATAAAAACACTAGAAAGCCACGATGTTGGACTGCTATCTGAAAGATAAAATTCTAAAGAATCCGTCGGTATAACTATTTCTTGGAAATAAGCTGCAGGTGACTCGATTCAAGTGAAATTACTTTGGCCGAAAATAACCTCAAAATGGCACATGGCGTCCGTTAAATTTTCAAATAAACACATCGTAATATCTCCGTTGCTACTGAACCAAATTTGATGAAACTTGGTATATAAGATTGACAAATGCATGACTAAATGCTGACATAGGAAGCAGTGCAAAAGGTGCAGTGATCGCTGTGATTGAGAACGTTTCCTGCTAGCTTGACGTCAAGCTAGCAGGAAACGTATTTATATGAAAATATCCGAAAATACGAGGTGACAAATTCCAGAATTATGAAAATATGAACTATCGAGACATTGACTAAATGATGGGATAGTCAAAAACAGGATCGGAGCTACGTTCCTGTCAGATTAACGGACACATCTTTTCGGTCTTTTAGTGTACCTACAGATTTAAAATCCTGTTCAATTTTAGCACAGATAAAAATATTTCTCGTTGCTTTTATTTATAAAAAGGGCTCCGATTTAAAAAAAAACTGAACCGATCTAATGTGATTGTCTATTATTTAGGTTCAATTGTCTAGTATTTTGTACCAACCTACCAATAATAACATTTATTACTTAGGTATTATTGGAATTAACTTTAAATGCACTTGGGTTCAAACCTAAACAAGTACTTATAACATAATTTTGAAACAACAGTTTTTTTAATTAAGAATATTAACAAAGTTATAAAATACATATTTAGGTATTTTATTAAGTAAACAACTTAGTTTTTTCCGTAAAAATCATTACGTAATGCATGCCTAAGTTCCTAAAAATATATTTACAATATTTCTCTAAATTCTAATTTCAAATCACATACATCCATAGACAAAATGAGTGAATGACGGAATGAACTGTACAAAATAACTTATAATAAAAATGTCTTTTAACAAATTAATCAACGTGACCAGCATAATAAATTACCTAAAAATAAAATATAGTTATTTACAATTATATAAAACTGTTTTACTTGTCCACATTTAAATTGAAGTTTGGATACGTGGGTCTCAAGGGTGTTTCAGAGTTGACAGGTGACGCAGGTGTAGGAGGCATGTAAGGGTAGCGGGGGTAAGTCGGGTAAGGGTACGGGTACCCTGGGGGTAGTAGCTGCGGGTTGTGGAAGGAGGGTAGCAGGGCTGGGGAGGGGTAGCCGTAGGGTAATCCTACTGATGATGCCGCTGCTTGGAGAATAGACGCGGCAAAGGCAGGGTCGCTGTACACCGCAGCGTAGGGCCAAGCGACGGCGATGCGTTGACGCTTATCTTTCATTCTTCGGTTCTGGAACCAGACCTGTTAACAAGAAGAAAAAACTGTTAAACATTGCAAAAACTCAACATCAGGTGGGTTCATGCTCCGTCACGTAATTTTGTCTAGAATAATGTCAATCATAAAAAAACCAGACAACCTCGAAACACAGATACTCTGTATAATGACTCCCCCATAAAATGTTTTGATTTAAACGTGTCAAAACGTCTGACATTTAATAAAGAAATGCTATAAGCTCCAAGATGAAATAAGCCATAAAATACTAATAAATATCGTATTATCATAGTTGAGATAGCAAATCGCTCGTAAAACAATCCCTGTCGACAGTTTTTCGCACACTATCGCTAATTAATTGCATATTTTCGTAAAGAAGAGCCGAGAACAGCCATTTAAAATCATTAAGAAGGCATAATGGCCTCCCTTGAGCACAAGCAACAACAAAGTAAATGTAAACAAAAGGTTTTCCCTTTAAGACGTGTTTAAAGCTTGCTTTGTTCGCAAAAGCGGTGAATGACGTGTTAATTGGCGGGAATTTGAGCCGCGAAAACTGGATATCCTTCTCTGCGCATAGACATTTTTAACAATCTTTTTAAATGCATTTTCTAAGTTTTTTGCCAGGTTGCAGACGTTTTCAAGATAGTTTTCATTTATTTAATAATGCATAAAATATTTAATGTAATCGAATGACGCAACCAAACAGAAATTTGATTCTCGTCACAACATTGATTTAAAATTTTATTGATTTGTTGCCGCCATTTACAGCGCTATAAACGCTCATCACAATAAACAAACACCATCAAAAACTCCGAATTCAAATGGTAGCCGGCGGTTTAATTTAATAGTTTTTAATTGGTATAATCGCGTCGTAAAACAGATGCCATAGACAACCGATGAAGTGTATTCCATTCACTCACTCACTAATGACCGGTTTATGACCACGTTCCGTTCTTTACGGCATTAATGTTCATTAGCGTTCTACAGCTACTGAATAATTCGGTCGGTTTCTTTTATAAAACCATCGACAAATTAGCGTGAATGTAAAATTCGAGAAGCAATAAAAACACGTGTTTTTTAGGTTTTCTTTTTTATTGGAGGTGATAATTGAGATTATGAGGGGACAGATGGCGACGAAGAATTTAAATTGGCGTAGGTGGCCCACATGCTCATGATCCATTAATGTTGGAATGTTTGAGTTAGTAAGAGAAAATTGCAAAAAGTATACGAGCAAAATAACATTTTGATTATCATGAATACTTAGTATAAATGTGACTGCTAAAATTCTTGGTTGATAGCCAAAGCCAAGAAAATGTAATATTGAGCTTTAGCACGAAAGCAGTAGCGTTGTCGATCGAAAGTCTAACAACAAATTAGGAGCCAGGTGGCTCCTAAATTTTGCTCAGAAATACATAGTATTTTATAAAGAGATGCGCGTTCAAATAGGTTTTTATCTGTATGTAAATATTACTGAATCGCACCGTTTTTGTAATTTATTTAAAAACAAAGGAATAATTTCAGTATCTTAAAGTTATTCAAATTAAAAATTCTTTATTGCGAATATGGGTGGGAAATACATGTTTGGATTTTATAAAACTTAAGATCTACCATATTCCACTTTACAGCGTGATACTATTTCTTTATTTTATTATTTCTGTTATTTTTGTTTTCCTTTTTTTTATTTTGTTTTGTTTTTTGTTTCTTTTGTTTGTGTGCAAAGCCGCGGGTAAAATCTACTGTAGGTATAGTCATAGCCTTGCATGTAATGATTGGTACTAAATGAACTAGTACCATTTTAAGATGGCCGTAGGTATATTTCTTCACACGCTCGCATCGTGATTTCGGCGAATTAGCGTTTGTATGTTTCTAGGAAATCATTGAACAGCTAATAAACGCATCATACTTCTCCAAAACGGTACTTAACGAGTCTATTGTCTATAGTTACCGTTCGATTTTTGAAATTTAGGTTACTTAACATGCGTTGTATGTTATAACTACCTGCATTTACAGTCATTTGATTGTTTAAATTAATAATAATAATAATAATAATGCTGGACAGTCCACACAGCATCATCTAGCCCCAAGCTAAGCAGAGCTTGTGTTATGGGTACTAGATGACTGATATACTTAATACAATATATTACGTACATAGATATTTTTTATTATACATAGAAAATACCCAGAACACCCGAAATAAATATTTGCAGATCGTACAAACATTTATCCCGAGGCGGGAATCGAACCCGCAACCTCCTGCGTCGCAGGCGGACATTCGCCCGCCGCGCCACATCGGTCGTCAAATCAGATTACCTTGAAAGTTACAAGTGTCGAAAGATTTAGTACCTACTAAATCCTGTAACGCTTGTAACTTTCAAGGTAATCCGATTTTACTGTAGAATATAGGGTAACGTACCTAGATAACGGCAAGATAATTCAGTATCAAACTTAACTTCGGACGCACGTTAATAAATAGTAGACATTAAACACTTACAGCGTTTGTATGGACAACGTACCGACTAGTGTAGCCTTAAGCAAAGAAAAACCATTGATGATACTAAGTAATGGAAATATGTTTTCAAACGTAATTCCCAGCTTCACGGTAAGTAATATTGACATCCCTCAATGTTGACATAGTTATACATTTCAAGACCTTACAAAATTAAATCATGGCTGATTGAGTAATGCAGTTGATTCCCACGAAAACTGAAAGTTTCTTCACTCATCGCCCACGTTATGACCCTAATAAACTGACATTGACGTTAGCAGTCCAGTTTTCGTAACACTTTGACAAGTGACAGAGCAAACATTCAAAGCTAATGGCGTTTTGAAAGATTCAGCCAGTATGGAAAACGTTCGCTAAATGAAAAAGTTTTAGGTCATGATGATTCATCAACTACTGCAGACTAAACTATGTAGTACCTATAACATGATTTATTTTAAATGCACGCCCCGTTTCAGTTCAAAACATCAAATTGTGTGGGTGAGAGAAAGAGAGTTCACGAGTTGAATCCCCATAGATGGTAGATATCGTCTCAGATATTTGTACCAGGTTTCTACTCAAGATGTCTAATTTAGATTGTATCTGATAGATTATAGATTAATATGTAGTAAGATAGCAATTTTGCTTTACCTATAAAAGCTATTTATAATATATAAACCGAACAAGAAGTTTGTCTCTGGTACAAACCTATTAAAAAAATTATATCTGTCAAATCATACCGTTCATTGTTCTATTCTTATTTTGAATCATGCCGTTCATTATTTATTTAATTCTTTATTCAAATACTCTGACTGAAAAAAACATGTATTCTAATTTTAAATTTCAAACCATGCAGTTCTTTCTTTTTTCAAACTCTAATTTTGACATGTTGGTAATTAAGTTACCTTGATAGTGGATTCCGGTAGTTGCAACTGTGCTGCCAGCTCGCACCGCCGCGGTCGTGACACATAATTCTCCTTCATAAACTCCTTCTCAAGTCTTGCAAGCTGTTCCCTCGTGAAGGCTGTGCGATACCTCCTAGAATAAAAAAACATAACTTAGATTTTCTGATTACTTTTACGGACCTTGGACACTGTGTTGTAATTGTAACACAAAATACAGGGTGAATTTTTGGGACGGTCCAGTAAGGGCAGGTACCTTAACCGTTATAGTTACAGGAAAACGTTTTTAGAAGACTATCCTTAAATTTTTAAGATATTCTGAACTGCATTCACAGATTTTGGAAAAAATGTAGTCGGCAATAAAATTGATAATACACAAAACTTTTTTTTTTATGCCAATCGATCCTGTTTCTTATAAGGATCAAAAGTTTCTGCTGGTCTGACTGAGGTTTGAGTACTAGAATTGTCAGAAATTGCGAAAAATCTTTTCCATACATTTCGGTAAAAGAGTCAAACAAATGGCTTTAAAAATAATAATAATAAATATTTGGGAACATTTTTACACAACCTCATCTAGCCCTACCAAAATGACTTTGTATCGTCTCTACCATAAAACATTGACTAATTAAAAAGATAATTCTACGCGCCTCATTAATAAAAGACCTTTCTTGTTATCTCTATACCTATATTAGTTTTAATTTTGGACTTTTATCTTATTTTATTGCCATAATAATTATTGCTCATTTAACATTGCCGCGCAGGCCTGGTTCGTTAGAAACGTGCTTTATAATACACTTCTCTGCGTCCATCAACCCGAAGTAAGCTTCATGTGGCTGTATTGTCACCATTCGAACCGGAACACGCTACGCTGCTTGGCGGCAGGAATAAACATGGTGGTAGCAATTCCCTGGACGAGCCCTTCACTAAGAGCTCTACTACTACTAAAAACACAACGCTTCGCTCGCTCAGTCAATTAACCTGTCAGTAGGTACTACGTAGGTACTAAGCCATATTGCCTCAAGGTATTGTCTAAAAGTCGGCTTACTTTTTAGTTGGTTCGATTCCCAGGTGAGACAAGCATTTTTTAGAAGATCTTTGAATACGATTTTGTTTCTTTTTAAAAATAAATCAAATCAAAGCATTTATTGCATGAGATACATGGTAGAAAGGTGGTATTGTATAATTGCGAGTATCAATGTATTCTGCCGTATCAGGCGTGCAAGGAATAAAGGAATCTTTCTTTTCAGTAAAATGAGCTAGCTAAATGATTTAAGTTAGTTCCCCTCTAGGGCCCATAGATTTTTTCCACCCTGTATATAATACTAGGTAATTAAGTTATTTACCTGATATTAGGGTCTGGAGCGGAACCAGAGTTGGTCATCTGTTCCGACTGAGGACTGAGGGATTCTGAGGACAAAGAACATTTATTTATCATCAAGAATTAATCATACAAAAAAAAGCATTATTTTATACTAGCGGCCGCTCGCAGCTTCGCTCGCGTGGCAGTTTTTTCCCGTTCCCGTTATTTTTTCGGGATAAAAAGTAGCCTATATGTTAAACCAGGTTGCAATCTATGATTATTCCAAATTTTATTCAAATCGGTCCACTGGTTAGAGCGTGAAAGAGTAACAAACATCCATCCATCCATCCATCCATCCATACTTACAAACTTTCGCGTTTATAATATTAGTAGGATAACGTTTAAATCTATATAATATTAGAAAAACTAAATGTTTAACGGCTTCAATCCCTAGCTACGGTAGATATCCCTTCAGATCTCTTAGTACCAAGAAGCTCGAGGTTATTAAGCATGTCTAAAGAGTAGTCAGGGGTACGTCCAGATAGTACACTTGATACACCTACATTTTGCAGTAGTTTGTATTCCATACGTGACAGGTTGCAAACCCATCGCCGCTGCTAGAGTACTAACTGGTTTCCTCACGATGATTTTCTTCACCGTTTAAGAACACTAGCATAGCAAAAAAAATATAATATGTTAATATTTTAAATATTTCATGCATTGGTAATGCTGCGCATTTTTTTATATTTGTGGACATTTTTGCACAACATCGTCTAACCCCAGGCTAAGCATAGCTTGTAGGTACTATGAGAACCGGATGACTAATAAAATACTTATATACCTACTTTTTTTGTAAATACATTCTTAGATTACAGTATATTAGTTTCTAGATATGTCGTTCTTATCACTATTCTCATTTAAATAGATAATCATTTCCTCCAGAGACGTTTAAAATTAGTTTAAACTGTTTTTAATTAGTTTAAACCGCTTTTAAGTACCGATAATCTCTATAGCTACTGCTTAGCCTCTTAAAGGGTTAGAAGTGCGCATACGCACTTGAGAGCTTTTGAAAACCACGCCGTATCTTAATAACTGTTGTCTAGTCTCCTTATGCGCTCATAAAAGAAAGCCGACTGATTATATCTTGAATTGACTTGTCGTAAAAAGAGCCATGTCCCAAACTGGTAACATAGACACTATCGTTTATTCTGTGCTCTAGGTGCTAATTGCACGCACCAAAAGTTTCAAAAGGAACACATTAACACAAAACAAACACAAATAAGCATTGTCTAATTATATATTTTCCCATACATTGTTACAAAGATACCGAAAACTAAAAAAAAACTGAACGCATCTTTACAAATCTGATTAGATTGAAGTGGTTCTAAATTTAAAAAGGCCGCGGTTTGTTGACACGACTGTGGAACGCTTTCAAGTTAATTTTCATTGTCTGTGGTCTTAATGGCGGCGTGATTGAGATGTTCACTTCCATTATAAAACGTTTCAGGTAGAATGAATGGTTAAAAACTAAAATAATAATGATCTTATTATATGCGATCAAAAAACATTAGTTTGTTTTAATAAACGAACATTTGCTCTCAACTTCTCAAGCATAAATAAATAAATGAATAATGTTGGACAATCCACACAGCATCATCTAGCCCCAAGCTAAGCAGAGCTTGTGTTATGATCATACATCATGAAAACCAAGCCGTAAGTTTCTTGCCGGTTCTTCTAGGCTTGGTCGCGAGGAACTGGCGCTTAGATTCACCTAGATTTAAGACGTTTCAAGATGATCCCTGCGGATATTACTGAATAAATGATTTTTGACTTTGACTTCGACTTTGATGAGTACTAGATGACTGATATACATAATACATAACATTACATACACAGATATTTTTATTATACATAGAAAATACTCAGAACACCCGGAATAAATATTTGCAGACCGTACAAACATTTATCCCAATCCGGAAATCGAACCCGCAACCTCCTGCGTCGTAAGCAGACATTCGCCCGCCGCGCCATATCGGTTGTCGATTTGCTCTCAACTTCTCAAGCATGAACATGTTTTACATTTATGTTGAAAAAAGATTCGCAATATCAATGAGCCCTCGTTATAGAAAATTTATCACGCATTAAGTGCTCCACGACGTTTTTTCGATCGCGCTAGTGGCGTCTGCACCACTTGAGTCGTTCCCATGCTGGGTGGCGACAGAACACTCAAAACTCAATTTGCCAAGTCTAGCCGCGCTTCCGTATCAAACTTGTCTATGGTCACCAGCTGCGCTTTGACTCGTGCATTCAAAAAAAGAAATTAAAAAGTTCCGAAATAGCTTCCGTTCTTATTTCAAACGGAAGATGAGTGACTTGAAAACGGTTTTAATATTTTTCTTTATTCGAAAATAATGAGTAAGTAATGGAAACTTTTTGTAGAAGCATTTTAAATTTAGAATGGTTTTAAAAATCGCTAAACAATTATGATACATTTTTTTTTATACAATTTGCTGATGGAATAAGCATATGGCCCACCTGATGTTGAGTGATTACCATCGCCTATACCAAAGCACTGCCTTGTCAGTTACGTTCGTTAGGAACATAACCTACAATTCACTGCTTGGCGGTAGAAATAGGCATGGTAGTAGTACTTCCCCGGACGAGCCCTTCACTAAGTGCTCTATACTACTACAAGACTACTACTAACTTAAACCTAGCAACCTAATACAACCTAATTATTTTAAAAACTATTATTATACGTTTTTGAAGATATCTACGATTTTTGATTATCTACATAAGTATACTTAACTGATAAGCTTCTAAAAGTACCAAAGATCGTGTCATCCTAGTTCGAAATAATTTCGAAACGTTTCGACCGTGTCTTTGTTTCAAAATGCATGTTAATTTTCAAAGTAAACAGTACTTGGAACACAGTCGTAATGCATAAAGGCTCAGTTACCTACCTACTATTGTTTAAGGAAAAGCTTTGGAAGGACCGCCTTTTAATGCGCATATTCTACCCTCATAATTTAATTCACTATTTCTTCGCAGTTGGGTTTTTTTATTGTGGCTTCAACCCCCCCAGTATCTATATCTTTTTCGGCCTATATCTAGGTGTTATAAGACTAATACATGCACATGAGAGTAGTGAACATAGTCCACGTTCTTAACGTATGTGACCTACGAGACACAGGTATTTGCCTATTTTATATTTACAATGATTTCCGCAAGGTCGCGTGAATAATTTCCTATCATTTTATTTACTTCTGAATTATAAAATAAATTAATAATTATACTACCGTATCGTATAGATTATCTATTCAGTTCATAAAATTATATATAATTTGTTACCTACCTGTAAACTGACTACCTGTAAACTGACTACCTATAAACACACGACATAGTTATCAAAATGACACATACAAATAAATATCAAAATCAAACATCAAAATTTCCTTGAATATTTCACGACATATAATTTTGTGACATGCGAGCATTGTGTGTTTTTTTAGATTATTACTTGAGAAAAAACTAATATTTTTGCTTAAACTGCAAAGATGAATTTCGGAATAAATAATATCTTGGTTTAGTATAATTAAAAAAAAATACGAACTCTTTATTAAACTCTCCTTGGTAGGTACAGTCAGCTGCACTAGAATGTATACAATTCGTAACTTACAAAAAGGTTTTACAGCGTTACAGTTACTATTTACAGGACAAAAATTCAGAAAATAAGTGAATTTATCAGCTTATTTCACGATTTTAGAGTTTTCACTGTTTGAGAGTTTACTATAATAATAATAATAATGTTGGACAATCCACACAGCATCATCTAGCCCCAAGCTAAGCAGAGCTTGTGTTATGGGTACTAGATGACTGATATACTTAATACAATACATTACATATATAGATAATTTTTATTATACATAGAAACACCCAGAACACCCGGAATAAATATTTGCAGATCGTACAAACATTTATCCCAAGGCGGGAATCGAACCCGCAACCTCTGCGTCGCAGGCGGACATTCGCCCGCCGCGCCACATCGGTCGTCAAACTATAAGGTTATGATACCGTTTCGAAAGTTACGAATTGTATACATTATAGTGCAGCTGACTGTACCTCTACCAACACACTATTGAGTTTTGAAACGGAACGTGGAATGTTATTTAGCACTTATTTACAAGTCGCTATCTTCATCATTTGTCCGATAAATGATCGGTCAAAGTGATGTAAAGTGTTTTTACATCATTTTCAAGAAAACTAGTTTTTAACGACGTCTTCTATTCTTGCGCGGGAAAAGAGATCAAAGACAAAAATCATACAGATAAAATAAACCCAAGATATTCTTTTTTTAAAACTTTCGTACAGAACAATCTAGTCCAAGGAGGATATAATGATGACGACCGATGTGGCGCGGCGGGCGAATGTCCGCCTGCGACGCAGAGGTTGCGGGTTCGATTCCCGCCTTGGGATCAATGTTTATACGATCTGCAAATATTTATTCCGGGTGTTCTGGGTGTTTCTATGTATAATAAAAATTATCTATATATGTAATGTATTGTATTATGTATATCAGTCATCTAGTACCCATAACACAAGCTCTGCTTAGCTTGGGGCTAGATGATGCTGTGTGTATTGTCAAAAAAAAAAAAAAAAAAAAATGCTAAACGTATTATCTACCAGTTATCTTTGTCGTGTTGTACAAGATGTGTGGTGTGTTTCTATAAAATAAAATAAAACTCATATTTTTTTAAGTTTTTTATGCGATTGCCTGGCAGACGAGCAGACGGACCACCTGATAGGAAATAGTCATCGTCGGTCATAGACACTTGTAACACTAGAGGCGATTCAAATGCGATGCTGGCCTTTCAGGCAAAAATAAAACCGTTTTTAAAGGTCATGTCATGTTGAAATTCTGATAAAAATAAAGTTAAAAACGAATGGTTGTATAAAACCAGCCAGCCAGATGGTAAACCTAAAGAAATCAACTAAGAAGAAATAAACTGATTCATAAGTCTAATAAAACCCCAGTAAAACAAAACTGCAACCGATACCAACAGCTAACCTGACAGGTGTTGCAAAACTGACCCCTGGATACCACAATTAATAGTGGTCAATTTGGCCAATAGCCCTTGTAACAACCGATCTATACATTAAACGGCATTATCGAGAATTGCTTTACCACCCTCATTCACCCCACACACGGTCCGGCACGCGTCAATAATTGTATTGTCGTAAATGGCTGCTTTTAATACGTTTATTGTCTATGACACGGTGTTCGATCGTTCCGCCGATTTGAAATTAGAACGTTCAATTTTTCTTATAGTGGCTAATTTTTCTTACACTGACGATTCAGTATGGTGAATAGGTAAGGTTCAGTTCGCGCGTGGTATCAAAATAATGGATTAAATAGTGGCGATCCACTATTAATTCCTATTTTACGTCAAATTGCGTCCATTTAGACTAAACTTTATATATTTTTTTGATGTTCTCAATTTCAACTACTGCGCAAACGATCTTTCATATTTGAAATAATATCAATATTGTTTTTTTTTATCTTTCAAAATTGTAAATTACCTTTGGCTTGTTTAACCTCAGATTAATATCTAGTCAAAATATTCAACCCATACTGAATAAATAAAAATAAACAAATCATTGAACTCAGTAACTAAACTAATAACAACATTTAAAATATGTTGCAACATTGCAAGTATAATCCCCTCGAAATTGACAGTAGCAAACAAAAGTGATCATAAACAACGCATAAAACCCTTTATAATACAAGATTAACATTCAATTATTCATGAATATAAGACATTAGCGCATTGTAACAAATTCCATCTCCCTGACTTAAAACAATTTAGGTACACATCCGACCAATTATCCAATAGAAACTCAATTACTGTGTCATCCCTCTCCCCAACACAATTTTACGATAAAATCTACTAGTCGGCAAAGTAATGAAGATAAATATCTCACAGGGGAGTAGAGGCAATAAAAACAAAATCAGTTTAAGCTCAATTGACAAGACATATTACATGGGTGACCCCCGCGTTTATACTTTGATAGAAAAAAAGTTGAGCTGTCACTGTCACCGCCCGCGCTTTTACACCTTCACAGACAATTGATTTGCTCGATTTGGCAATGACAGCTGCGGTTGGCCAATTAATTTTGACGTTAATTAGTGTTTAGTTCGCGAGGATTTATTGCTTTTAGTTAAATGTCCATTTGACGTGCTAATTGATTGGCATTGGCTAATTTTGCTATTGCTCATCAATGTATTTAGTAAAAATACGTATTCAATAGTAATTACTGTGTTTCTAAGCTTTTTTAGTAGTATTTGCGTTTCCAAATTCAAAAATATCTATAAAAGTTGTTGATATTCTTTCTCTATGATAATTTTGAACGTGGATTCCATTGGAAATTTAAAAAAAGAACAGTCATAGAGCAGGTAATTACAGAACGGATATTTGTAAGCAAAAACCTACCTAACGGTACAGTCGATTACATAAACCCTAATAAAACTATTCTAGCCTCACCGACAATGAAATCACTTACGGTACTAAACGATTTTAATATTTTTATTGACCACCAACAAAGGGTCGGCAGATTTCAAAGTAGTTGTAAAAAGGTTTAATTTCCTTAAACAATCTAACAACAACCTATAAATAGATATCCGACCTTACGTTCTAGCAAATACAGTTGGTAATCATTCGGAAGAAATAGATGTTAGTAACTGCTTTGAATTACCTGCAAATCTGTTAAGTTTTTGTTTATATTTCGTGTTGTACTGTTAGGCGGTAACTTTGAAAGCCAGTTTTTATAAAGTTATGGTTGTGATAATTATTTGCGAATCGTTTTATCGCTTTATTTGAATTTCCTGAGTTGAATAACTTGTTTAATTTAATAATCTGCATTAATTTGCGTTGAATACTTATTTTATCTTTAATAATTATTTAAGGTTACTCATTATTTCTAAAAATGATTAATAAAAGAAAAGCATGACTTAATTCCTTTAATCTCCAAGTTTGATAGAAATCCCTTTAAATCTTAAGTCCCAAGTACTCGAGATTCTTTAAGGATGCCTAATGGCGGTAATCAGAGGTACGTCCCAATATTATATTTGATTGCAGTTAGTTGGTATTCTATACGTGACAGATTGCGAGCCTATCGCTGCTGCTAGAATACTAATTTAATAGGAACGCATAATTTTTCTGATTTGTTTTAAAAATCTGAATAATTATCTAGATAACAAAATAAGATATACGAAAAGTTACTAGAGTTACTAAAGTACGGTTAGATATTCAATCAAATGTTTTTAATAATGATTGTAGTAAAAAAACCATTTCACTTAAGGCTAGTGTAATAAATCCCGTATAGATGATTTTACCTTTAACCTTCGTATTTTGGTTATATTATGTCGCACGTTGAAAACAAAAGTGACACTATCCAAAATTTGGCGGTATTGAGTTACAGCGACCTTTGAAATCTACGGAAAAAACTACGTCATCTCCAAAGATCCGTTTCCTTATAGCTCACTTAGACGCCCCTAGACGTCACCATGTGTCACTTCATACTTTAAGGTTTTGAGCTGGTTTGTTAAACAAAAACCGACATTAAACCAGTTTGTGCCCGGACACCGGCGATAACTGTTCGTGGGGTAAGTGAAAAAGTGTCATATTTTGTGTAGTGTCAGTAAGTCTAAGGGCCTTAAGCAAAATAATACTTGTCAGTTTAAGAAGAAAAGTGGCACTATGCTTGATCTTTTTTGAAATTTAAGGCACTACGCAAAATAACACTTGATAATGTTAGAGCAAAAGTGGCACTTTACTGAACATTTTTTTAAATTAATTTTTGCTGCCATATCTACCGAATAATTTAATTAAAATCAACTAAAATGTGATGAAATAATATCTGAACTATTATTTAAAACCACAACAGTACGTCGTTCTCAATTTATAGTCGAGTTATTGATCCCAGAAAAATTAGAAAAACTTTAAATGGCCATACTGAAAAATTTAGTTTTTTGTTAAGTGTCACCTTTGTTTTCAAGGTGCGATGTGTTTTAAACCAAAAACTAAGTAGGTGCTGTAATATATGCGGCGGTTGGGTTTATGCTAAATTTAGTAAACATAAAACCTACATAGATGGTTAGAGTTCTTGGCGTTTTTTGGTAGATAAAATGCTCATGTAAAAGAATTGTAATACATCTGTTGATAAAACATAATAAAGAAGTAAACATTTATTAAATTAAATTCAAACGAAACAAAAAACTACCAGTGTTTGAATATATACTTGGGTACCTAGTTTATTACTTTTAAATTATGTAATTAACTGTACCAAAAATAATATAGAAAAATAAAAATTATCGCATACCTTTACTCTTTGGCGAAGACGGCGGCGTATTATCACAATACTGTTTCATTAAATTAATCGAAATAGGATCTCGGATTTTACTGTCCAAAGAAAAACTCCTAAAAGCCTCCATCTTAAACGCGATAAACACTCGCCGTAAACGAACGCGCGCGAAAGTAAACTGTCAATGTCAGTTCTGACAGTTCGTTTTCGTTGCACCAACGCCCGCCTACTGAAAATCCATAATGCGGTAACCAATAACGCTCCCGTTTTCCCTCCCCACCAATCAGGGCGGGGCTGATGATGCGGCGTCTCTTTCGCTCACGAGCTTTCATGGAGCTTATTCCTCCCTAATGAGGTAAGGCCGGTGACACAACGGAAGTTTCGGAATTTAAATTGGAATTTAGTTTTCATGGTATTTTTATTTTGGAGTTTTATGTCGATCTGATTGAGTTTTATATCTTTATACGAAAATTGATTCGCTTGTTATTTTTTTTTGTCTATAAATGATATTTTTACTTTACAATTATAAAGAATATGTATTACTATAAACTTTTTATAAATGTTACTCACGTATACGTAAATAACATTAGTTTATAATACAAAGATTGTGATCTATTTTATTCAATAAACATAAAGAAAGATAATTTATAAAATCTACTCGGCATAGCAGTGGCAAAAAGAACGTATAACAAGGTTTTAGAGGTTCGTATAGATTGTAAAGTTCGTTGACTACACAGCCTTATTTAATCATGGCCGTTCATTTCAGTTTAATATTCTGCCGCACTGAACATCATGGTCCGTTATGAGTTGGCTGAGAGTTATTAATACGATAAAACTCGCATTACTTACACGGTATTGGTATAACCGTATAACTAGGCGTTATATCTTATGTTGTGTGTTCGTAAAAGAGTATTATTATTTTTATTTTTGTACTAACTACAAGAATGGTAAACCGTACCTTATTGTTATAATATAATTTTAATTTGTTATTTATGTGTATATTTAATGCATGCAACCTGTACTAGGTATATTCTTTTCACTCTCTCATGTTCTTTTTTACTGAGTGTTTTTCTCTTTTTAACTTATATTTACATTATTATCAATGAATTACTATTATGCCTCTTGTGGATATTGTATTATTATGGTTTCCGCGTCTGTCGTACCAATAATAATTATTGTTACCAAGCATTGTTTTGTTGATTGGTTGAACTTCACTCACATAGAGTGAATGTTGAACACTCATGTATGGAAAACATGAAAAGACCTTAAAATACTTTTTTCGTGTTAATAAAGGAATTGTGATTAATAAATGTTTTCGAATGGTAGTACAAAAAATAAGATGTCTGGCAACCTGATGGACCGACGACATTGCTAGGATCGAGTGAATTCGGTAGATGAAATTGACATAAATTCGTTTTTCCTGCGTAAATTTATTTAATTACATTTAATTTAAACGGTTACCAATTACATTAATTAAATTAGTAACGACTCGAAAAACAAAAATAGAAAGACAAAAAAATACAAAAATCAATAGGTCATTGGGTAACAAAAAAAAACGTAAACGTAAATGTACGTATAATAGAGGTCTATGCCCACCAATGTATTTCTTAAGACTAATGCTAAATTAAAAATAAATTTGTTGAATTGCCTGTCGAATGAATAAGGCCACATGTGGAAATATTGATTAGTGCAATATGGAACAACCTATTACTTAACGTAATGATAAATGGCTAAGACAGATGAAGATAATGGCTTAATGCTATTATAGACGTTTAGAATTAGCACTTATGAACCAGTGGGTGTTGAAGGCTGATTAGGTGTAAGTAGGCATATTTTTTTCTGTATGATTGAGTTATAACTTATAGTTTTGGTGAAGTTGAGTATTTTTAGTAAATGGACATCATAGAGTTGATCATATTTGTTAAGTCAGTTTTGTTTTCAAGTCAGTCCAGTAGTTTCGTAGCCTATTTCGTAACCAAACAAATAAACACTGAAATCTTTTCCTTTATAATATTTATATCTTGTGTGTGTATGATAATTCTGAATAAATACTATGATTATGTCATGCGTTGAGAAAAACGACAGAGTTGTAGGTACCTTACTGTGTCTAAATAAATTATAACTTAAAAACAATTTGCGTTTTTTTATTCAAAATAGACTTAAGCCCTTCATAATTTAGAATAACCGTGACGCCTTCGAAGAACCATTACGTATTCACCAAAAATGTGGAAGCAATAAAGTTAAAACTAAAGAAACACAATATTTTTGTAAATAAAAGAGAAATTCCCGTCGACATTCACAATGTGGCCACAATGCTCCACTCTATAATTGAGCAAAGACAAAAGCTCTGTGTACCAACAACCTTACAAAAGGAAACGGCTTTTGTCTATGGGTAGGCTTTTGGCGGTAAAACTGACAGACATCACGCTGTGACAAGATGGCGGACAAAGGTAGGTTTTCAGTCAACGGTAGCAATTCGCTGTGGGGTATAAAATGCTACCGTTTTGAGACAATCTTTCTAAATTAAGCGTTAAGTAACTTTCTTTGAATTTCGTTCGTTGTTGATAAATAAAGATCCTCGTAAAAATTCTTTTTGATTTATAACATGTTACTTTAAAATAAGACACGATATATTCTGAAATAGAGAAATATACCCAAATTTGTGTCTTACTTTTTTATAAATTATTTTATATCACATTTTAGCGTTTAACTCGAGTTCGCTCAAAATTATAGTACCTACCAGTTAAGTTCTTTTATACTATTTCCCGATGGAACCAGCAGATGGTCCACCTGATAATAAGTGGTCACTTATAACAAAACATAGCCTCGGAAGTCATGTTCGTTAGAAACGTGCCCTAAGATGCACTGCTCCGCGTCCATCTACCTGAGGTATAAACTGAACTTATTGTATGAACTGAAACATAGCAAGCTGCTTGGCGGCAGGAATAGGCATGACGGTAGTAGGTACTTCCCTAGACGAGCCCTTCACTAAGAGCTCTACTGCTGTAAAGAGATACCTACTAAGTATTGACAAGTCCAGTATACTTTTGAAGTTGTATAGTTAAACTACTATCAGTAGTATTATACAGTATCAGTATTATACATAATTTACATTATTATTATTTTGCAACAGGATCATACAAAATAACGGTAGGAACCAAGCCGTAAGTTTCTTGCCGGTTCTTCTAGGCTTGGTCGCGAGGAACTGGCGCTTAGATTCACCTAGATTTAAGACGTTTCAAGATGATCCCTCAGGATTTTACTAAATAAATGCTTTTTAACTTTGACTTTAACTATCAGTATCATAAAAAAACCCTTTCACAAAGTTTGAAATTCTATTAACTAATTTAATAATTTCATCCCTTCTTTAAATCCCAAATATTATGATGATAATCTACTGTTAAATACAAATACAACACAGGTAGTTAAAATACCCTATAAAAAATACAAAGGGTGCGACAACTGTGCCCCTAACAAATACACCCTTAAACTAATACCGCTAATACCTTATTTAGAAAGCAATATGGGGCTCAATTTAATTGTTTAAGTACACAAATATTTGTAGCGATTAGGAAGTTGTGTTTTTTGTTATTTTAAGTACAGTTACAGTAGGTAGTAAGTATTAGTAGACTTTACATTTGATTTGTATCTTTTTATAATAATCTACTTATCGAACAATGAACAAAATATCAACAGAAATATATAATACCTACTTACACGTCAAACTTATATGAAAATACTAGCGGCCGCTCGCAGCTTCGCCCGCGTGGCAGCTTTGTTCCTGTTCCCGTTATTTTTTCGGAATAAGAAGTAACCTATATGTTAATCCAAGTTATAATCTATGTTTGTTCCGAATTTCATCCAAATTGGTCTACTGGTTAGAGCGTGAAAAAGTAACAAACATCAATCCATCTATACTTACAAACTTTTGCGTTTATAATATTAGTAGGATGAATGTAGACTTGTATTACGGGTCTCATGTAAAATGAGTACATTATAATTGTTTTAAAAAGTCTATTTTAAAACAACATATTTTTATTCAATACCATATTGTAATGAAAAAAATTGTCTTTGTTATGTGTCACATGACCTATCTGGTTCCTACAAGCCGCTCAATATCAGTTGAGCCAATTACTTAATTTTATTCAATAATTCTTATCATAAAAACGCTGAAGGCATACCAATTGTTTGTCACTAATTTCTGAAAGAAAGACCAAAACTAAATGACCACTATTTAGGCCATTTTCTAACAGTCCTCATCATAAAACGTAAGAACCTATTTGTATTCGTAACTTCCTCAAAGAGACCGACGGAGAATACCGGGATCACGAAAGATAACTGACAAAAGCAAAATTACAGTTTAATAACTGCCATTAGTTTACTGCTTGTAATAATAGTATTATCATAAATATTGACGACCGATTTGGAGCGGCGGGCAAATAGAATAGAAAATATTTATTCTCACCACACAAATACAAAGAACACAAAGTAGATATAAAACTAAAAGGAAAGTGGCGAAAAAAGGCATCCACTCAGCATATGCCAAGAAGCGCAATGTCAAATGTCCGCTTCTCTGTTTGAGTGTCATTGTGTATTACACAATGTACCTAAGTATTCAAAAATTATGTATTCTATTAATTAGCTAGTCCCCATAGTACCTATATAAGCTTTTTTTTTGGGGCTAGAGAGTGTAAAACATCAAACATAATCATTTTCCAAAATAAGGTATAGTTTTGTAGACAGTAATTCAAAACAAAAAATATAGTTTTAATAATAAAATGCCGATTGGTTTTAAATAGGTATACTAAATTTTTGTGCTAGAAACTTATTTTATGTATAAATATATTTTAGCTACGATTAAATGTATTTTTTTACACTTTGTGTACCAACGTCTCAAACGTTCTTATTTCAAAAACTTAAGCTATACTACAGAAAGAAAGAAACGAAAGAAAGAATATAGTTGGTTGTCTATTATTTAAAAATAGAATAAAGATCTTACCATGTGGCCTGTCATCAACTCCGTCGCTATCAACTTCACTCCTCACACTCCCAGGACTGGCCCTCTTTAAATCCTCTTGCGGCCCCTCATTAAATCCTCTTTTATCATACGACATGAAAAACGGAAAATTCGGCACGCGATTTTGTTGAAAATAATAACCCATTTTCCCCTCTCTTACTTTCACCTCTTCGTCTTCCGAATGTTCCGTGGAAAAATCTTGAGTGATTGTATTCTCAATATCGATTTCCGGCGATCTCCTATGATCATTTAGTCCAACAATCGATTCTATCGAGAAGTTATTATTCTTTGACAGTTTTGTCTGCATTTTGCTTTCGGTATCCATTTAAAAAAAACACAGCACACGCGCGCGCAATTCGTATTTGGAACGTTCGAATGTCAGATTTGAACTGAGAATTCGAGTTCGGTTTTCGAATGATGTGGCGGTCCGGCCACGCCTCTAACTGGGGAGGTATCGTCTCCTTTGTCACAAAATCCAACCGAATCTCAACCCTACCCCATCATTTTAAAGTATAGAATATCTCGCACGTTCAATAAGGTTAAGTCAATACAACTTCGAGCAAACGATTTCAAACCCTAACCCTTTGTAATAAAGGTTTTCAGGTTGAATATTGAAATAATGTGCTAATAATTTGGTTATTATGGTACAAAATGTCCTTAGTATAGATAAACACGTATTACCTATGGTTTCCCGGTTCTAAGGTTTTAGAATAGGCTTTTATCTTAACTATCTCTTATCTTAGACACAGTTAAGCTAGCGATCAAACCTATCTATTTAATATGTGTTATAATTAAAACTTTAAAACATGCGTAGCACCGTAGCAGAGCGTAGAGGGTCTACGCGCCGTAGATTTATCGTAGCACATACGTAGCATGGGTACTACACTGATGAAAGAAGGAATAAAAGAGAGGTAGTAGCTTCTTGAAGTAATACTTCTAATGCGACTTTCAACAAGATTGCGTTAAACGTTTAACACTACCATGGAGGGAGTATGAAAGCATTGTTCTTTCTCTCATAACCAGTTTCGTATATTAAATAAGTTTTACTTCAGTCGTGTGGTCTAAAGCACACTCGTTTTTTTTTTGTGAAAGGCTCGTCCGGGTGCGTACTACCACCGTACTTATTCCTGCTAAGCAGTGACGCTCGCATTGCTGTGTTCCGGTTTGAAGGGTGTTGGTGATGGTAAAATTAGGTACAGGCATATGTCAAAGTCAAAGTCAAAAACAAAAACCATTTATTATTTATTCAGTAATATCCGCAATGATCATCTTGAAACGTCTTAAATCTAAGTGAATCTAAGCGCCAGTTCCTCGCGACCAAGCCTACCAAGAACCGGCAAGAAACTTACGGCTTGGTTCCTACCGTTTTTTTGTATGATCCTGTTACAAAGTAATAATAATGTAAATAATGAAACTCCAGTGTGGTGCCAATCTAACTCAATAAGGTGATTGCAAAACAGAAAACATGTTAACATGAGGCTTAACACCTGCCTCAGGTTGATAGACGCAAGGTAGTGAATAGTAGGGCACCTACTTAAGTTGGGACTTACCTTTCAGGCTTAGGTATATATAGGTATATACCATCAAAAACATAACTTACAGCAAACCTTTAAAACCATTAATAATAATAATAATAATGAAGACCGATGTGGCGCGGCGGGCGAATGTCCGCCTGCGACGCAGGAGGTTGCGGGTTCGATTCCCGCCTTGGGATAAATGTTTGTACGATCTGCAAATATTTATTCCGGGTGTTCTGGGTGTTTTCTATGTATTATAAAAAAATAAATATGTATGTAATGTATTGTATCGAGTATATCAGTTATCTAGTACCCATAACACAAGCTCTGCTTAGCTTGGGGCTAGATGATGCTGTGTGGCTTGTCCAGCATTATTATTATTATGTGTATGAGAGACTTGTTCAGTATTTGAGTAAGTAAATCAAGTACAATGATAGCACAGGAAGTAATTAATATTTTATATGTAAATGTAGAAATTTTTGGACATTGTTAGGCATGGTGGTACCGTGGTAGTACTTCCACGGACGAGCCCTTCACTAAAAGCTCTACTACTTAGCTTCTGAGCTTGTTTGTAGGTACCACATACGTCCAGGCTTTCTACTGCAAGCATCCATCATTCATTTTTTTGTATCAAGATATCAAATCAATATATTTGTAAATTATTACAGACTTGCAGTGTTTTTTTACAACTTGTTTCTGTCTGAGCTCAATTATAATGTATAGGTACTTAGACTATAAAAATTACCATAACGACATCTATCGACGAGTAGCTACAAAGCTAAGTGCTGCTATCTAGTTGCTAGTATATCTACGCAGGAGACCTGCTTGTTTACAAATTAGATACATAGATGGCGCTGTATCAAACTAGGGATTGATGGTTTCAAAAGCCGTGGTTAATAAAGTAGGCAGTAAAAATGACTGACGATTTATGCTTTAGTGATTTTATAAGTCGTTTGATCTTCAATCAATGATACCTCTTGATCGAAGCGTTTGATCACCCATTGGTTACCTACTTTTAGGCATGATAAAGTGTTATGGGGAAAAATTTAATATAACATACTAACGGCCGCAGTTTCGCCCGCGTTGCTGTTTTTTCCCGTTCCCATTTCTTTTTCGGGATAAAAAGTAACGTATATGTTAATCCAGGTTACAATCTATATTTGTTTCAAATTTCATCCAAATCGGTTCAATGGTTAGAGCTTGAAAGAGTAATAAACATCCATCCATCCATACTTACAAACTTTCGCGTTTATAATATTAGTAGGATAGTTAGTATGTGATCTAGTGGAACACTGGTAGTCTAGTAGGAGCGGCCGCCTTCTCATTCAAAGGTCGTAAGTTCGAATTCAGTCGTAACCAGTCATACCAATAGATTTTTCTATTCGAAAAATGTATGTAAATCTGCAATGAAAACATCGAAAGGAACCAGTTAGTATAACAGCGGCGATGGGCTTGCAACTTATCACGTATAGAATACTAACTACTGAAAACTGTGGGAATGCGCCTATGTAATATTTGGACGTACCTCTGACTACACCTAAGACATCCTTCAAGAATCCTGATACTACTTAGGCCTAAGAAATCTACGGGTATGTCTACCGTGCCTAAGGATAAAGTCCATGATGCTGTTTATATTTGCAAAAAAGCGATTAGGTACCCCGCATTTTCGTTGCCTATTATCTATCAGTTGACATTGACATACATTATTTGGCATTCTACAGTTGTTACAGTTCTTGAGTCATTTTGTTAAATTTTAGTTTGTAGTGTGCTGTGAGGCTGTGAGGAGGTTGCGGGTTCGATTCCCGCCTTGGGATAAATGTTTGTACGATCTGCAAATATTTCTTCCGGGTGTTCTGGGTATTTTTTATGTATAATAAAAATATCTATGTATGTAATGTATTGTATTAAGTATATCAGTCATCTGGTACCTATAACACAAGCTCTGCTTAGCTTGGGGCTAGATAATGCTGTGTGGATTGTCCAGCATTATTATGATTATTAATATTATTAATCTATCTATCTGTACCAATTAAATCTCATATAAAATCTGGCCTCATAGTTCAAAGCTATGAGGCGAGAGCTACTACTCTGCTTTCTGTGTTGTAGGCCGTGGGTTCGATCCCCACCGAGAACAAACACGCGAAAAAGAAATCGACCCTTTTTCCGTTTTTCCGTGTTTTCAGCATCAATATAAAATCAAATCAAAATCAAAAGTGTTTATTTGAAACTAGTAAAACTAAATATAAACTTACAACTAACGTCTAACACATTATAATTAATATATATATATATATATTTTAACTTATATAGGTACCTAGTATGTTTAGGTTTAAGGACTTGTTAAAATTTTTCCAGTAACAATATCGACAATACATCATAAAATAAACATAGGTACTTTAATCATCTTATATTTAAAACGCGTAAAAACAACAAAACATAAACAGCAATCTAAAGGAAATCGCGATCATCTGACCACCTTGTACTTAATATAAAAATCAGAATGCGATATGTCCTATATTTGAAAATGTCCGGAATGACCCAACCTAAAAGATTTGTGCAAAAAAGAACCTACATACATATTTTTATTTCGGTTTAACTTAATTCGATGGTATACTTGAATTTACCTTAACGATATAACTAATTACCTAATGTAGGTATAGGTAAGTTTGTATCAACATTAAGCTTAGAACCAAATGAATACGGTTGTTCGTTTTCTTACTTCGACCTTTATTTATTTGATTAATTGATGAACGCCTGCTGCACGCACGAAACAGTGTCACGTTCCGCCTGAGCCGCGCGCAGGAGGTTGCGGGTTCGATTCCCGCCTTAGAATAAATGTTTGTACGATCTGCACATATCTATTCCGGGTGTTCTGGGTATTTTCTATGTATAATAAAAAATATCTATGTACGTAATGTAATGTGTATTCAGTATATCAGTCATCTAGTACCCATAACACAAGTTCTGCTTAGCTTAGGGTTAGATGATGCTGTGTGGATTGTCCAGCATTATTATTATATTATTATGGAACCGTCGTCTCTAAAACGGATGTAAAAAGGGTATGAAGTTTTTATGAAAAAGATGATGTGGTCGACGGAGTAGCACGCTTGATACATAATTATGAACTTTTCTCGTAAAAACATCCACATTATACGTGACCGGAACAACAAACCACGGCAACAACTTGCATTCTGGGTCCTCGTGCAAGATATTAGCACCATATGTTGATTTGCCGCATCCAAACATGGCTTTATTCAATTCGTAGCGCCGAATCGTTACAGGCGGTATAAAAGAGTTGCAAAATAAAATACACCTTCATTTGAAATCGTAGTGATGTGGAAAACACATGCTTCCATTAAAAATACTTGTGACAATGATTTTTTCAAACTTTAAATAGCACTGAGTTAGGAAGTGATAGATTTGTTTATAGTTTACACTGTTAGTTTTTTGTTCAAACTAAAATGAGGTTTGATTAGAAAAATATAATGTTGTTAGATTGAATCAAGATTTTTTTAAGTCTGGAAAACATCGTACGCGGCGGTGTTCAATTATATTTAAATTCCTAAAAGTGATTTCTTAAAAAATGTGAGTGATATTCATACAGAAGAATTAATTTAGATTTATAAAACTTTACTGTGAAATTAATATTTGTTCTATAATGAGTTTTGTCGAAGAAGGTTGGGTTGTTTAAAGTCAGAAAAAAAATCTAAATTAACTAAAGAAGGTCTAAATATGGAGTCTAATTGGACTATCTACCCCCGTATGATGGGGCTTCGGTCCCCGAACCTAACGAACACAACAGGAAACCTGCAGGAGAACTTCGAGATTGACCTGGAAGACACCAACTGGATTCTGACATCTTCTTTTATCATCTTCACAATGCAAACTGGTGAGTTAATATATTCAAATTCCCTACAAAGAATTCCTAGAAATTTACCTTTTTTTTTATTTATGGATATTTTTACACAGCAGCGTATCAGCACAGGTATCGCTCGTCAATAGGATATATAGGTATTAAATATTTATGTAAAATAATGTGCATTCATGTTGTAAATAATATAAATAAAATTGTAGCTATTTTACTGTACTTTCATAAAAATTTATTTAGTAGTTTTTGCGTGAAAGAGTAACAAACATCCATACAAACTTTCAAAATAATATTAGTAAGATAAGATTATAAAAGCGAATGCCTAATCGTTTTTCAGCGCTTTTTAACATTTTATGCATTTTTTTACCTGTAGTAGGTACTATTGTTTTTATATCTTGATTAGTGTGTAAGGTATAGGGTACAATAAAGAATTTTCATTTATTATTCCAAGCATGTTATTACGAAAACAATAATAAATCCACCAGTTAATAAGACAGGCGTTGCTTAGTTTGGGGCTAGAAGGCGTTAAGTGGAATGTTTGAAACAGCAAATGAAAATCCTTACTAATATTTTGAACGCTAAAGTTTGTATGTAGAGATTTAGACTAAACTCTACACTTTTATAGCTTATACATCAGAATAACATAGGATACCTATACCAATTATAAGAATCTTTGTCCTGACTGACTGACTAACTGGGATATAGAATGCACAGCCAAAACCACAGGTCGTAGAGACTTGACATTTTCAGGGTATATTTGTCTTGGTGCGTAGAGGTGTACTAAGAAAAGAATTCCCGAAATTCAACCCCTAAGCGTGTACAGCGGGGGTTGAAGTTTGTATGAAAATAATTTCACGCAGGCAGGCAGGATATTGTGAGAGTTTTTCAAAATATAACAATAATGTGTTGTAAACTTAAGTCGGAAAAAACTAACCATGCGGACGAAGTTGCTAGTATGGAAACAAACTATCTTACATTTTATTTAAATAAGTAGACTAGGTAGATAGACGTACCTACTTTACTATTTACGACTTACAAACGTGACTTTAGGAAAAAATAACTACCTATTTTAATACAATAGATCCTAGAACGCTTAGTAGGTACATTGTACTTTTGAGCTCAGTTAGCAGGTGCCCTGTGCTGTAAGTTGTGGGTTCGATCTCTATCCAGGACAAACATTGTGCTAAACATAGATGTTTGTTCTGTCTATGATATATTGTATTCCAAGTTATGTATTTGCAAAAAATAGCCACAAATATGTAGGTAATAAATTTTTCTTTCCAACCTCTACATTCTATCAACATTAATATTAAACACTCTTCTCGTTAAATGACATTCTTCTCTTCGCATGACATGTCCATACTATACGCTAATCTATTGCTCCTCATCTTTTCAGTCACTGCCACCACTTTCAAACTTCCCCTAATAAAGATTTTTATATTATCCCAAAAATTATTTTTCTTGAGTAGGATTTGAACCCACGACCTTCCCCTCCTTTAATAAACTCGTTCCTTATCCATTCTCGTTACTCCACACATCCATCTCAACATTCCCATCTCTGCTGCATGTACCTACACTTCTTTCAACCCAACATTCTGGATCTATACAAAATGACAGGTCCTATCACGTGTTGTTGTTGTTTTTTTTTACTCTCTCCCTGGTTTCAGCTGAAAATCAGCGTTGAGTGGTAGTACACCCAACATTAATGCTGGGCTGAACACCATTTTAGCATAGGGACCTACTGCTGACACATGAGCCGATGGGATACATTTCTTTTTTCTATTTTACTAATGTTATGTAATAGAATCTGCCTACCTACCTGTTTATGAAGTCGGGCTTGTGTGTGTTTGCCTTTGCTAAATAATGTGAATTTGCCTATGCTAAATAAACGTATATTCTATTCTATTCTATTCTATTCTATCGCCGTTTTGTAAATTTTCCCCTTTAGCTTTAGAGGCACGGATGTTCCTGTAACCTATCGCCATTTTATCAATCCTGTAGTTTACATGCTCGTGGTAAATAAATACAAAAGTCGTTGGCCTTAACCTCCATTATAAGATAAATGTTACCCACCGCGGTAAGGATAATCAAGTTCAAATTGTAATACATTTTATCCTCAATTTTTTGAAGGCAAACCTGAAGATTGTTTACTTATATATTTAATACTTAGCTGTTACACGCAAATGCGTCCGAATGATGTTCATTGTGGGTTAAATCAGTTTAACCGTGAAAATGCAAGGCTGATATATTCTGCTGATTAGAAAGAATTATTATAGAAAGCCACGTTATGTGTGAATGTCATAAGTTATATGTATATGTATTACCCCAAAAAATTTAAAGTAAAAATGTCTACCGCCCAACGAAGTGGGCACGGTTCAGCTAGTTAAAGATATTTTTCTAAACTCTTGCTAAAGTAGGAACTTAAAAAAAGCAGAAACGAAAATAAAATTAAGAAAATGTTCGTTTGTTTGTTTGTACACGCATCATGCAAACACTACAGAATGAAAGTTAATTTTCAGAATTAGTTAGCTCTTAAAACTTAGTATGGGTTTCATTGAGCTGTCATCCCTAAAAGGGTGTAAAAATGGGGATAAAGTTTGTATGAAAAACTACAGTAACCACGCGGATGAAGTCGCGAGCAGGTTACCTATAGTACTGAATAAATACACATAATCTGGCCCCAAACTATGCATAGCTTGTGCTATGGGAACCAGATGACCGATAGAATACTTACAAACGTTTTTTTTAATACATATTACACGGGTATTTCTGTGTATTACCTTTTTTATTTACACCGCACCTTTACCTTTTTTTAGAGCACCGTTAGTCTAGCGGAAGTGACACCAGCTTCTAATCCAAAAGTTGTGTGTTCAAATCCGGTCGTACACCAATCGATTGTTCCGTTTGAAGTTCGAAAATATCTACCGTGCTTGAGGATTATAATAGTCGTGATGCTATTTTTTTTATTTGTTTTCCCGACTTTTCGTCTATGTTGCAATAGTCGTGGTCTTATACATAATAACATATTTAGAGAACGAACATATGTAAAACACAAGTGTTTGTCCTCGGTGAGATTCGAACCCACAATCTACAGCACAGAAAACAGAGCTACTACCTACTAACCTAACTGAGCTGTAAGCTGTAAGGCCAGTCCATTCACTTTGATTCCCGACTACTACACTCTATCTACTACTATTCTATTCTATTCTATTTTACTATTTTACAGGATTTGGTATGCTGGAGTCAGGATGTGTGTCAATCAAGAACGAAGCTAATATCATGATGAAGAATCTGGCAGACATCTCGCTTGGTGGTAAGTGCAACTGCACAGGTTGTGGAGAAATCTAACTTAGTAGTAGTAGAATTCTTAGTGAAGGACTCGTCCGGGGAAGCAATACCACCATGCCTATTTATTTCTGTCGTCAAGCAGCTTGCTGTGTTCCGGTTTGAAGGGTGTGGGTGCGGGTGTAATTACAGGCACATGAGGCTGTTTAAGAGTTTACAATAAGGTTTTCTAATACTACGGTAGGTACTAAATAACTAAGGTTTTTCCTAATGAGTTCCAACGTTTTTTTGTACGATCTTTTGTAAATAAATAAAGTTTAGCATTCACCTTGCATTAACTGTAGTACCTTCTACTTAGTAGTATTTCCTTCCAGGTCTAACTTACTGGATCTTTGGCTACGGCATGTCATTCGGGACAGGTGCACTGGAGAACCCAGTTGTGGGTGTTGGGGACTTCCTTCTGGACCCTCCTGTGGGAGACGCGCTTATGGGTCCTCTTTTCGCATCCTTCCTGTTTCAACTATCTTTTGCGACTACTGCTACAACTATTGTCAGTGGGGCCATGGCGGAGAGGTAAAAATAAAGAGCTCTTTAAGTGTTTATGGTGATATAAGTGTCTTGATACAGCATCAAAGGCGAAAGATCTTTATCAAACGGTGAAAGACACAGTGTAAGGAAACTGGACGTACCTGAATAACTCTCAGAATCACTAAGTTGAAGTGGCAATGGGCAGGCCGTATAACCAACAACCGCTGGGGAATAATAGTTCTCGAATGGCGACCACGAACCGGAAGACGAAGCGTAGGACGTCCTCCTACCCGATGGATTGACGACATTGTTAGGATCGCGAGAAGTCTATAGATGGAATGGGCTCAAAATCATTCTTCCTGGAATCGGTTGGCGAGGTGGTTTGTGTCCAGTAGTGGGCTTCTACAGACTGATGATGTGATGATTATGAGCTGAAAACCACATGAGTCACTATTAAACGTCCTAAAAACAGGATAAACCCAAGCAACTTGCCACTTCTAGTCTAGAATAATAGGTAAAACTTCTAATTAGCTCCAGCGTTTTTTTGTACGTCTTTTGTTAATAAATAAAATCTTTATTCACTGTCTTAGTGGCAATTCCGGATTCAAATTTTAGTACCTATAAACTAAGGTACCTAACAGGAAAATCTGTCTCAGACAAAAACGAAAAATAATGATCTTAACTGATATAAAAACTGCATGACCACAAAATCGATAGTTATAGTATTTTTTTGTATGAGAGGGAATTCCTAAATGAATTACATTAGAGATATTTTTCTGATGTCTTCCTTCTCCTCAACTTTTAAAATGTTCGTTTGTTTGTTTGTATGTTTATACATGCATCACACAAAAACTACTGAACGATTGTTGATGCAATTTGCAGAATTACTAATAGCTTTTAGGCCAATTTAAAGCTTAGTATTTTTTAATTGAGCTGTCATCTCTAAAACGAGTGTATAAAGAGTGTGAAGTTTGTATGCTTAATAATTTGCATTATTATTATTTTGTAAAAGGATCATACAAAAAAACGGTAGGAACCAAGCCGTAAGTTTCTTGCCGGTTCTTCTAGGCTTGGTCGCGAGGAACTGGCGCTTAGATTCACCTAGATTTAAGACGTTTCAAGATGATTCCTGCGGATATTACTGAATATACAATACAACCTTGTCCTCCACAAACTAAGCTAGGTACTGTAGAAATGCAGTTATAATAGAAACCTAATACACTAGTTTATGCTCTTTTCGCTTACGACAACGTCAAGATGTGAGAAAATAGCGCATATACATTCATTAATTCATTTTTAGAGTTATTCAGTACATTGTCCTTCGTTTGAAATGTAGGAAGTGTCATTTGCAACTTTTCGAAAAATACATACTTGTAAATAAAAAATTCATGAACAACCTTATTGCTTTCAGATAGGTAAGAACTATCATAATAATGTCGCGTTGTCATTTCTGTGAAAGTTCCCGGATGATTTGTTCATAGAATAAGAAATAGTCCATTTTCTTAGGATTTGTTGTATTCTCAAAAACAACGTAATAACTGCAAAGTGCCATGTGTCTTATTCTATGGCAGTGACTTTCCATAGATTGATAATGATGTGATATTTGTCCTCAGATGCAACTTCAAGGCGTATTGTCTATTCTCTCTTCTCAACACGGTAGTGTACTGCGTGCCCGCTGGTTGGGTGTGGGGCTCCCACGGCTTTCTCAACAAGCTAGGAGCCGTGGATATTGCGGGCTCTGGTCCTGTGCATCTTATAGGTAAGCTACTTAGTCCCTGTTCTGAGGGTAAACCAATTTTGTCATAGACTAATACTTTAGTCCGTGATCTATGGATTTTGTCGACTGCTGTTGAAGTAATACTTCTAACAAGGTTGCGTAAAACGTTTAACACTACCATGGAGGGGGTATGAAAGCATTGTTATTTCTCTCTTTCTCTATAGCCAGTTACGTTTCGTATATTAAAGAAGTTTTACTTCAGTCGTGTGGTCTAAAGCACACTCGTTTTTCTAAGGGTAGGTAAACAGATTTTGTCATAGAATAATACTTTAGTCCGTTTTCTAATAACATCCATTTTATAACTGTTCTTTTATTTTGTTTTATATTACTAGTGTCTGGTGTGTGTACAATAAAGTATTTTTCATTCATTCATTCATTCATTCATTCTAATGGATTTTGTCCACAGCTTTTCTTCTCCGTCATTCGATAGACAATTTTTTTAATATCAAGTGGTTTGAATAGAATAGTTTTTAGTCAAATCGAGTCAGTAAAACAAAAGTAAAGTTAACTGTGAGAAAAATATGGCGTTTTTCTTCAAAACCCGTGGTAAATATTTTCGTTCAAATTAGGCCTCCTCCAAATTTCTCCATAAAGTGTCCGCCTATCTATCAGGTAGGGTGTCCTACGCTTCGTCTTTCGATTCATGTCTGCCATTTTATTTTTCATCGGTTTCTTCTAGGAGGAGCATCAGCATTCGCGTCTGCTTTGATGCTGGGGCCTAGGCTTGGCCGCTATTCCCGTGGGACTGCACCTCTCCCGCTAGGCAACCCTGTCAACGCTGTCATGGGGACTTTTGTGCTGTGGTGGGGATGGCTGGCCTTCAACTCTGGAAGCACTTATGGGGTGAGTTTTATGTAATACTAGCGGCCGCTCGCAGCTTCACCCGCGTGGCAGTTTTTTCCCGTTCCCGTTATTTTTTCGGGATAAAAAGTAGCCTATATGTTAATCCAAATTATAATCTATGTTTATTCCAAATTTCATCCAAATCGGTCTACTGGTTAGAGCGTGAAAGAGTAACAAACATCCATCCATCCATCCATCCATCCATCCATCCATACTTGGGTACAAACTTTCGCGTTTATAATATTAGTAGGATAATAATAATGCCGGATAATCCACACAGCATCATCTAGCCCCAAGCTAAGTAGAGTGTTATGGATTCCAGATGACTGATATCTTCATACAGGCATATGTTTTATTAGACATAGAAAATACCCAGAACACCCGGTTGAAATGAAAGTTTGATATGTGGCATCCTGATTTGAACGAAAATGTTTCCTTCTCCTAAGTTTTAAAGAGTTTTACGTTTTTCGGATACCTATATTACCGGGTTAATACAAGAAAACGGTAGGAACCAAGCCGTAAGTTTCTTGCCGGTTCTTCAAGGCTTGGTCGCGAGGAATTGGCGCTTAGATTCACCAAGATTTTAGATTTTTCGAGATGATCCCTGCGGATTTTACTGAATAAAATGCATTTTGACTTTGACTTATTGGACTTATCTAGGCTGTTATTGACAACCACAATTGACAACTTAATTTATTCAAACCGCATAAGTATCCAAACGATCTCTGAATAACAACGATTACAGTAAAGATCTATTATTTACGTTTAAAATTAGTATTTGTCACAAATTGTCTTCGCGTGCATGCCTAATCGCCACTTTGTTGGAAACACTCAAGTTTAAAATGATCAGCGTTTAATTTAAGTACAATGCATAAAGTGGCTGGTTTTTTAAGTAGGGGTGGCTGGTATTGCAAAATTCTTCAAATAGCCGGACGATGGTTGACCGAATGAACTTGACTTTAAAAGCAGTTGCTGATTGGGGAGATGCCAATATAGTCAAGTTCAATGCTTTGAAAACTCAGGCGTGTCTATTTTACGCTAAAAAGAGTCAATTTCAACTTACTCCCACTTTCTTAGACGTATCTCTCCCAATTTCCGACAGTCTGGAGCTTTTGGGATTCACCCTTACCCCTAAACTAAACTTTGGCTTATTTATTGAGTCCAAGGCCAAAACAGCTGCAAAGAAACTAGGCGTATCATCGAATGTGAGGCAATATTTCACACCGGGACAGCTTTTGAACTTGCACCAAGCGCAAGTCCGGTCGTGTATGAAGTATTGTTCTCATCTTTGGGATGACTCTCCCAAATACCAGCTTGAGGCTTGAGGCATTAGTTCACACATATATAGTCCTATGTTTCACCTTTCTTCTTTTTCTGGCGTTTTAATGGTTAGGTACACTTTAGAAGGTGGTGGTGTTGGCTCTGAGGGTGTTGGGATTAGTGAACCATTGGTGAAAGAATTAGCCAGTCTAGGACACTGCGTTACCGAGGCTACCTGTGTTTCGAGATTTTTCCTGTATTCCAAACAACCTTTGAAAATTATACTTAACTTTAACGCCCGGCTAATAAAAGCCGGACGTCCTACGCATCCCTAGATCTTTCGAATAATTGGTGTAATGGGCACATCATTGGGAATTCAGTGCACGTTGGTTCGGCCTTGGTCATGAAACAGTGATTTGAGACACAGGTATATAGACATAGACATAGACGGTACCTACTCATTCTATTATACCTACTTCTCACTTGTACCATCAATCAGTCATGTCTGTTTAGACAATTTATTGCTTAGCTGTGACAAATTTATGGCTTACTGGCGAGATATTGAAAGGATGACATGTAACATGCTTTTTGTATGTAAAGTCTTTACGTGTTTTTTGTCTAACCTTCGCTTAGAGTACCATTGGTCTAGTGGGAGTGACCGCGCCTTCTGATCCTAAGTTCGTGGGCTCAAATCCAGTCGTACACCAATAGATTTTTGTGTTCGAAAAATCTATGTGCGCAATGCTTTTAAACGATAAATCACTAAAGGTACTGATACACATGCTCTAAAATAGCATGCTAAAAAGCGTGCTATTGAGTATGCTCAATATGAGCATGCTGATGAGTAGTTTACATTTGCTAGCAATTAGCATGCTAGTTTTAAGGAATGCTCAATAAGCAAACCTGTTCACATGTGCTAAAAGCACGCCCCCTAGACCCGCGCTGCAGGTAGCATGCTAAAAAATCGCACGGCCGTCGATTTTTGAGCATACTCGAAATGATCATGCTCATTATTAGCAATGTTTTCAATACACATGCTACTAATGTGCATTTGCTCAATAAAAGCATGCTTTCGTGCTAGTAATGAGCATGTGTATCAGTAGCTTAACTCCTAAATACTCAAACGCAACTTAAATTTAATCACATCTCAAGTCGCGATTTTTTGACAGTTTGTCAATAAGTCTGTCGAAAATTCGTCACTTGAGACGTAAGTAATTAAATTTAATTTAATTTACAAGATTTAGTACTAAATCTTTTGACGCTTGTAACTTTCAAGGTAATCTGATTTTACTGTAGAATATAGGGTAACGTACCTAGATAACGGCAAGATAATTCAGTATCAAACTTAACTTCGGACGCACGTTAATAAATAGTAGACATTAAACTCTTACAGCGTTTGTATGGACAACGTACCGACTTGCGTTTGAGTATTCGGCCGTAAGAGTTTTACTACTACCGTCTCCCGTAGGAGGTGATACGAGTGTGATTTTCTTTCTTTCTTATTTTTTGTTTTTCTTTTGTTTTCTAACAATAAGGTTGTGTATACATAACTAGGTGGAGGAACTACCTAAAACAGGAGACAGAGTCAACTTTATCTTTGCTTTTGGTAAATAAATATTTGTATTTGTATTATGTGTTCTTTTGCAGGTGAGCGGCGCAAAATGGCAGTACGCAGCTCGAGCAGCCGTGATGACCATGATGGGGTCATTCGGCGGAGGATGCTTTGGCTTATTGTGAGTGAAACGTTTCTACTATAGGTAAAAAATGTCAATGAGACCAGCTACGTAAATTTTAATTTAATTTAATTGTTAGTTTTAACCTGTAAAGTTATGTACTTCATTTATATTCGAAACCCTCTCACTGTATAGGAGGAGGGCGTTGGTTACTTCTGCAGATGTCATCGTTCCCGACTTTAAGTAAACGTGTATATATTTAATTTTAAATTAAAGGGGCGCGAGCGGGGGCTATTTTTTTTTTCGAAGCACGCGTGACGTAGGTAATTACCCATTTGAATCTTCAACCCCCGCTGTATTGAATTTCGGGAATATAGTCGACGAATATACTCTGAAAATTTCAAGTCTCTACGAGCAGTGGTTTAGGCTGTGCGTTGTCTATATCCCAGTCAGTCAGTACAAAGATTCTAATAAATGGTATAGATATAGATAGACAGATAGTCTTTCCGATCCGCCTGCCACGACTACGGGAAGCTCCCCCACCTAATGGGGGAGGTCTACGTCCATGTGAACTGATCCAGGCAAATAATATACCTTTAATATTCTGGTAACAGATTTTCCTCAACAGGTTCACGCTGATAAAGAACAAAGGAAAGGCGGATGTCATGGAGCTAATTAACTGTATTCTTGGATCATTGGTGTCAATTACTGGTAAGGATACTACCACCATGCCTATTCCTGCCGCCAAGCAGCGCAGCGTGTTCAGGTTTGAAGGGTGTGGGTGCCGGTGTAATTACAGGCACGTGAGGCAACACCTGTATGCCTCAGGTTGATGGACGCTGAGCGACACCTGCAAACGGTGAAGGAAAACATCGTGTGGTGAACGGTGAAGGCTTTGCAACTTGTCATGTATGGAATACCAACTAATGCAAAATATGGGTTTGTACCAAATGTAATGTTTGGACGTACCTAATAGATATCCCCAGAAAAATTCCGAGTCGGTATTAAGTACCGGTGAAGCGTAGCGTGTCTCTTTTGAATTCTGTTGTATATTAAGTTTTTGGTATGATTGCCTTAGCAATCTTTCTGTCTTGACCTTATTAAAAGATTGGCACAACACTGCAGCTTCATTATTTACATAATTATTATTTTGTAACAGGATCATACAAAAAAACGGTAGGAGCCAAACCGTATGTTTCTTGCCGGTTCTTCTAGGCTTGATCGCGAGGAACTGGCGCTTAGATTCACCTAGATTTAAGACGTTTCAAGATGATCCCTGCGGATATTACTGAATAAATGCTATTTGACTTTCTTTGTGTGCCAGTATTTATCTACTGTAACACAGTTTTCTTATAAACTAAAACAGGAGACAGAGTCGACTTTTATCTTTGTTAACACTTTCTTTTGGAAAATAAACATTTGTATTTATATTTAATGCATTACAGCGGGATGTTTTCTGTACCGTGCTTGGGAAGCTTTACTGATTGGTGTTATCGGAGCCGCCATATCATCAGCTGCCACACCACTCTTCGACAAGTTGAAGGTCGATGATCCTGTGGGGGCGTCAGCTGTGCACGGGGCGTGTGGCTTTTGGGGTAAGAAGAACTCAAAGCTCTAGTTATTTGACGACCGATGTTGCGCGGCGGGCGAATGTCCGCCTACGACGCAGGAGGTTGCGGGTTCGACTCCCGCCTTGGGATAAATGTTTGTACGATCTGCAAATATTTATTCCGGGTGTTCTGGGTATTTTCCATGTATGTATGTAATGTACTGTATTAAGTATATCAGTCATCTAGTACCCATAACACAAGCTCTGCTTAGCTTGGGCTAGATGATGCTGTGTGGATTGTTCAGCATTATTATTATTATTAATTAATTAGCGGCCGCTCGCAGCTTCGCCCGCGTGGCAGTTTTTTCCCGTTCCCGTTATTTTTTCGGGATAAAAAGTAGCATATATGTTAATCCAGGTTGCAATCTATAATTATTTCAAATTTCATCCAAATCGGTCCACTGGTTAGAGCGTTAAAGAGTAACAAACATCCATACATCCATCCATACTTACAAACTTTCGCGATTATAATGCTAGTAGAATTATTTATTATTATTTCAGGGGTGATTGCAGTGGGGTTATTTGCTGACAACCCTATCCCGATGGACACCACTAATGGTAGATCTGGATTGTTTAAGGGTAAGTTGGAGTATACCCCTTAATTTAACCTGAAGTACACGTCCTACACCGTCGACTGCATCATCATTTGACGACCGATGTGGCGCGGCGGGCGATTGTCCGCCTGCGACGCAGGATTCGATTCCCGCCTTGGGATAAATGTTTGTACGATCGGCAAATATTAATTCCGGGTGTTCTGGGTATTTTCTATGTATAATAAAAAATATCGATGTATGTAATATAGTATTGTATTAAGTATATCAGTCATCTAGTAGGTACCCATAACACAAGCGTTGCTTAGCTTGGGGCTAGATGATGCTGTGTGGATTGTCCAGCATTATTTATTATTATTATTATTATCATTTAACATCGGGTGCAGAGATTGCGGTCAAAAGTTTACCTATAAACTATAAAAAAACAAAGACTACATCATCACCTAACATGAGGTGAGATTGCGGTCAAACGTTTACCTATAAACAGTAAAAAAACGGAAAAATAAATAAATCAATTAAAAAGAAAAATAGCTTTATTTACCTTACACAATTTTACCTAAAATAACTTAACCTATATTATAGTGTTATCTATACTACTATAATAAGAGGAAAAATATATTAAAGGTGTAATGATTATATGAAAAAGAACCTACTTAACAAACTAAGGTCAAAAAATTGGTAAAAGTTATATGTAAGGACCGCCCAAAAAAAAACGAGTGTGCTGAAGTATAACTTCTTTATTAAACGAAAGGTAACTGACTATGAGAGAAAGAGAGAAAGAACAAAGTCAAAGTCAAAAAGCATTTATTCAGTAATATCCGCAGGGATCATCTTGAAACGTATTAAATCTAAGCGCCAGTAACAGTGCTTTCATACCTCCTCCATGGTAGTGTTAAACGTTTAACGCAACCTTGTTAGAAGTATTACTTCGAAAAAATACATATTAATAAACAAAAATGTTCGTTACAGGTGGTGGATGGTATCTTCTTGGAGTTCAATCCCTGGCAGCAATCTGTCTCATGGTGTGGGGCATTTTGGTTACCATGGCACTACTGTGGATCATTGACTGCATTCTGCCCATCAGGATGGACCCTTACGAGGAGCTCCTAGGCGCTGATCTTACTGAGCACAGGATCAGACATGGCCAGGTTTTTTTGTTTATCATCTTTTTTTATTGACGACCGATGTGGCGCGGCGGGCGAATGTCCGCCTGCGACGCGGTTGCGATGGAGGTTCGATTCTCGTCTTGGGATAAATGTTTGTACGATCTGCAAATATTTATTCCGGTTGTTCTGGGTATTTTCTATGTATAATAAAAAATATGTATGTATGTAATGTATTGTATAAAGTATATCAGTCATCTAGTACCCATAACACAAGCTGTGCTTAGCTTGGGGCTAGATGATGCTGTGTGGATTGTCCAACATTATTATTATTATTAAAGTCGTGAAGCTAATACTTACTATAACTTTCTCCAGGTGGGTGTATCCAGAGCAGTATCCGCTCTTCGGCCGTTCCACCGCTCTGCCAGCATTGAAGACGTCGGCAGCATTGGAGTTAACACAGGACATAGTTTGATTGTAGAAAAAATACAGGAGGTATGTTTTTATGACGACTAGGAGATTTGTTTGTAGTAGAGCTCTTAGTGAAGGGCTCGTCCGGGGAAGTACTACCACCATGCCTATTTCTGCCGCCAAGCAGCGCAGCGGGTTCCGGTTTGAAAGGTATGCGTATCGGGGATATTACAGGCACATGAGGCTTAACACCTTTTTTTATGTGAGTTGCTGATGGAACAAGCATATAGCCCACCTGATGTTAAATTGTTACCATCACCTATAACAAAGCATGGCCTCTCAGGTCACGCTTGTTATGCACGTGACCTACGATCTACTGCTCCGATGATTACTGATGTTGAACCTCATTGTGCCGTATTGTCACCGGCACCCACACCATTAACACCAGAACACAGAATATATTCCATCATGTGGTGAAACTCCCAGAGTAGCTCTCTCCATATCTTTTGTGTATGAGGCCAGCAGCTAATGTATTTTATTAATATAAATACTAACGGTTTGCCAAAGTCAAAAAGCATTTATTCAATAATATCTACACGGATCATCTAGAAACGCCTTTAAAGTAGGTGAATCTAAGCGCCAGTTCCTCGCGACCAAGCCTAGAAGAACCGGCAAGAAACTTGGTTCCTACCGTTTTTCTGTATGATCCTTTTACAAATTAATAATAATGTAAATAACGAACCTCCAATGTGGTGCCAATAAGGCGAAGGCAATACAGAAAACATACATATTAAGGCAATCATACCATAATTCTTGGTCTCTATACAGCAAAAGTTTAAAAGATAGCACACGCTACGCTTCAACTAATAGTGATACTTATAATCTAATTAATTCAAATAAGAGAATAGTACAGACATGCAAACTACAATATGCCAGACACACACAATGCGAAATCTTACCATATATGGCGTGGTAGGGGCCTCAATAATAGACCCTTAGTCTATCATATCTACCTACTTAATTGGTTTTGCATAATTCATGGCCATAACACCACAAAGTCATGCATCTGAATTTAGGGGACAAAGGAACATCACTCAATCATGACACTAAAATAGCATAATAATGCTGTTTAAGATTATAAAACTACGCGTGAAACATTATTAAACATTAGGCTCTTATTTATAGACCAATAATATCAAAATGAACACTATAAACCGTAACATAACTATAACTATATTTGACGACCGATGTGGCGCGGCGGGCGAATGTCTGCCTGCGACGCGGAGGTTGGTTATAAAATTATATTATAACACAAGCTCTGCTTAGCTTGGGGCTAGATGACGCTGTGTGGATTGTTCAGCATTATAAAAAAAAACAGTTCATACTTTCGAATAGACAAATAAAGCGATGTCCGATAAAACATATTAGGTAGGTAACTACTGCAAATGTTTTGAGTAGTAGTAGAGCTCTTAGTGAAGGGCTCGGCTGGGGAAGTAGGTACTACCACCATGCCTATTTCTGCCTTCATGCCTGTGTTCTGGTTTGCAGGGTGTGGGAGGAAATTACAGGTACATGAGAATTACACATATATGCCTTAGGTTGGTGGACTTATCTTCTAGGCTTGGTCGCGAGGAACTAGCGTTTAGATTCACCTAGCTTTAAGCCGTTTCAAGATGATCCCTGCGGATATTACTGAATAAATGCTTTTTGACTTTGACAGTGCAGTGCATGTAGTATGTCAATCAATGCAACTTAATTGTAACTTATAGGTAAATGTTATTCCAGGCCAACAAAAAGAAATACAAAGTCAACGATGGACAACTCCAAATATTCACAAATAACGCATTTATCCACGACGAAGGACCTTCAAAAAGAAACAGCGGGTTATTGAACCACAGACGCAAAGACAACGATCTACATAGAACACTCGAATCTATGGCCGAAGAGATCGATGGCACGAATTTCAAAAATAGAACAGTCAGTAAAGATGGCGTCGAATCCGCCAAAGGGGGAAAAAGCGCGAATTTCGAAAATAGAGACAAAAATGGCGTCCAAACCATTCAAGTACCTGAAAGTTTGAAGGGGAGAAAGTTTAAAGAATTGTCGGTTATAGAAATACAAGAATTGGGAGAGCTTAATGCTAGTCAGGATAGATTTAGACATAGATTTCACGAAGATGATTATAAAAATGATGTTATTCATGCTAACGCAAACATAAGGTGGATCAATTGATGTAAAAGGTACAGAATCTATAAACCAGTTTTTTCTTTTTTTTATACAACTTGCTGATGGAACATGCAGATGGGCCACCTGATGTTAAGCGGTTAGCATCGCCTATAACGAAGTTTTGTGTTATATAATTTAGTTACCATATTTAAGCTAAGATTTTATTTTAATTTGTATTATTATTATTTAGGTTTTATTTTAGAAACTACTGATATTTGAAACTTATTTGAAATACCAAAGTAGATAAATAAAATACGTTAGATATTAAGAGTATTGATCTTTATTTCACTCAGTCTTATTAAATAGACAAAAGTAGACCTATACAGATTTTATAAAACTAAACAACAGACACACACAAGTAAAGAAAAGTTTACGGTGAATATAAAAATGTTACAAGCACACATACAATCTTCCTGAGTGTCGCCACAAAGAAAACTTCTAAAATGTTGCCAGTCTTCCCGATTGTTGGAAAACCAATTATTCATTCCTTTTTCGTTTTATTCTAGTGTTACAAAATGTTTAACATTCTTAGGACTAAAACATTTCTACTTCAACATTATTAATTCAACATACAAAATTATTCAATTGCTTTGCCTATTCGAAAAGCAAAGACAAATGTTACCAGCACATTTTTTTTCTAACTTTTCTTTCAATGTTGCCACAATCTTCTAAAATTATTATCAACATACAGAATTATTAAACCAATGCGTAATCTCAGTTGGGAGAGCCTTAAATCCTTTTACAGCCTCACTTATATCTTCAACCGGTACAGCCAATGTAAAAAGCTTATACTCTTTCTGCACTCTACTAGCAGTAGTCTCTGTGGCGTTGTACATAGAGTCTATATTACGAACTGGGAGTATTATTTCTAAGGCTTGTAAGTGCTCAAAAGCTTTTAGGATGACTGGTCGAGGTACGGTTTGCGTAGAAGAGTTTATTGTTGCAAATTTTGTGTATCTGTAAAAAGATTAAGTATTATTGGACATTTTTCACAAAGCCATAATATGTCGCTTAATTCTTGTGCTATGGGAATCAAATGACTTAGACAGGGTGTAATAAGAGCAATTCCGAATACGTGTAAAGTGTAAAGTTACCTACAAGGTTTTATAGAATACCATTTGGCTGACAGTCAAATAGATTTAGAGTAATACGATTATTTTGCTCAAAATTCTATTTATCAACCAGTGATGAGTATTCAGTATTTTTAAGTCGGAATTTTTCTGAAATAACATCCATATATGGCAACATTTCCCAAAATCAGTGTTGCCACATTTGAAAGTCTGTACAACAAAACAATTCGCCAAATTAGGGGTCCAAAAGTAAAAAATCTCAACTTACCTATGCAGAACCATTTCAAAATTCATGGGCTGTCCATCAAAAATATCCATTCCGTGCTTCATAGCGATAACCAGAGACAATTCTAGAATAGACAAGGATTGTAGAAGCTTCACTCTATGTTCTGGCGCCACTGTGTTGTCTATGACCGTTATGAAGTATGCCGAGTCTATGTAAGGCTTTAGAGGTGATAGCTTAGATACTGTCTGAAACTATAATAAAATACAAATTGAATAAAACATTTAAAAAATTCCAATTGTTGTGTATCATATTAGGTACCATTCATAATAGTAATAATGCTGGACAATCCACACAGCATCATCTAGCCCCAAGCTAAGTAGAGCTTGTGTTATGGGTACTAGATGACTGATATATTTAATACAATACATTACTTACATAGATATTTTTTATTATGCATAAAAAATACTCAGAACACCCGGAATAAATATTTGCAGATCATACAAATATTTATCCCAAGGCGGGAATCGAACCCGCAACCTCCTGTTTCGCAAGCGGACATTCGCCCGCCGCGCCACATCGGCCGTCGAATTTTATGTTATTCATTTTTATGCCGAATTGTGTATATGTCTATCTATTTTTTTTATTCTAACTACTAGCGGCCGCTCGCAGCTTCGCCTACGTAGCATTTTCTTCCCGTTCCCGTTATTTTTTCGGGATAAAAAGTAGCCTATATTATATAAAAACTTCACGCTGACGATATTGTTCGGGTTTCACTAGTACAAGATGGTATACAGAAAACTTACCAATACATTTCTGAAGACTTGCTCATTGACAGTATAATAGCAAAACTTTTCAATACTGTCTGTCACTTTGTCATCATCAACCAATGCCTGTACATGAGCATTCCAATCTTCCAGAAATAATGGATCTAGGTTACTGAACTGAGTGGGGTCCACTTTACACCGCAGTAAGACTTCGTCAGGAATTGAGTATACTGTATCGAGATTGGGAGTGTTCACTGTAAAAAGGCGTAAATTTAGGTAATAGCTGAAAAATCTGTGTTTTGCTCTTGAGCAATATTATGCGCTGAGATATTGCCTTTCTGTCTGGCTGCAACACACACAGGAATAACCAAATATTTATATAATAAATAAATAAATAAATAATGCTGGATAATCCACACAGCATCATCTAGCCCTAAACTAAGCAGAGCTTGTGCTATGGGTATATGATGAGTAATATATGTACTTAATACAATACTATATTACATACATAGATATTTTTTATTATACATAGAAAATACCCAGCACACCCGGAATAAATATTTGCAGATCGTACAAACATTTATCCCAAGGCGGGAATCGAACCCGCAACCTCCTACGTCGCAAGCGGACATTCCCCCGCCGCGCCACATCGGTCGTCCCCGATACTTAATACTTCCCCGGACAACCCTTCACAAAGCGAGCTCTACTACTAAAAAACTGCTAGTTTACCCGAGGTCTTTCTGCTCCGTTTCTTCTTCACATCCGGCATACTCAAAAGGTTTAACACCACCTGTTTGAGGGATTCTACAGGAGTGTGATGATCATCATGAGGGAATATCAGGATGTGACGATGAGAGAACCTGGATTTAACCCGCTTTTCCAGCAACTCCATAACATCTAGCCTGTTCGTTATACCTGAAAAGGTAAATTGATTTGAGACTCGCTCTTGGCGATAGTTCGTTATTAAAGTTAAAGTCTAGAAGAGTTACAGGAATAGCTTATAATTTACAGCCGTCATAGTTTAGCTCGTAGTAGGGAGGGTTCCCTTCTGTGGTTGTGGGTTCGATCCCCACCGAGAACAAACACTTGTGTGATGCACAGTCAACTGCACTAGAATGTATGCAATTTGTAACTTTCACAGCGATATTACAGCCAAACAATCAAAGTCAAAAAGCATTTATTAAGTAAAATCCGCAGGGATCATCTTGAAACGTCTTAAATCTAGGTGAATCTAAGCGCCAGTTCCTCGCGACCAAGCCTAGAGGAACCGGCAAGAAACTTACGGCTTGGTTCCTACCTTTTTTTTGTTTTTTTTATGATCCTGTTACAAAATATCATAATGTATCAACCTAATTGATTCCCTACTGCTGTAGAAAAAAGTTAACAGCCCCGGACGAGTTCTTTCATAAAGAGCTCTACTACTACTATAAAAAAAGTATAATACAACTTAAATGTCATCATTATCATGAACAGCATGTAGAAGTTTACAAGTTCATAAAATGTGTGTACTTTACTTGTGGTAATCAATAAAGAGTTATCTATCTATCTTAGACCACACGACTGAAGTAAAACTTCTTTAATATACGAAACGTTACTGGCTATGACAGAAAGAACAGTGCTTTCATACCACCTCCATGGTAGTGTTAAACGTTTAACGCAACCTTGTTGGAAGTCGCATTAGAAGTATTACTTCAAAAAAAAGTGTTTTAATAAAATAAGACAGCTTACCTAAAACACACATAGGTGACTGGTCACCATGAGTGATATCAAATAGGTTGTACAGTAACGTCTGTGCCTTGCCACTCTTACAGAACGCATGGAAGTCTTCTAGTAGGAACAGCATGCTGCGGTTCCTCCGGTCAGCTGACCGGAGACAGGTGAACAGAAAGGAGATATTCTCAGCAAAGGAACCGAAGACCTGATCTCCTACTGCATTTTCTAGTTGCATCTGATATTAGTAAAAGGAAATAGTTAATTGATTCAGGTGTGACTTTCAGAAAACAGAAATCAAAAATTTATTTGTTTGAACATAGGTACAAATTCAATATTTTTGGTGTTGGGGTTTACATAAGATATTCATCATAGACATCATGTCCTACAACAAAATAGTGATATAGGTACTTTTTTTTTTTTAATGCTGGACAATCTACACAGCGTCATCTAGCCCCAAGCTAAGCAGAGCTTGTGTTATGGGTACTAGATGACTGATATACTTAATACAATACTATATTACATACATAGATATTTTTTTATTATACATAGAAAATACCCAGAACACCCGGAATAAATATTTGCAGATCGGAAGTTGTTTTTGAAATTTTGACACTGACTGTGATAATCTCATTTGAAGCATTTTCTGCAAGAATACCGGGTGTAATATAACTACTTCCGAAAACTGAAACTGCGCATTCAGACCATTTTTCTGATCATAAAAAATATAAAAAAGCGGAAAAACCTACATTTTATATCAGTTTTTTACGTGTTTTCGGTATCAATATCGACAATACACAGTAAAATAAACATAAGTACCTAATCATCTTATTTAATAATGCATAAATACGACAAAACATAAAAAAACAGCCACCTAACTGAAGTCTGAAACACGATCATCTGATCGGTGCGATGCCCTCCCTGTCACTCGGCGGCTGGTCATCGACCGGGCAGCGGCGGAGTGCATACGCAATACATCGCTTGTTGATAAATAATTATTTCAGCTAAAAAATCGTATTTCCCTGAATTCCTCAGGTTGATGGACGCAGAGCAGTGTATTGTAGGTTACGTTCCTAACGAACGTGACTGACAAGGCAGTGCTTTGTTATAGGCGATGGTAACCACTCAACATCAGGTGGGCCATAAGCATGTTCCATCAGCAAATTGTATAAAAAAACTATTTGACTGATAGTCAATTTATTCTATAAGACCTTGTTGTAGGTAACTTTACACATTCCTGGAGAATTCGGAAGTGGTTTTATTACACCCGGTATAATATGAGCATAGGCAACTCTAAGCATACCTGAGCAGTAATAGCCTTGAGGGCCACCTTCTCATCATTATGAATAATACCATTCAACTTCACAATGATAGCATCATTCCCGAGATCCACTTCCTTGGCAAGTTGGCTCAATACAGAGTTAATGAGCTGAAATATTAAAGAAATTATCTTTTCTGTGTGGATTTTTTACACAGTATGATTAGTTCGGTTAGTATGGTTTAGTCCTAAGCAAAGCTAGGATTGTACAGTCAGCTGCACTAGAATGTATACAATTCGTAACTTACAGAATGGTTTTACTGCGTAACTATTAATATTTACAGGGCAAAAACTCAAGAAGTGAGTGAACTTATCAGCTAATTTCACGAGTTTTGAGTTTTTACTATTAAGGAGTTTACTATTAGGTTTTGATACCGTTTTGAAAGTTACGAATTGTATACATTCTAGTGCAGCTGACTGTACTATGGAAACTATAACTGATCTAGGAAATATATTTTGTAAACAGGTATATTTGTGGTCATTTTTACAGAACATCATCTATCAACAAACTAAGCATAGCTTGTACTATGGGAACCGGATGACTAATCAAATACTCATATACTTTTATTTTCAAACACATACATATAATACAGTATAACATGCACACAGACCAAAATCTGATGCTCATCACACAAGTGTTTGTTCTCGGTGGGGATCAAACCTACCACCTACAGTGCAGAAGGCAGGGCTACTACGAACTGAGCTGTGCTGGCTGTCAATAAATGCATTTAATATACCTAAACCTAGTGAGGCTGCAAAATTTTGCCGAGGATAACAAGAGGGACAAATATGGGACAATATAAGTCTCAACAGAGCCTATGCATTTGCTTCTCTTAGAGATAATCTTAGGTAACCCGTAGGGTTTGATAACCACAGCACAGAACATGCTAGTGTGGCGTCAGGACTACCCAGGATTCAAAAATACGTATGTGGTTGCCGAGTGTTTATATTATTAAGTAAAAGAGTTATACCCACAGTGGTTTTCCCACTTCCCCGCGGCCCTATCATGAGCGCAGAATGTGACTCGCCATAGCAGACCGTTCTCTTCATCAGATCATAGACATGTTCTCGCTGCTGATCGTGACCCCAGAACGATGAGGTGTCCTCAACTATTTTAAGCTTCAAGTATTTTTTTATAAGTTTGATTTGCTTAGCTGTTTCACTATCGAAACTGGTATTGTGCATTTTGTTATGAGTGGATGAGTAAATTCAGTCAGAAAGTTCAGAAAATTCAAATCAAAACATCCAAAACCGAATATCAGCTGTTTGTTATACGTTTTTTTTTATTTTTCTTCCTGTCATTATAATAGTGATGGGCAAAGTTAAAATAATCATTAATCGCTTCTATCAGGTATTAGGTCTAGTAGTTTATCGATACTTTTTGGAACTATGCAGTATGCAGTTTATTGTGGATAGAGGGCCATTTACCTTGTTGATACATTTTCTTATGTGGCAATTCATAATCAAAATGCTAATTGAGATGTTTCGAATACGCATGTGCAAAACCCACGCACCTTTTAGAATGCGCAACACATGTTATGTAAATCAATAATTTAGCCTGCATACAGGGGATATAAGTCGTGAGACTTAATTATTCCCGCTCAACTAAAATAATTGCATTCGAGAAAATAACTGGTGAGAGATATTCAGTATATTTCCACCATTTTCACAAGCAGGTAGTAGGTCCGTTCATAAACCCAGTAAAATGTTAAAGCCTGCTGAAAACCTTAAAATATTTTGTTTGGTACCAAGATAGTTATCCCAGGATATTTATCTCGTTTACAATGCCTTGATCTTCAACAAACACCCCGTTCCTTCACTTCCTCAGTTGGCACTTACCGCTTAGCCGCGCCGCCCCGCTACCGTTCTTCCCCTTTTCTGATCTAAATTTTGCAGAATATATGGTAATAAATGTGAAAAATTCTATTGATAACAAATTATATTTCATGATGTTTCTTGGTCAGTAATCTATAAGCTTAAACGTGTTAGTGATGGTGTAAGCTGTGGTGAAAACGAAGTGATTATCCGCAACGCTTACTCAACCCATTGACTTTGGCGAACGATACTATTGTGAAACCGAGAAGACTTGAAACCCTGGATCAGAGTGTGCAATTTAACAATGTGGTTGTTCTTGGATTGTGCTAAAATGAATGGGTTTTTACAGTGCAGCAGGTTTTAATTGAAATTATTAATTGCAAATAAGCACACAACACAAGTATTTAAAAAATTTAATATAATCACAATATTATAATTTTGTATACATAATAAATTATTAATTAAACTGCAGCGCGGCACCGCTTTAACAGTAAGGAAAAAACTCGGTGCAAATGCTTAATGCTTTAAAATTGTAAGTCCATGTTAATTATTATTTACTTAGCTTTAGCTGAGATTAATTTATTTGGGGAATCGGTAATTGACCTTTGCTAACAAACTAGCTTGCATTGCATGACTATCATAGAAGGTACCACACCCACTATTAGTTGTTTACTTAATACTGTTCTCTATGTTCTTTAGATAAGTAATAAAACAGTTTTTGATATTTATTATTCAAATTTTGGTACTTAATTATTATTTTAATATTCCGACTACTAGTCTTACCAACTTACTCTTGGCTTAAATTAGATAAATAGGTATCGGTATTAGGTATGTCTGATATACCTACTTACTTGTAGGTATTATTTATAATGAATATTTTAATGTTCTCTTTTCACATGCTTTTGGGGATTTTTTGGCATAAACAAGGTTTTTTTTCTAATCTAATCAAATAGAAAGCCAACCGGTGCTACTTTCCCATGGCTTGGTTGCGGCAATAGCAACCTTGAAATAGTTCAGACAAGTAGGTAAGATAGGTAGATAACTAGTGAGTAGAAATATTCATTAAAAAAAAAGGAAATATACTCATGATTGTGGTATACAGACACGGTTAACGTGCCCAGTAGAAACAATAAAATAAATAAGTACTTACCAATCACTGATAAATACTTTACTTAGTCTTTAGGTATTTAGGTAGGTACTTGTAATACCTGCATAGGAGTACCTACCTATATCGATAGTAGCTTTTTTAGGTTTGCTATTTATATATAAGATGATATATTATTTGATGTAGGCTAACTGATGGTATATTAATTAGTTATCAATGCCATTTTCCCGTTTATCAGTTTATTGGCAATATTATCGATCATCAGTAGTTTTTTCAAAATAAGTATCATCGATTTTGATATTGATTGCATACACCACTATAGATTGGTTTTGACATTTGATTTAGCTTGTCAAAATATTTCCACGTAAACCCTACCAAATTAAAAAGGCAGTTGGAGGATGCAGTTGATTTTTTCTAGAGTTTTGCTATTCTCTGGCTACGTTATGATTAATGAATGGCAGGGAAAGAGGGAGACAACGTAATTAAAGTTTCACTTTATCAAGTAACGTTTTGAAATTGGTCACAGTTTTTAAATTCACTGCTTGCTTGCTTGCTTGCTACATGCGTGCGTGCATTTGCATGCATTGTTTTGTTTTTTGTTTCCTATTATCTTAATTCGTTTTTGAAATAGATCTGCAACAATCATCTACGAAACAATAAAACATAATTTATATTTATATGCAATGAAGTTCTCGAATTGCATCTGACTGCAATGTGAGTATTAATACCTACTTTGTTCAGAGAACTGTTCGTTGTTAGCAAAGAATTTTCGTTGCAATTAATTGCATCTGCTTGTGCGTTTAATTTAAGAGTTTAAAGAACTGTTTGGTTTGATGCATGGAATATGTTTCTTTCTTATCAGCAGTAGCCAATTGTCCTCAATCTAACACCTTAATGGTCACGGTAGAATATAAACTGTTAATTTCCGTTTCTCATTAACGCCCCAGACCTTGGTTTAGCAGGTGGAAAAAGACTCATAGTGATTTTGTAACATTGTGCTTGCTCTGTATCTGTTTATATCTTATGCTGTTTTCGTGTCTCTTGTACTTCACATAGACAGGGAGGGTCAAAGACCTTTGTGGATATAATGTGGACTGCACCAACTACAAGTAGGTACTTCATAATCTATAAACTTTAACCTCTAGACTGCTGATACTCTAGACACAATAGAGGCTTAATTATAAACTTACCACACTGGAGCTTCATTATAATTATTTTCTGAGTATTTTGCCCTGACTGATATAATATAGCCAACACACAACCTAAACCACTGGTCGTAGAGACTTGAAATTTTGTAGAGACGAAGTGGCACATGTTTGTCTTGCACAAAGTATGGGCCATCTGCTTGTTCCAGCAACAAGTTGCATAAAAAAAATACAATTAAGTACAAATTGTTTTGTTACTAAGAAAGTGTAATGAACTTACTCGGTATTCAAGACTGGCTGTCTAGGGTAGTTTTGTATCTTCTTAGATACACTATACCTACGTATACACCACAGAAAGGTTACACTATTTTAAAGTTTTGTTTAAAATAGCGTAGCAGGTAGATAGTTGCAGCCAATTTCACTAGTAGGTACTTTAGTATTTCATACTATCTATAATACTAATTATAAGAATCTTTATCCTGACTGACTGACATATAGACAACACACAGTCTAAACTGTTGGTCGTAGAGAATTTTAAATATCTTGATGTTCGCTTTAGGAAAGAAAATCCAGTAATAGAAGTTCAAGGAATGAAAGTCTGGTTTGTTTTAATGGCATAAGTAATGCCCATTATTGCTGAAACTTGAACAGAGCACAGTTCATCTCGAAAAGAAGTTTAATATTAGCTGTGTCCTAACAGGGTTTATGCTTGAAACTTATCTACCATTTGTATTACCTATTGTGACATCATGAAATGCATTATTGGACACATATTGGACGACCGATGTGGAGCGGCGTGCGAATGTCTGCCTGCAACGCAGGAGGTTGCGGGTTCGATTCCCGCCTTGGAATAAATGTTTGTACGATCTGCAAATATTTATTCCGGGTGTTCTGGGTATTTTCTATGTATAATAAAAAAATATCTATGTATGTAGTGTATTGTATTAAATATATCAGTCATCTAGTACCCATAACACAAGCTCTGCTTAGCTTGGGGCTAGATGATGCTGTGTGGAGTGCCCAGCATTAGTATTATTATAGAGTTTGAATTTGAATGGTTAGTGCTATTGGGGGGTTGCTCTTTAGTTTCCATTGCGTTCCATAGTCTCCATGATCAATATCTAAAAATCATCAAAGCTTTACCCATATTTACAAAATATGCTTATTATACTATTATTTCTACAGATGTTTGTTAATAAACGAAAGCGCGTGAACAGCCAAGATGTCGGAAGAGCACGCGTGCCTCGTGCGCGCTCGCTCTGACTCTGAGAACTCCGCCAACCTCGGCAGCTTCGGCTCAATGCGCGCCATGACTTACACGGAGGACAAACTCAACAGTGAGTACATAATGTCTCTCCGTCTCTGTTTATTTCTCGTGCGCGCTCGCTCTGACTCGGAGACCTCCGCCAACCTCGGCAGCTTCGGCTCAATGCGCGCCATGACTTACACGGAGGACAAACTTAACAGTGAGTACATAATGTCTCGCCACTTCCACCATAACTCTCTCCATAGCCCTGCGAATTTGAGCTTGTGTATGAATAAGTTTATAATCGGTGATGAGCACCGATTATAAATTTTCGTCTTGAAGTCCTTGACGAAAAGATGTGCCATACGCTGCTCATCCGAGTTGGATTCGTTGGCTGATCTCTGTTAAAGTTGGACTCACCTAGTTGGGTCGTCTGACCCAGACAGACGTGGTCTACATTAGTTCCCAAAGTGGTCCAGGTGGTCCCGTGGACCCCCAGGGGTCCACGGGAGACTCGACAGGGTTTCACAATTCGTAAGCGGTTCCATGAAAATTTATTTACTTTCGATAGTGAAGAACTAAAATGATGGCTTGACTTGACCTATCAATGTAGGCAGATAGACTGTTTCTTGTAAAAGGTAAAGTTGGATGGAATGACTTTTTGGCCAACTTTACTATTTTGACTTCCAATCAAATGTGGGTTTGGTACACCAAATGTACTATCTGGACGTACCTCTGACTACCCCCATTACACATCGAAAAATCTCGAGTAGGTACTTGATACTAAGAGACCTGAGAGGATATCTACTATGCCTGGATTTATAGTCGTGATGCTGTTTCTGTTTTTTTAAGTGTTAACTTCAATACAGTGCAAATCTTTCTATGTTTCAGCCACCGAAGCAAGTGGCGAGCCTGCAGCCCCAAACCCCATAAACCTGATAGTCAGCCCCCCGGATAATGGTGGAGAGAATGAGAGTGGCGAACTCTTAGACTACAATGATGCCAATGTCCTGGAACAGTTCCACGAGGATGCTCTTAGACAGGTATAGTAATAATAATGCTGGACAATTCACACAGCATCATCCAGCCCCAAGCTAAGCAGACCTTGTGATATGGGTACTAGATGACTGATATACTTAATACAATACAACCGATGTGGCGCGGCGGGCGAATGTCCGCCTGCGACGCAGGAGGTTGCGGGTTCGATTCCCGCCTTGGGATAATTGTTTGTACGATCTGAAGTATGGATGGATGGATGGATGGATGTTTATTTTTCTTTCACGCTCTGACCAGTGGACCGATTTGGATGAAATTTGGAATAAATATTGATTGTAACCTGGATTAATGGCATTGAATTGGCAACTTTTTATCCCGAAAAAACTAATAATATGTCACAATATAAAATAATAGTATCTTCGCCACTAGCCGTAAGTAACCTTATTATGTACTACCTTCATCTCATTATAAGTGAACTATGTTCTTTATAAAAATAAATTCTTTAAACTGAAAAAATAACGGGAACAGGAAAAAACAGCCACGCGGGCGAAGCTGCGAGCGGCTGCTAGTAGTAATATGTATACACAAAGAGGTCTACCACTTCTAATATTGGTTTAATACTTCCAGGCTGGTTGTGGTCTCTCCCAAATCCGCGTGATCCTAGCCTGTTCTTTGGCCATACTCGGATCATCATTGGAGTTATCAGCCATACCATTTGTGCTGCCATCGGCTGAGATTGAACTATGTGTTCTGCATCACGAAAGAAACTGGCTTGGTGAGTATCTCAAAGTCAAAGTAAATAATCATTTATTCAGTAATATCCGCAGGGATCATCTTGAAACATCTTAAATCTAGCTAAATCTAGCTTTAGATTTTTAAGCTATCCTTGTGTACAATAAAGTGTTATCTATCTATCTATCTATCTATCTATCTAGGTGAATCTAAGCGCCAGTTCCTCGCGACCAATCTCATGATCATCTCATAGTTGACTAGCCTCATAGCTGAGTAGTAGCTCTGCTTTCTGTGCTGTAGGTTGTGGGTTTGATCCCCACTGAGGACACGGTCTCTGTGTTGATCCTAAATACGGTGTCCGATCGTGCACCAAGTTTTTCTACTTATTACGAAAATTAAAAGCCGGTAGTATTCTAGTAGCAGCGATGGGCTTGCAAACTATCACGTATAAAATACCAACTGCAAAATGGATATGTGCTAAATGTTTACGTACCTCTGACTAGCCCTATTAGACATTTTCAAAGAATCATTATTATTATTATTAGTTTGTACTAATTGGTACTAGCTAAGAGGTCTGCTGGGATATCTACTGTGCCTCGAGATTAACTCGTGAAGATATGTTTGTTTTCTGCACAGAGCAGTTTTATTCTAAGCCGAATTCTACTCTTCTGCTACTATAAGTTAAAAAAATTGTATTCAAAAAGTATTAACTTTATTGCATGTGCTGTAGGAGTTGTTAACAAATTTTTGAACTTATATACATTTAAGTAGCGGACTAGTCTATACTAACTTTTTAAACTATCATGGTTTTGATCAATATTTTGGATAGAAACGGGATATTTACCATGATTTTTGAGTTTGATTGTTTCCCGATATTTCGGCACAGTTGCATGCGCCATGATCACGGGTCGAACTATATATCGGGAAACAATCAAACTCAAAAATCATGGTAAATATCCCGTTTCTATCCAAAATATAGTCTATACTATGATAATATTATAAAGAGGAAAGATTTGATTGTTTGTTTGTTTGCATTGAATAGGCTCCAAAACTACTGGACCGATTTGAAAAATTCTTTCGCCGTTGCCGCGTTGGGAAGCTACACTATCCCCGGGTGACATAGGCTATATTATATTTTCAAAAATATTAGGGATCTTTGCTCGTGCGAAGCCAGGGCGGGTCGCTAGTACCACATATATTTAATTGTCCACGTTATAGTTTTAAATATAATGTTATGTCCACAGTGCTAATAAGTCTGATGGGATGCGCGTTCGGTAGCCTCGGCTGGGGATCGCTGTCAGGCCGACTCGGCCGACGACGCACTCTACTCTCCTGTCTCGCCGTTAATGCTGTGTTCGCGACCATTGCTGCTTTTATGCCGACTTACGGCACTTTTATGATGGCAAGGTATGTTCACATTTCTACCCGTTTACAATATCTTGCAAGCTTCAGTTAGTGTTACATGACGACCGATGTGGCGCGGTGGGCGAATGTCCGCTTGCGACGAGGAGGTTGCGGGTTCGATTCCCGCCTTGGAATAAATGTGTGCACTATCTGAAAATTTTTATTCCGGGCGTTCTGGGTATTTTATATGTATAATAAAAAATATCTATATACGTAAATATTGTATCAAGTATATTTTGGATAGAAATGGGATATTTACCATGATTTTTAAGTTTGATGGTTTCCCGATATTTCGGCACAGTTGCATGCGCCATGATCACGGGTTGAACCAAAATATCCAAAATATTGATCAAAACCATGATAGTTTAAAAAGTTGTATACAAGCTCTGCTTAGCTTGGGGCTAGATGATGCTGTGTGGATTGTCCAGCATTATTATTATTTATTATCATAGAGATGTTGTCGTGTGCAGGTTCTGTTCAGCGTTCGGTTCGGGCGGCATCTACCCGCTGTGCTACGCGTACATGTACGAGGTGTGCGGGCGCGCGGGCGCGTGGCGCGGCGCGGGCGGCGGCGTGCTGGCGGCGGGCGCGGGCGCGCTGCTGGCCGCGGTGCTGGCGCAGGCCGTGCTGCCTGCCGACGGCGCCGCCACGCTGGCGGAGAACCGGGAGCACTTCAGCGCTTGGCATCGGTTACTGCACACTTACTACACTACTACTAGCTTATCCGCTCGCTTCAATTATTCACACAAACTTCATCCCCTTTTTACATAAACTTCATCCCCGTTCTACACAAATTTCATCCCCTTTTTACATAAACTTCATCCCCGTTCTACACAAATTTCATCCTCGTTTTACATAAACTTCATCCCCGTTCTACACAAATTTCATCCTCGTTTTACATAAACTTCATCCCCGTTCTACACAAATTTCATCCTCGTTTTACATAAACTTTATCCCCGTTCTACACAAATTTCATCCTCGTTTTACATAAACTTTATCCCCGTTCTACACAAATTTCATCCTCGTTTTACATAAACTTTATCCCCGTTCTACACAAATTTCATCCTCGTTTTACATAAACTTTATCCCCGTTCTACACAAATTTCATCCTCGTTTTACATAAACTTTATCCCCGTTCTACACAAATTTCATCCTCGTTTTACATAAACTTTATCCCCGTTCTACACAAATTTCATCCTCGTTTTACATAAACTTTATCCCCGTTCTATACAAATTTCATTCTCGTTTTACATAAACTTTATCCCCGTTCTACACAAATTTCATCCTCGTTTTACATAAACTTTATCCCCGTTCTACACAAATTTCATCCTCGTTTTACATAAACTTTATCCCCGTTCTACACAAATTTCATCCTCGTTTTACATAAACTTTATCCCCTTTTTACACAAACTTCATCCCCTTTTTACACCAGTTTTGGTTGACAGCTCAATTAAATTCATTTACCGAATACTCAAACGCATCTCAGGTTTACATACGTCTCAAGTAACGAATTTTGTACAGATTTTCATTGCGAACTGTCAAAAATTCGCGTAACGTAAACGTAATAGAAGGGAGGAAAGGCCTTTGCTTTACAGTGGAACAATAACAGCTGAAAAATAATCATGTGTAGAGAATATACCTGCAACCCGGGCTGAGCCGAGGGACGTGGTATAAAAAGGCCACACCGCACGGTGCGCGGGAAATTTCATCGACAACCGTCGTTCAGTTTAGACGTATTTTAGCACTGTTGGTCATTTGTTTTACCTAGACTTGCAGTTAAATGTTATAGTTGGTCTTAGTTGACATTAAATGTTCGCTAGATGTGTCCCCGAGGATGTCCATGAACCCCGAGGCTGATTGTTAATACATGAAAATGTATAATTTCAGGTATCTTCTTTTATGTACACTGCCGATCCTGGCGTCTCTGATCAGCCTGATTTGGACGCAGGAGTCTCCGCGGTACCTACTTGATGTAGGACGGGAGGTTGATGCTTTGTGTGTTTATCAGGTAAGCATAATTATTATTCACTAGCGGCCGCTCGCAGCTTCGCCTGCGTGGCAGTTTTTTCCCGTTCCCGTTATTTTTTCGGGATAAAATCATCGTAGCTTTATGCATGCAAAGTCTTAGCCCATCGGTTTAAAATTGACAAAGTTTCATACAAACTTTCATCCCCTATTTTGTCCCCTTGGGGGTAGAATTAATCAAAATCCTTTCTTAGCGGATGCTTACGTCATAACATCTACCTGCATGCCAAATTTCAGGCCGATCCGTCCAGTGGTTTGGGCTGTGCGTTGATAGATCACTATGTCAGTTAGCCAGTCACCTTTGAGTTATATATATTTAGATTTATTTGCTTCAATGTGGTTTGTACATCGATCTTAAGAAATTAATTTAGTGCACACATTCCCTATCTACATACATCTGGAATGCAAACATAAAAAAAATATTTAATTGAAATGTCATTTCTGAATCATAATACAAATTATGTCAAGATAGGTAAAACTAGTAATAATAACGTTAGAAATAACCAAACATTAATAATTGAAGTAATACTTCTTATGCGACTTCCAACAAGTATGCGTTAAACGTTTAACACTACCATGGAGGGGGTATGAAAGCGCTGTTCTTTCTCTCTTTCTCTCATAGCCACGTTTCGTATATTTAAAGAAGTTTTACTTCAGTCGTGTGGTTTAAAGCACACTTAATTAATTTACAATTCCTTTAATATTGTCTGATTACTACTATTCAAAGTTTATGTATTTTTCAGGCGATACACAGTAGTAACAAATTTCGCATTTGTGGCAAAGCAACTGCGCCAAGCAACGATGTGGAATATCGACTCGGAGAACTCTCTATGCCGGGGAAGAGACGACCGCCGGCATTGCATCATGTTAGACATAGTGTGAAAATGGTAAGTAAATTCGACAATTAGATTATATGTGTTGTTAGTTTCGACGTAACATCACCGACTTCTGTTCCGAGGGCGCGAGTTCAAATCTCTGTGAAGTAATGGTTTTTGCATTCAACATTTATTGTATAATGAGTTTTTATCTGATTAATCGCCAATGGAAAACACCGGTAGTCTATAGAGAAGGGTTCAAATCGGCAGGGTTGAAAAAATTATGTGCGCAATAATATCAGTGCTTTCAAACGGTAAGGGGGTAGTCAGAGAGGTACGTCCAGACATTTGGCACATAACCACATTTTACTGTAGTTGGTTTTCCATGCGTGACAGGTTGCAAGCCCGTCGCCGCTACTAGAATACTAACTAGTTTCCTCACCATGTTTTGCTTTACTGTTTGAAAGCACTTGCGTACATGAATTTTTCGAACAGAAAAATCGATTGGTGCGCGACTGGATTTGAGCCCACTACCTTAGGAGCAGATGGCGAGCACTTCCACTAGACCACCGGTGTTCTCATTAAGTACTTCATTACATTTAAACCATAAACATTGTTATAAACTATATTTTCTTGTTTCCAGTTCTGGCAGACATTTTTCCAGTTATTTTCATCGCCTCACTTCAGTACTACAGTAAATATCATCATGGTACTGGGTTTCACATATCTTGCACAGGTAACTAATATTTTAGTTTCATTTGCTACTGCTAGTGGAACAAGCTTATGGCCCACCTGATGAGTGGTAACCATCACCTATAACAAAGCATTGCCTTGGAAATCACGTTAGATACGTGCCCTGCGATGCACTACCCTGCGTCCACCAACCTGAGGCATACAGGTGTTAAGCCTCATGTGTCTGTAATTTCACCGGCACCCACACCCTTCAAACCGGAACACAACAATGCGAGCATTACTGCTTGATGGCAGGAATAGGTATGGTGGTAGTACTTCCCCGGACGAGCCCTTTCATAAAGAGCCCTATCTCTTAGTACCAAGTACATACTCAGGATTCTTAAGGGAAACTTAATTAACAAGGAAAGGTTGCCTGAAAGAGATCGCTTTCAGCGATAAGGCCGCCCATTGTTTTGCCAAATTGTGTATATTTCCTGTATTATGTTTCTGTGTGGTGAACAATAAAGAGTTATCTATCTATTCTTCGAGAATGTTTAAGGGGGTAGTCAGAGGTATGTCCAAATAATACATATTACAATTATTATAAACGCGAAAGTTTGTAAAAATGGATGGATGGATGGATGTTTATTACTCTTTCACGCTCTAACCAGTAGACCGATTTGGATGAAATTTGAAATAAACATAGATTATAACTTGGATTAACATATAAGCTACTTTTTATCCCGAAAAAATTACGGGAACGGGAAAAAAACTGCCACGCGGGCGAAGCTGCGAACGGCCACTAGTTGTGTATAAAAATGTTCACAAGTATGTGTGTTTTCAGTTCTTCCTGGCCGGTTACGTTCCGTTTACGGCGGTGGAGATAGGCCACGTGGAGTACGAGTCGTCGACGGCCTCCGTCAGTAACGAGACATTTGAACATGAATACTATAACACTACCATACAGAATACAGTCTTTGAAAATATTACTGTACGGTATGTTTTGTATTACTTTATTCTATAAATAAATCCTACTAATATTATAAACGCGAAAGTTTGTAAGTATGGATGGATGTTTGTAACTCTTTCACGCTTTAACTAGTAAACCGATTTGGATGAAATTTGGCATAAACATAGATTGTACCTTGGATTGACATATAGGCAACTTTTTATCCCGAAAAAATAACGGGAACGGGTCTAACTGCCACGCGGGCGAAGCTGCGAGCGACCGCTAGTAATAAATATAGTAAGTAAGTGTAGGTGATAGTATTATCAGTTATAGTGGTTCTCATAGTACAAGTTTTACTTGATTTGTTAGTTTTTAAGATAATGTTGGACAATCCACACAGCATCATCTAGCCCCAAGCTAAGCAGAGCTTGTGTTATGGGTACTAGATGACTGATATACTTAATACATTACATTACATGCATAGATATTTTTTATTATACATAGAAAATACCCAGAGCACCCGGAATAAACATTTGCAGATCGTACAAATATCCGGGACGGGCTGCCAGTAGATAATAAGTACCTAATCAGTAGTATATAATTCATGTTTTTTCAGGAACTGCTCGTTCAGAGATCTGCTGATGTTCCACGTTGAGTTTTGGAACAGTACCTTCTATGATGTTGCGATGGCAAATATCAAGAGCTCAAGAACCATGTTCTATGGATGCGTCTTCGTTAACAGCACGTGAGTTTCCCTTGCTCTCTGCCTACCCCTATACATAGGCTACATTTTTGTTAGTATTAGAGCTCTTAGTGAAGGGCTCGTCCGGGGCAGTACTACCACCATGCCTATTTCTGCCGCCAAGCAGCTTGCTGTGTTCCGGTTTGAAGGGTGTGAGTGCCGGTGTAATCACAGGCACATGAGGCTTAACACCTGTATGCCTCAGGTTGATAGACGCAGAGTAGTGCATCGTAAGGGCACGATTATAATGAGCGTGTCCTGCGAGGCAATGCTTTGTTACAGGTAATGGTAACCACTTAACATCAGGTGGACCATCAGCTAGTTCCAGCAACAAGTCACATTTATAAAAACATTACTTTATTAATTGTATATTGTATTTTATGTATATATTTACAAAAATTGGTATTTAAATAGAATAGATTCCGTCAAATCGAACCGAAATTATACACGTAGCTTAGTGGTGTAGCGGAAGCGACCCTGGCTTCTGATCCTAAGGTGGTGGTTTTGAATCCGCTCGTGTACAAATAGATTTTGCTATTCGACAAATTTATATGCACAATACTGGTGCCTCAAAACGGTGAAGGAAAACATCGTGAGAAACCAGTTAGTATTCTAGCAGCGGCGATGGGCTTGCAATCAATCTTATCTGGCCATGTGATTTCCTTAACTGCAGGTAAGCACTATAAAAACTAACAAAATTGTATTATTTTTATTCACAGTTTAATAGACACTGATTTGGAGGTGGGGGTGGAATTTGACGAGCGGTGCGTTTTCAACTCGACTGTCATCAGGGGGATGAAAGGGGGATGCGCCAGACACGCGGATCTAACCTCCAAGTAAGATAATAATGCTGGACAATCCACACAGCATCATCTAGCCCCAAGCTAAGCAGAGCTTGTGTTATGGGTACTTGATGACTGATATCTTCTTAATATTATAAACGCGAAAGTTTGTAAGAATGGATGGATGTTTGTTACTCTTTCACGCTCTAACCAGTGGACCGATTTGGGTGAAATTTGGAATAGATATAGATTGTAACCTATATTAACATATAGAATTACTTTTTATCCCGAAAAATAACAAGAACGGGAAAAACTGCTACGCGGGCGAAGCTGCAAGCGGCCGTTAGTACTTACAATACATAACATATTTTTTATTATACATAGAAAATACCCAGAACACCCGGAATAAATATTATCAGGTCGTACAAACATTTATCCTTAGGCGGGAATCGAACCCGCAACCTACGTCGCAGGCGGACATTCGCCCGCCGCGCTTCATCGGTCGTCACTATATAAAGATGATATGAGTAAGAAATAAGTGACCACTAAGATGACGACAGTAGAAGAGAGAAGAAGAGAGTGAAAGAAAAAACCTGTTGTGCCGATAAAGATAAGGACAGGAATAAGAAGATTAATAAACTCGGCGTAACCTCGAACAATGTGTTTTGTCTCTTTCGATCTTATTTAAAATTGAACGACACTTTTTGTATTTTTATTATTTAATTCTCATGTAAGTGATAATGTATTTATCTTTTTGAGAATAAATGATCATTAAACTGAAACTGAAAATCCTGTCAAATTAAAAGACAAAACACGGTGTACGAGTTTATGAATACCCGGATAAATGTTTGTGACTCAAACACTTAATTTTACCAACTTGTAGTAAAAAGTATTGTCTTTTTTGAAGTAATACTTCTAATGCTACTTCCAACAAGGTTGCGTTAAACGTTTAACACTACCATGGAGGGGATATGAAAGCACTGTTCTTTCTCTCTTTCTCTCATAGTTACGTTTCGTATATTAAAGAAGTTTTACTTCAGTCGTGTGGTCTAAAGCATGCTTGTTTTTTTTTTAATGGGGTTTTCTCTGCTTGTTACAGACTAAGCGGCTTGATAGAAGAACAGACTTATATCGCGCACGCGACTTTCCTCGCCGCTTTGTTCACTCCATTGCCCGAGCGATTTAGACCTGTTGGTAAGTAAAGAAATAGCTATACGACTGTTATCTCTAAGCACGGTAGATATAAAAAATATATAAAATAATAAAAAATAAAAAATATGTATACATGTAATATATTGTATTAAGTATATCAGTCATCTAGTACCCATAACACAAGCTCTGCTTAGCTTGGGGCTAGATGATACTGTGTGGATCGTCCAGCATTATTATATTATATTATATCTCAGATCTCCGTATCAAGGGGAAGGTCGTGGGTTTAAATCCCACTTGAGGAAATAATTTTTGGGATGATATAAAATCTTTGTGATTTCCCTAAGTGTAAGTAAGCACTAGAAAACTGACGACCGTTATAGCGCGGCGGGCGAATGTCCGCCTGCAACGCAGAAGTTGCGGGTTCGATTCCCGCCTTGGGATAAATGTTTGTACGATCTGCAAATATTTATTCCGGGTGTTCTGGGTATTTTCTATGTATAATCAAAAATATCTATGTATGTAATGTATTGTATTAAGTATATCAGTCATCTAGTACCCATAACACAAGCTCTGCTTAGCTTGGGGCTAGATGACGCTGTGTGGATTGTCCAGCATTATTTTAAAAAAATATTTTTTAAGTGCAGGTAAGCACTATCTAAATATATATATAACTCAATGGTGACTGACTGACTGACTGACTGACATAGTGCTCTATCAACGCACAGCCCAAACCACTGGACGGATCGGGCTGAAATTTGGCATGCAGGTAGATGTTATGACGTAGGCATCCGCTAAGAAAGGATTTTGATTAATTCCACCCCCAAGGGGATAAAATAGGGGATGAAAGTTTAACGGGAACGGGAAAAAACTGCCACGCAGGTGAAGCTGCGAGCGGCCGCTAGTAAAAACTAAACTTTATTATCCACAGTTGCTCCATTGCTGGTGATGCTGTTTCTCTCGGTGCAAATCTGTCTGGCGAGCACAGAGACTGCTCTATACATAGTGGAGGCTATATATCGGCTATTAATCACTATTGTCATATTCGGCGAGTCACTACGGATATACCAAGTGTATCCTGCTGATCTGAGGTAAGAAACGGCCAAGTACGAGTTGGGTCTTTTATAGTTATGGCTCCGAATACCCAAACGCAGAGATGTGTTTGAGTATTGGGGGGATAGCCAGTTTTTTTTTATACAACTTGTTGATGGATCAAGCAGATGGCTCACCTGATGTTAAGTGGTTACCATCACTTATAACAAAGCATTGCCTCGTAGGTCACGCTCGTTAGGAACGTCACCTACGATGCACTACTCAGCGTCCATCAACCTGAGGTATACAGGTGTTGCCTCATGTGCCTGTAATTTCACCGGCACGCACACCCTTCAAACCGGAACACGCTGCGCTGCTTGGCGGCAGGAATAGGTATGGTGGTAGTACTTCCCCGGACGAGCCCTTCACTAAGAGCTATTAGATATTTGTGTGACGAACATAAATGTTTGTTATCTGTCTGGGTGTTACATTGTATTGAAATTAATTTATTAATTTGAATTTATTAATTTGTTGGTCGCGAGGAACTGGCGCTTAGATTCACATAGATTTAAGACGTTTCAAGATGATCCCTGCGGATATTACTGAATAAATGATTTTTGACTTGACTTTGACTTTGACAAAGTATGCATAGTTTGAGGCTAGATGATGTTGTGTAAGAATGTCCATAAATAAATATATATATTTTTTTGTTTTCAGATGCACTGCGCATGGTTTTATTTTAAGCGTATCTTATGTGCTGGGACTGATTGGTTGGGACTCAGGTAAACTACACTTAAAATCACTTAAAATAGGCACTCAAAGGCCTCCCTCACATTTGTGAGGGTTAAATAGGTCATCACACATTGGCCTCTTTCATGTTTGTGGGGGTTAAATAGGCCATCACACATCAGTCTGCCCTTATATTTGTGAGGGTTAAAGAGGTCAACACACATCGGCCGCCGTCATATTTGTGAGGGTTAAATAGGCCATCATACATCGGCCTCCCTCATACATGTGAGGGTTTAATAGGCCATCATACATAGGTCATACGGGGTTACATAAGTCTGTCTCAAATTAGTGTGGGTTAAATAAAAGTCTACTGCTGGATATAGAGAACAAGCAGACGACGGTTCACCTGATGTTAATCGGTTAAGATGTGAAACCAGTCAATTAATTGAAGATGAAGTCTTATAATTGAAGGTTTTATACAATAATATAAAATAATACGTGTAAATAATTCACCAGGTTCCCATAGTACGAGCTATTAGCTTGGGGCTAGATAATATATTGTGCAAAAATGTCCACAAATATTTATTTCTTTTGACGACCGATGTGGCGCGGCGGGCGAATGTCCGCGGAGGAGGTTGCGGGTTCGATTCCTGCCTTGGGATAAATGTTTATACGATCTGTAAATATTTATTCCGGGTGTTCTGGGTATTTTCTATGTATAATAAAAAATATCTATATATGTAATGTATTGTATTAAATATATCAGTCATCTAGTACCCATAACACAAGCTCTGCTTAGCTTGGGGCTAGATGATGTTGTGTGGATTGTCCAGCATTATTATTATTTCTTAATTATATTTGTTTTTTCCAGGTTTCCAAGATGCAGGTAGCAGCATAAACGCCTGGATTTGCGTCGGTTTCGCCGCAGGAGTGTCCTGCCTAGGCACCGAAATGCGACGCCGACTCCAGAGACGTTAGGTAAGCTTTTTTTTAAGCTACTACTGGTTGAGCAAGCATATGGTCCACCTGATGTTAAGTGGTTACCATAGCTTATAACAAAGCATTGCCTAGTATTTATCTTCTGGTTCCCATAGTACAAGTTAGGGACTTGATGATGTTGTGTAAATGTCTATAAATATTTATTCGTTTATTATAATAAGTCTTTCTTTTTCAGATATTAATAATTGACAAGAAGAAAACAAAATCACAGCTAATTCTACTTTACATCTTACTACATAACTTTGTTTAAAGTTTAGCTTTAAGAATTGTTCTTAGTTAGCTCTGTCACTGTCTATCATTACCCATTGGAAAGAGATAGCAATAGTATAGTTTATCTCAAAGCAGTTTTTTATGAACGGTAAGGATATGTTAGATTATATTAAACTTAATTATTAAGTTTTTGATAATACAAATAAGAAAAAAAACACAAACGGTACGAAAACCAGTTGGTATAACAGCGGCGATGGGCTTGCAACCTGTCACGTATGGAATACCAACTACTGGAAAAAGTTGGTACTAAATTTAATATTTGGACGTACCTCTGACTACTACATTAGACATCCTCAAATAATCTTGTACTTTAATCTGAGGAGATATCTACCGTGCCTAAAAGCTGCTAAAAGCAGCCTTACAACTTTATTCCTCAGGCGCGGTGGATATGCCCTCAGATCCAAGTCCTTAAAGCTATGTGCAACGCGACAAAATGATAATGATTTATGAATAAGGAGGTTTAAAACTTGCCATCGCAAATATACCAAAGTATTTGGACTGAATTGTTTAAAACTAACATTATAATTACAAATGGGCCCGTTACTAACAGACGCTCGTAGGATAATGGAACCGGGCAAAACCTTATGTAACAAAAATCTAAATATTTCATAGACATTGACAAAGTAATTTCGTAAAATAAGTAAAAGCGTTTTCAAAAACGATGACTTGATTAACTAAGTTTTCCTAAAATTATAAAAGTATGAGAGAATGTATGGTACAGTGTTGCCATATAAAAATAAATGATAACTCATTTTGACACTTTTTAAAATATTCTATGTAAAAGTAAAATATGTAGTAGCTTATAAGTAGTATTCATTTATACATAACAATAAGGGTTTTAAGATAATGTAGCCAGAGAGCTTTTGGTGGGTTTCTTACGTCATACTTGTGTTGTTGTTATGCTGACCTGTTTGCTCTGACGACAAAGTCGGATAAGATACTAGTCAGTTTTTGCGACAAACTGTAGCCAATCGACTTAAATAATATATTTTATAACTATAATTAAGACGTCACTTGGTGTGACTTAAACTTGGTGTCTCGTGTCAGGCTTCCGATGAACTTCCTGATCACTATACATTTCGTTAAAGCATATATTTAGTAAAATGGCTGATTTTCTAAACAGTCAAATTGATTTCAAATATTTCGATTATACTTACAATAATGCTGGACAATCCACACAGCATCATCTAGCCCCAAGCTAAGTAGAGCTTGTGTTATGGGTAGGTACTGATGACTGATATACAATACAAGCCATACAAAGATATTTTTTATTATACATAGAAATAATGAAAGCAAGTGTAGTGACTGATATAACGAAATAGCAACTAACAGAGTTCGGAGGAAGTACTAACACCATATCTATTTCTGCCGCCAAGCAGCATTGCCGTGTTCCGGTTTCAAGGTTGTAGATGCACATGAGGCTTAACACCTGTATGCCTCACATTGATTGCATGGCAGTGTATCTTAGGGCACGTTCCTAGGCAAGATTTGTTATACATGATAAACAAACCACCATAATACTATCAGTTTGTGCCATCAGTAAGTTGTAAATAAAACTAGTATGACGTAAGAATATCACCACTATCTTCAGAATTATTCAAAGAGTTGTGTAATAAATTTACAAAGACGGTTGAACATATCTATGAAGATGCAACAAGGAACTGATAGGGTTGTTTGTGTTTTTTGGTGTGATGCTCGCATTGCTGTGTTCCGGTTTGAAGGGTGTGGGTGCTAGTGAAATTACAGACACATGAGGCTTAACCTCTGTATGCCTCAGGTTCACGCTGATTAGTGCATCGTAGGCCACGTTTGTAGCGAGTGTGACCTACGAAGCAATACTTTGTAATTGGCGATGGTAACCACTTAGCATCAGGTGGGACGTCAGCTTGTGCCATCAGTAAATTGTATAAAATAAGGTAGCATGATCCCTAGGCTGCTATTATACGAACCAAGCATTAGTAGATATATCAATGTGTGATTGAAATTTAATCGATAGTAAATTTAAAATGCAATAATGACGTAAAGATTTTATATCTTTAAAGCGATAATTAGTTTTATGTTATATTTTATTTAAAGTGTAGTTTTAGAAAACATTTTGAAAAAAAGTCACTTTAGGAAACTAATAGCACCTAGGTACATGCCACTAGAAAGCACCCAACTTAATATCCAATAATTTAAGACTTAGATGAAGATCCGGCGGTCTAGTGGGAGTGAACCCGCCTTGTGATCCTAAGGACTTGGGTTCAAATCCAGTCATGCACCAATGGATTTTTCCGTTCAAAAAATTTACTTGCGCAATTCCAGTGTGTTCCAATAAGACGTTTTAGAGAAAGGCCAGGTCAAGAGTAACCTAAACCGACGAGCGTTAATCAAAAATGTTATGAAAGTGAATGAAGCAAAAGAGATGTCAGGTTCGTAGTAAGTGAAATCCTTAATCTCTGCCTACCCCCATGGGAAACAGGCGTGAATTATATGTATAATAATAATAATGCTGGACAGCACACCGCATCATCTAGCTCCAAGCTAAGCAGAGCTTGTGTTATGGGTACTAGATGACTGATATACTTAATACAATACTATATTACATACATAGATATTTTTTATTATGCATAGAAAATACCCAGAACACCCGGAATAAATATTTGCAGATCGTACAAACATTTATCCCAAGGCGGGAATCGAACCCGCAACCTTCTGCGTCGCTGGCGAACAATCGCCCGCCGCGCCACATCGGTCGTCAAAATAAGGCGTCGTAATTTATTTATTTTATTTATTATAAGGTACATCCTACTAATATTATAAACGCGAAAGTTTGTAAGTATGGATGGATGGATGTTTGTTACTCTTTCACGCTCTAACCAGTTGACCGATTTGGATGAAATTTGGAATAATTATAGATTATAACTTGGATTAACATATAGGCTACTTTTTATCCCGAAAAAATAACGGGAACGGGAAAAAACTGTCACGCGAGCGAAGATGCGAGCGGCCGCTTGTACAACATAAGATACAAAAACTTCGGGCTTTGTTAAGGCAACTAGGTTAAGCCACGCCATAATTATGGCGTATTTTACTTTGTATTGTAAACCCATATTTTTATGCTGTAATAATTTCTTTTATATGTTTTGCCATATCTTTGATAAGTGATATAAAATGGACTGCTTTTTGTTTGATAAGTAGATTAATTTTAAAGACGTTTGATTATCGTTTAGTTTAGCAGTGGTAGTGGCGACGCCTTTTGATCCTAAAGTCGTGGGTTCAAAGCCGTCGTGCAGCCGATTGCGTTGACAGTACTGGCTCTCAGACGGGGAAGAAAAACGTCATGAGGGGCGTATGGTATACCAATACTGCAAAATGTAGGTATGTACCAAAATTAGATGTAATATTTGGACGTACCTCAAACTACCCCCATTAGCCTTCTCCAAAGAATCTCGAGTCGGTACTACTTGGTATTAAGACATTTAGATTTAGTGGATATTAACCATGCCTGGGATTGTGAAGTTTAATTTTGATACCACTGACTACCCCCTATATTGGCAAGGATTTCCGCCTTATGAAACATAAATAACTAAAATGACATAATGTTATCATTTGAGTATTAATGACAAAAATATTTATATCTTTGATAAATTGATACTGGTAATTTCAGTTATTTAGGTCCTTTTACAAAATAAAATAATCGAAATATTGTTTCCTATTAAATAGCCATATCCACTAGTCAAAATTATTAATGAAAATAATATTTAAAACTATTTTGGCTTGGTTAAATTGATGTGTATATTTAATAAGTAGCTTTTGACAGGTTCCAATTTTACAGGACAGGTTTAATGGTTTTTTGTGATTTGATTAAAAAAAATTAAATTAAATATATTTATTACACACATACAGGCAGGGGCGGATTTGCAGTCTCGGCCGCCCTAGGCCCCAAGCCATCAGCCGCCCCTTTCCTCAGCATCCACCATATACTGCCCTACTAAGCGCAAATCTGGCCGCCCTAGGCCCGGGCCTAGGGCGGCCTTAGACATTACAGATATTATAACATACACAGAACAGAACAATAATTCAGCTGCTGATATTACTTTGAAACGTTATATCGTGCATAGCCGTCAATAGTTACTTATTTTAATGCCAATCGGTAGTCAAATAACTAATTAATATGAACTAATAATTTAATTCGTTCTTAGTTTAATTTCTAGACATATCTTATATTTATGGGTTGGACTATACTTAAAGCATGCATACGTGATCATAAGCTTGCAACCTTATAGAATACTAACTACGCAAAATGAATGTACCTAATGTTACATTTGGACGCACCTCTGACAACCCCCATTAAACATCTCCAAAGTATCAAGCCTGTATTAATTAGTACTAAGAGATCTGAATGTATGTCTACCGTACCTAGAGATTTAAGTAGTGAAGGTTTTTATGTACAATCGTACATATAAACCCTTTTAGGTCGTTACTGGTGCATGCTTTACATAGTCTGACCCTATTTCGTAGACTGAAATTTAGTAAAATTTATTTGAATCTGTAAAATCTTTTTATTTACACCAAATTCCTATGATAAAGACAATTTTAGTTTTTAAGTTTAAAACATATACCTAATTAAGTAATGCATAGAAGGACAATCCTTTCAACACACTGGTTCTGTCAATAGCTTTGAAAGTATTCTGATATCGAAAGGTTTGCAAACTGTTACATATAGAATATTGACGCAAAATGTGTGCTGCCAAATGTTCGGACTTACCCTGACTACCCAGCCTTTAGCCATCCTAATAGGATAAGAGGAGCTAAAGATCTATTGTCTACCTTGCCTACGGTAGATAAGCTAACAAGGGGTTAGGGTAGGGTAGCTGTAATTATGTAAATGTTGTTCAAATAACCAGTGTGGTGATAGTGATACCTATGCCGAATGATGTATGAGTCTCGACTTATCCAGAACTTTGATGTAATTTAAGATTAGGTGTAATTTGTGTTGTGTTGTATGTAAAGCATAAGATCTTATTCACAATATCTTTTAAATCTGATAGGAAGAATCCAACTGTGATTGTCCATGCTCGCGCTAATTATGCTAGAAATGCAACTTATTGCCGATCATTGCAACGGGAATACAATTTAAATACCTTGAGTATCTACCTATTTTAAGCTTCATAAATCCGTTGAAATCTAATATGAAGAATCCAACACTGTGACCGTTTTGCAACGGAAGCAGAATTAAAATTACTATATCTATTCATTTTGAACCTCACAATATCAGAATAGTTATAATTATCTTGTATGACGAACAGCATATTTTTTTGTAGTACGTTCCAAACGGGTGACCTACAAGGTAATGCTTTGTTATAGGCGATGGTAACAACTTAACAACAGGTGGGCCATCTGATTGATCAGCAAGTTGTATAAAAAATACAAAATAGAAGCGGCAGGTCTAATTACATGCTGGATTCTTCTTATTCTAAACTTTATGTCTGTGATTTTGACGGATACTCAGCAGTTTGTACAATCACTTTATAGACTTTTTGTTACTAGGTAAAACAAACATTAAAAATGAAAACGTTCTTTAAAAATATACTGCTTTCCCTACGAAAGTCTTGATAAGAAAAGAAAATTGGTCATCCTCATGATATCGCCAATAATGTCTGCAGTTTATAGTTTAAATAAATAAGTCTAAAATATAATACGTTATTATGAATAAGACCCTGAAATTGTATTTGATTCTGAGAAAATGTGTTTATGTTATATTTTTATTTTACTGTGCAATAATATATTTATATTCGTAATAAGACTCGATTGTGTTTTTTATTTTTTTGTGAACCAATGATATTAAACGCAAAATATGAACATAGATGCGGAACTTGTCAAAACATTTTTAATATTAGTATTGTGAAAGTTGGGAAAAGGAAATCAAAGTGTAATCTTTACTATTTTTATTTTGCTCATTATATAAATTATTTTGCTATGTTTTTTGTGAGAGCGGTTTCGCACTACGTCCAATCCGAATCCGTGAAAATGCGGATATAGATATCGGATGACGGAAACCGGATTTAGTGCCGAATCCGATCCGAACCTGCGAAAATACGGTCCGCAGTAGTCGTAGAACTATATGGTAATTTACGCACTAGGTCCGGCTTCCGCCATCCGATTTCTATATAGATCCGTATTTTCACGGATTCGAATCGGAAGTGCAAAACCGCTCTAAGTCTGGGTTTTTCAGCCGAATATCACAAACTCTTGATTTGCACTATAGGCAGCTAAGGTATATATTTTATATCTCCGAAAGTATTGAATAACAATAAAAATTAAATTTAAAATCATCAATAATTAAATCATACTCAATCGTTATTAATTATAAAGGTTTTTTCATAGCGTGTACCTATTACATTGTATTCGAATAATGAACTTTAGGTTTTTTTAATATTGTAACTTAAAGTTGATTGTATGTAGATAATAGAGACTGAAATGTGTGAACATCTGGATTGTGTAAATATAATGAAATAAATATGTTGGTATTTATAACTCCGAGTTTCACTTCTAATATTATTTAATTCTAGCTGACCCGTTCGCGATTGATTGCGTTTTTCATACTAACTTCATCCCCTTTTTACACCCGTTTTAGGGATTGACAACTCAATGGAACCCATACTTAATTTAACGTCTTACTATAAGGTAACTAATTCGACAAATGATGCTTATTCAAACAATCGTTACAGTCGATTTAGTTATTTGCCTTTTTTTTTGGTACTTTCTATTAACAAGATTTCAGAAAAGATGAAAGGAAAGTGCATTAAAAACGTGCCCTACGATGCCCTGCTCCGCGTCCATCAAGTAATGTCACCGGCACCCACACCCTTCAAACCAGAACACGCTGCGCTGCTTGGCGGCAGGAAACTTCAGGCGAGCCCTTCACTAAGAGCTCTATAACTATATACATATGTAGCTCTATAATATAATAAAAAATATCTATGTATGTAATATTGTATTAAGTATATCAGTCATCTAGTACCCATAACACAAGCTCTGCTTAGCTTGGGACTAGATGATGCTGTGTGGATGGTCCTGCATTATTATTATTATTATAACTGCTAAATTTGTTTGTATTCGGCTCTGTACTATTCTACTAGCTTGTAGCGTGTAAGCGACGTAGGCTCGCTTCCGTTGCAAATATTCTAAGCAGAGATTTAGCGAGTTATGTACGATTCTCACTTGCCGGCGAAGCTCGTTTTAAAACTTGCTGGAGGAAATTAAAACATCCTTATACCAGTAAGTTCCTTAGTTGCATGCAATTTACGCAGCTTTGAAGCCGATTGGCTGCGCTCGAACTCCGCGACCAGCCCGGCTAAGATGTGCAACGCGACAACATTTTGTCGTACTTGTTATTTCGTGCAAAATAGAGATATCTCTTCATATCATTCTGTGCTAACATGCCAGTACCAAAAACCTCTCGTTCTATCAAATGAAGACTTAATGCTAATGTTTAGCTTATCTGTGGGTAGGTCTATTATCTATCATTTCTAAAATATCCCTTAATAGAAAAAGTATCTCGTGTCAAGCGCGACATATCTCGCGTTGCACATCTTAGCCCGGCAGGGTTGCCGGTTGATCGGCTCCATCGGTTGACTGGAGCCCATCACCGCTCTTAGAATACCTACTAACTAGATCCCTCACGATGTTTTACTTCACCGCTTGACAGCACTGGCAATACACACATAAATGTTTCTATAGCAAATCCATTGGTGCACGACCGGATTTGAACCCCCGACGAGTGGATTTATTCCAGCTGATAATAATAAGGTGAATTCCTGGGCCAGTTTTACGTGAACATAAATGGTTTTTATATTATAAGGTAAGGTAAGAAAAAAATATAGTTGAGCATAAAAATAATTTATTAAAACTTTAAATTAAACCCGTAACATAAATCTAACATAAATATTGCATTTTTTAATTTCCATTTAAACTTAGTTATCAAAAAATAACAAAAGTTGCCAAAGGTCTTATGCTTGAAAGTGTTCGATAAAATGTCATTGGGAGAGATGACGTAACATCTCTGGCGAAAACTAACTACCTACATTTCACGCGTCTGTTTGTACGGTCTCTACGATTCTGAGTTCATTGTGTTTTTAACCATCATCTTCCTGCCCTTATCCCACACTAAGTGGGGCGGCACAACAGGTTTTTTCCTTCCACTCTCTTCTATCAGTCGTCATCTCAGTGTTCACTCCTTTCTTACTCATATCTTTCACGCAATCCATCCATCTTTTCTTTGGTCTTCCTCTGCTTTTACCATTCACATCCATATCTAACTCTTCTCGTTATATGGCTTTCTTCCCTCCGCATGACATGCCCATACCACGCTAACCTGTGTTTTAAACAAATTTCAAAAAAGGAGGAAGTTCTCAGTCGGACTGTTTTTTTTCTTTGTTACCTACTTTCGACTGGACTGGATGAACCGATTTTGATGATTCTTTTTTTTATTTGAAAACTGGTGGTTTGACAATGGCATCCAAGTAATATTTGAAGTCTATTACACAAGTTTCTCTATTTCAAAGTTTCACCATTTTATTAGTAGGTAATGAGTGTAACTCAATCGCATTACAGATAAATTCTACATGATAACAGTCATATGTTTTCGTCGTTTTGACGTCAGTCATTTCCAATGACATTAATTGTCGAACGTTTTCAAGCATAGGACTCAGGGGAGCTAACAAGAATTAATTTTACATTTGTATCGTGTTGACATGTCAATTTTTGTGCGGCATCGATAACTGGCTGCAGTGTTATCTAATTGTCACGCAGTGTCAATCTGATGTCAACAAGATGCTAATATCAATTTTATTCGTGCTAGACTTCTCTGATGTCGTAAAGTTAAGATGTCCAGTGATGTTTTTTATTCAATGATACATCAGACATAAACCGTTAATGAATACGCGGCTGTACGATATTTAAATTACACAAAATAAGTATAATACCTAATTCGGTTATCAAACGAAAAGGAAGATGATTTTGATTAGGTACCATGACAAATTATATTTATTTTTTCCAAGATTTCCTTTGGATTTTATCAACAAATAGGTACCTCTACCCTTGTAGCTTTTGGGCCGTATGGTTTTTAGATGCAAACCTAAAAACCGTAAGGCTAAATGGCCAGTACCTGTGTTCTAAAACTGTCAGAGTACGAGCCCTAATGCAAAAAAGTTAGTCTAGTACGGAAAATAATACATAGTTAAGTAAATTTTTGATTTAAAATTTCTTATTGCATTAGTTCTGGAAATTCGCTAAGCTAATAATAAAATAAAATACCTGTAAATTTTAGCGTATATTTAAAAAGTTTTGTCACGAAATTTCTATCAAAATCATCTTCAATTTTCGTTTTAATATTTCTAATATTTGAACACACAGGGATTGTGTTAGCACACTTGAAAACTATACTTAAAGATAAGACAGTTTGTAAACCTAAATCAAATCAATTCGTCTGTCGGTAAAATACTACTAAGTAGTATCAAGGAATATAATTGTGAACCCAATCGTCATCATGATTTGCTTGTATAAAAATTATTTGCTCGGTACAAAATAGTGATCAATTTAGTGCATGTAATGTAACTCATCTGTGCTGAGGGAGAGCCATCATTGGCATGCAAATTATGAAATAAAGTACTCGCAGTCTAAAGAGTGAGACAGTGAAGATCAATTGTGCATAGTAAATAAAGCTCTCGCGCGTTGTGATTCAATACCAACTAGTTTACAATGCGTATTCTAAGGAAATAACGATTTTGCACACGCTATACAAGGTAAATTGCACTTTATTGCTTCGCGTCGAGTGACGCTATTTATTTATTTGATTATTCTTACCGAAAAATTTTAAGTCAAGAGGATCCACAATCCGATTCCCTGATGATAAAATAAATAAACGATGATAATAATTAAGTATACTCTAAGTATAAGTCGTACATTTAAACTAAATAGACCAGTTAACAATAGCGAACGACTTAATATAAGATATATCTAGTACTATCCCATATCTTGCAATATACACAACGCACAGCCTAAACAGCTCGTTGATATAAGAGTATATCTTGGTTGTACACGCCTTTTTACCATGACATTCTCTCGCTAGTGAGAACTGGCCTTATAATGTATTATGTACTAGATAGTTATGAAACTATATTTTGTAGAGTTAACTCTGACACGGCAAAACCTAGAGCTCATAATTCTCATTTTCACCCGACATGGAGTCGAATCGACAATTTGTCTGTCACTGTCATTTTTATCTACGATAAGTGACCTTTCATGGAAAACAAGTCAACACATTTTTGTGTCAATTTTGTAAGGAACAAAAAAACTGTAGGTATTATCACTCAAGTCTTCACACACTTTCAGCTTCTGGCATTCATTCTAAAACATAAATACCCATTGACTTTGATAGTGATTGATTGGAACCTATTGCCTGTCAGAGGCTTCAGAAAAATACCGTTTTGATTTGAGAGACAAAATATTAGATCGCTCGACCCTATGTCTACACTATAGACATCAATGTCTACTGTATGAGAATAACCCATATATATTGCCACATCTGCATGGCCTGTCTTATCTGATCACGGTCAGACAGCACAAGATCAGTAGGTCTACTCTTGAAAACCATAAACGAAGTTACGTATTGTCGTTTTGAATTACATTGCGGGGCATGCCAGGTAGTGACAACATGTCTGTGGAATGGGTTACCGAGGCCCCGCAGTGTAACTAAAAACGGAAATATGGAAACTCGTCTATCGTTTTCAAGAGTAGACCTACAGAATCACATGATTCGTTGATACAGTCAACTGCTGAATCTGTACTATTCGTAACTTTCAATATGGTATTACAATAATCTCTTAAAATCATCATTTGATGATGAATTTAATGAGATGAAAAAAAAACGAGTGTGCTTAAGACCACACGACTGAAGTAAAACTTCTTTAATATACGAAACGTAACTGGCTATGAGAGAAAGAGAGAAAGAACAGTGCTTTCATACCCCCTCTATGGTAGTGTTAAACGTTTAACGCAACCTTGTTCGAAGTCGCATTAGAAGTATTACTTCAATAAGATGAATGTACTTATTTATTGATTCAATTCATACAAATAACACTCCGCAGTTATGTTATAGGTAGTTAGTCAACACTGTTGTAGTCTATGGTTCTAATGTCAACTGTCATGTCTATAGAAGAGATTGGTATTGTATCATGTGCTGTGTAGTCGTAAGCAGTCAAATCGAATCCAAAGTAAATAGTCTCTCTCCAAGTCTTTGTGTCATTTCATAATGAACGTCCCAGCCGCAATATAACGGCCAAACTAATAAATATACAAACACGATACGCTTACGTCACAAATTTAAAACCTGTTCGTGCTAAGCCCTCTATAGGCGAGAACAGACAGACGGACAAAATCATTTTTTGGCCAATCTTGAATCTGTGACGTTTCGCTCGCTCGTTTAATACGCTGTGATACCATTTTGAATGTAACGAATAGTATATATTCTAATGCAGCTGACTGTACAGTTATACACCTCCTTTTATTAAACTATATACCAACTGTTTACATCCGAATATTTAAAATTCTAAATGATGTAACAACCCTCCGAAAACCTCAGGGGTCAAAAGTACCCACCAACATAAAAAAATCTATAGAAGCAAAAAAACAGATGTCACTAACATTTAGCTAAATGTCAGTATGGGTTCAATAGAAAAAGTTGATCAGTATGGTGGGTACTTTCACCACCCGAAGTTTTTAGAATTGATTTTGTTACACCTGGTATTCATAATAATCACATTAATTTTAATTATCTTAAAACTAACTCGGTTACAATTTTAGCGGTTAATACGTCTAGCTTCACTTAACTTCTACAATAAATTTCATTTCATTTAAACTGTTAAACAATTGTAAGTCATATTTATGATTCCATAAGTAAGTTTTTGACTATACAATTTTGACGCAGAAGTTATAAAAATACTAAAACGTGTCAAATTCACATCACGTCAAAAAGCAGATGTTTTTACACTTCTGCTCCTAATCAAAAACCACACAGACCTAGAAACCAAGCAATGTATTCACTGAATTTATCAAACTGTTACCTCTTCACACACGTTAGAAACCTGCGTTTATCAACCTGAGGCATACAGGTATTGCCTCATGTGCCTGTAATGTCACCGGCACCCACACCCTTCAAACCAGAACAAGCAATATCTGCATCACTGCTTAACGGCAAAGTTTAAGTAGTAGTAGAGCTCTTAGTAAAGGACTCGACAAGGGAAGTACTACCACCATGCCTATTCCTGCCATCAAGCGCTGTTCTAGTTTGAAGGGTGTGGGTGCCGATGCAATTACAGGCACATGAGGCAACACCTGTATGCCTCAGGTTGATGGACGCAGAGCATTGCATCGTAGGTAGGTGCGAGGTAAGAAATGTTTTGATATAGGTGATGGTAACGACTTAAGATCAGATGTGCCATCTGCTTGTATCATCATCAGGTGGAAAAAAAGAAGTAGGTACGGTAGGTAGTACTTCCCTGGACGAACCCTTTCACAGAGAACTCTACTACTAGATAATCGTAAAGTACTTTGTAAAATACTCATATATTTGGACAAATATTTGGTCTATTGACCCTTAGTATATAAAAACTTAAAGCATTATTTGAACGATCAATGTTTATCATCAATAAATATTGACGATAATACATATAAGCATTAACCGCTAAAATCGAAGATATAATAAGAGACCTTTCCTTTTCACTCAGAAGGGTGTAAGAGACAAAAAATACTTACGTTTAAATATAGATAAGTTAATGTATTATACTTTGAGAACACATCGTTTTTACTTCGCACGCAATTTGGAAGTAAAAGTTGTCACAATTTCTACACTATTTTATTTTAGGTATTACTTATCTATTATGTGATAGTTATATTTAGATAAAAAACTGCCACTACTTGACCGTCTGTGAGGGCCTTAAGTTTCAATAACTCACGGACAAAACTAACTATATTATTTTTTACATAATCAAAATAAGTTTTACTTACCTTTAAACAACATAGTTTTTAAGTTATAAGTTTTCAAAACTTTAGTAAGCCAATTTTTTCATACCATAGGTCAATAAGACCCATGGTAAGACTTAAGTATTAACAAATAAAAACAAATTAGAAGGGTAGACAGTTAAAAATTTACTTGGAATTTATAAATACGCACCTAATATTGTTGCATCTGAGATTTTAAAAGGTTACATTTAAGGCATCGTTTTAACGATCAATCGTCAATACCGTCAATAAATAACCTTGTATATATATATCAATAGGCCAACGAAGGAAAATATTACAAAAAAGTTTATTTTACAAAAGAGGCCATATGTACAGGCTGTTCTAAGATTTGTATACAATTTGTAACGTAGATGTTTTTAGTAAAACTATTAACATTTGTAGGGCAAATAAATATTTGTGGATAACATATATCTAGCCCTAATCTAAGAAATGTTAAGTTGTAACAAAGCATTGCTTCGCAGGTTACGTTAGGAACATGCTCTACGATGCAGTACTCTGCGTCTATCAACCTGAGGCATACAGGTGTTGCCTCATATGCCTGTAATGTCATCGGCACCCACACCCTTCAAACCGGAACACAGCAAGCTTCTTGGTGGCAGGAATAGGGTTGTAGGGAATAGTGCATCGTAGGGCACGTTTTTAACGTGACCTGCAAGCCAAAGCTCTGTTATAGGTAATGCTCACTGCTTCTTCCATCAGAAAGACCTATAAAATTGTTTATTTACATAATGTATTTTTTTATATTATCCCAAAAACTATTTTCCTCGAGTGGGATTTGAACCCACGACCTTCCCCTTGATACGGGGATGTGATACCAACTTCGCCACCGAGGATTCAAATGACTCGATGAAAATAAGATTTGGATTGTTTCTAATACGGTGCTTTCGCTACCGTGGTTCCATCTACATGCTTGACGCTATACTATCAAAGCGTGCTCGATAACCGAAATTGCATTCAGTTGAATCGACAAGAGACGTCGCCGTGCTTAATTTCATAGTTTATTAGTTTTTATAGTGCTTACCTGCACTTAAAAATATAAAAATCTTTGTGATTTCCTTAAGTGCAGGTAAGCACTATAAAAACAAGAAACTATGTATTTTTTGTATTCTAATATAGTATGAATGAATGAATGAATGAACTAGTGATCAGTTTATTTAGGATAATTCTTTGAAAACATTACGGCTGACTAAGTACCTCGCAATGTCTGGTGGATTCTATTGATTTCCTCTGATTGGGTCCATGCGCTGTCTCTGTTTCTCTTCCTCTTGCTTAAAGAACTCTTGTTTAAGATTATAATGCACTTTTGTGATACTAAAACAAAAAAACACAATGTTAAATTAATACTCATACAATACTTGTGTTAGAATACCATAATTCTTTCGACGACCATTGTGGCGAGGCGGGATGTCCGCCTGCGACGCAGAAGGTTGCGGGTTCTATTCCCACCTTGGGATAAATGTTTGTACGATCTGCAAATATTTATTCCGGGTGTTCTAGGTATAATAAAATATGTGTATCTATATAATGTTTATGATAGACAAATGAATAAATGAGTAGTTGCATGAACGCTACGTTAATGCGAGAATGATCGAATGAATAAATTTATGGATTGATTAACTAAAATATACATAAATGTAAAAGTTAAGTACTGAATGAACGACACAAAACTATATGAGTGGTTGAGAGATTCATTGAATGATACATGAATGGAAGAGTATATGGTTATATGAACGATACGTAATAGAAAGAGTAAACGATACAAAAATTAATGAATGATTGACTGAATGAACGATATGTAATAGAAAAGTAAACATTACATAAACGGATAAGTAATTGAATGAACGATACATAAGTGAAAAAGTATGCGATACGCGAATGAGTGATTGAATGAACGATACTCACGATGTATAGTTGTTTAGGTCCGTATAGGGGTCGTATCGGTAACCCTTGGTGAAGACATCCAATAACTCAATAGGGACCTTGAAGTTAGGTTTCTGCTTGTTCGTCAAATCGGTGATTAAAACAATGAAGTTATTAATCACGTGTATTTCCTTTTCCGTGAACGGGCCGAGGAATCTGTAAATGAAGAAAATAATAATAATAATAATGCTGGACAATCCACACAGCATCATCTAGCCCCAAGCTAAGCAGAGCTTGTATTATGGGTACTAGATGACTGATATACTTAATACAATACTATATTACTTACATAGATATTTTTTATTATACATAGAAAATACCCAGAACAGCCGGAATAACTATTTGCAGATTGTACAAACATTTATCCCAAGGCGGGAATCGAACCCGCAACCTCCTGCGTCGCAGGCGGACTTTCGCCCGCCACGCCACATCGGTCGTCAATAACTTGAAAACTTTAATCCCCACGCACGCTAGACGGTGGTGGTAAAAAAATCACGTTTGTTGTATGAGAGCCCCCTTAAATATTTATTTTATTCTATTTTAGTGTTTGTTGTTATAGCGGCAACAGACATACATCATCTGAGAAAATTTCAACTCTATAACTATCACCGTTCATGAGATACAGCCTGGTGACAGACGGACAGACAGACAGGAGTCTTAGTAATAGGGTCCCGTTTTACCCTTTGGGTACGGAACCTTTAAAAAGTACCCCTTTTAGTCAAAGCCCTTGTACTGCTGTGGTTGATCTTTCTTCTATGTATCTTTCTTCTTTGATGTCTTAGTGTTAATAATAATAATAATAAATGTTTATTTCCAGTATCAAAGTTTTTCAAGCATTTGCATAATATGTACTTAATAATATACTTTTTATAATTATAGTAAAACCTTTGGCTGCATGACTCCTCGCTCTAACTAAGTATGAACTTGTATGTAGACACGAGGGATCTCTGCTTCGGCTATAAGTTGTTGTAGACAATAAGCATATGGTATTAAGATAGAAATAAAATACATTCAAAACTTGATCATCTAGGCAAAAAACAGGTATGTATCCAAAGTTTTTGTTGGTTTGTGTGTGTCTGGTAGTAAATAAACAAATGTCTATGTCTATGTTTACCTGAATTCAGTGAAGTCGTCATCTTCGCAGAATTCTATAAAAAGCTCGATGACCTTGTCCAGGAGATAAGGTTCAGGCGCCTTCAGAATGCTCCCTTGCTCTTCCTTTATGTGGTTTGTTATAGACTTCAGGAATGGATTGATTTCTTCTTCCACCTGTGAATAGCACATTACTTATAAGTAAATATTTCGAAACTAGCGGCCGCTCGCAGCTTCGCCCCCGTGGCAGTTTTTTCCCCGTTCCCGTTATTTTTTCGGGATTAAAAAGTAGCCTATATGTTAATCCAAGTTATAATCTTTGTTTATTCTAAATTTCATCCAAATCGGTCTAGTGGTTAGAGCGTGAAAGAGTAACAAACATCCATCCATCTATCCATCCATACTTACAAACTTTCGCGTTTATAATATTAGTAGTAAGTAGTATGAAATAATGAAATTAAATGAAATAATGAAGTGAAATAATTTATTTGCGTGAAGTTTTTTTTTATACAATGTGCTGATGGAGCATATGACCCACCTGATGTTAAGTGGTTACTACTGTAAAAACTAAAAAACTAATAAATTACCTCTATGATATCAGTAAGGCACGGTCCGCAATCATCTGGTGTCACCACATACACATGCTCAGGTGCAGTTTTATATACGCAGATTTGTCTGTGAAACATATGTAATGTGTTATTTTTGGAATAAGTTGAAGCTAGTATGATCCCATGCTATTTAGGGTTCCGTACCCTAAGAGTGAAACGGAACCCTATAACTAAGACTCTGACAGACGGACAGATAGACTTCGTAATGATAAACAGCGGAGTCTTAGTAATAGGATCCCGTTTTGCCCTTTAGGTACGGAACCCTAAAAACCTAAACCACAGGTTGTAGAGACTTGAAACCATCAGAGTACGTTCGTCTTAGTGTGTGATGATGAAGCCACGGATTACTCACCTATCTTTGCCCTCTCCCTCACTCTCAGTTGCCAACAGATACCGCTTCCGAGCATTGATCTCATCTAGAACCTCCTGCTGACGGATATTCAGGTTCTCCATATCATCATTTCCTTCTATAGCCGCAACCATTCTATGGATTCTGAGACATAATGAATAATTAATAATTTAGTAGTAGTAGAGTTCTTAGTGAAGGGCTCGTCCGGGGAAGTACTACCACCATGCCTATTTCTGCCGCCAAGCAGCGCAGCGTGTTCCGGTTTGAAGGGTGTGGGTGCCGGTGTAATGTACAGGTGTAATATTGCATTCCATAGCACCATCCAGCCCCAAGCTCAGATAAACTAAGCCAACAGTGTAAGAACAGTTTTAAAACGATAATAATAATAATGCTGAGCAATCCACACAGCATTATCTAGCCCCAAGCTAAGCAGAGCTTGTGTTATGGGTACTAGATGACTGATATACTTAGCACAATACATTACATTTAAAGATATTTTTTATTATACATAGAAAACACCCAGAACACCCGAAATAAATATTTACTGATTGTACCAACAATTATCCCAAAACAGGAATCGAACCCGTAACCTCCTGCATCGCAGGCGGAAATTCGCCCGCCGCGCCACATCGGTCGTCAATATAACTTCACTGATTAAAAAAACCGTTAAAAACAATAAAAGATGGCAACACTCACCTCTTTCTTTCACTGCTCATCAGTTTCTTATCAAAGTAAATTTCGCTAGATCTGTCATTACAGATGAAAGCGAGCAACATCTTCAAGATATTTGTTCTGAATTGATTCTTATTATTCTTAGCCCTGAATTTTCGAAGCATGCCGGCAGAGTTCTTACTCTTCGGCGGCGGCGGCAGATCTTGACCAAAACCAACTGTTGTTGTAGCCTGAAACAATATTACATTAAATTAGAGGAAAATTATAGCTAATACAAGTATTTATATATGGTATGTACAAAATGCATGTGAAACAATTGAGCTATCTACAGACCGTTGCAAACGATCTAAAGGTAATCGGAAGCGTTCCCAAAACACTGGCTGCAGCCACGCTGAATGGCAATGCTGATTCGTTGTGCCAGATACTCACCAGCTCTCGGGTTAATTAGAGTGAAATAAAATAAAACCGGCCAAGTGCGAGTCGGACTCAAGAAATCCGTATCATTATCTATACCAATTATAAGAATCTTTGTCCTGACTGACTGACTGGGATATAAACAACGCACAGCCTAAACCACTGGTCGTAGAGACTTGAAATTTTCAGAGTATATTCGTCTTGGTGCGTAGAGGTATACTAAGAAAGGAATTCTCGAAATTCAACCTCTAAACGTGTACAGTGGGGGGTTGAAGTTTGTATGAAAATAGCTTCAAATAGTCTATAATAAACACGGCAAACAAAATCACGTTTATTGTATGAGAGCCCCCTTAAATGTTTAGTTTTATTGTTTTTTAGTATTTGTTGTTATATCGCCAACAGAAATACATCATCTGTGAAAATTTCAACTCTCTATCACCATGTCTACAGGCTGATGGTGATGTTGATGAGAGCAGTGCATCGTAGGTGACGTTCATAACGAACGTGACCTGTGAGGCGGTTTGGTGATGGTAACCACTTAACATCAAGTGATCAAAAAAAACTTGACTAAGTTTAAATCGTCTTAATTGTTCGCCACAATGCAAGTCCATCGCCACTGCTAGAATACTATCAGCCGGTCTACTCATGAATACGATGAACGAAGTTTGATATTGTCGTTTTGTGTTATACTCACCACGGGGCCTCGGTAACTGATTCCACAGTCAAGTTATCGCTGCCTTACATGCCCCGCAGTGTAATTCAAAACGATAATACGAAACTTCGTTCATCGTTTTCAAGAGTAGACCGGTTTCTTCTGCTGGAGAAAAAGAGACGGCACAAGCAGGGAGGGGCTAGCACGAATGAATTTGACATTATATAAGCGCAGTATCGATAACTGAACTTACATCGATCGAGGGGTGCAATCATTTTATAAAATATTTTGACATTATTTTGTACATTTAATCTTATCTTAATTTGACATGTTTATATACCTATCTTTAATTACTATAATTGGTGTAACACCGTCTTAATTAAAGTAAATAAATAAATAAATGGAAGTTTGGTTTTATCATATCGACAAACTGATTTTATCATAGAACTGTATTTACACCCGCTAGGCAGAAATAGCCTTGACATATTTATCAATTGGTTTTCCTGTGGTCAGCTTGTTAAATTTGTAGATCTAACGTTTAACTAAGTTCTATGCTACTAATCTCGATATATTTCGATAAAACTCCGAAAAATTTATGTCAAGTTTCATCTATCGATACATCCATGCTTGGGCACAAGTATCGATGTAAGTAGAGTTATAAGATAAAATATTTGTGGACATTTCTCACAATGCCATCTAGTTATAAACTAAACAAAGCTTTTACTACGGGAACCAGATGTCTGACAGAACACTTATAGTTTTTTCGTAAGTACATAATTAGAATAACTGGCCACATAGCTCAGTTACTAATAGCTTTGTCTTCTGTGCTGTAGGTTGTGGGTTCGATCACCACCGAGGACAAACATTTGTGTGATGTACTTAAGTAATCTAGATCATGTAAAAAATAAAAAAAATAATAATACAATATAACACCTAGACAAAGAACAAACAACTGTATTCATCAGATTCACAGATATTTGTCCTCGGTGGTGATCGAACCCACAACCTACCGCGCAGATGGTGAGTCACTACTTAGCTATGACGGCTGTTAAATCATGACGGAATTATCGATGAAATAGAGATGTCGGTACGATACTTTTACGACACAAACGTCAAACTTATTCGTGCTAAGACATCCGGTGACCCATATTCAGGGGGTATCTATTTTCTGACAACATTTATAACTAATAATTAAAAAAACGCATAGTGCCTAAAGAGTCTAATGATACACGACACTAATACAAGTAACCATCATCATTCACAGCATCAGTAGATCTCGAGTACTTAAAATTAACCCTTCCAAGCATGGTGACTACGGTAAACCCCAGAAGAGTTCGTTTATTTTATAGGTACTATTAAATAAACATAAATAATAATAATAATGCTGGACAATCCACACAGCATCATCTAGCCCCAAGCTAAGCAGAGCTTGTGTTATGGGTACTAGATGACTGATATACTTAATACAATACATTATGTACATAGATATTTTTTATTATGCGTAGAAAACACCCACAACACCCGGAATAAATATTTGCAGATCGTACAAACATTTATCCCAAGGCGGGAATCGAACCTGCGTCCAACCAAGCACCCTTTATAAATATACGTACGTATACAGCGTTGGGCGTCACTGGGACCACGATGCCAGCTTCGTCGCGCCCTAGGCCTCCCCCCATCCAGCCCATGCGTTGCATCATGCTGGAATCATCATACAAAACTCATACACACTAATAACAGTACGCCTATAATAGTTTTAATAGCCAATTATGCACTTGCAAAGTTGTATACAAAATCGCAGGCGCATTGAAATTCGCTATTTGATAAACCAATAATACAATATAAATCTTACTTTAAAGATGCATTGGATATCTGTTGACGAAGTATCCGCCAAAGTATCCGGCCAGTTATAAACCGTTCGGATACCGAATAAATATTTATAATCAGCAATATATTTTAGGATGTTCTCAATTATTAACGAATATTTGTTTACTGTTCGGTATCCGGGTATTGAGTTATCTGCTGTGCTGGTATCCGTTCGGATAATGTCTTGTTATATAGTGCACCTATACCTACAATACCTATTATTACTTATGCTGAACATCTACTACTGAAGCAAAAGAGGTATTCCTGAAAATCCGTGGTCCAATACGGAACGCGTTTTGTTACTGCACGTTTGGTTGCGTTTTGTTCTATTATCCAGAAAATAATAGGCATGATCACTATCGCTAAAAAACGCAAGATCTAGAATAGAAAAGGCTCAGTTGGCAACACTGGAGAGAACACTTACCTAGCGCCCTTATCCATCTTCACAGGTTGAGACAGCGCCTTGACAAGTCTTCTTTGCACGACATTGGATTTCGTGCCGCGGTTGTCGATTCGCGCTGGACGACTGGCCCAAGGGTATGCAAAGGAAACTCCAGCGCGCTGGAAGTTGTTGTAAGTCCAGTCACCACTGGACCCGCTTGAGTTACTGGATTGCTCGATTGAATCGGGAATCCTGGAATTTAAAAAAAATATATTTCTTTACACTGCAAGTGCGAGTTCTACAAAAAAATTACATAAAATAAGCCGGGTCAAACTAACCCTACCACATCCTCACCGGGTTAGTACCATGTACATAGTACACACGCACACGTACATAGTACGGTGTATGACGGCAATACTCACAATTAAACCTTTCCAATGACAAAAATAATGTCATCATCATTAACAGCCTTGAAGAAGTCCACTGCTAGACATAGGCCTCCCTCATACGTTTCCAGGAAAAACGATATTGAGCCCTTTCCATCATCGACTTCCCGGGATCCTAACAATGACATCAGTTCATCGGGTAAGAGGGCAGCCTATGCTTTGTCGTGCGGTTTGGGCTGCCATTTGAGAGCCTTTATTCCCCAGCGATGGTTGGTACTACGTGCGATATGATATGGTTTGCCCTTTGCCACTTCAACATGCTGATCCTGAGAGCTAAGTCCGTGACCTTGGTTTTTTCACAGATTTCTTAATTTCAGATTATACCTCATAGTGAAACTCTTGTTCATGGTCAAATTGGCCCTACAACATCCTCGCTGGGTTACATAACTGATGGGCTTACTCGCACAGTAGAAGTTTCAGTTCAGTTAAATCAACAAAAGATGTCACCATGCTTAATTTTATAATTTGTCATTTTTATAGTCTTACCACTTAGCACTTAAGGAAACTATAATAATTTTTACATAATTTTAGTAATAATTTTTGAGATAACATAATATAAGATATTATGTTATCTCAAAAGTTATTACCTTCAGTGCCCCAATTAATATCTAGTACGGTTAATCAGAGGGATGTCCTAATATAAACCAGTTATCTGGGTCCCGAAGTACAAGCTATGCTTAGTTTGGGGATAGATACATCTCTTGATTAGGATACTAACTGGATTTCTCATGATAATAATTTTATTTTCAAAATGATAATTTTCAAGATAATACTTACTCTTCACAGTCAGAGTCTTCAGCATACAGCTCTTGTCTCTCTATTATCTTTTTCTCTGGCTCCTCAAGTTCTATTATCTCCACATCCTCAGACTTCCCCGCAGAGTCATTCTCAGTAACAGCATCTAGAGAGACCATTGGTATTTGTGGCATCGGAGGCATCTGTGGCATTTGTTCCTCATCTGGCTGTAAGTTGATTTGGATAGGAGGGCAAAATGGAAACCTTGGGCGCTGATTAAAGACACTCGAGGTGATTGGCCGAGGGAAAACCACTGGATTTCCTCCATTTGAAGAACCCCACAAACTGTATTCATGAAAGACCTGCCTTTGCCTAGGATAGTTTGCAGGATAGAATGCTGTGAACCTCCCGGTGTTGGTAGCTGGTGTCTCCTGCAGAACTCTAGGTTGCTCATACCGTGGTGTAGGCTGGTCAAAGAGCTGATACTCATTGTATCGTTTACGTTCGTGTTCCGACATGTTCTTTTACTTTTGGAAATAAATGTTCTTTTAGTGTTGTAAATAACTAAACATGAATAAAGACGGACTATCCATTGATTGGATAGTCTATCCTTAGATAGGACTATCCTTTCAATTCAATTCTTCTTGTTTGTATTTTGCTGCAGTTTTCCTTGCATTTCAATAGTCTAGCAAATAGTGTTGCCAACTGTTCTATTAGAAACCCGTCTACTAAGTTCTACTGGTCTACTGGTTCTACTGGCCGTCGTAACCATTATAACCCACTAAAAGCCTCTGCACCTGATGTACCTAGATCAATTCTTTACTTTATTTATTCCATTAGTAGGTTTCGAACAAAGGTAGGTATGTCTTCTATAATAAGGTTTAATTTTCTTACTAATAAAATGCGGAAGTTTGTATGGATGTTCGCTACATACTCTCCATATAGTAGGTGCTGAGAGACACACTACTCGACCTTAATTACTTTAATATTATTATTATTTTTGTGTTTATATTGTCTATGTTCTTATCTATTGATCGATTTAAAAATGTCTGTGTGTCCCTCTGTAATACTGTGTGCCGTCATAAATAAAATCTTTTTCTTTCTTTCTTTCTTTCTTTCTCTCACGCAAAATTTACTGAAATGATCTTAACGAAACTTAACAACACTATAGCTTAATCATTAGAATAAAACATAGGCTTTAAAATAAAATATATAAAGAGCAGTAGCCGAAGTCGCGGGTAATGCGAGTTTCTGTAAATCCAATACGTTGGCAGCACTATCAAAGTCAGATTATTGTACGACCATAGAAAACACAACCCGGGAATTTAAATCCATCATGATTGAGATTCATGCTCGAATAGAATTTGAAAATTGGCAAAACTAACGCTTATTTGGTGTTAGAAAGTGCTGCCTGAAATGTTCAGAGAAAGAAAAAGGCAAGATAACTTTTAAATATTTATTACTACATAAAACGAATATAAAGTAAAACATTACACAAGTTCTTATAAATAGGTAAATCATGATTTAAATATCTACATAATAAAATTAGTTGCGCTTACAAACAAATAAGTAAGATAACAAGTCAAACAGAACCTAGTCTAATGTTTCACTTCAATTGGTTGTTTTAGCTAAAATGTGTCCAAAATTAATAACTTTTAGCTGGATCTAACACTTTTCACTAGAAGTGGTACACATTTTATCCTCTCCCATAGCACGATTTTTCGGTAAACTATTGCTTTTCGGGCCGAACACCAAAGCTCTCAGCATTGTTTGGCTAACATACTAACATTTAGACAATCTATTTCAAATTTACCACAAACAAATATTTATCTTAACTAATACAAATGATATGTTCCAATAGGTAAACCTATTATAATACATACCTAGTACCTATATGGAACGGTTTTTTTATACTACCAGTAGATGGAACAAGCTGATGGCCCAATTGATGTTAAGTGGTTACCATCGCCCATAAAGCATTGCCTCGTAGGTCACGCTCGTTAAGAATGTGCCCTACTATGGGCAACCTGAGGTATATGTTAAGCCTCATGTGCTTGTAATTTCACCAGAAACCGTACCCTTCAAACTGGAACACAGTAAGCTGCTTGGCGGCAAATATAGAAAATATTCCCAAGTCAATTTTGGATCATTGAAATTGTTTTTTTTTACAAATTCTTATCTGTGGTAAATTTTGTTATAGATTGTAGAAATGTCAAAGCTAGGGTAAGGGTCCTATTCAGTCATCCAGTAGAAACGAGAGCCCATTCTAGCAGGCTTGCGTTCAGCATCATCAGGCAAAGAGGGTGTTGCGTCTGGGTATTCTGTCTTAGGCACAGGTGGTGGCTTTGGTCTGAAATAACAATATGTTAAATTAAAAATAAATAATAATGCTGGACAATCCACACAGCATCATCTAGCCCCAAGCTAGAGCTTGTGTTATGGGTACTAGATGACTGATATACATAATACAATACAATACAAATTTTTTTTTTTTTTTTTCTTAGTTTTATCTGCGATCAGTTAGGAAACTATGAGCAAATGTTTTGTAAGTTAAACAATACATACATAGATATTTTTTATTATACATAGAAAATACCCAGATCATCCGAAATAAATATTTGCAGATCGTACAAACATTTATCTCAAGGCGGGAATCGAACCCGCCACCTTCTGCGTCGCAGGCGGACATTTGCCCGGCGCGCCACATCGGTCGTCAATTAATAGTTAGCTCGTGTGGTCTACTGACATAACTACTAGTCGCGAGGAACTGGCGCTTAGATTCACCTAGATTTAAGACGATTCAAGATGATCCCTGCGGATATTACTGAATAAATGCTTTTTGACTTTGACTTTGACTAGTGAATGAATGTGTACCTTGTGGTAGAATGTATGCGTGCTTCAGTGAAGTATCCAAAACTAGGACGTTCCAGGTTCAGCTTATCCAGCATGCACTGGTCAAACACACCCTGGGTATTGCGGCATCTGAAAATAACAAAATTAATAAATCAAACTTTCTTTTCTTTATTTTGGGATTCTTTATTTTTTCAATAAGGAACCAGATAACTAATTTTTTTTAAACATCTATGTTGGTTTTTCTAGGGATTTATTAATTCTTAGTGAAACTCCCGGCATAGCTTTATCCATAGACTCTTGTGTGGCTTCTGATTGGCCTGCCAGTTCAGTTCGATGTACCTGTCTTCTGTGCTGTAGGTTGTGAGTAAAGCTTTTACCAAATACATTATAGCTTCACCCAGACACTAACCAAACAAACATGTATGTTTACTTTTTAAACTTTCACAATCTTAACAGATATTGAACAATTATATTACATGGGTATTTAATAGTATTAAGTTTCAAGGTATTTACACAGCACGGGTATTTAAAGTTAATAGGGGATAAATACCAGTATAATAAAAGTGTTCAATATATATGTTTATCTCACATATGTTTATCCTGGGTGGGCAATAAAACCATAAGTTACAGTACAGGCACAACTGGGGAAGCCTGCACCAGTATCAGTCAGCTGCTAGCTTTCCTGGAGGACATCGGGTCTAGCCTAGCAACCTCCACCCACCTATGCAAAAAGGACCCATCGCCTAGTTGCGGAAACCAGTCCGCCCACCAAGTAAGTTACGGTACAGAAGGCAGAGCTGTTACCAAATGAAATGAGAGGCTAACCAAAATATAACTTACTGTTTCAATCCAAAATCTCCAGAGCTCTTGTCAACACAGGTGGAGTACTGTCCAAACTGCTCTTTGCAGGAATTCTTCACCTTCCTGAAAAACTCCATGGTGCATGCTGTGACAGCTTTCCCCTCATTGATGCATTTGGAAGCGTCATTCTCTTCTATACGACAAAGCATGAACTCCTAAAACATAATAAGTAATATTAAAGTATAAATGATCTTATTAAACTTAAAATACTTTCACAGTTGGTGTTTTGTGACTTTAAGTATTGTTTCTTCTATCTTATTCAGATTATTATTAGTACTAAATATTTAAGTTATGTGCTCAATCAGAAGTATTTAAACCAACATAAACAATTTTTAGGTAACGGGTAACTAGCTACTGAAAACACCATAGAAAATTTGTGTTTATTTTATAAAGCAAATAGAATAATTATACGAAAATGAACTGGTAATTAATTAAAATATTCTTATGTGGCTTAGGCGTAAAGCAGCATAATACCAGCAAAAGTAAATCGACGTAAATAAAGATATTACAAGATATTTTTTTGCAAAATCAAAACATAACCTCTGCATTGTTATGCAATCAATAGCTCCTGTAATACGTAAATAAACAAACTTATAAATGTAAAGTACCTTAGACCGTGTTTAGCTATGTAAATGATCATTTACTCACGTTATTCGCATGTTCACAGTATTTCCCGAGGTGGAAAGATGCAGCCATAAGAGTTGAAGTAGATAAATTGACCTCATTTACGGTCAATTCCGACTCCTCCGGCAACACCACGTCTTTGGTAACAACCATTGTTTTATTTGTATCGATTCACAGGAAATTTAGTTGTAAATAGCCAAAATAAATAGGAAAATCCTTCCACAAAAGTGGTGGAAGAATTTATTTGTTGAGTATAATGCTGCTACGGTATAGGTAAGGTGCCTCGTCGTTGCCGAAAAGAGAAAACTTATACGAAAATACACAGACGAAGCAGAGATAAAACCAGTCAAATTAATGTTTTTAAATTAGTTGGGTTATATGTCCAAATCAGCCCGCTGACATTTGACGTACAGAGTTTTACGTTTCGTTACACGAAGTAAATACTTCTTCGGAACTTCTTTCTTCGGTGCGGGGCTGTGTACGAACGCAAAGCTAATCTGTGTGTGGGTTCGAAGCCGAAAAGAAAGTGACTAGACTATACATTACTGACCTTATTTCCAGCATTTTACTCTACTAATCTGAAATCAGTATCATTATTTTGTAAACTGTTGTACCAACTAGCATTAGCTAATATAATTATATCATTTCAACATCATCATCATCATCAAAGGCCTTTTGCATCTATAAAAGATGATATGCATATCATTTCAACATAGGTAGGTACTGATTTTGTATTAAAAATGAAACTTTAATTATTTATGTGCGCACGCTTTACTTTAATTTCAATAAACAATGACTAGAGAAATAAGGTAAATATTTTCACTCTGTTTTTTTCTGTTTCAGTTGATACTTGATACTGCCCCAAATATTCTTATTTCATGTTGTGCAGTTGTTTGTAATAATTCTCTTTCTGTCCTTCCAAATCATCTGAAAAAATATTTAGGTTAGGTTAGGTTAGGGGTTAATTTGATTCTATGTTTATACAACCTACCTAGGAATCTACATTATTTGTTGGTGTACTAGGTACCTACTACTACATGAGATTTAGCGCAGCGTGTACCTAGGCATTCTAAATGTTTTGAACTTAGTCGTACAATACAAGAGGTTAGTGTTAGTTAGTAGAGTTAGTGATACCTATATTATACTGGAGACGTACCTACCCGCACACGCTGGAGACTCCACCGTGTGCGGGTAGGTACGAAACATGCGGTTAACCGTTACTAAATGCAATTTGAAAACTTACCTTCATACACATCATTTTCTACTGGTAATTTGTAGAGCTTCGGAATGTCAAATCTATTTTCCTGGAAAGTAGATTGTAGAGGTTTAGTTCATGATGAAAGAGAAAGAGGAGGCTCTTTCAAAGACTGAAAGTTAAAGGCCCCATAGAGTCTTCGTCATGGCTAAGCGACCACTAATTAAGCTAGGACCGATAGCCTATGATGCGCTCACCTCTCCGACTGACTATAAAAAAAGGAAAAGCTATGATAATACCTATAGAAAGCACCGGTGGTCTAGTGGAAGTGACTCCACCTGATCCTGAGGTCATGGGTTCGAATACGGTCGTGCACCAATAGATTTTTCGGTTCGAAAAATGTTTGCACGCAATGCCAGTGTTCTCAACGGTATAATAAAAATATCTATGTATGTAATATAGTATTGTATTAAGTATATCAGTCATCTAGTACCCATAACACAAGCTCTGCTTAGCTTGGGGCTAAATGATGCTGTGTGGATTGTCCAGCATTATTTATTTAAAAAAAAAGGAAATATCATGAGGAAACCAGTTGAAGTTGAACCAAAAGAAACAAGCAGCGGTGATGGACTTAATTGCAACCTGTCATTTATGGAATATCAACTACTGCAAATTGTAGGTTTGTATCAAATGTAATATCTGGACATACTTTATTTATTTATTCATAATTCTCAGCCCTACCTTTACAGGCTAACCTAATGCGATAGAGTGAGCTACAATAAATCAAATCAATACCCACAATAATAAAATCAAAAAACACATTAAATCAATAAGACTACCCCCTTAGATGTCCTCGAAGAATAACGATAGAGTACTTTGTACTAAAAAATCTGAAGGGATATCTACCCTGCCTAGGGATGATACTTTTTTTTTCTAGAATATTTAATTGAAAACTTCTTACCGAGTCGTAATTCCTCCTTCCCATACGTGGTATGTTCTTGTTAGTTTTGATTACATATCCCATCAGATCCTCGTCTTCTTCGAAGGGGTCTTCATTGCTCCTGCCAACCCTCGGCACATTATTAGGCTTTATAAAAGACCCTTCGATTTCAAGCAGATACACTAGGCAGAATGCCACGCAAACAGTAGCCAACTTCGCTGACATTTTAGAAGAAAAAAATGGCGGGATGTTGCTAGAAGTACGTTTGAAAAGTATGTGATGTTTTGTTCAAATTGTGGTGCGTTTTATACAGAACCTGTTTCGATTAGCCCCGCATTTTGAAAATCTTATCTCTGATCACTGATGACACAGAATACTAAGCAGGAGATGTTATCTAGATGTGGGTAGATTACTATCAAAATGTTGTCTACACTCTAAGTACTTAGTTACCTACATACAGTCAGCACCATAACTAATACCAATAGGTACCCTCATCTTCATCAACAGCCTGTAGAAGTCCACAACTGGACATACACAGCATTTTGACAGCCGTCACAGCTCAGTTCGTAGTAGCCCTGCCTTCTGTGCTGTAAGGGTGGGTTCGATCCCCACTGAGAACAAACCTTTGTGTGATGAATGTAAATATTTGGTCTGTGTCTGGGTGTTATATTGTATTCTAAGTATGTATTTACAAAAAAAGTCCTTTAGTATTCTATCAGTCATCTGGTTCCCATAGTACAAGCTATGCTTAGTTTGGAGCTAGATGATGTTGTGTAAAAATGTCCAGAAATATTTATTTATTTTTCATCACCGTTTGAGACGCAGTTTCTAGGCATCGTCAAGGTTTTCTTAGCAATTAAATCAAACAAAATCATATTTTTATCAAAATCATCTTTACTATCGTTTCATACATTATGTACATCACATTTAGACCAAAAAACATTTATACAAAACTAAAAGCGTTCAATACATCAGATAAAGTACATTCTATAGTCATACCGTTAGTAGATAAGTGTACAATAAAGATTTTAAAAAAATTGTGACCCCAACTATAATTTTGTTTCATATTACACTATTCCTAACGAACGTGAATTGAGAGACAATGCTTTGTTATACGTACGTAAATCGGAATTTTATTGCGTGCCCTCGCGGTCACCGACACCGCTGTACTAAATACATCGCTGGTTGATAAAAAAAAAATAACGAATTTCAGCAAAATAATCTCTAAATCTATTTGATTGTCAGCTAACTGCTATTCTTTAAACTTTCGCGATCGGAACACATATTGAACAATTATATTACACGGGTATTTATCGCGTATTACCTTATTTATATATTAATTTCAGAATCGTTCTTCCTGGAAACGCGTGGGGGAAGGCTGTGTCCAGCAGTGGACTTCTACAGGCTGATGATGATGATGATGACCTTTTTTATTTATTTTCCCGACGTTTCGACTATGTCCGCGACCACGTCTATTGTAAGACGTGGTCGCGGGCAGACTATTGCAACATAGCCGAAACGTCGGAAAAATAAATAAAAAAGGTGATAAATACCCGTGTAATATAAGTGTTCAAAAAGTGGTGTTCTGTATATAAAGTTTACACGTTTCTGGAGTATTCGAAAGTGATCTTATTACACCCGGTATTAAAGAAGAAGAAGAATCTGCCTGTGGTTATTATTACCTGGCAAGACCAGCGGGTATAAAAACATGATATTTCGGAGTACTCCCCCCTTTTTGGATGACAGCTTCGACCAGTAAAAAAGGATTTATCTTCTTTTTTACCACTAAAAATCTGTAAAAGAAATCATTTTTGAATTCAAATTCTTTAATGCGTTCATGAACCGTAAGATAAATAATAATAATGCTGGACAATCCACACAGCATTCTCTAGCCCCAAGCTAAACAGAGCTTATGTTATGGGTACTAGATGACTGATATACTTAATACAATACATTACATACATACATATTTTTTATTATACAGAGAAAATACCCAGAACACCCGGAATAAATATTTGCAGATTTTACAAACATTAATCCCAAGGCGGGAATCGAACCCGCAACCTCCTGCGTCGCAGGCGGACATCGGTATGTATGTGTAGTTCTAGTATGCTTGAACATTATTCACTCAATAATCATTCAATTAAAACAAACGCTAGATTTCAGAAAAATACTGAACAGAATTTTTGAACTCTACAGTATTATAGTACAGATTATTAAATATTTGAGAGATGCAAGTAATTGGTAGAATTTGGGGGGACTGGGAGATTTGGGAGACTTCTGTCCAGCAGTGGGACGAAATTAGACAAAGAGAAAAAAATGATGTAGGTATATACCTCTCATCCCCTTTTCCGTAGCTGTGCGAAACGAGATGCAAGTTTTTTGAGATTTGATGCAACGCCGCTCGCTCCTCCTGTAAAGAAAGTATTTATTCTAGTCTATACAAATAAATAAAATTGAAGTGTCTGTTTGTAATATTAAAATAACCGCTTTTTACTACATGCATATGAATGCATGCGATATGCGATACATATTCCAAAATAGCATTTTTTAAATTCTTTGTCTGTCTGTCTGTCCATTTGTTCCGAATAATCTCTGGAACGGCTGGACCGATTTCGACGGGACTTTCACTGGCAGATAGCTGATGTAACAAGGAGTAACTTAGGCTACTTTTTATCCCAAAAAATAACGGGAACGGGAAAAAACTGCCACGCGGGCGATACTGCAAACGACTGCTATTTTATGCCGTATTAACGCCATCTGTTGGCAACATCGAGTACTACTTAGTTAAGATTTGTAAGTAAAAATGTTTACCGCCCAACGAAGTGGGCACGGGTCAGCTAGTTTTAGAATATAATACAAACTAGCGAAACGAGCGCGACTTTGTCCGCGTGAAGCTATTTTCATACAAACTTCAACGCCCGCTGTGCACGTTTAGGGGTTGAATTTCGGGAATTCCTTTCTTTGTACACCTCTACGCACTAAGATAAAATGTACCCTGAAAATTTCAAGTCTCTACGACCAGTGGCTTAGGCTGTGCGTTGCCTATATCCCAGTCAGTCAGGACAAAGATTCTTATAATTGACGACCAATGTGGCGCGGCGGGCGAATGTCCGCCTGCGTCGCAGGATGTTGCGGGGTCGATTCCCGTCTTGTGATAAATGTTTGTACGATCTGCAAATTTTTATTCCGGGTGTTCTGGGTATTTTCTATGCATAATAAAAAATATCTATATATGTAATGTATTGTATTATGTATATCAATCATTTAGTACCCATAGCATAAATGAATGTGGATGGATATGTGAGTAGAGGTAGGCCAAAGAAATAGATTGTGTGAGAGATGATATGGGTAAAAAAGGAGTGATTAAAGAGATGACGGATGATAGAGGCAAATGGAGGGAAAAAACCTGTTGTGCCGACCCCACGTAAAGTGGGATAAGGGCAGGAAAATGATGAACAATGAACATATGCTCTGCTTAGCTTGGGGCTAGATGATGCTGTGTGGATTGTCCAGCATTATTATTAATATTATTATTATTGGTATAGATAGATATAGAAAGATTATAGGTATCGGCGACAGCCGACACAGCTCAGTTCGTAGTAGCCCTGTCTTCTGTCTGCCTGCGCTGTAGGTGGTGGGTTCGATTCCCACCGAGAACAAACATTTGTGTGATGAACATAGATGTTTGTTGTGTCTGGATGTTATATTGTATTCTAAGTATGTATTTACAAAAAAAAAGTATATAAGTATTCTATCAGTCATCTGGTTCCCATAGTACAAGCTATGCTTAGTTTGGGGCTAGATGATGTTGTGTAAAATGTCCACAAATATTTCATTTACCTTTGTCCTGACTGACTGACCAGACGAGCCCTTCACAAAGAGCCTTACTACTACTGACCTTACTGAAGTCGTTACTAAACACCAGGTCTAAGTCGAGGCAGTCTGATGCTATGTACCGCCGCATCAGACCTTCAGCCGCGCGCCTTATCTGCCTCAAGTCGGATGACTTACTTCCAAGACCAGCTCGGTTCACCTGAAAATAAAGACTGCTATAAGAAAGCGTACGACAATTTTTTTTATGTCATAACTGACAGAGGGTTAGACAGGCCACCTGATGAGAAGTAGTCACCGTCGCCCATGGACATCTGGAACACCAGAGGCGATACTGATGCGCTGCCGGCCTTTTGAGGAAAGATTTACCAGTTTTTTGAAGGTGTTGAAACTTAGAGGTAAGACCGCAGAAGGAAATTCTATTTTCATACAAAGTTTAACAGCCACTTTGGAAAATCCTTAGGGGTTGAATTTCGAGAATTTCTTTCTTAGTACACCTCTACGCACCAAGACGAATAGGTATACCCTGAAAATGTCAAGTCTCCGACCATAGGCAGGTATAGGCTGTGCGTTGTCTATGTCAGTCAGAAAGTCGATCTTATAATCTATACAAATAAATAAAATTGAAGTGTCTGTTTGTAATATTAAAATAACTGCTTTTTACTTTTTACATGCATAGGAATGTATATACGATACATATACCAAAATAGCATTTTTTAAAATTTTTGTCTGTCTGTCTGTTTGTTCCGGGTAATCTCTGGAACGGCTGGACCGATTTCGACGGGACTTTCACTGGCAGATAGCTGATGTAACAAGGAGTAACTTAGGCTACTTTTTATCCCAAAAAAATAACGGGAACGGAAAAAACTGCCACGCGGGCGAAACTGCGAACGACCGCTATTTTATGCCGTATTAACGCCATCTGTTGGCGACATCGCAAATATTTAAAAAAATACTTTTATTATTTGATATTTTTTAAGTTTCTACGACCAGTGGTTAACCGATAGCCGTCAGTGTATCGCACATTGATCTCACCATTTGTAGATGTGGTTTGATAGGTTCTTCGATACCTTGAGCGTCGGCGCCTAAACCTCCGCCTTTCCATCCCATTAATTTCATCATTCTGTAGACATAAGATAGTGTGTTAGATAAGATAATCTGGTCTAAGTCTGTTGTGTGTGGGCCTGAGTTGAGTCGATTGTGGGTGGGTCTGAGTTTGTTGTGGATGGGTCTGAGTTTGTTGTGGATGGGTTTGAGTTTGTTGTGAGTGGGTTAGTCTGTTGTGGGTGGGTCTGAGTCTATTGTGGGTAGGTCTGAGTTAGTTGTGAGGTGGTTTAAAACTTTTGGGTGGGTCTGAGTCTATTGTGGGTGGGTCTGAGTTAGTTGTGAGTGGATTAGTCTGTTGTGGGTTGGTCCGAGTCTGTTGTAGGTAGGTCTGAGTCTGTTGTAGGTGGATCTGAGTCTTGTCGGTGGGTCTGAGTCTGTTGTGAGTGGGTTTGAGCCTGTTGTGGGTGGGTCTGGTTGTAGGTGTGTGGTTTCTTTCTTTTAAGTAATTTCAACTTACTTAGACGCGACGGTAGTCTCTACTGGCGTTCCAAACTGGTTGTCACGAGGTTTGTTACCCGACACGTCGCTAACGCTGATGCGAGCGTCGTTCTCAGATATGAACTGTTCCTTAATTATCAATATTGCTGTTTCTTCTTTTAGGAGCTGAAAATGTTAAGAGTTTCAAATAAATACAGCGACAAGACAGCGTTGTGGAGTCTGACAAAACCATATTTAATTTTCTTATACCATATAAGAAAAGCAAGTGGTGTAAGCCAATATTGCAAAGATTTTATATTATCCCAAAAATTATTTCCTCAAGCGGGATTTGAACCAACGACCTTCCGAATAAATTTTTGGGATAATTATAAAATCTTTGTGATTTCCTTAAGTGCAGGTAAGCACTATAAAAACTAACAAACTAAGCCAATATTACTTACATTCCAAGCGTTTTCTCCTGCAGTTTTCTTAGCCAGCTGCTTGGTAGCCCCGCCTGCCTCACCCACCAGTATATTGTTGATATACAAACTGAATTTGCCGTTTATATCATTGTACTTGGTGTCTAGTTTTACCTTACAAACTTGACAACTTGCTGAAATAAATCCATACTAATCTAAATACCTATGGGTAACTGGTTTAAGTAGTTTTACGGTTTTAAATTATGAGAATACCGGACGTAATAAGACTACTTCACAGAACTGAAACTGCGCATTTAGACCATAATTCAGACTACTAAAAAAAAATACGCGGATAAAAATCGACACATTTAGTTCGTCTTTTTCGTAGTTTATCGACGATACAGCTTAAAATAAACTTAAGTAGGTACCTTATTATCTTATTTAAAAACTAGCTGACCCGTGCCCACTTCGTTGCGCGGTAAACATTTTTACTTACAAATCGTAACTGAAGTAGTACTCGATGTCGCCAACAGATGGCGTTAATACGGCATAAAATAGCGGCCGTTTGCAGTTTCGCCCACATGTCAGTTTTTTCCCGTTCCTGTTATTTTTTCGGGATAAAAAGTAGCCTAAGTTACTCCTTGTTACGTCAGCTATCTGCCAGTGAAAGTCCCGTCGAAATCGGTCCAGCCGTTCCAGAGATTACCCGGAACAAACAGACAGACAGACAAAAATTTTAAAAAATGCTACTCTGCTATATGTATCGGATATACATTCATATACATGTAGTAAAAAGCGGTTATTTTAATATTACAAACAGACACTTCAATTTTATTTATTTGTATAGATGCGTAAAAACGACTAAACACCAATCTAAATGAATCACGATTATCTGAACGGTGCGTTGCTCTCGGGGCCGGTCAACGACCAGGCGACAGTGAAGCGCTATACACTTTTGATAAATAGGAACTTCAGTCAAAAAATCGTATCGTTCTCTAAATCTATTTGACTATCAGACGAGTGGTATTCCATGAGACCTTGTTGTATAATTAAGTAACTATACACGTCCCTTAAGTATTCGGAAGTGTCTTATTACTCCCGCCCGGTATATGTCAGTCAGTCAGGACAAAGATTCTTATAATTGTTATAGAGAGGCCTGATGTTAAGTGGTAACCATTGCCTATGCAAAGCATTTCCTCGAAGTTCATGCATGTTAAGACGTGCCCAATGCACTGTTCTGAGACCATCAAGCAGTGGTATACAGGTGTTAAGCCTCACGTGCCAATCACACAGAATCGGCTTACTGAGGTGATATCTCAGTGTCGCCTGGTGACTAGAGTAGAGCTCTTAGTGAAGGGCACGTCCGGGGAAGAACTATCACCATGCCTATTTCTGCACCCAAGCAGCGTGTTCCGGTCGGAAGGTTATGGGTGCTGGTGTAATCACAGGCACACGAGGCTTAACACCTGTATGACTCAGGTTGATGGAAGCAGAATAGAGTATCGTAGGGCACGTTCATAAAAATACCCACTTTTATATCTCCCAAACAATACTAACCTTGTATATTCCACAGTTTCCCATTCCAGGGCCGCACAAAAAGCACAAACATGCCGAATCTCGTCGCAAACATGTTAGTCCTAAACTGACTTACATCCAAACACTTTGATTGCGATAACTCCGTCATGTAATCTATCCTTTCAATATCGTTCACAACTAATACCACTTCTGATCCCGTGCTCACTTGTCCCGCTTCTGAATTCGTGGCTACTGATTTTTCAGCTGTGTCTTCGATTTCATCGTCCGATTTTGCTTCAGGTTGATTTTGCCCAGGCTTAACAAATTCGATTTTATTGGATTTCTCTGGCGGTGTTTCGACTATAATCCCTCCTTTGCGTTTCACCCCCCTAGCTCTGTCCTCAGCCGCGTCGGAAGCGGAAACGAAAGTTCTTTGTAGTTTTGTTTTTTTGCTGGAACGGTAATCCTTTGCAACCTGAAAATAAATAGATTCCTGCTTAGTATTTATAATATTTGTATCACTTATGTGGACATCACAGTTAAGGATGACTCACGCTAGATCGTGTCGGGTCCGAGCCGAGTGTCGGCCGTAGCACGAAAAATTTTAAATTTTTTGGTTCCATTTACGGCTTCCGCCTATATGTAATTATTCATATTGCATCCACGCACCATTAAATATCACGCGGTTTAACTTGCAAGAGAACAGTGAAGGAAAACATCCTAATGAACCTAGTTTTTAGTTCTAGTTACATATTGATTTGACCTCCATTAGATATCCTCAAAGATCATGAGAAGAAACCAAGAGATTTAAGAGGATATCTAGTATACCTAGAGAGGGATAGCAGTCGTGAGTCTTTTCTTTCCAAAATGCCAGTTCCTGGCTAAATTACAAGCCAGGAGCAGGCACTCGCTTAGGCAAGTTACGGTTCCTTGGACTCGTGAATCTCGACACTCTCACGTGTGCGCGCTCGCATGTGGGTTAAACCTCTGCGGAGATTTCAGACACAATAGATGCTGCAAAATGTGGGCATGTGCCAAATAAACTTAATGTTTGAACCATTCCTTACTGAGACATCCCCAAGGAATCTTGAGTACGTACGAAAGTATCAAAAGATTCAAGGGGACGTAACTGTCCCAGGGTATTACATTCGTCTATTGTGTCTGCTGGACCAGTCTATGTTTAACAGACGAGGGCACGAGAGCAGTCCTAAACTCACACTAACTTTTGTGTAATTTTAGCGCCGCTCCAGTCACTAGAACCACAACCTCAAAGCACCAAGTCAGGAGTTTTACTGTGGTTTCTGTTTTGTGTTAAGCGTGTGGCATTTATATGGAGACACGATTCCTTATCGGGCATACTGAGTACAATCCATACAAAATCACGAACGTAAACACAAAAGATAGAATACACAAAAATTCCAACTCGAAACCCTGATTTCATGCCTAGCAAGAGAGAAAACTCACCCCACTACCGTTGATATTGGCTTCACCGGTGACTCGCCATCACCAGCCTACTTAACTTGGGGCTATTGTCCCCAAGCAGTTCTGATTCGACCTTCAGTGTTCACCAAGACGGAGTGACATCATCTGTCCAAATACAGAACACAGCGGTAGAGACTGTATGCTCTTTTATACAAAACCGAACCGCTGGTAAAATACTGACCTGAGGTGTCTTAGTAGCTTCGTTGATAGTAGATTAACTCCGCTATTCCTGGTTAGTCAGGATAGACTCCTGAGTTTTAAGCCCATCAGAAATCCACTGTCATGACTAACGTAAGACAATGGTATTCATACATAGATGATAGAATTTGTTGTAGGTTTGCCATAAAGCTATTTGGTAACAGCAAATAAACCCAGGGGTTGAATTATGTTTTGAAAAGAGTAAAGTTCGCATGAGCACAGCCCTATGGCTTCCGTCTTGGCTTAACGACCGCTCGAGCTGGGACCCACAGTTTAAAGTCCCCTCCGAAGCACGAAAGCAATGAGCTCAAACAGGCTAAGAATGTACACTACGAGATATGTATTAAAATAACAAAAGAAGTATTAAGAAAAAAGTTTTGATGATTATTATATACAAGGACTAACAAAAAACATTAACCACTGGATAAGTTCTTCTACTTTTAGGTTCGTTTCTTCCTCCTCCTATCTCGTGTTCTCCTTCCATCTTCCCATTCATCCTCATGCCTATCCATATATGGTCTATTAGAAGTTTGAGAGTGATAAATATTGTGAACTCTGCTTCCTGTTTGATGTCTCTGTCTGTCTCTGTTATTTGAAGCGTATTTCTGATCTCGCCTGGTATTCATAGTTCCGGAAAAATATTCATGCCTATCATCGAAATTTCTGTCTCGACGAGAGTATTCATTTCGTTCACTAAAATACTTGTCTTTTTGAGAGATGGACTTCCCACTGGTCTCCCGAGAGTATTCTTGGAATCCTTCTGTTAAACCACTTTCTTGTCCGTATTCTTGGTCTCGCCTATCAAAAACTCTGTCTTTTTTATACGCATCTCGATCATCAAATCTGCCGTTGACAGAATTTTCTGGACTACGTCTATCCAAAAACGTGTTCCTCCATGAAGTTTCTGGGCTTCGCCTGTCGGAATATCTGTTCTCAGAATATTCTCGATGTTGTCCATCAAATTTTCTGTCCTTCCTAAAATTTTGTTTACCTTGTTCAGACAAGAACCGTTCTTCTTGAGGAGAACCCTGAATAACTGCAGCCTTCCAAGAACTATTTTCTTCATGTTCATGCAAAAGCTCCCGCGGATGTTGTTCATAAACTCCATAGTTTCTAGAATATCCAGTGTCCCGTTCATCAAATCTGCGCTTGCCAGAGCTTTCTGAGCTGCGACTATCAGAAAATCTGTTTTTCTTTTCTAAAAGTTCTTGGCTTTGTCCATCGCATACGTTGTCATGTTTAGAATACTCCTGACTTTTTCCAGCCCAAGCCCGTTCCTCATCAGGATAATCCTGAATAACAATTTTTTCCTGTTCATCGAAAACTTGTTCAGCCAAGATGTTGTCATCTCGTTCATAAAACCTATCCCTGCCATTTTCCGGAATGCGTTTTTCGAACAATCTGTTTTCCTCAGAATATTCTTGACTTCGTCCAACGAAATCTCTATCCTCCACAGAATATTGACTTTGTCTAGCCAAAACCAGTTCGTCCTGAGAATTTGGAATAATACTATCCTGGCAAGATTGTTTTCCTGCATATTCATCAAAAACATCTCGCGAATATTCTTGACAACGTCCAACCACAACTCTGTAATTTTTAGCATATCGAGCATCTCGTTCTTCATATCTGCTCCCTTCAGTATTTACTGGACTTTGTCTATCGGAAAATCGGTTTTCCTCTGAATACTCTTTACTTTTTCCAGTTGATATGCTCTTCTCCTTAGGATAATCTTGCCGTTCCCCAGCCGAAACCAGCTCCTTTTGAGGAGAATCTTGAATAACCCTACTGTCCTCCCAAGGTCTTTTTCCATCCTGTTCATCAAAACGTCCCCGAGAACATTCTTGAATTCGTTCACCGAAAACTCTATAATTTCTAGAATATTCTGTATCTGCATCATCTGATCGGGTCATGCCATAATTTTCTTGACTATTGGAAAATCTATTTTCCCGTGAATACTTTTCACTTCGTCCAGCGAATACTCTGTCATTATAATTTTCTTGACTTTGTTCAGCTAATACCTCTTGCTCTTCGTAGGGAAAACCTTGTATAACCCTATTCTTCTTACTATCTTGTTTATCAAAAACTCTTTCTGCCCGTGAATACTCTTGAGCCCGTTTAGCTAAAACACTGTGTGGGCGGTAGCATGTTTGTTCATCGAAAACAGCATGAGAACTGTTTTGTCTTCGTGCAGCAACTCTTTCCTCTAAAGAATACTCCTCATCTTGTTCAGAGAAAGGCCTTACCTCTTTATGATAGCGCGCTTCGCAGCTAGCGTCATCTGTTCGATCGAAATTGCCTTGAAGGTCAGTTTGTAGTGTGATGGCAATCCTGTGCCCAGGAAGTAAGCGAGGTGTATCTATTCCCCAAAACCTGCTACTTTTTCCTACTTTCCGTCTCAAGTCATTTACCATTACTGAAGATCTGTAAGTAGACTGGCTATGCTGTTCTGTAGAGGTAGAAGGTTGAGCGAGATTTTCGAGCTGCGGTATAATCATACCTTCAGTAGAACAAGCCTGTTCGTTTGATATAGTTTCTTCATTACAAATAGTAGATCCGGAAATCATTGGTACTATCGTTTTCTCAGCCACATACGAACATCCTACAATACTATTTTCTGCCTGTGGCATAATTGTTAAAACTTTTTTACCAGGCTCTTTGTTACTTGGCGGGTCTATAGTAACAAAGTTAAATTTTTTTACGTATTTCATAAGACCTTTATTATTCAACTTAACTTTAATAGGTTGTGAATACCAACTTAGCCTGTAGCCTACAGATTTCAGAGCTTCGTATGCTTTATTGTCAAACCGGACTACCAATAATCGGCCTTTGTCTGTGACTTGCATATCTAAGATAAACCAATCGGTGGTACAGTCTATCTTGGGATTCTGTTGGTGTAATTCCTTCAATACATCTTTAGGTTTTGAATTTTTATGAAGACCACTTTCGGAGTGAGCCGGAATAAAAAACCGCGCATACGCCGCGAACTTGAATTTTTCATTAATATTATCAATAATTTTTAATCTTGCTCCTTTCCATGGTTCTAATGTAGGAATCTGTTTATCTAAACAGTCTCTGGATTCTTCATCATTACAGATAACAACAAAAGTGTCATGTAATAACCCGAAACACGGCATACTCATTCCTTCATCACAAATGCACTGTGCAATAGAGTCTCGAACCAGTAAGGCTTCTTTAAAACCAATTCTACTATTGACCTCTTGAATATAGATTTTAAGTTCGTTATTTTCATCAGATGTAACTGGATTTTTACCAGTATTTGAAGCAGTAACATATCCATGCTGTAAGTTTAGATTTGCAATCATTGGGTTCCCTTGTGTAGCAGTAAAGGTTTGACTTTTAATTCTCTGGTCCTCAATAGCTTTAAAAGCTAGCCACTTTTCTTGCTGAGCTTTATCTATAATCTCTGTATCTTCTTGAATTTCGTTCATAGCATCTGAATTAACATTTGTCATCAGAGCATGGTCAATCCTGCTTTGGGTCTTTCTTACATCTAACATTTGATTCTTTTCTTGCAGTTCTTTACACTCTATAGTTTTAGGATCTAAAATGTGGTTCAATGCATCTGAAATCGCCATAGGAGTCTGAGAGAGAACAGTGGCATCCTCTTTCGACTTTCCCTGGTTCATCCACCAATGAAAACGTTTATTTTGTAGCTCTTTTTCAATTTTCGTTTTTGGTGAATTCTCAGCTATTCTAGTTGCAAGTACCTTATCATTTTCGTCATCATCGGAGATTACAATTGTATCAGGGACAACTGTTGTTATCTCAATAATGTCGGAATCTTCGTTTGTCGCAGTACTAGCTTGTATTTTGGGTTGTGTTGGATTCATTGTTTTGGCTTCAATTGTTTTAGCATTTATCGATTGTTGTTGTAACGCCCACTGGTTCCAGTTTTTTGTACCCTTTTCTAGTGCTCTAGCCATAAGTTCTTGGGCTAGTGGAATATCTGAATATGCTTTCTGGCTTAGCATTCTCGCTTCATCTTCGGTTTTACCAAATTTTATCCAAAATAAATATTTCTTCCTTTGCTTGCTTGTTTTTTCTTTCCTTTTTTTTTTTAACTTTGGATTGGGAACTTTTTTTTTAAATGTTGGGATTATATCACCATTCAACCTCTTCAGTTGACAAACACTTCCTAATTTTTCCTTCAATTCTTTGTACTCTGGGATGTTTTTCATATGTATCCGACAGAGGTGTTCAGCTTCTGTTTGAGTTTTTCCTGCCTGAATCCAGTAAGCATACCTTCTCGCCATAGGACCTTTTATTAAATTACCACCTACCACAATTTTACATTTACCCTTCTTTTTTTTTTGTTTTACTAAGATCGGGTTTATGTTTGGGTAGCTCCAGCTTACTGCTTTGTTACTATTTTGAAAAGGTCCATAACTCTGTGGTGTGAAATTCTTAGAAGTTATCTGTTGTGGTAAAGTTGATTGTCCAGAACTACTTGTAGTTACATTTGCAACCTCAAGCTGTTCATCGGAACTTTTATCATTGTTAGATCCTATAATTTGGTCTTGATCTAACGGGATGTTTTCGGGCATTGTATTACTATTAGAGCTTTGTGCATTTACTTGGGTAGAGTGAGATGCAAGCTCATTTTGATGTACATTGGGTGTACCAGCAAACACCGAGTCTTGATTTGCCTGCAGATTTGAACATTGGAGTCCACCTTGTTGTGACATATTAGTCTTGTTTTGTATGCCTCCATAAGCTTGAATCCTAGGGTCTCTACTTTGCCACAAAGGGCGGTTGACAACATTCTGATGTATAGAATTGGAATAGTATGATTGCTGTAGCATATCGCTAGGTTTCCCAATTCCTGTGACATTATCATTGGCAGCCTCCTGATTGGGTATGGTTTCATATGTATGCGTGTGTGAAGTACTCAACAATTCAGGTATGCTTACAGGACCTTGCATGACTGAAGGCGAGTACTGACCCTGCATTTCTCCATGAACCTGATTTGAAGGGCCAATAGCAAAACTGTCTGTGCCAACAGGCATAGATAAACTTACAGACTGCTGTGTCGTCTCTTCAGTATTTTTATCCATTAAATATTCAGCGGTAGTATAACCCTGAGCTAAAGATGTTACATTAGCAATTACAGGTAAGTTTCCACCATATTCGCTGTAGGTTAACTGTTTATTTACCTCTTTGGACATCCTTGCAACCTCTTGCATGACCTCCTGAGGATATCGGCATCCCATAAACTCGATATTTGCAAACACGCGCGCGAGGCAGACAAGTCTTTCTTCGGGGTAGCTCTGTTTCCAGCATTCCATAAAATTTCGGCGCAACTGCCACTGTTCGTCGCTTTCGTGTTCTTCTTTGTATTTATCGATGTCCCAATTTACTTCGAAAGACATGTTTTTAACACATTTAAATAAAATATTATACAAATATTGTTTTTATTTTTACGGAGTCCAATTAATGTACAACCATGGAATACACAGTCTAGGAAATCACAGGCAGGAAAACGCAGGAATATATGACCTGGGAATTGGTGAGAATTCTATCTGGCACTCTCCTGGTTTAATCACAGCCATAGTTGTTCATTCCCAGCTAGATTAAGTTTTAGAACATAGAACATTTGCATGGGGCATGCGAGCGGAGCGAACGTGCTGCGGCAGTAGCTAGCGCTTGAAATACAACTACATGACCTACCTATACCTAGCACTCATCTTAAAATAAGATGGTAGGTATAACTTTACTCTTTAGTTGCGTCTAAACAAAGCAGCTTTCGTTCGAACAATCATAGCAATGGTCAATTGGTCACCAATTCTCAGGTCGTGTATTTATTGTTGTTGTGTATGCATGTTGGGAATGTAAGACCATGGATTTCATGTACATTTTGGTTGCGTTTTCCTGCCTGCGTATTTCACGGTTGTGATTTCTTGGGACGTGTATTCCATAGTTGTATATTAATTGGACTCGTTTAATTTATAAAATTTGTATTGTGCATTTGTGCGTGTGATTGATTTTGCCGGATTTGGTTATTTTGTGAATTGCTTGCCGCCCATTTGACACGGGCCTTTACGAGCGAAAATGAGTGGGAATCAATTGGTAAACGATATTTTCAGTGGCTTTCAAAAGAGCATTGATGTAGAACAGGAATTGCGAGAGGTATGTACTTAATGATCTTTGCCCGCTTACATTTATGCTTGGTCCATCTAAAAATGTTCTTTTATATTTAAGGCTATTCGGAATACTTGTAAGGAGGTGGACCAAATCTCCAGAGAAATAACAACCGTTCTACAAGTTATTCATCACAGTGAAGAAGGCAGTAAGTCGGCAGTAATCTTGTCACCACACACCTCACACTTGCACACATCTGGCTGACATGCCAGGACTATTTCAAACTGTCTTGGACAAAGATAATGGAAAGACGAATCCAACTCGAATGTCTAGCTCCAACGGAAAATCACGGCATATTCTCGTCACCATCGTCAAAATTAATCTTGTCCTCAAAACGAAAGTTTTTAGAAAGGAAGTTTAAGAAAATTTGTTAACTTAAGAAAAACACACATTCTGTACACCCGATCAAAGAGAGATATGACAGTCAAGTCTAAGATTCAGAGTTATTTTAGATTTAAAAAGTAACCTTCTTATTAATTTATGAATTAAAGATTTTCCCTTTAAATTCACAGTATCATCGGCATGCTTGAAAGCTCGGGAGTTGTTTGAGAGGGCTCGTGAAGGATATGCTAAACTGAGGAGTGCAGTACCAACCACAGATTATTACAAGTAAGTAAACAGGTCTTTATGTCTTTTGGAACTTTAACAGTGGTTTAGAATGTATTGGAAAACGATGATAACTACGTAGTTAGACTGTGTCGCAGTTATCAACTAGGTACAATTGTTCCTTAATACATCCTTGCATCCTTGTTCCTTTGCATGTATTATAAACTAGCTGACCCGTGCCCACTTCGTTGGGCGGTAAACATTTTTACTTACTGATGATCTTAACTGAAGTAGTACTCGATGTCGACAACAGATGGCGTTAATACGGCATAAAATACCGGCCGTTCATAGTTTCGCCCGCGTGGCAGTTTTTTCCCGTTCCCGTTATTTTTTCGGAATAAAAGGAGTCTGCCAGTGAAAGTCCCGTCGAAATCGGTCCAGCCGTTCCAGAGATTACCCAGAACAAACAGACAGACAGACAAAAATTTAAAAAAATGCTATTTTGGTATATGTATCGTATATACATTCCTATGCATGTAGTAAAAAGCGGTTATTTTAATATTACAAACAGACACTTCAATTTTATTTATTTGTATAGATAATTTGTGTACATTTTTTTCACATTATCCATCCCCAGCATAGCTTGTACTATGAGAACCAGGTGACTAATAAAATACTAGTAAGTATTTTTCTGCGCCTGCAAAGCAGGAGGTTGTGGGTTCGATTACCGCCTTGGGATCAATGTTTACTTGGTACTTGGTACTTAGTATTCTGGGTATTTTCTATGTATAATAAAAAATATGACGACCGATGTGGCGCGGCGGGCGAATGACCGCCTGCGACGCAGGAGGTTGCGGGTTCGATTCCCGCCTCGGGATAAATGTTTGTACGATCTGCAAATATTTATTCCAGGTGTTCTGGGTATTTTCTATGTATGATAAAAAAATATTTATGTAAGTACGTAATATATTGTATTAAGTATATCAGTCATCTAGTACCCATAACACAAGCTCTGCTTAGCTTGGGGCTAGATGATGCTGTGTGGATTGTCCAGCATTATTTTTATTATTATGTAATACTTAATACAATAGGTAGTATTAAGTATATCAGTCAGTTAGTACACATAACAGCTCTGCTTAGCTTGGGGCTAGATGATGCTGTGTGGATTGTTATTATAAAAAAGAATAGAAGAATTTAAAAAAAATTTCTAAGAATCTTTGTCCTGACTATTATTATAGACAAAGCAATTGGTATAATAGTAATAATAATATAATAATAATAATGCAGGACAATCCACACAGCGTCATCTAGCCCCAAGCTAAGCAGAGCTTGTGTTATGGGTACTACATACATTACATACATAGCTATTTTTTTTATTATAAATAGAAAATAACACCCGGAATAAATATTTGCAGATCGCTTCGACATTTATTCCAAGGCGGGAATCGAACCCGCAACCTACTGCGTCGCAGGCGGACATTCGCCCGCCGCGCCACTTCGGTCGTCAAAAAAGAATAGAAGAAGAATTCAAAAAATTCTAAGAATCTTTGTCCTAACTATTATCATACTAATATTATAAAGAGGAAAACTTTGTTTGTTTGTTTGTATTGAATAGGCTCCGAAACTACTGGACCGATTTGAATAATTCTTTCACCGTTGGGAAGCTACACTATCCCCGGGTGACATACACTATATTACATTTTCAAAAAAATTAGGGATCCTTACTAAAACCCGTGCGAAGCCGGGACGGACCGCTAGTTATAGACAAAGCAATTGGTATATATTGTATTTTGTTTTAGGTATTATGATCACTGGAGGAATATGACACAACGATATTGCTTCCTCATCTCGTTAACGATTTGGCTGGAGATGGGGATCCTGGCTTCTCATCAGACAGTGGCTGATATTCTTGGCAGTAAGGATGTTTAACGTACCGCTTCTTCTTCTTTCGTGTCAATGGTACACCTATATATTTTCCGAATAGAATTTAGCCACCTCTATAGCGTTATGTGTGGCGTTGTTAAGGAGGTGGTATCCGCCAACGAGAGGTTTTCTCCGTGTTATTTCTCTTTGATGAGTGAGTATAAATGTCCAAAAAAAATATATATTGCTTATTAAAGACTAAATTTTAATTTGAACAATTGAAATAATTCTACCTATATTATTACTATATGAAAAAAATATCCAAAATGAAGCAATTTTTATTTTAAATTTGGTTATTTCTTCTAAACGGTATTGATTTTTAGTATTTTTTTTTCACACAAATATCTGTCAAAGTATTTATCACAAAGTGAACAATTGGCAGTTCGAACTAATAATTCATTAGGCTACAAATAATTATTTCTTGAATGCGATATGAAATGGAATGCGCGCGGGTCCCTGTGCGGGCGACGGGCGGCAGTGCAACTCAGTATGGACAGACTCCTCAAGGTCGTTGGCGAGTACCACCGCCTTAAGCTCGTCCCTTGTGCAGGTGTTGGGGCACAAGGGACAGATAAGTGTGTGAGCCATAGACTGTATAGGAGCTTCACAGTCACAGGCAGTCATGGAAGGGTTTCTCATGCCCCATTTGCAGAGATTTTCTCTACAACGGCCGGTTTGAGTACGTACCGCTTGTGACGTATAATTCAATACAGTATGTATTGAATTGACTGACTGATAAGCTACTTCTGAAAAGCAAAGCTGCGCATTCAAACCATCATAATTCTATTTAAAAAATAAAGAAACGCGAAAAAAATTGACACTAAGTACGTTTTCTTCGTATTTTCGGCTTCACTTTCGACAATGCATCGAAAAAAAACATAGGTACCTAGATAATTAGGTGCTTATATAGGTTTAAAAACGACAAAACACATAAAACAGCAATCCAAATAAAATCGTGGTCATGGATCGGTGCATTGCCCTCGCGGCCGGTTGCTAGTCAGTCAACGACCGAGTGGCAGCGGAGCGCTATATGAAATACATAGCTGGTTGCTAAATAGGAACTTCAGCAGAAAATATTGTTGTAGTAAAATTGCTGTAGCAAAGTTTTTTTTATGCTAACTGCTGGTGGAACAAGCTATGGCCAACCCAATGTTAAGTGGTAACCATCACATTACAAAACATTGCCTTGTAGGTCACGCACGTAAGGCACTTACCCTACGATGCACTACCCTGCGTTCACCAATCTTCCAAGTTCTTCAGAAACTGTAATATTGTTTCAGTAAGTGCAGTAGAGTTGAAAGAAGGTTTCCATCTGGATATCGAAGACTACCTGGTCGGTCTACTGCAAGTCTGCTCTGAATTGGTAAGTATTTATTTTAATTTAAACCTGAAGAAAATCTATATCTATCTATACCAATTATAAGAATCTTTGTCCTGACCGACTGACTGACTGGGATATAGACAACGCACAGCCTAAACCAATGGTCGTAGAGACTTGAAATTTTGACCGAAATTCAACCCCTAAACGGGTACAGCGGGGGTTGAAGTTTGTGTGAAAATAGTTTCACGCAGACGAAGTAGCGCGCGTTTCGCTAGTTCATTTATAAGAATCTTTGTCCTGACTGAGTGACATATAGAATCTACTAGGTACATCTGGTTTCCATAGTACAAGTTATGCTTAGTTTGGGGTTAGATGATGTTGAGTAAATTAAATTCAATAGGATCCATTGATAAAATAAATTCATAGTTTAAAAAAAATGTGTATAAAACATGTATGTGCGCAATGTTTGTGCTCTCAACTGGTGAAGGAAAACATCGTGAGGAAACCAGTTAACATTCTAGCAGCGGCGATGGGCTTGCAACCCGTCCCTGTCATATGGCCTGCGCATTGCCACTTCAACTTATTGACTCTGAGAGATTTCTTCATATCTGATTCTATCTTGCTATGAAACTTCCAGCATCGCTCTCTTCATAGCCCGTTGTGCGACTTTGATTTACTATTTTATTTTTTACTAGCGGCCGCTCGCAGCTTCGCCTGCGTGGCAGTTTTTCCCGTTCCCGTTATTTTTTGGGATAAAATCGTAGTAAAGTCTCAGCCCGATCGGTTTAAAATTGACAAAGTTACATACAAATTTCATCCCCTATTTTATCCCCTTGGGGGTAGAATTAATCAAAATCCTTTCTTAACGGATGCCTACGTCATAACATCTACCTGCATGCCAAATTTCAGCCCGATCCGTCCAGTGGTTTGGGCTGTGCGTTGATAGATCACTATGTCAGTCAGTCACCTTTGAGTTATATGTAATGTATTTAGATATGTCAACATTCTCTATTTTACATTTAGTTTCATTTTTATTGCAGTCCCGTTTGGCAGTTAATTCTGTAACACGTGGCGAGTACAGTCGACCAATGCAGATTTCCAAATTCGTAATGGAGCTGAATGCTGGCTTTAGGTGAGTCTTTCATCAGCTACTGCAACATCCACACCTGTTTTCTGTTCTAAGAGTGGGTAGGTAGGTAGGTATTTTGAAAATTAGTGTATTTCTTTCTTTTACGTGTATATGTTTTAATGTGCCTATCAGTCCTGCCTAATTTCTTTCTGTTTGTTGTATTTGTAGTGTGCCTACCCGTGTAGGGTTCCTTACCATTATCTATAATAAAAACGGCAAAAATCACGTTTGTTGTATGAGAGCCCCCTAAGTGTACCTGTGAAAATATCAACTCTCTAACTATCACGGTTCATGAGATACAGCCTGGTAACAGGCGGAGATGTTAAGTGGTAACCAACGTCCAAAACAAAGTATTGCCTCGTAGGTCACGCTCAATTAAGACGTGCCCTAGTAAGCATCCATCAACTTAAAGCATGCTGGTGTTAAGCCTCATGTGCCTGTAATTACACCGGCACCCACACCCTTCAAACCGGAACACGCTGCGCTGCTTGGCGGCAGGAATAGGCATGGTGCTAGTACTTCCCCGGACAAGCCCTTCACTAAGAGCTCTACTACTTATTACCTTTTCAGATTACTAAACCTCAAGAACGACCATCTTCGCAAGCGTTTCGACGCTCTCAAATACGACGTCAAAAAGATTGAGGAAGTGGTTTACGACCTCAGCATCAGAGGTATGCTGCCGAGACCTGATGGAGAAACTCAGGAGGCTAAATAGAATATCTAACACTATACACTAAGCTGCTAGAATATACGGGGTGTAGCGTAAAGAGTAGATAATCCTTTACCTACGGGTATGTCATAACTATTCAAATGCAAAGATCACAAATCAAGGAATTTTCTGTTTCAAATCAAACAAACTATCAAAATGCTATCAAAACTAAAAACTGTGCTATCAAATGGTAACTGTTATTTGCATGCCAAAAGAACAGTTCTTTATAGCAACCTGGACAACTGTGCTATCAAATGCTAACTGCTATTTGCATGCCAAAGGAACAGTTTTTTTAGAATAATATTTAGAAAACCCCCTATAGTTAAAGGATTATGTATTCTTTTCGCTACACCCTGTATACAATTCGTAATTTTCAGGACGGTCCTAACACCGAATAGGAATTTTAAACAAACGCTTTTTTATCTTATTTGAATACTACTTAAAATTTGTCCTGTCACTGTTAGTCATTAACCATTTGTAAGAAGTGGCAATAGTGATAGCATTGTTTATCTTTTGGCAGAAGTCAAAGTAAAAAAGCATTTATTCAGTAACTAGCTGACCCCGCGAACTTCGTTCCGCATTAATTTGATTACTTATTTAATTCCGAGCATTTTCATATATATACCTTTTCAACCTTCTCTGGACTTCCCACAAATAATTCAAGACCAAAATTAGCTAAATCGGTCCAGCCGTTCTCGAGTTTTAGCGAGACTACCGAACAGCAATTAATTTTTATATATTCAGTAATATCCGAAGGGATCATCTTGAAACTTCTTAAATTTAGGTGAATCTAAGCGCCAGTTCCTCGCGACCAAGCCTAGAAGAGCAGATTTTTATAATGCCATTTAGCTGTTAGGTAGAGTTGTAACTAACATACTACACTTACAAAACTTACTTGCATTTATATTAATAGTAAGTTAAAGCGAAAATGAGTGTAACTTAAATTCAAATTGTATTCATATGGATTGAGTGCAAAAATAACTGATTTGTGGTCGAAAAGACAAGACTCAACTCTTGAACTCTTGTTATTATTACAAATGTAAAATTTATTTTATATGTATAATAGATTTTTCTATTAAAAATTTGAATTTTATTTCATTTTTCATTTAACGAATAAATTTTACATAACTATGCGTCAAGTTGGAAGCCTCACCCCTAATGACCTAAATTTTTCTTCAAAATCAAAGGGAAACATTTTCGTTCAAATCAGGATGCCACACTTTCATTTCAATTGTTCACACTTGTGCTAAGACCTCAAGTAATGTTGGTTAAAATACCACCAAAATTACCCATCAGAACTTAAAATAACACTAGAAAAACAATTAAAATGAAAATACAATGTTGCTTCCAAAGATGACAGAAAATTTATATGTATAATAGATTTGTCTGTTAAAAATTTGAATTTTATTTCATTTTTCATTTAACGAATAAATTTTACATAACTATGCGTCAAGTTGGAAGCCTCACCCCTAATGACCTAAATATTTCCGAAACTATAGGAGCACTATTTCCGTGCTTTGGGCACTACGCACACTTACTGTCATCCGATTTACATTGTGTAGTAACCAAAACCAAAAGATGTGTTTAAAAAAAAAAAAATGTTGCTTGCTCGCTTGAAACGCAAACTCCCGACTTGATGCGTCAAGTTGAAAGACTCACATTGGAATTTCGTATTTTGGATAATGCTATAAAACTGTACCCTATCAGTAATTACCATTGCCTAAAGCACAGAAATAGTGCTCTAGTTTCGGAGATATTTAGGTTGTTAGGCTTCCAACTTGACGTCAAGAAGCCTCACCAAGAACGGCTTCACGTATCACGATGATTTATCTGCCAAAAAACTGTTGGTAAAGTAGGGGAATTTTTTTGTTTTCTGTTTTTTGTGTATTTTTCTGTATTTTTGTATTATTCCTATGGGGCTACCAGATTACATAATATGCCTACTAATTGGTCAATTATCAATCACTATGTTCGTACAATGTTCGTTTTGTTTATTAATCTGTTATTCTAAGACTGCATTAATTTATGTTAAGTTAAATAGCATAATATTTCTGTAAGGAATAAATTTGGTAAGAATAATTTGTGGTTTTATTTATAACTATTTATATAGAATTTTTCGGCTTTTCTGTACTATTAATATGTATGTTTTATACATTTTGAATGACAATCTATTGCTGAAAACTGCAATAAAATCCGTTGAGTAGTTTAAAAGATCTAAGCGAACAGACAGCGGAAGCGACTTTATTTTACACTGCATGAAGATTTAAAAAATACTGACTTAAATTTGACACGTCATCTAGCCCCAAACTAAGCATAGCTTATTGCATGGGAACCAGATGACTGATGGAATTCTTGTAAATACATACATATACCTAATACAATATTACACCCAGACATAGAACAAACTTCTATTCAATATCACTTTCTAACCTGGGTGACGGCCTATGTACCTACATACTACAATCATAAGTGCATGCATAGTGCCGTTGCCTTATACTTTGCCTTTTATTTTATTTATGTATATTCATAGCCTACCTACGATTGTAATAATAATAATATTGCTGGACAATCCACACTGCATCATCTAGCCCCAAGCTAAGCAGAGCTTGTGTTATGGGTACTAGATGACTGATATACTTTAATACTATACATGACATACATAGATATTTTTTATTATACATAGAAATGTAACTGACGTCTGATTTTAATAAATATTTCTATATTCATCACAAATGTTTGTCCTCGGTCGAGATCGTTGAAGCTTAATCTGAGAGAGCTAATGTAAAAAAATTCAATGTTTCACCCAGGTGGTCTCATGAGGTGGACAGTGGGTAAGAACCGAGATAAGGGTTGCGTCGCAATTATCACGAGATATCTTGCCAGAGGGCTTGAAAAATTGACAAAATTGCCCTTTTTGATACCCAAAAAGCCAAAAATCGCCAAAAAGTTATAAGATCAATTTAAATTAAATATTCTATCTTATGGTATGGCTACTTTTCTGAGCACGATCAACGCCACAGGAGATAAATAAAACACAGTTATAACTGAATCAACTTTACTTACAAAAACCTTAAAACCGGTTTAAATTCACCGTACTAATTATCACAAATGACAGAATGAGACCATTATTAAGTCTTAGAATAAAGTCTGCGCCAAAAATATAATCACCAAAAACATTTTTCACAATATACTCTAGGTGGGCTTTATTAGATTTCCTATCTCTTTCTGTTATATACTAGAAAAAATGTAATAAAAAAATCTTTAAACCATAGACTAATATTCGAATCTTTTTTTTAGTTCACAACTAAATAATTAACAAAAACAAAAACTTCAAATAAAAAAACATGTCTACACTCTTCTTTAAAAACCTAATAATCTTTATTTACATAATTTTAACCTGCAGCCTTATGTCTTTAAATCTAGATAGATCACAATATTCCTTAGACTAAAAAATACCACGCTATTACTTTTTAGGTCTTTAGTGAACACTTAAATTGACAATAAATCAACTCAGCTGGTGTGTAAATCTTTAAGCACGCGCGCACGTTTTAACGTTAAACATATCAACGTTATAACTATATACGTGTTAACGCTATACGTGTTACCGTTATAACGCTTTACGTTTCAACGTTATAATATATCCTTGACAAGACGAGACGTTAAGAATTTATTCTTTTTAAAGAATAAATTTACAAAAAAACAGAAATTTAATAATCTTCACAGCGTAATTTTTGCCCAGAAAATAATAGGTAACCCATGTTTACTAGCACGCTTTTTGTAACAAATCTTCTTTGAAGCTAAAATAGTTTTTGCAATAAAATTATATGGCACAAAATGTTAATTCAAAAACTACAAATTATTATAATACTATGTCACAATTTGGTAATACAAAGTTGCACAAAAAACCAAACAAAAAAAGAATTAAGAGTTATTTTATAAAAATAACTACCTTGTACCGTTTTAACTCGATACAAATAAAGAGATCATATATACCGTCATACCACAAAACGTTATACAAAGCTTCTGGAATATATACTTTACGTCAATAATATTGACAATTATAAGTAATGTCAAAAGCTTATCTAAGGCCCGCTCGCACAAAGATCACTCAACGTATTTAGCGAGTCCCTAAATGCATTTAGGAAGCTAATTACGTTTAATATTTTGCACAAGGAAAATTAAGTCTTAATAGAGACTTAATTTTCCTTGTGCAAAATATTACGCTGACGCTAATCATGTTTATCTTGGAAAACGGAAAACGTGATTAGCTAAGATTAAATCAGATTGTTGTGCAAGCGGGATCTATAAAATCAATGATAATCTAAGACTTATTACTTAGATTGTAAGTAATAAATATTCGGAATGATTATGCACTGTTCATCATTATCATCAACAGCCTGTAGAAGTCCACTGCTAGACATAGGCCTCCAGGAAGAACGATTTTGAGCCCTTTCCATCCATCGACTACCCGCGATCCTAGTAGGTATTTGTCAGTCCATCGGGTAGGAGGACGTCTTACGCTCTGTCTTCCGGTCTTCAGTTCGGTGCCCTGTGTATAATCAATCTTAATCTCATACAAAGCTAAATTTAATTCGGTCTGTTCCAGCATACAAAGTGAAATTTTCTTTTAAAATCAACTCAAATGAACTATCATCTATTTCTAAAAGTATTACAAAGGAATCACAGGTTTTCTTCAACTCGAGCACTGTCCAATCTTTAGTACATAAACCTATGTTGTACGTTTCAAGTCTATCAAATATTGTATAAATATTTTCATCAATAAAACTGTTGATTTTGGCTGTCATTTTATAACATGTTTTTTTACTTTCTTGCTCAGTGATTTGTAAATGCAGTGATCGCGCTAAACTATCAATTAAATTGAAACTTTTTTGAGTATGGCAAGAGTATACTAGAGCGCCATCTTGGATTCCGTGGCATTCTAGTAATGGCAACTCCTGAGTGTAGTCTATGGAATCGAGAATCGATTTTTGAATTTCACCCGCCATTTTGATAGTAATTTTGCTTTCAGGGTAGTTTTTTGGTGTGATGCTGATATTTTTGAGTGGTTTTGAGTTTTTAAACTTTTTGTATATTCGTAGAGGCTTGTTGGGACTAGAACTCAATCTTTTGCCTAGAGTTTTATCATTTTGATCTAAATAATTTTTTTGGCACTTGTTTTCACTTATTTGTAAGAAGAGATTTTCTTTAAATTCTGTCAAGATCTTTTTCTTATCTTCCGTAAATTCTTTTTGATTAATATAATCATCAATAATAGATTTAAGCTCGTTAATATTCAAGTTTTGTTTATTAGGTAAGTCTGGGGTTATTTCAGGTGTTGAAGAACCAACATGTATGTTTCCTTCTATGTCACTCTCATTATCTTTACCAATGTTCTTTTCTTTTTGAGTTATTGACTTGTCATGTCTTTCGATATGTTTGTCTCCATTTTTATGTAAACCGGCACCAGCCCAGCCATATTTCTGTACACAACACACACAGTCATTCGTCATGCTTAAGTAATATTCATCAGTCAATTCATTTTCACTATTAACAAGTGTATTTTGGCAGTTCGTAGATGAAATCTGACTACCCATGGGTTTTTGGCTGTCAATACATGAATTTTGGGCTGCATTTTGACTGGATATGGGTCTTTGTTTGTCTGTTATTGCAATTTGGTTGTCAATAGATGCATCTTGGTTGTCAAACATGCACCTTTCGTCAAATGTATCACTTGTAAAAGTTGTTCGTCTCTTTTCTTTATTTTCGTCCTTTATTTTTTCATTTTGAATGTTGTTTTTTGCGATTTTACTATCTATAAGTGTAGTTTGATTGTCCACAGTCGAATTTTGACTGTTTATGGAAGCATTTTGACTGGATGCACTTTTGTTATCCAGTTGGTTATCTTTGCGTGCAATTTGACTGCCCATAGATTCATTTTGGCTAACAGGTTTATCTTGGATATCACCGCACGTGTCATTTGTGACAGTAGTGCGTTTAGTTTCCTTACTATCATCTTTCACCTTTTGTGTGATGTTTTTTGCTTCTATATTATTATTTGTTTCACTAAGTTTAGTTTTAATCATCAGTTCGTTAAGAGAATTTATCTCGTCAGCTGTGCCTGCAATTAATTAAAAAAATATATTAAGACTGAAACTGAGATGTACGGATTACTAACTAATGCAAAATGTGGGTAAGTACCAAATGTATTATCTGGACGTACCTCTGACTACCTCCCTTAGGCATCCTAGAAGAATCCCGAGTAGGTACTTGGTACTTAGACATCGGAGGGGATATCTACCGTGCATGGGAATTAAAGTAGAATTGATATATTTTTTGAAACTGTACTATTACATTACATGTATAGATCTTTTTTATTATACATAGATAAACTCAGAACACCAAAATAACAGATTTGCAGATCGTACAAATATTTATCCTAAGGCGGGAATCGAACCCGCAACCTCCAGCGTCGCAGGCGGACATTCGCCCGCTGCGTCATCGGTCATCAATATAAAAATAAATTAATTTAATCACCTGTACCTGTAGGTTTGTCAGGGGTCGACGTGGTTTGTTGTGTGTTGAATATTTTGTGTAATCGAATACATTTATGTGAATTATAAACAGTTCCATCACAATTCTCTTCTTCAACACTGTAAACAAATAAATAAAAAGGTTTTTTATTATTTGCTGGTGGAACAAGTATATGGCCCACCTGATGTTAAGTGGTAACAGTCAGTCGAGACAAATATTTTTATAATTGGTATCCTACTATAATATTATAAATGCGAATGTTTGGATGGATGGATGGATGTTTGTTCCTCTTTCACGCTCTAACCAGTGGACCGATTAGGATGAAATTTGTAATAAATATAGATTGTAATCTGGAATAGGACATAGGCTACTTTTTATCCCGAAAAAATAACGGGAACGGGTAAAAACTGCCACGCGGGCGAAGCTGCGAGTGGCCCCTAGTAGAAAATAAATAAATATTTGTGGACATTTTTACACAACATCATCTAACGCCAAACTAAGCATAGCTTGTACTATGAGAACCAGATGACTAATAGAATACTTATATACTTTTTTATTTAATAATATGTGTACTACCTATACCTGCCGTACCTATTTCTGCCGACAAGCAGTGATGCTTACATTGCTGTATTCCGGTTTGAAGGGTGTGGGTGCCGGTGAAATTACAGGCACATGAGGCTTAACACCTGTATGCCTCAGGTTGATGGACGCAGAGCGGTGTATTGTAGGGCACGTTCCTAACTAACGTGACCTACAAGGCAATGCTTTGTTATAGGCTATGGTAACCACTATACATCAGGTCGGCCATATACTTGTTCCATTTTTTTTTTCCAAGCCTATCCCGTCCCACTGCTGGGCAAAGGCCTCCCCCAAAGACTTCCAGTTTTTTTTTTTTTATTTTTTTATTTATTAATCATAGAATCAACAGCACTTGGAGATATTAACTTAAAACTTATAAACAACACTTACTGCCAATAACAGATTCCTACTTTGTACACGAAGCTATTATTTTATTAATTGTCGCTAAAGGAAACGATTACACAAAAAAAACCAACAAAAGCAAACGGAAAAAGAATAAGAAACAGTTCTCTCTGTGCCGAGCCTTCTCCCACCACGTCCTTTCAAAGGCGTCTAGATCGTCTCGCCAACGCTTTCTTGGGCGACCTCTAGCCCGTTAAACGTACCCTCCGTAGACCTAGACACGTTTTAGGTGACCCAGATGACACGATCACCGCCGCGAATGCGGCGGAGGTCGCTTCATCGAGTCCGGACACAGGAAACACTCCACAATCACACCGACCCCGGCGGCGGGGTCGAAGACGTCTCCCCGTTAACGCCCCTTCAGGGCGAAGAGTCTCTCCGTAGCTCCCTTCTCCGGCAACAGCCCAAGCCGAGGTCCGTACCTAAGTGGTGCCCTTGTGCTCGTTGCCAACAAAACCAATTTTGTAATGGCGTAGCGCCTTCTGCGCTCGCCAGTAGCCCGGTAACGCTGTCGGAAAGGTCGCCGTCCGTCAGGAACCCAAGGTGTGCAGGTGTTCGCCCACCTATCGGGAGGCATCCGGCTAATGTGTTCCATTAGCAAATTGTATAAAAAAAAATTATTAGTAGAAATATTACTTACGTTGTGACCGGGAAGTCCACATCCAAAGTATATCCTGTCATAACAGTTACAATCTCGTTGAAAATAACCTGTTCAGTATCAGAGCTCGGTCGACTTGAAGAATTTAATCGTTTTATACAATCTTTCATAAAAGACATCTGCTTTTGAGTCAATGTTCCTTTTAGTTGTATTTCTTTAGATATTCTCTTCATGGCAAGTTTCTGAAACAAATATGAAAAAATTAAATAGCATCACGATTTTAATCCCCTCAGAACTAAGTGACAAGTACCCCCTCAAAATTTAATCGTGGATGTCTAAGGGGGTAGTCAGGGGTAAGTATAGATATTACATTTTGTACATACCCACATTTTACAGTAGTTTGTAAAACTTACGTTAGTTGTTACCTTTCAAAGTGAATACGTAAAACGTTCTCAGTGTAGGCTAGGATTTTTCATTCAGTCATAATCTAAATATATATAACTCAAAGGTGACTGACTGACTGACATAGTGATCTATCAACGCACAGCTCAAACCACTGGACGGGTCGGCCTGAAATTTGGCATACAGGTAGATGTTATGACGTAGGCATCCGCTAAGAAAGGATTTTGATTAATTCTACCCACAAGCAGATAAAAAAGGGGATGAAAGTTTGTATGAAACTTTGTCAATTTTAAACCGATCGGGCTGAGACTTTGCATGCATAAAGCTACTATGATTTTATCCCGAAAAAATAACGGGAAAAAACTGCCACGCAGGCGAAGCTGCGAGCGGCCGCTATTCTACGTATGTATTACTTACCCTTTCTTGTTTGTTCAAAGGTTTCTTACAGAATTGTAATATCAGTGTCATAACATAGTATCTAAAAGCTTCCCCATCAACAAAAGTACTGTCCCCGCTTCTTTCTACTGGGACTACTTTACGCGTTTTAGTAACGTTCTCGGCGCATTGGATGGCCGACCACTTACGCATATCCTGTTCTGACGGCTGGTATATATCTTTTGATAAAACAAACAATATGTTTCTGAAAGGGAAGATATAATAAAAATAATAACGTTGGACAATCCACACAGCATCATCTAGCCCCAAGCTAAGCAGAGCTTGTGTTATGGGTACTAGATGACTGATGCACTTAACACAATACATTACATACAAAGATATTTTTTATTATACATAGAAAATACCTAGAACACCCGGAATAAATATTTGCAGATTGTACAAACATTTATCCCAAGGCGGGAATCGAACCCGCAACCTCCTGCGTCGCAGGCGGACATTCTTATATTTACTACGGTAAATATAAGTTGGGAAAAGTTATAGCAAGTTCTATAGTGGATATTTTTACAGCATCTAGCCCCAAACATAGCTTTGGGAACCAGATGACTGATAGAAAAATAATAATGCTGGACAATCCACACAGCATCATCTAGCCCCAAGCTAAGCAGAGCTTGTGTTATGGGTTCTAGATGACTGATATGTATGATGTATTGTCGATAATCACAATCATGACCCGAATGCGCTTCAGTTTTTAGAAGTAATCCTATTACACCCAGTAGATGTGTTTCCTTTTAATTTTTTTTACAATTAACACCAGATTACGAGTTATATAAAAACTTACCTCTTAGAGACACCAACGCAGGCTGTTATAATATAATCAGTTTTCCCTAAGATAGTTAAAATATTAGCTATTATTTGAGACTCGGGCAAATCTACAGAGTATTTTCTAGTGTTGCATGCAATCACTAATAACCTGAAATAGAAGATAGATTAATAAATAATGCATACAAAATAGTGCATCATAGAGCACGTTCCAAATTTTTTTTTATACAACTTGCTGATGGAACAAGCAGATGGCCCACCTGATGTTAAGTGGTAACCATCACCTATAACAAAGATTGCCTCGTAGGTCACGCTCGTTAGGAACGTCACCGACGATGCACAACTCAGCGTCCATCAACCTGAGGCATACAGGTGTTGCCTCATGTGCCTGTAATTACACCGGCACCCACACCCTTCAAACCGGAACACGCTGCGCTGCTTGGCGGCAGGAATAGGCATGGTGGTAGTACTTCCCCGGACGAGCCCTTCACTAAGAGCTCTACTACTACTAAATAAACGTGACCTGCAATGCTTTGTTACAGGTGATGGTAAAAAAACAAGTGTGCTTTAGACCACACGGCTGAAGTAAAACTTCTTTAATATACGAAACGTAACTGGCTATGAGAGAAAGAGAGAAAGAACAGTGCTTCCATACCCCCTCCATGGTAGCGTTAAACGTTTAACGCAACCTTGTTGGAAGTCGCATTAGAAGTATTACTTCAAAAACACATACAAGCACTAGTAAAACGCGCGCGACTTCGTCCGCATGTAGCTATTTTCACAAACTTAACCCCGTACAAGTTTAAGGGTTCAAGGGTATTCCTTTCTTAGTACACCTCTACGCACCAAGACAAATATACCATGAAAACTTCAAGTCTCTACGAACAGTGGTTTAGGCTGTGCGTTATATGTCAGTCAGTCTAGAAAAGATTGTTAGAATAGGTATATATTCTATCAGTTATCAGGTTACCATAGTACAAGCATCTATGAGATACAGCCTCGTGACAGACAGACAGAGGAGTCTTAGTAATAGGGTCCGGTTTTACCTTTTGGCTACCGAACCCTAAATAAGCAAAAAGATGAAATCATCTTTAAAAAAAATGTTTTTTGTTTGTGCACGCATCACGCAAAAAACTACTGAGTGAATGTTGATGCGATTTGCAGAATAAGTTAGCTTATAGTTCAACTTAATTCAATGGGTTTCATTGAGCTGTCATCCCTAAAAAGAGTGTAAAAAAGGGGATGAAGTTTGTATTAAAAACGCGAACGAAGTCGCGTTAAGTTTACTAATAATTATTTATAACTAGCAGCTTGCAGCTTCGCCCGCGTGGCAGTTTTTTCCCGTTCCCGTTATTTTTTCGGAATAAAAAGTAGCCTATATATTAATCCAAGTTATAATCTATGTTTATTCCAAATTTCATCCAAATCGGTAAGCGGTAGCGTGAAAGAGTAACAAACATACATCCATCCATCCATACTTTCGCGTTTATAATATTAGTAGGATATATTTACTTTACAGTAGCCTATATGTTAATCCAAGTTATAATCTATGTTTATTCCAAATTTCATCTAAATCAGTCTACTGGTTAGAGCGTGAAAGAGTAACAAACATCCATCCATCCATACTTATAATATTATCTGTTTATAATATTAGTAGGATATATTTACTTTACAAATCTCCAAATCCTAAGAGAAAATGGTGCAGGCAAGATTATCTCCGATGCCACATCTACCCCGGTCATACACCTCAACATTTTCTGTATAGTTTGTAGAATTATATCTTTCATCTCATTCCGTGGAGGATTTATTGGTATCCTTTGCAATTCTATATGCATTGGTAAATTATTTGTGGTTGATTTTAACTGGTTTGATGGAGGTTTCACAGAGCCCAGACCAGCACGTTTTGCCTGAAAAATATTTATTTATTTACAAACATTACATCTATTATTACAGGTTTAGACCTAATACAATAGAGTGGTCATCGAAATAAAAGAGATCAACTAAGTAATTATATACAAATGTCAATAAGAAAAATAATTAAATAAATCAGATATAAAAAAAAATAGTTTGCAAAACAATTTAATAAAATAATGAGCAAAAAACAATAAACACCAATGTCTATAAGCAATACAAATCAATAATGAAATAAGACAATAAGCAAAATAAAAAAAAAGATAATATATGTCAAATATAAAGCAAAAATAAGCAATAGAAAAAATATAACTAAAAAATCTAAGCAAGTCAAAGTATGGTGACCTGTATAACTAAGTCAAAGTCAAAAAGCATTTATTCAGTAATATCCGCAGGGATCATCTTGTAATGTCTTAAATCTAGGTGAATCTAAGCGCCAGTTCCTCGCGACCAAGCCTAGATGATGACTGATAGAATACTTATATACTTTTTTTTGTAAATACATACTTAGGATACACTATAACACAGTTCTGTGTCTGGGACACAGAAAAAACATCTATGTTCATCACACAAATGTTTGTTCTCGGTGGGAATCGAACCCACCACCTACAACATAGAAGGCAAGGCTACGAACTGAGCTGTAAATCTTGTTGTACTCACCATGTCTAAGTTCAAAGCGATAGGTTCAACGATGCCTTCGCCCCTGGCGCCTAGGGCTCCGCCGTCCCAGCCCATGCTACGCATCATTCTACAATAAAAGAAACGTATGTAAGTATTCTATCAGTCATCTGGTTCCCATAGTATAAGTTATGCTCATTTTGGTGCTAGATGGGGTTGTATAAAACCTAAGGTAAGGTTACCTGGAAGAGTTGTATGATTCTACTTTTGGTTTTTAAATTTTTGTTACCAGGTATGGATTTCTTGGCTTAGAATTAAAACTCATTTATTTTTGCGCCATCTACTATAGTGTTTTTGGGCAATTTTCTTTTGTGAGAAATTTTTACCCTTCATTTGGGCCCCCCAATTTTGCACGCTACGCCACTCACTGCATACGATACACTTAGAGGATTCGATCCCGGGATCCCGAATCTCGGGATCCCGGTCATATTTTAGTCCCGAAATTTTCGGGATTAAATTTAATGAATCCCGGGATTTTCGGGATTGATATATTTTTTAAATAAGTCAATAAAAATGTGCGTGAAACGAAACGCACTTACCTTGATTGAAGTTTTCTATAAGTTTCATAATTTTTAAACAGAAGTGCCTAGTTTGTTTATTTTATAAGAAGAAAGTATAATTTTGTTGAACCGCCTTTTTGAAGATTTAAAACTTAAATATTCTGTCCTCATAAAACTAAAAAGTTAATAAAAAATTGATTTTGATAGGTTTTGCTGTATTTTTGCTACCACTTTCTATTACCAAAAGAATCCCGGGACTATCCCGGGATCCCAAGATTAACTTTAGGTAATCCCGTAATCCCGGGATCAGCAAAAACGACCGGGATCGAATCCTCTAGATACACTGCTCTGGGTCCATCAACCTGAGGCATACAGGTGTTGCCTCATGTGCCTGTAATTGCACCTGCACGCACACCCTTCAAACCGGAACACGCTGCGCTGCTTGGCGGCAGGAATAGGCATGGTGCTAGTACTGCCCCGGACGAGCCCTTCACTTAGAGCTTTACTTACTTAATGCCACGTTCACTGACTAACGGCTGGTTTAATGCTTCTATCATCTTAGCTTTAGCGTCATTCTTGTTGTTGGCACTTTTAGGGCGTCTGTTGTCCTCATTATTGGACTTTACAACTGGTAGTGAAGTCACGCTTGCCGATTTTGGAATACTTCTTAAAACATCGCTGTAAAATCAAATATAAACAGAAAATTTAAATAGCATCACGACTTTAATCCCAAAGCACGGTAGGTATCCCTTTAGATCTCTAGATCTCTTAGTACTAAGGTAGTCAGAGGTAAGTCCGATATTGCATTCAGTACATACCCACATTTTGCAGTTGGTATAATAATAATAATGCTGGACAATCCACACAGCATCATCTAGCCCCAAGCTAAGTAAGAGCTTGTGTTATGGGTACTACATGACTGATATAATTAATACAATACATTACATACACACATATTTTTTATTATTCATAGAAAATACCCAGAACACCCGGAATAAATATTTGCAGATCGTACAAACATTTATATCAAGGCGGGAATCGAACCCGCAACTTTCTACGTTGCAGGCGGACATTCGCCCGCCGCGCCACATCAGTTGTCGAAGTAGTTTTATGTTTATTCCCAACTAGCGGTCCGTCCCGGCTTCGCACGGGTTTTAGTAAGGATCCTTAATTTGTTTGAAAATATAATATAGTCTATGTCACCCGGGGATAGTGTAGCTTCCCAACGGTGAAAGAATTTTTCAAATCGGTCCAGTAATTTCGGAGCCTATTCAATGCAAACAAACAATCAAATCTTTCTTTATAATATTAGTATAGACAAGCGGCCGCTCGCAGCTTTGCCCGCGTGGCAGTTTTTTCCCGTTCCTGTTATTTTTTTGGGATAAAAAGTAGCCTATGTCCTATTCCAGATTACAATCTATATGTATTCCAAATTTCATCTAAATCGGTCCACTGGTTAGAGCGTGAAAGAGGAACAAACATCCATCCATCCATCCAAACATTCGCATTTATAATATTGGTAGGATAAATATAGGTTTACCTTTGAAGTCTATTTTCCATTTCTTTCAGTCCCCTAGTTTTGTCTGGAATTAAATTTATGCTGCTATCATTACCACTGAGAGTTTTATCTCTATTTCCAACGTCACAAGGTTCATTTTGCTCTGCAAGTGTATTTTCCAACTCTCTCAGTCTCCTTGACTTATCGGGAAGTTCAACCTTACTCCCATTGCTTTTAGGCTTAGTTTTATTTGGCATTGTTTCGGTTGAATTGACAATTTCTTGTTTTTGTCCCTTTTGTGAAGATAATCGAGGGAAGCAGGGAAACTTTATGAACGTTCCATCTCTGAAAATAATAATATTTATTTATTTTAGTTATTTTATTAAGGATTGCCAAGAAATAATACACAAAACTTAGACTAAACTCAAACGAAAACAATGTCCCGCCCTGTGCTTATCCACTTAAGGCTACACTAGTCGGTACGTTGTCCATACAAACGCTGTAAGTGTTTAATGTCTACTATTTATTAACGTGCGTCCGAAGTTAAGTTTGATACTGAATTATCTTGCCGTTATCTAGGTACGTTACCCTATATGCTACGGTAAAATCAGATTACCTTGAAAGTTACAAGCGTCGAAAGATTTAGTACTAAATCCTGTAACGCTTCTGCTTTCTTCTTTCGACGCTTGTAACTTTCAAGGTAATCTGATTTTACTGTAGCATATAGGGTAACGTACCTAGATAACGGCAAGATAATTCAGTATCAAACTTAACTTCGGACGTAAGTTAATAAATAGTAGACATTAAACACTTACAGCGTTTGTATGGACAACGTACCGACTAGTGTAGCCTTAAGGCAACCACAGCAAACACAGATAAATATTAAACACTTAAAATAATATAACGGAAATAATAATGGTATAAATTCATAGATTAATGTTAGGTAGGTAGGTTAGGTAATATATTGTCATGGTAGCCACTTGTCATCAGGTAGGCCATATGCTTATTCCATCAGCAAATCGTATAAAAAAAAATAACGAGTGTGCTTTAGACCACACGACTGAAGTAAAACTTCTTTAATATACGAAACGTAACTATGAGAGAAAGAGAGAAAGAACAGTGCTTTCATACCCCCTCCATGGTAGTGTTAAACGTTTAACGCAACCTTGTTGGAAGTCGCATTAGAAGTATTACTTCAAAAATTAATAGACAGACAATTATTTATTGGCCACAATAACACAGCATTATAATTAAGTATACATCCAATAAAAATAAAAAATAAAGAAACAATATTAATGTAGGTAATAACAATCGAAAATATTATTAAAATGATAACACCTTACCTTGTTTGATTTCTTGCAGTTTTCGTAATCCTGAAGGAAACTACAAATCTGTTAGCATTCTGGGCCGTAGCTTGATGTATATCCTTCAATATCCTCTGAATATCCTCACGGAAGCTTTTCACCACCTCATCTCTACTCAGAACACACTGCCACTCCATCAGGAAGTAGTTCTGAGGAGGTGTGATGTTTAAAACCACCAAACTTCCTTGCAAATCATCTTTTAAAAAGTCTTTTAGTTGATTCAATGTATTTATAATCCAGTTTTCCGTAACACCTTCGATACTATTAAAGAATTTTTCATTGGCTTTGTTTCGTTTGGAACTGTTAGATGATAAAATTGGTTTTCTGGAAAAAGTTTTATACTGATTACTGATGGTACAAGCAGATGGTCTACATGATGTTAAGTGGTTACCATCGCCTACAAAGTATTGCCTTGTAGGTCACGCACGTGAAGTACGTGCCCTACGATGCACTGCCTTGCGTCCACCAACCTGAGGCATAGTGGTGTAAAGCCTGATATGCCTGTATCACCGGCACCCACACCCTTCAAACTGGAACACAGCAATGCAAGCATCACTGCTTGGCGGCAGGAATAGGTCCGGTGGTAGTACTTCCCCTTCATAAAGAGCTCTACTACTACTTTTAATTAGGTATTAACTTTATTGCAGGTGCTGCAGGAGTTGCAGTTTACAATATTATGAACTTAAAGCCAGTTAGTATTGTAGTAGCGGCAATGAGCCTATCACGTATGGAATACCAACTACTGCAAAATGTGCGTGCCAAATTTAATATTTGGACATACCTCTAACTACCTTTATACATCATCAAAGAGTCTCAAGTCGGTACTAAGAGATTTGGGAGATGTCTGCCATGCGTGGGGATAAAAGTCAGGGTTTTTTTCTTTTACCTTATAGGAAGTTCGTCATTGGATTCCTTAGTTTGTTTGTCTGTCTGAGCGTTTGCCAGTGTAGGGTTCAATGTTGGGTTTGGCTGCTTCTTCTTGACATATGCCTTTTTAAATGTTGCGGTCCTGGAAATCAGTATATAAAATAAATATTTGTTTACATTTTTACATAATATCTAGCCCCAAACTAAGCATAGCTTTGGCTGCGGATTCGATTCCCGCCTTGGGATAAATGTTTGTACGATCTGCAAATATTTATTCTGGGTGTTCTGGGTATTTTCTATGCATAATAAAAAAATCTATGTATATAATGTAATGTAATGTGTGTATGTGAATTTACTCTGAATATTTTAAGTCTCTACGAGCAGTGGTTTAGGCTGTGAGTTGTCTGTATCCCAGTCAGCCAGTCAGGACAAAGATTCTTATAATTGGTTTAGATAGATAGATTTTCAACTTACCTGTTGATTGGAGAAACAGTCTTACATGCCACTACAACTTTAAACTTCCCCGAACACATATCCACCCCAGTCCTTAATTCATCCAGCATCATCTGCCCTTGTATACTGAACATTCTGATAACTTCAACCCTTTTGATCACTTCCTCCCAGCGCAGTAGAAAATCTAGTTCCTCTCGTTTAAGACTTTTAAATGATAAGGTTTCTTCTGGATTTGAGAAGAAGTCTTTAAGAGTGGTTATAGCATAACGAGCAAAAGTAGAGTCAACTTCACTGACTGTGGTAATAAGGGAACGTGTTTTTTTGTTTAAAGGTTTGATTGATAGATTTGTGCCACACGTGTACCTGTTGAAAGTCAAAGTTAAACAACATGACGACCGGCGCGGCGAGCGAATGTCGGCCTGCGACGCAAAGGTTGCGGGTTCGATTCCCGCCTTGGGATAAATGTTTGTACGATCTGCAAATATTTATTCCGGGTGTTCTGGGTATTTTAATAAAAATATGTATGTATGTAATGTATTGTATTAAGTATATCAGTCATCTAGTACCCATAACACAAGCTCTGCTTAGCTTGGGGCTATTTATTCGGTAATATTTTTTTATTCGATTGCTTGAGGCACATGAGCACATGCACATGAGGCTTAACATGTCTCAGATTGATGGACGCATGGCAGGTATTGCTTTGTTATAGTTAATGGTTACCGCTCAACATCAGGAGGGCCATCTGCTTGTTCCATTTATTTACATAAAACAGCGAGCACCCTACACCCCTCAAAGAGTGCCTGTGTCAAATTACAGGCATGTGCATCTATTGTAGATGATTTACTGAATAATATACCCTGAATTTCAAGTCTCTACGAGCATTGGTTTAGGCTGTGTGTTGTCTATATGTCAGTCAGTCAGGACAAAGATCCTTATAATTGGTATAGATAAAGTAGGTTTGCCCAGAATCTATACCATTCTTACTGTTGATTTGATCTGATATTTTAACTAATAATACGACAAAAACAAACCTTAATGCAATAAAATCCTCTGTTATTCCGGTATTCACTTTTCCTACAGGCATTGAATTCAATTGTGTATTATTATTTAATTCTATACTTTCTGTGTGTTTTTGTGGCATTGAATTCGCTAGAATATTTTCATCTTTCATTGAATTTTCCGTCTTCACTTTGGCATTAGGCATTGAATTGAATGCAACCTTATTAACGTTTATGGAAATTTGATTTAAGCGTGTTTTCTTCGATTCCACAGTTTCTGCCTTCACGTTGTCTTCAAGGTTTGAATTGAAAAGTGTACTGTTGTTCACTTTATTGATAGAAACTGAATTTGGATGTGTTTTATTCAAATCAACAATTTCTGTCTTCACTTTGGCATTGGGCATTGCATTGGGAATTGCATTAGACGGCGTTATCTTATTGACATTTGTAGAAATTGAATTTAAATGTGTTCTATTTATTTCCACAGATTCTATCTTAACTTTGGTATTGTTATTCACTTTATCTGTAGGAATGCAATCGGAATTTGTTTCATTCTCTTTCATAGTAACTGTATTCACTTTGGCATTAGGCATTGCATTGGAAGACGTAGTATTCACTTTGTTCATAAGATTTGAATTAGAATGTGTTTCGTTCTCTTTTGTAGTAACTGTATTCACTTTGGCTATGGGGATAGAGTTCAGTGGTGTATTGTTGTTCACTTCTGCATTATCCTTATTCACTTTTGATATAGCTACGGGTTTCTCTGGTTTCTGTTCTGTGTTCCGTGCTCGTGATATGTTATCGGGATGATTAGTCCATTTCTTTTCTAAATGCACAGATCTGTAAGGTTTTATTAAATTAGTTTAATAGCTTTCTACATTGTGGTGTAGTAGAAGCGACCCTGCCTTCTGGTCCTAAGGTGGTGGTATTCAAATCCGATTTAGCACCAATGAATTTTCCTATTTAAAAAATGTATGTGCGCAATGCCAGTGCTCGCAAAACTAGCAGCGGCGATGGGCTTGCAGCCTGTCACGTATGAAATACCAACTACTGCAAAATTCGAGATCGAAGGGAATATTTACTGGGGATTAATGTCGAGAAAACACGACCAGATTCGAACCAACGTTCTTTCCTCTTTATAACATTAGTATAGATATAACAAATCATATAGGTAGATAGGTTAAATATTAGATGTAAAATATTTGTATATACTAAATTACTTCCGTTATAAAATAAATAAATTTTATTACAGTCACAAATCAAATAAAAGAAATATACCTGTGCGTTTGAGATATCTTCTCCATGGTGGTACAAACTGAGAATTTCCCCTTAGCTGATCCAATCAGTATCGCTATCTCTCGCAAGATATCTTGCACTTCCTTGAAAGAGTAAACAATACAAAATATTAAAAAAAATAGTTTTTTTTTATGCAACTTGCTGATGAAACAAGCAGATAGCCAGGATGTTAAGTGGTTACCATAACCTATAACAAAGCATTGCCTCGTAGGTCACGCTCATTAGGAACGTCACCTACAATGCACTACTCAGCGTCCAACAACCTGAGGCATACAGGGGTGGTCGCATGTGCCTGTAACTACACCGGCACCCACACCCTTCAAACCGGATCACAGCAAGCTACTTGACGGCGGAAATAGGCATGGTGCTAGTACTGCCCCAGACGAGCCCTTCACTAAGAGCTCTACTACTACTAAAGACTGATATAAAAAAGAATAGTATATAAATACATAGCGACTTTAATCCCTAAGCACGGAAGATATCGCCTTAGATCTCTTTGTATCTAGTAGTACCGAGTCAAGACTCTTTGAAAATATCTAGGGGTAGTCAGTGGTACGCTCAAATATGTCAGACTAGCGGCCGCTCGCAGTTTCGCCCGCGTGGCAGTTTATTCCCGTTTCCGATATTTTTTCGGGATAAAAGTAGCCAACATGTAAATCCAGGTTATAATCTATATTTATTCCAAATTTCATCCAAATCGGTCTACTGGTTAGAGCGTGAAAGAGTAACAAACATCCATCCATCCATACTTACAAACTTTCGCGTTTATAATATTAGTAGGATATGCGAGTCAGTCAGAACAAAGATTCTTATAAATATAAATTAATATAAATATTCAAACCTTAGAAAACTTAATCTCGAACTCCGGTTTCATATAACTCTTCCAACGTGACAGAAACTGTTCTTCCATGACAGTAACATTGTCAAATGTCAAACGATCGTTTGTATCTGTTAGGAAGTCTTTAATTTGAAGGAAGGTTTTCATTGCAAACTGGTCTAACACACTTAACGGCGGTATTTTTTGGAGCTTGTTTGATTTTTCTGAGCTGGATGACAGAATTGTTGTGTCCCTGTAAATAAAAAAATAGGCTCACGTAACATCTACCGTACCGTACGGATATCCTTACTATCTGATTTATATTACTATCTGATATCCGGTGTATCAGTTCATTTTCGGACGACCGATGTGGCGCGGCGGACAAATGTCTTCGGGTTCGATTCCCACCTTGGCATAAATGTTTGTACGATCTGCAAATATTTATTTCGGGTGATCTGGGTATTTTCTATGTATAATAAAAAATATCTATGTATGTAATTGTATTAAGTATATCAGTTATCTAGTACCCATAACACAAGCTCTGCTTAATTTAGGACTAGATGATGCTGTGTGGATTGTCCAGCATTATTATTATTATTGTATTGAGTTATCTGTCATCTAGTACCCATAACAGAAGCTCTGCTTAGCTTGGGGCTAGATTGGCTGAGTGGATTGTTCAGCATTATTGTTATTATTACAATATTTTTTAGTCGGATAGTAAATGGTATCCGTACGGGGACAATATTTCAAGTAAAACATATATTTTATATTAAAAGTAACTTACGTATCTGTTTCAGCTTTGTTTTTAGTTTGCTTCGGTATTTTTTCGAAAAAAAGCCGTCTGAAAAATATGAAAGTATTAATTTAATTAACAAATAATGTATTTAGCATGAATTCAAGATAGAAAAACCTTCAGAATTACGCAAAAACACATGTTATGTTACATGTAAAATATTTACTACTAGCGAAATGCGCGCGACTTCGTCCGCGTGAAGCTATTTTCATACAAACTTCAACCCTAACTGTACTAGGTTAGGGGTTGAATTTAGGGAATTTTCAGTGATGCTCGCATCGCTGTGTTCCGGTTTGAAGGGTGTGGATGCCGGTGAAATTACAGGCACATGATACTTAACACTTGTATGCACCAGGTTGATGGACGCAGGGTAGTGCATCGTAGGGCACGTACCTAACGTGACCTACAAGGCAATGCTTTATAAAGATCTAGTTACCACTTAACATCAGACGGGCCATATGCTTGTTCCCAGCAGTAGCATAAAAAAAACTAAAGACTTACTTCATATCAAAACTGGTTGGTACAGCATTATTTAGTTTAAACTCGTATTTTAAGCTAAATATCTTAAGAGCCTCTGCCAAAGGGTCAAATAACCCCTTAGAACCGGGTCCAGTATCTGTTCCATTTGTTGGAATCATGCATTGTGTGATCATGTGTTTCACGAACTCCGCCTGCAATAAGTAAAAGAATATAACTGCAGATACTTTAAAGATTATGCTCATTGAAAAGAGCACTGGTGGCGTAGTGGAAGCCACCTCACCTTCTGATCCTAAGGAGTCAGAGTAGGTTGAGCAAAAATGTATTTTATGAGGAAACTGTGCTAATAAGAATTGTTATAAGATTAAATTTACCTGTTCAACGCTCATGTCTGGGTATTGCAGGATAAAACGAGACTCATCTTTTACAAACTTCAGTGTTGCGTTCAAGCTGGTGGTTTTAAAGCTGGACATGATGGTGTTGGTTTTGGCATTTATATTTAAACTCCCACGGGAGATGGAACTGAAAGAAAATTTCACAAAACCCAAGATAAATATATGAGTTTGACTACGACTAAATGAAGAAGCTGTATATATTTACAACCCAATTGGGTTGTAAATATATAACACTTACTTGGGTTTTCTCAGTTGTTTTAGACCGGGCTCCATGTGTAATATTGGAGTCTTTTTGTACACGATCACTCTGCAATAACCATACAACTATACAAGATATACATGAAATGCTGTGAAATGTTGTGTGAAGTTGTGTGTGTGTGTGTGCTGTGTGTGTTTTTTTCTTTCAAAAAGTTACCTAGGACATTACCATAAAGATCTCAAAACCGAGAATAAACATTTGTGTGATGAACATAGATGTTTGTTCTCTGTCTGGGTGTTATATTGTAATCTAAGTATGTACACAAAAAAAGTAAGTTATTTGGTTCTCATAGTACAAGCTATGCTTAGTTCGGGCTAAATGATGTTTTGTAACAAATGTCTACAAATATTTATTAGTAGTAGTGGACTTCTTAGTGAAGGGCTTTGAACACTTTATTGCACAATTATAACAAACAAGTGTACAAAAGGTGAGCTTAATACTATGCACATGTTCTACCGTAACAGTAACTAAAACTTTAAAAACTTTTACTTTAAGTACTCACTTGTTGCAAGACTCGTCATTCTCAAAAGCATAAGTCAGTGTGTATACTTGTTTATTTTTCTCAAGTACTGTAATTATTTTAGCTGCCTGGCTCTTACAATCATCATCAAACCTTTCATTCTTCAAAAAGTTTGCATCTTTAGCTATATTAACCAAAAGATCCTCCATTGTCATGGTAAGGCCAGAGAAAACATGGGTTGTGACATCTTTGATCAGAAATGTGTGTATTTGGTTCAAATATACAGAAAGGGGTGTCGAAGTCAAGTAATCCATTTCGTTTTCTTTCGCGCCATAAAATTTTATTAGGCACAAAGCTATCTGCAACTTTTCAAGTTCACATTAGACTAAGAAAAGTATCTAAGTACATATTTGAAGGTGTTCCAAAACGGGTCAAAGTCAAAGTCAAAGTCAAAAAGCATTTATTCAGTAATATCCGCAAGGATCATCTTGAAACGTCTTAAATCTAGGTGAATCTAAGCGCCAGTTCCTCGCGACCAAGTAACGGGTGAGAAGCAACAGGCCGGCAAGCTAGTATATACAGGTTACAGTATCACTGCACAGGTTTACCGCGATGGTAGTACAAACAGAAAACAATAGGTGTACCGGTGCGGTACGGTGTCTCCCAGCAAACAAAAATTTCATAATTCTAAAACTATCTAGTAAAGTACCCGACCGATAATTTGGAAATTTGAATTTTCTGTTGAACGAAATACTTTGTGTTCAAAAATTACTTACCGGTGAGAGAAAAGAAACAGTGAAAAAGTCTAGAACCTATTTTATTGTATTTGCTATGTGTAGGTATAGTTTTATGCTAGAAAGAAAGAAATGTTTATCTAAGCAAGAATAACTAAATTTAAAATAAATTACCGTCAATCATTTCACAACCATGGAATATACAACCAAAGAAAGCAAAGCCAAAAATGTTATGTCTGATGAACAAATAGGCATGCAATTCCTGGTCGTGTTTTTCATGGTTATTATTTCCAGGCTATACAAAATTGTGTAGGTACACACTTGGAGCACGTAACCATGGAATTTAATGGCAAATTAAAAACTTATGCTTCGTTTGCGCTTACTATAATGTGGAGCGACTGTGACGCAGGAGCTGCCACCGAACTACCAAAAAAAAATTGCAGTTTCTACCTTCGTAACACTCAAAATTGGGATAATCCAATTTTACTGCGAATTCTTCTTGCCTGGGCATTCTTAGGCTGTATATTCAAATCAAATCAAATATATTTATTCTATGGCTGTACATTCTGGATTAGAACTTTACGAGGAGGAAGACGGCTGGCTGACTGCCTGCAATACTGTCAGCGTCAAGTGCTAAATCCTATTTATCTATCTATCAAATAGAACGAAAATGGCCGGCGGTGAGGTCGATTTAGCGCAAAGTGCCGCTCCTGGCGGTGATACTATTTTCGGAAAGATATTGAGAAAGGAAATACCTGCTAAGTTCGTATACGAAGATGACCAGGTAATTATAAATTCAAAATATTCGTCCAAAATTCTGTACCGGCCGGTGTCATTTTGCCATCAGATCAGCTGTTTTGCAAAACTACCTATTTATTTAATTCATGATTCACTTCCAAAATTCCAGATATTCTACTACACATACAGTAGGTACATAGCCTCTGTTACAAACTTGCAAGTTTCAGATGCATATAATTACTCTTTGTAAGACTACTACTGCCTGACATGGGACTAAAAACTATCCAAAGTACAAAATATCTGAGATCTTCTGTCATGTTTTCAGTGTGTGGCCTTCAATGACGTGAGTCCTCAAGCTCCTACCCACATCCTGGTGATCCCTCGGAAGCCTATTGCACAGCTATCCAAAGCAGAAGATGAGGATGAGCAATTACTAGGTAAACATAATAAGCTGTAATTTTCGACTGTAGAAAAAAATAAGAATTAAGTACTTACATAGTATTTTATAAACCCCTCCTGAAAATTCTTCTAGACCCATCTAGAGCAGTTTTTTTTTACAACTTGCGGATGAAACAAGCAGATTACCCACATTTTTTTTTTAAATCATTTATAGACAGTCCTTTGGCTTCAATCTCACCTGGTGGTAAGTTTGACTCCAACTGAATTAAACCGACAATGAAGCAGGGCAGTCTAGAAGACACCTATTCACTCTTACGTGATGATAAAATCACCTAAAATAGCATGTGTAGCCTAATTATATGTTTGGTGTATTGTGGTGTATCTGTATCAGTGTTTAATGTGGCAAATAAATAATTTTCTTTCTTTCTTTCTTTCTTTCATTGCCTCGTTGGTCATGTAATACTTATCTGTAGTTTGATACATAGTCTTGCATCCATCAACTTGAGGCATACAGTATGTGTCTTCCTTCAAACTAGAACACAGCAATGCTGGTTGGCAACAGAAATGAGCATGGTGGATGTACTTCCCTGGATAAGAACCTCACAAAAGACTACTACTACTACTAGACTACCTACTCTAGATTGTTGTTGTGCTGATAATAATAATAATAATGCTGGACAATCCACACAGCATCATCTAGCCCCAAACTAAGCAGAGCTTGTGTTATGGGTACTAGATGACTGGTATACTTACATAGATATTTTTTATTATACATAGAAAATACCCAGAACACCTGGAATAAATATTTGCAGATCATACTAACATTTATCCCGAGGCGGGAATCGAACCCGCAACCTCCTGCGTCGCAGGCGGACATTCGCCCGCCGCGCCACATCAGTCGTCAAACTACTACCCTGTATTCAGTTCAGACCTTAACATCAATAATCTGTTTCACACCCTTCATAAAGTCAAAGTCAAAGGGCATTTATTCAGTAATATCCGCAGGGATCATCTTGAAACGTCTTAAATCTAGGTGAATCTAAGCGCCGCCAGTTCCTCGCGACCAAGCCTAGAACAACCGGCAAGAAACTTACGGCTTGATTCCTACCGTTTTTTTGTATGATCCTGTTACAAAATAATAATAATGTAAATAATGAAGCTCCAGTGTGGTGCCAATCTATCTGAATGCAAGACAGAAAACATTAGAGTGAATTCATTATCAGGGTAAAGACATCCAGCTGGACAAGCCTCCCTCAAATAAATCCAGGAAGAACAAGTTTGAGCCTTTTCCAAAGTACTTCTTGATATTGTTACTAAAGAGTATGATAACAAATCCATATTGTTTCAGGTCACCTCCTTGTTGTGGCCCGGAAAGTTGCAGCACAGCAAGGACTAGACAAGACAGGCTTCCGACTAGTCATCAACGACGGCAAGAACGGAGCCCAAAGTGTTTACCACTTGCATATACACATCCTGGGGGGTCGTCAGCTACAGTGGCCACCGGGCTAATAAGTGTTGTAATAAATTAATTTTCTGTCTTGATCAAGTTTTCTTTTTTGCAAAATATTTTGGTTTATACTATAGCTTATTAATTTTTTATTTATTGTTCTTTGATTAAATAACAGATCTTAAAACTCATAATAAACACACAACACATTTATAATAAATCTGGTTATTATTTCAAAAATAATAATGAACATGTTCCTACCTAAGTACTTATACGTACATACAATAATATTATCTTTGTTCTGGGTAAGAATATATCTTAGGGGACATTCATTCACTGATAACAGAATGAATTAGAACATATTAACTTATTGACATAAAAAATATACATTTTCAAAAATCTCACATGAGATTAGGGGCGTGGAAGGGGGTTGAGTAAAATCTCATGACATCTCACCCGATGTAACTAAGTATTCTGTGTATCTCCAAGGGGAAACGAGGGATCGAAATTCGCCTTACGTAATTAATAGATGCCCCTTTAGCTAGGTACAGTCAGCAGCAGAATGTAGCTACACAATTTGTAAACGAAATGGTGTCACAGTCACACTGGACAATGACTCATGGAAATATAATAGAAATAAGAAATCACTACTTTATTCCCCAATCACGGTAGATATCTCCTCTACCAAGTACCTGAAGTCTTTTAAAAAAAAACGAGTGTGCTTTAGACCACACGATTGAAGTAAAACTTCTTTGATATACGAAACGTAACTGGCTATGAGAGAAAGAGAGAAAGAACAGCGCTATCATACCCCCTCCATGGTAGTGTTAAACGTTTAACGCAACCTTATTGAAAGTCGCATAAGAAGTATTAGGTACTTCAAAAAGAAAACCTACCTAGCTATAATTATATAATGGTGCAGTTGTAATTCGCTAGTTTCAGAGCCTAAGGTACCTATAGTAGATCTACAGCCGGCTTCCAGGCCCTGAAGGCCACAGGATATGATGCAGAGCCCTCTCAAATACATGCAAAGAGTTCAGTCTCATTGTCCTATGGTTCTCATCTACCATCACGTGGTAACCAGTCCTGTCCAGGCCTTTTGCTACGGCGAGGTTACTTGCTACGAGGAGAAGATGGCCTGCAAGTAACAAAACATTTATTTATTTTTATTTATTTACGAGTTGACACGTGCCCACTTCGTTGGGCGGTAAACATTTTTACTTACTGATGATCTTAACTGAAGTAGTACTCGATGTCGACAACAGATGGCGTTAATACGGCATAAAATACCGGCCGTTCATAGTTTCGCCCGCGTGGCAGTTTATTCCCGTTCCCGTTATTTTTTTCGGGATAAAAAGTAGCCTAAGTTACTCCTTGTTACATCAGCTATCTGCCAGTGAAAGTCCCGTCGAAATCGGTCCAGCCGTTCCAGAGATTACCCGGAACAAACAGACAGACAGACAGACAAAAATTTTAAAAAATGCTGTTTTGGTATATGTATCGTATATACATTCCTATGCATGTAGTAAAAAGCGGTTATTTTAATATTACAAACAGACACTTCAATTTTATTTATTTGTATAGATTCATTAGGCAACGCCAACAGTACAACATAATATACTTTTTTTTTAATACAACTAAAATAACAATACTCTTTAAAATGTGTATACCAATAACAGGCTTGCACAACATTTACAACACAAGTCAGCAGACAACAGCAAAAAATAAAATGACATTTGAAAGAAAGGAAAATAGCATCACGCACTTCTTTAATCCAAAAGCATGGTAGATATCCCCTCAGATCTCTTTATACCAAGACTTACTCGAGATTCTTCGAGGATGTCTAAGGGTAGTAGTTAGTGGTATGTCCAGATATTAAATATGGTACATACCGACCCATATTTTGCGGTAATTGGTATTCTATACGTGACAGGTTGCAAGCCCATCGCTGCTGCTAGAAAACTATTTGGTTTCCTCACGATGTTTTCTTCGCTGTTAAAGAGCACACTAGCATTGCACACATAATTTTTCGGAGAGAAAAATCCAGTGGTGCACGACCAAATTCGAACCCACGTCTTTCAGACGATCGCACACCATTTTCAAAAGACCTACCTACCTAACAGTTTTTCATCACTCGTGGTAGCATCCACCAGCCTCAGCACCTTCTTCGGGACCAACTTGAAGTGAATCGGGGCCTGTCTGTCTTCTCCTACTTCAACCACTACGCACTGAAACAGAAATGTCACATTACTACTTGAGTAATGTACATTGTAGTAAGTACTTGAGTAGAGGTACTTTCTCTCTCTCTCACTGGTATTTTCTGAGTCACTCCTGTAATTGATAATAATAATAATAATGCTGGACAATCCACAGAGCATCATCTAGCCAGGCCTGGATTTACCCTAGGGGCAGTCGGGGCTAGTGCCCAGGGCGGCAAATTTTTTGGGGCGGCATAATCTTGAAAGTGAAAAAAAATTTTTTTTATCAAGATTGCTCAATATAATTAATATATTTTTTTAATATTTTCTGTTTAATTGATAATTCAAAAAATTCAATTCATCCATTATATGTGAATTATAGTTTTGGCACTTTTGGTAAAAATTAATAAGCATTCAAAATTATTTAATTTATTTATTTCTTTGGAGAATTAAAATAATAATCATTTTTTTTATTTTCTGGAATTAAGGAAATTTAATTAGTATTTTTCTTTTGAAAAACTAAAAAAATTTCAGAATTATTTTTGCACATTTCTAAAAAAATGTTATAATTCATAGATTGCACCAAATAATTTTAATTTAACCTGTGAAGTAACGCGAATTTATTTACCTACAGGTTACGGTTAAAAAACTATCACGGACCATCCACGTGACCTAATTTTTGGTGTATTTTTTTGTATAGATTTATCTGTATCTGTACTGTACTGTATCGAATTTTGATCTCGAGTCCTCATTAGATGACGAATTTGTGCACTTCCATGCTAATTGCACTGAAAAAATGACAGAACATAATTCGCCTTCCGATCTTTTAAAATTGTTGCATGCAAACGACCTGTAGGTACACTGAGTTTCCAAACGTGGAAATCGCGTATCGAATATTTATTGCTTTAGACATTAGCTGTAACAAACTGCAGCGCAAAACGATCGTTTTCATGTTTGAAGAGAGTTAAAAACTTCTTACGTTCTACAATGACTGCTAATAGACTCAATAGCTTAGCAATTCTATGCATCGAATCCGACGTACTTCAACGTTTAGATTACGAAGATTTAATCAATCAATTCGCAATTAAAAAAGTCAGACGTATTTGCCTGTGAAAAAATTGATGTAATATAATTATGAGTCACCTTTAGTGCCAAATTTATAATTGTTAGAAAAAAAACAAATATTTATTTATGTTTTTGGAATATAGAACATATCACTATGTAGACTGCTTCTACGCTACTATGCGCAAGCGCTGCACATCCATGGTCCGCAGGGTGCTGGCCCGCTCCAACAAAATTCTACGTATCTTTGCTAGTAGGTTTGATTGTCATTACGTGAATCATTGCTGTATGATTCATGTAATGACAAACAAAAGATACACTTAAATTATAATTTTGTATGTACCAAGGTCTGGTCTGAGGTTAGGTATGGGCTATGGGGTTTTCTTTGGGTAGGTATTGGCACAGATTGGTATTGGTTAAATAGATGTAATAATTATAATACTAACAATAGATGTTTAAGTTTTACTAACAAAATGATCCTATGTTGATTGGAATAAATAAATTTATTATTATTTATTATTATATCATAAAGTTTCTGTAATAAATTCGTTATTTTAATTATGAAAAATAAAATATATAAACTATAAGTTTAAGTTAAATTCCAGTATTGGGGCGGATTTTTTTCCGGCGCCCAGGGGCGGCATTAAGTTTAAATCCGGCCCTGCATCTAGCCCCAAGCTAAGCAGAGCTTGTGTTACGGGTAACTACTAAGTAGATGACTGATATAGGTATTATTAGGTACCTTCTTAATATGATAAATTACATAGGTACATAGATATTTTTTATTATACATAGAACACCCGGAATAAATATTTGCAGATCGTACAAACATTTATCCCAAGGCCGGAATCGAACCCACAACCTCCTGCGTCGCAAGCGGACATTTGCCCGACGCGCCACATCGGTCGTCGAATATAAACGTAGGTAGGTAGGTACTCTGTGACTTCAAGATAGGTAGGTACCTACCTACCTAGGTAGAATACGTACCTGATCATCTTGATACAAGAATTCTCCTCTCCAAGCATTGCTTTCAACCTCCATGGCTGTCGTAGCCACAGCTGATGCCATTTAAAGTTTTTTGAACGCTCTTATGGTTTTGTAAACTACATCTAATCTGTGAAACTACACAAGTCACTTTACTAACTCGCTCTAGTTTATCGGGATTGTATTAAGAATATTTTGACAGGTGCAAATGTCAGCGCAGCGTAGTCAGTAGCCCATCGCCGCTGCTAGAATTATAACTGGTTTGCTCACGATGTTTTCCTTCACTGTTTGAGCACTGGCATTGCGCACATAAATTTTACGAACGGAATAATCCATTGGCACACGATTTATTAGATGTTACGGTATTGTATTTGTTTCTACCATGTTATGGCGTGCAAAATTTAATTTAACAATATTATTAAAATTATCAAAACTTTTACATACCTACCTACACCAAATTATGCACATCACACCTCCATAAACTGTCAAAAAGAACTAGATAAAACGCAGTCTGAAACGTTATCAATAGATTAGTGTTGTAGGTACTTACTTACGCTAGCGTTTTGTTACAGCCAAGTCACGCCCTGTTATTATTAACCTGAACAAGTCCTCTGCTGGGCATAGGCCCTTTGTTAACGCATAAAATCGACAAGCACCTTAAACAGCAATCTAAAGGAAATCGCTATTATCTGACCAGTGTATTGCTTACGCCCTTGACCGCTGTACGGAATACATAGCTGGTTGATAAATAGGAATTTCAGCAAAATTACATGAGTCAGTGTCGAAAAAGTCGAGATAAAACCCATGATAAAACCTTCTTGCAAATCAGAATGACTTGTATTTAAATACTTGCGTTGTGATCTCACAATACAAAACACCGATAAAACTTCAATTTAATTTAAGATGGCAGAATAAAAAAACACTTTAAACAAAACCATTTTTAATTTTATTCATATCAAACACAACACGTGCTAATTACAATGCATTTAGAATTTACAAAATCACAGTCTTATACAGCTTGACAAATTTTGTTAACTGTTCACTTTGCCCTCGTCTCCCCCGGACAAATGATAAAAAAACAAACATGAAACTATGAATATAACCATAGTTTAAAATTATCTGTTTAAAATGTATTAAACAAATCCGTGAATAGAAGGAGAATAGGAAGCGTTAATATGTGTAACGCCTCGCCATCAGCCAGCCAGCCTTGCCAAGCCAGCCAAGCCAGCCAAGCCTGCCAAGCCTCGTCTGCTAACGACCACTGAGCTGCCGCTGATTGGTCGTGACGTCAGCCTATGATCATCCGATTGGTGCCCCCCCAGATCATGGTGGGAGGGTGGATTTAAATAGGTCGGAAGCTCATTTTGTGTTTTATTATTGACTGAGCCCTAAGTTAAGCTGGAACTCTGTTTGTGGAAATAAATTGTATTATCGTTACGAGTCGTTTTATATGAGAACTATTTTAACCTTTCTAGCAATGTTTTTTTATATGTTTAGTGTTTACAAACAGGTACACAGTGTATACAAAGTATTAGTGTTAAAACCGTCACAGCTCAGTTGGTAGTTGCTTTGCCTTCTGCGCTGTAGGTTCGATCCCCAACAAAGTCAAACATTTGTATGATGACTATGTGATATGGGAACTAGATGCCTGATAATATTAATATACGTTTTTTTTGTAAATACAAACTCAGAATACAATATAACACTCAGTCAGAGAACAAACATCTGTGTTCATCACACAAATATTTGTCCTCAGTGGGGATCGAACCCACAACCTACAGCACAGAATTCAAAGTTACTATTGAGTTGTGAGGTCAGTTGTTTGAACTATGTTGAATCGTCATCTACTTTTGACACCGACTGTACCTTTTCAAGTTTTAATAATGTTACTCCATAAAGAAAGTTTCAAAGATTAAAGTATCCTAAAAGTCATCTGCCGAGATTCGAACCCACGCCTGCGAAACAGGGACGAGACTGCTCCGCCATCGGAAAATAACTTCTAAGATATATTTTTAACTATTTAAAACTAAAATACAATAACATGTATAATTACTCTAATAAACATAAGCATTTTTTAATGTTATCCCCTTATATAAATTCAGAGTTAGTCAGATGCAAGTCCAAACTATTTAAAACAAAACAACGCAAGTAATTATGAGTTATAACATAAGTATATTCTAACGACGGAATGATAGATTCACATAGAAGTATTTACTTACAAAAAGCTTAGTACAGTCAGCTGCAATAAAATGTATTCAACTCGTAATTATCAAAATAAAAATAAATAAATAGCATACTTTATTCCCCAAGCACGGTAGATATCCCCTCCGATCTCTTAGTACCGAGTACCTATTCGAGATTTTTCGAGGCTGTCTAAGGGGGGTAGTCAGAGGTATATCCATATAGTACATTTGGTACATACCCACATTTTGCAGTAGTAAGTATTCCATATGTGACAGGTTGCAAGCCCATCGCCGCTGCTAGTATACTAACTGGTTTCCTCATGATGTTTTCCTTCACCGTTTGAAAGCACTGAATTTATCGAACAGAAAAACCTATTGATGCACGACCGGATGAACCCACGACCTTAGGATCAGAAGGCAGGTTACCTACCACTTAACATCAAGTAAGCTTTGTACCAGCAGTAGCATAAAAAATAATATTTAATTGGGGATGTCTTAGAAGGGTAGTCGGAGGAAGTCAGTGGATGGAAAGGGTTCAAAATATATCTTCCAGGAAACGTATGGGGGAGATGTCCATCAGTGGACTTCCACAGGGTGATGATTAACACTGTGACACCATTTTGAAAGTTACATACATCCTAGTGCAGCCGACTGTACTTGAAGGGGTTTAGTCTAATATTACCCTTGATTTATTAATATATACTAGCAACCCGCTGCCAACATAAAATATAAATTTTTGATACCTTGAAAAAAGAAAAGTATCACGACTTTATTCCCCAAGCATGGTAGATATACCCTTCCATCTCTGATACCTTGGGCTTAGACCTATAAATAACAATAATAATAATGCTGGACAATCACACAGCATCATCTAGCCCCAAGCTAAGCAGAGATAGCTACATTATCAGCGGTAATATTTACCACATAAAGTACTGGTGCAAAGCCGGGGCAGGTTACTAGTCTATACCAATTATAATAGTCTTTGTCCTGACTGACTGTCATATAGACAACGCACAGCCACTGGTCATAGAGACTTGAAATTTTCAAGGTATACAGTGCGTAGAGGTGTACTAAAGAAAGGAATTCTTGAAATTCAACCCCTAGACACATAAAAATGACACCCCGTACCAGGGGTTGAAGTTTGTATGAAAATAGCTTCACGCGGACAAAGTCGCGCGCGTTTCTCTAGTTTAACATAAAAAGGAACAATAGTTCTTGGTATAATTAGCAATAATTCATAAGTTTACAATTAACTATAATATTTTAATATAGACATAAATAAATACACTACTTAAAGAACTTATGTACACATAACAGCATATCTGATATAAATGGTTGACAATTTTAAAATTTCATTTATTGGTTGAGAATACGTTCAGTCGGCAGTGCATTGTAGGGCACGTTTCTAACATGCGTGACCTGCGTAGCACGGCTTTGTTGTAGGTGATAGTAACCACGAAAATGTAATTATGCGATTTCGAAGTTAGAATTTCTAAGAATAAAATAGACTCACGTCTATAATCAATAAATAAATTTTGATAGCAAAAAATTGGTACATCAAGGTAAAGATAATTTTAAAATATATTTTATTTTGGTAAAACGCACACTAAATTTACACCTTACCCCTAATTAAGGGTCGTATTGCCACGTATTAAATAATTAACTCTTGAGATACTTAAAACTCACTGACTTGAAGTGAGTACTTTGGTAGTACAGGGGTATGTTTTAAAAATCACTTATCAATCAAACCGTCACTGATTGCATAATAACCCTTAATTAGGGGTCATATTGTTATTGCAATCACAAGATGTGGAATGTACGAAATAAACTCATTGATAATAAAATCACCCCAACAGAGGTTTCATTGTGATTTTTATTGCACGATTACCCCTTCAGAGGTTTCTATTGATAGGTAGTCTTATTCTTGGTTAACAACTACATAAACCTTTCATCAAATATTGCACTGTAAACTCTCTCACGATTACCCTTAAAAGGGGTATCGTCTCTGTCACATTACCCCCAAGAGGGGTCGTATTTTGTCCATTGGTAATTAGGGGCTAAGTATACTCTTCTCCCACTGACATAACATGTAACTACTCCTCGATATGCCGTTCTGGGAACTCCACTCTGAAAAAAAAACCAATCATAGAAAATAAATAGATAGAAAAATCTTTGTTGAACAACTTAATATTAAAATACATAGGCGAACTTAATGCTAAACAGCTATTAGCCTACCAGCTTTGTGTGGTAGGAATAATGTTTATTGTAGGTACTGCGCACTAACTTGAAGCAGTTAAAATATCAGCAGGAAGTCCATCAGACAAAAGCACCCCATACAAGGTTTACCCATGTTTTCTGTCTTCGCCTTTTATTAAATTAGATTGGCACAACACTAAAGCACCAATATTTACATTATAATTAATTTGTAAAAGGATCATAACAAAACCGGCCAAGTGCGAGTCGGACTCGCACTTGGCCGGTTGTTGTTGTTCCATTTTCTATGATAAATCTTTAAATATTTATTTTATTCTGTTTTTTTAGTATTTGTTGTTATAGCGGCAATAGAAATACATCACAAAAAGTTCTATTTCTAGTACAGTAAGGTTGATTATAGCTTACCCTAAAGTCATCCATAAGGCCTAATTTCTTAGCATTTCTCCTATATGTCCCGGCGTCAGTATATGAAACTCGAGCGTCATCATTCCCTTTAGATAATGCTTCAGCGACCGTCATTTCAGGGAGGGAGGATAAGACTGACGATAAGATTTCATCATAATTATCCTGAAATATAAAGTAAAAAAAGTTGGGGTAAAAATTAAGGGTCAAGAGTAAGGTAAGTAAGGGTACAAAAAAAAGCAATAAAAAAAGAGAAGTATCATACAGTAAGATATTTCCTCAAGATTCTTTTGGTTCTTATAAATGGTTCTATTTTTTTAAAAGGGCAGCGATAAAAAAAACCCCTTTTAAGGGTTGAATTTCGAAAATCCTTAGCACCTCATTACTCACCAAGAAAAATATACCTTGAATTTCAAGTCTCTACGAGCAGTGGTTTCGGCTGTGCGTTGTCTATATATCACTCAGTCAGGACAAAGATTTTATAATTGGTATAAATTAAAATATATTACCTTTAGCAGATAACTCAGATCTAGTTTTGTAAACTCCACATATTCCATATTTAGTTGTATATTTCTTAGATGTTTGTCAAAGAAGAGCCCTTTGCTGACACCAACCTGAAATAATTTATTTTATTAAAAATTCTGAAAGTGTCTGAATTAAAACTTTTTTTTTTATTTATATTTACCTTGCCAAAGGAATATGTCCTGGATATTTCTGGTCTGATGCAGGCTTTGTTCTTCACATTCTCAGGGTTTCGGAGCCAATCATCAAAGAACCTGAAAATATTAGTATTGAAAAGTAGAGCATCTGATGTTTTTTTTATATGCTGGACAATCCACACAGCATTATCTAGCCCCAAGCTAAGCAGAGCTTGTGTTATGGGTACTAGATGACTGATATACTTAATACAATACATTACATACATACATATTTTTATTATACATAGGAAATACCCAGAACACCTGGAATATATATTTGCAGATCGTACAAACATTATATCCCAAGACGGGGATCGAACCCGCAACCTCCTGCGTCGCAGGCGGACACTCGCCCGCCGCGCCACATGGGTCGGTAGTTGTAGGTAAAGGGATTGTCCGGGCACGTATTTCTGGCTGTGAGCAGCTTGCTGTGTCCCGGTTTGAAGGGCGTGGGTGCCGGTGTTACAATCACATGATGCAACACCTTTATGCCTCAGCTTGACAGCGCTGCTTGGCGGCAGGAATATGATGGTAGTACTTCCCCGGACGAGCCCTTCACTAAGAGCTCTACTACTAATAGGGTTTTTACTTACGCAGGTGGCCACTTAGGTTCTAATTCTCTCCATGTTTTCTTCCTCATCATCCAGCCTAGTCCAGGGAAGAAGTCTGTTCTATGGAGTAATTCGGGCCTGGACGAATCTATTACCTCTTTTTTCCCGTTGTCGTTCCACGCTGATATGCACCTGAAACGAGAAAGTCAAGTTTATTTTTAGGGTTACGTACCCAAAGGGTAAAACGGGACCGTAACGACGGTAAGCCTCTGCTGTCTGTCTGTCCGTCTGTCACCAGGCTGTATCTCATATTAGAGAGTTGAAATTTTCACACGATATTATTTCTGTTGCCGCTATAACAAATACTGGATCAATTGAGCTACCTTTAGATCGTTTGCAACGGTCTGTAGATAGCTCAACTGTTTTATAATAATATGTATTTTGTTCATACCAATTATAAATACCTTTATTAGCTATAATTATCTTTGTATATAAATGTATTGTTTACAAATACTAAACAGAAATATCTATACATATTAAAAAAAAAAAAAAAAGAAAGAAAATTCATTTATTTGGCATTAAAAGAAAAACAAATAAACAAAAGAAACAGTGAAACAAAGTTAAAACATCTAGGTATAAACTACAATACAAAATAATAATTAGTGGGTCAAGGTGGTATATAGATATTTCTGTTGCTAACAAATTATTGTCAGCAATCTGAAATATTTTTTTTATTTAAATTTTTAAAAGCATTTTTGGTCAATCTCGAAACTAAGGCGCTTTGTTTGCTCGATCAAACGGTTAATAATGGTTACATCAACATCAGGTGGATTGTCAGTTGCTCTGTCACCACTTACCATAAGCTAGGATCTTTGTACAGAAGTGGATACGTCCCGAGGAAATACTCGAAGAAATCGGATGAGATGTCAAGATCATCTGAAAACATTGAAGACAATCATCATCATCATCATCCTGAAGAAGTCCACTGCTGGATATAAGCTTAAAACACATAAAATATAAAAAAAATGCTTATGATATGAGTACTAGATTACTGATTATATACAATACATTACATACATAGATATTTTTTATTGAAGTAATACTTCTAATGCGACTTCCAAAAAGGTTGCGTTAAACGTTTAACGCTACCATGGAGGGGGTATAAAAGCACTGTTCTTTCTTTCTTTCTCTCATAGCCAGTTACGTTTCGTATATTAAAGAATTTTTACTTCAGTCATGTGGTCTAAAGCACACTCAGTTTTTTTATACATAGAAATTACCCAGAACACCCGGAATAAATATTTGCAGATCGTACAAACATTTATCCCAAGGCGGGAATCGAACACGCAATCTCCTGCGTTACAGGCGGACATTCGCCCGCCGCGCCACATCGGTCGTCTAATTTCAACCAAACCACGGTTCACTAGGTCCAAACACTCACCTTCAACGATTATAACTGCATCATGCCCCAAAGTCTCCAGAACATGATTTAGGGCGAATTTATAATGCCTAGCTATCTTATAGTAGCCTCTAAACTTGACTTTGACTTTTGGCAGTGGTATCTCGGTGAGGTCCGGTTGGGTGACCACGGATATCGTCGGATCCTCGTCTACGAAGGACTTTATCACATTGTAAGTTGCATTGTGGGCGCAATCCTGAAAACAAACCCTTATAATTATTATTAAACTTAGCGGTTTAAAAACCTAATTATATGAAGAGAAGATAGTTTGTTTTCCTATAACCAGCTGGAAGAATTCCAACCGGTATCGGCTATATATTGTTGTTTAATAATGCTTGACAATCCACACAGCGTCATCTAGCCCTAAGCTAAGCAGAGCTTGTGTTATGGGTACTAGATGCCTGATATACTAATACAATACATCACATACATAGATATTTTTTATTATACATAGAAAATACCCAGAACGCCCGGAATAAATATTTGCAGATCGTACAAACATTTAGCCCATCCCAAGGCGGGAATCGATCCTGCAACCTCCTGCGTCGCAGGCGGACATTTGCCCGCCGCGCCAAAATAGTATACTAGTAATAGTAACAGTATTTAGTAGTAATACATTGCTCTGCGGCCATCAACCTGAGGCATACAGGTGTTAAGCCTCATGTGCCTGTAATTACACCGGCACCCACACCCTTCAAACCGGAACACGCTGCGCTGCTTGGCGGTAGAAATAGGCATGGTGGTAGTACTTCCCCGGACGAGCCCTTCACTAAGAGCTCTACTACAACTAACTACTACTATTATGACTGATGAGATGAACAAACCTGGCTAACTATGATTGGAAACTTCTCTTTGTCAGGTCGAAACTTGACCAAGTTGTCCAAGCACCGTTTGACTGTCACTCTGTCACAAGCAATTAGAAGTACAGGTAAAACCAGGGTAGCGGGATCTGAAACCAAAACATGGACTTTAACCCTTATTTCTTTTCTTTGTTTCTTCTACAATTTTGGGCGTATATTTTTTTTTATACAACTTGCTGATGGAACAAGCAGACGACCCACCTGATGTTTAGTGGTAACATCGCCTATGACAAAGTATTGCCTCGTAGGTCACACTCGTTAGGAACGTGCCCTACGATGCTTAGCGTCCATCAAACTGAGGCATACAGGAGTTAAGCCTCATGTGCCTGTAATTTCATTATGATAATGATAATAAAATTTAAAAAGTAACAGTTTATTTATTGTTGACTTGGGACCCGTCCGTTGATAGTGTCGCTGACAATGATAGGCTTGCTAATGTAAAATTTGGAGGTTCCTCTAACTACCCCCATTAGATATCGTCAGAGAATCTGGAGTAGACTTAGTACTAAGAGATCTGAGGGTATATCTACCATGCCTGGAGATTAAAGTCGTGAAGATATTTCTTTTTTAGTGTTCCGTACCCAATATTATTCCTAAGACTTCGCTGTCTGTCTGTCCGTCTGTCACAATGCTGTATCTTATGAACCGTGATAGTTAGAGAGTCGAAATTTTCACAGATGATGTATTTCTGTAGCAGCTATAACAACAAATACTAAAAAACAGAATAAATAAATTTAAAGGGGCTCTCATAAACGTGATTATTTTGCCGTTCTTATTATAGATAATGGTACGGAACCTTTCGTGTGCGTGTTTCCTGACTCGCACTCGGCCGGTTTTTTTGGACATTGAACTGTAACTGTACTGTGTATGTATCTATTTGTTAAGTTTTCACGACTGAGACGCGGTTCGTGAATATTTTATGTTAACAATGCACATGGCCGTGCCAAATGAGATGTTAATACCTATACTAAGTTTATTTTATGTAGTTACTCTGTTGCTAGCTTAATAGCATTCATCTGTGCCTTGAGGCTAGTATTCAATAGAAATCCTACTTTATAATATTATAAATGTGGATGTAAGTTTGTTTGTTACGCTTTCACGCGAAAACTACTTAACCGATCATCCGATGACCGATGTGGCGCTGCGGGCGAATGTCCGCCTGCGACGCAGGAGGTTGCGGGTTCGATTCCCGCCTTGGGATAAATATTTTTACGGCCTGCAAATGTGTATTCCAGGTGTTCTGGGTATTTTCTATGTATAATAAAAAAAATCTGTAATGTATTGTATTAAATATATCAGTCATCTAGTACCCATAACAAAGTTCTGCTTAGCTGGGGGCTAGATGACGCTGTGTAGATTGTCCAGCATTATTATATCATTATAATTATAGCTTGTACTATGGGAACTGATGACTGATAAACTTGAAAACTAGTTATGACCGTATTATTGAATAAAATAATGTAGGTAATAAGAACCTGTCTGTAGCAAATGCATTGAAATGAAATGAAATGAAATTTATTATTGTCGAAACTGTGTACAAAAGGATCTTAAAACTAGGTGGAACAACAGTTTATCCATTATGGACGTACAATATTATTTAACTTATAAAACTAATTTATTTATTGATTATTAATTATAGAAATTCTTTTATGTCATAACAACATTTATCTAAGAGCCACCTACGAAGTTTTGTCTTAAATTTACTGGTAGGCAGTTCTCTTATATCTCTAGATTTTATTATAGATTTTTACAGTCATGGTAGAGCAATTTTTCCCACTGAGTGTAGTTTTGTGAGGGGGTAATATAAGCCTAGTGGGATCTCTATTTTTTACAACTGAGTTATCTTTATCGTTATATTGATTAAAGTATGAAGCATGCTCTCTTACGAAACATGCTCTCTTACGTTACTTCAGAGCATAGTTGGGTAAAAATGGGTAGATATTGTACCATTGCATAAAGTGGGTGGATAGGTAGGTACCTATTGTTTGTTTATTTGTATTCTGAAACCCATGTGGTCTTACAGTGCAGTGTTGCAGGAACTGGTACAAGCACATGGCCCTCCTGATGTTAAGTGGTTGCCATTATGACAGAGCATTGCCTCGCAAGTCACGCTCATTATAAACATAAGTATTTGCAGATTGTACAAACATTTATCCCAAGGCGGGAACCGCAACCTCCTGTGTCGCAGGCGGTCATTCGCCCGCCGCGCCACATCGGTCGTCTAAGCCATGCTAAGTTTGACGCTAGATAGCGTTGCGTAAAGTGTACCCAAGCATTTATATACTTTATGGCTTGTTTTTTTTAATGTATCAAGAATTTGGCCATGACTCACCTTTAGTTATCTCTGCCTGTAACTATAACCAAGCTGATAAACATGTCATATAAACATGTGTGACATGATCTACCCATCTAACTCGTCTAAAATTTTACAGTTATTAATAAGGAAAAAAAATTGTAGAAAAGTAGTTTTTTAGGAATAGGTCCCTCAGGTAGTCTTTTTATGCGATTACTGATAAAACAAGCAGATGGGCCACCTGATGTTAAGTGGTTACCATCACCTAGAACAATGAGCCTCCAACAACGTGAGGTATACAGGTTTTAAATCTCATATGGCTGTAATATCACCAGCACCACAACCTTTAAACTGGAATACAAATTTTTATTGCAGATATAGGCATGGTGGTAGCCTTTTTTTTATTGAAATAAAAAAATTGTGGTAGCCTTATTGATTTACTGTTCATTAAACATAACATAATATTATGGATCAAACATTAGCATCTTGCTTTGTGTACAGTTAAGTATTCCCCACCACCTGACTAAGTAATAGCGGTGGAAATAATTACCCCCTGGCTATATTGGAAGAACCTTAACAGACTGCAATCTCAAGTCGGTCGATGCAGGAGTAACCTAAGTAAATGTGGGATGGTCACTCAAAATGACACATGCCAGTGTGGTGTCCAGGCGCAGTCAATGCCACATGTGCTTACATGTCCATTGTGCCCCACCTCCAGCAGGGCTAGTGATCTCATGATCTACTCAGACAATGCCATGGATGTTGCCGCATAAGCATTCAAAGTGGCTTTAAAATTGATGAGGTTGTAAAAATTACAGGAAAGAAGAAGAATGGATAAAACATTCAGTGTTCCTAAAATTTTTAATATCGGGATCTCTAGCCCAAATTAAAATAATAATAAATATTTGACACCAATTTTTTCTTCTGTTATCTGAATCTGTGAAACTGAGTTGTCCGTTAGGACAGATACATTGGCATTTTATCAAATTGGTTCAAATTGTGTCGTCATATCTGTGCAAACAGAAAAAAAGAGTACCCTGAATCAACAGGCATGTATGAAAAGTGTTATGTGAATGAATGAATAAAAAATGGTAGGTATTTCAGGATCGTAGTAAGTGAAAATTTGTGATCTCTGCCTAAGTACTTACCCTTATCTGAAACATGTATGATTTTATGTAGGTTAGCTAGGTAATTCAATAGAATTCCATCTATAGGGAAATGAATCTGTACTTTTCCTAACAGAATGATTCAGTTTTGGAATCACCAAGTGTTACTTGATGGTAAGGCTACAGGTTTCCTATCAGTATATTTACAGGCAGAATTGCTGTTTTTTTATTAGATAATATTCATTATTAAACTACCTTAATTTGTCTGTACCCATTTTCTGAGGCATAGATTAAACTAGGCTGTCATTTGTTTTGACCATCAACAAGTGGTGGAATGAAATATGTTGTGTGATATGTCCACAAATATTTAATAATACTATTTAATTGTTTATTACCTGGCACGACAATCTTCTCGCTGTCTCCAACATTAGTAGAGCTAGTTTTCTTCAAATGTTTCTTCACGGTCTCCAATAATTTGTTGCTATCAGAAACTTGTTCATTCATCTGCTTTTGGAGCTTCTCTATCCTATTTTCTATCTCCAAAACATTATTCTTTACTGGAGATACTCTGGGCACCTCTATTAGAGATGAATAAGTCACAATTATCCACAAAAAAGCCGCGACACCGCCAAAAATAAAAACTTTTTTCAAATTCAGACGCATTTTCGTAAGCTATCTAAATTCTACACAGGTTTAAGTATTGACCGGTACTGGTGGTGAATAGAAGTACTCTGTAATAGATTATCACGTCCATGGTCCCTGAGAATGGAATACGTCAACACATTTCATGACAAAATAAATAAACATTGTAAATTTCTTCAGCGGGCGTGTTTTGTTTACATGAGTTCGGAGTACATAATTTAGGGATGATTTGTTAGTCGGAGTATTGTTTAGTGGCAGATTTTGTAATAAAGTCGGCACTTATTGTTTTTTAATATTCACTTCACACAACAAACTCGGATTTATTTGAATTTTATTATGACACGTCAGTCGACAGCAGCACCACAGAATAATATTTATTACCAGCGAGCGAGCGACGAAGAGAAGAAGGATCGTGCACGAAGCGGAGACTAGTCTGTGGCGGAGACGTCCGCTCGTCGTCGTCGGGAGGAATGGATGCACAGAGATGATATTAGATTTAGTGCTGCCAACTGTTTTTATTAAACCTACTAGACTAAACTGTCACCACTAAACTAAACACCAAACCATTAAAATATTTTTGAATGGTGCCCGGCATACGGAGTTATTAAAAGGCCGAGTTTTCTATTGCAGAGCCTTCTGTCGTAGATCAACCTTATATCAAACACTAAAAATAACTAAATTTGTATATTTAACTAAATTAAATATTTACCCACAAACTGGAGGTTAAAGCCACCCGTTTTATTGATAGATCCACTGAGTTGGCAGCACTAATCAGACTTACCAATGCTTACCGTAAATATAACACTTTTTCTTCTTTCTTCTGTTATATTATATTTTGACACTGATCTAGATAGATAGTCTTAGAGATTTCCATAATATTATCTAAATTATTTTCCGTAAAATATACTAGGTAGATACTTTTCACAAACTTTCCACCAAACTCACTACGATTTTAGCCTAATTATCTACCTACGAAAAAATCATAGCGAATGACACTAGGTTCCATGAAGTGTTTTTTGACGACCGATGTGGCGCGGCGGGCGAATGTCCGCCTGCGATCAGGAGGATGCGGGTGCCATTCCCGTCTTGGGACAAATGTTTGTGTACGATCTACAAATATTTAATCCGGGCGTTCTGGGTGTTTTCTAAGTATAATTAAAAATATGCATGTACCTAATGTGATATTAAGAATATCAGTCATCTGGTACCCATAAAACAAGCTCTGCTTAGCTTGGGGCTAGATGATGTTGTGTGGATTGTCCAGTATTATTATTATTATTTATATAGGTGTACCTACATAATGTACTTAGTATCTACAGGTATCTAGGTATTTCAAATTTGTGACGAGCAAAGCCTGTCGAAGACGGTTAATTTACAAAATCACTTCATGTACCTACCTACATAATTAATGTGCTGTAATAGCTAAGCGTTGTTGATAAGGGCAAACTGTTCCTGCATTATATAACACCAATGTAGGTAAGTAATCATACAAAAACAGTTTCACAATGTACGATTTTTATTCTTATTTTATGCGCGACCGGTTTGCAGCAAAATATAATGAGTACCTAAGTTTGTTTTTAAGCAACTGTGACAGCCGTCACAGCTCATGATGTAGTAGCCTACCTACAGCGCTGTAGGTAGCGGGTTCGATCCCCACCGAGAATAAACATTTGTGTGATGTTTGTTTGTTTGTGCTGTTCATGAGTGTTAAATTGCATTCTAATTAAGTACGTACCTATGTATTTACAAAAAAAAATATCATATCAGTCATCTGGTTTTCATAGCACAAGGTATGCTTAGTTTGGGGCTAGATGACGTTGTGTAAAAATGTCTTAAATTGTTTTGTTCAAAAAAACTTGCTGATGTAGGTATAGCAGCAGAATGCCCACCTGATGTTAAATGGTTACCAACACCTACTTATAACAAAGCATTGCCTCGCTAGTCACGTAGTTGCCTACGATTATGCCCTACGATGCACTGGTCTGACGACTATGATGATGCAGGTGGTGGTACTTCCCCGATCGAGCTCCCAGAACTCTATTAACGACTGCTAAATAATTATAATAAGACGTAATAAATAGGTAATTAATTATATTTGTATAAAATAATATGAGATAGTATGAACAAGAAGAACAACGACAAAATAAACCCAGAAAATTACATTAGGTAACCAATACATAAATTATGTATTGTTTCGTAGAATTTATACGTAAGACATACCTAAATATTAATGTTGCTTCATGACGTTGGTACCTACGTACCTAATAATACTGCCTCTCGATGTTTTTTTTTTAAAGAACTATCTACCTAATTAGGCGATAGGTATGTTGCAAGACTTTCCGCCCTAACACATGTAAATTACGATGCCGCGAAAGGCATAGAGTATAAAAACAAACTTCGAATTTTAAACACAAATGGCGCATACCGAAGCTATTTGAAAGCAATTAACGAAAGTTTTGAATACCGAACGAAATAATGCGGAAATTGGACAAGAACTTGTCAAATAATTTACTAGTTTGGGGTTCCGTTGGCGGGCGGTGGATAATATGAAATGAAAACAAAACTGGATCCAGTTTCTGTCATTTTTGGAAACAACATGACTCTTCGCTTTTTAGTTGAAATAGTTAATATGGTTTTGAAGAGAAAACCCAAAAACAGCCGTCTACATTGGCAAAATTGTGTCGAATGACGGACAGGTGCCATTTAGAAGAATCAAGAACATTAAAAAAAATTTAGTTCCTTCTTGATTTTCTTCTCTTTGCAACAATACATCACGGAGTACTATTTCAACTTGATTATCTGCAGTGTTTAGCAAATCTTATCTAAATTCACCAACCTACATAGGTTTCTATGCACCTATAGGCTTGGTCGCGAGGAACAGGCGCTTAGATTCACCTAGATTTAAGACGTTTCAATATGGTCCCTGCGGATTTTACTGAATAAATGCTTCTTGACTTTGACTTTGACTATGCATGATGCAGTGCATCTTCCAATTACTTTGTTGTCGGTATCACTGATACCAACATGATACTCGGTCGTCAATTGTATTTTAATCATAAATTAGGTACTTATTAATTATTTTTCTTTCAACGTAATAAATTATTACATAAAACATGACAAATTATCATAGGTAAGAAGCAAAAGAAATAAATACATTGAAAAGTTTTAATCAAGTATAAAAAAATTGTGTAAATATTATGCAGAACCAACCTTTCTTCAAACCATTAAATTATTTCTTACAGCTTACAGCCCAAATACTCGCAGAACTAACTCATATTGAAAAAGTGAATGGAAAAAACAAGCGCCGGCGCATAAGGATCTCTTAACTTTAATAACTGACAAAATATGTCAGTTATTCAAAAGGGCACCTATGTTTTTTTGTCGTGTTATTTATTGCTAGGGATCCGTAACTTTTTGCATGAGAAAAGCACCAACATAGTGTTCTACATTTAAGTTGCAAAATTATGTTAGGATTTTACTGTTTTTTGCAAAAATGTTGTATAAATAAATCAAACTAGCATAAACGTTTATCTTCTAGGTAAACGTGCTACACCGTCGACTGCATCATCACTTAACATCAGGTGAGATTGCGGTCAAACGTTAACCTATAACCTGTAAAAAAAAGACTCAGTTTGTAGGTAGAATTTTCCAGCACAGTTTCAGGGGTAAGTATATTTATAATACGGAGTTTGACTTAGGTATAGGGGTTGGGTTTCTATAAGACTATGTTATTATTATTTCAGACCACAGCCCCAAGTCTGACATGTTTAGGTGTACACGATTTATGTGTTAGTTTGAATAGCAAAATCAGTTTTTCTTACACCCGACAGAGGCGGTTATCGTGTTTTATACAAAACTTACACATGAACCGTTTACACTTCGCTAACTGTGTAACTAACTGTACTTACAACTAAAAATCTCAGGCTTGCGGCTCAGAGTGAGTCATAAATATAGTTAGCAAAGACACTATAAAAATTGGCATGCGTATGTCACGCCTTATTTTTACAGGATAAACATACATTACAGGTCTTTCCAAATATAGAAACCTGAAGTCGAAAAAATCATACCTAACTTATTATAAACAAGCGAAACGCGCGCGACTTCGCCCGCGTGATGCTATTTTCATACAAACTACAACCCCCGCTGGATACGTTTAGAGGTTGAATTTCGGGGATTCCTTTCTTAGTAGCATTTATTCAGTAATATCCGCAGGGATCATCTTGAAACGTCTTAAACGATTTACCTAGATTTAAGACCTTTCAAGATGATCCCTGCGGATATTACTGAATAAATGCTTTTTGACTTTGACTTTGAGTAGGTAGGTACACCTCTACGCACCAAGACGAATATAGGTAGGTACTCTGAAAATTTCAAGTCTCTACGACCAGTGGTTTAGGCTGTGCGTTGTCTCTATCCCAATCAGTCAGTCAGGACAAAGATTTTTATAATTGGTATAGATTATACAGCACAAATAATTAATTACATACTAGATAATAATCAAATATTTATAATAAAAATAATGATAAATATAGTACCTAGTAAATTAGTATTTATGAGTAACGTAATATGTGGTAATTACCCAGCCACAATATCCTCTAATTAGCCCGTCTCCAATCCCATCTGACGCTCCCAATTAAACCAACTAACTAAATAATTATCACGATTAATGCGCGCGCGCATATATCACCATACTCCTTAAATAAATCCTAATTTGATATAGAAGACAAGCATCCGTTCATTGGCACGCCCACTTCGATCTCATTGGTGGATCTCTAATTATAGCTCCTGAGGGAGCTATTTGCATCGTTTAACTGATCTCAAACCGATATCAACCATAATATTACTGCGCAAGAATCAAATTTGAGGATATACTTTTGAAGAAAATTGTCATCCAGAAAGACGCCCATTAGTCGAAGTTGTTCATCTTAATTTCAGCCGTCTCTGGCACACGTGATAAATCCAACTGCCAAACGAATTTCGACTTTATTCCTCAATGAGAAGGTTGATGGATAATCCTGGCTGGCGTGACCGTTAATATGTTTTTCAGAAGAGGTAGTTAACATTCTCATCCCGACGTTTCAGCAGGCCAATTGACAAAAACGCATCAGTAGAGGTTCGAATTAGTCCAAATTACCTACAGTGCAGTTCAAAATATTCCTCAACCTCAGTCTGTTCGGACGTTAGTTTGATCATGGATATTGACGCACACACAGAAAAGACTGAAAGAAGTGAAGCTAAACTCCCGTTTTCGATTGAAAATTTGCTAGCAGATAAAGTTACAAGTACTCAAAGTGAAGTGTTTCGTGAGTTTGACGATGCGGCCAGTGATGGCTCTGAACAGGTTGACGTGGAAGGGTCTACCTTAGATGCGCAGGATTATTTGGAAGTGAAAAATGATTATCAACAACCAGGTATTTTCCTATCACTTACCGAAATTGATGACAAAATAAATTTACTGTCTGCGTGAAAAACTTTAAAAAACTTTCAAAAAAACTTTAACCTCACTGCACGCCTTTAGGAATTGAAATTCAAGAATAAGTAAGTGCACCTCATGTCATATAGGTACCCTGAAAATGTCAATGAAAATTTTATTTTATGTTTTTACCACCAGTGGTTTGTAAATTATATGTCAGTCAGTCAGTACAAAGATTTTATAACATGCACAATAGTGAATTGAAAGTTTTTCAAACGATTTTATTTCACCACATGTGCTGACATATTTTTTGAAGAGTGACAACAGAGCGGACTATCTTATTTTATTCTAAGAGTTATACCTAAATACTGGCGGAGATCCACTCAGCGCCATCTAGCTCCAAAATAAGTATATCTTGTACTATGGGAACCAGACAGCTGATATAATACTTAAATACTTTTTTGTAAATACCTTTACAATACCCATACCTACACAATTTTTATTGCAGAAGGCAGGGTTACAAACAAATAAAATATCTTTCACCACCAGATCACCAAAAACTTGTTACCTAATTTTTCCCTTATTTTAATGGACTCTACTTACAATGCTAAAATAACTAACTTTAAAAACGAAATAGGTATTTGTACCAACACCACACCTAGAAATTTAAATTTTTGGATCTCTAAATGAACCAATAATGGAAGGAAATATCTAAAATTTGAGGAAATTTGAGAATTTGTGAAAAAAAAATTGAGAAATGTAAAAAAAAATACCCTGAATTTTAGACATTGTGAAACGGATGGTGAAGCTCGCATGAAAAAATGGCTGAAACTCAAAAAGGGATCTCAGCAAGCACGTATTATTTTACCTGCCTACCTACTTACAATTTATAATTTACAACTTTATAAGTCAAGAATATACCTAAACACCTATAAATATTATGTACGAAAGCCTCAGTAGGTACGCTAGTAGCCTCGTTTATCCCTTTTGTTTATAATTACCTTAATTCCTTACCTATAATTCTCCTGCTTATTTAAAATATAAAATTGTGATTTTAAAAGACATTGCGACCGTTAGCGTCCAATACCCTTTAAAAATCTAACTTTAACTAACGGTTTCTTTACATGCACCGATCTGGCTATTACCCCTATCCTACCAAATTTTTACAAGGCTGCCTCGCTCGGTGACAACTCGCTGATCGAGACGCGACGCGCCTGTGATCAGTAGGCGGATTCTGAATTTATTACCTTTTCCATAAAACAGATTTTGGTTTGCGAGATCTAACTTTTTGTATAGAGATATGATAAGAGCCCCTAGCGGCCCATGAGGGTACTAGCGGAGCTCCATAAAAAAAGTTCGACTTCGCAAACCGAAATCCGTTTTCCGGAAAATGTAAGAATCAGAATCCGCCTGCAGATATCTACGGCATGTAATGCGACTTATTTACCAACTGCAGCTTTTATTACTGTGTTTCTATCTGGGGAACACTTTAATTTCAATTGATTTCATTTGTGCTCAGACCTTATATAATGTGATAAAATTCCACCGAAATTAGGTACCGACCAGAACTTAAAATAACATTAAGAAAACAATGAAAATGAAAAAGTCATGTTTGTTCCGAAGTTGACAGAAAATTAAGTTCAAAACGAAACTTAAAGATCTGTAAATGGCGCTACGGGCGTGTCAATCAACTGTACAAACGACAGATTGATTAATTGTCGGTAATCACTCTACTGAAATAGACCGCGATGACGTAGCGTCCGCTCAGAATAAGGATGCCCAGACAATTTAAATTTTTAGATACTGTAATGACTTCCGGCCAAATTTACCTTAGATAACTACAGTATTCTATTTACAAAAAAAACCGTGAACATCATTATGCTATTAGATATCTGGTTCCCATAGTACAAGCTATGCTTCTTTTGAGGCTAGATAATATTGTGTAAAAATGTCAAGAAATATTGAGATTTTTACAGTCGGTCAGTGACTTAAATTCTGTTTTCTACTTATAGTAAAGACCCGCACTTTACTATAGGTAGAAAAAGTTATGATAAAATATGTAGATATAAGGTAGATAGGTTAAATATTAGATGTAAAATATTTGTATATACTAAATTACTTCTCTTAGAAATATTTATTTAATTATTAAAATCAAATAATAAATAGGTAGATACATAAGTTGATAGTGGTGTCTGATCGTCACCAAAAAATGGAAATGAAAATAGGTAATATTAGTTTGCAGCCAAACTTTCTTGCAATCAAACTAAAATCAAGTAGGCAGTTAGGTCTTTGAAGTTTTTTTTTGAAGGAAGTTTCGAAATGATTCTAAAGAATTAAATATTCCATACCTAGGTACCTAAGATTATCTTACTAGGAAACATTGCTCTGCCAATTTGAATTTGTAGTTTGGACACAACAAAGTAACCTATAAAATGATGGGCGTACAAAACAAATAAAGTGTCCCTTTTTATTAATCAACCACAAGCTTCCGGATTTCCAAACAGAAAATCAGAAACACAATAATTGGAATTAAATTCTGTAATTTGAAGTACCTACCTATTTCTGACTAAAAAAAATTTTACATTTCGTAGTTTCAGTAGCTAGGTACCGAAAATACCTACGTCCATCAAATGGCCAACACAGCATAAAAAAAATCAAAAAAAAAATTAATATAGGTACTAGCAAAACACGTGTGATTTGTCGCGTGATTTTTTTATTTTTATACAAGCTTCAAACCAGAAACAGTTTAGAGGTTGAATTTAGGGAATTATTTTCTTACCTCTTCGTAAAAATCGACTAAGGAATGCATTAGGGAATTGGCCGCAGTATCTCCTGAGTACATTACACAGTAGTTAAAACGGTACCTAAACATAGGGAGGTCTGTGTCCAGATGTGAACTAATTTAGGCTGATAACGGTAACAAAATCGACGACCGATTGTCGGCCTGCGACGCAGGAAGTTGCGGGTTCGATTCCCGCCTCGGGATAAATGTTTGTACGAGCTTCGAAAATTTATACCGGGTGTTCTAGGTATTTTCTATGTATAGTAAATAATATCTATGTACGTAATTATATTGTATTAAGTATATCAGTCATCTAGTACCTATAACACAAGCTCTGCTTAACTTGGGGCTAGATGATGCTGTGTGGATTGTCCAGCATTTTTATTATTATTATTAAAATAAGAGGCTGCACTCCAGACTCTAAGATAAAATATAGTAAATATACCGGGTGTAATAAGACCTCTTCCGAATACTCCAGGAACGTGTTAAGTTCCCTACAAATACTATTTGACTGACAGTCAAATAAATTTAGAGTAATCGATTTTGCTGAAATTCCTGTGACTCGCGGTTACAACGCGCCGGTCAGTTGATTGCGATTGCCTTAGATTGCTGTTTTTGATGTTTTGTAGTTTTTACGTGTTTTTAAATAAAATGATTAAGTAAGTACTTACCTATGTTTATTGTATGATGTATTATCGATATTGATGCTGAAAACATGGAAAACACGGATTAATTTTTTTTTGTACAAAATCAAAACCATGGTCTGCATGCGCAGTTTCAGTTTTCGGAAGTAGTCTTTATACTCCCAGTATATAGGCCCTTCGAATCAAAATATGTTTTACAATCTGTGAAGAAAACTATTTGACATAACAGTTATTATACCTATTTGTAAAAAAATTGTGTGTTAAATTAAATTTTTATGCATTAATTTAAAACACATATTTACCATTTACCTAATGATAGGATCAGCACAAACATACCTACATTATTATTCTTATACAATCACGAAACTAATACTCTGAGTGGATATAAAAATCTTTGTGATTTCTTCAAGAGCCTGCAACATAAGCCCGACAATAAAAAAAAATTAACAAAACAAACATGAAACTGTGTGTATTTTTTTTCAATGAATCCTTGTCTAAATAAAAACATTAACTTATTTTAATATACGTAGGTACTTAAAAAGCAAAATCACCCAAGTTACAACAAAGATCATCGATCGCTTGAAGAGAATGATTTCGGTTAAATTAACTGACAAAGAGAACTCTCGTCTCGTCATAAATCCTAATAAAACAGTTAAGTACAATTCTAAAACGGTGCAATGGCATGTACAATGTAGACAATGCTACTTAGACATTTAAATACTTTCGCACTCACTAAATCAAATCAAGCTCAATCATGTAGAAAATAAATTGATTAGCGTCCAAAACAATCCTATGATCCGCTAGACGAAAACAAGTGACAAAACATGCATTTAAACCGCTTTGACAGCGGTAAAGCAATTAATGTCAATTTATCGTCACTTGTCAACGAGCGATGTCTTTGTTTCGCGCCACTGTGCGCCTGCCAAGCTATTCAGTGTCAAAAAATGTTAATTAGGTCTTTAATGCTTAGCAATAAAGGAGAAACTCCAACCAACTGATGATTTTTTTACGGCACACCCGAATTGGTTTTCAGCGTTGACGCAGTCAGTCGCGCTCGAGAACCTCCCATCCGCTGTCTGGTAATAGAATTTTACAGCTTTTTAATGAGCTCCGACCACTTACTAAATTTCAGTCGTAAGACGTTTCTTTTCATGTTTATCTCCCTTTTTTTTCTAACCGGTGAATAATTACGGAGCAGAAAGATTTAGCTAACGAGACTTGGGACGCGAGGAGATTTATCTTTTCGTAACAAATTTAGAAAATGAGACATCAGTGCACGTTTAATGGATGCGAGTGTGTGTGTACCTACAGTTAAACCGTTTTATTTATTTGTGTGCACAGCAGGAAACCAATTGAAACGGCTAATTTGAGCCGCGATGGGCGATTCGGTGTTAGAGCTCGGACAGTTTATCGCTGAGAAATCGTAAATAAATTAAATTTAACGATATATTTTCGCCAATGGCTCGTTATTATGAGTTATTGCTAGAAAATACTTTTTTTTATGTTTTACCACGCACAAGATGTTAAAAACATTTATATATAAATATTTAAATGTTTGTACGATCTGCAAATATTTATTCCGGGTGTTCTGGGTGTTTTCTATGTATAATAAAAGATATGTAATGCATGTATGTATTGTATCAAGTATATCAGTCACCTAGTACCCATAACACAAGCTCTGCTTAGCTTGGCTAGATGATGCTGTGTGGATTGTCCAGCATTATTATTTATTATATTACTGTTTACAGATTTTTGTACAACCATAAGTATACGTAGGAGGTAGTGAAATGCCTGCGTATTATTTATGAAATCATATGTATTTGCATCTCTTTAATAACAATATCATGTATTTTGTTGTTTAAAATTGACATTAAAAATAACTTAATTGGCGCTAAAAATAAGCTGGAAAGTCATGGCGTGAACTCAAATGGGCCGGGAAGGCGCGAAGAGAAGTTTTTTAGGTTTTTTATAATTGCTCGTATTTCTGAAGGAAGCGTTGGCTCGCCTTTCTGTGATTTATCGAGGTGTTAATAACGGTTGAACTTTGAGCCGAATGTGTCGTCTAGTTTTAAATTACTGATTGCTGTTAAACGTATAGCTACCTACTAAAAACTTCCTAAAAAGCGTGGCGCCACAGCGGCGACGTTAAACTTACCTACGTAAAAAGTTTTCAGACAAATATTTTGCAGGTATTCATTTAAAGTTCGGAAAAATATTTTTTTATATTATAATTTTGCATTTAGGTTAATGAAAACAAAAATTTGTCGGGTCACAGATTCTAATATCGTAAGAGTTAAAAAAATACTATACTTACTCAATAATTTTGATTGTCTTCACATTGGTAGAAATTATAATAATAACAATAATTCTGGACAATCCACACAGTATCATCTAGCCCCAAGCTCCGGTACGGGTACTAGATGACTGATTTATACATTACACACATAGATATTTTTTATTTTGCATAGAAAATACCCAGAACACCTGGAATAAATATTTGCGTACAAACATTTATCCCAAGCGGACATTCGCCCGCCGCGCCACATCAGTCGTCACAGGTATACATGCAAATAAGGTGTATGTAAACAAGACAATCCCACTTCTGAATTTGTCCAATTATTATCTTGTTCTGTGAATTTCTGTAAGCAGTTAGGTAGTACTAAAGCTCTCAACAAAAGCATTTACTCATACTAGAACTTTAATAGATAACCATTCTTTACCTTCTTTTGATGTTTAAAATATTTCAAAAAGGAATATTTTGTAACTTTTCTTTTTCTATTATAGGGTTAATCAATATCACGCCCACACTGCCATCATTTCAAAAACGGAACATTTACCAACTTTTTTTGTTCATTACATTAGTATCAAGCCCCCCTTAGATATTCAAAATATGTTTAAAAAAAGTAATATTTACAACTTACTAGCGGCCGCTCGCAGCTTTGCCCGCGTAGCAGTTTTTTCCCGTTACCGTTATTTTTTTGGGATAAAAAGTAGCCTATTATGTTAATCCAGGTTACAATTTTATTTACAGGTAATATTTATTCTAAATTTCATTCAAATCGTTCCACTGGTTAGAGCGTGAAAGAGTAACAAACATCCATCCATACCTACAAACTTTCGCGTTTATAATATTAGTAGGATTCTGTTCTGTTGTAGAAAACTCGACATCACGCACTTAGATATTCATAAAAGGAATATTGTTTTTTTTTTTGTAGGATCATCAATATCACGTGGTAAACGTGCTCGAACAGCATTCAGCGCGCAGCAGATCAAGAGCTTAGAGGCGGAGTTCGAGAAGAACCGGTACCTGTCAGTGGCTGCACGAGGCAGGCTAGCCAGGCAGCTGAGACTCACAGAGACACAGGTGAGCAGACAAAAATACAACTAAAAATATGCAGAAACCGAAAATAAAATATAATTTGAAAAACACACACTGCTCTGGTAATTCTTTCAGAATAAAAAAAATCATTTTCAAATAACCGGCCCCACAGCTTATGACTCTGCCTTTTATGCTAGTTGTGTTATTAGTAGGTTGTGGGTTCGATCCCCACCGAAGACAAGCATTAGTGCTATGAACATAGATGTTTTGTTCTGTTTAGATTTGATTTGTAGTACAAATCAAATCTAAACAGTCAAATCTAGGACAAATTTTGTACTATAAGAATTATATTCCTATCATCTTATACTTTCCACGGTTTACAATAAAGATTATTCTGATTCTGTTTTTAGTCCGGTGTCTTGTGGTCCGTCCAACACAACACATACCAATAAATTTGTATTAAATTATGTAATTAATTCAAGTAATGAGTATGAGTAATTTAATCAAATAATACTTTTATACACCTTATTGGAACAAGCGGAATCACCCATGTTATGAAGCAGAATAAAAATATGCATGTATGTAATGTATTGTATTAAGTATATCAGTCATCTAGTACCCATAACACAAGCTCTGCTTAGCTTGGGGCTAGATGATGCTGTGTGGATTGTCCAGCATTATTTTTATTATTTCCAACTGGTACTTTTATTTTACAGATAAAAATCTGGTTTCAAAATCGAAGAACAAAATGGAAACGAAAATACACTAACGACGTGGAGATCTTAGCACAGCAGTACTACAGCAGTCTCGGCATTGTCGCTCCAAGACCGATGTTCGTCGGCGATAGACTTTGGGTCTTCAACTACCCAAATCGACCCCCTCAGTCGCAATGGATGAAATCAATCAATAGTATCACGAACCCGAATCATCCCCAAATGGACAGAAACCTGTTCCGGATACCTAAACCTGACGTACCACCGTTTATGATCCCGCCCACATTTCCGAACGAAAGATTTCTTCTTGACCGGAACTTGTCAAGTGTCAAGTTACCCGCGCAAAGTCGATTACCGCGGGAAGTTTTTAACAATATGGCGTCAGCCAATAGAAATTTAGATGTGTATAGAAATAATGTGTTGAACCACAGCACCCCTCAGGAAACCAATGTTGATCATCTCAGAAGATTGGAAGAGAATTTTAGTATTTAGCTTGAAACCTATTAAAACATTTTGTTATCTATCTACTTATGTGTTTTCTACACATTATTCATTACGCGTAGGCTTACAAGTTTTTACGTAAGTACCTACTAATAACCGTAACACCGACTTGAGACTGGTGTAAAGGATTTAGCTGTGTAACCTAAGTGCCACCATAGATCATGACAGCATTTTGAAAAAAACATACGAATTGTGTACGTAGGTAAGACCTACATTATATAATGCAACTCACCTTAGGTTAAATTTACAATACTTAATAAAAATCCTTCTTTGTTTTCTAAAAAAATATATATTAAAAAATATATCTAGATCCCTAGACTAAATGAACGACAGTCTAATTTACCTACTACCTTCGCACAGTCGTACTTAGTAGCTCTTCAATTCAATTCAAATTGTTTTTTATGTTTTATAGGTACTTACCAGTTCAGTTTTCTCAGTTGACTATTATGTAAGTCACCTACACTTCGACTGAGAGGGAAGCGCGGGTAAGAAAAGAACGATTGTTCTATTTTCTGGCTTGAACTTCGGGAGTTACTACTCCTGACTCTTAATTTGCCCCCGAACGCCATCTGCAAATCGGTTGGCAAATCAGTAGCTTTTCGTAAGCCTTCGAGGCTCACGGTGGTTTCTTTGAGGTTGGGAACTCACAACTTCCCCTTACTGAGAGATAGGTGAGTAGAGGAGTTTGCAGGGTTGTGGTCGCTAGGAATTAGGACTTTCAAGTGGACTCGTACCGCGGAGTTATGCCGTTCAGGTGGGCGTGGTAGCTACAATTTCTAACATGTGCATCAATAGACAAAATATCTCGTGTCAAGGCGACATATTCACTTTGGACACCTTAGCCCGGCTGTAATCTATTCTAGTCTAGACATTTTTTCTATGTAGGAATGAAAAATAACAATTACATGGGTTTAAATACATAATTTATTACTATGGTACATGTGTTTCGAATGATGCCGAGATAAAACAAAAAATTAACAATCAAAAGACCTCTTTTCAGTAACAGTTCATTTTAAACCAGTAACAACCTATTTTTTTTGTTTGCGAACCACGCTTGACCGCTACCAAAGATGGATCCCTGCTTCCTTTAGTTATAAATATATTTACCAAAACGCCTTAACCTTCAACACACAACATACAACATCAATATTTTCATTTATATATAAACGTAAAAATTACTTTCATTCATATACTTTTCACTTTATCGTAGACAGTTGCCATTCTTTGCTCTTTTTTTCTACAAAATACAACAGAATCATAAAAAATATTGTAAATGCGTTCTAATATTTTCGTTAAAATGCAAAATTACAAAGCTTCGTTTTAGGGAATAGTTTTATTGTCTATAAGTATACGGAACATTATAAAGTACATTAAGCTGGTCAGTGCTACAAATCATGGAGTTACAATCTTAGAGACCAAAAAGGCTCCTGTCGCCTAGGACAAATGGTGACAAATCTTAGGCGAAAATAGATCAATTCCACCCGTTATCTGATTACATAACTCGTGATAGACAGCGAAAAGCGTTAATAAGCAATTTATGTGTCAAACGCTGAAATTAATTGGCTCCTAATGCAATTTGAGCTTTTGGATCCAGTAGTAAAACTCTCCCATACATCTGTAGCACCTGCCGAAGCTTTTTTACAAATTCTATTTAAAAAAAGTAACACATTTTAAATTAGGAACCAGCAACTGCCGCCACAGATAACAAATTAGACGAAGAAAATGGCGGTAAACCTGGAATACCACAGAGCGCAACAATTACTAAGTCTAGCCTTAAAAAAACGTAGGCACTATTCATTTGCTATGTTTATACTTCACTTCCCTGTGTAAATTGCACTATACGGTATAACGCTGAGAAACGTTTTATTATGCTGTTAGGAGATGACTTCAAAAACAATGTTTTCGTAAAAGATAAAACGTCATTTCCCAAAAGCATAATGTCAGTCGTTTTCTTGCATTATACCTTCGACTTCTCATGCGCTATTATTCACTAATCCCATACTTAAAAACCTTATTTAAATTTTATTGCTTAAAAACTTCCATCACTATTTATCATTACCCATTGATAAGAGATGGCAATAGTTGAATCATTATTCATCGTCAATATACAGAGAAAAATTCTCCATGGACCAATCTTTGGAAGTACCTACTGAGGGCCTAATAAATAAATTGACGTTTGTGTCGTAAATATATCGACATCAAGTACACTGCGCGCCAACCAGGCAGCACTCCTCAGTTGAGTTAACAATGCCGCGCAATGGGATTCAAACGTCACACGATACGCTTACGTCACTAAGTAGTAAAAGAATACTTTAGGTAGTATTAGAGCTCTTTGTGAAAGGGCTCGTCTGGGGAAGTACTACCACCGTACCTATTCCTGCCGTCAAGCAGTAATGCTCGCATTGCTGTGTTCCGGTTTGAAAGGGAGGGTAGGTATAGGTACACCAGTACCTATGCCTCAGGTGGACTCAGGGTAGTGCATCGTAAAGCACGCACCTAACGTGACGTACAATGCTTTGTTATAGGTGATGGTTACCACTTAACACCAGGTGAGCCATATGCTTGATTCAGCAGTAGCATAAAAACGAATGTCAAATTTATAAGTGCTAGGGCCCCTGAACGGTTTTACCAACTCGTGCAAAGTCGGGATGTGACAGTAGCGTAGAATAACAGCGCATAAATAATCATAGTGCTTACACTAGTCATTAAATATCTAAAACAAAAACGTAAGCAAAGAAAGGCTGGTATTGTCAATTTTAAACGCCAATTTGGCTGATTCTATTGCTTGCAATCCGGTCACGTATGGAATACTGCTAAATGTGGGTGCAAAAAAAGTGCCAGTGCATATTTGGCCGCACCTCTGACTACCCCCTTTAGATATCTTCAAATAGTATTGAGCTGGTGCTAATAAGAGATCAGAGCATCTGGAGGTCGTGTTTCTGATTTCTGTTTTTTAAATTAAGAAGTTTTTGGACTTATAGGCTGATAACACACTTTTTGACGTAGGAATGATAATTATGTTTGTTATAGACTCACCGATTCAATAATTTCTTTGCTTAAATTTTTGTTTAAGAATTTACGACTACTAGCATAGTTCACGACAAAAATATGTCTTCAAACGGACCACGTGACTGATCACGTGACTAAACGTTCATCAGTCACGTGGCGTATCAGAGAACATCTGCCGCAAACTATATTTTACAAGTCTTTATTACCTAGCTCTTGCACTCCACAATATATTCCTCACGAACGGGAAACACTGATTTCTCATATTGCAAAACGGGAGTTTCCTATCTATCTTTAACTACTATTGCTTGATAACTATTTTATTTGCTAGCCACAAATGGAAGAACGGTTTAAACATCCAATTACTACCTGATATTAAGCCTTTTGCAAAGGAAGTAGCTTGGCTCTCTTATTACTCATTACACTCGTTTATTCATTCAATAACTCAAGCTAATACGGAGGTTTAAATATTGTCTGCCCATTGGACAGAAATATCTACGGCCACCATTTTGAAAAAAAAAAACAAAATGGCGGGCAGTGGATATGCAAACCTCCGAACCAATTTGCCATTTATTTTCGCTGACATGAAACTGACAAATTACTTAGGTACAGTCATTGCAAAGTCAAATTTGAATTTTATGTTTTTTTTTACTTTACAAAGAACCACAGACTCAAAACTACAAAGTTACTTGCTGTTTAAGCGATACTTAAACAATATAATGTTAAAGTAGGTTCGAGCTTAGGTCCTTAGGCCGCTCTTAGGCCTTGGTATTTATATTTTAGTCCGCTTAAAAAGTTTCTTTGCAACAACTTTACCTTTTGATAACTTTTTAAGGCCGGAAGAACGAGATGAAGAACGCTTTAAACGTCTCATAACTAATTTTACGTTGACAAGCACTTTATGCATAAAGGAGTAGATACACGTTGAAAACGAGGTTTACCTCAAAACTATCCAAAAATTAGATTAAGCAAATTTTTTTTTATTGTTTTAAATTTATAGTTATTGTGTTGCATATTTTTGCTGAATGAAATAAATTATTTATTTATAAACTTGTTCAAAACTAAGTTTGTGGATAGTCTTGGTCGATAACCTGTTTTAAGGCTGGCCGCATATCATAAGAAAATACCTGCGAAAATTTCTGATTATGAAGATTATGGTACGCTGATAATTTCCATACGTTTTGTTCTAGTCCCTGCTAGAACAAATTGTATGGAAAGTGCGCGCCTTCCAACAATTTTCTTACCTTCGTCCGAGTGTGGCGAAAGCCCTACGGAACGCGTCCGATTTTTTTTAACAGACCTTTTCTAATGATTTGCTCCCGGCCTAAAGGTAGAATCACATTAGTACTAGCTTACGTGTCGTGACGCGTCAGAAGCCTAGTAGAAATGATACATTTGTCGGCGTGAGTCTGTTCCGTCTGCCTCTGTCTGTCTCATACAAAATGTCTGAGACAGTAGACGCGAATCCACGCGAATGTTTAACGTGATTCTACAAAGCTTTAGCAACCAACATGTACGTCCAGCGTCCGCGTTGGTGTGCGCAAAGCTTTAGGAGTTAAAGATGTTTTTACTTACAAGATGTTCGTAGGAATTTGACATAGTCTCACTAACATAATTATCCCGTCTCACAAACTGATAATTCACTTTAGTTTAATAGCACTGATTGTTGTTATGTATAGATGTGTATTTTTACTCAAGGCTAATCTTACAAGTCCGTATTCACACTTCACTTTACGCTGCATTTCAGACCGCTTTAAGTTACCTGAAAAAAATAATGAAATTTATAAGTAGTGGTTCTGTGAGTGGTTCTGTGACCTCGCGAGTTTTTATAACGAACAATTTCCCCTTTTCCAAAATAAAAAACCGTATTTTTTCGGGATAAAAAGTAGCCTATATGTTAATCCAAGTTATATATATATCATATCTATCTTTATTCCATATTTCATCCAAAACTGGTTAGAGCGTGAAAGAGTAACAAACATCTATCCATACTTACAAACTTTCGCGTTAATAATATTAGTAGGATGTCAGAGAATAATGGTTGTAGAGGGCGCTAGGGATAGGCAGTTGATACCTGGCTAGCTGTCGTCCTGCAGTGAAGTGAAGCGGTTCCCGAGCGCCAGGGGCTGGCTGGCGGCTCGGGCAGGCTGTCCGGGCGCGTTGCCCGCGGCGCCGGGCCCGCCCGCAGTGCTCCAGCCGCCGCCGCGCTTGCCGCCGGCGCCCAGCACCGGGAAGTAGTCGTCGTTGTGGATGTCGGGGAGGTGCTTCTAGAGATTAACAAATCAATATTTGTTAACATTTTTACACAACATCTACCCTCTAAAAAAAATTTAAAACGCGAAAAAAATCTACAATTTTGTCCGTTATTTCCAGTATCAAAATCGACAATACATCATAAAATAAACATAAGCAACTAATTATTTTATTTAAAATTACGAGACACCAAACACAGCAATCTAAAGAAAATAGCGATCATCTGACCGTTGCGTTTACACGACCGCCAACACCGCGCGGTCGTTGTCCGCTGTACGAAATACATCGCTGGTTGATAAATAGAAATCTCAGCAAAATAATCGTATTACTCTAAATGTATTTGTCTGTCAGCCAAGTGGTATTGTATAAGACCTTATTGTAGGTACCTTTACACGTTCCTAGAGTATTCAGATGTGGTCTTATGTGCCCGGTATGTGCAATCAGATCTTAACATCCGGAATTACAAAAAAGCTTACAAAAAATACTTCATCAATAAGCTATGATTAAATTAAACATCCTATTATACCTAAGTTATACCTGATTGGCAAAGTAGGTTTTCTGTATTGTTATTGTATTGAGTCCGAGTGCATTCAGCTGCGCATTCTGTAGGTTATTTGTAGTGAACGTAGATTATGTAAGTGTTTGTATAAGAGTGCATATCAATTGTCATATTATTTATACGAGTGTGAGTACCACACAAACCATATGAGGTTTATAGGGTACAATAGTTAAATAAAACTGTACTTAAATATAATGTTGAATAAATAAATTTAAAAAAAAAGTATAACTTACAGGTTGTGCGCGTCGTGCGACCGGCTCGGGCTGCGCGCGCGCCCTCACGGGCGGCACGTACACTGAGGGCTTCACCTCACGCGGCTTCACCTCCTCAACTGGAGGAGGCGGCGGCGGCGCCTGCTCTGACTCCACCTGGAATAAATAAATAAACATTTGTGGACATTTTTACACAAAATCATCTAGCCCTAACTAAGCATAGCTTAAACCATGCGAACCAGATGCCTGTTTTTTGTTGTTAATATATCATCATCAGCCTGTAGAAGTCCACTGCTGGACATAGGCCTCCCCCACACGTTTCCAGGAAGAACGATTCTGAGCCCTTTCCATCCATCGACTTCCCGCGGTCCTAACAATGTCGTCAGTCCATCGGGTAGGAGGACGTCCTACGCTTCGTCTTCCGGTTCGTGGTCGCCATTCGAGAACCTTACTAATATATACCTTACTTACTACCTTTACCTTACTAATATACTATTTTTGTTAATATATACTTAGAATATAATATAATTATTATAACGACGACCGATGTGGCTCGGCGGGCGAATGTCCGCCTTCGACGCAGGAGGTTGCGGGTTCGATTCCCGCCTTGGGATAAATGTTTGTACGATCTGCAAATATTTGTTCCGGGTGTTCTAGGTATTCTCTATGTATAATAAAAATATCTTTGTATGTAATGTATTGTATTAAGTATATCAGTCATCCAGTACCCATAACACAAGCTCTGCTTAGCTTGGAGCTAGGATGATGCTGTATGGATTGTCCAGCAATATTATTATTTCAATGTACGATTTTTATTCTTATTCTTATGTAACATGTAGTCTTTGGTTGTATCTCTGACTACCCCCATTAGACATTCTCGAAGAATCTCGAGTAGGTACTTGCTAAGAGACCCGAGGGCATATCCACCATGCCTGGAGATTGAAATCATCACTATTACATTGTTTTTTTATAAAAAAAAAACGTAGCCTATTGACTAAGTACTGACTACTAAGAGCTTACAGGTTTGTTCCAAGGTCCCTTCCCTTTGCTGTTATCAGGTGCAGAGTCTTCGGATGCAGAATCTCTACCCTGCTCCTCAGCATTCTTACCACCCTGCAAGACTTGGATCTTTAGGCCGGTGTAGTCTTTCACAGTTTCCTCGTACTCCTTCCATTCTTCTTCTTCCTGGAACAGAGTATGTAGAGACATTAGATAGGAAATATAAAATGGGCATTGAAGAGTTGGTTGTTAATGTGTGCAGTTTGTGTCAAACACAACAACACATGAATGGCAAGGTGTGCACACTGAGGTACACTAACCTAGGTACCTACCTACTCTGCAGTAAAGTTTGAGTTGCTTAGGGTAAAAAAATTAACTAGGTATATATACATAGGTGTAGTCAAATAACATTGAGAGAGCAAAGAGTGTAAATACAGCGATTGCTGGTTATGAACGCACAATGCTGTTTTTCAATTTATCTCGGTTAGTTCTTTACCGAGGAGTTTGAAGCATGGGCGGGACACATTTACAATGTGATTCGGTGATAATTAGGGTAATAAATAGGTGATCAAACTTAATAAAGAGATAGTACATACGAAAACACTAGGTCAAATGTGTCCGTCTCTTTTTTTTATACAACTTGCTGATGAAACAAGCATATGGCCCACCTGATGTTAGGTGGTTACCATCGCTTATAACAAAGCACTGCCTTGTACGTCACGTTCGTTAAGAACGTAACCTATAATACACTGCTCAGCGTCCATCAACCTGAGGCATACCGGTGTTAAGCCTCATGTGCCTGTAATTACACCGGCACCCACACCCTTCAAACCGGTACACAGCAAGCTGTTTGGCGGTAGAAATAGGCATGGGGGTAGTACATTGCCTACAACTAACCTAGTTCAAATGGGTCCCCCTGTCACAGCTGCATGCAGCATGGAAGGTGTGCAATGCTGCGCTGGGTATTCGTTTTGGTTCGTAGAGATTTACTAAGGACTTCCCAAAATTCAACTTCTAAACGGGAAGCCTAAAGACCAGGTGTTAGAAGTTTGTATGAAAATAACGTAACGCGAAGTCGTGAGTATTCTCACTAGCATCACCATGTAGGTATATACATACATAGTACCAACTTGTGGTTTTCCAAGTTTGTTATTATTAATTTTATGACGTCAGTAACATACTCCGCATTCAATCTTACGCCTTATTCTTGCCCTTTTTCCTCTTTCGTATTAAGACTAAGAGGGTCGAGGCAGTAGGTACGTCGATTGTCCCGTGGTACCTAAGTCGTACTGTCATTCAGGGTTTAATGAGACCTACAGTGGTTCATTATATGTGAATTCTGGTCAAATTCGATACTATTTTAAGCCTGTGAGGCCTCAACAAAAGGTTTCTGGGTCTCCGGTCTTCCAGTCTTGAAGTAGTTATCTGCTGTTTTTTTTTTATGTGACTTATTAATGGAACAAGCAGATGGCCCACCTGATGTTAAGTGGTTACCATAACAACAGAGTATTGCCTCGCTGGTCACGCTCATTATAAACGTGCCCTTACGATGCACTACTCTGCGTCCATCAACCTGAGGCATGTGCCTGTAATTACACTGGCACCCACACCCTTTAAACTAGAACACAGCAAGCTGTTTGGCGGCAGAAATAGGCATGGTGGTACTACTTCCCCAGACGAGCCCTCCACCAAGAGCTCTACTACTACTCGGTTGAGACGAGTCAGTCGAGTGTCTCTGTAGACTGAACACTGGACTGGATTGTACAGTCTGATGCATCTATGGAAGCAGCCATATTCCCAGTGAAATTGTTAGAGAGTGGATTTGTGGTGAATTGGTGCGTTCATCGGACACACGACTGATATTTTGAATCATTTAACTTAAAGTTTCTGCAAGCAAGCACATGATACTAGATCATTCATAATACCTACAATGTTTCTTTGTGTTATTGATTATACATTGGTACATAACAAGGAGCCATAGTATTTACTAAATAGGTAGGCATATGAGTCAGTATGTGAAACTTTTATCAGTGTTTTTGTTTTACTAATAGCCAAGGAGTTGTGTTTACATTACAATTGTATGAGTGACAGCGTCTGAATTATTTTAATCGTCTTAATTAGTGTTCATCAAGTTGATTCTACATGAGGATGCTTCATAGAGAAGAAAAACACACAAGACTTTAAAGTTTAATATTAGTGGTCTTTGTACGGATTATAATTGTGTTTTTACATAATTACGCTTGCCGGTTTCAATTAGAATATTAACTTTATTGGAAGTGCTGTAGAAATTGCCCATGTTTTTAAATAATAAAGTACTGAAGTGGCAGAATTGTAATATGTATATTTTTGTCTCTTTCATACTATTAGATATTATTTTATTTTTTTACCTCTAGGATTTTTATGGAAGACTCAACCTCAAAAATTGGTGATCTCCCCATAAAATAGTACCCCTTGTGAATGCTTTAAGAGAATGGAAATGGGCAGTAGTAACTCCAAACTACTTAATACTTATAGTGTGGTCACAAACTCCTGCCCAGCATGATGACTAGGTACAGTAAACCTCCCAAATACAAAGAATGCTAATAATACCCAGCAGCAGACTAACTAGTGCTGATGGTAATGATTGTTCTAGCTTTGTTTGATGTGCTGAAAAATGCTGAATTAACTAACCTAACAGTCACAAGGATCCTTTATAACAAACCTCATGGGAATTCCCCAATTCTTATCAGCAAGCCATGTGCATAGGAATATAATCATTGATGTCTGCATTACACATAAGTGATTACAATAACATACATTTAAATAAATAATAAGCTGAAGCTAGATGATGCTGTGTGGGTCGTCCGGCATTATTTATTTATTTATTTATTACTTTCGACATAGGCCTCCTCTAATCTCCTCCATTCACCTCTATCTATAGCCAGAGAGTGGTTATAGATAGAGGTGAATACATTTAAATAGGTAAAATTAAAATACAAAATAATATGACAGTCTTACAGCTTAGTATTGTTTGCACACGGCACTGGGGGTTAACCCATCAATTTCAATTTATGTTCAAAATAGATATTTGTTACAAGCTAAAATTAAAAAAAAAATTCAAGTCATCCAGTTCCCATAGTACAAGCATTGCTAAGTTTGGAACTAGATATGGTATTGTGTGATAACCAATATGTATCTATTTATCTCTTCCTTTAAAAAATAACTTTGTAAACAACTTTTGTCTGAAGTCAATGCAAAAAAGGAAATGCTAATTCTGTAAAAGTGGGGCAAGTTGTACATAACTGTATATTTTGAATGGTGGTTTTCTTGTGTTTTGAGGCAATCTTAGTCATCATCTAACGCAGTCATTAAGTACCTGCCTAACCTACAGAACTTTTTGAACCTTGACTTGTCTTAACTTGCTCCTCTTTGTCACACCACAGTGACAAAATGCGACGAAAGATATTGTGACTGAACCTAACTAGTGTAGGATATAAAATCTCTCAATAAACAGAATGCTCCCCTAATTTTATATATGGAAACTAGGTCACAATGAATACAAGACATGGAAACAGCTTTTGACGTGGTCAGTGCAAATACAAAGGAAATAAACGGTGGGAAAATCGGCATAGGATGATTTGACAAGTTGAATGTCCGAGACAGCTGAGCGATTTCGGCATGTTGGAGGCGTAAACTCACCCCCTTGCGACTCGGCTCCTCTCCTTCCTGCACCGGCCGTTCCTTTTTCGGCCTCACTTCTGGTTTCTGCTTAGGTTCATCTAATTTCTTCGCCATTTCATCGGCAGTGGCAAACTTCTTGACCGCCTTTGACTTTTTGCGGTCTTTCTTCGCGAAAAAATCGTCTAAATCGGCCATTTTCAATTTTTTTAATAAAACTACAGTATGTTTTGCACCGGTTGGGATAATTACAGTAATATTAGAACGTAATAAAACGGGGGAAATAGGCCCCCAAAAAGTGAAACGACTTCTAGCAAGCGTGGCCGACTGTTTCTTTTTTTTTAAATGGCAGATTTTGGTATTGCCTCCTCAGAAAACGTGTCAACGAAAAAGCTACCATTACTGTGCACAAATAAACTAAAACATGGCAATGTTTTTGTTAACCAACTTTTAAAAATGAGAGGCAAAATGAAAACTTAAAGTACCTACCAAGTTTGGTGAAAGGTTGTTCTTCCTCCTATAGGAGGAAGTTTAGCATTGCTACCTATATTATACTCCTACTGAAGTAAAACCCAGCATTTTCTGTGAGGCTAGCCACAGTAAGTTAGTAAGCAAGTCTTACGAAAGCGCTACCATTTCAAACTGACGGATCTTAGAGCCACGCTCGAGATTGAAACACCTTTGCAACACGCCGCGCGTCACCGAGCCGCTTATCTTTCAGTCCCACTCAAGTATCGACGTTAACCAATACTATCCTTATCTAATCTACCTGCCTCCTGACCACCTTTAGTCAGTCCAAAAGAAGGAATAAAAATGCTGGGTCCTGTGGCTAGAATTTCAAACCAAATTGCCAGAAATGTGATGAAAACTCCCGTTAGGAACGGGTCCCATGGAGGGATTCCTGGAGAGGTGAGTGATTTATCATTATTATGTAACGTTTTTGATTTATCAATGTACCTAACTCACTGAAAAAATGGCAAATAAGTAGGTACTTATTTAGTAGGTACTTATTTAGTAGGTACATTACTTGAGATTAATTTTGGGATCCATGTGGTTATCTACTATTTACTACAGGATCTCACTGTGATGTAATAAATGTAAGCTAGTGAAATAAATTTATTGATTAAAGATCAAATAATTTGCTAGGAACCTCCTAACCCTTTGGTAGGATCTACCTAGGTACCTAAGTAGGTTGGTTTTATAGGTCACCTCTTCTAAATTCATAACTCTGGTTTGCATTATTCTAGCTCCCGAAACCCAGTCTGAACTAGTTGATTCATTACAATATACTTACCATGTATTATGTCAATAAAATGCTTTTGCATTTGTACTTTTGTATTCTGCATTTAGGGGACCAATACAATCATCAAAAGTAGCTCGTGTAACTTAAGGAAAAACCGGAATAAAACGATTCAAATAGGGAAAAAATAAGCCTACCCCACCTACTCATGCTAGCAAACTTGCTCCAAATATTTTATTTTATGGCGTAGGTGCAACTAAGTGGATAGAACTTTTACATCATGGATGGAATGTCCATTAAAACCATTCTCTACACGCACGATGTTTACAAAACATGCAAACACAATGGTAATAAACACCTCGTGTACAAATACAAGCCAGTGTAAATGTGTGTAGGACGACTCAAGGAGACTAGGCCGACCTTCACACAAGGGTGAAACAATAAAATTAGGCGTGGACAGGGTGATGACTTCATAAATAGGTTGGGGTTGACGTGACCGCGCCGCCGCCCGACGACTATTTCAAGTAAAAAAACATGCACGTAGGCAAGTATTTTTTTGTATATTCTAAGTCGTAATTTCACTTTTGATGTATTACTAGTCTAGCTAATCCGTAATAGTCCGTAATAGCTAATCCGTATTGTTAAAGGACCCTGAGTTAGAAGGGTTTATGTGGGAAAAGTTTGACGATAGTTTATTTGGATTCAACCGTTGGTTTATAAATCCGTCTGAGATTAACCACTTCATTGCTGTTGCTGAAGCACCAGTTTAGTAGAGGCGGGCGCGTGGTCAGTATGTGCCTAGGTATAGTTTCCTATTAACTTATTAGGTACTTACTGAGAGTTTTTTGGCAAAGGTTTGTTCATCTGAAGGTACCTAGGTAACCACACCGCTGCACATAATAACCATATAACCTCATGACATTTGGGTTGATGCTGATTAATTAATGACAAACAGACAGAACTATATATATGCATGGTGTTCTTGTAAAACATTGGTACTTAAATACCACGAATTTCTTCCTAAGATCGTTTATGTGATCCTAGTTTATACCTACCGTGGTATGGATACTATGACATTAAAAAATGAATAAATAAGATGGAAGAATTATTTTATGCTAGCGGCAGCTCGCAGCTTCACCCGCGTAGCAGTTTTTTCCTGTTCCCGTTATTTTTTCGGGATAAAAAGTAGCCTATATCTTAATCCGATCACAATCAATATTTATTCCAAATCGGTTCACTGGTTAGAGCGTGAAAGAGTAACAAACATCCATCCATCCACCCATCCATCCATACTTACAAACTTTCACGTTTATAATATTAGTACTTAATAGGAAGATTCGTGTTTCATAACTTAACTATAACTAGGTAGGTACCTATGAGGAAATCCCAAAAGATAAGCTCGTTGAACATATTCCGAATGTTATTAGATAGGTATAGGTAGGCAATTTAAAACCGCTAGTGAATTTGACAATTGCTTCCTTCTTGGTTTTTTGTCTATGCTACTGCTGGTGGAACAAGCTTAAACCCACCTGATGTTAAGTGGTAACCATCACCTTGTAAGTCGCGCATGCTAGGTACGTGCCCTAAAATGCACTGGCACAATGAGGCGTACTGGTATTAAGCCTCATGTGCCTGTAATTTCACCAGCACCCACACCCTTCAAACCGGAACACAACAATGCGAGCATTACTGCTTGGCGGCAGAAATAGGTGCGGTGGTAGTACTGGTAGTACTTCCCCGGATGAGCCCTTTTTCGAGCGGTTTATCTGCCGACAGCTGATATACGTTTTGATTCTTTTTGATTGAACTTTCACCGTTTTCCAGAATCTGCCGTTTGACATCTATAATCGTACGCGTCTGACTTTCCACTTTTTCTGGTTCTTTGGAACTGGCTTTGGCGCGCCATTCGTCGTCCTCTGGCACCAGATGAGGAAGAACAGCAACTCTTAAACAGGTATGTATTTAATTATAAAGCCTAGACACACTTAACTAAGAAATTATGTATCATGACATAAGTACAAATAATTTCAAATTCGTTTATTTGAGGTAGGTAGCCAAACATATGCAATATGCAATATGCATAATAATCTAATATGCAAGTAAGTAGCATATTAGATTTAGGTAGGCAGGTACTGAATTTTTTCTGCCAGTTTTTGAGGGAGACGTATTTAGCAAGTAATAAATCTACCATTTATTATACCTACTAAGCTTATGATCTAAGCTACTAAGATAGATTTATCGTTGAGTGAAAATATTACCCAGTAAATAAAGAAGGTAACGTGTATTTTTCTAATTTCTCAACTGTGTCCTATATTTTCGAGCACATGCATGGTAATATTGCATACTGCAACTTCTATGTTTCTACTCGACACATTAAATAAAGTTTATGAGCTATTGTCCGCGTAACCTGACCGAGTAATAAGCCAATCTTGCTAAGGAATTTATTGGACGAGACTAAAGTTATTACCCATTGTTTTACTCTGACAAAAATGTTCAAAGCTAGGTACTTTTCAGTAGGTATCTTAATTCTACCATGAGCTTTTGATTTTCCAGGTATATACAAAGTGGGAGCTGAAAATGCAACCAAAACAATTATTATTTTTAGTCATACAGTTTAATTTTTGTAGTCAATAAATCTCACCTAGATCAAAATATGTTTTTTATTGCCTCAGTTCATCAAAACTTATAGGGTGCGTTCAAAAACATTTCTTGAAAACCTACCATAAAACAATGATTTCGTGAACGCAATAGTAGCTTTTGTAAGAAGAAGTCTATAAAAAAAAGAGGCCAGCCAAGAAATCGAATTTGCTGTTTTTCGCGAATTTTCTGAAGAATCTCAGAAAAATCTCAAGATGCTCGGTCCTTTATCTCGTATCTCCAACAACTTTGGTAAAAATGTGATGACTAGCCTGGTCAGACGGAGCCACTCCAATGGAGGAATCCCTGGCGAGGTGAGTTCCAAATTCAAAATTATTATTACATAATCGCTGCTTAATTCGTATGTTTTTGCTAATTATCATCGAATCGTAGTCAATATTTTGATTACAGTACTGTGTAAATTATATTTTATTTTCCTACCATAGTATTGTTTCGGTTAGCAAAAAATCTAACCCACAAAGGTTATCTATGAGGAACTTACTCATCAAAACATTATTATGACTCGAGCCTTGTATTAACAATTACTTATGCATAGGTATACCTGTGTGTATAGGTATGTACACACCTAGTACATCACACAAACAAACAATTTGTCCCTTTATCCTCTGAGTTCCTTCATAAATACAACTGTAAAAACTACTTGTTAAAGCTTAGACCTCCTTTAAAGCTTAGACCTCCTTCGTCCCTTATACCTAACAATGGTGAATGGAAAAGAGCTCGATCATTATTTCTGGAAACATAATGTAGGGTGCCTGTACTAGCAGTGGACTTCTACAGCCTTTTAATGATGATGGTGATAATGAGTTAAAGAAAAATATCAAATAAAAATTACTGTACTGATTGCAGAACCTGCCTTTTGACATTACCAACCGTTACAAGCTAACTGCCTACTTCATCCTGTTCTTCGGCTCCGGTCTGGCTGCACCTTACCTTATCACTCGTCACCAGCTGTTGAAGAAGTGAGTAATTTTCTGCTCTCCTAACTTTAATAAAACCCTAGGGATGGCGCTAGAGAGAGTTATGTCTCAATATTTTAATTATTGAATTAGTCCCATGACAAGATGGTATAAAATAAACAAATTTATTTATTACTTATTTATTTACTTTAATTAAAACGGTGTTACACCAATTACAATAATTAAAGATAGATCAAAAATATGTATATACAATGTCAAATTAAAATAGAGATAAGACACAAACTTTAAACAAATACTTTATTGAGGACAATATTGGAGCAAGTAACATGCACTTGGGTACTGAAAAGTATTGTTCAACCTAGTTCTTTAAATCAGCCATTCATGACTAAAAATTTGGTCCTATTCTCATTATATTTACTAAAATCTCTGGCATTACTGAGACCCTGGGTATTAAAAAGTATTGTGCAACTAGATCTTGGACTCAGCCATTCATGGTTTGGTCCTAAATTTACTAAAATCATGGCCATTACTGAGACTCTCACCATGCCATTAATTGGTGGTTGAAGGCTGTGTTGTGATTAACTGAATAATAATCTTAGACTTGCCTGACTCAGCCATTCTTGGTTTGGTCCTAAATTTACTAAAATCATGGCCATTACTGAGACTCTCACCATGCCATTAATTGGTGGTTGAAGGTTGTGTTGTGATTAACTGAATAATAATCTTAGACTTGCCTTCTAAATTTGAACATTCTTGCCTATGCTTGGAAAAATTATCTTTATTTATTTACCACACTACTGTTTTGAAACAACTTTGTGGTACTTTTTTTAATAGACTTGAGTGACACAAATAGTAGCAAATAGGGTGTGAGCTTCTGTAGATAAAAATTTTGCATGTTGACAGCATCAATAAAGGAGATTCTCCTAACTTTAAAACTCCAATTAGTCTTTTGTTATTAATTTTTTCAAAATCTTTATCATATATTGATTGGATGGGCAAGACCGAGAACTTAATTGGACCTTACTTGCTATTATTAAAAAAGTTTACATACTGTAATTGTTTGAATATATAATTTAATCTTTTTTCTCCAGGTAAGGTGATATGCTGATCCGCTGTGAAATCAATTTAGGTGTAAGCTAGCAAGTGTATTAATTTATGGCCGGAATAAAGATGTTCTAGACCCAATTTAGAAGTAGTTTTAGTTGAGGTAAGACAGTTTATACCTGAACCTTAAGAGTCTTGAGCTTTTTATTGACCATTAGTACTTCCTTGGACCAGTTGTAGAGCTCTTTGTGAAAAACTTACCTGGAGAAACACTACCAACATACTTATTCCTGCCGCCAAGTAATGTTTACTGCGTTCCTCTTTGAAGGGTGTGGGTAGCGTTGAAATTACAGGGGTACGGGGTTAAAGATCAGCATCCCTCAGGTTGATAGACATAGGTTCCCAGTACATCGAAGGGCTCATTCTTAACGTGCGTTACCTGAGAGGCAAGGCTGTGTGATGGTTACCACTTAACATCAGGTGGACCATTTGGTCTCAGCAAGTAGGTACAAAACGTGCTTTGTTGTTATCTTTAAGGGCTTCACGTCACGCGTTGAGCGGCCAAGCTTGTGCAGAAACTTTTAAGTACTTGTAAAATATTATGAGAACGGGTAACATTGCAGTATCGTCATGTTGATCACGTGATTTCGTTACCATGGAAAACGCAGCCGTGAATTTGTGTTCAATTTTGTTAGTCCATATTCTTAGATTTTGCATCCAATGGGGACCCGTAACAGTTTTATCTGTGAATGCAGTTTTATAGGCCTTGAGAAACTAAAAGATAAAGTGCAAAAATTTTTTTTCTACGGCCAAAACTGACTATGATATGGGCAAAATACCGAACGAGGCTCACTGACCGCGCGAACAGCCTAGCGTTGAGATATTGTGACGTCATATCACAATGACCCAGCGCTAGACGCCGAACCCGCGCGGTTTTATTAAAAAAAAATTAATTAAAACCAGAACACGACCCGCGCAGATCGAGTGAACTTTAATAAATGAATGGTGGAGAGCGCGAGCGCGGGCGAAAGAGAATCGAGACGTCACGATTCCCTGACATGAGCTATCCGGCCGCCCCGCGGTTGGCTGGTACAAAATGTGTAATATCTCCGCAACCAATGGAACGATTTCAATGATTTAAAAACTATCGTACCTAAACAAGTAAAAGGAACACCATTACATAGATAATATATGCATTTTCCGACTTGGTACGGGAGCTCATTCCATGGTTGTGCTTTTTAGGCTAAATTATGTACACTCAGAAAATACACAACCATGGAATTTGATGCCAAAACGTATGCTTCGCTTTCAATTACTTTCTAGGGTAAATCGGACTTTAATAAGTAGAACAGAAAGCGCGAGGCTAACGAAAATGCTCATGCATGAGGCAGTACCTAACCGATTTTTTCTAGTGCTTTTCACTTTAGAGAAAGAAGGCATATGCTCAAGATGCAAGCATAGGCTTTCGTTCAACCAATAAGCGATGGTTGGTGGATGATGAAGGAAAACATCGTGAGGAAACCAGTTATTATTCTATCAGCAGTGATTGGCTTGCAACCTGTCAAGTATGGAATACTAACTACTGCAAAAATGTGGGTATGTACCAAATATACTATCAGGGACACATCTCTGACTATTAACCGTACTTAGGGAATAAAGTCGTGATGCTATTTCTATAATATTTCCTTCTTATATTTTAGATTCCACGGACAGCGCAGGCGGATTGCTGCCGTGGCTATAATTTCTTGGGTTATGTACTTCATGGTCGTACACTAACCGGTCTCATGTCAACTAGATAGCTGTCATCCGTTGACACTTGATAAATTGATTTTTGTTTTGGTTGGCTTCGCAGCGCAGCTTATCTTGCTTCGGATTTGTCTGTATTTATTACTGAAAACCGATATCTAACTAAAAAGCTGTAATAAACACCTGACCACTTATTTATACCACATCAGGATATGTGTTGTGATTACCATAAGTTGTGTTTTTTCGACTACCGCTGATCTTTAAGTGGGACGCAGAATGACCGATACTTCTTGCTATATTCTCGATAATGGAGCTTACTCCGCCAAAGTGGGGTTCTCCTCCATGGAGCCGAAAGTAGTACCTAACTGCATCATGAAAGCCAAGTCCGAAAGAAGGCGTCCTTTTATCTCATCTCAGATCGATGAGTGCAGGGACGCAGCCGGCCTATTCTATATTCTGCCGTTTCAGAAAGGCTTCCTCATCAATTGGGATACTCAGAAAACAGTCTGGGACTTTATGTTTAGCAAGGAATGCTGCCCAGTCAACTTCAACGACACACCTCTCATCATAACTGAACCTTTATTCAACTTTTCTTCAATACAGGAAGCTATGACTGAAATTTTCTTTGAAGAGTATGAATGTCAGTCTTTACTGCGCATTAACGCGACAGATCTAGCGGATTACCACTACAGAAAGACGCACAGTAATAATTGCACACTTGTTGTTGACTCCGGTTATAGTTACACATACATTGTTCCATACATAAATGGAAAAAAATACAAGGAAGGGATTAGAAGGATAGATGTTGGCGGAAAAGTGCTGTCTAATCATTTGAAGGAGTTGGTGTCTTACAGACAACTTAATGTTATGGATGAAACATATGTTATTAACCAGGTTAAAGAAGATTCCTGCTTTGTTTCAATGGATTTTTATTCTGACGTGGAAATTGCTAAGAAAAATGGTAATTCGTTTGTTCTGCCTTGAATTAAACTCACTTAAATCTTAGTTCTTTGAAAGCTAGTATTCTAGCCGCAGGTATGAGCTTGCAACCTGCCAAATAATATTTAGATTTTTTGAATGTCAGCGCATGGTGAGTTCACTTGTGGTTACAAAATTCACTTAGATACTGTGGTAGAATCACGTAAGCCCCCTTAAAGCACTACAATAGGAGGTTGGCAAACCAAGGCTTTTTTAAAAATTTTAATAAGTATCTTATAATTTAGCTCCAAACGGTCTATTACATTTTCAATTAGTCTTAGGGGCCATCACCACAAGCGACAGAATTGCGGCGATATCGTCGTGCCACGTATTTCTATAACAATAATTGCCGCAATAACATCGCCGTATAGAGACACGTTTTAAAAGTTTTTTTATGTGACTTGCTGATGGAACAAGCAGATGGCCCCCCTGATGTTAAGTGGTTACCATTACCTATAACAAAGCATTGCCTTGCAGGTCACGCTCGTTAATGCGCCCTACGATACACTACTCTGCGTCCATCAACCAGAGGCATACAGGTGTTAAGCCTCGTGTTAAGCTATAACTACAGTGTATAGAAATAGTGGCACAATGATAATATTGCCGTGAGAATAATAATATCTCGTTCGTGGAGATGGCCCCTTATATACCATGTCTGAGTTTTAGTTGTGAACCTATGTATCCCTTTCTTTCTAAATCTTATGTCTGCTGTTTGATAAGTGTGTAACTATTTTAAATGTCTTATTGTTCAATTCAATTCTTGTTGAATGGCATTTGCACAGTGTTGCCGGTAATTTCGCCATTGTCATGTTTGTTTAGCACGAAGGAGAATGACCGGTTAGCTACATTAATATTTATTTTCTAGTTCCGGAGAACACAATCATCAAGGATTACATCCTTCCAGACTACACAAACATACGGCGAGGATATCTCGAAGATGCTCTTAGATCAGGAGAAGAAAGAGATAAACAATTTCTAAGAATGAACATAGAACGGTTCTCTATACCCGAGGTCCTGTTCCATCCATCAGATGTAGGAATCCCACAGATGGGCATCCCAGAAGCAATAATACACTCGATCAATTCCTGCCCCGAGGAACATATTGAAGATCTATTAGAAAATATTGTTTTGTATGGTGGTAATGTCTGGTTTCCTGGTTTTAGGGATAGAGTATACAAAGATGTTCGTTCTTTAGCCTTGGACCATTTTGATGTCAATGTTACCATGGCCGGTAACCCAGAAACCTATGCATGGGAGGGTGGAAAGTTGCTGTTCCGGGATCCTGACTTCTATTCTTTCTGTATGACACGGGAAGAGTATGAGGAAGAGGGGAAGTCGCTAGCTTTTGAACGGTTCGACATATAGCGACGGAAACGGGCAAGGAAGTCTCAGTGATTACTTGTTCGTTAAATGTGTTTACTGCACTTATACCCCTGGACATCCCTTGTGGGGTAGGCAGTGTATTTGCTTGGTTTTAGTTATATTATGTGAAATATTCTCAGATTGTTTTTGTAAGTTTATCTGAGCGAGTTAAGGACTGAATATAAAGTAAATGTGATTTTCTATTCTATGACAATTTCATTTATGTCTACCTTTTCTAACTACGTCGTAGCAAAGAATATAGTACTTTCTGAGCTCGTAAACTGAAATTTTCAGGGTACCTACACTATTCTTGATGTGTGAGGTGTGCTTAGAAAGGAATTCCCGAAACACAAACCCTAAACGGGTGCACAGGTGACTTAAGCGTGTATAAAAACTTCACACAGATCCACTATCAACATAAAACCTTCATGCAATCTTTTAAAAAAGTCTTCGACTGCCTAAATATTGACGTATCGTTCCATTTTCTAATGAAGACCGTCAATGAACAATAACATCGACGTTGTAAAATCAAAATTACCAAAATGCTTCTAGTTAAGTTCCTAAAGCCTCTTTCCCGTGGTTTCTCTACCACAACATCGCTCCGCCAACCACAAAGCCTCGTGAAGCTGAAGAAACTGCAAGCTGACTTCCAGTGTGAAGACGGCCGTCCCATTCACCTAAAAATGGGGTTTTGTGACAGAGTTCTGTACTCCTCGACTATTGTGGGGTGCGTGGTTGGAACATTCATGGTATTTGTCTTGATTTACGACCATGCGAAGCCGGCAACTTGGAAGACTAAAACTTGTTAGTACCTAATAGTGGGCGGGTTGTAGGCATTTTATGATTGAAATATAAATTATTCTGTGTTTTCTTAGTTTTCTTTACCTTTCTCAATTCACTTAGGAAATGACTGTTACGTCTGACAGTCTACCTTTGGCACGCCTTCCACCTGAGGCCAGTTATTTGAGTAAAGGGTTCAGGTTTTTAAATAATAAATTACCTACCTTTAGATTAGATTAGAAAATTATTTATTGCACAAAAAGAAAGTACCTACATAGGCGAACTTAATGCTAAATAGGTAGCGTTTTCTTCCAGTTAACCTTTGTGTAATGTGGAGTGGCTGGTAGCGTTTGGCACGCGTTGGACTGAGTCTAGTAACTATAGGGTCCAAATCGGTTTCTCGTGATATTATCTAGGTTTCTATAGCTCCGATGGTGTAGTGAGAGCGTCCCCGCCTTTATAGATGTTGTCTCATGCGCCTGTAATGTCACCGGCAGCCACACCCATGAAACCGGAGCACGCTATACTGCTCGGCGGTAGTAGGTACCTACTTCCCCGGACGAGCCCTTCAAAAAGCTCTACTACTAAATCTATTTCAGTATTCCGCGCATTTTACCTACCTTGGTAACAGATGTCTTCCCTTATGTAATTTTGATTATTTGAGGTTGTCTAATGGGGGTAGTCAGAGGTACGCTAACATTATCTCTATTGTGTTTTTACTTCTTTGTGTACAATAAAGAGTTAATCTATCTATCTATCATTTTGTTAAGTATGATATGGAAGAGCGAAGCTTCCTAATACAAGTATACTTTTTACTTAAAAGGAGGTTTCAAACACTGTATAAGATAAACAAACTTCAGTGAAAGTAAATAAACATTTTGTATTTTTGTATTTTTGTACAGACGTATATTGCAGATCTTGATATTCCATACGTTGCAAACCCATCGCCGCTCCTAACTAACCGGATTCCACACGATGTTTTCCTTCACCGTTTGAGAGAACTGGCAATGCGCACATAATTTTTTTTATAGAAAAAATCCATTGGTACCTACATGACTTATTTCGAACCTACGACCTTAGGATGAGAAGGCGAGGTCACTCCCACCACTACTCACTAGTCCTCTCTATCCTCTTGAATTTAAATACCTACATAACGATTAAAACCAGGACTTCCATCACGACCAACTAAAACACTGTCTCTTGTCACTGTCTGTCCTTACTTATTGATAAGAGACGGCAATAGTTTAAACATTACCTTATAACAGACTAGCGGCCGCTCGCAGCTTCGCCCGCGTGGCAGTTTTTTCCCGTTCCCGTTATTTTTTCTGGATAAAGTGTTATATAAGTGTCTATATGTTAATCCAGGTTACAATCTATATTTATTCCAAATTTCAACCAAATCGGTCCACTGGTTAGAGCGTGAAAGAGTAACAAACAAACATCCATCCATCTATCGATCCATACTTACTTTAGTAGGATTTTTATAAGGCTTTAGATGTTTTAGAGGCGACTTGAAATGAAAGACAGATTATAAGTAATTAGCTTATTATTTTTAATTTATTAGTGCAATAAGGCATCCTTCACAACAGTACACTCAGTACAGCGTCCAGCAAACAAAACTTATCATATTTTCTAAAATAAAATTATTTGTAGAGATAATTATGTACAGTCAGCTGCACTAGAATGTATACAATTTGTAACTTTCACAACGGTATTACAGCAAAACCATGAATTCTTACACCTCAAAAACTAAAAAGCCATGAAATTAGTTGATGGCCTCACTTATTTTTTGAATAATTGTGGTGTTATTATTTTTTAGCACCCCTGTGAAACCATTTCGAAAGTTAGAAATTGTATACATTCTAGTGCAGCTGACTGTACCTCAACAAAATAGTTATAATTTGGTTGTTTGTTGTGATAAGAGAATGTATAAATACTGAATAATACGAGCAGCGACACAAACATAATAAAGTGAGTTATTTTATGAAAATACTGACCAATATCCACCAGGCGATGTTTGTTTGAATATTTTATGCAGATTTACATTTTATTATTATAGTTTTAGACTATGAATTGGCTTATTACCTACGCAGTTTTGCGTGTTTTTAGGGTTCCCTGCTCAAAGGGTAAAACAGGACCCCCAAGACTCCGCTGTCTGTCTGTCCATCTGTCACCAGGCTGTATCTCATGAATGAACCATTATGGTTAGAGTTGAAATTTTCACAGATGATGTATGTCTGTTGCCGCTATAACAACAAATACTAAAAAACAGAATAAAACAAATATTTAAGGGGGCTCTCATACAACAAACGTGATTTTTTGCCGTTTTTCATTCTTACGTATCTCACAAGCTCTGCTTAGCTTGGGGGTAGATGATGCTGTGTGGATTGTCAAGCATTATTATTATTATATTATTATTATCTGCAACGAGAGTTCATTCACTTTAGCAAAAATTTGTCGGATATAAAAATTTTTTGCATAAAAGGACCGAGTCGTCTTGGTACGTGGTACGAGACACTACTAGCATGGTTACCCGCAAGTCGGTACGTCCGACATCTCTGCGCGTAATTCAAATCTGCTCTTATTTAAAGAATATATTCGTTTAAATCATCCGAAGAAGTGACCGCGAAAACGTATCAAACAAACTTATTAAAATATTAACGGCCGCTCGCAGCTTCGCCTGCGTAGCAGTTTTTTCCCGTTCTCGTTATTTTTTTGGGAAAAATCATATTAGCTTTATGCCTGCAAAGTCTCAGCCCGATCAGTTTAAAATTGACAAAGTTTCATACAAACTTTCATCCACTATTTTATCCCCCTATAGAATTAATCAAAATCTTTTCTTAGCGGATGCCTACGTCATAACATCTACCTGCATGCCAAATTTCAGCCCGATCCGTCCAGTGGTTTGGGCTGTGCGTTGATAGATCACTATGTCAGTCAGTCACCTTTGAGAAATATATATTTAGACAGAAGAAGATGGTATAATTGGTCAGTACCATTAAAATGCAAGTAAACCTGAGATTAATAACAGATAAGGCTACTCAATGGAGTCTGCAGGCGAGCGCACATCATCAATCTTCAGGATCATCTTAACGAGTTGTGTAGCGAGGGAAATCTGCTGCTTCTTCGAGTGGAGGGACTCAATCACATTCAGCATTTTCATGTCATTTGAATCTGGAGAGAAACATCAAATAATTAAGTTCTGTGTAATAAAATGTTTAATAAATATGCATATTTCACATGTATTTTGTACATACTTGTATTAGCTATAATTTTCTTTCTATAATTTATATCTATACATATAAAAATGAACGGCTGGACGCGTGTTGCAAATGATTTATTCAGTAATATCCGCAGGGATCATCTTGAAACGTCTTAAATCTAGGTGAATCTAAGCGCCAGTTCCTCGCGACCAAGCCTAGAAGAACCGGCAAGAAACTTACGGCTTGGTTCCTACCGTTTTTTTGTATGAAAGTCGGAAAGGATTCATGCCCTCAATTTATAAGAAAACAATAACTGCATATTTAGTTTTGTATTAAACCTTTTACTTGTTTATTTTAAACTAAACACAGTGCAGTGGTGGAAAAAGTGGCCATTACCACTAAACCAGCAGTGCTCATTAATTATAATATCCTACTAATATTATAAACGCGAAAGTTTGTAAGTATGGATGGATGTTTGTTACTCTTTCACGCTCTAACTAGTAGACCGATTTGGATGGAATTTGGAATAAGCATAGATTATAACTTGGATTAATATATAGGCTACTTTTTATCCCGAAAAAATAACGGTAACGGGAAAAAAACTGCCACGCGGGCGAAGCTGCGAGCGGCCGCTAGTCAGTTATATTTACCATGGCTCATGCAGTCAATGCCCAGGTTTGGGTTCTTTTCAGCCGCCTGCCGTGCCTTCACCTCCGACAGCGCGTCAATTGGAGACAAACCACTGAAAATCACAAAGTATGATAAATATGCTGAAACCTATAAAAGCTTCTGAGAAGAAAAAGAAATAAATAACTTCTCAATTTTAATACCCAGGCACAATATACCCTCAAATATCCTCAAATCGAGGCTAAGTCCACTTATCTAGGCCGTGACGTGTCGCCTAGTGGTAGAAATAGATAGTATGTATGAGATGAGATGATAGTACGTATAGATGTTCTATCCTACTAATATTATAAATGCGAATGTTTGGATGGATGGATGGATGTTTGTTCCTCTTTCACGCTCTAACCAGTGGACCGATTTGGATGAAATTTGGAATAAATATATATTGTAATCTGAAATAGGACATAGGCTACTTTTTATCCCGAAAAAATAACGGGAACGGGAAAAACTGCCACGCGGGCGATGCTGCGAGTGGCCTCTAGTACGTACACAATAAATCCAAATATTCTGCATATGTAATATTTGGACGTACCTCTGACTACCATCTTTAGACTTTAGACATTAATAATAATTGTGCGTGGATTAAAGTCGTGATGCTATTTCACTCTCGAGACTACCACAACAATTAAAATACTAGCAGCCTGTTCTTAAGGTACCTGTTTTCAGCCAAAGCCAATGGCACAGCCTCCAAGGCATCAGCAAAGCCTCTGTAGGAGTACTGCTCTAAAGATGACAGCTTCTCTCCAGCCTCCGCCACGGCGAGCGAGCACGACACCTCAGCCGCGCCGCCTCCGTAAACTACCCTCGAATCCTAAACAAATAAATACATTTTGGAAGACAAGCCATTTATAACTATAGATTTAACACTTTATTTTACACAAAGGAAAACACAGGCCAAGTGCAGTCGTACTCGCGCACGAAGGGTTCCGTACGATTATCATCATCCAACTCTCTCCCATTTTACCCTTTCGGTACAGAACCCTAAAAACAAATACGATGGGTGGCCGTATCGCATTAAGCAAAGCTTTACTATGGCAACCAGACACAGTTTGACTTTGATTTTGATCTGTTCTTCTATGTTGCGAGAAACTGGTGCCTAGATTCATCTAGCTTTAAGACCATCTAAGATGATCCCTGTACTAGATGTATAATGAACTTAGCTACCTATAGGTATGTAGGGATTGTGGTCACGAATATAGTAGTCTTAAGTCCGCCATCATGTTTACTTCAATCCCTAGATACTATTGTATAAATATAGTAGTCAATAGTACTAGCGCTCTTTGTGAAAGTGCTCAACCAGGGAAGTACTTCCACCATACCTATATCTGCTTAACAGCTTTATGCCTCAGATTGGTGGACGCAGGGTAGTGCATCGTAGGGCACATACCTTGTTAAGGCGGTGGTACTCGCCAACGACCTTGAGGAGTCTGTCCAGTCTGAGTTGCACTGCCGCCCGTCGCCCGCACAGGGACCCGCGCATATTCCATTTCATATCGCATTCAAGAAATAATTATTTGTGGCCTAATGAATTGCCAATTGTTCACTTTGTGATAAAAACTTTGACAGATATTTGTGTGAAAAAAAAAATACTAAAAATCAATACCGTTTAGAAGAAATAACCAAATTTACAATAACAATTGCTTCACTTTGGATATTTTTTCATATAGTAATAATATAGTTAGAATTATTTCAATTGTTCAAATTAAAATTTAGTCTTTAATAAGCAATATATATATTTTTTGGACATTTATACTCACTCATCAAAGAGAAATAACACGGAGAAAATGCAGTAGCATTAAAAAAAATGCTCTTTAGACTTGACTCACCTGTACAAGACTGCGTACAATACACAAAGCATCATGGACAGATCTCTTGGCTTCCTCGACGATCATACGGTTACCACCCCGCATCAGGATGGTTACCGCGCGAGAGTTGGAACATTGCTCTATCACAAGCATTTCATCCTTGGATGTGCCGAACGCTGGAAAAAAAGAAAAGTTAAATAAAATAAAAAATCGGCCAAGACGATGGATGGATGTTTGTTACTCTTTCACGCTCTAACCAGTGGACCAATTTAGATGAAATTTGAAATAAATATAGATTGTAACCTGGATTAACATATAGGTTACTTTTTATCCCGAAAAAATAACGGGAACGGGAAAAACTGCCACGCGGGCGAAGCTGCGAACGGCTGCTAGTTTAAAAAGTAGTTAGTAAAAAAACGTTTATTTCAAGCAATTTACATGCTCATATGAGGTACAGTACAACATATTATTATTATATACTACACATTATTAAAAATTCATTATTACACATAAAAATCATTATCATTAAAATCATTAATAAAAACGGCAAAAAAATCACGTTTGTTGTATGATATTAATTTATTTTAAATATTAATTTTAAAACCATTTAAATATTAATTTTAGGACACAGACAGCGGACTCTTAGTAGTAGGGGTCCATATCCTTTGGGTACAGAACCCTAAAAAAGAACTACACGGATTAAGTCGCGGGCAACAGCTAGTAGGTAAAAGTTTAGACGAGGAGGTCACTGGAGCTTCCAGTAACCTCTTGGACCTCAAGTCTGGAGGTGAATGTTCAGGAGTAAACTTATTTAGGCTGATGAATATGATGTTATCATACTTACTGAGTTCCCGAACCAGTCCACAGGATCCTAGTTTCTCAGGAGTGAGTTCCTCGAACCTCGGCACGATCCTGCCACCAGTAGCGATGGCGATCAGCTCCATTTCCGGACCTCCTACCCACCGGACGGCTGGTAATTCCTCGGACAGCAGCAGGTGGTTCGCCTCGTCGTCGAAGCCCCACTGGCAGATGGCCAGGGTAGCACCCGCTTTCTGAAAATACATTTATTTTATACAAGCTGAAAAAGTATAAACTGTCCAAGTGCGAGCCAATCTCGCGCACGAAGGGTTACGTACTATTATCTTTAGTAAAAAGACAAAAAATCACGATGCTGTATGAGAGCCCTCTTAAATGCCCCGACGGATAGACAGACAGACGGCGGAGTCTTAGTAATAGGGTCCCGTTCTACCTTTTGGGTACGGAACCCTAAAAAAGCAACTTCAGTTGATGCTTTTCAGACTGGGTTCCACAAAATCAAGTTCTTTCACCGATGGGAAGCTACACTAGCCCCGGGTGACATAAGCTAGATTATATTTTCAAAAAATTAGGGATCCCCCCTATGAAAACCCGTGCGAAGCCGGGCGGACCGCTAGCGATAAATAAGAGGCCTTACCTTGACAGTGCGAACCATCTCCAAGAACTTATCGTGTTCATACGCGCGAAGCTCTCTGTACTCGTCCGCTGAGCCAACATGTAGCTTATGCTTGGTCTTCGGCTTCGGGGGCTCAAACGCGCAGGTCAAGATGGCGAGTTTCACATCCTGAAACACAAAATACAAATACATTACAAAATGTTCTATTGCGTTTCCAAAAGATACATCAATATACAGGGTGGTGTAAAAATAATAATTGCATATTGTTTTTTGACGACTGATGTGGCGCAGCAGGCGAATGCTCCGCCTGCTACGCAGGAGGTTGCGGGTTCGATTCCCGCCTTGGGATAAATGTTTGTACGATCTGCAAATATTTATTCCGGGTGTTCTGGGTATTTCCTATGTAAAATAAAAAATATCTATGTATGTAATGTATTGTATTAGGTATATCAGTCATCTAGTTCCCATAACATAAGCTCTACTTAGCTTGGGGCTAGATGATGCTGTGTGGATTGTCCATTATTATTATATTAAAAAAGTAATTAGTTTTATTTTAAACCTTTTTTATCGTAGGGCACGTTCCTAACGAGCGCGACCTACGAGGCAATACTTTATTATAGGCGATGGTAACCATTTAACATCAGGTGGGCCATCAGCTTGTTTCATAAGCAAGTTGAATAAAAAATCTATACCAATTATGAGAATTTTAGTCCTGACTGACAAACTGGGATCTATTTTATTAATTTTCAGATACAAGGGCAAGTGTAATGAATAGAGGTACCTTGAGTTCCTTAGGCATCTGCGGATGGCTCATAGTCTTGTCGATGACCACACCTCGCACCAGCATGGAGTCTTCCATGCGTCCGCCCACCTTGCCTTCTACCTTGATCAGCTCAAAGTTTACGTCTCGCTTCTCCAAGTCTGCTACAGATAGGACAGCCTGTGGACAGTATGTAGACCAATTAATTCACTAAAAACCGGCCAAGTGCGAGTCGGAAGCGCGTACGCACTTCGTACGCGCTGCTTCCGTACTGCAAAAAGTTACGTTTGTTGTATGAGAGCCCCCTTAAATATTTTTTTTATTCTGTTTTTTAGTATTTCTTGTTATAGGGGCAACAGGTAACCGTTTTAGTGGAGAATAATCTTTTACTCAATTTAACTGGTTTTTCTTGCAAAAAAAACTACATGATATTTGCCAAGTCCACCCTCTCTCCCACGTCAGATTTTGCAAGGTTCAGTTTGACCCAATCTCCCCCCATTAATGTTTTTAATTAATGCATGCAATACTCACATCAACAGCAATCTCAGCCATTAGTCTATGACATTTCACCACCACCTTGCTGCCGAGGGTAGTCATAGCCACTTTGATAAGGTTCTCCCTGGTATCTTTGTTGACAGGGAACGCTTCACTGATGCTGTCCAGGTGCGCCAGAGCTGTGGCAGCGGCTAGTTCGAAACCGTCTGCGATACGGATGGGGTGGATGCCTTTGTCGATGAGGATGTTTGCTTGCTCGAGGAGAGCACCTGGAATAAAATTTTTGAACTTATTTGTACTTATTTGCACATTTTTAAAATGAGATTTTGAGCAAAAATAATTAATAATGGGTACCTCAGACACAGCCAAGGTAGATTTCATTGTGTATCAAATATAATAAGTTGAATCATCATCGGTACCCAATTCCAAATGAATGCAAACAGATCAGAAATATAATGGACGAAAAAATCCTTTCAGATCTCTTAGTGACAAGTACCTACTTGAGATTCTCTGAGGATGTCTGAGGGAACAGACATGACATTTGTTACATATCCATATTTTACAGTAGTCGCTTTTCCATAATTGAAAGGTAACAAGCCAATCACAGCTGCTAGAATATTAACTAGTTTGCTTCCAGTGTTTTACTTTACCATTTGTGAGTGCTAGACATCCTGGAACAGTCTCTAGTAGTTACTCAGTACTAAGAGATCTGAGGGAATATCTTGTGCTAGGGGATTCAAGTCCTAATACTATTTATTTATTTTTTAAACGTCAATTCCGACTTACCAGCCAATACAACAACTCCAGTAGTGCCATCACCAATCTCATCATCCTGACTCTGAGCTAACTGCACCAGCAGTTTTCCAATCTGATGCTCCACATCCATCATCTTCAGGATAGTGGCTCCATCATTGGTAACTGTCACATCTCCATCAGGACTGACCATGAGTTTATCAAGCCCACGTGGCCCAAGTGAAGTGCGGAGGATTGTTGCAATCTGACGAGCTGCTGAGATGTGTGACTGAAACGGAAGTAGAGTTGTCATTGTCTGGTGTAGTTTTTACCGAGAAGAAACATTTGTGTGATGAGCACAGATGTTTGTTCTGTAACCAGGAATTATATTATATCCTATGTACTTGCCAGATAAAAAAGTATTTAAATATTATCAGTTATCTGGTTCCCATAGTACAAGGTTTGCTTAGTTCGGGACTAGATGAAGACGTGTCGAATGTGTCAGTATTTATTTATCAAATGTGAAATCACTATTCCAATAAATAAATATTAAATAATATTAAAAAAAAAGTGGAAGGGAAAAGAAGAGACGTAAGGATGTTTGTAAGATTATTAACTATGAACGCCCTAACAAGGGGTGACCTTAAGATCACAATAGGCCATATGGCCGCAGTGATACCAAAGCCGCAAAAATATAATAAAAAAAAATATATATATTATTAAGTCACAACCACCACCACACAAATAGGGCCCAAAGATGACCAAGTTCAAACCAGTATGCTCATCAAGTACTATGGTACCAGAAAAGTAAGTACATGAGTAAAGAAAAGAGTAAGCATCACAATGACACTTGTAAGTGGAAAAAGAAAACTTTCTTAAATAAAATAAGTAGGTAGGTATTATGTACTATACAAAACATATTTAATAAAACAAGTGATTAATAATAAAGCTTGTCAAAAATTTAATGTACAATCATTGATTTTCAAAACTCAAAGTATTTTTTTAGTTTGTAGAACAAAGAAAACCTTTGTAAACAAAAATAATTATGTAAAAGATTTACTCTAATAATAATGAAATTTAATGGTGATGTGTAAAGCATTGGAAAATACGAAAATAGCCAAAGTTGTGAAAGGAATTTCAACATTTTGTCTGACCAAATAGAGATCATGTGATTCATCATAGTAACACCTGATCATTCAAACTTAAATATCTTGAAAACTATTGGTTTATTTATATTTTTACCAACTATTTGAGTTGTTTTTAGGCATAAATAATAAAATGAGAGCGAGTTTCATTCAATTTACATTTATTTTACACAAATTTCTGATATGAAAATACTAAATGTTTTTGTAGGTTAAATAGTTTCAGGATCATATTTAGACATTTTTTTGGAAACAGAGAAAGGAATGGATTGAAATGGGTAGGTATGAGGCCGTAAAACTAAACACATAGATAATTTTAGGTGAAAATAAATAGAAAAGTTACCTTCAAGGCATCAGTACCGGTAAGCCTTTTTTGGTTCGCCTGGTCTCTCAAGATGATAAATGGACGTCCATACTCGTCAAAAGCCACTGTTCCTGGGAACATGGACATTTTTCACTGATTTTCCACTTTGCAAAACCCCGATGAAAACAGATTTATTTCAGAATATTCCGGAAAACTGCAAAACAGAAAACAAAATGACAGATTCGATTTATTGAACCTGAGAGCTGATTTGTTTATTTGACATTGACATTGATTGTTTTTTTTTCTTTGGAAACCATAGGCTAGCTACCGATATCGTTTTTAGCTTGACAGCAAATGTTTAAAGGCGCATTCTACCAAATCTACCTGTATTACACTTTAGTGTCAAAATAAACTGGATTAGGAAGTTTTTAGCGTATCGTACATCGGTTACATACATCACGCGGCAGCAACCACGTATAAAACTCCGCCGCATGTGAGTAACCAATACCGCGCAATGTAATTTTATGTGTTATCATATCACGACACTGCTCCAATGCATGTTGCTGCTCCAATGTCACCGCTTGTAAGTAAAGTAATCACATGGCGGCGGTGTGATGTAATACCACCTAAATTCCACATCAAAACACCTTCAATAATATTCCCAGCGAAACGTCTTCCTGCGTCAAAATCGAACATGAACATGAACAATTCCCCATTCATTAATGTTTACGTTTTCGTCGTCGTCGCATAATAAAACATATTATACCTTGCCATCAATGATATTATATACTATAAAATTGCCATGCATAAAATTATCTTGTCAATTGCACTGACGGAAGACGGAGAGCGCAAGCAGTGAACATCAAGGAGAGGTCGTGGAGGATTTTACCATCTAGCCACCATCCATCGCCGTTCGCCAATTACACCATGGCTGATACCGAAAAGGCACCGCAGCCACAGCCCCAACAGCTAGAAGACTCGCAACAACCGGCCAAGCCGCAAGCAACTGAGGCAGCAGCCAAACAAAAGCAGATCATTGCTGAAAAAGTATCTGGCACTGTCAAATGGTTCAATGTTAAAAGCGGGTATGGGTTCATCAACAGGAATGACACCAAGGAGGATGTGTTTGTGCACCAGACCGCTATCGCCCGTAACAACCCTCGCAAGGCTGTGCGTTCGGTCGGCGACGGAGAGGCGGTGGAGTTTGCTGTGGTCGCCGGGGAAAAAGGCTTCGAAGCAGCCGGTGTGACAGGTCCCGGCGGCGAGCCAGTTAAAGGCTCGCCATACGCGGCCGACAAGCGTCGCGGCTACCACCGCCAGTACTACCCTCGTCAAGGTGGACGAGGCATTGAAGGAGCTCCACGCAGCCGTGGAATGGGAAGACGTGGACCCCCCCTCAACTCGGGGGGTGCACAGGGAGATGAGGGCGCGGAAGGCGGTGCGGCTCCGCCGCAGCGCAGCTACTTCCGGCGCAACTTCCGCGGGGGAAGGCGTGGCGGTGGCCCTGGGCCTATGAACCGTGGCGGATTTAGACGCCCGCGCCCGCGCAACCAGCAGTCAGGCCAGGATGGCCAGAATCTGCGCCAGAATGGAGAGGGTGAGGCTCCTGCCACTGACGCTGAGGTCAAGCCCAAGGCTACCAACAAGCCAACCGGCACCACCATTGAGACAACAACTAATGAGAGTCAGGCTTGATGTACCCTCAGCCTTGGCTCCACTCCAGCAGGGTGGAACAACCTAATGTAGTTCAAGTTATTTCTAGCAGTGCCACAACTGCAATTCATCTTATTCATTCATCTGTAGTGTTTATTCTTGTGTCACACTAATGTTGTAAGAACAATGTATTTACACCAGTCATGACAAAGTCTTTATAGAGGGGAGTATTCTAATTGGAACTGCATAGTATCATGGATCTAAGATGTGATATTTTATTACTAGTATTGTTTGGAGTGTTAACCTAATTTGGTTGTATACTATATAGTATTATTGACATAAAATTGATGTATAAAAATCAAGCAACTTGCATGTGCTTACTACAACTAGGTAATTAATCACATTGTTATTGAGAAATGATGGTGCAGTTTCCAGTGCCCCAAGACTATGGTGATTAATATTTATTTATTTATATAAAGTGAGCGGTGCATGCGAATATCAATATTGATGTGTGTTTTGAGTTATCTAATAAAATGGTGTATTTATTGGTGTTTTTTGATACAGCCTACCAAATTTACATGACATCCTCTTACGAAAAGAAGACAGAGCAGCATGACGCCACCATCTTAGTTTAGTTCGTGTCTTGGCCAATACAAATGTAGCACATCACTTTCTCAGCAATAGAGTGGTCCACAATTGGAACATGCTGCCTGAGGATGTTGTTTCCGCTGAATCTGTCAATGCCTTCAAAAACAAGCTCGATAACTGGTTACGATTAAGTAGAACAGTGCTTAAAGTGTGCAACTAAAATAAAAGACAATGACCAAAAATTTCACCACTGTGTGACATAGACATATCAGCGAAAGCTGCTCGTCAATAAATAAATAAATAAATTTAATGTTGTAGTGATAGAATACTGTCGGTCTTGAACACTCTCAGAAAACATTAAATTCTTTTACCTGTGTGATGCCGCCGTGCCGCCAATGGATGCCGGGCCTAACATGTGAGGATTAGTATGATTGCCAAGGAAAGAAAGTGAAACACATATTTGATGAATTACATAATGTATTATTTGTGAAAATATCCTATATACACCCCAGACGCTTTGGGTTAGCTCGAGTGAGCCGCCGAAATAGTGACTTAACGCTACGAGTTGCAATGCGGAGATTACATTGTAAGTTCCTGAAAAAGAAAGAAAAATACAATTAATCACAAAGTTCAATGATCGAAAAGATGTTAGCCGATTGGACACTAGCAATGTAAGAACACAAATGTTTGCTCTGTGTCTTTGTGTTACTTTTGTTCTACATAGTATGTATTTACAAAAAAAAAATTAAATATTCTATCAGTTATCTGATTCCCATAGTACCTTGCTAGCTTAGTGGTTTGGTCAAAGAAATGTTTGTTCTCGATGGAGATCCGAGCCCACAAATTACATCACAGAAGGCTACTAGGCACTAATTGAGCTGTGGGGCCAGTATCCCTTCCCCTTCCCTCTTCATTCTACTACTTAACAGCATCAAAAACCAATCTTGTTCTGTCTAATAAAAACATCTCTAATCTAATAACTGAGTTAATGTTTGTCCTATCTGTGAGTTTTGTATCTACTAGGTACTTGTAACGTGTTTGGTGCACACGTTAGAATTACTAGATAAAAAACTGGGCAAAATAATCGTGTTAAGGTGGTTCGATTCAGGTTGCCGCGAAATTCAAATATTTTTGTGGTTTTTAATTTTTTCTTCGTTCCACAAGGAATAAAACGAGCGGAAAAGTAATTTGCCGCAAATCGTAAACTACTTTCTATGAACTCATGATAAACTCAACTTCGATTCATTGATATTTTTGGAGCATTTGAGAAAATAAGAAATTTTCTGCTAAAAATCAACATTTTCCCAAACGCTCCCAAAATACAAACGAATCAAAGTTGGTTTTATCATGAGTTCGTAGAAAATGGTTTACGATTTGCGGCAAATTACTTTCTCGCTAATTTCATTGCTTGTGGAACGAAGAAAAAATTAAAAACCACAAAAATATTTGAATTTTGCGCCAACCCGAATCGAACCACCTTAAGCGCGATACATCTCACTTGTCACTTCTTAGCCCGACTGAATAAACGGGTTTCATACTCAAATACAAATAGTACAATGTTCTCATATTTTTTTTGGAAATGATGCTGAAACGTTCTGAATAATAAGGAATGTATGCGATAGTCGAAATCTTAAACAGGAAACCATATGCGGTAGGCCTAAAGGCAAAATCACATTAGACCAGTGCCGCGTGTCGCGACGCGTCAGAAGCTTATCGGTCCAATTATAACCTTTGTCTTGACTGACTGTTGTGACTTGAAAATAGAGACTTGAAATTTTCCAGGTATATTCGTCTTGGTGTGTATAAGTGTACTAAGAAAGAAATTCCCGAAGCTCTTAAACGGATTGAGCGGGAGCCAAAGTTTTAATAAAAATAATGAAGTCGCCTACGCGCTCCAGTAGATCCAAATTTTCCAATAGCTTACCATAATAGCATTGACGATATCGGACTGGTTGTTCCGGAGGGCTTTAACAGCCCTCGCCCGCAGCACGTTCGCCTGTGACATTACTATCTCCACATCCTTCTCGTCGACTCCCGTTTCGTCCACTGCTTCTTCATCTTCTTCCTCCGCTATGGGTGCTACCGTCTGTTATTACAAAGAATAAGTTGAAGTGTGTAGGTGTTGTTGAAATTACAGACACACGAGGCTTAACACCTGTACGCCTCAGGTTGATGGACGCTGAGTAGTGCATCGTAGGGCACGTTCGTAACAAGCGCAACCTACGAGGTAACACTGTTATAGGCGATGGTAACCACTTAACACCAGGTGGGCCAGCAGCTTGTTCCATCAGCGTTGTTTTAAAAAAAAAGCAGAGTTCGAAAATGTATGGACTCGACGGATGCTACCAAAAGAACTCTTGACAATAATGATACTTCGTTTATATTTTTCTGAGTTACGTCGCCATATCAAATAACTCACTGTGCCAGCAGTAGTAGCATCATTGCCTGCAGCAGCAGTCTCTGGTGCCTTGAACCTCTCAGCAGCAGCCATGGTGGCTTGCTGAGACAGGTCCTCAATCTTGGCCTCTCCGAAGACAATGTATGTGTCTGAGTGAGGGTTCTTGTATACATCAGGCTGATTGATCACGAAGAGAATGTTCTTTGATTTACGGATAGTCACTCTGTTGACACCAGATACCTGGAAATTAAGTTAAATTAATAAATATTGACAACAATTTCACACAACCCCATCTAATGCCACACTAAGCATACATGTTTATATTTTTATATGTTAGTACACTAGTAATATAGTACCTTGCCTTAAACCCCAAGGCCATGGCATAGGTAAGAATCCAGCAATATATTTTGTTTGTATTATTATATGTGAAAGCCAGTGCCCTCAAACAGTGAAGGAAAAAATCATAAGATCAGTCAGAATTCTAACAGTGTTGATACAAACTACTGCAAAAGGTGGGTGTAAGATTTGCCTTAACAGTACAAAGAGATCTTGTGGGATAGTGGGATATCTAATTTGCCTGAGGATTAAAGATGAGAAGCTGAGTCCTTCCAAGACTTCATTCTAGCACTTTTAAAAAAATATCCTACTAATATTATAAACGCGAAAGTTTGTAAGTATGGATGGATGAATGGATGGATGTTTGTTACTCTTTCACACTCTAACCAGTGGACTGATTTAGATGAATTTTGGAATTAACATAGATTATAACTTGGATTAACATATAGGCTTCTATTTATCCCAAAAAAATAACGGGAACGGGAAAAAACTGCCACGCGGGCGAAGCTGCGAGCGGCCGCTAGTATTTAATAATTTCACTCCAATAACATTGACATTAATCTAACCGGTTTGAGTCCAAGCTTGCTCATGATCTTCCTTGCTTTCTTCTCGCCACGGGACTGTTTGGCCTTTGACACAATGTCGATTCCGGCAATCGGGTTGGGAATCCCACCAGGTCCAGGTGCTCCTGTAAATGAAATTTTATTACTTTTGTATACTATGAGGTCATGTAACAAGGTCAAAGGTCAAAGATCAGTCAGCCTGCTTGGAACATTGGACATGACCTGCAACCACCAGCCATTGCACATAAAAGGCCCACCCAAAGGTCTGCTTAAGAAAATAGTCCTAACCACATTGCTAGTCAATTTTATTAGGAGGGATGTCCCTCTGTCTCACTGTTTAAGATACTTTACTCCCCAGCAGTTGATTCTATGAGCAATATAACCCATATTGACACTTCAACTTGCTGATTCAGAAGCTAGTGACCATTATTTTAGTGTTTTGTCTTTTCTGATTCAGATCAGATAGTGAAATTCCCTATATGACTCTCTCCGTAGCTCATTGTGTGACTTTTAGCTTGTGTATGAGGGCAACAATAAGATCAGTCATAAAAATGAGATCACCAGAGCCAAGTTCTAGTTTAGTCACAGTTATAAACAAGTACCAATTATGACTTGTACTTTTTCTTTTCTTTTTTGTATTTTGTTTCGTCCTGTTTAAAATTATTCTATAATCTAAATTCATTTTGTGTTTGTTAGTTATTTATTTTATTTATTTATTTATTTATTTATTTATTTACTTTAACAAACACGGTTAAAACCAATTACATTCATTAAAGATAAAAAATGTCAAATAAAAATTAATTAAAAAGTTAACAATATCAATAATAGTATTAAATAATTATACAATATAAACGCAAGAATGTCAAAAATAAAATAAAAATAAAAATATAAATAAAATACCTCTCACTAGATTCACAAACATTCATCTCGCTCACAAAACTTCAGACATTCAGATAAAACTTTAGGCCATCCATCCGCAAACAGATCACATTCAGGATTGGCTCTCAGGAAAGCGTTGAGCGCCTCGAGGATACGGGGCACAGGTGAGGCGGCTCTAGCTACTGTACGACAAGACGGCACGGCAAACAACTTATGCTTCCGGCCTCTGCGGTAATTATCCGGGGTATAGAATTTGTATTACTTGTTAATTAGTGTAATTGGTGTGTTTTGTGCCGTTCTAATTAACTCATTAAATAAATAAATGACTTAGGACTACAAATTTACCAGCATCTTCCAGTTCTGGGATGGTGTCATCAGAGTCACTGTCTGATGATGCAGTCTCCTCCTTGCGCTTCTCAGTCATGGAGGCTGTGGCCTTGTCGAGCTCCGTAAGTTCAGGCATTGTGAATGTGTTGGACTAGATACTTCCTGGAAGAGATAAAAAAAACCTTGTTCAGTGTCTGTAGGCGTTTGTTTAGTACTACACTTTGACTAGAAATAGTACTTTCAGAACAGAGAAGTATTAATAATATTTCAGTCTCTGACAACTGTTCCTGGCTACAGATTTCCATAGGTTTTCATTTACATTTATTTGTTTTAAGTATAATAGGAGGGTATAAACTTCCCTACTTGTACTATAAACTTCCCTTGTAGAAGGTCTTGTGCAGTGCCATACCATCTTTTTCATTAAGGTCTATCCTCAAGCATGTAATATAGTATTGTATTATGTATATCAGTCATCTAGTACCCATAACACAAGCTCTGCTTAGCTTGGGGCTAGATGATGCTGTGTGGATTGTCCAGCATTATTATTATTATTAATATATTGAATAAATAAATTGAGGTATTTTTGTTCTCTTAAATAGTATCTATAAAGCTATAATAGGTTCGCTAGAATCGTAAAACCAATTTAGTAAACCAACCTGAAATGATGTAAACAACGTCGGTAGGATGTACCACACAATGGGTATCTACATAGGCCGTTTCTAGGGCATTGCATTACCTACCTTCGAAGCATTAGTAGTCACTATTTTTAATCGTACGTAGGTACCTACTGTAAGTAGTGTAGGTGTACCTATCAGCAAGATATTATAAAATTTTTGTTAGCAAAACAATGCTATATTCAGAAGTAATAAACATATTCTCAGGCTAAAATCAAACCAAGAGTATATTTGGATGTAATTTTGCCTCAAATACACCATAAAATCAATAATTATAATATTTTTTAGCCGGGCACGGTCTTCAAAAAATCACTCAAAATAAGCGCACTACTACAATGTAAATGTATTTAATAACACAGCACAGTTTCTTCAGCGTAATATTTATGTAGGATTTTCATAATAAATAAGGATATTATTTACCTCTAGAGATATTCAAAAATCACAAAATGAGGGAATTCAATTCACTCACTCGATTTGACAGAACCCAAGAAAGATGGCGCTAGCGGCGGTAACTATGGCGGTAACTATTGTATCTATGACTATGACTAATATAAAAAGTTGCCAGTAAATCAATTTTATGTTTTCCCTGGTAAACGGGACTTTTAATTTAATATTGATTGAAATAAGCTCGTTTGTCACTTTTGTGATTTATATGCAAATTTTATCTGTCTGTCTGAATGATTTTTGTGTTTTGCCGTAAGCAAGCACTACCTATTTACTTTTTTTTCATTAAAACATTGGCATTTTCATTTCCATAATCATATTGCTCATAAATAACTACAGTGCACTGTATTTAAATTTTACAACAGTATTTATCTTCGATAAATGATACGTAACTTCTTTAATTGTCAATAATTTTCTTAAAATAATTTCACGTCTGCTCTTTTTCCGTCCGGTAAGCAAACTCTTCCACGACTTTTTGTATTTGATTTCTAAACAGAAATATTTTAGCATCAGGAATCTTGCGAACATGAGGTAACAAACTTTTGAAGAAGAAAAGATTCTCATCATCATCATCTTCATGAGGTACGCCGTTGAAAAACTTCATTATATTTTTGGTAGACCCGTTGCTACTATCTTCTCCAAAATTATTTCGTTCTGTGGAAGAGGTCTCCCCTTGATCTAGTACCTCTAGCAAATATATACCATTTTCTCTGTTACTGTCATCATTATCATCAAAATCACCATTCACTGAAGAATCAGCCCTGGGGTCATCTGAAACAACAGCTGACGTAACAGTTCGTCGCCGCCGGGAGATATTTTCTTTAGGTTTCTTAATGAGTTCCCGTGGCTTCACCATTTCTTTGAGAAATAGCAATGCGTCAAAATGTACCCATTTGGGACGATACCCATCATCTTCTGGTGGAAATTTCCAGAGTTCTACTGAAAACTGATCTCTTAGGTACTTCCATTTTTTTCTTAATTTTCTTTCTGAAAAAAAAATACGTCGCTGAAAACATTTTCGAAGTTATTTACTCTACAATTGAATGGTTTTATTTCGCCTGGTCTAGGTAGTAAGCGTACGTAGGCATTGGGCAACGAAGGTAGATGTAGGGGCGGCGGCGGCGCGGCGGCCACCTGACTCAAGCTTTCAAGTTCAAGTCCAAGTCAACAAATCAGATTTGAATTATATACAAATATTTTTTTGAAACGGTTAACTTAGTGGTACATAACAAAAATGAGATACGATAATAGTCTACAGTAGCTATAAAAACCATGTCGTAGCTATCAACGCCCGCCTCTTACAAAATAGAAATTAAAATAGTGTTCAAAAACATGGAAATACCTGTAGCTGCACCTACAGGTATTTCCAGGTTTTACAGGTGTTGCTGTACCTGTGCTGTTTTTGTTTAATTAAAGTGTGTTTTGAATTGTGTTTCCGTAACAAATAAAAGTTTTTTCTTTCTTTCTTTAGCGTTTAATGTAAGCGAGGGTGAGTACCTAGGCGTAATGTGTGGGGCGGGGGGGGGGGGGGGGGGGGGGGGTTGTGTGTATTTGTGAGCTCTCCTGATAAGATATGCCTCTTACACAAACAGCTTTAAGCTTACTAAGTAGGATTGGGACAAAGCCGGTGTCGAATGCCTTAAGAGAGGTCTAAAAATATGCCAGTGGATTTTCTCTTCTTGTCTAAATTTTGATTAATTGAGTTTATCACGTCCGAAACAGCATCCTCTGTAGATAAGCCTTATCTTAAACCATACTGGTTAAGAGAAAGGATGTTATTAATACATATGTAGGTATTGTAAAAGTCTTTTGTTAAGAATATTATCGAAGATATTTGAAAACACAGCTAACACTGGTATAGGCCTATAACACGCTACATCTTTCCTGTCCCCACTCTTGTAAATAGGGTGAACTAAGGCTTTCTTAAATACTTCAGGTAAGGTACCAGATATTAAACAAAGATTATTGTATTATTATCAGGACTAGATAGTTAAGGTTAAACAAGTCGGTACGTTGTCCATACAAACGCTGTAAGTGTTTAATGTCTACTATTTACTAACGTGCGTCCGAAGTTAAGTTTGATACTGAATTATCTTGCCATTATTTAGGTACGTTACCCTATATGCTACAGTAAAATCAGATTACCTTGAAAGTTACAAGCGTCGAAAGATTTAGTACTAAATTTTGTAACGCTTGTAACTTTCAAGGTGATCTGATTTTACTGTAAAATATAGGGTAACGTACCTAGATAATGGCAAGATAATTCAGTATCAAACTTAACTTCGGACGCACGTTGATAAATAGTAGACATTAAACACTTACAGCGTTTGTATGGACAACGTACCGACTTGTTTAACCTTAAGTACCAACTTCATGCGATCTACAGAGGTACTAAAAGCTACAAAAAAATTGCGGCTCGTAGCGCTCGCCTAAACTTTACCTTTTTCTATAAGGGCCAATAAGGTTGTGAGGAGTAAACTTTGGGTTGGCCGTAAATGGCCGATATTATTATACACTCTACTCTACACTATCAACTGTGTAAGATAATGATTTGTAACATATTATTATTATTATTATTAAGAGCCTGTGGTGTCCCACTGCAGGGCAAAGGCCTCCCTTCCTTCTTTCCAGTCACTTCTGATAAGAGCCACTGTGGACCAGTCCTTTTGGTAGGCGTCCATTTCATCCCTCCATCTTCGCCGCGGTCTGCCGCGAGGTCGTTTCCCATTTTTAGGCGTCCAATCTGTAGTGGATTTAGCCCATAATGCATCCGACATGCGGCAGATATGGCCAGCCCAATCCCATTTCAATTTGCCTGCATGCTGGCCGACATCCGCGATTTGTGTCTTGGAGCGTAGTATACTGTTGCGTACGCGGTCCGTGAGTTTGACTCCAAGAATACTGCGCTCGCTGGAGTAACATACCTATGCAAAGTTTTTTTACTATTTATTTGAAATTTCGGCCTTTGCAGTCAGTCGGCCCTGGTAAATTGGGGTTCGGCCTTTTTTAGGAACAAGCGCTGACAACACTGACGTAAGCAAGCCACAACACAAACTGTGAGACACTTTCGTTGATTATTAAGCGTTCTCTAAGCTTTTTAATATTTATAATACATTTTGATTAGCGAGGAAAGAAAGCCCTTAAATGAATAAGTAGGGCACTTACCATCTTCTTTCATTTCAATACTAATCTGCCTCCAATGCTTATCGATCACATTTTTGTCTCCACGCAACTTATTTTTCTTATCCCACAAAGGTGGTCTGGCGTATACCATGGATATTAATTTTTCTATGTTCATGTTTCACGCACCATAAACCGGTAAACTGCTATATAAATGCGAATAAAAGAACCGCGGTGGTTTAGGCAGTCAGTGTTGCTGTATTTTACTTGGAGAAAATGCTGAAACTTAATGCAAAGCAGCTCAAAATTCAAGCTTTAGGGAAAGCTATTAGTTGCCAATAGGCATGTTATTCCAGTGTCCTAAAATATCTTATCTACACACCATGCTACATCAATATCCATAACGAGTGGTGTCATACATACCTACACAATCTGTTTAATTTGGAATAAGTAGAGAAGGAAGGATCTTTAAGAGCCTTACAGGTTATTATGTAACCTAGAGTTAAGAATAAAAGATATCGAGGAATCGTAGGGCATTACGGACTCAATTGTCATAGGAAGGTAAATACACATTTTTCATGCTAATTGATTACAAAATATGCTGGACTAAGCATGGCAAATTCAATACCTAAATGGCAACATTCAGGACAAAGGCAAACATATGACAGTCGTCCTTTACATGTCCTTTACAGTAGTTTGACAGACAGTGACAGACAAACAGAGACTGACAGGTAGACTGAAGGTAGATTCATGCGAGTGACAACCATAAAATACACAACCCAGGAAGTCACAGCCTTGGAATCAGCTGGGGATCAGCCGTACTGATCCCCTGCCTGCGTCGAGGAATACGTGGTGAGATTGGCGCGTCATATATGTAGTTTTAAGTTTACGGATGTAAGTATCTAGGTAGATGATGATTTGGGTCAGTAAAAAGCTTTTCTTTCTGTCTTTCTTTATATATATGACCGCGCTAATAACAGTCGCCACCACCATTTTAATGCCTTTGCACTACTGCACCGGTCAGTCAAAATGAAAAAGTTCAGTTTTAGGCTGTTACTGCTACACAATAGCATCAAAAAAAAAGGTAAGGCAATTTGATAGGTAAATTTAGATCGTTTGATGAATGAGAGCAAGTCACCAATTGCCAGGTCATGCATTTCATGTATGCCATGACCATTTGCGCATGAATTTCTGGCTATGCATTCTTACCTTCCATGGTTGTAGTTTTCCAAATTGCGTATTCCATGGACGTACAATATACGGACTCACAATCACAACCAAACCAAAATAAATTAATCGCTCGCTCGCTTACTTCTTGCTACTAATGTGCGTGTAATTCTAATTCGTATGTTTTTAATTTGTATCGTACCTATCCTATTTCAACTCGGTGGCTAGTTTTCGGGAAATTGCTTGAAAAATACTGTAGTCTTTATAAGCCAAAATAACGTTTATTTATTTCCAAATTGGCTAAACAAAACAACTGTGATAAAAAAACATGGTCATATGAAGCCTGAACATATTAGGTCCAAAGTGCGTTTTGGTTTCATATTATAATTTTTCATTCTGTTTTGTTTTCTTGTGTGTGCTAAACAATGTCGCTAGAGGATAAATTTAATGCTGCTGTGAACGTTATCAGAAGTTTGCCGAAAAGTGGTAAGTTTTTTGTTTGTCTTTGTCAAAAATGTAGAAAATATTTTTTATTGGAAATGTTTTCTTGTGAATTCAGGTTATAGGTCCTATTAATAGGCTAATCCGTGATGGTGCAACTTACGATAAATTACTTGTCACAAAATATAGAAACCTTGAACCATGCTCATCCATTTATAAATTAGTTACAACACATCTCATCACACATCGCGAAATATTTATTTGCCTAATTTTAAAGTCAAATCAATAATCATCAGGATTATATTTATCTAAGTTGTTATTCTGATTGTGACAAGATTAAAAGATAAACATACCTACATAATACTCTAAAGGTATACAATATTTGATCTTCAGCCTCAATTTACACCCTGGATATACCCAGGCAACTGAATCTATTAGCTGCCATGAATTTAGACCATTGTCCATCACAACCCTGGGTTTGGTCCACAACTTTAATTATATCTAATACATAAGTAAACCAGCCTTAGCTATTACTATTGTATACTATACTGCTATTGTAGTTGGATTACTTAGGTTCTTATAGTTTGGTTTGTAAAACATCTGTATAAGCAATATCTGGGGATATAACTTTAAGTAAAATAAACAAATAAATATTTGTGGACATTATTACACAATATCATCTAGTTCTAAACTAAGCATAGCTTAATTAGTTATAGATGGTTATCGTCAAGTTTGGGATGAATTATGTCCAGCATTAGATTTATTCAGGCTGATGATGTGAAGTGAAATTTTAACTATCACCATCATCAGAATATGTCTACTACTGGAACTAAGCCTCCCCATATTCTGCCATAGTCACAACTCTTGGCAGGTAGATTGGGTTTGCTGTGTTGGTATTATGTACTTGGGAAATGTTGGTGTGGAGCCGACAAATGGTGTTGCCTCTTACAATATCCTTGGGAGGTGATAGGTTCTATTCTATGCTAGGACCACAAGCAATAAATAAGACTTTTTTTATGTTACTTGCTTAAGCCGTTACCATTACCTATAACGAAGCATTGCATCGCAGATCATGCTTGTTAACATGCCCCATGATGCACTACTCTGCGTCCATCAACCTGAGGTATACAGGTGTTAAGCCTCGTGTGCCTGTAATTACACCGGCACCCACACCCTTCAAATGGAAACACGCTGCGTTGCTTGGCGGCAGAAATAGGCAAGGTGGTAGTACTTCCCCGGAGCCCTTCACTAAGAGCTCTACTACTAGGGGCAAGTGCGGAACATGTGGACACTTTCCAGAATTTGGGATAAAATATTTTTTATATCTGAATTAGTTATGTTTTTTTTATTTTTAACATATCCCATGTCTTAAGAGATAATTAGCCTTTCTTAAACTAAAATTATAGTCTCAATATCACTTATACTTACGAAAATAATCAACATTTTTTAAAAACACCATATTTGTCCACAGGAACAACAGATAATTGTACCTATGTACAGTAAAATTGTACCTGGGGACGGTGTTGTACCTAGAGACGGTTCATATTAATTAGACAATAAAAATGAAAAAAAACAATTATAGACTTCTAAAAACAACTTTAAACTAACGTTAACATACCTACTTGGTTATTTGTATTTCTTAATATTACTTATTTGTATGCATTACGACAGATTTCATACAAGTTTTGAGTAGATTCATCGCTATCGTCATCATTGTCTAATACGAAGCATGCCACGCAAATGAATCCTTCACCCTCATCATCAGACTCAAAGTTTTCTTTGTGTGACTTCGGAACACAATAAATATGATAGCTATGATTGCAAAAACTACATTTGAGCATTTGGTTTTTGTTTTTGGAATAAAATTTACACTTCATACATCTAACAAACGATAATTTTTTGTGTTTAATTATTTTGATATTTTTTTCGGTAGATTTATCGTTGTTTTCATTCGAAAGTGCGTTGGAAGGATCAGGCTTAGAAAGATTATTAGCCAACAGAAGAGTTGGATGACTCTTGAAGCAACTAGTGCCAACTTCGGAGGAACCAGATTGTGAAAGAGCTTTGACAGCAATTGTTTTTTGAGTAGCTTTTGCGTTTTTTTTCTTGTCCGTTTTCAGCTTTTTTAGAACTGAAAAAACTGAACAAATGCACTCAAAAAATTAAACAAAATGGCTTATTGGATTTTGTAAGTAAACATTATGGCACTTTTGTACCTGTGGACAGTCCACAGGTACACTCATATTTTTGTCCATAGGTTCAAATTCAGACATAAAAAATAAAACTGATCTATCTTTGAGGATAAAACAGACTGACAGAGACGAAAAAAGTACTAGCTAAGCAATAAACAACATGGATCATACTGCAAACACAATCAAACCGATAACGTTAGTATTTTCACGGTAAAACTTGTTTAAATTATGCAACATTACTTACTTTTTGGCGCAAAAATCTTTCATAGCCGGCATGTAAACAACGATACGGAAAACAAAGATGGCGACACGTCAAAACTGTCAACCATAGACAAAGCTAAACGGTAGCGTTCAAATTAGAATTTTAGAGTTGCTAGTTTCGTCGGAATCGATTGTGTCCACAGGTATAAGCGTCCATAGGAACAGCACTTGCCCCTACTGTATTCTTTATAAATTAAACAGGTGTAACTATGATACTGTTATATTTTTAAAGCTACAAATTTATTCAACACTCTTGACCCGGGCTTCTTTGTTTGAGGCCATCATTTTAATTACAAAACAGGTGTTTAGGTATTCTAAGAATATCTAGAATTAACTAGTGCTTCATTGCACTAGTAGTGATTGTGAGTGGATTTTTTAGTATTTGTTACAGTGGCAAAAAAACTATCATGGTTCATGAGATACAGCCTGGTGACAGACAGACAGCGGAGTCTTGTCACAGGTGGACATTCACCATTTCGACATTGGCCGTATTGTGTGATTCTTTTTATAAAATTATAACTGTAGCTCCAGTGTGATGCCAATCTAATCATAATGATGATGATTATGACAGCAGCATAATGTAAAATGTTTTGCAACAGTTTTTAGATATTCTAAAATTGGTTAAATCTAAACTAATCAATCTAAAGAATCTTGGTTGGCGCCCGAAAGGTCTACAACCTTTAGTAACCTTGGCTTCTTTAAAGCTAATGGAAATCCAATATTTTCAACTTTATCGACTGCTAGTGCGGAGTGCACGAAACTTAGTTCAATTGGCGATATTTTCCACAGGTGCAAGCCATCAGGTTATTAGAACTAAAAAGCGCGTACCGTCGTTCGCATCAAAAATATCAAGAAAATAAAATTTGTAGTTTGGTTGTGTAATGTCATCCAGGACAAAGACGCCAAACCCAAAGCAACGCCTTAAGTTATAGCACTTGCAACTACTGATCCGTGGTGGTTTGAACAAGACCCCTTCTTGAACTCCAATAGGTATGAGAAGCGACCAAGGAAACGTATAAAATGAGAAGATGGCCAGCGTCGTCTGAGGACTAAACACTAACGCAGCGATCACCAATCCGCCTGCCAAGCCTGGTGACGGCATTATTATTAACTAGAGGCCACTCGCAGCTTCGCCCGCGTGGCAGTTTTTTCCCGTTCCCGTTATTTTTCGGGATAAATGTCCTATTCCAGATTACAATCTATATTTATTCCAAATTTCATCCAAATCGGTCCACTGGTTAGAGCGTGAAAGAGGAACAAACATCCATCCGTCCATCCAAACATTCGCATTTATAATATTAGTAGGATTAATTAGTGAAACAATTATACAAAAATTAAAAAACCGACCAAGTGCGAGTCGGACTCGCCTAGGAACGGTTCCGTACCATGAAAGACCAACTGATACGTTGTAGAAAGAAACGCAAAAAATTAAATACCGGTAGACTGCTCCTTTTCTGCGAAGTTTCTACATTTGCATGAAGAAACCCATGTAAGATGCTCCTATGTTCCAAAGTGCCTTGGACCCAGTTGACTGAACGGCCCTGGTACATTGTTTACTCACTATCGTGCTTAGAATAATGCCTCAACTCTTACGCAAGCGGCAAGGTGAATACCTATTAGAACTGATATAAACGAGAAGCGGTAATAAAGTGGCTACTTTAGTTTGGAGAGTAGACTGATACGTGAGAAATGCGGCTTTGGTTCTCGCGGCGAGGCTTACATGCGAGCATGTATGACTTGCCCAAAGACTATAAGGTTCTGTTTGGATTCGCTTGCAGGTACAGCTTGCAAGGCAAATTGATTTGCTACTGTCTGACACACCGTTGTACTAAGAGTATCCTTTTGGAATTATGCCTGGATAAACATACAGATTTTCTTAGTTTTTGCTCGCTTGATCAATTATATGGGCTGTCGCGGAAAATGACGGAAAAGGTGGTGCCAAGAGTCACAAGAAAGTGCTCTTTGATAAAGTCTCATCTGTATTTCAAGTAGACCCGCGCGACATGCTGAAGATATTCCTATATGATAGACATGACTTATGAAACTGAGACGTGATCTATCTATTGGCCTTATAGACAAACTACGCCCCCAAGGGGCGACTATCAGTTTGTCTATATCAGGTTGTCATTTTATCCCCTTGGGGGTAGAATTAATAAAAATCCTTTCTTAACGGATGCCTACGTCATAACATCTACCTGCATGTCAAATTTCAGGCCGATCCGTCCAGTGGTTTGGGCTGTGCGTTGATAGATCACTATGTCAGTCAGTCAGTTACCTTTGAGTTATATATATTTAAATAGATATCTATGTCTGAACATAAGACTCCCACGATCTCTACAATAGTAGGTATCTGTCTATCTAATATGCCACCACAAAGTCACAAAAGACATTGGCAATGTACTTTTTCGGTCTGAGAATGACGATGGTAAGATAGAAGTGACGACCACTACGTAAACTTTTGGGTGTTCAAAATACCCCGCTTTCAAAGATGCACTAAGACACCTAATGACGTTCTTACGTAGATATTTAACACCTTTTAGTGATACTCAAACAATTTGTCTTATTTACTACACACACAATAAACCTACAGAAATGACACCAGCTCGCAAGAATCATGTTTACATTCTTTGCTAATGAAAAACAAATAAAAAACAATGTTAAGAAATGTCTGTGTATGTTAATTGGTCTTCGGGTAATTATCTATATCTATACCAACTAGCGAAATGCGCGTGACTTCGTCCGCGTGAAGTTATTTTTATACAACTTCAACATTTCAACTTTAAACCCCCTGGGATTTCGGAAATTCAATTTCAAATCTATGACCAGTGGTTTAGGCTGTGCGTTGTCTATTTATCAGTCAGTCCCTTTTTGAAGTGCTCGCCCGGGGAAGTACCTACTACCACCATTCCTATTTCTGCCGCCAAGCAGCATTGTTTTATTCCGGTTTGAATGGTGTGGTTGTTGGTGACATTACAGACACGTGGGTCTTTACACCTGTATGCCTCAGGATGGACGAATTATGGTGTATCACTTTGTTATAGATGATGGTTACCACTTAGCATCTGGTGGGTCATCTTCTTGTTGCATCTGCAAGTTTATTCAATTGTAAAACTTTTTCGCTCTCTGATCACGTAAAGCAGTAGCGATATTGTAAAAATACTAAAGTTTTGTATATTATTTTCGAGAAACATTTGTCCTCTACCTCACTCTCAGAAAAGCCACAGCATAAAAGAAGAAAAAGAGAATGAGGCGTTTGAAATTTGAGTTTGATGATTTTACGTAGTGATAATTGGGCCCCAGGCGGCCGCGCCACCGCCTCAAGTCTGTAACTCTGAAAGGGCATTAATTTGAGCGTTGTTTGCTGTGAGACGCTCCACTGATCCAGTACAGTGACAGCTTCTTACGCAAGTTACCTCAATGATCTTTTGATAGGTGTTGCGCAATGCAACCTCAAGTCAGACTGATGTTAATGCGTTCGGTCTCTACTGACTGTGGTAGCCTTTACTGAGATACACTGAAAAAAATGAAACGCGAAAAATGCCGTTATTACGGCCGATTTTGTTCGTATGAAGGCGAAAAACCGACCAAACGTAACAAACAACAGAAATGCCTTATAAAGTCGTTCCTCTGTGTACGTGTAATAGACGGTATCATTTTGACGTATTCACTTTGAAAGGTAAAAACTAAAGTAATTGTTACAAACTCGCCCTGCGTTTCAATTCAACGGTGTAAGACCTTAGGCTCGAAATCTATTTTTCTCAGTGTAGATTCCTCGATTGCCCATCGAGAGCTTCAGTATTTCATACAAGCTCCACAATGCCACATCGATATAGTATCCATACCAATAATCTTTGTCTTGACTGACTGATATATAGACAAAAACTGGTCATAGAAACCTGAAATTTTCAGGATATGTTCTTCTTGGTGCATAAAGATAGATAGATAACTCTTTATTGTTCATCACTCAGAAACATAATACAGGACATATACACAGCTTGGTTAAACAATGGGCGACGTTATCGCTGAAAGCGATCTCTTCCAGGTAACCTTTGTACGGAAAGAATATAGCTAAATGTAATTAACGGCGGTGTAGTTATAAAGATGTATTGATTGATTTGCCAGGCAATGCTTCTTTATAGGTGATGGTAACCACTTAACATTTGATCCATCAGCAAAGCGTATATAGCAAATAAAAAAAACGAGTGTGCTTTAGACCACACGACTGAAGTAAAACTTCTTTAATATACGAAACGTAACTGGCTATGAGAGAAAGAGAGAAAGAACAGTGCTTTCATACCGCCTCTATGGTAGTGTTAAACGTTGTTGGAAGTCACATTAGAAGTATTACTTAAAAAAACTTTGCTGATCATGGGATAAGAGCAGCACAATGATGGTAGACCAGTCGAGCTATGATGTGCAACGTGAGATATGTCGCGCTTGACGCGAGATATTTTTTCTATTGACGAACGTTTTAGATTATAGATAAAAGACCTTCAGATAAGCTAAACATTAGCATTAAGTCTTCATTGGCAGAACGAGATAGATTTTTGGCACTGCCATGTCACAGGAAGATATAAAACAGATATCAATTTGTACGAGAAAATCAGTCGACAAAATTTGGTCGCGTTGCACATCTTAGCCGGGCAGGATAAAGATCCTTATAATCAGTACGGATGATGAGATATTTGGTATCATGCATCATACTACATCATAGGCCTACAGATGTTTTGTATTCGATTGAAAAGAAGGCTACGATCTACTCCAAGAATATCGTCCAATTATAAATAGGACCAGTGTTCTAGAACCTTCGCCGTTGATATAAGGGATATAAAACTCGTTCTAAGGTCATACACAACGTTTATACAAGACTAGAGGAACTAGCTTTGTTGGGGTAAAGCTGCATTATACAAATTTAAACCATTTTGCGCCCCTTTAGGGGTTGAATTTCAGGAATTTCTTAGCACACGTCTACACATTCTAAGGTTTACAAAACTGAACTAGACTGAAAACGCTTCGTTCGGGTGAAGCTGCTTTTATACAAATTTAAACCTTGAAAGGTTAACCCCTTTGAGGGTTGAATTTCAAGAATTCCTTTGTGAATACACATCTACGTATCAAATCTTGAAAAGTTCGTCTCTAAGACTTGAAACCTTCAAGTCTCTGAGACTTTAAAACTTTAAGTCTCTAAAAACTAGTTGTTTTGGCAATGCGTTGTCTACATGAAGTCGGTAAGAAAATATATTCTAAATATTGAATATTAAAAATGTTGTACATAATATACTTACAGTATTGCAGTAGACTATTACCAAAACAAAAAGTAAAGATACTTTTGTTCGATTAAGAGTGAAGGTCTAATGCGGTACTTTCTCTTTTCTACAGTGTTTGGTGCACAAAAACTGTAGGTACATAAGCGGCTACACAAAACATAACTAATTTTTTTTATGGTACTGTTTCGCAGATTTAATTTATAGACTAGCATGAAGCATGATACAAGAAACTATCTTCTATACCAATTAAAAGAATCTTTGTCCTGACTGACTGACTGGGATATAGACAACGCACAGCCTAAACCACTGGTCGTAGAGACTTGAATTTTTCAGAATATATTCAGAGTGCAAAGAGATGTACTAAGAAAGAAATTTCCGAAATTCAACCCCTAAACGTGTACTGCGGGGACGAAGTCGCGCGCGTTACGCTAGTCTGGTTCTAAGAGGCTATATTATAAAAATCTAGTAATATGTTGAACACGGCAAACCCCCCAAATACGGAAGGCCTATGTCGAGAAATGGACCTATTTAGGCACTGGACCTAGTTTTTTTTTAAGTTTGCTGATGGAACAAGCTGATGACACATCTGATTTTAAGTGGCATTCATCACCTACAAACCATTGCATCACGCACGTCAGGAAAGTGCCCTACGGTGCACTGGTCTGCGTCCATCAACCTGACGCCTCATCATCATCATCATCATCATCAACAGCCTGTAGTAGTCCACTGCTGGGCATAAGCCTCCCCGACACGTTTCCAAGAAGTCCAACCATCAACTTCCCGCGGTTCTAACTATGTCGCCAGTCCATCGGGTAGGAGGACGTCCTACGATTCGTCTTCCGGTTCGTGGTCGCCATTCGAGAACCTTTACTCCCCAGCGGTTGTCGGTTCTACGAGCTATATATCCTGCCCATTGCCACTTCAACTTGCTAATTCTGAGAGCTATGTCGATGACGCCTGACGCCTCATGTGTCTGTAATATCACCGGCTGCCACACACTACAAACCGGAACACAGGAACGCTGGTTGCCGGCAGAAATAGGCATTGTGGTAGTTCTTCCAGCCTTTAACAAAGAGTTACTACGTTATGCTCTGTGGAAAATTACAAAGTACCAAGCGGGTGGCAACCATAACAATACAAGTACCTATAGTAAGTAGTATAAGAGGTTTACCGACCTAAGCCACAGAAGAGATATTAGTACTAAGCCACTATCCATTAGAGAGGCTAGACTCGAGTTTGTTTGTTTTTTTGCGCTCTGATGTAATTTTCCATGCGCTTTTTGAGTGTACCGTTAGTAATATTTACCTTTAAGTATTTCTATCTTAAATTCACCTCACTTATGCCGAGAGACACCGGTGGTTTGTTGGGAGTAACCCCGCCTTCTGATCGGTCGTGGGTTCGTTTATCAATGGATTTTTCTGTACAAAATTGTGTGTGTATTTATTCTCCGCACCGCTAAAGAGTCATGTCACAATGCGTAATAATTTTTTCTTTGTGTGATGTAGTTTTAAAACATATTTTAAAGATAGCACGGTACGTACGTATAGCACGGTATAACTATTTTAAAGTTACGCCTATTACTTATAATAGGGAAACCCTGATCCCTTGGTCGCAAGGAACTGGCGCTTAGATTCACCTAGATTTAAGACGTTTCAAGATGATCCTTGCAGATTAAAGAATAAATGCTTTTTGACTTTGACTTTGATAAACCCGCGTATCGTTGAAGTTTCACTGTGTTTTATCCTTTTGACAGAAAGTTTTAAATTAGATCGAGAAACAAAACAGTAGTAGTAGAGCTCTTTGTTAAAGGGCTCGCCTGGGGAAGTACTACCGCCGTATCTATTTCTGCCGCCAAGCAGTGACGCTCGCATTGCTGTGTTCCGGTTTGAAGGGTGTGGATACCGGTGAAATTACAAGCACATGAGGCTTAACATTAGTATGCCTCAGGTTGGTGGACGCAGGGAAGTGATTCGTAGGGCACATAACTATCGTGCGTGACCTACAAGGCAATGTTTTGTTATAGGTGATGGTTACCACCAGCAGTAGCATAGAAAATGCTATCGAGATTACACTGAGTTTATCAGTTAGCAGGGAAAGAATTTATCGACATTTCCAGTTCCATTTAAGTAATAATAGGTTAATTTATATGCCAACTGTTCGTTCCCAAGCTTCATATTGAGTGCCTGATCGATATTACCATTGCTTGAACATCAAGCGAAATTTATTACGAAAATACTTAATTTTCTCTATAGATCAATACAGGTTCAGCAAAATTCGCCCGTCTGTACGAAAACTATTTTTGGCAGCCTCTACTTGGGCACTATATATTAACTTTATTACATTCTAGCAGCGACGATGGTATTGCAACCTGTCACGTCCTGTATCGGTACACCTGTGTCTGGGTGTTATATTGTATTCTAAGCATATACTAAAAAAATGGATATAAGTATTCTATCGGTCATCTGGTTCCCATAATACAAGCTATGCTTAGTTTGGGGCTAGATGATGTTGTGTAACAGTGTCCACAAATATGTTACGGTTTATAGACAGCATGAAACGGAAATTGGTATATTCGGCCATTGGTAGAATATTTTTGGCTATTGTGACAAAAGCAACAATATCCTAAAAACCGGCCAAGTGCGAGTCGGACTCGCGCACGAAGGGTTTCGTACTATTATCTATAATAAAAACGGCAAAAAAATCACGTTTAGTGTTTAAGAGCCACGTTAAATATTTATTTTATTCTGTTTTTTAGTATGAGATTATTTTCATGAGATACAGCCTGGTGACAGACAGACAGACAGACAGCGGAGTCTTAGTAATAGGGTCCCGATTTACCATTTGGATAAAGAACCATAACAAGTAACATTTGTAAACTGACATTTTATCGCAAAATACGTTGTTTACTGTAGTTGTTGTAAATACTGCAAACGTATACCGGTTTACTTATGTATATATATCGTAAGTTCAAAGGTTGAAATGCATTTTATCACATAATTAACTATAAAACACTGGAATATGCGCCTTATTTACATTACTTTTGACATGATTTTCATATGTAGTGTTATACAAACAGAAATTTCTATCGTATACAGGCCAATCAGTTATATCTCATGTTTTAATTTGTTATCAAACGAGAGTTTAATATGTTATCTTTCTTATAATAATAAAGCTACGTAAATTGTTTATTGTTTTAGGTTCAATGATCTATATTTTTCAGGAAAATCGATTATCTTTACCACAGACCACAGATTACTGTGTCGTCACATAAATACTAATAATTTCACTGTTGGTCTTTGGAGCGATTCGCCATAGTTGCCAAGGTCGTCGGTTGCAAGCTGGATAGGTGACCGCAGTGTCAGTAGTAGTGTTTGTAGTAGGCCTGCCTTCTGCGGTGCGGTGGTGGGTTCAATCCCCACCGAGAACAAACATTTGTGTAATGAACATAGATGTTTGTTCTGTGTCAGGGTGTTATATTGTATTATGAGTATGTATTAACAAATAAAACCGGTTAAGTGCGAGTCGGCCTCGCGCACGAAGGGTTCCATACCATTATCTTAAAAACGGCATAAAAATCAGTTGCATGAAAGCCCCCTTAAATATTTATTTTATTCTGTTTTTAGTATTTGTTGTTATAGCGGCAACAGAAACACATCATCTGTGAAAATTTCAACTCTCTAACTGTCACGGTTCATGAGATACAGCCTGGTGACAGACGGACAGACAGACAGATACACTGACAGACTGTGGAGTCTTAGTAATAAGATCCCGTTTTACCCTGTCATTCTCCACGTTCTACGAGTTTTTGCCGTCGACGTTAAACCGTCATAACAGTGTTTTTGAATGCAGTCTCCTTATTTTCAGGATCATACCAGCCCAGCAATGAGCTTATGCTTCGGTTCTACAGCTACTTCAAGCAGGCAACTGAAGGGCCGTGTGATAAACCAAAACCTGGCTTCTGGGATGTCGTTAACAGGTCAGCTATCTACAACTTAAGCAGTAGTAGCAGTGCAGTCGTAGAGCTCTTAGTGAAGGGCTCGTCCGGGGAAGTACTACCACCATGCCTATTCATTACGCAGCGTATTCTGGTTTGAAGGGTGTGCGTGCCGGTGTAATTGCAGGCACATGAGGCTTAACACCTGTATGCCTCAGGGCACGTTTCTAACGTGACCTACAAGGCAATGCCTTGTTATAGGCTATGGTAACCACTTGGCTTTGGGTGGGCCGTATGCTTGTACCATCAGCAACTTGCATAAAAAAAACAAGGTATACACACCAACGTTATCGTAGTCCTAATATTATAAATGCGAAAGTTTTGATGTGAAATCCCAGACCCCGGTAACGCTGTCGGAAATCGCTAGGCGATTATACCAGCATTTTAGTCCGTTCGAAAAAAAAAAAAAAAAAAAGAAATCCCAGAGTGCTTCGGTATCCTACGGATCTAGAGTCTACCAAGAGAAGCAAATTTCTTTAGCTAGTATTCTAGAACGTGTAATGGAGAAAAGGATTTTGCTCAAGAACATTCAAAACCGAAGAGGAAATATGTTTGGCCATCTTCTGCGACATCACAGCTGACAGCAGCAAAATATCATCGAAGGAAAGGTAGAAGGAACGCGAGGGAGAGGAAGGCCAAGGACAAGTTTTTTTTTTTATACAACTTGCTGATGGAACAAGCAGATGGCCCACCTGATGTTAAGTGGTTACCATCACCTATAACAAAGCATTGCCTCGTAGGTGACGCTCGTTAAGAACGTCACCTACAATGCATTACTCAGCGTCCATCAACCTGAGGCATATAGGTGTTAAGCCTCATGTGCCTGTAATTTCACCGGCATCCACACCCTTCAAACCGGAACACAGCAAGCCAGATAAAGGAGAAGGTGGCTGTCATGTCGTACAAGGAGGTCAAGGAGGCCGCACTAGAAAGAGCGAAATGGAGAAAATTGCATCAAACCCCCGACAGGAGCTAGGCTCTTAAATTTAAAGAAGAAAGAGTATTCTACCAACTGACCTGGTCATTCAGTTAAAACATTTCTTTTCTTTTCAGAGCAAAATGGGAGGCTTGGAACAGACTTGGTAACATGACAAAGAATGAAGCTATGAAAGCATATGTCGAGGAATTACATAAGGTAAAGTACCGTATTAGGAACATCTTAAGTCTTATTTATTTCTAAGACCAAATGTTTATTAGACAATTTTTATCTTGAGGTGGTTCGATTCGGGTTGGCGCGAAATTCAAATATTTTTGTGGTTTTTAATTTTTTCTTCGTTCCACAAGCAATGAAATTAGCGAGAAAGTAATTTGCCGCAAATCGTAAACCATTTTCTACGAACTCATGATAAAACCAACTTTGATTCGTTTGTATTTTGGGAGCGTTTGGGAAAATGTTGATTTTTAGCAGAAAATTTCTTATTTTCCCAAATGCTCCAAAAAAATCAATGAATCGAAGTTGAGTTTATCATGAGTTCATAGAAAGTAGTTTACGATTTGCGGCAAATTACTTTTCCGCTCGTTTTATTCCTTGTGGAACGAAGAAAAAATTAAAAACCACAAAAATATTTGAATTTTGCGCCAACCCCAATCGAACCACCTTAAGGTCGAAAGATTTAGTACTAAATCTTGTAACGCTTGTAACTTTCAGGGTAATCTAATTTTACCGTAGAATATAGGGTAACGTACCTAGATAACGGCAAGATAATTCAGTATCAAACTTAACTTCGAACGCACGTTAATAAATAGTAGACATTAAACACTTACAGCGTTTGTATGGACAACGTACCGACTTGTTTAACCTTAAGCAATAATTTAAAACAAAAGAATGAGTAGTCAGTAAAATGGCTAACTAATGGATTTATATGCTGTATATCTTGTCTATCTATGTATGTGGTGATGAGTTTCAGTAGAGACCATCAGGGTGTCGTCGTACATTTTTTAATAAATAATAATAATAATAATAATGCAGGACAATCCACACAGCATCATCTAGCCCCAAGCTAAGCAGAGCTTGTGTTATGGGTACTAGATGACTGATATACTTAATACAATACATTACGTACATGTATATTTTTTATTATACATAGAAAACACCCAGAACACCCGGAATAAATATTTGCAGATCGTGCAAACATTTATCCCAAGGCGGGAATCGAACCCGCAACCTCTGCGTCGCAGGCGGACATTCGCCCGCCGCGCCACATCGGTCGTCATTCATAATAATACATTTGTTTATTGACAGAAGGTTTTTTGTAACAGACATCCTATGAAGTCTCTGACTACTGAGCTAGGTACAATGACCTGTGTTACAGAAGTCACTGCCTTCTCCCATTTTTAGTTTTACATTATGTGAAATAAACGTTGGTATAACCAAGTAAGTAGGTAGCATTATTTTATAGTCCATTTAAATTATAAATGTAGTTACACCTAACACAAAGCAAAAAATAAATTGTGTATCCCAATGAAAAAAAAAGAAAAAACATGTTTATTTGAAAGAAAGAAAGAAAGAAAATTTATTAATTCATCCCCAAACCACACAAATTACAAACATGAATATCGAGGCGTGTACACTGTAGTACCTACACTAGGTTTACTTAACCTAACTAAAGAACAAAAGTAAAAAAAAGTACATCGACTACAGATAACCTAGTTAGCCTACTTAGTAATACGGTTTGTGTTGCTTGGGGTTAAATAAGTTAATTTGGACCTAAGGCGATTAAAAGGGATCTTAAAGTTATGTATGGTCCTCACACCATACATGTGTGGGGGGTGTGTGTGGTGATTACTAAAATGCTTTCATTTTAATGACTTCTTTCAGATTGTAGAAACAATGTCATACAGTTCAGATGTGGCGTCGTTCCTGTCGGTAGATGATGATGACCAAGGATTCGCGAACAGTGACTTGGAGCTAGTCGCGGGGGATGTACTGGCGAGGGTGCGTTCTGAGCACAACTCTCCAGCAGGTAAGGATGTACTATAATAATATAATAATAATAATAATGCTGGACAATCCACACAGCATCATCTAGCCCCAAGCTAAGCAGAGCTTGTGTTATGGGTACTAGATGACTGATATACTTAATACAATACATTACATATAAATATATATTTTTATTATACATAGAAAACACTGTAAGTGTTACACTTAAACAGAATGACCGGAACAACTTTATAAGGCGTTTCTGTCCGTTGTTACGTTTGGTCCGTTTTTTACCGTAATAACGGCATTTTTGGCTTTTCATTTTTCTCAGTGTAGGGTTCCGTTTTACCCTTTGGGTACGGAACCCTAAAGAGGTCTAATTACTACTGTTTCCAGGTTCTCAATCAGTCAGCGGTGCTTCATCCCCCATCCGCAGCATGTCCCCTCCAGCGGCGAGAGTGAGACACGATTCCGAAGACGAATATATCGATACTGTTGATGTTAGTATTGTACGTGATCTTTCTCTTTCCTTCTCTAACATTTTCTTTTTCACTTCACTAACATTTTTTTTTTTTTTTTACAATGCCCTAACAGTAAAAACTAAATTGACATTGTAAAACAACTTCTTATAGCTATTATCCTAAAACAACATTAAAGCTGTTTCTGTAAATTTCGTCAATGAAACCACAAAAAGGTCAAAGCCATCCTCTTCGCAAAATTTATTGATAACATAGACATAACATAGACCGTATAGCTATAGTCCCATGATAGTAGTAGAGCTCTTAGTGAAGGGCTCCGGGAAAGTACTACCACCATGCCTATTCCTGCCGCCAAGCAGTCTCGTCCTAAAACAGTAGTACTCGTTCCGCCATCTCCGTTTGAATCTACTGTGTCGTCAAAACAAGCCGAACCTCACCTAGAGGGTAAGAAGGTAGTTTAGGCAAAAATGCACCACATAGCCCCCGTCCGTCCCCACCCTTGGAATACGTTTTTGTCCATCCAAAGGTTGTCTGGAAGAGATTCGCTTTCAGCGATAAGACCGCCCATTGTGCTACTGGTTTCTTAGTTGTAATTTAATTGTTCTATTTAGAGTTTTAATGGTGTACAATAAAGCTATAATCTAAAATATTGTAAATTTGTCTTGCCTTGTAAATTTGAAATACAGCCTGGTGACAGACGGACAGACAGACAGCGGAGTCTTAGTAATAGGGTCCCGTTTTACCCTTTGGGTACGGAACCCTAGAAACATGCAAACTGTGTAAGTCATATAACAAAATTATAGGTATCGTTATAAAGAATACAGACATAATAATAATAGTTATTCTAAGCTAATAATAGTTTTTAATTCCACTAAGCTATATTTTGAATTATACTTTGACAGAGCGACCCAGAAGTACCCACACAGGCCCGTACTGCCCCGAGACTCAGTAATGGACATGCTCATCAAATCACATCACAGCTCACACGTAAGTCTAAAATAAAATAAATAAAATAAATAAAATAAAATAAAAGTAAGTTATTTCAGGCACATAGGTACAAAAATGATGTCCTAACCCCATATTACAAAAAATATAAAAATAAAGTAAAATAAAATAAAGTTAGGGTCCGATAATATCATTTCTTATTTTTGACCATGTGGATAAAAATATAATTATTTATTTTTTATATTAATACTATAAACTATGATATGTTATAACGAGGAAAGATTTGATTGTTTCTTTGTATTAAATAGTCTCTGAAACTACTGGACCGATTTGAAAAATTCTTTCACCGTTGGATAGCTACACTATCCCCGGGTGACATAGGCTATATTATATTTTCAACAAACTCAGGGGTCCTCACTAAAACTCGTGCGAAGTCGGGACGGAGCGCTAGTATTAAATAAATAGAATAGACATACATTTATTTGCTACAAAACACACATATAAAACAGATTAATTTTTTTAAGTCATTGTTGATGGAGCTAGCGGATTGCCCATCTGATATTAAATGGTTGCTATTTCCTATAACAAAAAGCATTGCCTTGCAGGTTACGCTTGTTAACGTGCCCTACGATGCACTACTCCATCATCCCGTGGCATACAGGTGTTAAGCCTCGTGTGCCTGTAATTTCACCAACGCCGCGCCGCTGCAAGAATAGGTTTTTGCGTGATGTTTTCTTCCACCGTTTGAGAGTGCTTGCAAAATGTCTTACCAAGTGCATAATGTTTATTTTTCTAAGTGAGAACTCGTTTCATACTTTTTTCTATATATTAAGTAACTTCATATAGAACATGCAATTCATTTAAGTTTTATTTTCATTTTTGTCTCTTGCTGTGTTGTTTTGCTTTAGTTTTTTAATTGTTTGATAGTTTCTAATTCTAGTCCTCAATGGCTCTAGCGGAAGACCAGCGCAAGTTATTGCGATTTGCATAATAATATGCTGAGTTAGGGCCATTTTGTTACTAGCAAATTTTTAACATGTTCTTAAACCTAAATGTACTGTATAAGTTAATATTTTTTTTTTTTTACATAAGGTGTTGTTTGATACCTGGCGAACACCTGTACACCTTGGGTTCCTGACCTAGGGGTCGCCTGAGAAAGCGTTGGCGAGACGATCTGGACGCCTTTGAAAAGACGTGGTAGGAGAAAGCTCGGAACAGAGAAAACTGGAGGTCTTTGGGGCAGGCCCTTGCCCAGCAGTGGGACGGAATAGGCTAGGGAAAAAAAACAGTGTGTTAGTTTTAAGTTTATGTTAACTAGTTTCAAATAATTACTTAGATTTGATTTGATTAATGACTGTTGCAGATCTTAAAGTGTTGGAGCAGTTACCGGGAACGCTTGCGAGATTGGAGGCGGATGTGGCAGCGTTGAGGAAAGCCGTGGAGGGAGATCGCAGGATACTAGACGTGAGGCCAAACAAAAAATCTACAAAAAAATTGTAGGCATTGTATCTACAAAAATTGTACACAACATTATCTAAATCAATTCAATTCATTTATTTTTCTCCATAGGCATAAATGTTAGGCATAAATTTGACGACCGAGGTCGCCACCTCGATACGCCTATCAGGCGAATGTCCACCTGCGACGCTAGCAGTTGCGGGTTCGATTCCCGCCTTGGGATAAATGTTTGCACGATCAGCAAATATTTATTCCGGGTGTTCTGAGTATTTTCTATGCATAATAAAAATATCTATGTATGTAATGTATTGTATTAAGTATATCAGTCAGATGACTGATATACTTAATACAATACATGCTAAATACTGTGTGTGTTATGGGTACTAGCTCTGCTTAGCTTGGTGCTAGATGATGCTGTGTGGATTGTCCAGCATTATTATTATATAACACCCAGACAGAGGACGAGTTCATCACACAAATGTTTGTTCTCGGATCGAACCCACTACCTACAGCGCAGCAGGTAATTTGATTACTATAAAAAAAACGTTACGCCATCGGCCTGGTTCGAGTTGACGTCAAGCCGGAAAAAGTCGTTACTATTTCCATACAAACGCTGTAACTGAATATCTCTACTATTAATTACCGTGCGGCTGAAGTTAAGTTTGATACTGAATTATCTTGCCGTTATCTAGGCTCGTTACCCTATATTCTAAAATAAAATCAGATTACCTTGAAAGTTACAAGCGTCGAAAGATTAAGTACTAAATCTTTCGACGCTTGTAACTTTCAAACAACGACTTGTTCCACCTTAAGGAAGCCTAAAACTTCGCCCGCAGAGTTGAATTACTCATAACTTACTTACAGCAAGTATCCCGTGGCTGGCGATGGCCGTGGCAAGAACTGAGCCCGCCTACCTTGCTGCTTCTGTTGGCTTGGCCGCTCATCGTCTACAGATTCACGAGGCGCACGCAGAGGAACACGTGAGTGCCCACCACACTGGTCATGCGTATATTCCTACCTTCATATGGTAACAATGGGGAAGAAAAAGCTATACGACTGTGTAATGTTTTATACAATTATCCTACCCGATGGACTGACAATATTGTTAGGATCGCGGGAAGTTGATGGATGGAAAGGGCTCAGAATCGGTCTTCTTGGAATCGTGTGGGGGAGGCCTATGTCCAGAGATGATGATGATGAAGGTTTTACGCTACACAAAAGTACTCACAGTAAATTAATGTACGATAGATAGTCCGTGTTTCATTGAATATTGCATGTGGCGCAGCCGGTGGGATACGCCAAAGGGAATCTGAACTCGATGGAAATTATTTGAAGATGTCTAAGGTTAGTCAAAGGTGCGTCCAAATTTTACATTTGGTACATACCCGCATTATGCAGATGGTAGAATCTATCTGATTCTAGAGTCACGCTCGTTAATGTGCCTTACAATGCACTACTCTGCGTCCGTCAACCTGAGGCATACAGGTGTTAAGCCTAGTGTGCCTGTAATTACACCGGCACTCACACCCTTCAAACCGGAACACAGCAAACTGCTTATAAGACACCATCTCAGCCAATAAAATGACCACTTACCCGACAGAGGTTCTTAGCAATACTAACGGACGCATGTAAGTTATTGGAAAGCGTTATCTGTGATATAGATACATATTTTATTCTCTTCCACAGATCCTAAACATCACATCCAGACCAATGTGCCTATAAGATGTGCACTTAATATGTGTCAGTTAAGTGTGTTTACTACAGATATATTAAGTGATATCTGAATTTGTAAATAATATAGCTGTTAGGATTGGTGTAACACATATTTTCAGTCAAATATAATGATCTTACTTTGGATCCACTTAGAATTTTCCCTTATACTGGTGCGGGTTGAGATAAAACAGACAATTTGAAATATAATAGCGCCATCTAGTACGCTATGTAAGGTCGTGCATAAGATACGGAGATTGAATAATGCCTACCTAAAGGTCGGCGCCCATTGGCGGCACGGCATGAAAAGGTATCTTTTAAACGACGAATAAAAATATAACCAAAATAGCGAAACGCGCGCGACTTCGTCCGCGTTAAGCTATTTTCATACAAACTTCAACCCCCCGCTGTACACGTTTAGAGGTTGAGCAACATTCAACTTTATTTTCATGCTATAAGCTTTTATTTTCAATGGTCACTTAAAAAATACCTTATTGCTATGCCGTGCCGCCAATGGGCGCTGGGTCTTATACAAGCGTCTAGTAAGTTGAAACGGGGAATTGTTTTAATACCTACAAAAAGAAACTTACACACAATTGTCGTAGAATCCATTTCAATTTATTGATGTTTTAAGCCGGGTTTCAAGTATTTTAAACACCTTTTCTCAGTGTCTTTTCTGTCTTAGCAACATTTTTATTTCATGTTTTTAATTTCTTTCTGTTTTAGTTCGTAAAGTTTTTTGATATATGAACAGATTTGGTATTAACAGGTTATTATTGAATAAGATAATTCAAAAGACAAAATATAATTATTTTACGTGTTGAAATATATCTTTGTGTTGTATTTATTTTATTTACAGAAAAATCTTTGTTCAAAAATATAATTTATTTACTGAATATTTTCGTATACCAGCGTAGTTTAAGGGTTAGTTAGTTTAATGTGTAATTTTTATATGTGATACGTTTGGTTTAATGTTAGCGGTATGTATGCAAAGTCGGACGCAGAAGAATGTTAATTCATTTTAAAATTAATTTTCTTAAAAATCTGTCAGTCGTGCTAAAATTTTCAAGTTCTTCAATTTTTTTTCTGCATAAAAGTTAATTTTTTTTTCTGGCTCCGACTGTGCTTTTTAATTTGATTCCACCTTATTGCTAAGTCAAATAATAACAGCTAGCTGATTTAATACACGCATTTTTACAATTTGCAAATTTGCAATAGATTGTGATGGAGCTGTTTGAAATATTTGATAATTATGAAATAAAAGGGAATTTAATGGAATACTTCGTTCTTTTATTTACCATCCAATCCAAGATAACTGAACAGTTTTTCTCTCAGCTTTGTTGTTGTCTGTAGTGTTGCAATTAAATAAAACAATGCATAATATGAAAACATATTTAATATATTTCGTGATAGGTACCTCGTTAATACATAATACATACTCGGACAATCAACAAAGCTACATTGCTTTGGCAGACGAACTACAATAAATAATTCATAAATATTTGTGGGCATTTTTACACAATCAAAGCATAACTTGTACTATGGGAATCAGATAACTGATAGAATACTTATAAACGTTTTTTTTGTTAATACACACACTTAAAATGCAATAACACCCAGACAGAGAACAAACATCTGTGTTCATCACACAAGTTTGTCCCCGGTGGGGATCGAATCCACAACCTACAGCACAGAAGCAGAGTTACTACTAATTGAGCTGTGAGGTAAGTACAATGAACCGGTACCTGTGGTTGCCGATTTAAATTTTGTTTACCACCTTTAAACAAAACATACTTAACTTAATACTTACTTTAACATAATTATGTATAGGTTCAATTGTTGTGTGTAAAATAATGTAAGATGCTATTTCTTTGTTTTGCAGACTTGCTAAAATGGCAACACTGATTTGCAGACAGATGTTGCTGTTATTTCAGGAAAATTCTAACTTCAAAAATCCAAGATGGCGGGCGCTAAACGGTTACTTGTTTAATCTTTTATAATATATTTAGGATGTAGTTCGTCTGCGCTTGCCTTATTTAAAAATCGGTGACAGAAGCTTATATTACAACGAATTTGTACATTCAATTTGAATATTCGAACCCCTTACAGTTCTAATAATGCATCGTTCTCGCGACGCCTGCAACATGCATTTAGTGTCGTTTTAAGAAAATAATACTTGTCTTTAAGCAAAAACTGAAAAACAAGTTGAGGTTTGTCAATAAAATAAAATTAAATAGGCTTCTCTCGGTAGATATCAGACACCCCAGGCTAAAAATAGTATCACACTAGATACAACATGAGTTGACTATCTCAGACATCTTGTATGCGATAGACAGAGACAGACGCAGCAGACCTGCGCCGTATGATCTAGTGTATACAAAAATATCTGGAACCGATAGCCTTCGGACTCGTCACGACACGAGGGGAGAGTTAAATGTGTTTCTGCCTTAAGATTTGGTTCATGCTCAGTTTCTACCGTTAAGTTAGCCTGTACGTGACAGGTTGCAAACCTATCGCCGCTGCAAGTGTACTAACTGATTCCTTCACCGATTTATTCCGCTGCCGGTAGATTTTCTACTTGCAAGTACTTGATAATAACAATGTTAAAAACTAAAATGAATTAAAAACTTAACATAAAACAATCAAGAATGTTCTTATTAAAAAATCTATAGTTCACATTGGTACTTAAATTATTTTAGTAAATGAATAAAAACAGGTAGGTACATAATTAGTTTCTGGCTTGTAAAACTTAAAAATAGCTTAATAGGAACTTAAACTAAGTAAATTTAAGATCACATTTGAAGTAAAATTGGGTTTATTAAAAATATATACAATACAATTAGCAGCGCAATAAAAAAGCTACGCTTGAAACAGTTAATGCCCATTTTCAATACAATATTTAAAAAGAATTTAGTTGATATAATTTAATGTAGTAAGTATACTAATTATTGCGTGGTAACTTTTTTAGGCGAATTGCTGATGGAATAGGTGACCTTCCTAATGTTAAGTGGTAACCATCACCTAGCAAAACTATCTCGCAGGTCACGCCCGTTAGGAACGTGCCCTACGATGCACTACCCTGCATCCATCAACCTGATGCATACAGGTGGTGCCTCATGTGCCTGTAATGTCACCGGCACCCACACCCTTCAAACGGGAACAGGTGGCGCCAATGACAGACAAATTGAATTGTTTGTGGTATGGACATGTAATGCGGAAGGATTTCATGTGACGAGAAGGGTATTAAATATGAATGTGTTTGAAGTAAAGAAAGGGTTTTCCAATACTTTCTGTCAGCTAGGACAGCTAAGGTTTTTTAAGGAATTCCAAACCTTAGTTGTCCACATCATAAAATTTGAGGTAACGATGCGGATACGAGTGAATTTGTAACGCGTAGTTCCCGTATTTCTAAAAGGTTAGTCGAAAGGCAAGTCCATAAAATTTGCAATATAAAATATACATAGGTACTAATCAACATTTACTGTTGTATGTTGAAAATGAGCATTAAAATCTTACAAAAGTTAAATTAATTTATATAAATAAACTAAGATTAAAATTATAAATATCACTTGTACTAAACAGCACGTTAGAATCAAACTACATTTAATATTGACATAAGCAAATCGTGCAAATAAATTGGCGGCAGTTAAATATATATAAATTATTATTTACGCAAAAACATCATACTTTATAATATTATGTGAATGTAAGTTTGTTTGTTACGCTTTCACGCGAAAACTACTTAACCGATCATCATGAAACTTTGTACACATATTCTTGGAGGTATTTGAAGTAACATAGGATACTTTTTATGAAAAAAAAGAAAGATTCTATGCGAGCAAAGCCGCGGGTAATAGCTAGTCTCTTATAATTCACGTCATTAATTTACATATCTGCATTTTATTGAAGTAAAACTTTACGCACGCTTGGGGAGTAAGCTGGTGAATGCGTGACGAGAGCGTTACGAAAAGTGTGACCGGACGAGGCGAACGAAAGTTGAGAGGGAGATATAAGTTAGTGAAGATAGAAAGAGAGAGTTACGTTTCGTATATCTGTAGGGGCAAGAGAGAGGTGTAAGCACACATTTTCTTTCTCTCTCTCATAGCCGCACGCATATTAAAGGAGTTTTACTTCAGTGGTGTGGTCTAAAGCACACTGGTTTTGTGTGTCACTACAGCCATGGCCTATTGTGATCGCCTCTTGTGAAGGAATCACCTCTGCACGGGGCATTCATAGTCCACCCTCTAAGCTATTAGGAACTGAAGGATTTTTTTAGGGGTAACGTCGGGCTGAGATTATGTTTTCCCAGATGAATGCTACCCTTTTGGATTAGTGGCAAGTCTTAGTATTAGTAATCTTTTGTTAAGCTTTTAGTGAAATCCCATGCTTACAAATAGTATTGAAGGCTTGTAAGACAATTTTGATTCGAATTTGGATTGTTAGTCACATCAAGATCATACTTACATAACGAGTATTATACATAATAAAATGTAAAGAACAATATAACAATTTGTATACTGTTTGAATTAATTATAATTCATAATACCTTACAATAATAATTTTTAAATGCAACAATGACACCAACAATATTTTAGAATTATTTCACTTTGAATAAATAGTTCATATTTTCTTTTTTATGTGGTAATAAATATGTTTATATGATGTAAATATATTTACAAATACTTTCATGTGTTAAGAGCGTGCAATAACGGCAGTGCTAGGTTTAGAATGAGAAAATTTGAGGATTTCGTGTCATTTTCCCCTGCAGAGTTTGTAGACTACAATATAAAATGTGGACTGTACAATGTCAAAGAATAATAACAACGCGAACGGGTTGCGGTTCAAGGCGAAGCAAGCGTGGTCAGTTGGGAAAAACTATTTTAAACCTTCGTCTTGCCGTTGGTATTTTAGTGAGCTAGAGAGTTAAACAACACATTTGATGACGTACAACGTCATCAAATATGTTTAACACGACTTGATGAAACAAGCAGATTACCCAGGTGGGTAGACGTAGAACAACAGCCCGGCTAAGATGTGCAGCGTGACAAAATTTTCTCTACTCATTATCGTGCAAAATAGAGATATCTCTTTATATCTTCCTGTGCTAACATGCCATTGCCAAAAATCTATCTCGTTCTGTCAAATGAAGACTTCATGCTAATGTTTAGCTTATATAGGGTCTTTTATCTATAATTTTTAAAATGTCTCAATAGAAAAAGTATCTCGTGTCAAGCGCGACATATCTCGCGTTGCACATCTTAGCCGGGCAGGTGTTAAGTGGTTACCACATATAACAAAGCATTGCCTTGCAGGTCACGTTCATTAGAAATGTTCTCTACAATGCACTGCGTCTCTCCTGAGACAGTTGTAAGTACAATTTCACAGGCAATCACAACTTTCAAACCTTGTGGTCGTAGTTTGAGAAGGCCCTCTCTGGTAGTTTCTAAGAGTTTAACCGTTACCTTTTATAGAAAATGTTATAGAGATAATTTGATCCACTAAAGACTATTCCCAAACATCATTCTGTCATCATACAAGCTCAATCTGTTGGCTTCGTTCGCTCTGCCCTTCTGTAGCGCTCTGCTTCTCGCTCGTCTAACCGCTACAGGCAAATCGCCGGGCGTTTTGACCCTCCCCGCAGGATTTAATAAGTTTAAATCACCCGCAGAACTGAATAAATCTCTCACATGCTCTAAGGAATGCTGGCGTTTGACTGATAGAGTTTTTAAGCATGGTTTTAGTTTTTCTTCTTCTTTAGGATCTAACTTAGGTTCTGTGGTAATATCTCCGTTTAACGCGGCTAAGTATAACGGGTTATCTAAACTGTATGCTAACAAATTTTCTTTATCGTTTGGATCGCTGTACTCATTATCAAAATTTGAGTATTTATTGAATTTGGTTGAATAATCAGTTTTGGTTTGGCTAGATTCTTTTAGAATATCTTTCTCTTTAGGTATAGTGGTCATAGTGACCTTGGAACCTCCATTTTCAGATAGCAGCATCAAATTATCATCTTCACTACTCGATGTATCTGATATATTGAAAGGACTGAGTTGATTGTTGAAATTTTCTGTGTTATCAATGTATTGGAGTTCTAAGTTAATGCTGGCTCGGGACGAACTAGCGCTGTTACAGATTTTAATATCACTTAAACGTTTTTTGACGGTTGAATCTTCGGATTCCGAGTTACACTTAAACATGCTTTGGCTAGACATTGAAGTTCTGACAGATTTGTTGACGCTTTCTGAACTTCCTTTAGACTTCCTAGGCTCATGTATTTGAACTGGGACTATGACTGCGTAGACTAAGTTAGGATTACTAGGGTTGCTGTCTCTAGGTGGTAACTCCTTAAATCCTTGTGCCATCATAGTTGGAGATAGAGTTCTATTCGGTGGAGAAACACATGGCGCTTCATAATATCTATTTCTCTCCACATCGAGAGCAATATTCGATGGCCTTTCGTACGTTAAATCCAACGGTTGGTTTATCAATGATGTTTTAGTCTTTTGAGAGGTAACATGGAGTTTGACTTCAGTTTCTTTCCTGTTAAGTTTTTCGAAGAATTTTCGTATGGTTGATTTTGGTTTTTCTACTTTGATGTCGTGTAGGAGGTTGGTTTGTTTGGGTGCGCGGTCGGAGTCGTGTGATGACACGTCATTCTGTACGTAGTCTAGTGGTCTCTGGTATGACCGAATCTCATTGAGAGAGTTTTCTGGTATGGGTATTCTGGTGTGGGATATTCTTGCTACTTCAAAGCAGTTTTCTGTGAGGCGATTTTCGTCGATGTTCCGCCTAGATGGCTCTGTGAATAGATAAAAAAAATATATTTATAAATTAAAAAACTTGTTGATGTAACAAGAAAATGGTCCACTGAGAATGTTAAGTGGTTACTATCGCCTATAACAAAGTAATGTTTTGTAGGTCACGCTCGTTAGAAACCCTACGATGCACTACTCTGCGTTCCTGAACCTGAGGCATACAGGTGTTAAGCCTCATGTGCCTATAATATCATCAGTACCCACACCCTTCAAATTGAAACAATCCACACAGCATCATCTAGCCCCAAACTAAGCAGAGCTTGTGCTATGGGTACTAGATACTGATTAATACAATACATTACATACATACATATTGTTTTATAATACATAGAAAAAACCCAGAACACCCGAAATAAATATTTGCAGATTGTACAAACATTTACTCCAAGGCGGGAATCGAACCCGCAACCATCTGCGTCACGGATATTCTCCCGCCGCGCCACATTTGTCGTCAAGGTCATATAACAGGGGGAGTGTTTCATACCTGCGGTGAAGTGTGCATCCTTGAAGCTCCTCGGCACGGGCGCGGGCGCGGGTTCCAAGGGCGGCGTGCACAGGTTCCGCGCGAGGCAAGCGTTGCGTCCGTCAGCACCTGCCCTCGGGTATAACAGGGGCGTCGTCACGTCACATGGTACGTTTCCGGGACAGTTCGAGTTCTTCTCTGACTCACAGATATTACCATCACCTTAAATAACAAAAAACTGTTTATATTTATTCTTAAATTCTTTATTGTACACAAAAATGTTTACAAAATGGTGAACACAAAAAACATGCACAAAGGCGAGCTTAACCCTAAAAAGAGTTTTCTTTCAGCAAACCTTAGAGCTGAGAGAAAAGTAGAAATAAATAAAGTGGTAGCGATGTGTACTTAATAATGATAGTAGATCGTAGATGTGTACTTAATTTACAGCTGTCACAACACAGTACGTGGTAGCCTTGCCTTCTGCGCTGTAGGTGGTAAGTTCGATTCCCACCGAGACCAAACATCTGTGTGATGAACATAGATGTTTATTCTGTGTCTGGGTGTTACATTGTATTCTAAATATGTATTTACAAAAAAAATATCTAAGTATTTTATCAGTCATCTAAATTAGGAACCAAGTAAGTTTCTTGCCGGTTCTTCTAGGCTTGGTCGCGAGGAACTGGCGCTTAGATTCAACTAGATTTAAGACGTTTCAAGATTATCCCTGCGGATATACTGAATAACTGCTTTTTGACTTTGTCATCTGGTTCCCATAGTACAAGCTATGCTCAGGTTGGGGCTAGATGATGTGTAATGATGATTATGTATTTAATTACCTGGAGGTCGCTGATGAAGGCCGTTGTCGTGGATATGCGGCGGCTGTGCGCACATTAGTTGCATAAGCTCACTCATACGCTCTTCTACGCATACAGCTGTCAATCTGTTAAAACACAAATATTATCTAATCTAAATTAAATATATTATTAAGTATATGACTCATCTAGTACCCATAACACAAGCTCTGCTTAGCTTGAGGCTAGATGATGCTGTGTGGATTGTCCAGCATTATTATTATTATTATCTATACTTAATATTATAAAGAGGAAAGATTTTAATGTTTGATCTGAATAGGCTCCGAAACTACTGAACGGATTTGAAAAATTCTTTCACTGTTGGGAAGCTACACTATCTCCGGGTGACATAGGCTATATTATATTTTCAAAAAAATTAGGGATCCTTATTAAAACCCGTGCGAAGCCGGGACGGACCGCTAGTTTTACTTAAAACACCTACGAAAAATTATAAAACTATCCTCAGTGCATAGTAGCTGTACCTTTTGTGCTGATATGAGTTCAGCGTTGGAAAACTTAAATAACAGTACAAATGGTGAAAGTGATGGCAACAACAATACACACATTTGCTTGAAGAACCTACATAAATGTTTTTGTGTATTATAATGTATTTTTGTAGTGTATAGTTCTGAGCGTTTCTAATAATTTCTGAATTCTCTAAATAAAAAAAAGTGAGAAAGTGTGTTTAAGTGTTTTGGGTTTAAAAAACTGATCCTATTGACCTCATTACGACTGATAATGATAACTGATAATGATTTATAATGATAACTGGATCTGGAAAATACTTTAGTCACCATCATACAGCCAGATAAAGATGCAGCCGATGCTAGTTATAATATATTTGTTTATGAATTAGACACTTTACTTAAAGATTCATACAAACGAATTATAGTTATAAACTACAAAAAAAAGTATTCATCGTAAAATCCCATTCCCCTAATTTGACGTACGTCCGATGGATGGTGCGTATGGTGCTTAACGTATGTGTTATTTTTATTTGTTTTTTGTTTCAACAAGTAAAAAATACACAAGTCTCACCTGGCCTCAGCATCATGATCCCAGCACTCTTCGCAAGTATCGTTGGCAACCTTCAGGGCCCTCCATTCTGGAACAGGGCCCTTCGGTAACGGCGGACGGGCCTTGTTTCTGGATACCAGCGTCTGTTGAAAGAACGAAAGAAAATATAAATTATTGATTATTATAATAGACTAGCGAAACGCGCGCGACTACGTCCGCGTGAAGCTATTTTCATACAAATTTCAATCCTCGCTATTTAGAGGTTGAATTTCGGGAATTTCTTTCTTAGCAAAATATAATAACAATAAATAAATAAAATTTGTTTATTGACATAAAGTTTTTTGTAACAGACATCCTATGAAGTCTCTGACTACTGAGCTAGGTACAATGACCTGTGTTACAGAAGTCACTGTCTTCTCCCATTTTTAGTCATCCATACATTATGTGACGACCGATGTGGCGCGGCGGGCGAATGTCTGACATGCTGGACAATCTACACAGCATCACCTAGCTCCAAGCTAAGCAGAGCTTGTGTTATGGGTACTAGATGTCTGATATACATAGATATTTTATTATTATACATAGAAAATACCCAGAACACCCGGAATAAATATTTGCAGATCGTACAAACATTTATCCCAAGGCGGGAATCGAACCCGCAACCTCCTGCGCCGCAGGCGGATCTTCGCCCGCACCATCGGTCATCAATTTCACCGGCACACCCTTCACAGCAAGGTGGTGGAGTCTGATGGAGTGCGGTATTGTTACCTGCATCTGCGCAAGGGTCTGCAAGGTGGTGGAGTCTGGTGGAGTGTGGGATAGTTACCTGCATCTGCGCGAGGGTGGGAGCAGGCGGCAGCGCCTGGTGGTAGGGCTGCGCGTAGGGCGGCGCCTTGCCGGCGCGGTGCGCGGGTGCCGTGCGCCACAGCATCTCCCACAGCACGAGCGCCAGCGCGTACACGTCCACCGCGCACAGCGCCGCGCCCGCGCCACTCAGGTCCAACGCACCTTCCAGCGCTTCCGGCGCCAGGTACCGCAGCGTGCCAGCCTTTAATACAACAAAGTCAAAAAGCATTTATTCAGTAATATCCGCAGGGATCATCTTGAAACGTCTTAAATCTAGGTAAATCTAAGAGCCAGTTCCTCGCGACCAAGCCTTGAAGAGTTACAGGAATAGCTTATAATTGACAGCCGTCACAGTTCAGCTCGTAGTAGGGAGGGTTCAATCACCACCGAGAACAAACATTTGTGTGATGTACAGTCAGCTGCACTAGAATGTATACAATTTGTAACTTAGGAAATGGTTTGACAGCGATGCTTAAACATTTACACGACAATTATTCAAAAAATATCTAGGAAAGAGGTCATTGACTAACTTCATGATTTTTTAGTTTTTGAGGTGTAAGAGTTCATTGTTTTCCTGGTGGTCCTAATAAAAGAAGCGAGTGTTCTATACGAAGGTTTATTGAAGACTGGTTTACTAGCATGCATGTTTAGTATTAGACACTGGTGAAAGTTACAAATTGTATACATTCTAGTGCAGCTGACTGTTCATAGATATTTGTTTTCTGTTTGGATGTTATATTGTATTCTAAGTATGTATTTACAAAAAAAAAGTAAGGCAGTCTTGGGGACTGCCAATAGAAATGAAAACTAGGCCAAAAAGTACACATATATACACACAGTAAACATAATATAATAGTCTGATGATTTTTGTTTTTATTTATTCAAAAACATATATAAGTAATCATCTGGTTCCCACAGTACAAGCTATGCTCAATTTGGGGCTAGATGATGTTGAATAAAAGTTTACCAACCCAGTTTTATGTGATCTAGTATGGTATACTAACCTCAGTATATCTAGTTGGCTGCGTTTGTGAGTTGCGAGGCCTCAGGGCCTGCGCGAGGCCTAGGTCCGCGAGCCGACACGACCCATCGCTTGATATAAGCACGTTGTTAGAATTCACATCGCGATGGACTATGCAAGGTTTGTTGCCAACTGGAGACAATTTTTTAAATTAGAAGTAAAAAGAAAGAAATCGTAACTTTTTTATACTACCAGCTAATAGAACCCAGATGGCCCATCTGATGTTAAGAGGTTACCATCACCTATAAAAAATACAAAGCATTGCCTTGCAGGTCACGCACGTTGGGTACGTGCCCTACGATGCACTACCCTGTGTCCACTAACCTGAGGCATACAGGTGTTAAGAAGCCTCATGTGCCTGTAATGTCACCGGTACTCACACCCTTCAAACCGGAACACAATTTCTAAAGTTTGCTGAAGTGATTTTGGTTTGTTTTCGAAAATGTATACCTACCTAAACCTAAACCAATTAAACTACACAATCCTCGCCGACCTCCTAGGACCGAGAAAACGCGAGTAATCGCTGTTTTGCTCAAAAGTCTACATAAGTGAGCGTAATATATGGATGGATTTCAATTTTGGATAAGGGGAAATTGTTCGTTTTAAGGTCTACTATTCTCACAGAACCACTAGTTATTATAAATATCATAGATGACTTACTGGGTGTATGTAGATGCGACAAGGCTGATGCGACTCCGTGGGCGAGAGAAGCGAACTCCAACCAGCTCAGTTGAGTCCGTTCTAGTTTAGCTCGCAGGGTACATGAGCATAGCTCTAGGACAATAAGATGATCTCTTCCACCGCCTTCCGTTAGTGTGGGACGTGTGTCACTGCCTGCAAAGAAATATGAAATAATTAAATATTTAAGGACATTTTTACACACCATCATCTAGCCCCGAACTAAGCATAGCTTGTACTATGGGAACCAGATGATTGATAGAATATTTATATTTATGTTTTTGAAGTGAAATCTTTTTTTTAGGCGCGCTATAGTCACCGAACACTTTCCATGAGCTATATGTGTATGTTTACTTTTTGGCCTAGTTTTCACTTCTATCGGCAGTCCCCAAAGACTGACTTACTTTTTTTGTATATACATATTTAGAATACAATATAACACCCAGAGAACAAACATGTATGTTCATCAGACAAATGTTTGTTCTCGGCGGGATTGACCGAACCCTTCAAACCGGAACACAGTAATGCGAGCATGAAATAATCATAGTGGTAGTACTTCCCCGGTCGAGCCTTTTCACTAAGAGCTCTACTACTTTTTGATGCCGAAAACACGAAAAAAACTTCCAAAATGCGCCGATTTTTTTCGCGTTATAATTTTTTCTTAATCAAAAACACGATCAGAATCCTCAGTTTCAGTTTTCTGAAGTAGACTTTTTACACGCTGTATATCCTTACCGTAGTACCGCAGTATGTTAGAGTGAGACAGATGTGGAAGCGCGTATATCGCCGCCTCTTTCTGCCACGTGCTCGCGTTTGAATATAGTTTTACTGCTACTGGCGTAGAGCCTAATGTCCCTCGCCACACCGATCCAAACTTTCCTTGCCCTGTAAGTACAAAAAATAAATTCTGTCATTAATAAACAGATATAAACATTTTATTCATAATTTTCACAAATTATAGGTTTTACCCTAGGTAAAACAGTGCATTATACATAGGTTATTATGTTACCTAGGTAAATAGAATTTAAAAACATATCCTTAAGCCATCAATTATAATTTACTTATTGTAGGGTTAAAACTAGTTGTTATTTGACTATTTTAAACCCTACAATTATAATAACTAACTTAATAACTATAATAACTGTGTATTATAATAACTGTAGCTTAATAACTAGAGCCCCGGTGGTCTAGTGGGACTGATCCTGCCTTCTGATCCTAAGGTCGAGGGTTCGAATCCGGTCGTGCACCAGTGGATTTTTTTCGAAAACAATTATGTGCGCAATGCCATTACTCTCCATTTGGTAAAGGAAAACATCGTGAGGAAACTAGGTAGTATTCTAGCTAGCGGTTAGGCTTGCAACCTGTCATTGTTAAGATCCCTGCAAATATTTGACGACCGATGTGGCGCGGCGGGCGAATGTCCGCCTGCGACGCAGAGGTTGCGGGTTCGATTCCCGCCTTGGGATAAATGTTTGAACGATCTGCAAATATTTATTCCGGGTGTTCTGGGTATTTTCTATGTATAATAAAAAATATCTATGTATGTAATATAATATTGTATTAAGTATATCAGTCATCTAGTACCCATAACACAAGCTCTGCTTAGCTTGGGGCTAGATGATGCTGTGTGGATCGTCCGGAATTATTTATTTATTTATTTATATTACTGAATAAATGCTTTATGACTTTGAATTGAAGAATGAGAATAATTCAGGTTACAAACTATTTTTTACAACATTAACGCACATTATTTAACATCTACAATATTTATTACAAACTATATTAAATCTGAGTTTTATCCACATCAGACCAGTAATTAACAGAAGTCGAAAACATCGCATCAACTTTTGCACATCTAATAATAATAATAATGCTGGACAATCCACATAGAGCCCCAAGCTAAGCAGAGCTTGTGTTATGGGTACTAGATGACTGATATATATACTTAATACAATACATTACATACATACATATTTTTTATTATGCATAGAAAATACCCAGAACACCCGGAATAAACATTTGCAGATCGTAAAATACAAATATATATATCCCAAGGCGGGAATCGAACCCGCTACCTCCTGCGTCACAGGCGGACATTCGCCCGCCGCACCACATCGGTCGTCAAATAATAATAGATAAGATAATGTTTTCAAGATGAGTTTTTAGTCTGTTACATACCAATATGTTCAATGAGAGTTAGGTTATCAACGCACAGTAATCCTGTTGCCAATGAATCAGGGCCACTGCCCATGACTTCACCTGTAAAAACAATAACAGAGATTAATAATAATAATGCTGGACAATCATACAGCATCATCTAGCCCCAAGCTAAGTAGAGCTTAAGTTATGGGCACTAGATTTAAAGTTAATCTTAAGGATCCAAAGGCAGCATGTTAATGCTGGTAGTAACAGTAATCTTATCCCAGCTGAATCAGAAATTAAGCCATGACGGAGTCCACCCACCTTTCTCCTTATCCTCAGTGAGTTCCACCTGAGTGCAGTACAAGTTATGCAGAACAGCAGCTGCTACAACCACAGCTGCCACGCACAGAAGCATTGCAGCAATCAGCTGCCACCATTTGTTACCAGATGGAGTGGCTTCCATGGTAGACTCTGCCTTCACTGTCACCGTTTCTTCTCGCAATGAGGCTGGAAACAAATAAGGTCTTCTTTAACCCTACGTACAGAACCAACATCCATTCAGTTCTCAACATAATTTGGAAAAAGACAAAAGGAATATCCGCCTCCGACGCAGCAGGTTGCGGGTTCGATTCCCGCCTTGGGATAAATGTTTGTACGATCTGCAAATATTTATTTCGGGTGTTCTGGGTATTTTCTATGTATAATAAAAATATGTATGTATGTAATGTATTCTACTATGTATATCAGTCATCTAGTACCCATAACACAAGCTATGCTTAGCTTGGGGCTAGATTTTGCTGTGTGGATTGTCCAGCATTATTATTATAAAGCGGTACGTCCAGCTAGTATATTTGGTACATACCCACATGTTGCACTAGTTAGTATTCCGTGACAGGTTGCAAGCCCATCGCCACTGCTAGAATACTAACTGGTTTCCTTACGATGTTTTGTTTCACCGTTTGACAGCACTAGCATTGCACGCATAAATTTTTCGATAGGAAAATCCATTGGTGCACGACCGGATTTGAACCCATGATTAGAAGGCAGGATCACTCCCACTTGACCACCAGTTTTTTCATCAGTGAGTGATTTGAACATGAAGGAAATAAATACTAATAAAGGCCCCCCCTGTTGCCCCTTACTGAAATATAGTGAGATTTTGCTCGATAATGAACACTCCTTATTTAGACACTTACTGAAATCAGCGTTACAGAAGGAATCAGTGCAGCAACAAAACCTTGTGCCTGGAAGCTTAGGTGTGACTCGAGTACACTTATTGCACGAATTTTGACCCTCGCTCTGAGGTGCGGATGATCGCCAGCATCCTGAAACATGTTCCTAGTGTATAGTATATAGTTGGCAAATGGTATTTTTTTTCAGATTATTAAATGAGCTGTGTAATTTAACAGGCACCTATTCAAATTGGGTGTCACAGACAGTCCATTATGCAGAGGACATGTTTGTTCATCACACAATTATTTATCTGAAAGACCATCCTCCTTACAACAAGTTACACCAGAAAAAGGGTTTGATTCCCAACAAAGCTGGCTAGATATGAAATGACCATAATTCCATCCATCATCAGCCTGTAGAAGTCTACTGCTGGACAGAAATCTCTCGCATACGTTTCCCGGAAAAATGATTCTGGGCCCTTTTCATCCATCGACTTCTCCCAGTCCAGTTGACGTTAGTCTATCGGGTAGGACGTCCTACGCTTCGTCTTCTGGTTTGTGGTGGTATAATTATAATATTTAATTTACCTTGGCCAAGCACAGTGATATTCCCTTCATTGTCTTGATGCCAGAGAGTGTAGCAAGTAGCTTTTGTATCTGTACACTTCTCTATCTCTGTCGGTCCCGAAGGAAGTACTGTTTCTGTTATAGGTCCTGTGTCTGTTAAAATAAGGTGTTGTATTACGTAAACTGGTTTCATCATCATCAACACCAGCCTGTAGATGTCTACTGCTGGACATGGGCCTCAAACGATTTTAGCCATCAGTTTTGTATTATTTCTTTACAAAATTGTCACGTGCCAAAAAAATAAGAAAACGCATAGCTTGTACTATCAGAACCAGATGACTATAAGCACACCTTGTCTTCACTTATTTTAAGCACATACTTAGAATACAATATAATATATTAAATTCAGATTAGATGTTAGAGGTACATACCAAAACTATCATGTTCTACCATAAACTGGGCATTAGCGTCATCACTGTATGATGGAGTAACACTCTTAGCAACACTGTGTATCTTGTATAGGCATGAAATTGTTGGCCCCATTGTAGTTGGTGCATCTGTGATGACAATTGCAGCCTTCACTTTAAACTTGCTCACATCATTTGCCACTGTATTCTTTACGCTTTTATCTTCTTTGCCAGGACTAATAACCTTATCATAATTTAGGTTTTCTCTGATGTCCGAACCAAATTGATTCAAATTTGGAATTCCTTCACCAATAAATTCATTTGAATCAGTATTTTGCACACTTCTTTTGTTTCTTTTATAACGGTTTGAATATGGAATCTCATTGCTTCTTTTTACTATTCTTTTCGGCCAGTCAGAGTTAATGTTTACACTTCTTTTTTCAATCACTTTGGGTTGATCCTGTGTTACTGGCCAGTCATTTTGCAGCTCATGATTATTCCACTGTATTGTTCTTCTGTGATGGTATTTGGTGAAGGTGCGCACGTAATGAGCAGGTTTTACGTGCTGAATGCCATTTCCTGAGTCATGTACCTCATTCGGCCTAGACGTAAGGACTTTGGCAGTGAAAATGAAAAGGAATAACACAAAACACTTTAGTAAAGGTGTCACTTTTTGTGCCATAATTGCTTCCATAATTTTTCAGCGTTCTTTGGGCATGTTTATGGCATGTGCCGCCGGCGGCATGCCGTAGAAACCCAGGAATCGGTTACCTACTGCAGTTAATATTGATTTTCTATTGCGTATCTAGGGTAACAACCTGTGTGTAATGTGGTGCCAAAACCGCATAAAATCGATTAGTTGTACAACAAGTTATCAAACAGTTTAGTTTTTATACTGGGAAAGCGAGGTTCACAAACAAAACGAGAAGAAAACACGATTTATCGCAAAAAACTTGTCCTGGAAAACACGGGCATGTTTAGCAACTATACAGGTGAAATATACAGGGAAGCACTGTGAAGGCAATTTTTTGACTTAGAAACTTTTAATCTAACTTTTAAATTTGCATATTATCTAATCCAACATTAGAGTGGTTTTGAATAATTAAAAAATAACAAAATCGATAGAATGTTGACAAACAGATTTCATTCCGGCGACATTTTTTATTTTTTTGATAGATAAAATAGAACGTTTCATTCTACGCATGCACTCACTACTATGGGCAACTATGGGCCATGTGATTAGAAAACGTGTACTAGACTCCACGCACAGCCAGCGGACGTTCGTGTGCGGTCAGCCGCGTCTTCAGTGCGTTTATATCCGTCTGAAATTTTCTGAAATTTTCAAATCTTAATAAAGGCGCCGCGGCGCCTTTATTAGGATTTGAAAATTGCGTGCCGCGCCGCGCTATATATTACGTGTTACGTTTCGATCCACACAACGCACTATGTACGCACATTCGCTGTCAATATCCAAAATGTACCTACAATTCGCTTGCGATCACGCACAGTCAATGTCAAAATTGTCAAAACCAAACAAAACACATGCATTAGCTAAGCGAAATTCGAGCATGAAAACGTTGTATGAAGTTTTGTCCAAAATATACATGTGCATGCCTCCAGCTTCCTCATATGGAAAATGCAGATTCTGAAAATGCCAATATTTAGTTCATATTTAGTACCATCATAGATTACAACCATAATTTAGGTGCCAAAAAAACAACGACGCTACAAGCCTTTGAAGGTGTGTTAGCTGAAGTAACATGCCACCAGCTTCCTCATTCAGTGTGGGCAAACGAGTGCTGATAGAGCTATAGAACAAACGCTAGCATTTAGTACCAGATGAGTGCACTAGGTAGCAAAATTTCCAAACCTGCAGCTAAAAAACTCTCGGAGTTATAAGACTTCATCAACGTGTAAGCTGACGTACCGTTATTTCAGCACGCACATGCTGGTTCTCTGAAACGGCTGCAGCTATAGACACGGTTGATATCTCCAGATTCAGTGCACAATTGGTGCCAAAGGTACCAAATATTTGAGGCTTCTAGGTTCAAAACTCTTTGAACTACAGGCTTTTAGCAACGTGTAAGCTGGGGAAACGTTTCTCCAGCTGACACATGCTGGATCTCAGAAACGGTAAGAGATAGAGATTCGGTTGATATCTCCAGATGTCAATATGAATTAGTGCACTTGGCACCAAAATTTTGGAGTCTCTAGGACCAATAGTTACATCACAAGAAGCAAAAAACCATTTAACGGTCAACTAATTCAAACCAGTTTTCGCTTCTATAAAAGCGCGGCGTTGCCGCTCTGCACGCTACAATAGCGAGCGAACATTATGCTTGTTCTCTGTCTGTTTTTATATCTGTCTCTGGATACAACGTGTGTTGCCAGTTCAGTTTTAGTAGGTCGATAGTTTTATTCGAGTCTTGTCAGAACAGGTATTATAGGTACGAGGTACTACTAAATAGGTACTTTATTTTGTCTAGTTTAACCAAATAAAATAGGAACCTAATTAGGAAATTGGGTTTGTGTGTACTCAAATAGTTGATTTGACGACCGATGTGACGCAGCGGCCTGTGACGCAGAAGTTTGCGGGTTCGATTCCCGCCTTGGAATAAAATGTTTAAACGATCTGCAAATAATGAATCCGGGTGTTCTGGGTATTTTCTATGTTTAGTAAAAAATATGTATGTATTTTTGTAACGTCAGATTTGGAATTCAAAATGGCGGGTGCAAATGATGGTACAAAAAACTGACATGGGTGTCTTTTTCGACTAATTTGGGGGTGCTGATTACGAATATCTGCTCAAATTTGAAATTCAAAATGGCGGGTACAAAAAAATGGTACAAAAAACTGACATGGGTATCTTTTTCGACTAATTTGGGGGTGCTGATTACGAATATCTGGTCAAATTTGAAATTCAAAATGGCGGGTACAAAAAATGGTACATAAAACTGACATGGGTGTCTTTTTCGACTAATTTGGGGGTGCTGATTACGAATATCTGGTCAGATTTGAAATTCAAAATGGCGGGTACAAAAATGGTACAAAAAACTGAGATGGGTGTCTTTTTCGACTAATTTGGGGGTGCTGATTACGAATATCTGGTCAGATTTGAAATTCAAAATGGCGGGTGCAAAAGATGGTACAAAAAACTGACATGGGTGTCTTTTTCGACTAATTTGGGGGTGCTGATTACGAATATCTGGTCAGATTTGAAATTCAAAATGGCGGGTACAAAAATGGTACAAAAAACTGACATGGGTGTCTTTTTCGACTAATTTGGGGGTGCTGATTACGAATATCTGGTTAGATTTGAAATTCAAAATGGCGGGTGCAAAAATGGTACAAAAAACTGACATGGGTGTCTTTTTCGACTAATTTGGGGGTGCTGATTACGAATATGTGGTCAGATTTGAAATTCAAAATGGCGGGTACAAAAATGGTACAAAAAACTGACATGGGTGTCTTTTTCGACTAATTTGGGGGTGCTGATTACGAATATCAGGTCAAATTTGAAATTCAAAATGGCGGGTACAAAAAATGATACAAAAAACTGACATGGGTGTCTTTTTCGACTAATTTGGGGGTGCTGATTACGAATATCTGGTCAAATTTGAAATTCAAAATGGCGGGTACAAAAAATGGTACAAAAAACTGACATGGGTGTCTTTTTCGACTAATTTGGGGGTGCTGATTACGAATATCTGGTCAGATTTGAAATTCAAAATGGCGGGTACAAAAATGGTACAAAAAACTGACATGGGTGTCTTTTTCGACTAATTTGGGGGTGCTGATTACGAATATCTGGTCAAATTTGAAATTTAAAATGGCGGGTACAAAAATGGTACAAAAAACTGACATGGGTGTCTTTTTCGACTAATTTGGGGGTGCTGATTACGAATATCTGGTCAAATTTGAAATTCAAAATGGCGGGTACAAAAATGGTACAAAAAACTGACATGGGTGTCTTTTTCGACTAATTTGGGGGTGCTGATTACGAATATCTGGTTAGATTTGAAATTCAAAATGGCGGGTGCAAAAGATGGTATAAAAAACTGACATGGGTGTCTTTTTCGACTAATTTGGGGGTGCTGATTACGAATATCTGGTCAAATTTGAAATTCAAAATGGCGGGTACAAAAAACTGACATGGGTGTCTTTTTCGACTAATTTGGGGGTGCTGATTACGAATATTTGGTCAGATTTGAAATTCAAAATGGCGGGTACAAAAATGGTACAAAAAACTGACATGGGTGTCTTTTTCGACTAATTCGGGGGTGCTGATTACGAATATCTGGTCAGATTTGGAATTCAAAATGGCAGGTACAAATATGGTGGCGGGTGGTCAGACACCTATATCAATTTTTTGTATCAAATCTGACCAGATATTCGTAATCAGCACCCCCAAATTAGTCGAAAAAGACACCCATATCAGTTTTTTGTACCATCATGTGCACCCGCTATTTTGAATTCCAAATCTGACCAGATATTCGTAATCAGCACCCCCAAATTAGTCGAAAAAGACACCCATGTCAGTTTTTTGTACCATTTTTGCACCCGCCATTTTGAATTTCAAATCTAACCAGATATTCGTAATCAGCACCCCCAAATTAGTCGAAAAAGACACCCATGTCAGTTTTTTGTACCATTTTTGTACCCGCCATTTTGAATTTCAAATCTGACCAGATATTCGTAATCAGCACCCCCAAATTAGTCGAAAAAGACACCCATGTCAGTTTTTTGTACCATCTTTTGCACCCGCCATTTTGAATTTCAAATCTGACCAGATATTCGTAATCAGCACCCCCAAATTAGTCGAAAAAGACACCCATGTCAGTTTTTTGTACCATCTTTTGCACCCGCCATTTTGAATTTCAAATCTGACCAGATATTCGTAATCAGTACCCCCAAATTAGTCGAAAAAGACACCCATGTCAGTTTTTTGTACCATTTTTTGTACCCGCCATTTTGAATTTCAAATTTGACCTGATATTCGTAATCAGCACCCCCAAATTAGTCGAAAAAGACACCCATGTCAGTTTTTTGTACCATTTTTGTACCCGCCATTTTGAATTTCAAATCTGACCACATATTCGTAATCAGCACCCCCAAACTAGTCGAAAAAGACACCCATGTCAGTTTTTTGTACCATTTTTGCACCCGCCATTTTGAATTTCAAATCTAACCAGATATTCGTAATCAGCACCCCCAAATTAGTCGAAAAAGACACCCATGTCAGTTTTTTGTACCATTTTTGTACCCGCCATTTTGAATTTCAAATCTGACCAGATATTCGTAATCAGCACCCCCAAATTAGTCGAAAAAGACACCCATGTCAGTTTTTTGTACCATCTTTTGCACCCGCCATTTTGAATTTCAAATCTGACCAGATATTCGTAATCAGCACCCCCAAATTAGTCGAAAAAGACACCCATCTCAGTTTTTTGTACCATTTTTGTACCCGCCATTTTGAATTTCAAATCTGACCAGATATTCGTAATCAGCACCCCCAAATTAGTCGAAAAAGACACCCATGTCAGTTTTATGTACCATTTTTTGTACCCGCCATTTTGAATTTCAAATTTGACCAGATATTCGTAATCAGCACCCCCAAATTAGTCGAAAAAGATACCCATGTCAGTTTTTTGTACCATTTTTTTGTACCCGCCATTTTGAATTTCAAATTTGAGCAGATATTCGTAATCAGCACCCCCAAATTAGTCGAAAAAGACACCCATGTCAGTTTTTTGTACCATCATTTGCACCCGCCATTTTGAATTCCAAATCTGACGTTACAAAAATACATACATATTTTTTACTAAACATAGAAAATACCCAGAACACCCGGATTCATTATTTGCAGATCGTTTAAACATTTTATTCCAAGGCGGGAATCGAACCCGCAAACTTCTGCGTCACAGGCCGCTGCGTCACATCGGTCGTCAAATCAACTATTTGAGTACACACAAACCCAATTTCCTAATTAGGTTCCTATTTTATTTGGTTAAACTAGACAAAATAAAGTACCTATTTAGTAGTACCTCGTACCTATAATACCTGTTCTGACAAGACTCGAATAAAACTATCGACCTACTAAAACTGAACTGGCAACACACGTTGTATCCAGAGACAGATATAAAAACAGACAGAGAACAAGCATAATGTTCGCTCGCTATTGTAGCGTGCAGAGCGGCAACGCCGCGCTTTTATAGAAGCGAAAACTGGTTTGAATTAGTTGACCGTTAAATGGTTTTTTGCTTCTTGTGATGTAACTATTGGTCCTAGAGACTCCAAAATTTTGGTGCCAAGTGCACTAATTCATATTGACATCTGGAGATATCAACCGAATCTCTATCTCTTACCGTTTCTGAGATCCAGCATGTGTCAGCTGGAGAAACGTTTCCCCAGCTTACACGTTGCTAAAAGCCTGTAGTTCAAAGAGTTTTGAACCTAGAAGCCTCAAATATTTGGTACCTTTGGCACCAATTGTGCACTGAATCTGGAGATATCAACCGTGTCTATAGCTGCAGCCGTTTCAGAGAACCAGCATGTGCGTGCTGAAATAACGGTACGTCAGCTTACACGTTGATGAAGTCTTATAACTCCGAGAGTTTTTTAGCTGCAGGTTTGGAAATTTTGCTACCTAGTGCACTCATCTGGTACTAAATGCTAGCGTTTGTTCTATAGCTCTATCAGCACTCGTTTGCCCACACTGAATGAGGAAGCTGGTGGCATGTTACTTCAGCTAACACACCTTCAAAGGCTTGTAGCGTCGTTGTTTTTTTGGCACCTAAATTATGGTTGTAATCTATGATGGTACTAAATATGAACTAAATATTGGCATTTTCAGAATCTGCATTTTCCATATGAGGAAGCTGGAGGCATGCACATAAATATACTACGGCTATGTTACAGATATACTTACGGAAAAAACCAAAACTTCCGTAATCAGAATTACAATCCATCAGATGGATTGTAACTGCTATCAATGTCAATGGCTAGAAGTATGCTGTATATAGTTGAGTACGGTAGAACATAAGTTTATTTATCCTGACATTTGTATAAATATTCGCAATAAAGATGATGATGATGGTTATTATGAATCTATTGTCACTTGTTGTTATTGTACGGATCGATAATGTACGGCATGTTATTTTGAAGCCACTGGAACATGAGCGAGTTCGAATGCCGCGCCGTCCGCCCGCCAGAACACTGGCTGTGCTGTGTTTATGCTTTGTTCGAATCTTATGCTTCGTTTAGGTGCAACAGGTGCAACTATTGAGTAAAGTTGTACAATCCCATTTTAAATTAATGTAGATAAGTCAAGCAGTTTTTTTTCTGGCGCTTCGGTGGCTGCTGACGCAGCACGCCGCTCACTCTGTTCGCTTGCCTCGCGCGATATTTTTTATGTTCTAACAAAACCTAACCTATCCGCCCTAGAAAGTGAGTGCTAAAGGCCACGGCAGGCGATTTGACAATGGCTTCGAATTGACAGGGTGTACATTATCAGGCCGTGCAATAACAACATGTAACAACACGTGACAATAAAACACGGCATGTTATTGTAATCGAGTGGCACAGATTAACAGGGTGTACATTATCATGCCGTACACTATTGGCTCCATATATATGGACATATATATATATATATATATATATATATAGTCCATATATATATATATATATATATATATATATATATATATATATATATATAGTCCATATATATATATATATGGACTGGCTCCATTTGGCTCCCTCGTCCCTCCCTTCTGTGCTCCTGGCTCCTGCCCCCTCCCCGCCACTCCGCTAGGAGTATTAAATAAGCTAGTCTGTGCACGGAGTAATTTCGTGATTTGTCGGCGGTGGATTTACTTCATTTTCGTTCTGCTTTGCTTTGGTAGGGTTAGTGTCGTTTTTTCTGCCGCTAGTTTTAAGTTCTTCTACAAGTACTCCTCCATTAAATCCAGGGTAAAATGACTTCAATCGCCGCTGCTGAGCAGATTGACGAAGAGAAAGAACGAGCCCACGTACGTGCGGTTGTTAGCGCATTCAAATATTACAAGTAAGTTATATACCAGCTAAATACATTTTTACACATTGTATCGTCTTAATATCCACCTTAAGCTACTCTATATAGATTTGTTTATTGTCGTCGTGAGTTAGAACCTACATTCTTACCTACTTTATAGTATAGTTACAGTTCTTTGTTAGAACAAAATCGGGCGAACTAATTAACAATGAAAACAACAATGCCAGAGGTATTTGTTAAGGCCTGTGAGGCTGTGATCCTCCATTTTAGACCTTATTTTCTTCATTATATGAAGTCTATTTTATATCAATTCTAGTGAATCTTCCGTATCTTTCTTGGTTATCTGAATACAAATTCAAACTTATGAAGTTGATTTTCAGGAATGCCTTTCTAAGTGCGGCCCAATGTATTTATTTATATTTTGTGACAATTATGTATACCCTCATTTGAAGTATCTTACTAGTGGCTTAGTTTGGGCATTGTCTATGTCGAGACAAATATTGCAAAATTATTAAATATAAAGACATTACAAATATTTTTACCCTTTTGATTTGTGGATAATCTGTTACTCAATTGGAACTCGATTAACCCCTCTGGACGATAATAAGTTCTGATAGAGCAGGTGGTATGAAGAGGGGCTTAAAAAAAATTCTATAAATGTTGTTGTATAAATCTCTATGAAAAATAATAAAACAAAAGACAATATTTCTTCATCATCAAAATAATATGATTCATGATCTTTTTTATTCAACTTGCTGATGGAACAAGCAGATGGGCCACCTGATGTTGAGTGGTTATCATCCCCCTATAAAAAGAATTGCCTATAGTAGGTCACATTGATTAGGAATGTGCACTGTTCTGCGTTTATCAACCTGAAGCATAAAGGTGTTAAGCCTCATGTGCTTGTAATTTCACCGACAACGCCAACCTTCAAAACCAGACCATAGCAAACAGATTTAGGCATAAAGAAACTAGTGTTACCTTAAAGTCATAACCCTATTTTTATATTGACAGTCGGCACAGCTCAGTTTCTGTAGCCCTGTAGGTGATGGGTTCTATCCCCACCGATAACAAATGTTGATAGATGTTTATTCTCTGTTTGGGTGTTATATTTATTCTAAAAAAAAGTATAATATAAGTATTTTATCAGCTATATCTGGTTCCCATATTAAAGCTTCGCTAGAAGTTGTTGCGTGTTGTGAATATGTTTTAATTATAATTTTTTTATTATTTAATTTACAAGATATGGCAAAATTAGTTGGAATAACCAGAGAAGAAGACTATTACACAAGATTGCATCATTATTTAATGCAAACATACCTAATGACTTGTAATTAAATTTAGGACAATTTAGATAATAGCTTCTAGAGTCAGTTGCACTAAGATCTTATAACTTTCCGACTACTTTATGTCCATCACTGTCTCTGTGGTCGGCATTTCTTGGAGTTAAACGGCGGTTACCAATTTAACCCCCCGTTTTAATAAACTCCTAAAAATTTGTAAATAGATTTTTAGGGGAAGGGTTCTTATGAAAAAACTACTCAATATAATATTTTTAAATTATATTATTTAAACTCTTAAATAAATAAACTATGCTTGTAAATAGTTTTATGCGGTGACTTGATATTTTTTGTGGTATTTATTTACCAAAGACAAATTCAAATGATGGTTGTTTCGAGCGGCCTAACTCTCAAGTTATTTTATTTTACTATGTTGTATAGTTACAAGCAAGGCTACCGACATACCAAATTGATACCAAGCTTTGACTAGGCCGTACGTTGTTTAACTGTAGAGGAAACACCTCACAACGTTTGTATGTAAATAGTAGTGGCTAGTGTCACCTTAATCCACTCGGACATCTTAGTACCCATCACGTCAATTCGGGATGTCATTGGTTTTGAAGTAAAAGATTCCTTTTTTCCTTCCAGACTTTGCAGCTTAGATAGAATACAGAAATCTGAGAAGATAATTTCTAATCTCCCAGCATCACATCAACGTCGGCTTGAAAAGTACAAGACTTACCTTCAAAAGTTCAAAAAATGTCTCGATGTAAACAATAAAATAGTTCATCTGATAATTAAGGATGTGGACACAATGTTTGAGAACGTTGATCATAGTATGGATAAGACAAATGGAACGGAGAGTTTTGGGTGTAATTATAATAATTGTGAGATATCATCCCAAAAGCAGCATAAGATGCAGCATGATGTTGAGAAGGTGAGTTCGTTATCAATTGTAACTCTTCGTTAAGGGTGATCTTAGTATGGATAAGACAATTGAAAAATAGATTTTGGGTGTAATTATAATAATTGTGAGATATCCTCACAAAAGCAGCATAAGATGCAGCATGATGTCAAGAAGATTAATCTTAACCCTCACTCTGGATAGGAAGTTTTAAATTAGATCGAAAGAGACAAAAATCGGTGTTTTGTCTCTTTCGATCACACTTCCATCAGATGGGCTAACTGCAAGTTTTTAAACTTTATTGGACAGAGACTTTTGAGCTTTATGTCTAAGCTGTTACGTTCTATTTTAGGTGCAATCAGTTCTCAAGAACCTGGTTCGAGATTGGAGTGATCTTGGAGCTGCTGAAAGGAAACAGTGCTATACACCCATTCTGGATGAGTTAGAAGAGTTGTTCCCACTTGACGAATACAGGTAAATTAACAAACATTTTGACAGTCACTGTATTAAATACTAGCGGTCCGTCCCGGCTTCGCACGGGTTTTAGTAAGGATCCCTAATTTTTTTGAAAATGTTATATAGCCTATGTCACCCGGGGATAGTGTAGCTTCCCAACGGTGAAAGAATTATTCAAATCGGTCCAGTAGTTTCGGAGCCTATTCAATACAAACAAACAAACAAAGTTTTCCTCTTTATAATATAGTATATATAGTATGACAATCGCAATCGCGCTATACAATCTAATTTATTATCATATGTATTACTTTTGAGATACATTGTGACTTATGCGATGGCTAAGTCAATTTATTTATTGGACTTGGTACCTATTACATGGATCTCACAACTTTTTACGGTAGAAGAAAGAAAGAAAGAAAGAAAGAAAATTATTTATTTGCCACATTAAACACTGATACAGATACACCACAATACACCAAACATATAATTAGGCTAGACATGAGCGAGCACAGTAGGTAACTTACTATAGTTCTTATTCTATGGTAGGTATAACATCTCAACGTACAAAAACAAATACTGAAACTAACTAATTAAAAATAGATACTTAAAATAGACAAGGCTAGACAATGGGCACAGTAGATATAACATATAAAGTAAAGAAAACAAATACTGATGTTATACCTAATAAAAATAGATACCTACCTAACCTACCTACAGTACCTACCTAAGTACCTACACAATTTAAAAACTGTAAACGACCTAGGGTGAAGCTGCGCTGATTTTCAGTAAGGACCAACGAGGGACCTCACGGCTGCTAGAACTGAGTTGCGAGACTTGGTCTTTTACAAGTTATGTTTTTAATGGCATTTAATCATCGAAAACTCTCTCACTGTATAGGAGGTGGGCGTTGGTATCTGCGACACAGTTTAATACTTCTGCAGTTATCATCGTTCCCGACGTTTAGTAAAAGTTATTTGTATATTTCTGTTGTTTCAGTGACCGTGGCCACATCAAGGTTCTAGTCCCGGGGTCAGGGCTAGGTAGACTGGCGTGGGAGATAGCTACTCGCGGCTACGCGTGCCAGGGAAACGAGTTCTCACTGTTCATGCTAGTCGCTAGCAACTTTATACTCAACCGCTGTCCCGAGGTGAGAATATACTCAACTGTCCCGATGTGATATTATGCCAACCTGTCCGACGGTAAGAATATACTCAACTGTCCTGCGAATGAAATATACTTTACTGTGTATTCTTCTTCTATTTGCCACGGGCTACGGCATGATGTATAGCGACATTGCAATTGGGGTCTCTATCTGTTCCGACGAACAAAGTTTCTTATAAGTGGAATTTATAATGGACTGTATATCAGACTGATCTCACAGCTCAGTTAATAGTACCACTACCTTCTGTGGTATAGGTTGTGGGTTCGATCCCCACCTAGGACATTTTTTGTGTGTTGAACACAGATATCTACCTTGTTAAGCAGCAACTAAGCTGAGGTAGAGCCTTTTTGGCATGCCATTCGGCACCGGACCGGACTAACTGGGACCCACTGTTACCTACTTTCTGTTTGTTAATTAAGTTTGCTATCTAGCTTTCCTACTACCTATTGTTTGTTTTAAGTCCGTTCTGTGTGCTATATGTGTATGTCAAATAAAGGTATTTTCTTTCTTTTTTTTTCTTTATATAATAATAATAATAATAAATTTATTTATTTCCGTATCCAAAGTTACATTGTTTTATCAAGGTTGGGGCCTTCTTTTAAGTAAAAAATAAATACTTGTGACAGAAAACCCCGCTCTTCAATATCCATAGTTTATGGTTACATAATTTGCTCAAAAAGTACCTTCATGAAAAGATTTTTAATTGTATCTAAATTTTGTGTAAGTGAGTGTGTTAAATGAATGTGTGCCTACCTTATGTTTAGTATAATAATGTGAATAATATGTGTGTGATAGAGATAAAATAAATAAGTATGCTGGGATTCTCCTGATAACACAGGTCTCTTAAGAGTCCTGGTTTCACAGAAAAAGATGTTTGTTCTCTGTCTCTGTGTATAGTATTCTAAGCATATATTTTTATTTATTAATTTTATACTATGTAAAGATTATATTTATGTATTCCACAGGCGAATATCCACACAGTTCATCCGTGGGTGCATCAGTATGTCAATAATATAACATGTGAGCACCAACTCCTGGGGGCCAGCTTTCCCGACGTCCCGGTCCTGTCGAGACCTGATACCAACTTCTCCATCACAGCGGGGGACTTCCTCAAGGTATAATAATAATGCTGGACAATCCACACAGCATCATCAAGCACCAAGCTAAGCAGAGCTTGTGTTATGGGTACTAGATGACTGATATCATACTTTATACTAATATTATAAAGAGGAAAACTTTGTTTGTTTGTATTGAATAGGCTCCGAAACTACTGGACCGATTTGAATAATTCTTTCACCGTTGGGAAGCTACACTATCCCCGGGTGACATAGGCTATATTACATTTTCAAACAAATTAGGGATCCTTACTAAAACCCGTGCGAAGCCGGGACGGACCGCTAGTACTTAATAAAATACTATATTACACGCATAGATATTTTTTATTATACATAGAAAATACCCAGAACACCCGGAATAAATATTTGCAGATCGTACAAACATTTTGACGACTGATGTGGCGCAGCGGGCGAATGTCCGCCTGCGACGCGGAGGTTGCGGGTTCGATTCCCGCCTCGGGATAAATGTTTGTAGGGTCTGCAAATATTTATTCCGGGTGTTCTGGGTGTTTTCTATGTATAATAAAAAATATCTATGTATGTATTGTATTAAGTATATCAGTCATCTAGTACCCATAACACAAGCTCTGCTTAGCTTGGGGCTAGATGACGCTGTGTGGATTGTCCAGCATTATTTATTTTATTATTATTATTTTTTTATTTATCCCAAGGCGGGAATCGAACCTGCAACCCCTGCGTCGCAGGCAGACATTCGCCCGCCGCGCCACATCGGTCGTAAGAATTAAGAAGCCTCATTTGCCTGTAAATTCACATAGCTGACTAACCTCATTTATTTTCCAGGTGTACACGGAATCAGATGAATGGAACAGTGTAGCAACATGTTTCTTCATAGACTGCGCTCAGAACGTGATAGAATTTGTAGAAAGGATATTTACTATATTACGCCCGGGAGGATACTGGGTCAATTTAGGCCCCTTGCTGTACCACTACAGGTAAACTATTCTTTATAATTCACTAGCGGCCGCTCGCAGCTTCGCCCGCGTGGCAGTTTTTCCCGTTCCCGTTATTTTTTCGGGATAAAAAGTAGCCTATATGTTAATCCAGGTTGCAATTTATAATTATTCCAAATTTCATTCAAATCGGTAAAATGGTTAGAGCGTGAAAGAGTAACAAACATCCATCCATCCATCCAAACTATCGCGTTCATAATTATTAGTAAGATAATTCAACAAGCGTCATTTTATTTTTATATGCAAACTAGCAGCCGCTCGCAGCTTTGTCTGCGTGGCAGTTTTTTTCCGTTCCCGTTATTTTTTCAGGATAAAATCATAGTAGCTTTATGCATGCAAAGTCTCAGCCCGATCGGTTTAAAATTGACAAAGTTTCATACAAACTTTCATCCCCTATTTTATCCCCTTGGAGGTAGAATTAATCAAAATCCTTTCTTAGCGGATGCCTACGTCATAACATCTACCTGCATGCCAAATTTCAGGCCGATCCGTCCAGTGGTTTGGGCTGTGCGTTGATAGATCACTATGTCAGTCAGTCACCTTTGAGTATATATTTAGATTTGTCAATTTTCCAGTGATATGGCGACCGAGAGCAGTATTGAACCACCGTATGACATTCTACTAGAGATTATTAGAGACGTTGGATTTGATATTCTGGTAAGTTTAGCCGATAGTGTGACAGTCGTCACGGCTCAGTTCTTAGTAGCCCTGCTTTCTGTGCTGCAGGTGTTGAGTTCGATCCCCACCGAGAACAAACATTGTGTGATGAACATAGAGAATTGTTCTCTGTCTGGGTGTTATATTATGCGCGGATGTGGCGCGGCGGGCGAATGTCCGCCTGCGACGCAGAGGTTGCGGGTTCGATTCCCGCCTTGGGATAAATGTTTGTACGATCTGCAAATATTTATTCCGGGTGTTCTGGGTATTTTCTATGTATAATAAAAAAATATCTATGTATGTAATATAATATTGTATTAAGTATATCAGTCATCTAGTACCCATAACACAAGCTCTGCTTAGCTTGGGGCTAGATGATGCTGTGTGGATCGTCCGGCACTATTTATTTATTATTTATTTATTTAATATATTCTAAGTATGTATTTACAAAAAAAAGTATTTAAGTGTTCTTTCAGTCATCTGGTTCCCATAGAACAAGCTATGCTTAATTTGGGGCTAGATGATGTGTAAAAATGTCCACTGTTTTATTTATATAGTTCAGCTACAACCTGACTAATTTTGTTCTGAGCACATATTTATTTCTATTTTTTTTTAATACAACTTGTTGATGGAACAAGATGGCCCACCTGATGTTAAGTTATTACCATTAAGAACGTGCCCTACGATGCACTCCTCAGCGTCTATCAACCTGAGGCACATAGGTATTAAGCCTCATGTACCTGTAATTTCGTGTAGGTATATATTATATATTTACAAAAGAAACGTATTATAATATATTTTGGTCTAGCTGTGTGAAATGTCCGCAAATATTTATTATTTTTAACTTGGTAGTCAGAGGTACGTCCAAATATTACATTTGGCACATACCTACATTTTGCTGTAGTTGGTAAGCCATACGTGACAGGTTGCAGTTCCATCGCCGCTGATAGAATACCAACTTGTTTCCTGACGATGTTTTCCTTCACCGTTTGAGAGCACATTGCGCACACCGGATTCGAATCCACGACCTTAAGATCAGAAGGGTCACTCCCAACAGACTACCTGTAGTACTTTAACAAAGTATGTAAATATTTTATCCAGTATCAAGTTGCCATTGTACTAGTTTTACTTAGTTTGTGGATAGATGGCGTTGTTTTAAATTTTACCAATATTTGTTTGTTTTGTTTACAGAAAGAAAAAACCGGTGTGAAAACGAAATACGCACAGAATCCAAATTCGATGATGCAACACGAGTATGACTCAGTTTTCTTTGTGTGTAGGAAGCCTTATTGCATGTAATCTGTTTAACTTCTAAGGATCTATACAGACGACCCCCTGATTATGTATCTCGCGACAGGTTTGCGTGCTATATTCGTATATAGCCATTATTCATAATATTTATTACACATCATCTGGGTGTATATGTGGTTATAACGTCAAAAAAATACAAATATACAAATTTTGTAATACAGTAACCCCCAAATTGCCGAAAATGAGTCGGTCTTCTAGGCTTGGTCGCGAGGAACTGGCGCTTAGATTCACCTAGATTTAAGACGTTTCAAGATGATCCCTGCGGATATTACTGAATAAATGATTTTTGACTTTGACTTTGACTTTGGTCACTATTTGTCATTACCTTATTAGTAAGAGATGGCAAATTCAAAGTCAAAGTATAAGTACCATAAGTAAATATAAACTACTACTTTAACAAAAAAGTTTAACAAAATAATAACACCATAATTACAAATTTACCACAAAATAGGCGTTCATCTATCTTTATATAAAGTTCTCATGTCAGTATTCGTAACCAAACTTCTCTAAAACGGCTTGACCGATTTTGATGATTTGTGTATGTTCGGTAGGTCTGAGAATAGGTCGTAAGTAAACATTTTTTTTACATCCTTAAGTGATAAGGGTGGCCCACTCCAAATTTTTATTAAGTAGTGAATAATTTTTTTATAATTAGTATTATTAGGATAGGCTTGTTGATACCTATAAACGTTTGTCGCAAACATGTCGTGAGTAACGTAATCAGGTCAGCTGTTGACGCAACTGTATCTTAACTGTTTTGCAGCTAGCCCTTAAAATACAGTCTGCATTTACATTTATACAATAGCAGGTACAGTTAGCGACAAAAATAGATTAACAATTTCAGTGTTTTGCATATTTTTTTATCTAAAAGTATAAAATCAACGTTTAAATATACATAAAACTATTCTGCCACTTCAATCACTATATGTTAAAAAAAAAATTAAGCGTATACGTGCAACTCCCACAGCCCTTGCAAAAAAGTATCTTAATTTAAACGTTCTGTGTTATATTAAGTTAACTGAAGTTATTTTCATACAAATACAGCTATCTAAATCTTGTGTAGATTAGCTGTTTTTTTTACAAAGTGACTAGTCTATTGAAATTTCATAAATCGCGAATCATTTGATTAAAACTCACTGGTCACCGATCCGCCTTCTAAGCGTAATGACTACGGCAAACCCCCTGAAATAGGAGAGGCCTATGTCCTATGAGCTGTGGACCTATGTTGAAGATTCTAGTTTCTAATCTGTGTTAGTATTTATATAAGTTTAAAAATGTTGTTTATTTAGATTAATAGAAAAATGTGTCTGGCAATTGGCATGCGCCATACAGTTTGGCCTTGCCTCGACTACCCTTTTTAGTAATCCATTGTTAAAACTTATGATTCAACAAATGAGGCTATCGTGGTTAGTTATTATACCGGGTGTAATAAAACCTCTTCCGAACACTCAATAAACAGGCTGGTGACAGACAGACAGACAGCGGAGTCGTAGTAATAGGGTCCCGTTTTACCCTTTGGGTACGGAACCTTAAAAACGGGTTAAGAATGTTGTTTTTTCTGTAGGATTTTTTTGTAATCAAAATCACGGTCTGAATGCGCTGTTTCAGTTTTCGGAGGTAGACTTTTTACACCCGGTATAAGTTGAATTATAGGTACAGTCAGCACTAGAATGTATGCAATTATTAACTTTAAATTGCTATCACATTACTATAAACTTTTAGGCAGTAGAAACTCAAATACCATGTAATCAGTTGATGAGTTATTTTTGCATTTTTGCCTTGAAAATAATAACCTACGTTGTGACACTATTTTGAAAGTTACGAATTGTATACATTCCAGTGCAGCTGACTGTACATAAGTAAGTAAAAGATGCTGAATTATAATGTACTTTATATTAGTTCTGTGCTAATTATACCCGTACGTTCTGTGCTGTGCTTATTGTTAGGACCGCGGGAAGTCGATGGATGGAAAGCGCTCTGAATCGTTCTTCCTGAAAACTTGTGAAAACCTGAAGGCCTATGTCCAGCAGTGGACTTCTACAGGCTGATGATGATGATGACTTATACCCGCTTCCAACGAGCGTCAGAAACAACAAAAGGTTGTTGTCAAATAAACTCTTACCTAATATAATATAATCAACCTAACCTTATAAACTCAATATAATATCGTCAGTGGAAAGGAAAAAATGCTAAAGCGCCAAAATGCTACTGTGAGAAATCAAGTTTAAAGTTAATAACTTTAAAGTTGATTTTAAGTCCTAAAGCGCCAAAATGCTACTGTGAGAAATCAAGTTTAAAGTTAATAACTTTAAAGTTGATTTTAAGTCCTAAAGCGCCAAAATGCTACTGTGAGAAATCAAGTTTAAAGTTAATAACTTTAAAGTTGATTTTAAGTCCTAAAGCGCCAAAATGCTACTGTGAGAAATCAAGTTTAAAGTTAATAACTTTAAAGTTGATTTTAAGTAGCATTTTGGCGCTTTACCATTTTTTCCTTTCCACTGACGATATATTGACGACCGATGTGGTGCGGCGGGTGAATGTCCGCCTGTGACGCAGGAGGTTGTGTGTTAGATTCCCGCCTTGGGATAAATGTTTGTACGATCTGCAAATGTTTATTCCGGGTGTTCTGTGTATTTTCTATGTATCATAAAGAATATTATGCATGTATTGTATTAAGTATATCAGTCATCTAGTACCCATAACACAAGCTCTGCTTAGTTTCGGGCTAGATGATGCTGTGTGGAATGTCCAGCATTATTATTAATCTTACCTACCTAAGTGTAAACTCTCAGTAGCTCGGCTAATCCGACAAGCTACTAATGGGCGTTCGTAGAATATTAGATCTACTAACGGACGTTTGTAGAATATTAGAGCTACTAACGAACGTTCGTACAATCTTAGAGCCGGGCAAGTCATGTGGCTCGTTAGTGTGTGCCAACTACAATCAAAAACAAATCTGCTTAGAAGAAATTTCGTTTCTTTTAGTTATTATTTTTATATTGGAACAAGCAATTGGTATGTTATGTATAACATCAATAAGCACCTTTCGTAGGTCACGCTCGTTAGGAACGTGCCCTACGATGCACTGCTCTGCGTCCATCAACCTGAGGCATACTGGAGTTGCTGAGTGTAGGTGCAGGTGAAATTACAGGCACATGAGATTCAACACCTGTATGCTTCAGGTTAATGGACGTAGCGTGCACTGTAGGGCACGAACGTGAGTTGTGACTTGCAAGGTAATGCTTTGCTGCCACATGATATGGTAACCACTTAACATAAGGTGAACCATTTGGTTGTTACATCGAAAAAAAATTACTATGACAGATAAGTCCTTGATTGTACCTACATATACACAATAATCTATTTTTGTAATAGTAAAATGTACCTATTCATAATGTGATAACAAGAAATAATAGACTTGCAAAGCTAATATAATTTATGAGTAAAATTGTTCAGACTCACAAATACATATATATGTATACAACAGTTAAAATATTACCTAGATATCAGGTTATGTAGAACATAGATACTTCTATACCTATCTCAACTAAATTTGATGTAGAATCTATACCAATAATAAGAATATTTTTCTTGACTGACTGTATAGACAATGAATAGTCTAAACAGCTGGTCGTAGAGACTTGAAATTTTCTGAGTAGGTATGTCTTAGTACGTACAAGTGTATTAAGGTGGAACAAGTCGTTACTATTTCCATACAAACGCTGTAACTGAATATCTCTACTATTTATTAACGTGCGTCCGAAGTTAAGTTTGATACTGAATTATCTTGCCATTATCTAGGCTCGTTACTCTATATTCTACAGTAAAATCAGATTACCTTGAAAGTTACAAGCGTCGAAAGGCTTAGTACTAAATCTTAAGTAACGACTTGTTCCACCTTAAGAAAGAAATTCTTGAAATTCAACCCCTAACAGGGTACAGCGGGGGTTGAAGTTTGTATGAAGATATAGCTGCTGGTTCTTATAATTATACTGTTAAAAACATTTTCTACAAACATCACACAGATTTGGTTGAATAAGGATAAGTTCATACATTTTGGTTTTCCATGACAAATAGAGACAGAAATATATTTGATCTCGTTTAGTCTAGTATTAAAAGTACTGATTTTACATTAAAAACTATTTACATAAAGACTTAGTACATTGTATCGTGTTATTATAATGTACCTTTACTTCTTAGATATATAAGACGGCTGTTGTAAATAACTGAGATTATAAGTTTTACTACTTTATATTGTGTTTGTTCTTGAAACTAACCCCATATCTAAGAATAATTGAAAAACGCAATTACTATACAGAAAAAAAAACTTCGCGACTTGGATCCTCAGGCACGATAGATTTCCTCAGAGGTCACTTACTTACTTGGTACTTGGTGGGCGGACTGGTTTCCGCAACTAGGCCGCTGATGGGCCCTTTCTGCGTGGGTGGGTGGAGATTGCTAGGCGAGCTACCCGATGTCCTCCAGGAAACCCAGCAGCTGGCTGATACTGGCGCAGGCTTCCCCAGGTGTGCCCGGTGTTCCGAGGTAGTGTGCACGTTGAGTTGCCACGCTACTGCACTCCAGGAGCACGTGCGCGGCTGTCTCCTCTGTGCGCATACATCCTCTGCATAAGGGACTGTCTGTGGCACCTAGATTAAATAGGTGCTTGTTTAGTGAGCAATGACCCGTGACAATCCCGACTATAAGCCGCAATTTCCTCAGAGATCAGCTGCATAGTGAACTGGAGGTCAACACAAATAAAACTGAACTTAGCCTGAAATATAAGAAACGCTTGAACTCACATCTTTATCACACACAGCTAGATTGATCGCAGATTAGTAGTAGAGCTCTTAGTAAAGGGCTCGTCTGGGGAAGTACTACCACCATGCCAATTCCTGCCTTATTTGAAGAGTGTGGGTGCCGGTGAAATTACAGGCACATGAGGCAACATCTGTATGCCTCAGGTTGATGGACGCTGAGGAGTGCATCGTAGGGCACGTCCTAACGAATGTGACCTACGAGGCAATATGTACTTTGTTATAGGCGATGGTAACCACTTAAGATCAGGTGGGCCATCTGCTAGCTCCATCAGCAAGTTGTATAAAAAAAATATTCATGATAACATTTTATGAATTCTTTTGTATATATTTCTGCTCTTCTTTATTTGTATTGTTTCTTTCAGTTTATAATTAATTAGTATATTATATTTTTGTGAACTATGTTAATTAGTGTGAGTGGTAGGGTAGCCAATAGTGACAGTTCTAATTAAATTAAATTAAAATAAATAAAGAAATATTTAATCAGTCAAAGTTTTATTCAAATACTGTATAAAATATCTGCCTATCTTGTTTGTATCGTCATTCGCGTGGTTCATTTTAGCGTATGTCAAGAACTGCCGCTTCAGCTTCAACAGTTTCTGAGGGTTGACGTGGTGGGTGAAGCCGGCGTCCAGGGAGCATCCAGGGTAGTCAGGGAACTTCAGTTCACCGTCCATACTCAGGTTCTTGGCTTCGAGAATCAGGTTCGAGATAGATTGAGTTTCTTTATCTAATTCATAGAGGAAGTTAGTTGATGAAAGTGGAGGCTAGAAAGGAAAATAGTATTTGAGTTTAATATTTTAAACTTACACTATTGTGTCTATATAATAAGTTATAAAACAGACTCAATTAATAACATTTTCTAGTTCTTTTGATTTAAAACCAAACTACTGAACTGATTGATGAAATTAAATATGAAAGACAGCCGTCTCAGCTCAGTATATAGTAGCCTTCGGCGCTGTAGGTCATGGGTTCGATCCCAACCGAGAACAAACATACATACTCACACAAACATTTGTGTGATGAACATATGTGTTTGTTCTGGGTGTTACATTCTATGCCTGGATTGAGTTAGTAGGGTGAAAAAAAATAGTCTTACATTTTGTGTGCTCATATTGGGAGGGGGTGGTTTTTTTTCAAAAAGCACTTTGTAAACTTCATCTAATTGGAATTCATCCTCCGGTCCCACCCAGAAGCAAGGATTGTCCCATCTGTTGTTCGAATTTGGCTCTTCAAATCTGAAACATAAGGATTACTTTATGTATTAACTATTTAACAAAGACATAATTAATCTAATTATTGCTGGAGCTATCACAAGGTCAATGTACAATACTGGTAGAATAATTGACGACAGATATAGCGCGGCGGGCGAATGTCCGCCTGCGACGCAAGAGGTTGCGGGTTCGATTCTGTTGGAAGAATGATAAACACGACCCAAGCCTAATTTTAAAAAGAAAGTTAGTTCCTCGTACTACCACTGTGTGGCGCTCTCTTCCCTTTTCGCGCTTCGTCATCGTGGATGTAACTTTGCCAATATACGTTTATTAATTAATTCTATTCGGTGTTCTCATTTAATTTCCTCAGGTTATGGGCCGTCCCGTATACCCGAAATAGAACCGTAATTAATATAATATTGCAGTCAAAGTAAATAAAAGTGAACCGAAATTTTTTTCACAATGAGTAGTACGTCTAACCTCCAAATAACGAAACTCGCCGGCAGAGAAAATTATGCGACTTGGAAGTTTGCAGTAAGATCATACCTAGAACATGAAGAATTATGGGATTGTGTTGATCCTGGAGGTCAAGATGCCAAAAAAGACACAAAAGCCAAGACCAAGATAATTTTGTTGGTAGAACCAATCAACTTCGTTCATATTGAAAATGCAACATGTGCTCGAGAAGTATGGCAAAACCTTCAAAATGCCTTCGAGGACTCCGGGCTATCAAGAAAAGTTGGCTTATTAAAGGATCTAATCAACACAACGTTAGATAATTGTGCCAGTGTCGAGGAATACGTAAACAAAATTATGAGCACAGCATATAAATTGCGAAATATTGGTTTCCAAGTCGGAGATGAGTGGCTGGGGACTCTCATGCTAGCAGGCTTACCGGATAATTATAAGCCAATGATAATGGGTTTGGAAAGTTCAAGCATAAAAATTTCATCAGATTTTGTCAAGACAAAATTGTTACAAGAAGTTAAAGTATCAGATTCCACAGCATTCCTCACAAAGCACAAAAACAACAACACAACCTCACAAAATAGTAAATCGAAAGGAAAAGGCCCACGTTGCTATGGTTGCAATAAATATGGACACTATAAAAGTCAATGCCGCATGAATAATAATCAAAATAGTAATCAAAATAATTTTGCAGCAATTTTTTCAGCTCACACCTCATTGGATCCAGATGATTGGTATATAGATTCAGGGGCAACAATGCATATGTCAAGACGCTCAGACTGGATGTATGATTTAGAGACACCTCCGATCCAAAAGATAATGGTGGCAAATAATGATGCAGTCTCTGTGCAAAACATGGGTAAAGTAAACATTCAGACCAAAATATGTAAAGATGTGCATCAGATCCAGGTAAGAAATGTTTTATTTATTCCTGAGCTGAGTGCAAACCTGTTATCAGTCAGTCAGTTAACAAAAAATGGCTGTAAACTGGAATTCACTGATGAGGGCTGTAACATTTATAATGCCAATAGAGTATGCATTGCAACTGCAAAATTGTCTGATAACATGTACAAACTAAATACAGCAACTGGTAATGCATATGCTTCTTCGTTTGAGAGTAAGGCAGATTTGATTACATGGCATAAGAGAATGAGTCACTTAAATATTGCTGATGTTAAGAGGTTGGAATCATGTGCTGAGGGTATAAAAATAACTAATAAAGAAGTTGATTCTGTATGTATACCATGCTGTGAAGCTAAACAAACTAGATTTCCGTTTCCACAGTCTAATTCTAGAGCAAATGCATTGCTAGAGATAATACACACTGATCTTTGTGGTCCGATGGAGACACCTTCCGCTGGAGGTGGGAAGTACTTCATAACCTTTGTAGATGACTTTTCTAGAAAAGTATATGTGTATATTCTGAAGAATAAGATGGATATTAAATCTGTGTTTAAAAAGTTTAAAGAAGAGGTAGAAAATGAACTAGAAAAGAAAATTAAGGTTTTGAGAAGCGATAATGGAAAAGAATATTGCAATAAAGAATTTTCTAATTTTCTAGCAGCTTCTGGAATCAAGCATCAAACCAGCGCTCCGTACACGCCTGAGCAGAATGGGCTAGCGGAACGGATGAACAGAACGTTGGTCGAGCGTGCCAAATGCATGCTATTTGAAGCTAATTTGAAGAAAACATATTGGGCTGAAGCTGTTGCTACGGCAGCCTATATTATTAATCGATCACCATCGCGAGTTTTGTCTGAGGTAACACCATACGAAAAATGGACTGGTAAGAAACCAAACATTTCACATTTAAAGATTTTTGGTTCTAAGGCCATGGTACATGTCCCTAAGCAAAATCGCTTGAAATGGGATCGCAAATCACGTGGTCTAATTTTTGTGGGCTACTGCGAAAATACAAAGGGGTACCGAGTGTATGACCCGGTTAGTAAAAAGATGGTAATTAGCAGGGATGTGATTTTCATTGAGGAAATAGAGATTTCTAAAAATATCACACAGGAACCTGTATCGGTGTCACCGCTTGCTTCAATCACTCTTAGTTCCAACAATGATACATTAGGATGCCAAGAGAGAAATAGTGTTGTAGACAGCCCGCAAAGTATTTCACAAGATGACACTATGACACCCACGAGTGATACATCTTTTGGCAGCTGTAATGAGGCTGATGATCATACATATTATCCAAGTACTACAAGTATTCCAAGTACTAGTGATCATAATGATAGCAATGAAGATTTCCAGAGAAATATCACTTTGAGATCACATCAAAGGGATAACATGCAAGGCAAAAACTTTATGTGTGCTGCACAAATTTCAGACCCTTTGACCGAAAAAGAAGCACTATCTGGCACTAATGCTAAAGAATGGAAAGAAGCAATGGATGAAGAGTACAAGTGTTTATTAGAAAATGATACGTGGGACTTGACTCCTCTACCAGTAAATAAACACCCGATACCATGCAAATGGGTTTTTAAGACTAAAACAGATGAAAATGGTCAGATTGTAAAATATAAAGCACGACTTGTGATAAAAGGTTGTTCACAAAAATTTGGAATTGACTACAATGAAGTATTTTCACCTGTGGTAAGACTTGCATCCTTGAGATATTTATTTGCCTTAACCGTTAAATATAATTTGGACATATGGCAAATGGATGCTGTTTCTGCTTTTCTTCAAGGTGACATAGAAGAAGAGATTTATATGATACAACCACCTATGTATAGCAATGGTGAACAAGTATGTAGATTAAAAAAATCATTATATGGTTTAAAACAGGCTAGCAGGCAATGGAATAAAAAGCTTGATTTTACTCTAAAAGAAATGGGATTAGTACAGTCTAAGCAGGATCTTTGTATTTATTATAAAATCAAAGATATGAACAACATGATTTTTCTGGCCATATATGTTGATGATTTAATTCTATTTACTAATAATGAAGAGTCAAAATGTTATATAAAAGAAGAATTACACAAAAAATTCAAAATAAAGGATCTTGGAGAGCTCTGTTACTGTTTAGGAATACATGTAGAGCGAGAAAGAGAGAAAGGCATAATTCATTTAGATCAAAGAAAATATATACAACAAGTATTACTAAAATATGGAATGTCAGATTGTAAACCAGTGAAAACACCTATAGATTTGAATACAAAGTTACAAAAATCAGAAGAAACTAAAATTTTATATGATATTCCTTATCAAGAGATAATTGGATGCCTATTATATATTTCCCAAGTTACTAGGCCTGACATAAGTTTTGTTATCAATATGTTGAGCAAATACAATAGCAAGCCTGAAATGAAACATTGGATTGCACTTAAGAGAGTCATGCGTTACTTAAAAGGCACTCAAGATTACAGACTAAGCTATAAGCAAAACCTGGAAGAGACTATGACTCATGGATACTGTGACGCTGACTGGGCCAGCTCCGAAGATGACCGGCGTTCTTGTACTGGTTACACATTCTTGTTTCAGGGAGGAACAATCAGCTGGAATTCAAGGCGTCAGCCTACTGTTGCTCTTTCCACAACAGAGGCTGAATATATGTCTTTGTCGTCGTGTGTACAGGAAGCTTTGTGGTTAAAGCAATTTCAAGAAAGTTTTTGGCCACAACTCAAGTCTGAGGCCATGGTTATTTACAGTGATAATCAAAGTTCTATAAAACTTTCAGGTTGTGACAATTACCACTCCAGGACAAAACATATAGATGTGAGGCATCATTTTGTACGTGACAAAGTACTTGGAGGAGCCATTGATGTCCGCTACATACAGACGGATGTGATGGTCGCCGATGCACTTACTAAAGCCACTTCTCACTATAAGTTGGCTTATTGTTCATCGAAGATGGGGTTATGTTTAAGGGAGGATGTTGGAAGAATGATAAACACGACCCAAGCCTAATTTTAAAAAGAAAGTTAGTTCCTCGTACTACCACTGTGTGGCGCTCTCTTCCCTTTTCGCGCTTCGTCATCGTGGATGTAACTTTGCCAATATACGTTTATTAATTAATTCTATTCGGTGTTCTCATTTAATTTCCTCAGATTCCCGCCTTAATATATTTTTAATTTATATTTCAAGCTTGTTATTCAAGCCTATCCCTGGATAACAAGCTTCTTCTGTATAAATGCATCTTGAAGCCAGTATGGACTTACGGAGCTGAACTGTGGGGAACAGCGGCCAACTCGAATCTGGAAATAATCCAACGCTTTCAAAGCAAAGTCCTACGCATGATAGCGAATGCCCCGTGGTACATCACAAACCGCCAACTCCACCATGACTTGGAAGTCCCAACAGTTCAACATGCAAAATAAACTCTTATGCAAAGCGTTTGAATCTTCACCCGAACGAACTAGCCAAACACCTCATGAGTCGACCCACGCCATTCATGAGAATTAAGAGGCGAGCTCCGCAAGATCTCCTAGCACAGCATGTGGATTCATCATCATCATCATCATCACATGCGGATTAGACGGAACAAAACAGGATGGAAACACTATTGGGCGTTTTCCATTTATGCAGCTGCTCCAACAAAATCCGACCAAACTCAAGCTCAATGCCCGCATGGGCAGATTGCAAGAAAAAAAAAGAGATTTAAAAAAAAAATATATATTTGTTGGTGTCAAATTATTAAAGTGGGATTATACTTAATTGGTAAACATTTTCTCGATGATTTTAGCAAAGGTGCCAAAATTCAGCATTGTTAGGCGGTTTGGATGCTAACCAAGCAATCTTTATAGGCAGTTGGAAATAGGTTGATAAATAAATGTTTTTTAATACATTACCTACGAGAGAAACTGAGCAAATGGTCAACAATTGTCTCCAACTGGTACCTTCAGGACGGTCAACGTAGCAGAGGTTGACAACAAAAGAGATGGGAAGACAAGATAAAACTCATGGCGGGTTACCACTGGAGAAGGGTAGCTGAAGACAGAACCCAATGGAAGATATTGGAGGAGGTCTATGCCAGGAGGCACACAGAGCTACGGGATATTATATAAGGCTTTATTATTAATACATTACCTAAACTTAGTCAAAGCATCGAATACTTCTTGAGTGTAGGGTCGGTAGTTGCACTCTGCTATACTATTACTGTCTTTACTGGTGTCTACTCTCAGCTGGTTAGCTTCCCATGCTTCCTCGTGGTTCCTTATCGTATGGATTGTGCATTGTGTCGACTTTGATGCCTTGGATGCACAGTATAACTCATATCGGAAGCCTGAAATGTCAGAAATAATGGTTTAATCAAAGACAACTGCCTCAAATCTTTAATTCCCAGAAACAGTAGATATATCTTTAAATCTGTATGTACCTAATCAAGATTCTATAATGATATCTAATGATAGTCCTTACAGCACAGTAGATATCCCTTCAGATCTATGTACTTAAGGTTAAACAAGTCGGTACTATGTCCACACAAACGCTGTAAGTGTTTAATGTCTACTATTTATTAACGTGCGTCCGTTAAGTTTGATACTGAATTATCTTGCCATTATCTAGGCTCGTTACCCTATATGGTAAAATCAGATTAACTTGAAAGTTACAAGCGTCAAAAGATTTAGTACTAAATCAGGATTATGTCTAAAGGAAGAAGTCAGAGGTCGTCTAAATATTACATTTGGCATATATCCAAAATTTGTAACATTCAGTGTTCCATACATAAATAGGTTGCAAGCCCATCTCTGCTGCTAGAATACTAACTGGTAAGCTTCACCTTTTAAGAACACTGGTATTAAAATTATAGTTAAGTACCTAATAATATTTTTTTGTGTGATGGGAATATAACTATGAAAAGGGAAAGAAAAAAAACGAGTGTGCTTTAGATCACACGACTGAAGTAAAACTTCTTTAACATACGAAACGTAACTGGCTATGAGAGAAAGAGAGAAAGAACAGTGCTTTCATACCCCCTCATGGTAGTGTTAAACGTTTAATGCAACCTTGTTGGAAGTCGCATTAGAAGTATTTCTTACAAAAATTGTCTGAGTCTGTAATAAAAAAGGACAGGATCAAAATGTGCAGATTAGATTAAACAATTTTACCTTTGATATAGTTACTCCCGTCCAGTATAACTACATTATCCTTTCCAATAAGCCTTATTACTTCCGATTTGAGATACCCTCGCACTCTCTTTTCTTTTTGGGAGTCCAAATAAGTGAAGTTTTTCTCATAACCTAACTTCACAATAGCCTCGTCTTCAGACACTATTTCTACTTTTTTTCCGTGACTTGTTTCGAAATACTTCTTTAGCTTGTAAGCTCTTGTGGTTTTTCCACTAACTGGTGTGCCACAAATAATAATTAGAGGCATTTTCAATTAATTTTTGATAAAAACAAAATATTGGAACAACAAACTAGCAAACAGCTGTTTGTTTGACTTGAGAGTTGACATTGACAGAGTTGGTTTTATGTGACAGTAAAAATGTACATTATACGGTTTTTTTATGGCTAATGTATTGCACTGTCCTCAAAGAAAAACCCTTTGACCCTTGGTGAGGTCATACAACATGACATGTTGAAGTTACCTTATGAAACCAGTTTCATGGCGTTTAAGTTTTTTGTAGCACAAGTAGGGTTCTTAACTATTTACCATAAATGTGGAAGACAGTGTTTGTCGAGTAGATGTACCTACTGAGGCGCTGAGTCTTAGACGAGTAAACCAGCGCTGAGTACATAATTTTACTCGATAAATACTACTGTCACTGAAGTGGCCGAGCCTTTGGCGTTTAATTATAAAAGTATACGTAGGTAGAGGTACCTACACCAAGTGTGTAGGTAGGTACTATTACGGATAAAATAAGTAAACAAGTATTTTAGCTATTGTAGATGATTTATACTGGGACAGGGATACCTCTAATATCCTTAGAAATTTAAGGTAAAACTGAGATTGAGAAAACTTTCTTAACGTTTTTTTATACTTTTTAAGTATCATACCGATATAAGGCTTTAGTTCAATAGATGCGTATTTTTCTAAGCTATCCGATGCAAAAAAAAAAAATTACAATTTTTTTTGAGATACCGCTGTTGCGCTTAGTAGGGCAGTATATGGTGGATGCTGAGAAAGGGGCGGCTGATGGCTTGGGGCCTAGGGCGGCCGAGACTGCAAATCCGCCCCTGGACAGGGTTTTAGATGAAGCAGGCTTCCCCAGGAACTATTCGATCTTCACAGCTTAGTCGGCCTAATCCACAGGAAAGAGTTGACTAAGCCACGAGTTTCCTCACGATGTTTTCTTTCAGCGTTTAAGAGCACTGGCGTTGCGTACACACACTTTTCAAACAGAAAAATCGATTGGTGTACGACTGGATTCGAACCCACGGCCATAGGATCAGAAGGCTCTCCCACTAAACCACTGGTGTTCTCACTACTACTGATAGGTAAGTAACTTAATTTTTTAAATTGTTAATAACGTTGGCCTGAAAATAACTAACTGCTAAATGTAGGTAATTCAGGGTCCATGTGATACCTACGCATATTAACAACTAGCTGTTGCCCGCAACTTCTTCCGCATGGTTCTACATAATAATATAATATAACACCCAGATACAGAACAAACATCTGTGTTTGTTACCGGTTCACACAAACGTTTGTTCTCGGTGGGGATCGAACCCACGGCCTAGAGCGCAGAAGGCAGGGTTGCTACGAACAGCTGTGACGGCTGACAAAGATTCCTAAATTGGTATTGAAGTTTTAAAGTGACCTTACCTACATTATTTAAAGTAGGTACTTACACATTCACTGTATGTTATTGTGTCAGCTACTTTAGGTAACTCACGAATATAATTAATCAATTAGTGGCTAAACTGGTTAAGCTCAATAAAAGCTTTTATATTAATTACCTAGGATTTGTAATTGGTACGATGGTTCCAGGGTTCTGTACAGTCCGGATTTATATATTTTTGAGTATAGGCTACTTTATTTCCGTCGCCCCATGTCGACCGCCGCCCGCGCCTCTCTCATCCATCACGCACGTAGGTAGGTATTATAACTAGCGGCCGCTCGCAGCTTCGCCCGCGTGGCAGTTTTTTCCCGTTCCCGTTATTTTTTCGGGATAAAAAGTAGCCGATATGTTAATCCAGGTTGCAATCTATAATTATTCCAAATTCCATCCAAATCGGTCCACTGGTTAGAGCGTGAAAGAGTAACAAACATCTATCCATCCATTCATACATCCATACTTACAAACTTTCGCGTTTATAATATTAGTAAGTTAAAATAGGTGCAATAACCGTAGCAGTAGGTACCTAGGAATGATAAATTTCGATAGGAAGAGTCTCTATATGGATTTAACGTATTAGTATAAAAAACCATGAGAAAACGAGAACTTGTTTGACTATTATCCTCTGAAATCGAGTGAGCGTCCTCTGAAATCTGCCGTCTAAGGACGCTGCCGCCCCTAGGCCACGGCCTATACGGCCTGTTGACAAATCCAGCCCGGCTAAGATTTGCAACGCGGCCAAATTTTGTTTACTCGTTATCTCGTGCGAAATAGACATATCTCTTTATATCTTCCTGTGCTAGCATGGCAGTACTAAAAATCGATTTCGTTTTGTCAAATGAAGACTTAGTGCTAATGTGTAGCTTATCTGTGGGTCTTATATCTATAATTTCTGGAATGTCCATCAATAGAAAAAGTATCTCGTGTCAAGCGCGACATATCTCACGTTGCACATCTTAGCCCTGCAGGACTGGTTCTGTCGAGGCGGGCTACGAATAGACTGAAACTTTAGAGTAAACCTGCCGTAGATACAGCAGGTCTAGGTCAGGTATTTTTAAACTGACCCCTAAAGCTCTGAATATCGAAATCTAATGATTGATCATATAGCGACCTTCTGTAGACATTTCAATGCTACTGTGTTAAGTGACCGTGTGTAATTTTGGAGTCTGTTATGTATATGTAATACCTATCTACATTTTACTGAGCTACTCGGTTTGTAGTAGCCCTTCCTTCTGTGCTGTAGGTGGTGGGTTCGATCCCCACCGAGAACAAGCATTTGTGTAATGAACGTAAATGTTTGTTCTGTGGCTGGGTGTTATATTGTATTCTAAGTATGTACCGTCAGCTGCACTAGAATGTATACAATTCGTAACTTTCAAAACGGTATCAAAACCTTATAATAAACTCTTAAACAGTAAAAACTCAAAAACCGCGAAATTAGCTGAGAAGTTCACAGTTTTTTTGGGTTTGTGCCCTGTTAATATTATTTGTGACTCTGTAAAATCATTCTGTAAGTTACGAATTGTATACATTCTAGTGCAGCTGACTGTACTTACAAAAAAAAGTATATAAGTATTCTTTCAGTCATCTGGTTCTTATAGTACAAGCTATGCTTAGTTTGGGACTAATGATGTTGTGTAAAAATGTCGAGAAATATTTATTATTGTTATTATTTTAAGCAATGGTAACAGATCTAAGGCCTTTAAAAATCTGTCAAAAGACGCCCCTTATCAGTGGGTAGTGACAAACAATGGCAGGACAAAATAGCATTTATATGTATGACGACCGATGTGGTGCGGCGGGCGAATGTCCGCCTAAGACGCAGGAGGTTAAGGGTTTGATTCCCGCCTCAGGATAAATATTTGTACGATCTGCAAATATTTATTCCGGGTGTTCTGGGTATTTCTATGTATAATAAAAAATATCTTTGTATGTAATGTATTGTATTAAGTGTATAATCATGTAGTACCCATAACACAAGCTCTGCTTAGCTTGGGGCTAGATGATGCTGTGTGGATTGTCCAGCATTATTATTATTATTAATTCAAATCGATCTACTGGTTAGAGCGTGAAAGAGTAACAAACATCCATCCATCCATCCAGCGGCGGCCTTAACCATTGCGAGGCTCCGGGCGGCAGGTCTTTGCGAGGCACCTTGCCCTTTGTGAAAAGTATGTGATGTGAAAGTAGGATTGTTTGGTTTAGGTATAATGAAAAATCAATATTCTTGAAAATTTGCTTGGGTTGATGTGCGAGGCCCCTGCAAGAGCGAGGCCCCGGGCGATTGCCCCGTTCGCCACCCCCTAAAACCGCCACTGCATCCATCCATACTCACAAACTTTCGCGTTTATAATATTAGTAGGATGTAGTAAGAGTACCTATACAGGTACTAGGTAGTACTATTATTATGGCATGTGGCAAGGTTGTGCACCCGACCTGACCTTGTCTCGAAAACTGACACCGTGCTGATCCTACGATAGTGTTATCCAACAGAAAACAATCCAAATAAGTTAGTACGTAATTTACTAGTATTATAATACTAGTATAATAATCTACTTAATAGCAGAACCGATACTCATTGGTTTAGGAGGCGGGCGTTGAGTCTGCTACACAGTTTTTTACTTTTGCAGTCTCACCGTTTTAGTTTGTAATTCGCTCATCTTGTATTGTTCTGAATTAAATTAATTTAATGTGTGGGGCTGTATGTCCCAAATAACTACATACGCGCGCGGCGACACAAACTCCTACTGGTTCCGAGAGCAAGGACTAACTTGCTTAAAGAAGCACCTATGACAAGGGCTCTTCGTCTTATTAATAGATTATGCGAAGAGGAGGACTTTGACCTTTTTGTGGTTTCATTGACGAAATTTACAGAAAGAGCTTTTATGTTTTTTTAGATTAATAAGTAAGTAGTTGTAATTGTTTTGCATTGTCGATTTAGTTTTAAACTGTTAGGGCAATGTAAAAGGAAATAAATAAATAAATAAATAAATTTAAAATTCTAAATTATTATTATTATAAGTAGAGCTCTGCAGGTCACTTTTTTTTAATACAATTAGCTGATGGAACAAGCATATGGCCCATCTGATGTTAAATGGTTACCATCGCCTATAACAAAGCACCGCCAGGGGTCACGTTCACGTTTAAGGGTCACGTTCGTTAGGAACGTAACCTACACTACAATACACTGCTCTGCGTCCATCAACCTGAGGCATATAGGTGTTAAGCCTCATGCCTGTAATTTCACCGGCACCCACACTCTTCAAACCGGAACGCAGAACATGCTGCGCTGCTTGGCGGTAGGAATATACATAGTGGTAGTACTTCCCCGGACGAGCCCTTCACTAAGAGCTTTACTAAAAAACTGATGACTTTTTACTACAAAGAATGCGGTAATATCAAATGCCACCAAACTCACGACTGATATTTGAAATGTACTTCCTGCATAACACCATCCACGGATAAGTAGCTATCACATTCTAGTAATGGATTAGCCAGTGTTTTAGTTTAGTTAATCGCGCAGTGACGGCCAACGACCGGCGCGTGCGCTGCTTATTTATTTTAATTTATTTTTTATTTAATTTAGATAAAATGTTCAAGTGCGTAGCTGTACTTCTACTGGGTAAGTTCAAAAATAGGTATACAAAAATATAGTACTTTTATTCCTCTACCACCTTTCATGGTCTTCCTGTATGATAATTCTGTATTCCCAAAGGTTTGATACCTTTTAAAATATTTCATCCCCCTAAGTTGCCGCTAGTGGTATTTACATCACAGGATCAATGCATGTATTTTTACCTGAGACGAGATTGAAACTAGAATTTGACTGGAAATTGGGCCTATCTGAAATGTCAGTTTCCATAAATACCATTTGACAATCGAATCTTGAATTTAATGATACCTATTTCGTTATGATGAACTCTTTTCTGAATGAGGCCTCTCTACGAAAACTGTGCTATTTCGTCTCATGTTTTCGTCACATGCTAACTTGTGAGTCCTAGCTTTAGCTCATTAAGCTACGACGGAAGCCTTAAGGAGGCCTAGAATAATAATATAAAGTTTTTTTTTTAAATATAGCACAGTACAAGTAGGTATTTTATTTAATCTAGCATGTTGAATATCAATGCCACATTGTCGAAAGACTTTTTTTATACAATTTGCTGATGAAACAAACATATGGCCCACCTGATGTTAAGTGGTTAAATGTGTGAGAAGCTCCGCGTTTCCAGATTTATATTAGCGAATATTTTTAGCCCTAGTTGCTGCCCTATGCCAGCATCCGGGAGACTTCGTGTACTACCACGAGCTACATCTACCCCACAACCCTCCACTCCACCCTGTATTCGAACGCGCACCTCCAACACAGTTCACCTGCATCGCTAGGCCGAAAGGGTACTACGCTGATGTTCAAAGTGGCTGTCAGGTAAGTCTAGGCTATTCAGTAATACGATTATTTAGTAAACTTGTTTGTAACTTTGTGGATTTTTACGTAAATTCATTTATCCAAAACTTATATGGTCAATATTTATTGAACAAGAAAACATCAAAAACATCAAGAAAAATTGCTTTAGGAACCAAGCCGTAAGGTTCTTGCATGTTCCTGAACGCGAGGAACTACTTAAAACGTCGAATGTTGTCAAGTTTTTTTTTTCAATTAATGTCTCTAAAGTCATAGAATAAGAAGAGAATGAAAGTTAGGCGTCATTTTGACAGTTTGCAGTTTTGCTATAAGAGTTCACGGTAGAGAGCGAGATGAATATCTAAGATGCACAGCTTCCTCGAGCGGTGACGTGTGTGATATCCCCGTTCTGCTATCGCTAGCGGCCACTGTTTAATCTAATTGTCTTTTCCCAGGCTTACCATTTCTGCTGGAGACAGCGTCTAGTCAGCACAGACCTGTGCCCTAATGGGACACTCTTCAACGAGCAATTCCAAGTTAGTATCTAATCTTTGAGATAGATACCTAGATCATAACCATTAAAATACAAGCACAAAAAGAAGGTACAACTGAAAACTAGAGGCAAAATGAACGATATTATCGCTCAAAGCGATTACTTCCAGGCTTTGGTGTTTAGTAGCAGTAGTTGTAGTATTCTTTATGAAAGGGCTCGTCATGGGAAGTACTACCACCGTACCTATTTCTGCCGCCAAGCAGTGATGCTCGCATTGTTGTGTTCCGGTTTGAAGGGCGTGGGTGTCGGTGAACGCAGGGAAAATCGTAAAGCACGTATAACGTGTGTGATCTACATGGCAATTTGTTATAGGTGATGGTTACTAATTAACATCAGGTGGGCAATCAGCTTGTCCCATCCCAAATTAAAACAAAATCATTTGCCCTTGTGTAATCACTTTTATACAAAGTATATGGGATCAATAGCCGCTGATTAGATTCTGTCTAAATGGAAGCTTTGTTTCAGGTTTGTGATCATTTCTATAACGTGCGGTGCGGATCGCCACTAGAAGATTTGTGAAGACTTCAAACTATTTGTTACTAACTATTTACTATTTATTCAATAGCAATAAAAACAATAAAAAAAGTATAAATATTTTTTACTTAAAACCTTCCTACATGACCTAATAGTCGAAGCGATACAAAGACGAACCGGGTATGCGACGCAAAAGATTTCGCGGTTTTGAATGTATCGTTTCCTATAGTTTCGTTTCAATGTTGACGACCGATATGGCGCGGCGGGCGAATGTCCGCCTGCGGCGCAGGAGGTTGTGGGTTCGATTCCCACCTTAAGATAAATGTTTGTACGATCTGCAAATATTTATTCCAGGTGTTCTGGGTATTTTCTATGTATAATAAAAACTATTTATGTATGTAATGTATTGTATTAAGTATATCAGTCATCTAGTACCCATAACACAATCTCTGCTTAGCTTGGGGCTAATTGATGCTGTGTGGATTGTCCAGTATTATTATTATGTATTTTATTATAATTCCTGTCAAGCGGCGCGGCCACCGAACGGCCACGTACAGCGCGCGGTTTTTATTTTTTTTATGTTACTGCTGGTGGAACAAGCATATGACCCACCTGATGTTAAGTGGTAATCATCACCTATAACAAAGTATTGCCTGGTAGGTCACGCACGTTAGGTACAGTCAGCTGCACTAGAATGTAGACAATTTGTAACTTTCACAACAGTGTTACAGCAAAACAATGAACATTTACACCTCAAAAACTAAAAAGTCATGAAATTAGTTGATGACCTCACCTAGTTGTTGAATAATTGTCGTGTAAATATTTTGAGCACCGCTGTCAAACCATTTTGAAAGTTACAAATTGTATACATTCTAGTGCAGCTGACTGTACGTGCCCTACGTAGCACTACCCTGCGTCCATCAACCTGAGGCATACAGCAATGGAGCAAGAAAAACTAGCTTAGATACTTAAATATATATTTATTTCATCAATTAATAAAACTACAACACCCAATTTACAAATTCACTACCAACAAACATGTCAAAACCGTTAGCATACTACTAACAGCCCCACTAGCACTACCCTCTTCATCATCATTAATCTCATTCTCCCTGATGACTCTATCCATCTCGTCGAGGATTCTCTTCTCCTGCATGGCCAGGGAGGAGGCTTCGTTGATGGTCCGCAGAAGGTTGTAGTTGCTACCAGGTTTGCGAGCGGGCAGTCTTAATGTTAACCGGTTGTCTAACATGAGGTATGATACTCCTTTGCTTAAGCTTCCAGTAGCATGTGCTGAAAGAAAGAAATAAGTGTATAATTTTTTGTAAATACACTTACTTTTGAGCTACCTTTAGATCGTTTGCAACGGTCTGTAGATAGCTCAACTGTTTCACATGTATTTTGTACATACCAATTATAAATACTTGTATTAGGTAGGTACTTATCTAAGAATACAATATAACACGTAGACATAAAACAAACCTCTATGTTCATCACACAAATATTTGTTCTCGGTGGGGATCGAACCCACCACCTACAGCGCAGAAGGGTACTACTTACTGAGCTATGAGGCCTGTCAAATGATGACAATACTGCCGTCCGATTTTTAAAAGGCCGCTAGGTGACAAACCCAAAACTTTGGCTACGAGCAAAAAAGTGGTAAATGTCGTTTTCTAATGTTTTGTATTTTATAATCTTGAGGTGTATGTATTGCATTAGGACTCAAGTTTATATTGTGAAATTTTATTTAACTTTTTGTGTTTATACAAACGCTGTAAGCGTTTAATGTCTACTAAGACTTAGTACTAATTCTTTCGACGCTTGTAACTTTCAAGGTAATCTGATTTTACTGTAGCATATAGGGTAACGTACCTAGATAACGGCAAGATAATTCAGTATCAAACTTAACTTCGGACGCACGTTAATAAATAGTAGACATTAAACGCTTACAGCGTTTGTATGGACAACGTACCGACTTGTTTAACCTTAAGGTTATAAATTTCAAAACGTGAATATCTGCAAAGCTTAAACATAGTTAGCTGAAGTACAGTCACCGTCATACTCACCATCAGGTAAGTTCAAAGTCTTCAGTGCCTCCTTCAGAAGCGGTTCGTCAACAATCTTGTTGTACCTCTCAATGAAGTCGATATACGGTTCTGGTTCTTCAGCGCAGACTCCTCGGAAGTCGTCTGTATCTACACTCCACACCATGAGACCTCCAAGACCGTAGTCTACCGCCATCCTAGATGTTATGACAAGATAGATTCAGAGTTTTCATAGTAATAATAATAATGCTGGACACTCCACACAGCTACGCAGAGCTTGTGTTAAGTCAAAAAGCATTTATTCAGTAATATCCGCAGGGATCATCTTGAAGCGTCTTAAATCTAGGTGAATCTAAGCGCCAGTTCCTCGCGACCAAGCCGCGCAAGAACCGGCAAGAAACTTACGGCTTGGTTCCTACCGTTTTTTTGCATAGGTAATCCTGTTACAAAATAATAATAATGTAAATAATGAAGCTCCAGTGTGGTGCCAATCTAACTGAATGTAAGACAGAAAACATGCTAAGGCAATGTGGTTATGGGTACTAGATGACTGATATACTTCATACAATACATTACATACATATTTTTTATTGTACATAAAAAATACCCAGACCACCCGGAATAAATATTTGCAGATCGTACAAACATTTATCCCAACCAAGGCGGGAATCGAACCCGCCACCTCCTGCGTCGCGGTGGACATTGCCCGCCTCATTGTCGTCATAGTAGCATATTACCAGGAGTAACTGGAACACGCTGTGCTGCTTGTGGAAGGAATAGGCATGGTGGTAGTACTGCCCCGGACGAGCCCTTCACAAAGAGCTACTAAAAACCGTAGACTTGACGATGTCTTACTTGACTTTGATAGCAATGGAACGTGCATTATCGTAGGACACAACTCTGGCTCCATCGCGTAGATAAGGCGTGGCTGATCGCTCGTCCCAGTAATAAGCCCACGAGGCGGACTTATTGCTGGTCTCCATACAAATCTGAAAACAAAATACATTACGTGCCAAACTACTATTGAAGTTATACTTCTAATGCGACTTCCAACAAGGTTGCGTTAAACGTTTAACACTACCATGGAGGGGGTATGAAAGCACTGTTCTTTCTCTCTTTCTCTCATAGCCAGTTACGTTTAGTTTTACTTCAGTCGTGTGGTCTAAAGCACACTTGTTTTTTTACTAGGTACTACTTTTGCTACTGCAGAACACGAAACATGGACCGAGCAAAGCGATTTCAAAGGATTTTTTTTTGATAACCGATGTGGCGCAGCGGGCAAATGTCCACCTGCGACGCAGGAGGTTGCGGGTTTTGATTCCCGCCTTGGGATAAATGTTTGTACGATCTGCAAATATTTATTCCGGGTGTTCTGGGTATTTTCTATGTATAATAAAAAAATATCTATGTATGTAATGTATTGTATTTATTATATCAGTCATCTAGTACCCATAACACAAGCTTTGCTTAGCTTGGGGCTAGATGATGGTGTGTGGATTGTCCAAAAAAAAAATACAATAGGTAATGGTCGCCACTTGGTGGGCCATCCGCTTGTTCCATCAGCAAGTCACATAAAAAAAGCACTAAGAAATTTGCAGCAGCAACTTCTAAGAGCAGAACACCGACACAGTCACTAATTCACCATTCAAGCATGGTACAATAACCTTCCCAAATATGGGGAGGTCCAGCAGTAGACTTTAAGGTTGATGATGATGAGGTAGCTATTGGTTCTTACCTCATTATACCCATAAAATCCATCTTCTCCTGTAAACGGCCCTTTGAATCCCTTGCTCTGAACTGGCGTGCGTCCAAACTCTATCCTTCTGACATCAGGGTCAGTCAGTATGAAGTTTCTGCCGTAGAACGGGAGGCCCAGTACCAACTTGTACGGTGAGACTCCTTGGTTGATCATGTAATTTACTGTGAACTCCTTAAATTAAAAGAAATAAGGTAGAGTTCTTGTTCTTTGCTTGAACGATAACAAAAATCTCTTGGAGATTCTCGACTTGAATAAGCATCCCTGTTCTCGCCCCATGACGTGTGAGAAACTCTCTCCTAAATGGACCTTTATTTTATTTATTTATTTATTTCCAAAAGTTTTTGTTACATGCCACGACTTAATACTAGTACTACTTAATATGATTACCTATAAAAAACTTATGGATAACTTATCTACGTAGGTACTTACTAATTCTTTACTATTAATTAACATTTATCAAAAAATGGTGGTTGGTGGCCGATTTAGATTTGCAATACACTCTGAACTAGTTAAAAAACTGTATCTCAGAGGGTAGTTATGCCCCAACAGTACCTAAATTGTTGGCTGGACAAGACTTCAGATAGCAGACGTTTTAGTCTCTCTTTAAGCCAGGTCCAGAGTACCCTACACCAACGAGCATGTATGAAGAATGTTATGCAAAATAATGCAGCAAAAGGCATGTCAAAATCGTGGTAAGTGGAAATCCGTGGCCTCTGCCTGATCCTACCATCTAAGAATACTGCTTACGTCTACCAGGCGAGATTTTCTCTATGTATATGCATGGTACTTGAATTGTCATTGTATTTATACAACATTGCGCTTTGCCGACTAATAATATGTCAGACTGAAAGCCTAGTTAGTACATTATCAATATATCTACCTAATTCCACATTACCCACTGCTGAGTATACACCTCCTTTAGCACGCCACTCTTTCTCTTTCTTTAAAGTAACCTAATCAGCCCGATTTAAATGAATTGGTCGATGATTTCCTTCACCGTTTGAGGTACTAGCCTTTACAAATCCTACTTACCAAACTAAGTAGATCCTGATCATCAATGCCTTGCATCGGTGCATTGGCTCCAACCACCCCATCCCAGGTGCCATGGTAGTCGTATGCCATCATGTGCAGTAAATCCAGGTGTCTGCTGAGCTTGGCTAGCTCGTAAGCGGACTCCATGGTCGCCTTGCCAGCTCCGAAGGCGGCTGTGAGGATGTAGTTGTGAGGCTCAAAGGCTTCTTTTAACTCCTGGAAAAAGTATTATGCAGGTGAAAGCCAGCGTCCCAAAAAGTATACTACAAGTATGAGCTAGACTGCCCGCCTGTTTCATGCCGGGAACATGTTTTTCTCAAAATGGCGAAGAAACGGTTTTTGAAGAGAAGATTTCCAAAACATAATTATAACATAAGTGTTAACATTACATTAATCAGTATTCATTTTTTCTTTTTATTGAACTGTCGTCTTTTTGCCGATATCATCATAAAAACTATGGATAAACCTATACGCCCTAGGCATACGTAGTGTTGAACGTAAGCTTCTCCCATAAACTAGGAACATACATTTTATGCCATTTCCATCCACCGACTATCGACGATCTTCACATAGTTTATTTGTTTTTATAGTGCTTACCTGCACTTAAGGAAATCACAAAGATTTTTATATTATCCCAAAAATTATTTTCCTCGAGTGGGATCCCACTCGAGGAAAATAATTTTTGGGATAATATAAAAATCTTTGTGATCTTCACATAATTAAGTACACTGCTGGGCATAGACCTCTCCCATATCTGGAAGGGTTTTCCATAGTAGCCTTGCTCGGCATGTAGATTCGTGACCGCAGTGTCAGTGCTATATACTTCAGGAGTTGCTGCTACCTGTAGTATACTTATCTACGCGTATACTATGTAAGTACCTCCCTATGATCTAGTTATATTAAGCGCCGTCTCGGAAATAAATCTTTTACATCAGTCACCACGTTGTTACTTACTCCCAAAATAAGTAGGTATTCAAACATTGAAATGCCCAACTTCAAACTTTTACATAATTATGAACTTACTTTGACTAGAAGAACGAAGTTAGCTTTGTCATATGGCTTGCCTTCTCTTTTAGTTGGATACTCCCAGTCCAGATCCAATCCGTCAAAGTTGTATTGCCTGTGAAAAGTGATCATGAACTGAGAAACGCTAACATTATGATCGCTAGCGTTTTTCACAAGTAATACAAGTTCTAAGCCAAAAATGAAAGCTAAAGGTATATCTACTAATTCATCAATTTTAATAACTCAAAATGGAATTTTCAATTCGAAAAATTAATATGTGCAATACCAGTGCTCTGAATAAGTGAAGGAATACTTTGTGAGGAAGCCCGCAGCTTAGTCAGCTCCGCACGTATGACCATGTCTTTCCATTGGGTTAAGCCGACTAAGCTGTGAAAAAAATATGGGTGCGAGGCCAGCCATCTCCATCCAAAAAATTGTCCCAGGTACTATGGCGTCCCGTACAGAGCATGATTAAAAGAAAGGTCAGATGCTGTATAAATCTACCATAGATGCCATGTGTCCAACAACCTGAGGCATACAGGTGTTAAATCTCATTTCCTGTAATTTCACCAACACCCATAGACCAGATCCCAGCACTAGGCATGGTGGTAGTACTTCACCAGACGAGCCCTTCACAAAGAGACTGCTACTGTTCTACAGGCTGATGAGGTATCACTTACTTTAAGAACACAAGAACGCTCTTAACGAATGCCTCCCTGGACTCTGGTGAGGAAGCCATCTTGGAATACTTGGGTGAACCCTCGTTCCACCCTCCAATAGCGATGGTAACTTTGAGGTGAGGATAACGCTCCTTCAAAGCTACCATTCTCTTGTAGCCGGCTTTACCGTAGTCTTTTTCTAGATCTTGCCATGGGTCTGTGTAAAAATAAATCTTTATGTTTTTTTGGGCTTTTCAAATTGTGTTGTAGAGATTGTTTGTTTGTTTTGTGTTGTTTTGTTTTGTTGTTTGTTTTGTGTTGTTGTGTATAAGTGCAGGTCCGTGATCCATCCGCCCTGTGATAGTTCTGTGACTTAGGAACCCCCTCATTACTTCCTATGGATGTCGTAACAGATGCTGGAACCTCCATATTCACTAGGCACTGCAAAGTTCCGTAACTAAGGGCAGATTGAAAGGTTATCACTGACTACACTATACTGGGTCAACATGTATGAGCCTAGGAACTACACTATCTGATACCACCATCTCCTTTCTACCATAGGATAAGATGACGCACAGCTCAGTACCACCCTTATTTGGTAAGCATACCACTCATTCGCAAAGCGTTTCGTTTCTACCTTCCTCATGCGAACAACTAGAAAGTGGAGTTTATTACCAGCAACTGTTTTTCCTGACCACTTGATTAGCTGTTTAATAGACCATCCTGCTTCATCGTCATTCATCGTCATCGTCACCAGAGTGGTGAGTAACCACGAGGTAAAATTATAGCCAATACAAAAATATATATTTACGTCAGTTATAATATTACAACTTATAATAATTTTTGCCCTGTCTGACTGGCATATAGAACAACGCACAGCCTAAACCACGGGTAAACGTGGGGATTGTTGCGTAGGTGTGAAACAGATTCCTGAAATACAGCCCCTAGAGGGTGCAGCAGGGGTTGAAGTTTGTATGAAATGGCGGACAAAGTCATTTCACATTCCTCGTAGGTTACGCTCGTTAGGAACGTGGCCCCACGATGCACTGCTCAGCGTCCAACAACCTGAGGCATATAGATATTAATTACCTGTATATTCACCAGGCATTCACACCCTTCAAAACGGAACGCTGCGCAGCTAGATGGTGAAAATAGGAATGATGGTAGTAGTACTTCCCCGGAGGAGCCTTACACCAAGAGTTCTACTACTATTAAACTACTTGTGATTGATATAAAGCTTAAAAAGCCTATGGTCTAAAACCCAGTCACTCAAACTTTTAATGATGCCAAAAAAACCACACGCGAAAAGATACCGCTAGTTTATCTTACCAAGGCTTTTGATAGAATTCTTGGTCTCATCAAGCCCCGCGAAGGAGTAGATGAGATGCGTGCATAATGAGGGGTCCAGGTCATCCAGTGTAAACTGCCCTTGCTGCTTCCGGTATGCTGCCCATGAAGCCACGTAGCAGACCACCTTCTTGCCGTGCATTGGACCTGAAACCAACCCATTTTAATTATAAATAATATCAGTATGCGTCAAGAAATATAGAAATAGTCAAATAAAAGCCGGTCGGACGATGTGACGCGGGGGGCGAATGTCCGCCTGCGATGCAGCAGGTTGCGGGTTCGATTCCCGCCTTGGGATAAATGTTTGCATGATCTGCAAATATTTATTCTAGAATAAATATTTGCAGATCGTGCAAACCTAGGTGTTTTAGGTATTTTCTATGTATAATAAAAAATATCTATGTATGTAATATAGTATTGTATTAAGTATATCAGTTATCTAGTACCCTAACACAAGCTCATGTGTCTGTAATTTAATATTATTACCTATTCAAAATAGTGCCGAGCTGCTTATTTTCACGATTGCAGGCTCTTAAAACTAGAAAGATCAATTACGTATCTGGTAAGTTTGAAATGCTGAAACTGCTTGAAAAATTAATAAAAAAAACGAGTGTGCTTTAGACCACACGACTGAAGTAAAACTTCTTTAATATACGAAACGTAACTAGCTATGAAAGAAAGAGAGAAAGAACAGTGCTTTCATACCCCCTCCATGGTAACGTTAAACGTTTAACGCAACCTTGTTGGAAGTAGTAGTAGTAGTAGAGCTCTTTGTGAAGGGCTCGTCCGGGGCAGTACTACCACCATGCCTATTTCTGCCGTCAAGCAGCTTGCTGTGTTCCGGTTTGAAGGGTGTGGGTGCCGGTGTAATTACAGGCACATGAGGCTTAACACCTGTATTTCCAGGTTGATGGACGCTGAGTAGTGCATCGTAGGTGACGTTTCTAAAGAGCGTGACCTACGAGGCAATGCTTTGTTATAGGTGATGGTAACCACTTAACATCAGGTGGGCCATCTGCTTGTTCCATTACCTAGTTGTATTAAAAGTAGTATTTATTTCTAAAAGTGAATTTACCATCCTGGTCGCTTTATCCACACTGCGTTAAAACAGTTACTTTCGTGACAGATTTTACGCTTAGCTACTTAAACTTAGGTGACATTCTATTGTTTACAGTGCCTCAAACTTTCCGCTCTCGTTATTTGGGTATCAATAAAACATAAATAGCTTCACGGCTTTTATCCTCAGGCATGGTAGATATTCACTCAGTTCTCATAGTTCCGAGTAATTTAGATCTTTTTGATAAACTCAGACCTCCATCGTTTTACTGTAACAAATTCTGTTAACATTGACATTGGCAAAATTGTGGAAGTTAGATCCACAGAAGCCATTTAAAAAAAGAAGAAGAATTCCGCAGGCGTCTCGCGTCTCCTGTTTTTTTTGTTGCATCTGTCCGTCTTGCGGTCAATTTTGCCAATGTCAAGTGGGTTGAATAAATTCTTTTTAGTCAAGTCGAGTCGGTAAAACAAGTAAAGTCAGCCGTCATCGGTTTTGAAGAAAAAGATGGCGTTTTTCTTCAAAACCAAAGGGAAATATTTTCGTTCAAATCAGGATGCCTCATAACACACTTTTATTTTAATTGTTCACACTTGTGCTAAGACCTCAAGTAATGATGGTTAAAATACCACCAAAATAACCCATCAGAACTTAAAATAACACTAGAAAACAATTAAAATGAAAATACAATGTTGCTTCCAAAGATGACAGAAAACGAATCCCTCGCGTCTCCTTTTTCTATGCGTCTCGTTATGACGGAAAAAGAAAAGGAATACGGTAGCGTTGGAGCATTCTACTGTGTGACCTTTGCAGTGTGGTATAAGATAAAATAAAAAATATAGATTACAGATGTTTCACACTAAGAAATTATTACTCATTATAATATTGGACCGAATATTTTTGGTTCAAGGTTAAAGTTACAGGTTATTAAAGTTACTTATCGATAAATATATTTATTACTAGCGGCCGCTCGCAGCTCGCCCGCGTATCAGTTTTTCCCGTTCCCGTAATTTTTTCGGGATAAAAAGTAGTCTATGTGTTAATCTAGGTTACAACGGATATCTATTCCAAATTTCATCCAAATCGGTCTACTGGTTAGAGTGTGAAAGAGTAACAAACATCCATCCATCCATCCATATTAGTAGGATAAGTAATAAAATTACAACATCAAGTAGGCCATCTTATACCACCAATGAATTGTATAAAAAAAACTAAAATATAGTTTAAGTTATCTTGGCAACGCATATTTATATTACCACCTTGTGGTTTAATCATTCTGTCATTTGGCAAGAGTACGTGTGATTTTTTTTAAATAGTTTCATTGTGTGCTAATATTTTGCAACCATAAGGTCTAGAACAGATAGGCGAAACTTAAGAACATCAAAACGATGCATGAGTTTAATCCAAAAATACGAAAACCTAAGGTAAAATTGGATAGAAGAAAAATATCTAAGGGCTAAGGCTAAGGGCTTGAGTCTACTAGTATTAAACTTTAGTAACAGACTATTATTAGGTGTAATAATATATTATACTTGTATGACTAAATTTTCTTTTTAGTCTTATTTTGAATTACGTTCTTTGTTTAAACCAAACAATTGATTGAATTTTTGTTATACTCTTATTTCGAATTATGTTCCTTATTCAAACAATCGATATTCTTTTGTGCCTAGAATCACGAACGCAGAAGTTTAAAAAATAGTTTTGATACTTCATTTATAATAGCAAAGAGTTCCTAAAGAGTATTTTGTTAAACTTAAACCACTGCAAACTATTTTATCGTTCTATATATCTAAAAAACGTAGGTAGGTAACATGTTCTGTATTTTTAAGGTAAACGTAACCTTCAGAAGAGTCATTTTCAAGCTTTACGAGTATAATACAATTATACTTTTAGCTTTACCGTGGCACTATCAAATAACCAAGCAGAGAAACAGGTTATTCATCGCTAGTAGAATTTCCGCATCAATGAGAATCTTACTACTAGTATAAATAGGTTTTTATTTGCCTCACAGTGTGATACATAACTATCTAGATATCTTATAGGTATTCTTCACGGTTTATCTATTAATTATTATTTATATTAGTTATTATTTATTATTAATTATGTACCATACTAAAAATCAAATCAGTCGAGTAAGTCATAACAGAGAATTTCTAAAGGTACTTTTATCTACACCTTTTCGTATAAGTACTTCTAGTATCTAATAAGGAAATACTTGACAAAAACTCTAGTACCTACTTAGTATCGTTTATGATTAGATCGTTTGATGAAATACCGGTGCATTAGATATTACGATAGTTAATTCAAAAAATCTTCCTGTTATTCATTAACAACACGGCAATGCTTGTTAAAATTGACAACTACATGCATGTTTGCGAAACTTTCTCTTTGAATTGCAAAATAATATTGTTTTGCTATTACTTTAGAGTATCAAAAACTGCAAACTTTATTAATATACTTATTTATCCGTTCATAAAAACGCCTTTCACTTACCTCCCAAGGTCTGTCCGTCCAAAACAGACGCCATTGAAAAAATAACTAAAAATAACAAATAACTTTGGAACAACATTTTGAATAACAATAAAAAGTAAAAAAAGTTATGTACTAAAAAGTTTGGCCTCGAAAATGTTTTCGAGGAAAAATTTATGTTTTTAATTTTTCAAATAACGAACGCGTATCGCGCGGCGCGATCATTCTACTCGACTGCGAGTCATTTGACATTATAAGCAGTTTCACCGCTTACTTACATGTAGCATCCGATTTTCGACTCTACCTGTCTGTAGTTAGTTATCATATTCTTCTGAAAATCATTTACAACCCATTTGAAATGCTCTTAGGATAGCTATAAGGTTTTAACACGTATCTCGTTGCATGAGAGTCTATATTGCGGTGTAATTCGAACAAAGAACATATTTTACAAGTTAGTCAAGTATCAAGAGTCTTCTTTTTCCCGTTTTTAAGTTATGTACGACCGTGGCAAATGTTACGATTTAATCGACATTTTGACAATGCCTTGATGCGTTTCGTCACGTCCTAAAAAGGCTAAAGATTGGAATAATATAATTCTGTTTTAATTTCAATTTTATAATTAAAAAATAAATAAAACAATAACAAAATAAATCGAGATCATTATACAAACAAATGATTTATAAATAGGAAATGCGAGAATGGCAAGTAAAAGCATTTTTAACAGTACAGCGTGAAATAGTTTTTAATATAAATACATTTAAAATATGATGTTACATGTCATGTTCAATAAACGAAATAACGAAATAGTTTGAAGACCTAAGCGAACCTAATAGTAACTGTACCTAAGTTGCTTATGGGACCTACTTTAAATGAATGAATGAAAATTCTTTATTGTACACCTTACAAACTAACAATGAAAGAAAACAATAGTTAACAACAGTAGAGAATGTACAATGGACGGACTTATCGCTAAAGCGATCTCTTCTAGTTTGGATGGAGAGGATTTTAAAATGAAAAGGTTGGCTGGTGTGCAACAACAGTATATATTACAAATTTAATAATTAATGTAATAAATTTTTATTAACTAAGTAAATATCTACCATGAGTCATTATAAATAAATGCCAGTAATATGATTAAAATTATAAATTTATGTGTGATTTGTATTTATATGTGATAGATTTTTGGCACAGGCATGTTAGCACAGGAAGATATAAAGAGATATCTTTATTTTGCACGGGATAACGAGTAAATCAAATCTAAGCCGGGCTGGACAAGAAAACTCGAAAGGAGGAATTCCCATGCATCCTATGTTTCTGTTCTCCCAACCACCCCATTTTACTCAAATTCCGGATATCATTAATAATAATAATAATAATGCTGGACAATCCACACAGCATCATCTAGCCCCAAGCTAAGCAGAGCTTGTGTTATATGGGTACTAGATGACTGATATATTACATACACATGTTTTTTATTATGCATAGAAAAACCCAGAACACCCGAAGTAAATATTTGCAGATCGTACAAACATTTATCCCGAGGCGGGAATCGAACCCGCGACCTCCTGCGTCGCAGGCGGACATTCGCCCGCCGCGCCACATCGGTCGTCAATACTTAAACCGAGTGTTAAATAAAAGAATTACGATCATAATAACTATGAGTATCTCCATGGTTTATGGTATTCCCTTGGTTCACAGCATCCTCATGGTTCACGACGCGGCGGATCCAGCTGGTGGTGACTTGCACGTTGTGGTAGATCCCAGGCTGATGGTCTACTCCGCAGCCGAAGCCTGCAGAGGTGATGCCGACGAGGTAGTAGCGGCCACTCTCTGGCACTATCAGTGGACCACCAGAATCACCTGAACGAAAGTTTTATAAACATGTTTTGAAGTAATACTTCTAATGCGACTTCCAACAAGGTTTAACCAACGTTAAACACTACCATGGAGAGGGTATGAAAACACTGTTCTTTCTCTGTTTCACTCATAGCCAGTTACGTAACAAGTTTGGTAAAATACCACCCTTATAACGCAACAAATAAACAACACAAGAAAAAATTAAATAAAATTTGTTTGCAAGATGGTTTCATCATCATCATCATAATCATCAGCTTATAGAAGTACACTGCTCGCCATAGGCCCACACGTTTCCAGGAAGAACGATTCTGAGCCCTTTCCATCCATCGACTTCCCGCGGTCCTAACAATGTCGTCAGTCCATCGGGTTGGAGGACGTCCTACGCTCCATCTTCCAGTTTATGGTCACCAATTGAGAAGATTTTTTTATACAACTTGTTGATGGAACAAGCAGATGGCCCACCTGATGTTACCATCACCTATAACAAAGCATTGCCTCGTAGGTCACGCTCGTTAGGAATGTCACCGACGATGCATAGCGTCTATCAACCTGAGGCATACAGGTGTTAAGCCTTACGTGCCTGTAATTACACCGGCACCCACGCCCTTTAAATCGGAACACAGCAAGCTGCTTGGCGGCAGGAATAGGCATGGTGGTAGTACTGCCCCGGACGAGCCCTTCACTAAGAGCTCTACTACTACCAATATATCATCATCATCATCAGCCTATAGAAGTTTACTGCTGGACATAGGCCTCCCCCACACGTGCTCATCATGGGGGGGGGGATTTGCCATAGTCACCACGCTTGGCAGGCGGATTGGTGACCGCAGTATAGATGATATGTATTCGGGAAATGCTGCTGCCCATTTTCCGGTTTTTCCCTTAGTCGCCTCTTACGACATCCACGTGAGGTGATGGAGAAGTCATTCTTTGCCGGGACCTCACGGACGGGACCTACTAATATATAGGATTGACAATACCTAAACATGCATCCTGGTGCCCGTCAGAATGTCCAGCACATATCATCTCTGAGTGTATCTCCACCGAGATCTGTTTACTTCGGTGCCATGCAATACATTGCTCTCTACCTGTAACAAATAGAACAGCATTAGGTATCAAAGTCAAAGTCAAAAATCATTTATTCAGTAATATCCGCAGGGATCATCTTGAAACGTCTTAAATCTAGGTGAATCTAAGCGCCAGTTCCTCGCGACCAAACCTAGAAGAACCGGCAAGAAATATATCTTTAGTAGTAGTAGAGCTCTTAGTGAAGGGCTCGTCCGGGAGAAGTACTACCACCATGCCTATTCCTGCCGCTAAGCAGCGCAGCATGTTCCGGTTTGAAGGGTGTGGGTGCCGGTGAGGCTGTCTCTAAGCTTCAGGCTGATACACGCAAGGCAGTAATAAATAAATAAAAAAAAACCAGTGGGGATTAAAGGTTCTTGAATGGTGACCACCAACCGGAAGACGAAACGTAGAACGCTCTAACCCAAAACTGACGACATTAGGATCGCGGGAAGTCGAACGATGGAAAGCGGTCAAAATTGTTCTTCATGGAGACGTAGGTGGAAGCCTTTGTAGACTTGAAACCTCTTCGATTCTCTGAAGACTTTTGAAATCAGCCCGGCTAACGCGCAACGCGACAAAATTTTGTCTTCTCGTTATCTCGTGCAAAATAGAGATATCTCTTTATATCTTCCTGTGCTAGCATGGCAGTACCAAAAATCTATCTCGATCTGTCAAATGAAGATTTAGTGCTAATGTTTAGCCTATCTGTAGGTTTTTTATCTATAATTTCTAAAATGTTGATCAATAGAAAAAGTATCTCGTGTCAAGTGCGACATATCTCGCGTTGCACATCTTTGTCCGGCAGGAAAAGCACTTACTAAGTATAGGAACTGTAGCCGAGTGTAGCATGTTAGTCCCTGTGTGTGTATCAGTTGCGTCAGTCTTGCCCCAGCCGGCGATGACGGCGGTCCTGCCCCGCAGTGGCATGGCAGAGTCAGGCAGACAGATGGCCCGGATGTTCCGTGTGAAGGCAACTGGTCTAGATAGCTTGAGGAGTGCTATGTCGAACCGGTCGGGCTGAGTCATACGGAATTGGAAGAGTGGGTGGAGGATTTTTTGATGTACCCTGGAACAAATATAAGTCTAAATATCAACTCAAAGGTGACTGACTGACATAGTGATCTATCAACGCACAGCCCAAACCACTGGACGGATCGGGCTGAAATTTGGCATGCAGGTAGATGTTATGACGTAGGCATCCGCTAAGAAAGGATTTTGAATAATTCTACCCCCAAGGGGTTAAAATAGAGGATGAAAGTTTGTATTGTCAATTTTAAACCAATCGGGTTGAGACTTTGCATGCATAAAGCTACTATGATTTTATCCCGAAAAAATGACGGGAACGGGAAAAAACTGCCACGCAGGCGAAGCTGCGAGCGGCCGCTAGTCAGTTATAAAACAGAAACATAAGTAACTTAAATCCAGTAGGGTCTTAGAAACGATAAACGATGTTTCGTCTGTCGAACGTACTGTCGTTTTGTAATACACTTCGGGGTTAAACGGTAACCGTTCCACAATCAAGTTGTAAATTCTTGACATGCCGCGTAGTGTACCTCAAAACGAGCACACGAAAGTTCGTTTATCGGTTCTAAGAGTAGACGTCTAAGCACGGTAGAACATCCCCTCAGATCTTTTACGGCCAAGTAGCACCAAAACAAGATTCTTTGAGAATGTCTAAGGCATAGTAGTAAGTATCCATAAGTGACAGGTTGCAAGCCCATCGCCGCTGCTAGAACACTACCTGCCGGGCTAAGATGTGCGACGCGAGATATGTCGCGCTTGATACGAGATACTTTTTCTATTGATAAACATTTTAGAAGTTACAGATAAAAGACCCACAGATAAGCTAAACATTAGCTTTAAGTCTTCATTTGACAGAACGAGATAGATTTTTGGCACTGGCATGTTAGCACAGGAAGATATAAAGAGATATCTCTATTTTGCACGAGATAGAGTGGACAAAATTTTGTCGCGTTGCACATCTTAGCCGGGCTGGTTTCTTAAGGATCGTGACCTGTATGGCAGCACAAAGTTCGAACTTCGGGGTAGACTGAAAACCAGCCCTGCGTAAAAACAAAAGTTCTTACGCAGAATCGACATCGACATCGACAGCCATCACAGCTCAGTTCGTAGTAACCCTGCTTTCTGTGCTGTAGGTGGTGGGTTTGATTCCCACCGAGAACAAACATTTGTATGATGAATATAGATGTTTGTTCTGTGTCTGGGTGTTATATTGTATTCTAAGTATGTATTTACAAAAAAAAAGTATATAAGTATTCTATCAGTCATCTGGTTCTCATAGTACAAGCTATGCTTAGTTTGGTGCTAGATGATGTTGTGTTAAAACGTCCACAAATATTTATAAAAAAAAAAAAAAAAAAGAATTAGAGCTGTGACTACTATTGTCAAACTTGCAATTTAGTGATATTTTTGTACCTACAATTATGTATCGTTTTATGACAATAAACTCATTTGTATATGTATTTGTACGTAATTGGGAGTAGAAACTGCTCACCCGATTTTCCTGGCAGAACGACTACCAGCGCTAGTATCCAGTGCCCCAAGCCACACCACAATATCCCGGATGTGAGCTCTGGAGACGCAATGAGCTGCGGTGGCCACGTACCATTGAGACACTGGAAAGGGAAACGGAAACTATTGTGATTATGCATGTTTTTAAACTTTCGCGATCGGAACACATATTGAACACTTATATTACACGGGTATTTATCGCGTATTACCTTTTTTATTTATTTTCCCGACGTTTCGACTATGTATGTATGTATGTGTATGTCGGGAAAATAAATAAAAAAGGTAATATGCGATAAATACCCGTGTAATATAAGTGTTCAATATTATGCATGTTATCTATACATCTATACATTTATACAAATAAATAAAATTGAAGTGTCTGTTTGTAATATTAAAATAACCGCTTTTTACTACATGCATATGAATGTATATGCGATACATATACCAAAATAGCGTTTTTTAAAAAATTTCTCTGTCTGTCTGTCTGTCTATTTGTTCCGGGTAATCTCTGGAACGGCTGGACCGATTTCGACGGGACTTTCACTAGCAGATAGCTGATGTAACAAGGAGTAACTTAGGCTACTTTTTATCCCAAAAAAATACGGGAACGGGAAAAAACTGTCACGCGGGCGAAACTGCGAACGGCCGCTATTTTATGCCGTATTAACGCCATCTGTTGGCGACATCGAGTACTTCTTCAGTTAAGATTTGTAGGTAAGTAAAAATGTTTACCGCCCAACGAAGTGGGCACGGGTCAGCTAGTAATAAATAAAAATAAAGGAAATCGGGTAATAAAACATCGTGGGAAAACCCGTGGCTTAGTTAGATCAGCAAGTATTAACCATATATCTGACCATGCCATGTGTATTTATTGACCGATGTGGCGCGGCGGCGAATGTCCGACTGCGACGCAGGAGGTTGCGGGTTCGATTCCCGCCTTGGGATATGTGTTTGTTCGATCTGCAAATATTTATATCCGTTCTGGGTATTTTCTATGTATAAGAAAAAATATGTATGTATGTAATGTATTAAGTATATCAGTTATCTAGTATCCATAACACAAGGTACCTTGGGGCTAGATTATGCTGTGTGGATTATTCAGCATTATTATTATGTCTTTCCTGTGTAATTATCTGACTTATTTTTTGAATATTTGCTTAGTCCAGTAGGAGTGATCTTCTCTTTTGATCCCAAGGTCGTAGGTTCGAATCCAGTCGCAAATAAATAGACGCGGTAGACTGGTTGCGGTACTTTCGTGTCGTGGAAAATGATGTTTCTTCTTCATATTCATCAGCATCATATTTACCCAAGACTCCTCCACACTGGAATTCGGATATCCTCACGTGCGCCTGCCAGGGGAACTCCGCGAACCTCGCCTCCCGACCCCCGATAATCCTCTTCTGCAGTATCCTGTTGGATGGAACACCGCAGTCTGTCTGAAAATGAACAAATTTCAGTTTAAGACCTCATTGTTATTTGATTAGAAGTAAAAAATCTGGTCTTGGCACCGATTTTGTATGATTAACTAGCAGCCGCTCGCAGCTTCGCCTGCGTGGCAGTTTTTTCCCGTTTCCGTTAAACTTTCATTCCCTATGGTGCCCTAGGTTATCCCTTTGGGGGTAGAATTAATTAAAATCCTTTCTTAGCGGATGCCTTCGTCATAACATCTACTTGCATGCCAAATTTCAGCCTGATCCGTCCAGTGGTTTGGGCTATGTGTTGATAGATCACTATGTCAGTCAGTCACCTTTGAGTTATATATATTTAGATACAGCGTCAGAGGCAACATTTTCAATCGTACCTTATTTACAGGACGCTGTAGTGCCTGGGGCGGGATTTTAGATGCTTGCCCCCCATCCATACCACCCTCACAGCTCAGAACAGAAGAGTTCTCGTTTAATTTAGTAAATGGTCTTACCTGAGTGTCGTCATCGTCTACTCGTCGTCGGAACACATTATTAGGCATCACGTTTCTCTGAGGCACCTGAGGTAGCCTCGGTGGAGATATCTTATACTGCCAGTCTGATGAGGGTACGCTGAAACAGGATAAGTCCTTCAAGTCTGACTTTTGTGACCTTGGAACCGCATCTAAATTTAAACAGTGTCTAAGAATTAATCAGTGGCGAAGTAATAAGTCTGGAGGTCCGATGATAGAACAGGGAAATAACGATGATAATGATAAGAGAGTGGCTGTTCTGCATTGTCTAATCGTTATTGTAGTTTTTATAATAACCCATTGCTTCCTTCATCAAACGTCTAATGCCTAGATTGGTCTATCATTTTATCTACTAATGCTTCACCTCACTGAGCATCCTGTAACGCAACGCTATCATCCGCCTGGTTCGTAATCTGCTTCGGACAGTGACTTACGAAGTATGGGTCTGTGAGGGCTGGCAGCAGGCGAACAGCCAGCCTCCGCAACCTCGTACCCTGGTTCCACCTCGAAGCCAGCAAGCCAGTGAAAGTGTACATGGTCGTTCTTCCGCACCCAGCCAACAGCTGCCTTCATAACCAAGGAAAGATGCCAATGTGTTTGTTGAAATCACTGGAAAGAAAAGGTAAGCGTTTTAAGAAACAAGATTACACATCAGTCAAATATTCTGCATGATTGCTAGAATGAGAGATGTACAAGAAGTATAGAAAAGTAGACCAACAATATTGTGACGATCGCGATAACTCTTGAATCTGTTTTTTCTGGAAATAAAGAGGAAGCCTTGTTCAGCAGTGGACTTCCCCAAGCTGTTGCTGTTGATATGCTTAGGAGAAGGCCAGCATCTTTATCCACACCTCAGCCCAGCTGGAATTATCTTCAAGAAAGATAACATAACTGATGAGAGCTTAGAGTTTTAGGGTGATAGTAAAATATTCGCTATGGTATTAGAACAAAGCGCGCTAACCTAATGATAATTGACAGCCGTCATAATAAGACCACATAAGATAGCATAGCTGGACATAGATCTCTCAAATATGGGAGTGGGGGAGTTGCTATAGTCACCATACTTAACAGGTGGATTGGTGATAACAGTATCGGTGTTAAGTACTCAGGAGATGTTGCTGCACGTCTCCTGGTATGGGCCAATCCTCGTATTTTTCGGAGCTGAGATGAGATTGATATAGATATATAATTTGATTGTTAAAATTGAGCTTGTCTGAAATTTTAGTTCCATTTGGACCATACACGATCGAAACTAGTATTTGATGATATTTCGCTACGTAAATTAGGCCTCTGGTGCGATCCCTTAGTCGCCTTCTTAAACAACATCCATGGAATTCACTAGAAATATATAATAAAGTACGCACCTTCCACTGCAACTCCTTGCCTAGTCACATTTAATATCACTAATGTGACTAGCACTCCAGAGCTCAACCGCCATTTTGGTTGCTTGACCTCTTCTCTCCTTCTTTCCAGAACAGCATGATAAGTGTTGTCTCTGTTTGACTCTTCATCACGCTTGCTTTTCAGCAAGCTTCTTTCTTTATGTTTTTTATTTTCTTCATCAACTCTACCTTTCTTGCGAGAACTATCACTATTTAAAAAGGATTGATTTTGAACTGTTTCATAACTAACTTTCTCAATACTTTCGTCAACTTCATTAACATTATAAAGATCTCTTTCTTCTAGTATCGCTTTGTCCAACGCCGTTTGCAACTCATTATTTTCTATTACGTAAATATTATTTTTAGAATCACCTATATTCTTAAAACTGTTTTCTGAATCATCGTATGCATTCGTTTTCTTTAGTCTTTTCTCAGCGTTATTGTTCGTGAATACATTTTCGTTTTCATTTTGGTTAAATGTATTATCTTTAAGGTAATTAATCCATGGATATACATGGTTCACCGTAGGCATGGCTTTATTTTGTTTGACATCCTCATTTGCTGTTAATGTACTTGTGAAATATGAAGCCTGAAAAAACAATGTTTGTTATTATTATTTTTCTGAGAAAAAGTGTTGGTCACGCAACCAGATGGTTCTGATGTTGAGTGGTTATTTTGATCTTAAATAATTTAAATATCTCTCAGAGCACGTTTACACTAAGAAAGGAATTCCTGAGCTTCAACCCCTAAATGTTTTTTTTATGCAACTTGCTGGTGGAACAAGCAGATGGCCAACCTGATGTCAAGTGGTTACCATCGCCTTTCACAAAGTATTACCTCGTGCCCTACGATGCACTTCTGAGCGTCCATCAACCTGAGGCACATAGAATAGACGCGGAAAAAGTAGGGCCGGTTTACGCTAATGTATTAATATTATTTTTACGCTATAAGGTCGTCTATAAAATAGTGTTCATAATAAAATCTAGTTATTCAAACGTAATTTCAACTTTCTTAGCCTCAGGTCGTGAGTCGCGCCCCACAAGACTAGCGACGCGTACCGACTTTCCCCATTAATTGTCACTACTACGCAAACACTTTTAATTTACTTAATATAGTCTTTTTTGTATTGAACCGAGTTTATTATTTGTTTTATTTATTTGACAGCCGTCACAGCTCAGTTAACACTAGCTCTGACTTTTGCGCTGTAGGTGGTGGGTTCGATCCCCACCGAGAACAAATATTTGTGTGATGAACACAGAGGTTTGTTCTGTCTGGATGTTATATTCAATTCTAAGTATGTATTTACAATAAAAGTATATAAGTATTCTATGTATTAGTCATCTGGTTCTCTATGCTGTACAAGCTATGTACAAGCTATGCTTAGTTAGGGGCTTGATAATGAGTAAAAAGGTCCACAAATATTTATATATGCTATAGCCGGCTCAGAAAGAAAAAAAAACAAATAGATTCACGAGTTTAATCCCCAAGTATGGTAGATATCCCCTTAGATCTCCTAGTAACAAGTATCTGCTCGAGATTTTTGGAGGATGTCTAAGGGGGGTAGTCAGAGGTACGTCCAAATATTACATTCCGTACATGCCCGATTTTGTGCAGTAGTTGGTATTCCAGGTTGCAAGCTCATCGCCGCTGCTAGAATACTAACTGGTTTCCTCACGATGTTTTCCTTCACCGTTTCAGAGCACTGGCATTGCGCACATAAATTTTGCCACAGGAAAATACATTGGTGCACGACCGAATTTGAACCCACAACCTTAGTATCAAAAGGCGGGGATCACTCTCACTAGCCCACCGGTGCGGAAAACCAATGAGGACATATTTTATTATGAACGCAGTAAAATTGGAGAAAGCGAATGAAATCATTTTGTTTCTTGTGCGGTTTGTATCTCCACGGATGGTATAATACTTAGTAGGTTTCTTAAAAACCAACCAGATTTCCAAACGTCACGTTATCAGCCTAAATATCGTCACCTGTATGGTGAACTCACGAATCTGCACTTTTCACGAAAATGACTTTTTAACGCCACAGTTTAAAATGCTTTTAAGTAAAGCTTAAAAAACATGCTTTCAATTAAATTAACATAAAGATATAAAAGCTCATAATAGGGAACTGTTTAAAAAGTGCAAAAACATATTTTTTATGAAGAGTTTTTGTTCTCCTGTGAAATGTGTATTTTGCAGTTTCGTGAATTCGCAATACAGGTGACGATATGTCCTCTGCTGGAAACTTACGGCGCGTTTAGACGGCGCGAAAGATTTCGCACAGTAAACGCGCGGCCGCCGCGCAGTTGAAAAAATCAATGCCACTCATCCATCAAGTATCGTCATATACCGTAAGCATATTCAGTAATATCCGCAGGGATCATCATGAAATGTTCTAAAGTTAGGCCTAGAAGAACAGGCAACAATTTTTTTTTTAAACGTCTTGCTGGTGGGACAAGCAGACGGATCGTGGTTATCATAGCATATAAAGTATAGCTTCATAGATTACACTCGTTAGAAACGTGCCCTACAATGCACTGTTCAGCGTCCATCAACCTGAGGCATACAGGTGTTAAGCCTCATGTGCCTGTAATTACACCGGCACGCACACCCTTCAAACCGGAACACGCTGCGCTGCTTGGCGGCAGGAATAGACATGGTGGTAGTACTTCCCCGGACGAGCTAAGAGCTCTACTGCTACTAAAAACTAGTGCTTAAACCTCTACGCACCAAGATTAAGTCATAAGTCATACCCACGAATAGTGGTTTAGGCTGTGAATTGTCTATACGTTAGTCAATCAGGACAAAGGCTCTTATAATTGGTAGATATACAGGTAATTAGTACCTTTGTCGTTTATAGCTATTTCTAAAAATAATCAAGATGTTTTACGTAAAATAAATTAAAAAATAGGATTAAATTTAAATAAATAGCATCCCGTAAATACAGGTATAAGTGCAAATGTGGCTACGAATTTCTCTACGACCAAACCGCGTAGGCAGTCAGTCAGTCAGGACTAAGATTCTTATTAGATATATATCTCAAAGAAAGCAAAAAAAGAAGATAGATTTAAATTATTCAATATTCTAAGGCTCAATTTTGTGGTTTTGAATATTTATATAATTATGAACCTCGAAAAAGGAACGGATTTCGCGCTCTAGATTTCAAAACTGTAACATCAATCTATAAATCAATTTTATGATTATCAAAAAATGTAGAGCAAGACACCGATTCAATCAAATCAAGGAGATTCATATTTTCACTTCGATTAAATTTTGTTGTTTAAGACCGCCATTTTTAAGGTTCCGTACTCAAGGGGTAAAACGGGAACCTATTATTGCTAGTGTATTACATTTTAATAAGTGTGTAAGTCTAATTTATTATCCTGTATCCTGCAATAAATACACGACACTTATTAAAAATAAATAAAACAAAACGCGAAAAAAAAAAAACTTTTTTTCAAAGAAATGAATTACAAAATACTCCAAAAAAAAGTAGAAAGCATCTTGAAACTAGGTCACCCACAATTCAAGTGAGTTTTAACATTTGATAAAGGACTTGCATTAATACTCACCTTTCACTTTTAGAAAACACTTTCACTCACTCGGACAAGCAACTTATCACTGGCTTATCATTTGCCAATAAAAAAAAACAAAACGTTCTTATTTTGAAATTGTTTTTGTTTTTTTTTGTTATTTTGCAGCGCGACCACCAGCCATGGTGTTTCAGTTTAGACTGCCTTCGTTTCTCAAAACCAGTCATGCTAAAGCTGGTTTCTCACTGTCCGTCTCGCTATCTCGATTATAATAGTAGGTGCTGGAGCAATGGTATTAACATCGGCGATACAGAAAGTATGTGGTTGAGGAAAAATTAATAAGTAGTTGATTAGTGGGACTTATGGAATTCATTGATTATGTGTAGGCTTTTACATATCCCAGATATGAAAGTATTTTTTTTTTCATAACATCATTTTATATTAAAACAGATATTTAGATAAATTAAAGCATGGTAAATGAAGCTGAAGTAACTTATAATTTATTATTGAAGTAATACTTCTAATGCGACTTCCAACAAGGTTGCGTTAAACGTTTAACGCTACCATGGATGGGGGTATGAAGCACTGTTCTTTCTCTCTTTCTCTCATAGCCAGTTACGTTTCGTATATTAAAGAAGTTTTACTTCAGTCGTGTGGTCTAAAGCAAACTCGTTTTTTTTCTATAATATGTTTATTATGCTGTCTGTACACCTCATGTGGATTTTCTTTACTCTTTATGCATTATTTATTTCTAATGCAACTTACAAATAAAACAAAATGCATAAGCCAGTGTGCACTTTCCCTTACACTCGCTCGGCGAAAGGTCGTAATTTCTTCGTTTTTATTTTCTACTTAGATTAACTAACTTGCTATTTCTGTTTCGGAAAAAGTTCCTTTTGTTGAATGGCATGTGTCATTTGGATAATTTTGTCAATGTCAATTAGATTATATGAATAGGTTTTAGTCAAGTTGGGTTAGTAAAGAAAGTTTTTACCGACTCGACTTGACTAAAAAGAATTTATTCAACCCATTTGACATTGGCGAATTGTCTGCAACACGGACAGATGCCACAAAAAAAAAAAGTCTGCTGTCTTTGGTTTTGAAGAAAAAGATGGCGTGTTTCTTCAAAACTCAAGGAAAACATTTTCGTCAAAACAAAATGCAACTTTCTGTGATTTTGTCTAAAAATTTCATATCATGAGTTTGGTCATTATTTTATCTGCAGACCGATGCCATTAGCTCCGTTAGTAGCTCTGCTTTCAGTACTGTAGATTGTGGGTTCGATTCCCAGGAACAACACACCAAACACTTGTGTAATGAATAATAATAATAATAATGCTGGACAATCAACACAGCATCATTTAGCCCCAAGCTAAGCAGAGCTTGTGTTATGGGTACTAGATGACTGATATACTTAATATAATACATTACATACATATATATTTTTTATTATACATAGAAAATACCCAGAACAGCCGGAATCAATATTTACATATCGTACAAACATTTATCCCAAGGCGGGAATCAAACTCGCAATCTCCTGCGTCCCAGGCGGACATTCACGCGCCGTGCTACATCGTTCGTCAAAATAATAAGTAATTGGCCTTATTATTCGATATTGCTTTCTGAACCACAGAGTTCCTGTCAGTATTTATGTCACCGACTGGAACCCGTTAGTGAACTCCATTCATGAGGTTCCCGCTATCGTATAACCTGACATCTTAGGTTACAATGTACAGTAACACATCATCATCATTGCCAGCCTGTACACGTCCACTGCTGGACATAGGCAGCCCCATAATGCTATTACTGGTGATATATGGCCCACCTGATGTTAAGTGGTAACCATCACATACATCATATTTTCAGGATGATGTTAAGGCTGCCTCGCTTCTGCATTGCATAGGGGATGTTTGCAGAATATCAAACAGATGGCTTCGACGCCATCATCCGCAAAAAAACTGCTTCCCTGATCCGCAGAGTGCGGGGCAGCCACAATAGCATCCTGAAAACAATAGCGAATAGGTTTTCATCGCCGCTATGGGCAAGCCTGGTTCGCAGAGTGATCCCGGCAAATGTATGTTTGCTATGATAATCACTCTGGGAACGGGGCATGCATAATTACGCTAATTTTAAGGTTTTACTAACACTACTACACTACACTACTAATTTAGACTAGGGATTAGGGAAGCTAGGTTTGACATTTTTATTGCATGGTTTGTATTTAATTTAATTTTAATTTGTTCTATCTATGTGTTGTGGTGTCCATAATTTCAAATACAATTCAATTTAATTGTTTATGAATAAATTAACAGAACTGAACTGAACTCTTCTCTTCATTGTTTTATATTTTTGTGTGCTTACTAACCCTATATGGATCCTTCTAGTTATCCGAAATAAAGTTTTTTTTTTTATTTATAACAAAGCATTGTCTTTATGTTAGGTACGTGCCTTACGATGCACTACCCTGTGTCCACCAATATGAGGCATACCGGTTCCATCGGGTAGGAGGGCATCCAACGTTCGTCTTCCGGTTGATGTTCGGAGCCTTATATCCAGCATTGGACTTCTACAGGCTGTTGATGATGATGATGACCTACTCGAAACTCTTCGAAGATACCTAAGGGTAGTCAAAGAGTCTTATAATTGGTATAGATTCTCACACTTCGGGAAACCCCTGCAAATAATTATACCTACTGTCAATAAGGTCAATTGATTTATACTTATTTCGATAACTCGTTACTGCGCCGGCGCCGAAGAGAGATTCAAGTGAAATGGTGTTATTTTGACACGTTCTCGCCACTAATTGGACGTGTTATTAATTTAAAGTTAAAATAATATTATCAGAAATATCTTATAATAAATAATAAGTAACTTAACACAATGTTTTAGTAGTAGTAAAGCTCTTAGTGAAGGGCTCGTCCGGGGAAGTACTACCACCATGCCTATTCCTGCTGCCAAGCAGCTTGCTGTGTTCCAGTTTGAAGGGTGTGGGTGCCGGTGTAATTACAGGCACATGAGGCTTAACACCTGTATGCCTCAGGTTGATGGACGCAGAACAGTATAATGTAGGGCACGTTCGTGACCTGCAATGCAATGTTTTGTTATAGGCGATGGCAACCACTTAACATCAGGTGATCCTACTAAAACTACAATTTAATACCTACATACATTATTATTTAGACGCCGTCGCTCGCTCTACCCAATCTCAATACAAAAGACATAAACGCGTTCTCTGCGCGTGCGTGTTACGTGTTTTATGAAAATAATAATAGCTTTACATAATATTTAAAAGATTATAACTGCTTAATCGCCAGATTTATAATATAAAAATAATCAGAAGCTATTTGTCTCTCTTACTCATACCGAAACAAACGGTGACATTTTTAAGCAAAATTTGTCTTAAATTTATGTAACCTGGACCAATCTTCACTTCAAACCCTTAAAATCTTTAATAACCTTAAATACCTAAGGAACCATTATTATCAATTAATCTACTATACGATATTACACAATACAGACACACACAATACCATACTAAAATAGTAATATAAATAAACACATCTTAAATGGAGTTAATTTGTATAAGCGCCATCTTTCTTACAACTCAAATAACATAATACCAAGCAAGCAAAGTGAAAGAGCTCTAGGCCTACACCGCAAGCTTCTGAAAAAAACTAAACAGTTTTCGTTCGTTTTCCAACAGATGGCTCTTTTATGCTACACTGTGCTGATAAAATCTTCAAGATACATAGATTGATTGAAAGGGAACACACTCATTTATTTATTTATTTAGATAATTAGAACGGCTAGAGAGCCAATTAAACTAATTTCTTATGCACTATGTGAAATCAAAATTAAATAAAAAAGAAGCAAAAAGAAACTAAACAATATTAGGAAATTATAGTTAGGAACATAAAATTGAAATGTCAAAAACAATGTGACTTGCAAATAACTAAACATTTTTGGGGGACACTGACGGTCCTTTTATAACAATACATAATAATAATAATGCTGGACAATCTACACACCATCATCTAGCCCCAAGCTAAGCAGAGCTTGTGTTATGGGTACTAGATGACTGATCTATTTAATAATAATAATAATAAAGCCTTTATTCCCATTACATTACATATTCATTCTAATGTCACTTTTTATAAATATTATTCATTGCAATATAAATTATAAATTATAGTATCAAATTTAATAATTAAGTTACTTTGGGCACCCAAAATTGGATGTAGGCCTCCTCCATGCGATTCCATTGCCGGCGATCTTGTGCTAATCTAGTCCACGTCTTCCCCGCAACCTCTACAACATCGTCACTCCATCTCCTTTTCGGTCTTCCTCGTGCGCGTGTCACGTCCCGTGGGTACCAGTGTAGGATACGATCTATTTAATACAATACATTAAATACATACATATTTTTGATTATACATAGAAAATATCACCTGGTATAAATATTTGCAGATGCAGGGGTACGGAACCTTTCGTGCGCGAGTCCGACTCGTGCTTGACCAGTTTTTTGTATGATCCTTTTACAGATTCATAATCTCTGTCTGTTACACTGGAGGCAAATAATAATTAGGTAACCAATTAGGTACCCAAACATCTAACCCCAGACTAAGCATAGCTTATATAAATATGTTGCATAGATTTTTTTTAATACATACAAAATACACCCTAATATAGAACAAACATCTACGCTCATCACACAAATGTTTATTCACGGTGGGAATCGAACCCACAGCCTACAGCATAGAAGGCAGAGCTACTAACTGACCTGTGAGGCATGTCAATAATATACTTTCACATAATACACGTAAGGTTCAATTTTAAATAAACTGCTGATTCGTTGCTTCCTGTATCTACACACGTAACATTTTCTAATGACTTCATACAATCTATACTGAGCGGTAGAAAGTTACCAAATGCCGCGGTTTTTTACAAAACGGAGACCGTTATCCTACTAATATTATATATGGATGGGTGGATGGATGGATGGATGGATGTTTGTTACTCTTTCACGTTCTAACTAGTGGACCGATTTGGATAAAATCCTATTAATATTATAAACGCGAAAGCTTGTAAGTATGGATGGATGGATGGATGTATGGATGTTTGTTACTCTTTCACGCTCTAACCAGTGAACCGATTTGGAATAATTATAGATTGCAACCGTTTTTTTTTGTTCACCCAGGAAAACCTTTTATAGGTACCGTCAGCCCGGGGGGACCGATGTTATGTGGGAGTCCCGCCTTGACAAAGGCAGTGTACCCACTAAAAACCTGGGGTGTTCCTCCACTCCGCAAGAGTGAGGAAGCCATGGGATCGCTTTGCGCCTCCACAGCTTCCACAGCGGTTGCCCGTTTGGGCTCTTCTCTAAAGGGGGGAGTTTTTGCAACGCCCCCTTTTACTCCGCTTAAGGCACCTCGGAACACAGGTCGAGATGCCTTACAGCTCGGGACCTCTTAGGTCAGGTAACAGATCCCCCGATCTGTTACCTAAAGGCCCCCAGTCAAGGTAACATGCGGCCGGCAAATGCCAGCCGCCTGCGCCCTGGTCTCCTTCGGCGCATAGGGTCCGAAAGGACATCGTCCTCTCGGTTTCTCTCTGCCGTCTCCTTCACCCGCATCACCACCTCCGCAAAGGTGGCGACCGCTTTCCACTTTTCGTCGCTCTCAGTCATAGCCGTCACCATGGCCGAGAGCGACAGATCTTCACCTATCAGTGCCACCATTTCGGCTCGCGGTGCTGCCCAAGCAGGACACTCGGTGCGGGTGTGTTGCGCCTGGATTAACATATAGGCTACTTTTTATCAAAAAAAAAATAACGGGAACAGGAAAAAACTGCCACGCGGGCAAAGCTGCGAGCGGCCGCTAGTATGATATAACATAACACTAGCTTTTTCCATCCAGGCTAAGATGTGTATCGCGACAAATGTTGTCTACTCGTTATCTTGTGCAAATTCAAAGTCAAAAATCATTTATTCAGTAATTTCCGCAGTAATATCATCTTGAAACGTCTTAAATCTAGGTGAATCTAAGCGCCAGTTCCTCGCGACCAAGCCTAGAAGAACCGGCAAGAAACTTACGGCTTGGTTCCTACCGTTTTTTTTGTATGATCCTTTTACAAAGTAATAATAATGTAAATAATGAAACTCCAGTGTGGTGCTAATCTAACTTTATAAGGTGCAAAATAGAGATATCTCTTAATATCTTCCTGTGCTAGCATGGCAGTACCAAAAAGCTATCTCGTTCTGTCAAATGAAGACTTAATGCTAAAGTTAAGCTATTTGTGGCTCTTTTATCTATAATTTAGTAAAAAGTATCTCGTGTCAAGCGCGACATATCTCACGTCGCACATCTGCGATGGACGCAGAGTAGTGTATTGTAGGTTTCTAACGAACGTTACCTACAAGGCAGTGCTTCGTTATAGGCGATGGTAACCAGTTAACATCAGGTGGGTCATATGCTTGTTTTATCAGCAAATTGTATAAAAAAAGGATTAATTTTAACTTGAGTCACTAAGCGGCCGTGATTAACGGCGACCGTTTTTTTAAAACCCTGGTTTTAGACTTGCATTCAAAAGCTAAAGCAGGAACAGACAAGGCTTGGTTCTCGTAGGGGTAGGCAGACCATTGGTGATCTTCTAGTATTTATGGTATTGGTATTTTATTGAAGTAATAAGTACTTCTAATGCGACTTCCAACAAGGTTGTAAGCAATCTCTTTCTTTCTATAGCCAGTTACGTTTCGTATATGAAAGAAGTTTTACTTCAGTCGTGTGGTCTAAAGCACACTCGTTTTGAACTAGAGAAATTCCGCGTCTTCGTTTGCGTGAAGCATTTCGTATAACCATCTAATAGTTCAGTCTGAATAGGTCCAAACAGACCCAAACAAACCCGAACAGGCCCTAATAGACCCGAACAAACGATACGAAGGCATCGTCGTACACATCCGGAGACTGTCTCTGTAAGTTTATGTTACGAAATTATTGTTTTCTAGTGCAAAAACCTAAAATTATGACAATTTAGGCTTCGTTTTGGACAGTTTGCAGTCATTCTATAAGAGTTCATGGTAGCGGAGAGGTAGGCCATTCACTAAGAACTCTACTACTACTAGTCTTACTTTATAATACTAGGTAAAGAAGTAACTGACTGCGCCACTGAGAGTTCAATCGAACTCGGCGAAAAACCCTTGGTAATGTTGACAGTATACTTCTAACGTAACTTTGACGGTGTCGTCAAAGCTATTCCACAGTTGGTAGGCTAAGTAAAGGTCACTAAAGTACTTTATTAAAAAACATCCCAGGAATATTTCGTCGAGTTCGATTGAACTCTCGAGTACGATTCCGCTCTACTCTATTGCAATACCCTACAATATTATGTGTATTGGCGCCAAAATCTGTGTCTAGTCCTAAGATTCAGATCTGACAATGTTAAACCTCCCTTAAAAATCCTACTAATATTATAAACGCGAAAGTTTATAAGTATGGATGGATGGATGGATGGATGTTTGTTACTCTTTCTGACCGTGGACCGTGGACCGATTTGAATGAAATTTGGAATAAATATAGATTGTAATCTTGATTAACATATAGGCTACTTTTTATCCCGAAAAAATAACGGGAACGGGAAAAAACTGCCACGCGGGCGAAGCTGCGAGCGGCCGCTAGTACTTAATAAATTAATATTAGCGGACATTTTTACAGAACAACGTCTAGCTCCAGATTAAGCTATGCTTGTACTATGGGAACCAAATGACTGATAGATTAGGTAGGTACTGTATAGGTTTTTTGTCGTAAATTCATACTTAGAATACAATATAACACCCCAATATAGAACAAACATCTATGTTTATCACACAAAAGGCAGAGATAGTCATTTTGTAATAGCTGTGACGGCTGTAAATAAAAAAGCAAATTTTTTCGTACATTTTTGAATTAAATTCTAATAATCTAACCTCTCACAAAAAACAAACTCACGAAAAACGAATTCACTTCATTTTTAGATCAATTCTTCCAGATTATCGCATCTATTATTCCATTTAAAAATAACAGTTTTCAAAACTGACAGTACCTAATACTTTCGAGTTGATTTTAAATATTCACATTATTTACATCTACAGAGTATATAAGAAAACGTATTGACAGTATAAAGTTGGTATAAGATGCAAATAGGAAGAATTGCAATCACCACTGACCCCAAAAGCCTTACACTATCACTAATCAACAAGAACTATTGCATAAACAAACGCGTCATACATTTTACATAACGAACAACAGTGGGGGCCGAAGCACCTTCAGTCATCATCTCACTACCGCGCGAACCACACGCTCTCCCGCTCAAAAACCATGAAAAAAGTTCGTTAAAAAAGAAACAAAAAGTTTCGTATCGAAAAATAATGTGTGTTTGAATTTCGAACGCGAAAATAAGCACATAATCCGCGAATAAATAAAATGAAAGTGAAAACATCGGAGCAGTGACCGCGACAACATGCTAACACATAGATGGAAAGTAATTCTGCTTGTAGTCGCGTCTGTTGCTGCAGGCGAGCCCAGCCGCGCGCTCACACTATACCAGAAACCGTACAAAAATGTCATGTTCATACCCAAAAATTACTACAGAAGACGCTCAAGAGTTCTGTTTCTGGACGAAGATGAGAACCACCAACCGTACGGCAAAGGTGAAATCGACCTAACCCAGAATTCGAAAATCAAATTCGACGACACCACAGACTACGAATTCACGTCTCCAGACGAGAATGTAGAAATTTCAAAAATCGAAGACAGTCCTAGTGGAAACGAGCGTTTTTACGAGCCTCTGCCTCGTTTTAGGCCGTTTCAGACCCAACCACAATACTACCACGGACGTTTCGGGCGTCCATACGCTCCAAATTTTGCTTTCGAACCGTACCAAAGCTACCCAGCCTTACGGAATGGGTACTTTCCCGGTTGGAAAGCAAGAAGTCCTCGTGTGGTGTTTCCTTATGCCACAGATAGCGTAAATTCAGTGCAAACAAACTCACACGCTGGACCACAACCGGGTTTCAACGACAATGTTGTGTTCCGTGATCAGTTTAGTTCAAACGACGTAGTTGAGGACCAGGGTCTTCAGGATATTGGAGCTGGTGACAGTATTGCAGATAGAGGTGAGTGGTATCGACTAGTGAAGGGTGCTTGTAGTGACTAACGCGGGTTTGGTGTAGAAAGGTGTCTGTCATTAGGCGTAAGGAATAAATTTATGCGTTTATTTAGATTTAACGATTACCCACTATACTCATTAAAGCGACGATGATATCTAACATCAATAATTAGAAAAGCAGAACACACATCAGCCTGAGAAGACCTCTTCTTTTAGGATATAGGCTTCTTCTCTAAATTTACAGGTAGAGCGGGTTTTGAACCTCTATTCAACGACTTCCCCCGATCTTCACAGTATCGTCGGTCTACCGGGTGGGGGGGGCCGTTACTTTCGTCTTCCGGTTCGTGGTCGCTACTTAAGAATTTAATCCGTACGGTTTTCTGTTTTATGGGCTATAGCCTGTCATTATAACTTATATTGTTATGTTAATAATCCAAACGCGCTATGTTCAAACGATTTTTTTGTTTTACTGTAACACTTTTAGTTGATTATATTTCTTACGTCACTATCCATCCATCTACATAGTTTTATTAAGGTTCACCAAGAACTAATACACAAAAAACTTAGACTAAATTCAAACAAAACAATATCCCACTCTGTGTTTACCCACTAAAGTAGGCAACCACAGTTAAAAATAAAAAAAAAACAGCTAGTACCTACAGTGGCCTCCGTGGTTCTTTTTTGGTACTACCGTTCAAAGTTTATGTAATTGACTTATTTTTACTAAGCTCCTGACCTACAAAAATAAACGGCGCGCAGTCAAAACAGTTCCATATTTGAATTAATTTAAAATTCAAAACCACAGACTAGGTTAATTCCATTCTTAGACATTAGGGCTTATTATTATTTGCAGTTCTTCTATTATATTTTATACTCTGTGAGTGTAAAAAATTATGTTCTCTTCGCTATTTACGAGCATCATAATAATATGACGTGTTTGACATAAAACCTTCATAATTTCGTCGTTTTGCAGACTTTATGTATGTAAATATGATTTTAATGATGCCATTTCGACATGGCTGACAGTGGAAAGTAGTTGGAAGTACTGGGGTTACTTCCTTTCTCGTTTACGCAAAATTTAGTATAATAGTACTAATTTAGGTAAATTGTTTAGACGTGAGGGGTCGAAACGACTAGGTACCTACGGTCTAGCACTAGAATGTATACAATTAGTTACTTTCAAAATGGTATCACTTCTATCACTGTCCTATTACTTTATAAACATTTAAGGACTTATGTAAAAGAATAATATTAATAGGTACCTATCAAAACTATTTAAATTTGCATGCCAGATTTGATGAAATATGACCACCTATTCTAAGAACTTTAAACCATGTTTCTCGCAAATAAATTTCATTTTATTTCATTTCATTTCATCACAGTACTACAATAAACTTTAACATATTAAAAACACGAAAATCATGAAATTAGCGAATTATTTTTGATGTATTTGTCATGTAAGATTATTGCAACGCTGTGACTTCATAACGACCGATGTGGTGCGGCGGTCGAATGTCCGCCTGTGACGCAGGAGGTTGCGGGTTCGATTCCCGCCTCGGGATAAATGTTTGTACGATCTGCAAATATTTATTCCGGGTGTTCTGGGTATTTTCTATGTATAATAAAAAATATGTATGTATGTAATGTATTGTATTAAGTATATCAGTCATCTAGTACCCATAACACAAGCTCTGCTTAACTTGGGCCTAGATGATGCTGTGTGGATTGTCCAACAGTGGAAAGTAGTCGGAAGTACTGAGTTACTTCTAGCTATTTGTTCTAGCTAATTGAGCTATGCTTAATTGGGGCTAAATGATGTGTAAAAATATAGCAAATATATATTTATTTATATCTACCGTGCCTGAGGATTAAAGTCTTAAAGTTGTATTCCATACGTGACAGGTTGCAAGCTCTTCGTTGCTCTTAGAAAATGAAATCTTCTTCTTCTAAATATATATAACTCAAAGGTGACTGACTGACTAACTGATATCTATCAACGCACAGCCCAAACCACTGGACGGATCGGCCTGAAATTTGGCATGCAGGTAGATGTTATGACGTAGGCATCCGCTAAGAAAGGATTTTGATTAGTTCTACCCCCAAGCGGATAAAATAGGGGATGGAAGTTTGTATGAAACTTTGTCAATTTTAAACCGATCGGGGTGAGACTTTGCATGCATAAAGCTACTATGATTTTATCCCGAAAAAATAACGGGAACGGGAAAAAACTGCCACGCAGGCGAAGCTGCGAGCAGCTGCTAGTAAATTAAATTTTTGCTCTAAATTAACTCAACAACCGCATTTCTAGTGTTTCATAACTGACAATAGGACTTTTACCATTTGTATGTTAATGCGTGTGAAGGTCTTATTGCTCCGCTTTTAGGGTTCCGCATGTATTTTAGTAACAATTAGCTGACCCCACGAACTTCGTACGAGTTTTTAATAATAATAATGCTGGCTGGACAATCCACACAGCATCATCTAGCCCCAAGCTAAGCAGAGCTTGTGTTATGGGTACTAGATGACTGATATACTTAATACAATACATTACATGTGTAGATATTTTTATTATAAATAGAAAATAACCAGAACACCCGGAATAAATATTTGCAGATCGAATTTCTATCAGTCATCTAGTACTCATAACACAAGCTCTGCTTAGCTTGGGGCTAGATGATGCTGTGTGGATTGTCCAGCATTATTATTATTATTATTAAGGTTACTATACCTATGTTTCTAGACATTATTTATTACCTACCTAATTTATAATATTGAATGGGTATTTGTAACTTTAACATGTAATTATGATAAATAAATAAAAACTACTTAGAACACTCAACAGAATAGTTTTAAAAACGTAATTCTCAGTTTTTTTCTTTTTTCATTTAACCCAGACTTTTTAGAATAGGTATAGTTTAATTTTTTCAACAAGAAAGAGTTGAAAGTTTTAGTAAAATGTCCACGATTTTAAGACGTGACTGAGATAAATAACTGATAGCTTGACTTTGAACTGAGAATAAAAGTAATGGGTGAAATTTTACACGAAGAGATTTTTTTTTAATGAGCGCGTGAAACCTCACAGAGGTTGGATATATGTATCTAAGAAGGTAGCTATAAACGTTACTTATATTAAAATACATATTGCTAAACATGTCTCCTGTTATTATAAGATAAGAGATGGTATTTTTAAATATGGAATCCCTGGTCTAAAATTTTCAACAAAAATTTTTATCTGTGTAATATATTTTTTTTATTCTGAAAAATTAAGGACTCAGTCGCTGAGCGACTATGTCAGCCCTGTAAAAGCTTGCGATTATAACTACTTACGAATTAATAATATTATAAACAGATCTGAAAACTACTGATGCAAAAAAACGCTGCTCGAAATTTAAATTTGAAAACTCTTGCTTGTATACGCGCTCACCCCCTCATTCTGTTTTTCAACTTATTAGCTTAAAAACAAAGCACATTTTCAAATCTCATTATGAACTACACGTATACATACTTAATGTGTATGTATATAAATGTATTATGAATAAACAATCAACCACTACATATTAAAGCATTTTTATAACTAATATATACTTTTATAACAAATTTTCAGTGTTAGATAGTATCCACTGCAAAAGATAGGTGTTCGAAATTTAAATTTGAACCTCCTTACCTATCTCATTCTGTTTTTGAACTTAACAGCTTAAAAACAAAGCACATTTTCAAATCTCATTATGAACTACTACTATTTAATTACAACCAACATGCTATTTAACACCTTACCGTCAATAAAATAAGCTTGTAATTTTGATAACGCAAAACGATTGCCTACTTTTTGATTTAATTACCTACCTACACAGTTTTACGACAGAATATGCAACAAATCAATGTTATTCAATTTTCATCCTTACTTTATCACTGTTACGGTATATTTTGTAATACAAACAAATCGCGTGTTAGTATGTGGCGTGTATTCAAATGAAGGGAACTTTGTAATAGAAATAACTTTTACTATCATTCATACGGTTCGTATTTCATTTTACACGCATTTTTAATTGGCAACACTTTTAGTGAAATGTATGGAAATATAAATCGGATCGTACCGTCCAACGAAGTGGCCACGGGTCACTTAGTTGAAACAAATCTTAAATTTTCGGCTTTTCTGTGCTATAATATGTATATTTTATACATATAAACCTTCTTCTTGAATCACTTTATCAATTGCTGAAAACCGCATTAAAATTCGTTAAGTAGTTTAAAAGATATAAGCGACAGAAAAAGCGACTTCATTTTATACTATGTAAAGATATAAAAAATTATCGAGTCACAATGTTTGTAACCTAAGTCCTCCGAAACGGCTTGACTGATTTTTATGATTTTTTCTATGTATATTCGGTGAGAATAGGTCGTAAACTTCTTATAACCCTAAGAGATAAGGGTGGCCCACCCCAATTTTTTTTCACCGGCAAAACAACGTTTTTTGGGTCAGCTATAGACTTGTCACCACCCACGTGTTGTGACGCGTCAGAAATACCATCAATCTTAAACATTTAGCATGTAGCCTATTACTTATTGTGTTGTATGTAGACGACCGATGTGGCGCGGCGGGCGAATGTCCGCCTGCGACGCAGGAGGTTGCGGGTTCGATTCACGTTATTATTATTATTTATTATTATTATTATATCAGTCATCTAGTACCCATAACACAAGCTCTGCTTAGCTTGGGGCTAGATGATGCTGTGTGGATTGTCCAACATTATTATTATTATTATATTTATTTTCTATTTAAAAAAAAATATTGTACAAATCTAAGTTAATACTCAATACATTTATTGCTTTCATATGGTTTGGGTTGGATGGACCCTGAATAGGGTATAGAAACATAAAGCCAGGCCGAAGTTATAAAGTAGGTAGGTAGTATACAAGTACTTTTTTTTTTATATAATTTGCTGATGGAACAAGCATATGGCCCACCTGATGTTAGTGGTTACCATGGCCTATGACAAAGCATTGCCTTGCAGGTAACGTTAGTTAGGAACGTGCCCTACAGTACACTGCTCTGCGTCCATCAACCTGAGGCGTATAGGTGTTAAGCCTCATGTGTCAGTAATTACACCGGCACCCACACCCTTCAAACCGGAACACAGCAAGCTGCTTGGCGGCAGAAATAGGCATGGTGGTAGTACTTCCCTGGACGAGCCCTTCACTAAGAGCTCTACTACTACTCAACTATTTACTACTATTACTATTATTTATTTACTATTTTATGCTTATTTTAAGTTATGTTGCTACAAACTTAAAACAAACGGTTTTGGCATTTCACCGTCCTGTTAAGAAGGACAATATACGTGCTCAAACAAACCATATAAAAACAGCCATATGCATCTAGCTATAAAATTTCGCACTATTTCTACTTAAAAAGGTACACAATGGATATTTTATCCTCCATCAAAACCTTAAAACACAGATTTTATCTGCCATCACATTTGTTTATACGGTGGTAGAGCGAGACATTCGATATCGATTTGGGAAAAGAGGTCGGTTGCATAAGAATTGCTTAACAAGCCTGCAGAGGAAACCATCTTTTGTTTCGTAATACGTAGAAAGTAGAACGCTTTGGCGCCAAAAATGAGGTGTTGTTGTTTTTTTTTTATCGAAAATCTTAAATCAGGTTATTGTTTCAAGTTTTATACAACCGAATTGCCGAATGCGTTTTTATGCGTTTTATGAACAAGCAGATAGTCTACTTGATGTTAAGTGGTTACCATCATCTATAACAAAGCGTAGCAGGTATCGCACGCTAGGAACGTGCTCTACGATGTATTGCCCTCCATCAACTTGAGGCAAACAGGTCTTAAGCGTTGATACTTCGTGATAAGTTCAAATCCAGACGTGCACAGTTGTTTTCTATATACGGATACAAAAGCATGTGCGTCCTTATTTACCTATGTATTTCTAGGTCATGAATAATGTGTGTACTTATTATGAATAATATATTATTATACTAGCGGCCACGTGCAGCTTCGCCCGAGTGGCAGTTTTTTTCCCGTTCCCGTTAATTTTTCGGGATAAAAAGTAGCCTATGTCCTATTCCAGATTACAATCTATATTTATTCCTAATTTCATCTAAATAGGTCCACTGGTTAGAGCGTGAAAGAGTAACAAACATCCATCCATCCATACTTACAAACTTTCGCGCATACTTATAAACACTTCACGATCACACCGATCCCGGCGGCGGGGTTGAAGACGTCTTCACCGTTAACGCCCCTTCAAGGCGAAGAGCTTCTCAGTAGCTCCCTTCTCTGGCAACAGCCCAAGCCGAGTTCAATAGGTACCTAAGTAGTGCTCGTTGCCAACAAACCGTTTTAAGGGTCCGTACCCAAAGAGTAAAACGGGGTCCCGTATTACTAGCACTCGGCTCTCTGTCTGTCTGTCCGTCTGTCACCGGGCTGTATCTCTGACGTGACATATTTCTGTTGCCACTATAACAACAAATACTAATAAACAGACTAAAATAAATATTTAAGTGGGCTCTCTTTCAACAAACATGATTTTTTTGTGGTTTTTATTATAAATAATGGTACGGAACCCTTCGTGCGCGAGCCTGCGTTGCACTTGGCCGGTTTTTTTTGTATAATGGCATAGCGCCTTCTGCGCTCACCAGTCGTATTAGAAATTGCTAGGCGATTATAATAACATTTTAGTGTCTGAAAAGAAAGACATCTGTTGGTCCTAAGACATCGAGATATTCTCTTTTCGTTAGAGGAAATTCCAACTTTGTCTTCTACAGTTGTCCACAGTGCCAAAGTTTGTCTTGACGATCAATGTGGCGCAGCGGGCGAATGTCCGCCTGCGACACAGGAGGTTGCGTTCGATTCCCGCCTTGGGATAAATGTTTGTACGATCTGCAAATATTCCGGGTGTTCTGGGTATTTTATATGTATAATAAAAAAATATCTATGTATGTAATGTATTGTATTAAGTATATCAGTCATCTAGTACTCATAACACAAGCTCTGCTTAGTTTAGGGCTAGATGATGCTGTGTGGATTGTCCAACATTATTATTATTATTACAGATAGTTTAGTGCTATGGTTTAACACGTTGCGTGAGTTCACGCCTAACAGTTCTTATATTCATATAAATATTAATTATATATTTTCCTACACTTTCCACAAACAATGCATTATTCTTCCCATACGTTATCTGCAACAGTGAAACTGGTTTTCACCCTGCTTCGGCCGCTCTCACGGGCCTGAGATGTAGAAATTATATCATTGTTCACTTTTTGTCAAGTATTTTTGTGAGAAACAATAACTCACGTTTAGCTTAAGGTGGAACAAGTCGTTACTATTTCCATACAAACGCTGAAGATTTAATACTAAATCTTTCGACGCTTGTTACTTTCAAGGTAATCTGATTTTACCGTAGAATATAGGGTAACGAGCCTAGATAATGGCAAGATAATTCAGTATCAAGCTTAACTTCGGACGCACGTTAATAAATAGTAGAGATATTCAGTTACAGCGTTTGTATGGAAATAGTAACGACTTGTTCCACCTTAAGCTTGGAGTATGATACTGCCAGTTTCTGAATGAATTGTCAAAGTCATAATAACGACTGATGTGGCGCGGCGGGCGAACGTCCTGCGACACAGAAGGCTACGGATTCGATTCTCGCCTTGGGATAATTGTTTGTACGATCTGCAAATATTTATTCCGGGTGTTCTGGGTATTTTCTATGATAATAAAAAATGTGTATGTATGTACCTAATGTATTGTATTTTAAGTAAATCAGTCATCAAAAAAAGATGCCGTGTCTCTTCTAAACTTATATGAAACAATTTAGCATAGGATGCCAAATATTACATTTTCATTTCAACCACTTACACTTTTGCTAAGACCTCAAATGTTGGATAAAAGAACTTAAAATAAAAAAAAAACAATTAAAATAAAAAAAACGAGTGTGCTTTAGAGACCACACGACTGAAGTAAAACTTCTTATGAGAGAAAGAGAGAAAGAACAGTGCTTTCATACCCCCTCCATGGTAGTGTTAAACGTTTAACGCAACCTTGTTGGAAATCGCATTAGAAGTATTACTTCAAAAAGGTATGTTGCTTCCGAAGATGACAGAAATCCCACGAAATCCTCTCCCATTATTTTTATTTCAACTATTGTCACGTTTGTCACACTTTTCTGTCAAATCGTTCATACGACCTTCAGTTACACAAACTATTCCCTTATCTACGGCAATATCATAGTAGTTATGTTGGAATCTGTGGGAGTTCGATGACACGAATCGTTTACAACTGTGCATCAGTCGAAGGCTTTCAATAAAAAACCACACAAAGATCATTGAAATATTTAACACGCCATCTTACGACTAATAAATTACATGACACAACTGAATTTATATAATTATTGTATTGTTTGACTTTTTTTTTAGTATTATGTAGTCTTTATCCAACTAATATTATAAACGCAAAAGTTTGTAAGTATGTTTTTTTTTTTTTATGCAAAAAAGTTGACAAACAAGCTTACGGGCTGATGGAAAGCAATTACCGTAGCCTATGGACGCCTGCAACACCAGAGAAATCACAAGCGCGTTGCCGACCCTTTAAAAATTTTAAAACGCCCTTTTTGAAGAACCCGATACTATAGTCCTTAGGGATGGATGGATGTATGGATGTTTATTACTTTTTCACGCTCTAACCAGTAGGCCGATTTAGAATAACTATAGATTGTATAGATTGTAACCTGGATGGCCACTTTTGTATCCCAAAAAAATAACGGGATCGGGAAAAAACTGCGACGCGGGCGAAGCTACGAGCGGCCGCTAGTACTTACATAATATTAAATTAAGTAACATGACAACTGTGTTACTTCCGAGGAAGTAAATAAACGTTGATTATATAACTGAACTTATATATTATGTAATTGAGCATTGACCAACTTTGGTGACCTTTGGTTGGGCTTGAGGCCGTTTATGGTGACCCTCGAAGTTAGGTTCATATTTGGCTTTGTTAAATTTATACGTAAACTAGTAAGGAATGTAGCAATAACATAGATATAGAATAGAAGATTAGAATTCTCACTGTACACGTTTAGGGGTTGAATTTCGGAAATTCCTTTCTTAGTACAACTCTACGCATCAGACAAATATACCCTCAAAATATCAAGTATCTACGACCAGTTGTCATACAAAAAACATACGAGCGAATGTCCGCCTGCGACGCAGGAGGTTGCGGGTTCGATTTCCGCCTTGGGATAAATGTTTGGTTTGTAACATCTGCAAATACTTATTCCGGGTGTTCTGGGTATTTTCTATGCATAGTAAAAAATATCTAATGTAATGTAATGTATTAGGTATATCAGTCATCTAGTACCCATAACACAAGCTCTGCTTAGCTTGGGCTAGATGATAGATAGATAGATTATAGCTTTATTGTACACCATTAAAACACAAAATAGAACAATTAATTCTCTCTTTTTCTCATAGCCAGTTACGTTTCGTTTCAGTCGTGTGGTCTAAAGCACACTCGTTTTTTTTATTGAAGTAATACTTCTAATGCGACTTCCAACAAGGTTGCGTTAAACGTTTAACACTGCCATGGAGGGGCTATGAAAGCAATGTTCTTTCTCTCATAGCCAATTCACTCATTCTCTCATACGTTTCGTATATTAAAGAAGTTTTACTTCAGTCGTGTGGTCAGCACACTCGTTTTTTTATAGGTACAGATATCTTTCTACCTTGTAGATGCAACCAATGCGGTCACAGTTACCGCCAGTCAAAACAGTAAGCGGTACAGTTAGGATTACGAAATGGTTACATAACTTATAGGTACCAGCCGTTATCGTTTAACGAGATAGGAATCGTCTGTGCCGCATTCTTGGTAATAAAAGTAGATTAAATAAATTAAAAAAAGGTTTTACTGACTTACCAAGTCGTTATTGATGTTCACAATGCTAAAGTAATAAATTAACTTAGAATAGAATAGAATAGAATAAGTTTTTATTTAACACATACACACACATAAAGACATCACATAAGTAATTTAAAACCTATCCCACCTAACTCACAAACACTTATAGTAAAAAAAAACAATAATTATTCTAATGGAGGTTGGGTAGGCGGTACGGTACCTACCACAATGTGCCACGTCTCCCTGCGTGGACATGGGTTGAAATGGTCCCATCTCAGCATAATACCGCTCCACATCGGAGACCAATGTGAAGCGACGCTGGACTTACACTGTACAGTCGCCTGCAATGATAATGCAAAACATAATTTTCTTAATGATGTCTAATATACGTAGTCTACTGTATGGGGGAGGCATATGTCTAGTAGGGGAGTAGTAATAGAGCTCTTAGTGAAGGGCTCGTCCGGGGAAGTACTACCACCATACCTATTCCTGCCGCCAAGCAGCTTGCTGTGTTCCGATGGAAGGGTGTGGGTGCCGGTGTAATTACAGGCACATGAGGCTTAACACCTTTTTTTCCAGTATGTTTATCCACAGCATCATTTAGCCCCAAGCTAAGCAGAGCTTGTGTTATGGGTACTAGATGACTGAAAATAATGATCCTTCGATCAATGATGATTAAGTTTTTCTTACTTCGTTAGTAAACAAATGTAGCTAACTATATATTCATGCGGATAGCTTTTAGCTATAATTTTGTATATGACCCTTCATCTAGAGGTATTATTGATCGAAGTAATGACCGGACATTTTTATATCATGCTTTACTTTTGACCTCTACGATCCTTAGTGGCCTGTTCGGCCCTTATAAAAACATACTTTTTGTTGAAAAATTAGTATTCTAGTAGCGGTGATGGGTTTGCAACATGTCACATATGGAATAACAACTAGGTACCAAACGTAGTATTTGGACGTACATCTGACTACCCCTCTTAGAATCTCGTGTGTAAGGCGCATAAGATTTTTCAAGATTCAAGATGATCCCTGCAGATATTACTGAATAAAAGATTTTTGACTTTGACTTTGACTTTGATAAAGGTCAAGTTAAGGGGTTGACAATCGAATCAACCGAAATGTTTGTACCTATGTATCAAAAAAATTGTGATAAAAAAAGCCTCAATAAGTGCCTTGACAATATAACAAACAGACAGACACACTATCATATTCATTAATTGTTATGAATTGTCTAAAAACTTTATTCACACGCGTTGACAAGGAATTTTATTTAACAAAAGTATTTATTTGTGCGTGAGTAAAAAAAAATACAAACGCAAATTATTACACTTCCTCTCAACAAAGTTTCACTAAACAATTATGCATGTCTCTTTCACACATACGTGTTAATTTACATTCCGTCCTTTTCTAATGTCAATGACATAAGTTATGCAGGTTTTTCCTAGTCCCAGGAAATAAGCAGTTCTTGCTGCAATTTCTTGCTAGGCAGTGTAGCGTACTAATCCTAATATTATAAACGCGAAAGTTTGTAAGTATGGATGGATGGATGGATGTTTGTTACTCTTTCACGCTCTAACCAGTAGAGCGATTTGGATGTAATTACTTAAGGACTAGCGTGGCAAAAGTTTAAAAGTGACGGCACACTTCCACTACACCACCTACCAAATGTAGGTACTATCTGGACATACCTCTGACTACCTTTAGACACCCTCGAAAAATTTCGAAAAATTACTTGGGATCGGAAAGTATATCTACCGTGCTTGGTGATTACAGTCGTGATGCTATTTATTTATTTAATGACAAGACCATCTCATAACAAATAACAAAACAAACCATATATGACCAATGACACAACGTTTTGAACAAACAACAGTAATTGAACGATATTACATGGGGGATTACCATGAGAAAGTTACAGAGTTAGCAAAAGAATACACAGTCATGCTCGAAGTTGAAAAAGTATTTGAATAAAAAATTAGTTCAATGTAAATAAATCTATGACTTTACCTATTCTAGTAGTAGTAGAGCTCTTTGAGAAGGGCTCGTCCGGGGAAGTACTACCACCATGCTTTCTGCTTGATGAAGCAGCGCAGCGTTGTGAATGTATGTCAATTGTTTATTTATTTATTACTAGCGGCCGCTCGCAGCTTCGCCCACGTTTTTTTCCCGTATCTGTTATTTTTTCAGGATAAAAAGCCTATATGTTATCCAAGTTATAATCTATGTTTATTCCAAATTTCATCCAAATCCACTGGTTAGAGCGTGAACGAGTAACAAACATCAATCCATCCATCCATACTTACAAACTTTCACGTTTATAATATTAGTACGACCTGCAGACCGTTGCAAACGATCTAGAGATAGCTCAACTGATCCACATCAATAAAAATCAGACCAAGCGTCCCCAAAACGCTAGCTGCAACTAAACACTTCACACCCCACTATAACACGTTCAAGTCATTATGTCCAAACATGCGAAAACGAAAGTGGTGTGAATATTGTGCCTTTTCGAAAACGACTGTATGATGTCATTGGTCCTTTGTTAACCATCTTTAAAAGGAGATTGACACAATCAAAACTTTTTATTCACAAAGAAAATTATAGCTAATACAGGTATTTATAGTTATAATATATTATTATAGTATATCAGTCATCTAGTAGCCATAACACAAGCTCTGCTTAGCTTGGGGCTAGATGATGCTGTGTGGATTGTCAACCATTATTATTATTATGTATAATTGGTATGTTCAAAATACATAATATGAAACAGTTGAGCTATCTATAGACCGTTGCAAACGATCTAAAGGTAGCTCAACTGATCCAGATCAGTGCCAATCGGATGCGTTCCCAAAACACTGGCTGCATTGCCGTTGAATGCAATGCTTTAAAAGGAGGTTGGTAGGTATTTCAATTTAGGTATAGTCAGCTGCACTAGAATGTATACAATTCGTAACTTACAGAATGGTTTTACAGCGTTTACCGTGACGAGCCTGTTTTTACCATGAATCTTTGATTGGGTACAGTCAAGCTATGCACACGGCATTTTTTATGCGGGCCGATGACGCGCGTTAACGCAATTCAAACGAGATTCTTTGATACTTTTTATGCTTTTTTTATGACATCTACGGTGCCGAAAACCTGCGTTCGTGAAACGCGCATAAAACACGCTATGAGCTTAGGCTCCAACCAGGGAGCAACACAGCCTATGCATTTTCTAATTTCTGTCACAACATCGACATTGAAATTGAATTGGCTCATGTCACTAAAGCGCTTACGAAGGCTGCCCGGTTAAAAATATGCGAAAACACGCAATAATATCTTCTGTTATAAACGAGTTAAAATACAATACTCTTTTTTAAAACTCCTTCAAATGAGCTTTTATATTTTTAATATCGATAATACATTATTAGATAAACATAAATACCTAAATATCTAATTTAAAAACGCACAATAACGACAAAATAACAATCTATAGATTGATAAATAGGAATTTAGCAAATTAATCGTATTACTCTATATATTTGAAACTATGAGAAAAAAACATCTAGTTTAACAAAAGATACTTATCAGTTTTATAACAAACAGGACAACATTATTTTTTTAATATTTACGTACGTATTCTCTTTTTACCTAGCATTTGCTTTAGAAAAGTAGGTCAAAGTCACAAAGCAAAGTCAAAAAGCATTTATTCAGTAATATCTGCAGGGATCATCTTGAAACGTCTTAGATCTAGGTGAATCTAAGCGCCAGTTCCTCGCGACCAAGCCTAGAAGAACTTATCTATACCAATTATAAGAATCTTTATCCTGACTGACTGACTGGAATATAGACAACACACAGCCTAAACCACTGGTCGTAGAGACTTGAAATTTTCAGGGTATATTTGTATTGATACGTAAAGGTATATATACTAAGTAAGGAATTATTTAAGTTCAATCCCTAGACGGGTACAGCGGGGGTTGAAGTTTGTGTGAAAATTGACAGCCGACACAGCTCAGTTCGTAGTAACCCTGCTTTCTGTGCTGTAGGTGGTGGGTTCGATTCCCACCGAGAACAAACGTTTGTATGATGAATATAAATGTTTGTTCTGTGTCTGGGTGTTATATTGTATTCTAAGTATGTATTTACAAAAAAAAAGTATATACCTAAGTATTCTATCAGTCATCTGGTTTCCATAGTACAAGCTATGCTTAGTTTGGTGCTAGATGATGTTGTGTTAAAATGTCCACAAATATTTATTTAAATAACTTAATGAGTACGAAGGCGCGCACGTTTTACTAGTCATGTATAGGTATATTCAAATCAAACACACAAATCATATATATTTAATAATAACTTAAAGTTGGGTATTGTTAATAGCTTAATGTAGTTGTAATAAAATTAATGTAGTTAACAGCATGTTTAAACCGTTGTAATGTATGGCTCTATAAAATAGCTTAATACTGTAGCAAAAGGATTTACGCTTGTAGTTTTAATACTAACATAACAATGTAATAAATATTATTGGGACCGCATTTAACACTAATATGTTTATTGTTATATAATAATATTGTAAGTAAATATATTACTTGCCTATAATAAAGTTATAGTATTTTATTTTCATTTTAGAGAAACGTAGATTGTTGAGTTTTTGAGTTTCATTAGATTTTATAAGAAAAAAGATTTATTTATTGTTTTTCATGTTGTTAAAAGCTCTACTACTTTTGCAGCTAATTATAATTTAGAATTCTAGCTGTCTTTTTTTATACTACTTACTAATGGAACTTACAGATGGCCACCTGATGTTAAGTGGTTACCATCACCTATAACAAAGCACTTCGCAGGTCATGTTCGTAAGGAACATACCCTACGATGCACTGCTCAGCGTCTATCAACCTGAGACATACAGGTAATAAGCCGCATTTGCCTTTAATTTAATCGGTGAAATAGTGTTTCTGTGAAGTTCAGTAACGCTGTTGTAGCCCGGTAATGCTGTCGGAAATCGCCAGGCGATTATACCAGCATTTTAGTCCGTTTTAAAAAAAAAAAGTGTTTCTGTGAGCAGTGATTCTGATGCTACCAGTGCTGGTGTAATAACAGGCTCATGAGACTTAATACCAACATATCTCAGAGTAATAGATGCTGAGTACCAGAAGAGGCAGACAGGTAAAGGACTTCAACACGAAATAGGCAACCGTGAGCTCTATAGTTTATTTTCTTAATTATCTGTACTAGAAGCTCAGTCCAAACAGGCCTAAACGACCCAACTTCGTACAAATCTAGAATCCGTTACTAAAATTTAAATTCAATCTACCTATCTGTCAAGCACGATAACTATGGCCATTTTAGCGTCGTTTTTGACAATTCGCAATCGTTTAAGAGCTCACGGTAGGGGTAGGCCATCTGTTTGTTCAATAAGTTTTTCATAGAAATATCTATAGTATTTTATTAATATTTTTTTTATATGCTTTGTTATAGGCGATGGTAACCGCCTAACATTAGTTGGGCCATATGCCTGTTCAATCAGCAAATTGTATAAAAAAAAAACTGTAATTCTCAACTATCTACGTCTCATTCATCAATAACCAAACTGTCCGGAACTAAGCTTTAGCTTTAACCAATAAACCCCTTTCGTCCACCAGATGCCATCGTACCACATCGAGCTCTTTATAAACTTTTCCAAAAACCAATGTTCATTCAAACTGACGGGCTCAAACTGAAACGAAACGACTACATATTTCCAAACACATCGACTGACCTGCCAAAGTTCAAGCCGATATCTGACGAACAAATTAAAAAAGCGAACAGAATCCTCAAGGAAATGCCTAGAAGAGGACGGCTGATTCAAGATTTTAGCCAGGACGTAGAGTCCTTAGATAGAAAGGAAGGTGGGTGCACGCAAGGCGGGACCTGCGAGTTTTTCTTCTACTGTTGGATGATTGGAGGATTGCTGGATGGAACTTGTGGAGGCGTCTTAAAAGGATGCTGTCACAGGGTAGCTAAAGCAGGCATCCTTGGCGTCCAAGACTCAAACAGCATTGACTATGAAAGTCCGAGTTATGGGCCGGTGATAAACGACGAAAGTAAGTCAGTGGAACAGCGTTGCGTAATGTAGACTGGATTTTTGCATGCACTTTTGTTTTAGCATGCCGTAGTATTCAAGTTTAGTTGACTTGACTGAATCATTGACTTGAAGTATTTAGGTTTGGACTGACTTGACTGATTTACCAAACTTTAAACTTTTTGACATAACTTTTTGGTAATTTTTACGAATTGTAAAAGATCTAAAGGCGGATTTTGAGTTTTTTTCATTTTGCGGATATCGGATTTCGGTTTGCGAGGTTGAACTTTTTGTATGAAGATACGCTAGTACCCCCATGGGCCGCTAGGGGCGCTTATCATTTCTTCATACAAATATTCGCAAAATGAAAAAAACTCAGAATAGGCCTACTGACCACATTCATTCACTCACAAAGAAACTTTTAATTACGCTACACCAGATTAAAAAAACACCATTATTGATTTAATATTTTAACTCATTATTGTTTTTTACAGAGTTAACTCTCGTGTCAGTAACTCTTTATCTACATTACGCTTCGTTGTGACAAACAGACAGATACAAATAACGAAAACTAACAGAGCTGATGTGGTCATGGCAAGACATAGATAGAACATCCTAGACTATTCCAGGTATAATGACGTCACCAGGTATTATGACGTCACCAGGTATTATGATGTAAATATTTATATTTCATATTTCTGCCTCTCTTTCTAACTATGTCTTGCTTTCTCACATAGATCACATTTACCTATTTAATTCAGTTATTTATTAACACACTAATCTAAAACTCACTGTTTTTCTCTTTTACTCTATATTTATTCAACTTTTGTGTATATTAACACTCATTTTATATACATGTGTATATAACGGTCATGGATATAATATTAATAATTTCGTATATACTTGTATATAAAATGAATGTTTATTTTTTACAGACAAGTAAGTATTTTTTGTTTCTATTACCGGTATTAATAAACTCGACGAAACGATGGAATAGTTACACCATGTTTTGTGTTTGGTATTGACATGCAGATTCAGATGAGATCGGAAGAGACACAACACGGTGTAAATATTTCGAGGTTACGCTGAGCTTATTATTAATAAGGTAAAACTTATAAGTATTATGTATTTAGATACTTATATCTTTCTTTCTAGCTTCTATACCAAACTGTACTTATAAACTATGTTTTTTATAGATTTAGTTTGGTAGAATTTGTTTCACAAAAATTCCATACAAACGCGTTCCAAATCGCAAATTTTTGTTATCCTATTGCGTGAGCAAACAAGCGTACGGACCACCTGATGGGAAGCGGCTAGTGTAAGCCTTTATGCATCTAGCATCAGACCCACATGTTACGTTGCTAACTCGTAATGTAGGTAATGTCAAAGTTTAAAGACTAACCTCACAAATAATAAATAATATATATTTTTGAATAAAATCCAATCTTATACTTTAAATTAAATAAATAAATAATACTGGACAATCCACACAGCATCATCTAGCCCCAAGCTAAACAGAGCTTATGTTATGGGTACTAGATGACTGATATACTTAATACAATACATTACTTACATCGTTTTTTTTATTATACATAGAAAATACCCAGAACACTCGGAATAAATATTTGCAGATTCAAAACATTTATCCCAAGGCGGGAATCAAACCCGCAACCTCCTGCGTCGCATGAAACAAGCATACGGCCCATCTGATATTAAGTGGTTACCATCGTCTTGTATTAGGAGAGTCATGGTACGGATGTTAAATTTAACTATGCGTTCGAAATACAACATTTTTGTATTATAGACACGAATCTATGTATGTAATGTATTGTATTAAGTATATCAGTCATCTAGTACCTATAACACAAGCTCTGCTTAGCTTGGGGCTAGATGATGCTGTGTGGATTGTCTAGCATTATTATTATTATTATTATTATAGATGTAACAAGCTCTCAATTGTAAGGTCAATATGTTGGGCCCGATCACAAACATCCAATTACCATAGTGACATTTCAACTCGTGTTACGCGAATACCACAAATGAGGCGCAATGCGCTGGCGCCGAACAGAGAAAGCGGTTGTGCAATATCATGTGAGTGAGCTCAAGAGATTGCTTAAGCGTAATCCTGGCTGTCAAAGCACAGCTGGCCCGACTGAACTAATTCAAAAGCAAAGTCAAAGTCAAAAATCATTTATTCAGTAATATCCGCAGGGATCATCTTGAATCTAAGCGCCAGTTAATCGCGATTATAATATGGAGAACTGGAGGCCACTCGCAGCTTCGCCCGCGTGGCGGTTTTTTTCGTTATTTTTTCGGGATAAAAAGTAGTATGTCCTATTCTAGATTACAATCTATATTTATTCCAAATTTAATCCAAATCGGTTCACTGGTTAGAGCGTGAAAGAGGAACAAACATCCATCCAAACATTTGCATTTATAATATTAGTAGGATATATTAAGTACTAAGAGGCCACTCGCAGCTTCGCCCGCGTGGCGGTTTTTTCCCGTTCCCGTTATTTTTTCGGGATAAAAAGTAGCCTTTGTCCTATTTCAGATTACAATCTATATTTATTTCAAATTTCATCCAAATCGATCCACTGGTTAGATCGTGAAAGAGGAACAAACATGCATCCATCCAAACATTCGTATTTATAATATTAGCAGTATATTAGTAGGTAATTAGGTCAGCCCGACCAGCTGTTTCAGAATCAGAATTAGAATAATTTAAGTAATACTTCTAATGCGACTTCCAACAAGGTTGCGTTAAACGTTTAACACTACCATGGAGGAGGTATGAAAGCACTGTTCTTTCTCTCTTGCTCTCATAGCCAGTTACGTTTCATATATTAAAGAAGTTTTACTTTAGTCGTGTGTGTGTGTGGTCTAAAGTACACTCGTTTTTTTATATTAGTCTCTCTTCGTATACTCTCTTTTTAATATACTTACTTACATAGAAAATTCCTAGAACACCCGGAATAAGTATTTGTAGATCGTACAAACCTTTATCCTAAGGCGGGAATCAAACCTGCAACCTGCGTCGAAGGCGGACATTCGCTCGCCGCGCCACACAGGTCGTCAATTTGAATTTAAATAAGGTCTAAATATATCGGATAGACTTAAAATTTACTTTTTCATCCCACCATCTCGGAAAGAGTATTTTTAATCTTCAATATCTGAGTGGAAAAGCCGTTTTTATTCTCTAGAAGATAAAGTAAATTGAATTTAGAACATCGTGTGCACTAAGTTTGTGAATTAAAAAAAACATTAAACCTATTTACTGCTACCTCTATGGTGCCGAATATATCATACAACTTTTTTTTAATTTGTTAAAAACTCAGACTCGGAACCTTCTTGGTGTTCTTTTTTCAATTTGCCTTGTACGCGGTTCTTTACGCGGCATTTGCATTTAGTCATTTCCTCGCTGAGGTGGAATGAAAAGTTACGTGTTGCACTCGAGTGCAAAGATTTTTCACCTCGTGCTCTTTTGATTCCCTCGCTAACGCTCAGGATTCTAATTTTGAATCACTCGCTGCGCTCGTGATTCAATTTTAGAATCCTTCGATTGCTCGGTCATCAAAATTGAACACGCGGTTAAAAAGCAACTTTGCACTCTTGTATAACAAATAACTATTAATGGTTACACATAGTGGTATTTCCTTAAATAGGTGTGTCCTAAGCTTCAGACCTTCAGAGGTATACATTTATGCCTAAATATCGTAAAACCCATTTTTGTGCAACTTAGCTCATCCACACTCCAAGGTAAACCTGACTATGTCACCTTGGAAATAAGATTTATTATAAGCTAGCAATATTGCTGAGTATATTCATAGAAGCGATGTTGAGTAAGCTGCCGATTTTGAAAGACAAAGCGGATGCAAGTGAGTCACTATAATTGGTTGGGTTATCGAAATAGGGTCAAAAATTTGTCAATATTTGTATGGTAGTCATGTTCTCTGTGAGTCTTAGAAATGAAGAAATATGTAAGTAGTACTAAGAATACTGTCATAGTTCGTGGAATTTAGTAGTAGTAAAAAACCGTCCCCACTCATTACGAGAGAATCTTTGAGGATATGAAAGGGGAGTAGTCAGAGGTATGTCCAGATATCACATTTAGTACAATACAAGCCGAAATTTTGCATTAGTTGGTATTCCATACGTGACAGGTTGCAAGCCCATCGCCGCTGCTAGAATACTGGTTTCCTCACGATGTTGAAAGTTGATGTTGTTCAGTCAGTGGAAGTTTGTAATAAGGATGGTTTAGTAAGATGACCACGTCGAGCAGTGAAAGGATAGGAAGGACCGCGTGTCATCAAGCGTGATCACGCTATTAAGTTATAAGCGACAGCGGTTTTGTCTTCCTGACGGGGTTAATCCCTTTGACCCTGGTGGTCCTGGCTTAAAATAGGACCATTACTTTTCATACATATCATATAATAATAATAATAATGCTGGAAAATCCACACAGCATCATCTAGCTCCAAGCTAAGCAGAGCTTGTGTTATGGGTACTAGATGACTGATATACTTAATACAATACATTACATACATAGATTTTTTTTTATGCATAGAAAATACCCAGAACACCCGGAATAGATATTTGCAGATCGTACAAACATTTATCCCAAGGCGGGAATCGAACCCGCAACCTCCAGCGTTGCAGGCGGACATTCGTCTGTCGCGCCACATCGGTCGTCATTATTTATTTTTGGAGGACCAACAGCTTGCTAAAGAATTATGTTAAGTAATCTAGTTAACAGAAAAGCTAATTAGCGGTCCTCACGATTAGATACAAACTAGGAGACAAGAAAACGCAAACAAGCATTCAGTTTAATTATGATTAGCAAATCTCTCGTTCGCTTATACCTTAGGCCAAATATTTATTCTTTGCGTTCAGTCGACCAGCTGCTTTTCGCCAAGATACAATGCACAATTAAGGGCACTACCACTTCCGAAAGAACACTGGCCCATTATACATTGTCTCTGTCGTTTTTGTATCTAAAAAAAACAAATTTGCCATGTGTGAGAAGCTCACGCGGGTTTGATTTCTTAGGCCCAATTCTCGAAATAATGTCAATTTCTAAATGACCTTTGAAACTGACATTTCAGACAGGCGCAATTTTGACATATAAATTCTATTTTTAATCTAATCTCAGCTCCAAAAAAATATATTTAAAAATGAATACCTATGTCCCTTGGTCACGCCATCACGCGTGAACGGCTGGACCGATTTTGCTAATTCTTTTTTTGTTGTGTTTGTTATTGTCAGGAGAAAGTTTTTATGAAAAAAATTACGAAAATTGCGCGGAAAATTAGAAAATTTAAGAATACTTAACCACCATATAAAATTATTCTAATCTAACCTTAGCGCTTTGGACAATGTAAACTTTTTTAATGTAACCTTATGACGTTTGACATAGAATAGACGAAAAATTCTGTATACATAATTAAGACAGGACAACATCTGTCGGGTCAGCTATAGTGATATAGCTATAGTTATATTATGAAACTAGACTTTGAATCTCAAAGTTGGGCCATGTCTGAAATGCCAGTTTCGGAGATTACCATTTGGAGATTGATACGATCGGAACTTGAATTTGACGATATTTTGTTACGAGAATATCGTTACTAAGCCAAAGTAACACTTCAATTATTCAACAGTTATCAAACCGAGCATACCTAATAGTTTATCTAATATCGGAAATATCGGATGTAGATACGTATTTAAGGAAATATTACGCACTGTAATTTTTTATTATGCATACAGTTACGAGCAATATTGGCTTTTTTGTTGCACAAAATGACGGAACAAGTTCCACTTGATTTTTATATTATATTTATTATTATTATTTTTCTTTTTTTTTTGTAATTTGTTTCGTTATTACTATAGCTTTGACATTTCATTTTTTATTTTGTGTTTGTTAGTTATTTATATGACTTTTTAAAATACTGTTAATTAGTGTAATTGGTGTGTTTTGTGCCGTTATAATTAACTCATTAAATAAATTATATTTTTTTAATGCTATTGCGGTGGAGTAAAGTATTGCAGGTGCAGTTGTTGCCCTAAGATTCATGAAGATTCTTTTATTAGTATAGATAGATATTTCACGAACGAAACGAAATGAATGGTAAAATTGGTAAACTCCTAATTAGGTAGGTTAGTGGGTTTTACGTAGAAAGCTTTTCGAAAATTCACTTTTATTTACATGTTACTCGACAGTAAAATGAGTATTTGGAAGTCTGAATGGCTTTTGACCATATTTAGATGAAGTTACTTCCGTGTTGTTTGGTGAAGCAATTGGAACATTTAAAAACATATTGTTCTGATAGTGCTTTCTCTTCGTTCTTTTAAGAAAACAATTGATTTTGTATTATGTATTCAGCTGTAGGTACTATAACGTATTTAACAAACTCGTTGAAATTGTTACATTGTGTTTTAGCTTTTAGCCTGACTCCAGATTTAAACCCTCACTCTTAAGAACCATGTGTTATCAGGAGAGCAAATACATACAAACACCCCCCTCCCCCCACATACACATACCCTCCCTCACACACACATTAAGTAATTGCTTCCTTTGTATTTTTTTTTGTTTTTATCATTGATAGACCGTCTTTTGGCTTCAATCTAACCTGGTGGTAAGTAACGATGAAGTAGAACGGTCTAGAAGACACCTATTCACTCTTGCCCTAAAGAGATTTGGATTATACTGTTCAGGAAAAAACAGACGCTGGCAATGAATTCCATTTCTTAGCGGCTTAATTAATTTGGAACACTATTTTTATTTGCATTTCTTATGGCGTTGATGAATATACTACATCGTTTTTCTATTTACTGTAGCCTGCATCGTACCCCATTTTTGTTGTTGTGCCACTGTAAGTAAATTAAGTAAAAAGTATGTTCATTTTAGTTCACTTAATATTAAATAATAAATAATGTTGGACAATCCACACAACATCATCTAGCCCCAAGCTAAGCAGTGCTTGTGTTATGGGTACTAGATGACTGATATTTTTATTATACATAGAAATACCCAGAACACCCGGATTAAATATTTGCAGATCGTACAAGCATTTATCCCAAGGCGGGAATCGAACCCGCAACCTCTTGCGTCGCAGGCGGATATTTGTCTGCCGCGCCACATCGGTCGCCAATTGACGTACTTGTTACATTCGCTTTTTAAAAGAAGCAGCAGCAATTCTAGTACAGCTGTCTGTAGATGTGTTCATATCTAGGTTAAACAACAGAAATAATTAAATAAAGTAGGTTCCAACATGTTTATTTACACCTTATGTCACTGAGTAACTCGGCCACGGAACTGGGTAACGCTTTCACATGACATAACTTTACATAGCTAGTTACTTAAGATTTTTATATTTTGTGCACGTATATAAACATTGGCTTATGTGTTAAGGCCGCTGTAGACTATATAGCACTGATAGCCAGTCAGTTAGGAGCTCTGCATTCTGGGCTGTAGGTTGCAGGTTCGATACCTGCCGAGGACAAATATTTGTGTGTGTAGTTTGTTCTCTGTCTGAGTGTTATACTGTATTCAAAGGCTTGCAGAATAATCTGATTTAATTTTATTTAGCTTATCACGTTTATCAAAATAAATATGTTTAGCGTAAGCGTAATAGCGACTTACATTTCCTTGTGCAAGATGTTAAACGTAATTAGCTTCCTAAAGCACCATACGCACCATCCATCGGACGTACGTCAAATTAGGGGAATGGGTGTTTTACGATGAATACTTTTTTTTTGTAGTTTATAACTATAATACGTTCGTATGAATCTTTAAGTAAAGTGTCTAATTCATAAACAAATATATTATAACAAGCACCGGCTGCATCTTTATTTGGTTGTATGATGGTATTGAAATTATTGAAAGTACTAAAAGATCGAGTACCTGCCAGGAGAACCAGTATCTGTATTTGTTCAATAGTACTGGGAATTTTGGTACTTTTGGTACCGATAATTTGGGGGAGCATCTCTATTTATGTTAGTGTCACCTGTGCGGGACGTACGTCAAGATGGATGGTGCGTATGGTGCTTTAGTGCATTTAGGGGCTCGCTAAATACATTTAGTGATCGTTGTACAAGCGGACCTAAGCATGTATTTACAAAAAAAAATGCATTCTATAAGTCATCTAGTTCCAATCGTACAAGCTATGCTTAGTTTGGGGCTAGATGTTGTGTAAAATTGACCATAAATATTTATTATTTGTTTATATTTGCCTTGGTGCATAAATATATACTAAGAAAGGAGTTCCTTTCCAGCGGGTACAGCGAGGGTCGAAGTTTGTATAAAAAATACTTCACGTGGCCGAAGTTGCGTGCGTTTCGTAGTGAATAATAATTATTATGTACTCATTTGAGGACATGCCGTTACCTAAACAGTACCTACTTAAGTTATATTTTATTATGTATTTATTCAACTAGTTATGCGACCTTGGTGTGACGACCTTCATGAAAGAAAGTTTAAATAAATATCAGTATACTTCCACATAGCCGTGGAAGCCGTCAGCCTAGCAGTCAGCCGTCACAGCTCAGTTTGTAGTAATCCTGCCTTCTGTGCTGTAGGTGGTGGGTTCGATCCCCACCGTGAATAAACATTTGTGTGATGAACATAAATGTTTGTTCTGTGTCTGGGTGTTGTATTGTGCTCTATGTATGTATTTACAAAAAAAAAGTATATAAGTATTCTATCAGTCATCTGGTTCCCATAGTACAAGCTATGCTTAGTTTGGGGCTAGATGATGGTGTGTAAAAATGTCCTGACATATATATTATATATATATTTTTTTATAGCTGCATATCAAAGACTAAGCAGTGTACTAGACGTTTTATGCGATTTACTAATTGTAGTAGAGCTCTTAGTGAAAGGCTCGTCCGGGGAAGTACTACCACCATGCCTATTCTTGCCGCCAAGTAGCGCAGTGTGTTCCGGTTTGAAGGGTATGGGTGCCGGTGTAATTACAGGCACGAGGCTTAACACCAATATACCTCAGGTTGATGGTCGCTGTGCATCGTAGGGCACGTTCCTAATGAGAGCGACCTACGAGGTATCACTTTGTTATGCAATGGTAACCACTTAACATCAGGTGAACCATCTGCTTGTTCCATCAGCAAGAAATATAAAAAAACTTTTTTAATACTACTTACAGATGAAATATGTACATGGCCTGAGGGGTAACTATGAACTCGATAGTTTGTTTGCCTAAATATCTGTACCGTGAGCTCAGTCCGAACAGGCCCGAACATACCCGAACTATGGATACGAGAGCATCTTCGTACAAAGACAAAATACTTTGCTACCTGTCCAGCACGATAGCATCGGCAGTTTTGGCGTCGTTTTTGGGGTTCTGTACCCAAAGGGTAAAACGGGACCATATTCCGTACCCAAGCCGCGTGTGCCTGTAATTACACCGGCATCCACACCCTACAAATCGGAACACAGCAAGCTATTGGCGGCAGAAATAGGCATAGTGGTAATACATACTTCCCCGGACGAGCCCTTCACTAAGAGCTCTACTACTAAAGTGTGTATGGTGAAACAAACCTTAGCCTCGGAGTTAGCATTGTAACATTTAGCCACTCTAGCATGTCATAATGCAACATATCCTGGGTTGTGTAGGATAGGATAGATTTAAGTGTGATTGAACTGTCATTACCTGTCTTTGTTATATGTAATTTTCACAAGCAGGCACCTAACTATCATTTGATTCTTTTTCTGTCTTCGGAAAGAACATGATTTTTTCATTTTAATTGTAGTAGCTCTTTGTGAAGGGTTCGTCCGACGAAGTACTAGCACAATGCCTATTAAATAAATAAATAAATTATGCTGGGCAATCCACACAGCATCATCTAGTCCCAAGCTAAGCAGAGCTGGTGTTATGGGTACTAGATGACTGATATACTTAATACAATATATAACATACATAGATATTTTTTATTATACAAAGAAAATACCCAGAACACCCGAAATAAATATTTATAGATCGTACAAACATTTATCCCAAGGCGGGAATCAAACCCGTAACCTCCTGCGTCGCAAGCGGACACTCGCCCGCCGCGCCACATCGGTTGTCATTCATACCGATATTCATATCCATACGCCCATTCATACCGACAAGGAGCTTGCTGTGTTCCGATTTGAAAGGTGTGGGTGCCGGTGTAATTACAGACACACGAGGCTTAACACCTGTATGCCTCAGGTAGAACGGACGCAGGGTAGTACATCTACCGTACGTGACCTACGAGGCAATAATGATATAGGTGATGGTTACCACTTAACATCAGGTGTGCCACATGTTTATTCCACGAGCAGAAGTATACAAAATAAAAGCTACGTGCCCATCCAAATGCCGACAGCGCTGAACGTTGCTTACCTAGGTAGGTCTGTTACGAATAACCACAAACACTAGTGAAATTGGCATTGAAATATAAACCCTGATAAACTACGAGTAGCTACAGGGTGTAAAACGACCATATTTGAGAACTGAAAACAACTGCCACGGGCTGTTTTTTTTTCCATATTGAATTAGCATACTGACTACAATACATTCTTATTTTTATAATTATTAAGCTGATAAAATTATTAAACTAACATCAAAATCATTATTAAATTATACTTCAAATTTTTAAGAACTATAAAACTTATTTTATCTTTAATTCTAAATTATAACATTTTGATAAACCCTCAAATCCGCAATTCGCTAAGATTAGCCTTTTATGTTTTCGAAGGAAGTCAATAACATTACAACTTTAAGGCTACACTAGTCGGTACGTTGTCTATACAAACGCTGTAAGTGTTTAATGTCTACTATTTATTAACGTGCGTCCGAAGTTAAGTTTGATACCGAATTATCTTGCCGTTATCTAGGTACGTTACCCTATATGCTACAGTAAAATCGGATTACCTTGAAAGTTATAACCGTTACAGGATTTAGTACTAAATCTTTCGACGCTTGTAACTTTCAAGGTAATCTGATTTTACTGTAGCATATAGGGTAACGTACCTAGATAACGGCAAGATAATTCAGTACGTTAATAAATAGTAGACATTAAACACTTACAGCGTTTGTATGGACAACGTACCGACTAGTGTAGCCTTAAGCAATCAAATTGTATAGCAGCCCGTTTATCACAATTACTTACAAAAATAATATAATAACCCTTGCAGTATGTAACTTCTACAGGTTGATGATGATAATTTTGATGTACGATATCGCTGGTAGGCAAGTTAAATATGTACGGGACTAGCAAATCGCGCGCGTATTCGTTAGCGTGAAGTTATTTAAAGATCTTTGGAAGCAACATTGTATTTTCATTTTAATTGTTTGTCTAGTGTTATTTTAAGTTCTGGTGGGTAATTTCGGTGGTATTTAACCATCATTACTTGAGGTCTTAGCACAAGTGTAAACAGTTGAAATGAAAGTGTGTTATGTGGCAAGAAAACGCCATCTTTTTCTTCAAAACCAAATAACAGCCGACTTTACTTTTTTTACCGACTCGACTTGACTAAGAAGTATTTTATTCAACCCATTTGACATTGGCAAAATGACGAATTTAGTGTCATGTGTCCGAATGACGGACACATGACACTAAAAAAAAAGGTCTACTCATATAATAAGAAGTCCATATTCTTAGGGTCTACTACTAGGTACATGCAAAATGGCCGATATTTATGTAGTTTTACACCTTGTTTGAGCCTCGATAAAGTACCTACAGCAGTAGGAAACTGAATGCTTCCGTCACCGCAACCACAACCGTGAAAGTTCCAGTAATACTCATTCTAGTATTTGCTTTTACACTGTTTATGTAGATCGATATATTACTATGTATATTACCGTCTTCTTCGTTTCTTCTTCTTATTTTTTTGTATGGCTTCTGTCATAGAATATTCTATGGCTTCTGTGGATTTAAATTTAACTTCCACGATTTTGTGTTTTTGTCAATGTTGACAGAATTTGTTACAGTAAAACGATGGAGGTCTACATGCAACATGTTCCTATTCATTTTTATCAAAATAGTTTCAAATAATTTTGAAGTAGTACTTCTAATGCGACTTCCAACAAGGTTGCGTTTAACGTTTAACACTACCATGGAGGGGGTATGAAAGCACTGTTCTTTCTCTCTTTCTCTCATTGCCAGTTACGTTTCGTATACATACTGAAGAACTTTTACCATTCGATTTTACGAACCTCCATCGTTTTACTGTAACAAATTCTGTCGACATTGACATTAGCAAAATTGTTGAAGTTAGATCCACAGAACCATTTAAAAAAAGAATAAGAAGAGTTTATCAATATGATTCTAAGAATATGGACTAAAAGCTGATATGATTGACCGATTGACCGGTGTCCGAAAATTTTGACTCAAGGTGGTTCATTTACATTCTGAGAAAAAAAAAATCTCCTGCGTTTTTCTCTATAGCACCTGTCCGTCATTCCCGTCATTCAACAGATAATTTGTCAATGACAAGTGGATTATATAAATAGTTTTAGTCAAGTCAGTAAAAATTAAAATCCGGCAAAGTGCGAGACAGACAGACAGCGGAGTCTTAGTAGTGGGTCCCGTTTTACCCTTTGAGTTCGAAACCCTAAAAAGCAAAGTCAGCTGTTGTTGGGTTGAAAAAAAAAACCAGCCAAGTGAGACTCGTACTCGCGCGCGAAGGGTTCTATACCTTTATCTATTGTAAAAACCGCAGCAAAATCACGTTTGCTGTATGAGAGCCTCCTTAAATATTGGTGACAGACGGACAAACAGACAGAGGAGTCTTAGTAATAAGGTAAATGATCTAAGGTAATAAGGTCCCATTTTACCCTGCTACGTAATCCTAAAAAATAACTTTAAAACATGTCCTCATAAAATATTCTATCCGTTACAGGTTGTGGCATAGCGGTGGGCAAGCAGACAGCGCAGCGGAGAATTGTTGGTGGCGATGACGCTGGCTTTGGCACCTTTCCATGGCAGGCGTATATACGAATTGGATCATCCAGGTTATACACCACTTATATACATTAATAGCGAAACCACCGCGTGAAGTTATTTTCATGCAAACTTCAACCCCCTGCTATACCCGTTTAGGGGTTGAGTTTCGCAAATTCCTTAGTACACCTCTACGCACCTACGCAATATACCTACTACTCTATACTAGCATAGTGCTGAGTGACCAGTTTTGTTTAAATTTTATCCTCTTTTTTGTTCGTTCATAATTTACTAGCGGCCGCTCGCAGCTTCGCCCGTTATTTGTTCGAGATAAAAAGTAGCCTATGTGTTAATCCAGGCTACAATCTATATTTATTCCAAATTTCATCCAAATCGGTTCACTGGTTAAAACGTGAAAGAGTAACAAACATCCATCCATCCATCCATCCATACTTACAAACTTTCGCGTTTATAATATTAGTAGGATTGACCCAAACATATCTAGTTCATAATTATTATTAATTTCATTAATTTGCCTACCTACTTACATTATGTTACTACGTTAACTACGTTTTACACTGCACTGCTCTGCGTCCATCAACCTGAGGCATACAAGTGTTAAGCCTCATGTGCCTGTAATTACACCGGCACCCACACCCTTCACACCGGAACACTGCGCTGCTTGACAGCAGTTATAGGTGGTAGTACTTCCCCGAACGAGCCCTTTACTAAGAGCTCTACTAAAAACCTGCTACTACAAAATTACTAAACATTTTGTTTCAGCTTTTGTAACACTTTGTAAATCAGTACTAATAACTTCTTAGACTAGATGGGAGAAAGGTGTAACTGTAAAATAACACGTTTTTTAATTTGAGTATCTAGCGCAGTTTTGAAGTGTACTTTTGTGTGATTAGTTTTGACTTTAGCTTGATACTGAAAAGAGCCTAACTTAGAAAAATAATTTTAATAATTATAACTAAAACAAGGTCCCTAATTAACAATAATACAAAAAAACAATATTTCATATAATCAATCAATATACTGATTGAAAAGCCAAACATAATTCATTGACGGAACAAGTATAAGGTAATGGTAACCACTTAACATCAGGTGAGTCATCCTACCTGATTGAAGGATGAAGTGGTTACCATCACCTAGTTTAAGGCAATGCCTCTTAGTTCACGTTTGTTTGAAACGTGCCCTGTGATGCATTGCTCTGCGTCCATCAACCAGAGGCATACAGATGTTAAGCCTCATGTGCCTGTTATTTCACCGGCACCCACACTCTTCAAACCGGAACACAGCAAGCTGCTTAGCAGTAGAAATAGGCATGGTGGTAATACTTCTCCGGATGAGTCCTTAACAAAGAGCTCTACTTTTTTTTTTTTTTTTTTTTGGGGTATAATGTGTGTACTAATAAAATAACAACATTAACTTTCAGATGCAACATGCTTATGTCAATATTCGAGCTAATCGGTTGGAAGCAGTGTTGGATAGAGAGGTAATGTGCGAAAGAGATAGTTAGCATGGTAAAAGCAGTGGAAATCAGGAGTTTCTGGGTTAGAGCTTTTTACTTCTTTGTTCTGTGTATAGTTCAGTAGATGGGTTTTTTTCTGATTTGAATTCGATTTGTCATTGAACAACCAGTGGCCCAATTCTCGTATCTATTGGAGCTGAGACGAGATTAAAACTAGACTTTGATTGTCAAAATTGAGCCTGTCCGAAATGTTAGGATCAAAAAATTGGAGATTGACATTGAAACTTGAATTTGACAGTATTTATTTACGAGAATTGGGTTGAGTTCTAACCCAAAAACATCGTTTTTGATTACGCATTGGCAAATCGAATCCATTGTATTCTAGGAAAAATAGACTTTTGGGTTATCTTACTTTACTTTTTCGCACATTCCTCTTCAAAGCTTTTAATATTTTAGTTGTATATTGTAGACTCATTGGAAGACGTTGGTAAGTAATAAAACGCAATAAACTGTATTTGCATGTTATATTAGTTGCTTGCATGTTTGCATGAACTCAATTATAATAATAAATAGTTACATAAATTAATAATTTGACACAACACAGCGCCACCCAGCCCCAAACTTAGCAAAGCTTGTGCTCTTGGAAGCAGATGACTGATGAAATTATTAAATTACTTTTTTGTTTACTATAGAATACAATATAACACCTAGACAAAACAAACATGTTCCTCGCGCAAATTTTTGTTCTCGGTGGCAGAACTTCTACCAACTGATCTGTGACGACTGTAATTAAGTAGTACCCTCTTACTAATAAGCTTGATAAAACCCTGTTTTGTCGCGAGCTTATGTCAAATCCATCGATACAGTAATGCTTGTGGTGCAGTTTTGAGATTAACTAAAAATTGTTTTTTTTTTCATATCTCTGTTGTAACATAACTAATATGACTAACAGTGACAGAACAGCTTTTAAGCAGTAATAAAATTTAAATAATTTTTATAAGTAAGGGGGTAAATTTTACAAACTTTCACAGTTTAAAACAGCTATAAGATTTTAAAACTAATAAACAGTCAAGTTTATCATAAAGTAATAATCAATTAATTATTTCTATTGTAAATAACATCGACGTGTGTATGATATTATGTCGTAAGTCTGTTTCTACACATTTCCTGTCATCAGTACAGGTTGTCCAATAAGACGTGACGTTTTTTAAACTCTACAAAATACTAGAACATATTTTTTAAATCTATTACTAAAAAAATCATAGTCAGCTCTGGATTTAATCGATATTTGAACGATTTTAGAGATTTGGTGAGGTACTGCAGATACGTAATTTTAGTAAGTAGGTTATTTAAAGGTTTTTTTATAGACCTCACAGTTCTTTTAGTACTATGTACTTATGAACGTACATACTTACTTATCTTTTGGAATGTCTACTTTTTTGTCGCATGTGTCCGTCATTCGGACAATTTTGTCAATGTCAAGTTGGTAAAAAGTTAAGTCACTGTCATTGGTTTGATGAAAAAGATGGCGTTTTCTTTAAACCAAAGGGAAAAAATTTCGTTCATATCAGGATGCCACATAACACACTTTCATTTCAACTGTTCACACTTGTGCTAAGACCTCAAGTAATGATAGTTAAAATACCACAAGAAAAACAATTAATATGAAACTACAATGCTGCTTCCAAAGATGACAGAGGACGAATCAAGGTAAAAAGAGTTTCTAGGGGCATGTCTGAAATGTCAGTTTCAAAGAGTACCTACCATTAGACACTTTGACACCTTTGAAACATTTTGACATTTGACACATTGACACGTTCGAAACTCGAATTTGCCGATATTTCGTTTCCAAACTTGGACCTATGGTCCTAATTGCGTAGACCATAGGTCCAAGTTATAGCTCAGAATACATATAAGAATATAATGGGACACCCTGTACCTTCAAAAAGCAAGTAATTGTACCTACACGCAACGGTGCATCCTTACGTAAGGTGTAATTGAGTTCTTGTACGGTATTGTTGTCGCATTGTTATGAAACTTGTATCTGCTGTCATTTTTGAAACTGCTCTTGTAAAATTTCTATATTTTCTTACGCATGATGTTTTTTAATATATTAACTGTATTTTTATATTAACCAAGCGAGCGAAGCGAGAGTAGCGTCTCAGTTTCGAGATTGGTTAAAAGTGCTTTTGTCCGGCTGTTCGATTCTGTCGAAAGATAGGATATGTTTTTTAAAAAAATTTTGTCGATTGCAATTTTTGATTAAGGGGAAAATAGGGGGGAAGGGAAGTTTACTGTAGCTATATTTACCGACGGATTTCAATCAAGTTTGAAAAACACTAAGGATTTTATTCTACACAAGATATTGCAAAAATATCCAAAAAAGAGTAAGGGAGGGGGGAAAAGGGAGGAACTTTTCTCTAGCTTTCAGTTTTTTTTTATAGTAAAGACCCGCACTTTACTATAGGTAGAAAAAGTTATGATAAAATATGTAGACATAAGGTAGATTGTATATACAAATATTTTACATCTAAAATTTAACCTAAATTACTTCCTTTATATTTTATATTGTTATTTAAACTTCAGATGCGGTGGCTCCTTAATCTCCCGCCGCCATGTCGTCACAGCCGGACATTGCGTCGCTCGCGCCCAGCCACGTCACGTCCGGGTCACGCTCGGCGACTACGTCATCAACTCTGCAGCAGAACCACTACCAGCATACACCTTCGGAGTGCGGTCTATCAAAGTTCATCCCATGTTCAAGTTTACTCCGCAAGCTGATAGATTTGACGTGGCTGTTCTGATGCTGGACCGAAATGTACATTATATGCCGCATATTTGTAAGTACCTTTTATGTTGATGCCTAGGCTTGGTCGCGAGGAACTGGCGCTTAGATTCACCTAGATTTAAGACGTTTCAAGATGATCCCTGCGGATATTACTGAATAAATGATTTTTGACTTTGACTTTGACTTTGATGACCGATGTGGCGCGGCGGGCGAATGTCCGCCTGCGACGCTGGAGGTTGCGGGTTCGATTCCCGCCTTGGGATTGTTTGTACGATCTGCAAATATTTATTCCGAGTGTTCTGGGTATTTTATATGTATAATAAAAAAATGTACGTATGTAATGTATTGTATTAAGTATGTCAGTCGTCTAGTATCCATAACACAAGCTCTGCTTAGCTTGGGGCTAGATGACGCTGTGTGGATTGTCCAGCATTATTTATTTATTTCATTTATTTATCACGACAGTCGTCAAAGCTCGTAGTAGCCCTGCCTTCTGCGCTGTAGGTGGTGGGTTCGATCCCCACCGAGAACAAACATTTGTGCATAGAACATGTCTGTTCTGTGTCTGGGTGTTATATTGTATTCTAAGTATGTATTTAGAAGGAAAAAAAAGGTTTTTAAGCATACTATCAGTCATGGTTTCCATAGTACAAGCTACGCTTATAGTTTGGGACTTGTACACCATAATGTACGTTATACGAATATGACAGCAAATTACGTCAGAAAGGCTTGATAGACGTCACTTTTCATATCAAATGTCAAAATGAGTTGAATGTCCGTGTAGAATTGGTTCGCCACATTCCACACATCATTTCATCTTTGTTTGCATAAGGTGAACTCTCCAACGCAATTTTCGTATTCACTGTAATGTGATGATTTGATTCGATTGTCAACTATCAGTCACATGGACCATGTGTGATCAATCTTAGTGTTCACGGAGTGAAATCTCAGGTGAAACGTAAATACAGTCAGTTACGTTTCGTATTTAAAGAAGTTTTACTTCAGTCGTGTGGTCTAAAGCACACTCGTTTTTTTTGTAAATACACAAACATGCTTCAAATATATCACCAAATCAGAGAACAAACATCTATGTTCATCACACAAATGTTTGTCCTTAGTGTGGATCGAACCCACAACCTACAGAAAGTATAGCTACTACTAACTGAGCTCTGAGACTGGTTGAGTAATAAGGTACTCGAACTTTTTTCAACACTTTATTCTCATTCCATTGACCGATCGATGTGGGGCGGCGGGTGAATGTCCGCCTGCGACGCAGAGGTTGCGGGTTCGATTCCCACCTCGGGATAAATGTTAGTACGATCTGCAAATATTTATTCCGGGTGTTCTGGGTATTTTCTATGCATAATAAAAAATATCTATGTATGTAATGTATTGTATTAAGTATATCAGTCATATAGTACCCATAACACAAGCTCTGCTTAGCTTGGGGCGAGATGATGTTGTGTGGATTGTCTAGCATTATTATTATAGCTTAATTTGTTAGGCGGAAGGCATTGGTATGCCATTACACAGGGCAATCCTAGTTTGGGTACCAATGTTGTCCTACAAGGAAATGTTATTGTTTGAAACCGTGTCCATATTTTATAATTTTAAATATTAATTATCAACATTATAAGCAACAATTAATATGATTATAATGTAATGTCTGTGAATCAATAAAATAATTTCAATTTCAATTATTATTCCAGCACCAATCTGTCTCCCAGAGCGAGGGTCTGACTTCCTCGGGCAGTACGGCTGGGCTGCTGGGTGGGGAGCACTCAGTCCAGGGTCAAGACTGCGGCCACGAACATTACAAGCAGTGGACGTGCCAGTACTGGACAATAGAGTGTGCGAGCGGTGGCATCGTGCGAACGGTATAGACATCATCATAATCTGCCTACGTCTGCCTAAGTCCACTAATGGACATAGGCTTCCCTCATACACTGAGAAAAATGGATTTCAAGCCTAAGGTTAAAAAAGCTTACACCGTTGAATTGTAATTACGCTGGGCGAGTTTGTAACGCTTACGTTAGTTTTTACTTTTCAAAGTGAATACGTCAAAATGATACCGTTTATTACACTTACACAGAACGACTGGAACAACTTTATAAGGCGTTTCTGCTCGTTGTTACGTTTGGTCGGTTTTTTGTCTTCATACGAACAAATCGGCCGTAATAACGGCACTTTCCGCTTTTCATTTTTCTCAGTGTACGATTCTAGGAAGAACGATTCTGAGCCCTTTTCATCAACTTTCCGCGATCTTAACAATGTCGTCCATCGGGTAGGCGACGTCCTACGCTTCGTGTTCCGGTTCGTGGTCGCCATTCGAGAACCTTTATTCCCCAGCAGGTATAGACAAACATACATTTTTTTGTGATGGCCCCAAAAACATACAGAATAGGAGTATAACTAGGTCTAGGCAAGTAAAAATAAATAAGCAAAAACAAGTGGCTCAAAATAAATTAGTGATTATTTTCATTACCGCAAAAAATAATAACGTTATAAATATTTAAGAAAAGTAACAAAAATAATCTCCTAGCTAACTTCCATCAGCAAGTCATATATATACAGAAAAGATAATCAGAGAAACGTAACCGAGGCAAGTATGTACATCGGAAAAATAAGTAAATTTCGATATTTAACGCTCGAATACTCAAACGCAACTTTGATTTTATCACGTCTTAAATCGCGATTTTTCGACAGTTTGCAATGAAATTCTGTCAAAAATTCGTCACTTGCGTTTGATTATTCGGCTGTAAGGCATTTAGATACTAAGCCTCATGAACTAATGGCCCTTCAAACCAGAACACAGCAAGCTGCTTGGCGGCAGAAATAAATATGTATGTACCCAAAGTTTTATCATCAATTATGCAGTAGCTTTCTACATCTAATCTTCCGCTATGATGAAACCATGCTTATCCAAAATCCATTAATTAAATATAAATTTAATACAAAAAAACCAATTCCCGTTGTAGCCAGTAATTTATGGTCGTCATTCGAATAAAACAAGCTAACCAAAAAAAAATATTTTTCCAGGTATAAATGTAGTCATCTACCCTGAAATGCTGTGCGCTGGTTACCGCGGAGGAGGCAAAGACAGCTGTCAAGGTGACAGCGGGGGACCCCTAATGCTGGAGCGTGCTGGTAGATGGTATCTTATAGGGGTGGTGTCCGCCGGGTACTCGTGCGCTAGTCGAGGCCAACCGGGGATATATCACAGGGTTGCTCATACGGTTGATTGGATCTCGCATGCAACTACACTGCCTTAGTCCTTCAAGGGTTGTGATAGTCGCTGATGTTCGAAACAGTTGATATTATGCAACAAAATGAAAAAGTATAGGCCATATCCTGGGAAACGTTCGATATTATATCTATTGGGAAGATGACACTGCATCTCGGGCGAATATTAATCCCAACTGGTACAATGGCAAATGATCAATTTTCAACCTTTTTAAAGTAATTTTTCCAAGTCATGGACTTATTCAGTGTATACGAACAAACGTTTTATGACAATCCATTTGATTGCCATTAAAGCTTCATACGTCACATTTACAAAGCAGTGTAACGTTTACAAGCACGTCCAATCAAATGCATTCAGTGTTGTAACATTGGCGTCATGTAATGTAACGCTATCGTAAGAACATTATAATGAAGTTTAGTAAATGAAAATAAAAATCGATCACAAATTGGGCTGGTTGATTAATGTTGCCCGGAAGAAATCGCTTTCAGTTTTACGCCTAATTGTATACGTATCCTTGTGTACAATAAAGTGTAATGTAATCTATCTATCATGGACAGAAAAAAAACCAGAAAACTGATATGAATAAATATCATTGGCTAAGATCTTCATGGTAGTCTTTCACCTATAACTTCGTGTTTCAGTATATACTGTCAAAAAATGGATCTACTAAGAGAGTTATCTTATTCAATGAGATTGAAGGTTTTATTTATGTCGCCCTCTAAATGTGATGTCGTCTCCTAATGATATAAGTCGATCGTTTCTAAGTGTAAAACACCTGATAGGTTCTAAAACTACCAAAAGAGATTTTTCTGTGGACTGTGCAACGAATAGTTAAATTTTAACTTAAAACACGGACATAATCATTACCTGGCTACCTAGATGATGATTTTACGGGCTCCCAAGAGAGCCAAAAGGTTGTTAAAAGTGGAAGAGCACGATAATTTTAGAATTTTGTCATGAAAATAGCTTTAACTTAATCTAACATTTTGTGTTGATATTGTTGCATTATGAATAGGCTAACCTAATTTGATAGCATTTTTTATGATGACTGCCACTAAACATTAATATTTTACTTTTGCTTAGTGGTTTGAAAAAACGATGAGTTATACTTGTATTAAATTACTTTTTGAACGTCAAAAGTACATAAAATAATATTACGAAAAATGGCAGTGAAATATTATTGTATTATTTCTTTGTATTTAAATATAAAAATACTTTAGCAAAACAAAGGTTACCTAAAACGTGCTTGAAAAAAGACTGATGTTCAAAAGATCGATCTCAAGAAAGCCAAGCCGATTAAAAATTCCGTCCTTGTTGTTTCAGTTTATAATGAAAGTGACAGCAATATGTTCAGTGTTACCAAATTATGTTAGTTTAGGCAAATGCAACAATAAAATCGACATTGTTTCTTATCTCTAAATATTTATTGTAACTGTGACATTTTGAAAGTTACGAACTGTGCACATATATTAATGCAGCCGACTGTACCTACGTAATACGTACGTAACTCATTTAAAACATCTTTGCTTATTTTTTTGAGATTTTTACTTAGTACATTTTTTCGAAAAAAAAATTGCTCTAAAAGTAGGGAAATATGTAGCTTATTTTGAGAAAATATTTTTCATAGCATAAGTTTTTGTGATAAAAAACAATGAAAAATTATTTTATTTTACTTATAATGTTGAAAATTATGGCAAATAATACTTTAAAATAATCTATAAGTGCCTCTTACTTGTAAATACGATGTAAATAATAATAGTTGAAAATTATAACAGCCGTATTCACAAACAATGTATCACCACTTTTTAGTTCAATACAAAACAGGAGAAATAAAATATATTATTGTATTTAAAACATAATTCAGTACACGTGATTAAATTATGTATTTTATTCGTAGATAACTAAGGAACACTACTGCGAAATGTGGTGTATACGAAATGTAATATTTGGACGTACCTCTGACCACTCCCCTTGACATCCTCAAATAATCACGAGTAAGTTCTTAGTAATAAGAGATCCAATGGGATATCTACCGTGCCTGGTATTGAAGTTGTGAAGCTATTTCATGTTTTTTGTAAATACTAATAGTCTTGTTTTTATTTTATTGGTGGCTGATTGGTTCCGTAATGTAATATTTGGATTCCTTGACATCCTTAAAAAAATCTCGAGTAGATAACTTGGTATTAAGAGATCTGAAGGGATATCTACCGTAACTGTGGATTGTTATGATTTTTTTTTTCATACTTATACTTTTGTCTTATTTTATTGGCGCGGTAATTCTGTCTAAGAATGTATACAATGTATCGTTTGTGAATATGGGTGTTAGTAACTTAGATAGTATTTTACAATTTTACCAGTAAATGTAAATAAGATAAGAATTAATTTTTAATGCGAATAAATTATTTTGACGCTTCTAATTTATTACCAGTAAACAGTTTTTATAACTACTTTAATTCGATTTAAGTTTGTGAACAAAACTTTGTAATTATTTAATTATATTGTAATAAACTGTATTTATTATTATTTTATTATGTTGTTTCATTTTTAAGAGATCTGTGAGGGTATATGTCTATGACTGACTGGCTTTTTTTTTATCCTACTTAATTCTACTAATATTATAAACGCGAAAGTTTGTAAGTATGGATGGATGGATGTTTGTTACTCTTTCACGTTCTAACCAGTGGACCGATTTGGATGAAATTTGGAATAAATATAGATTGCAACCTGCAACGCAAGCAAAGCTGCGAACGAAGCTGCGAGCGGCCGCTAGTTTTTAAATAAAATTTTCATAACTGACTGAAATGTCAGTCTTTGTCAGTCAATTAATCAGTCGGTCAGGCAGGACAAAGAATTTTACAATTGTTATAGATATAGATCCTAGTAACCCGGTAACGCTGTCGAAAATTGCTAGGCGATTATACCAGCATTTTAGTCTGTTCGAAAAAAAAAAAGGTATAGATAATCAAATTAGAAGTAATAAAAAACCTTTGTTTGAATTGGGTTATAAATACTTTTATTATTAACTGCTAAATTTTCAATCTACCCAAAATACCATTACTGATCGTCCCAGCCAATAGGAATCTTGTATTTTCGCACCAGTTTTATCAGAACTTTGTATAGAGGGCGGTAGTATCGTTGAAGTGATGCTGCAGAAATCTCACTATCTCCAGTGGTCTGTTGTAGAATCTCACGCCAATGTTGAGAATGTCCACGCGTCATGAAGTCCCTGAAAGAAAGAATATTTTATCCAGGTACACAATACCACGAAACTTAAATTTTACTAGAATTAGGCCAATGATTGGTGCGTTTAGTAGTAGTAGAGCTATTAGTGAAGGGCTCGTCCGGGGAAGTACTACCACCATGCCTATTTCTGCAAGCAGCTTACTGTGTTTCGATTTGAAGGGTGTGGGTGCCGGTGACATTACAGACACATGAGGCTTAACACCTGTATGCCTCAGGTTGATGGACGCTGAGCAGTGCATCGTACGGCACGTTTTTTTTATTTATATCCTTCAAATCGGAACACACCTTCATCTATTAAAGTCAGAGTCAAAGTTCAGTAAAATCCGCAGGGATAATCTTGAAACGTCTTAAATCTAGATGAATCTAAGCGCCAGTTTCTCGCGACCAAGCCTAGAAGAACCGGCAACAAATTTACGGCTTGGCTCCTACCGTTTTTTTGTATGCTCCTGCTACAAAGTAATAATAATGTAAATAATGAAGCTCCAGTGTGGTGCCAATCATTTAAGGTGGAACAAGTCGTTACTATTTCCATACAAACGCTGTAACTGAATATCTCTTTACCAGAAAAAAGATCAAATCAGATTACCTTGAAAGTTACAAGCGTCGACGCTTGTAACTTTCTAATCTGATTTTACTGTAGAATATAGGGTAACAAGCCTAGATAACGGCAAAATAATTCAGTATCAAACTTAACTTCATAGTAGAGATATTCAGTTACAGCGTTTGTATGGAAATAGTAACGACTTGCTTCACCTTAATTTCAAATACCATGTTTTCAACTTACTTCAGAAGTTTCCCAGCATCCTTGGATCCGTAGATATCACATCTGTGCAATGGTATTGTATCAGGTATTGTATCTCGATCATCCCTTCGCCCGAAAACTGCTGCTTTGCACAGATTTTCAAACAGTTGATGCTGTATGAAACTGCTTAGGAAATACCTGGAATTTTCATAGCATTTATTATTTAATCGAATTAGGTTCGGTTTATCTAACATGTTGAGTTTTTTAGAGGTACCATGAAGCTTAACACCCTGTATGCATAGTTGATAGACGCGTTGAAGGCATTTTGAGTGCATTGTAGGGCACATTAAAACATTCCTAACAACCGTGACCTACAAATACTGCCGATAGAAGTGAAAACTAGGCCAAAAAGTACACATATACATAAACACAGTATACATACATGACGACCGATGTGGCGCGGCGGGCGAATGTCCGCTTGCGACGCAAGAGGTTGCGGGTTCGATTCCCGCCTTGGGATAAATGTTTGTACGATCTGCAAATATTTATTCCGGGTGTTCTGGGTGTTTTCTATGCATAATAAAAAATATCTATGTATGTAATATTGTATTAAGTATATCAGTCATCTAGTACCCATAACACAAGCTCTGCTTAGCTTGGGGCTAGATGATGCTGTGTGGATTGTCCAGCATTATTTATTTATTTTATTTATTTATACAGCTCATGGAAAGCCTTCGGTGACGATGACACGAGTTCCATGATTTTTATTCACCCAAAAAGTCCTCAGCGCGCCTAAAGAAGTTTTACTTCAAACATACCTTATATAGGGTGTGTTATCCGGAACATGAAATTTAGCACCAATATCAAAGTATTCCTCCCCTCTTTCAGTGGTGGGAGCTATACCTTGAAGCTCTAAAGCCATTTGCCAGAACACTTTGTTCACTTCGCCACTTGAGATACCGCCTTCAAAATACTTCCATCTATACTCGTCTAGAAGAAGCGAAAACGGTATTTGAGGTATTTTGTTTAAAGCTTGTTTTAGTATAAGTATATCATCTGTTTTCTCAAAAACTTCTATGTTATTTGTATCATATACTTTATTATAATTGCTCTTATCTTTTTTATTATTCTTTTCTTCAAATCCATTGCGTAAATCCTGTTTTCTTTCAATATAACCACTGTTACCCTCATTGTCTTGTTTTCGAGTATCAATTATGTAAAGTAAAGAATCATTGATCAGTCCAAGTCTATGTAAATGCTGTGGGGTCATAACGCCATACATTATTGCATCACCGATACTTTCCTGAAAAGCTGTGTTAGCTTGTCTGAATAACGCTGGTTGTTTTTCATACGCCATATAGTATTGTATGTGTCCCATTTCATGATGTAGTACGTACAAGTCTTCAATTGTTGTGCCGGAGCAATATATCAACCTGAAATATTTGCATGTTATACCTGTTTGCAGGTTTGAGAAAATCTGTAGAAGAACCAAGGTCATCGACATAGCTCTCAGAATCAGCAAGTTGAAGGGGCAATGAGCAGGCCATATAGAACCGACAACCGCTGGGGAGTAAGCAGTTGGGGGGGGGGGGTTAGTTCGACCGCTTGCGACAGCAGGTTGCGGGTTCGATTCCCGCCTTGGGATAAATGTTTGTACGATCTGCAAATATTTATTCCGGGTGTTCTGTGCATAATAAAAAATATGTATGTATGTGATGTATTGTATTAAGTATATCAGTCATCTAGTACCCATGACATAAGGTCTTCTTAGTTTGCGGCTAGATGATGCTGTGTGGATTGTCCAACATTATTTATTTTTATTTATTTAGATAATGTTCTGTAAAAATGACAAAAAATATCCTACTAATTAGTTAGTAGTAATAAAGTTTGTAAGAATGGATGGATGTATGTATGGATGGATCTTTGTTACTCTTGCACGCTCTAACCAGTAAACCGATTTGGATGAAATTTGGAACAAACATAGATTATAACTTGAATTAACATATAGGCTACTTTTTATCCCGAAAAAATAACGGAAACGGGAAAAAAACTGCCACGCGAAGCTGCGAACGGCAGCTAGTTTACAAGTAGTTGCGTGATCTACAGTACGCTTACCGGAAATCACCAGCTTTAAACATATCAGCTGCAGTTCCATGGCACCGAGTATCTTTACTTTCGCGAGAAAACACAGATTTCTGCCAAAATCTATCTGACATGGCTGGCAAACTGAAAGATTGGTAGAAATCTTCTGCTCTTTTAGCCTGAAACAAAATAGTTATAATAATAAATAAAATTTTGACGACCGATGTGGCGCGGCGGGCGAATGTCCGCTTGCGACGCAAGAGGTTGCGGGTTCGATTCGGGATAAATGTTTGTACGATCTGCAAATATTTATTCCGGGTGTTCTGGGTGTTTTCTATGCATAATAAAAATATCTATGTATGTAATGTATTGTATTAAGTATATCAGTCATCTACCCATAACACAAGCTCTGCTTAGCTTGGGCTAGATGATGCTGTGAGGACCGTCCAGCATTAAAAAAATGGCATCACAACTGGGGATTACCCAAGCACGGTTAACATCCCCCCAGATCTCTTAGTACCAAGTACCTAAGTAAGTGTCTGGTAGAGATCGCTGTTTAGCGATAAGTCCGCCCATTGTACCAATACTAGTCATAAGTTTTTTTTCTGTAAATTGTTATTTTATGTTATGGTGTGCAATCAAGTATTTTCTATTCTATTCTATTCTACCTACTCGAGATTCTTCGAGAATTTCTAAGGGGTAGTCAGAGGTACATCCAGATATCACATTTGGCACATACCCACATTTTGTAGTAGTTGATAATACGTGACAGGTTGCAAGCCTATTGTCGCTTCTAGAATGCTAACTAGTTTCTTCACGATGTTTTTTTTCACCGTTTGAGAGCATAGGCATTGCGAACATAAATTTTTGGAACAGAAATGCACGACCATATTCGAACCTACGACCATAGGATCAGAAGGATCACTTCCACTACACAACTGGTGCTCTAAAAGATCAAAATGTAATCTTAACTTACAGTTTCCAGACTTACCATGTGCAATACAGTCCAATTTAATTTCTTAATGCTCTGGTTTAAGTCGATAGTTTTTGACGTAATCAAGTCAATTAAGGGTTCCCAATTTTGCGACCACAGATTACCTAAAACATTTTAAAACTTTATGCACATGCATATTAAGGCTTGTTTGCACAATCTGATTTAATTTTATTTAGCTAATTACGTTTACCAAGATAGACATGTTTAGCTTTTTTCCATGTGTAAGAGATTAAACGTAATTGCTTTCTAAATGCGTTTAGGGGCTCGCTAAATACATTTAGTGATCGTTGTGCAATCTGGCCTAAGTGGTCAGTTGACGACCGATGTGGCGCGGCGGGCAAACGTCCGCCTGCGACGTAGGAGGTTGCGGGTTCGACTCCCGGCTTGGGATAAATAAATAAATAAATAAATAATAAATAAATAATGCTGGACGATCCACACAGCATCATCTAGCCCCAAGCTAAGCAGAGCTTGTGTTATGGGTACTAGATGACTGATATACTTAATACAATATTATATTACATGCATAGATATTTTTTATTATACATAGAAAATACCCAGAACACCTGGAATAAATATTTGCAGATCGTACAAACATTTATCCCAAGGCGGGAATCGAACCCGCAACCTCTGCGTCGCAGGCGGACTTTCGCCCGCAGCGCCACATCGGTCGTCAAAATGTCGTCGGATAAATGTTTGAATGATCTGCAAATATTTATACCAGGTGTTCTGGGTATTTTCTATGTATAATAAAAAATATCTATGTATGTAATGTATTAAGTATATCAGTCATCTAGTACCCATAACACAAGCTCTGCTTAGCTTGGGGCTAGATGATGCTGTGTGGATTGTCCAGCATTATTTATTTATTTATTCAACTAAACTCACAATCAATAAGAATGTAAGGAAATAAGAAAGTATTATCAACGTTTTAAAATAAAATACTTACCAAGTAAATACGCAGGAATGGGACCTTTTTCAGGAACAATATTCCCGTAGTGTTTCTTCAGATAAAACCTGACCACTCCATGGAGAAGCGTGTACAGAGGTTTTACTTCCTCGTAGAGTTTTCGACAGAGTTGCCGTAGATGGGGAATTTCGAGTTCTTCTCTCCAAGCGGCCCCTATGTCTTGGTATCCTGAATTTTGTTATTTTTAACAAGATATAGAAGATTACGATTTCAGCCAATGTTTTGAAAATTGATATTCTATCAAACATATTACAGTCAAACCTGGATAAGCGAGAGTTCAAGGGAGCAAAATCTCATTCTCGTTTATAGAGGTTTCTCACTAACCCGAGTTTCTCGCTAATGCAGGTACATGGATAGCGTTTCTCTCTTATAGAGGTACGCAGCAATAACAAGTCACAGCAAGTACGAATGTAGTAAAATGTATAATTATAAAATGATGTGCATAATATGCACAACATATATTATTCTGGCTTCATTGCCACGCTGATTGGCAATGCTAATTCGCTGAGCCAGATACTCACCAGCCTTCGGGTCACGCGTCGCTTCTACCAGACGCCCCGAAAGAATTTAAAAAACCTAGAAGGCATTGGTACCCCATTGACTTAGAGTCTCGACTCCAAGAAGCAAATGCGTCGGCTTTGACGCATTTGCCTCTTGGCGTTGACGACCGATGTGGCGCGGCGGGCGAATGTCCGCCTGCGACGCAGAGGTTGCGGGTTCGATTCCCGCCTTGGGATAAAGGTTTGTACGATCTGCAAATATTTATTCCGGGTGTTCTGGGTATTTTCTATGTATAATAAAAAATATCTATATATGTAATATAGTATTGTATTAAGTATATCAGTCATCTAGTACCCATAACACAAGCTCTGCTTAGCTTGGGGCTAGATGATGCTGTGTGGATTGTCCTGCATTATTTATTCATTTATTTATTTATTTGTCAAGACTACCTACCATTTCTTCTAGCACCAGCGTTCTCAACATTAACAAGTCTTCTAAAAGGCTCTTTTAAAGGCGGTCCCACTTTCTCCCTCCAAACAAGCCAAGTCCACCTCAGTACTGCCTCATTCCTTGACACCTTCATCACCTTCTCAAAGTCATCTTCTCCTTTCAAACAAACTCCTTGATTTAATTCTTCTTTAGTAGCCATTTTGGCTGCAGTTGATACCAAGTCTTTCTTATGTTTAAGCATTTTAAAACTTGTTATGTATTTCAAAATGGCAGCCTCTACTTCATGTATGTTGTCAGTGGTAATGTTCTCTGGTGATGGGATACAAATCTCAGCTTCAGTGTAAATAGTTTGGAGTTCTTCATAAAGATTGCTGAGTAGCCTGCAGATTATGATAAAAAATTCTAAATGTTGGTTTACACTGTTGGAACAAGCAGATGGCCCGATGGTAAGTGGTTACCATCACCAATGCAATGCTTTGTTATTTGTGATAGTAACCACTTAACATCAGGTGGTCCATTTGCGTGTTCTTTCAGTTAGTCGTATAAAAAATTATTTAATTTATTACTTCTTTTATTTATACGCTGATTTTTCTCACCTAGCCTCATAAAAAGTAAACATGGGTCCTCTGCACAGCAAATACGTCTGCCTCAAGTAAGTGCTATTAATCAAATGACTTTTAGGCAGTGTTGCCAACTTCTCACACATTCCTTGCTCCCATTGTATGCGTTCTTTTTGGAGTACCGCAGCTCGGCCTGGTAGATCTGGATGACCAGGGTTGATAGAAGACTCCCATGCTATGTCCGCTGCTTCGGTATTGAAGTTGAGAACTCTATCGTTGATATTTTTGAAGAGATTTTCATAATCTTGGCAGAAGACAGGGGACAGTGTGAGTAAAAGAAGAAATTGAACGTAATACATTTTCGTTCGAGTTTAAGCTTTTCACATTTCTTCCATGGTTTTTCTGAAAAATACATTTTGATTTTGACTACTAAAAAGTTCATTTAAATCAAGGAACTTGTGCCAATATCATCAAAATCGGCTGAGAAATTATCCTTCTAAACAGAAACAGACAGACAGATCGGCCTACTGGCTCATAAAAACCTGGTACTACGAATTTTCAGCCACTGTGTGTTGAACTGTCCCCTAAATAATTTTCCCAAAAATCAATATACCTACATCACTTTAAGCCGGCTAATCAGATGGATAAAGTGTAATGTCAGGTATAGATAATGTCGGTTACAGACCCTGATCCGAATTCGCAAGATTCGGCTGGCAGAACTAGCAAAGTCAAAGTCAAAAAGCATTTATTCAGTAATATCCGCAGGGATCATCTTGAAACGTCTTAAATCTAGGTGAATCTAAGCGCCAGTTCCTCGCGACCAACCTTAAAAGAACCGACAAGAAAGTTACGGCTTGGTTCCTACCGTTTTTTTGTATGATCCTGTTACAAAATAATAATAATGTAAATAATGAAGCTCCAGTGTGGTGCCAATCTAACTGAATGCAAGACAGAAAACATGCTAAGGCAATTATACCAGCTGCTAGCTTACTGCTTATACTTAGTTTGAAACTAGATGGCGCTGAGTTAAATATCTGCCAATCTAGGCAATATCTTTTTGTGTAAGAAATACCTGGCCGAATCAAGTGGATCAGTATCGGATAGCTGATAAGTAAGGTAGATAGAGTATAAAGCATTTTTAATGAACGTGGCTTATCACAAATCAGAACACTTCAATGCATGCTTAGATCATCATCATCACCATCAGCCACAATCACCACGTTTTTTTATACTACTTCTTGTGAAACAAGCATGCAGCCTACCGAGCACCTGATGTTAAGTGGTAACCATCACCTATAAAAGCTTGGTTTGTCATTTACGTTAGGTACGTGCCCTACTGTGCACTACCCAGCGTCCACCTACCTGACGCCTAATGTGCCTGTAATTTCAATCTCAAAAATTTATAAAATTTGCCTATTTTTTGTGCTTGGTAGAAGAACAGATCGTAGTGGGTAGGTGCTTCTTTTTTTAGGGTTCCGTATCCAAAGGGTAAAACGGGACCCTATTACTAAGACTCCGCTATCTGTCAGTCTGTCCGTCTGTCACCAGGCTGTATCTCATAAACCGTGAGAGTTGAAATTTTCACAGATGTACTTCTGTTGCCGTTATAACAACAAATACTAAAAAACAGAATAAAATAAATATTTCGGGGGCTCTCATACAACAAACGTGATTTGTTAAATTTGATTTGGTTCTATGCTTATTTTATAAACCTTGTACACTCTGCCTTTTGTCAAATAAACTTTTTATTTATTTATTTAATGGTACGGAACCCTTGGTGCGCGAGTCTGACTCGCACTTGACAGGTTGTTTTATTTTCGTAGTGTAACTCCCAGTATAGCAATAAAAGGTAGGTAAACTGTTACAAAACACTTAAATAAACCTACCTAATTACTTAAACCCCTAAGCATAAATTTAAAGCTGTACTACCCCACTCACCAAGCTGAAATATCCAACTATTTACAACAAACTTCGTATCACTTTCAATACTGAAAGTTCGCGCGCTGAAACCCGACTGAAATCGGGAGTCGCTTTAATTCTTTATATTGTAGGAATCGAAGGGACAAGCCGCAGGCACACTGCGTGGGCGAAATGAAATGGGTGAATGGGCTATGGATGAAAATGGCTACATTCAAAATGGCGTATAAATCGTAAAACGATCCGACAATCTATATCAATTACTAGCTGACCCGACAGACGTTGTCCTGGCTTAATTATTAATAGCCCTGCCTTACTATATATATATATCTTGATATATATATAGAAAAACATGCAAAGCTCTGCAGAATTTCTTAAAAGCACAATTATAAACACTATATCGACACGGTTCCAGGAAGAACGATTTTGGACCCTTTTCATCCAACGACTTACCATCAAACTGGGTATAAAAGCGTTGAATTACAGACAATTTTTTTTATATTTTTTTAATATGACTTGTTAATGGAACAAGCAGGTGGCCCACCTAATGTTAAGTGATTACCATTGTCTATAACAGAGCATTGCCTCGCAGGTCACGCTCATTATAAACATGACCTTACGATGCACTACTCAGCGTCCATCAACCTGAGGTATACAGGTGTTAAGCCTCGTGTGCCTGTAATTACACCGGCACCCACACCTTCCAAACAATTATTGAACAAATAGTTATCTCTCGTTGTGCCACAGCCCTTAGAACAGGGATAATCCTCCCCTGGGGGTAAACAAACAATACCAGTCGATCTTAATTCTAAGCGTTAGAAATAAATGTCCTAGCACTACTGTGAAAGAATTAAAAAATATCGGGTGGTCATTTTTACGCTATCTTGTCCCAAAATAAAGCTTGTATACTATGGGAACCAGATGACTGATAGAATACTTATAATATATAACACCCAGAGACAGAACCAGAGGTCTAGTGGGAGTGACCCCCCCTTCTGATGGCTGCCTATGGTCGTGGGTTCGATTTCGATCGTGCACCAATAATTTCTAATAATTTTTTTTGCAAAATGACAGTAAAATATAAGTAATATAAAGGGGCTCTCATACAACAAACGAATTTTTCTTGCCGTTTTTTTACAGATACGGAGCCCTTTGTGCGCGAGTCCGACTCGCACTTGGCCGGTTTTTATGTCATCAGGTGGGCCATCTGCTTGTTCTATCCAGTAAGATATATAAAAAAAATGAAAATAACCTCACGCGCGTTTTTCCACTAGTCTATGTCGCAGTAGCCCTTTGTATAGTTTGTTTCAATAAGCACGATTTAATTTGTCATGGCTTTGTTTGTGTTGGCAAAATAAAATGTATCTTTCAATTTGTAGACTGGCGTAGTTATACACAAACACAGAGGATAAGGTTGGAATGTATATCCTCCAGCGAAAAGGGAAGATCTTCTACCGAGGGACGTAGGACCAACAGATGGTATTCGGAGGTATTTCAGTCACTCTCAGTAAAAACTTGGTAAACACGATTCAGGATAGCTTTATATAATGGCGCTAAACACCTATAAGATTTTTGTAAATACCTACAACTTGTAGACTAAGTAGGTAGGTAGGTACCTACTGAGAATGCAGATTCCCAATAAAATAAATACCTAGTTTGCAGTTCGCACGCACAGAACGTGTTAATCCTTTGGAGGACAACTTGAAGGGGTTGCTATTTTGCTCAATAATACTATTTTTGAGAGATTACTGTTTTTAATTTGATTTAAATAAAAGCTGCAGACATAGGATGTGCAACGTACAATAGGCTTGAAGTAATAACGGTCCTTATCGATATTTTAATAAATGCGCGCTGCCTTGTCGTTGCTCCGATGACTAAAGTAGGCGCTGAAACATCCTGCCCCCGTTGAAAACTCAGTTTTCAACTTTCTTCTTCCTCACGTAAAAGCGGACAGAGTCGAACCAGTGCTCTTCTGACACAGCCTCGGGTGGTGATCACATCCGCTACACGATTTATCCCATCAGGTCCCGTGTACAGCCTGGAGACTCGTCCGAGACGCCAGCTTAGAGCTGGAACCTGATCTTCGTGCAGCAGGACAAGATCTCCGACATTGATATTGCTGTTGTTGGTCTTCCATTTTCTGCGCACCTGCAATTCAGCGATATACTCCTTTTGCCATCTTTGCCAAAAATGCTGGCGTAACCTTTCTACGCGAGCATATCGTTGAAGGCTGCTTTCTTTGGTGTCCACCAAGCTTGGAGTCGGCATTGCGGTGAGCTGTCTCCCAATCAAAAAGTGCCCTGGGGAAAGGAAAAGGAGATCGTTTGGTGAGGAAGAGAGAGGACATAAGGGACGACTATTTAAGATGGCCTCCACTTGCGTAAATAAAGTACCTATCTCTTCGAAAGTTAAATTAGTATTGCCCATTATTCTACGTATATGATGCTTAGCAGATTTTACACCGGCTTCCCAGATTCCGCCAAAATGAGGAGCGTAGCTTGGCGAGAAAATAAAATTGATGCCTTCCTGAGATGCAACTTCAGCTAGAGATTCAGAATTTTGTTTAGGAAGGTACCTAGCTCTTTTGCAGAAGCAGTAAAATTACCTCCATTATCACTGAAAACCTCGAGGGGCTTACCCCTTCGTGCTACAAATCTACGAAGTGACATCATAAACGCGTTTTTAGATAGATCAGACACGGCTTCCAGGTGGATACATTTATATCTCAAGCACACAAACAAGCACATATATGCCTTTTGCAATTTGGCTCCACGACCTTTACGATTTAGAATATGGAAGGGACCAGCATAGTCCACTCCCACAGAAATAAACGGAAAATCCGGATTAAGACGTTGTGCGGGTAAATTTCCCATCTTTGGCTGCAAGACGTTACCCTGCACACGTCTACATCGAACACATCGATGAACAATTTGTCGAGCAAGGCGACGCCCGTTGATGGGCCATACAGACTGGCGAACAGAAGCAAGCAGCAACTGGGGCCCAGCATGTAAATGACGTAAGTGCTCCTGCTCGAATAATAATTTTGTTAGATGGTGGGAAGAATCGAGTACGACCGGGTGTTTATTCTCATACGCGTAGTTTGACGACTCAATTCTACCACCTACTCTGATTAAATTATTGTCATCCAAAAATGGTGACAACGATAGCAATTTAGACTTATGATTTAGCAAATTACCTTTAGATAGCAATTTAAATTCATCAGGAAATGATTCTCTTTGAGCAACGGAGCACAAATAACTAAACGAATCATTTAACTCTTTTACCGATAAGTGCCCCGTCAATTTTGATTTAGGATTTTTTAAATTATAACCAAACCGTTTTATATAGGCAAACACTCTTTGAATTTTATTCAATTTAGAAAATCTTTTAAAATCAACAAACACAACTGGCTCAATCTCTACGGGTAGAGAAACAGACTTAACCTCGGGTAAATCCTGATAGGTATGCGGAGGTAGAGTGGGCCACTCTGACTCATTATGACTTAGGAAATCAGGACCTGACCACCACAACTCTAGATCGCGAAGTTTGCTGGCATTCACTCCCCTAGAGATCATGTCAGCAGGATTCACATTGGTCGGTACATAGCGCCAAGAGGATAAGGCAGAGATTTCAATAATTTCACCGACTCTGTTAGCCACAAACGTTTTTAACTTACTTGCGTCACTGGAGAGCCACGATAAAACGACACTCGAATCACACCAGTGAACAATACGAGCCGGTTTGTGTCTAATAGAGTCGATTACGCTTTTAGATAGCCTAGCGGCAAGCAATGCAGCACAAAGTTCTAAACGCGGAATAGTCGTTGGCTTAAGCGGACTAACCTTTGACTTTGCGCACAACAATTTTACCGTCACGTCATCGTTTGAAAGGATGGTACGCATATAAACACATGCGCCATATGCGCACTGTGACGCGTCACTAAACACGTGCATCTCGAAATGCTTGTACGAACTACATAGTACCTTTCGAGGAATCTGCAACGAAGAAAGAGATGGTAAATTATCAACGAATTCAACCCAAGATTCCTTTATTGGCTGGGGTACAGGCTCATCCCAATCAACTTTTTGTTGCCATAATTTTTGGAGCATTATTTTAGGCTGTATTATGCAAGGGCTGAGCAGACCCAAAGGGTCAAATATTTTGAAAGAGTTTGACATTATAAAACGTTTAGTTATTTCTTTACCTATAGGAGGCATTTCAAATGGAAAATGTAATGAGTCACTAGCCGGGTTCCATCCAAGGCCGAGAGTGCTAGTGGACTCACTGAGATAGAGCGATTCACTATTGTTGCCTGAAACAATTTCGTTAAGTAAATGAGGAGCATTTGTTTTAAATTTTCTTAAGTTGAAGCATGCAGATTTTAAAGATTTTGTTACTGAGTTTAGTATGAATTGTAGCTGCTTCTCATCATCACATCCGGTATACAGGTCATCAACGTAAAAGTCATGCTGAATTATATTTTTAATCAACGGATCATCACATTCTTCCCCCACCTGCCAGAGGCATTTTGTGCTTAAATAGCTCGCACTTGCGGTACCATAAGTGAGAGTATTCAGCTGTAAAGTTTTTAGAGGCAACGACTCTTCTTCCCTCCATAAAATGAGTTGTAGGTTACGGTCTTCATTTTTCGCAATTTTTACTTGGCGGTAAAATTTATCAATATCTCCAGTAAGTACGTACTGATACTGACGAGCTCGAACCAAAATGGAGAAAAGAGAGTCTTGAACATGAGGACCTTTTAGTAAAATATCATTAACTGAATAGCCTGAAGAGGTGGGTTCGGAGCCATTAAAAACCACGCGCAATTTTGTCGACTCGCTACATTCTTTTATGACTGCGTGGTGGCATAAGAAATACGATGGTTCCGGTTTTGTAATGGATGACTCAGATAAATGCCCTAGCGTAGCATATTCACGGATAAAATCTACATATTTTGATTTTAATTCAGGATCTTTCTGAAATCGTTTTTCTAAATAGAAGAAACGTTTTTTAGCTAAGCTATACGAATCGCCCAGACAGTCAGGAGAGTCTTTTAGTGGTAACTCTACGCCGAATCTGCCTGACTCTAGCCGCAATGTGGTTGAGTTAAAAATCTCTTCGCACTTCTTATCATCGGGGCCCAAAAAAAACTTTGGCGGTAACTCTTCGAGAGACCAGAACTTAGTTAGCATTTCGTCAAAATTCTCTTTTTGGAACCCATCTGAAATAAATGCATGATTACAATGGACATTATTTTGTGAGATGGATTTTGTGGTGTAAATCGGGCCAACTATCAACCAGCCAAATTTAGACAACCTCAATTTAGGGTTGTTGGGACCCAGTGAACGCTGATCACATCCAAGGATATCCCAAAATATGTCTGCACCAATCAAGATATCGATTGGTGCAGGCTGGTCGAAATCGGGATCGGCCAACCTTATGGTTTGTGGAATCTTTAGGCTCTTGATGTCAATCGGAGACTTTGGCATTTCTCCTGTCAATTCATCAAGTATAAAGCATGACAAGGTCACGCTAAACTCCGTGGTCAATGAATGTAGTTGCGTGAGACAACTTTCGGTCACACGATTGTTGCAATTATTACCTATACCGATTACATTAATTGTATCTATAGGATTGGTTTTTAAACCTAATCTATTTTGCAAAGATTTAGTTACGAATGAAGATTGGCTGCCGCAATCTAACAAAGCGCGCACCTTCTCACTTCGATTCGTTTGTGGATTTCGAACCTCAATTATGGCTGTAGATAACATTACCTGACGATTAAACACACTGGTATTGCATTGTTCCGAAAAGTTTACGACTGTTTGTTGCGATTGAGCTGGTTGGTGCAATAACGAGTTGTGCCGTTCTTTACAGTCTCGCTCTCGACAAGATCCCATTCGGCACTCGCTCTCCGGGTGACCCTGTCTAAGACAATTTACACACAATTTGTACCTAGTTACGTCAGCCAATCGTTCTTGAATATTTTTAGATTTAAACGTTGGACAATCGTAAATCTTATGATTAGCACTACAAATGATGCAGACGAAGACGCCTGCACCACGCGAAGCACTTGCAAATGATTTTGTTTGATTATAATTTGGACGATGGGGATTATTACTGGAGCGATTTGGCTGGTTATTGTTGGACGACGAAGCTTGATCGGAAGGGTTAGACCTGTTATTATTATTATTATTTGGCGTTTTTGTATTATTGTTGTCAAATTTAGACCGATTTAGAGCTTCAATTACGTCCGCACGATCAGTTAAAAACTTTTTAAAGTTTTCCAAAGTAGGTATGTCAGAGAAACTGTTGCGCATCTCTTCCCACTTCTCGAGAGTACGACTATCTAATTTTGCGGACAGCATATATATCAACAGAATATCCCAATGAGTGGTGGGTTGACCCAAGCTTGATAAAGCTCGCAAGTTTTTTGTAACATGGTCAACAAGGAAACGCAACGATTTCTCAGACTCACGAGTGATCGGATTAATATTGAACAATGACTTCAAGTGGTGGTTTACCAGCAACCTTTTGTTGTCATATCGCTCCAACAGCAAACTCCAAGCAGTAACGTAATTGTCCGCGGACACTTCTAAGTTGGAGATTATTCGCGCAGCATCACCTTCGAGGTATGAAATTAAATAATGAAATTTCTGTATAGATGATAGGCGTTCGTTTTTGTGTACCAGAGACGTAAATGTATCGCGGAACTCCAGCCATCGGAAGTAAGCACCATCGAACTTTGCAATTTGAATTTTAGGCAATTTAACACCTATATCTTGATGCTCGAGACCGCACTGAGCGCGGGATTCCCTACGGGTAATCTCAAAACTATTTAGTCTATTTTGATCCAACAAATCTTTGGCCATAGCAATCAGCCTTATAATGTCACGTTCAATGAGGTCCCGTGCATCAATTTCTACCTCAATACATTCAGGATTCTGAATCTCTAGCTCACTCTGCACCTCTTCGAATTTAGAAGACAACATCTCGAATTTTCCAAGTTTAAGAGTCAATTCAGCTAATTCCAAGTGTTCTAAATACTCACCTTTTTTTGTTACTAACTCGTCTATGTACTTCTTAAACTTGGTTATTTGCCCTTTTATGGAGCTTCTTCTAAGAGTTAGCATCTTTAACTTCTCTGATTTTTCAGACATTTTGTAAGTATTACTTTAGAAAAATAGGTAAGTAGGTATCTTTAGATAATATTTAGGTACGATAAATCATACAAAACAACTTGAAAAAGCTCAACAATTGGTACGAGATGATTTAATGTAAAAATAATTTATTCTCACGCTCCTTATCTGGCGAAATCCTTGGCAGGTATTGTACTGAAGCCGGTAGGCTAGTACAGCAGGTGCATAGACAGCTGATCGTCTTTGTTTCGCTGCAGTTGCAACTGATAACCATGCAAGTTCAAGGTCAGTGCATCTATCCAGCTATCGTATGCCGACCGAGCGCACGGTTCCTGGAATTGTTCAGCCAAATACGTGTTAATTTTCACATAATACTATTATTTTTATGGAGTCTACAATACTATGAATGAGCTAGGTAATTTTACAATTTACATTAAACCTTTAGGTAAATAACGTTAAATCTGTAACACAATTTTAAGTTAGGTTAATGTTAACCTACGTATACAACGGTTAAGTGTTTTATGGGGCTTAATTGTATTGCAAGTGGAGTATTAGGATTTTAACCAGTGTTTATTTTTTTTTATTTTTATTACAATTTTTATAATAACTACCTAATTAAGATCTAAAACCTTTTGTACTTAGGTACTTATATATTTTATACAATCTATTTTACGTTAGTAGTTTAGAGGTAATTTTATCCAGATTTGTTTTGATTAGATGTATGAAATGTAGTTTTAGGTTAAAGAAGTAATTACTACTCAAGTATGTTTGGTAGTTTGTATGCAATTTAGTGACATATTTTTATAAGCACTTATTATGTGTAATAAGCTACTTACGTGTTTATTTCGTTTATTTAGATACGAAAATAATGTATTTTGAATGATTACTTCAGACTTGCACTTAGGTACGTTACATGTGCATGTGCACTTTGATTTAGAAAGGTTAGGTATGAATTTATAGGAAGAAGACAAACTAGGATAAAATAATACGGGAATTTTGGAAGAAGATATTGAAACAGAGGAAGGGCACTTAGCTTTCTTGGGTTCTTGCTTCGCAGGCGTGAAACTTTGGATGTTTCACTGGACCATCAAACCAATCTCCACTCCAAGCGTGCTTTTTTTTACTTGCAGACTTTTCCTTTGTCCTGTCACGGTCGCCAATTTGTTAATCCTTTGGAGGACAACTTGAAGGGGTTGCTATTTTGCTCAATAATACTATTTTTGAGAGATTACTGTTTTTAATTTGATTTAAATAAAAGCTGCAGACATAGGATGTGCAACGTACAATAGGCTTGAAGTAATAACGGTCCTTATCGATATTTTAATAAATGCGCGCTGCCTTGTCGTTGCTCCGATGACTAAAGTAGGCGCTGAAACAGAACGTAGGTACCTACCTAGGTATATATTTCGCACGCTGCCGACATTCTGCACTCTGCTATGGAATTTTTTAACATTTTATTTCGCTTAAATTCTCTCGCTGGAGGGAACATATTCTCACGAGTTTTACATACTGAAATATACCTTTACGTAGGTAAGTATAGGTATATACATCATTTTGTTCAGTTAGTTTATAAATACGAGTGAAGTTATTTACCTACATACCTACAAACTCTGAATTCTATTAGAATTTCTTGTGTATTGTATCAGTAATCTGGTTCCCAAACAAGATTTGCTTAGTTTGGGGCTAGATGGTGTTGAATGAAAATGTCCAAGAAGACCTCCGATGTAAACACGTTTAGAGTTCATTTTGGGAATTCCTTTCTTAGTAGGGTAGTGGCACCAAAAGTTGACTGCCCCCCAAAAGTTGACTGACAGTACGAAATTTCAAATAATAAAAAATACTCCGCTGAGTACATATGTGCAGTATTTTTTTCCGCATATGGTAGCATTTTGTCGTCCCTTTTCAATCAAAACATCAACAGTTTCTCCACGGAAGGGCTCGTAATCAGATTTTGCGCGACCAGTTCCTGCCAAAAACCAAATTTCTATGGAAAGCTACTTAAGATAAGTGTCTTCCAAATTTAAGCATTTTGTCAGATTAAAGCAAGAATTAATAATCTATTTCAGTGGTCGTTGTTTTGAATTAAATCTTGATGTATTAAGCTTTGATTGTTTTGATACAGATACACAATATTTAAAGTATTTTAAAAGAAATTTACTGTTCAAGTAATGGATTCAATTTTATTTACTTGACCCAATAAATGACTGGTCCCCGCAACCCGTTCAACTAATGGAGAAACGGCATAATTTTACTGGCCGCATAACTCAGAAACTACTGCCTTAAGACAAAAATAAAACCGCACATATTAATTTTAGTGAATCTATGAAGTTAATTACCAAAAGTTGAACATGTTTTTATTATTTTAAGTGTTTTATTTAAGGACGAAATCTTGTACTGTTCAACTTTAGGTTTCTTCATGCCCAAAACTTGAACTGAGGATTATGCTGACATTTTATTCGTTCAACTATTAGGTAACGTGTCTAAAAATGAACGTTCATTTTTACTTAGTTCAGATTTTAGTTGAACGGATATTTGTCCCAGAATATTGTGGACAATCAATATTTTTTCTTTTTGATGGTTATGTATTTTTTTATAGATGCTATTTATTTATTTCTTACAAATAGATAAAATAATTAGAACCTATGTAACCTTAATTAGGTGCATTAATTCCTATGAAAATGTTAGTTCAACTATTGGATAAAAATTGTTCATAATAAGGGCTCAGCGTTCAACTATAGGTGAAACATCCTAAATTTTCGATAAATAGTGATTTTACAAAAAAACTATAGACGTGGGAAGCATTTTTCTTGCATAAATCGAATCTTGAGTATTTATTTAATGCACAAATCGTATCGGCAAACGATAATATCACGAAGTAACGGAGGAAAAGCTTTTCAAAGTGGTCAAAAACTCTTAATCGTTCATCTTTTGGTGCCACTACCCTATTTTAAATAACAAACAATGACATGACTAATTCTACCACTGTAAGAGTGAATGGATATATTGTCTGTCTATCCTACTCCAGCATTAGGTAGGTATAAGAATACAGCATTTGATGAAATTTGGAATAATTATAGATTGCAACCTGGATATAGGCTTCCAATTTGGACCGATTTGGATGAAATTTAGAATAAATGTAGATTGTAACCTGGATTAACATATAGGCTACTTTTTATCCCGAAAAAATAACGGGAACGGGAAAAAACTGCCACACGGGCGTAGCTGCGAGCGGCCGCTAGTTTGATATAAATTCTCGATAGAACGGGGTTTTATCGAAATTTATCGAGATTTGTAGCATGGAACCTTAGATCATTTACCTCTAGATAGACTCTACTCCTGCAACGCGTATCTAAAAAATAGGCCAAGTTAGGCAAACTTGTTTGCGTGTCACCCATACATCAACACGCGCTCACATTGTCTTACACTCATGGCACGTCATTATATTTGTCACTGTGTGCGTGCGTAACATTACCAGCTGACAATGTGTTTCCCAGTTTATGGGGTAAACAGATCAAATTTAGGTTCCGGTTTTTAAGTAAGATGTGACTGCGTTTTTTAGCACGAGACAGTTTCGGACATATAAAATTGGTCAAGTGCGAGTCGGGCATGAATAATTGACTATTTTTTTCATTTATAAAATGCAAATATGGTTCTTTCAACTACGCTTTGTGAATTATTAAATGTGTGCCCGGAAATTATTTTGCCAAAAAATGGTCAAGGGGAAGTCGGGTTATGAATTTGATTTTCTTAGGTCTGTTTTTGTTACTAACAATCTTATGACTGTTTGTAAAATAAAATGTAAAGCAAATAAAAAGCAAAAATATATAAGTATTTTTTTATTGTACGACAAAACGCTTTGCATTCATCTCACCTGGTTTTAAAAAAAATTTAAAATGCGGCTTTTCTGTATAATTTTCACCCATTTACTTTTTTGGATAGGATCACTTGGAATTCTGAAAAAAAAAATGTAACATAGTTACTATAATTATGGTCTAGGTCAGTGCTAATATATATACTTAGGCCCTTTATTAGTCGAAAACGATACTTAGTGGAAAAAATTGGTATTGGTAAAAAAAAAAACAAAAAAGTTTTCACCACCTTGAATTACAAAATTAATGTCATCTTTGAAATTGGTCGAAAACGATACCCATATTAAAAAAGCTTAAAAAATGTCTAAAAATAAGAAAATCAACGATAAATATTCAAGCCCTACTCGCACTTGACCATTTTTGTCAAAATCCTCTTGGGTACATACACAACCACATAACAAAAATTTTGTACTAACTGCCTAATCGGATGAACAGTAAAATGCAGAAGTAAAACCTTCAAACAATATTCAGGGCTACTCGCACTTGACCGATTTCTGAGTCTGAAATAAAACTCACCAGCGCCGTGCGCTTTTTCCATAATTATATAAGTAGAGTGCACACGAGACCTACGAGTGTATCCTGCAGTAAACTTTATTGAGTACCTAATGAGGATGATGATGATGATTTATGTATATTCTTTTTCATAGTCTGTTACTAACATAAGTAAACGACAATCGCGCACTCACATGGGGAATTGTGTATACAAAACCTTGCAACACTAACAAACATGTCAAGTGCGAGTTGAAATAATACGCGCTAATTTTTGAATTATATTTATCAAATTACTTGGAATTAAACTTAAAATTTAGATACTTACTGATGGAAGGACACTTCACTTGTCATTTTTAATCGTCCTCTGTAGTTTCTGCACACTTTTATTGTACAACTCGCCATTGCAGACACAAAATGTTACACAGAGATGTGACCGTCCGCCATGAAAATTCAATTGACACTGATGGGCGGGGAGCGACTTGTCGGAGTACAGTACTCTGACATTTTTTTCGATGCGTTGGTGCGTTTGAAGCAGTATCTAGAGAGTAAATGATCTAAGCATGGAACTTAGTACAAAGCTAGGTGGATAAAAGAAAAAAGAAAAAAAAAAGTTTGTGTAAAGTGGTGAAAAAGTTTTACCGAATTTATTAACAAGGTGTCCACAGGGAAACCACTCAATAAAATATGTCTAGACTAGTTCTGTACAAGCGGGTGAAGATAAAATCAGTTGTAATGGCTTGGATTTTGCGATCAAAATGTGCACCAATTCCTGGCCATGGTTGTGAAATCATGTGAACTGTACTGCCGTCAATGTCACAATGCAACTGCTGTCAATGTCGCAATTGTAAACAAACAATTCTATGGTTGTGCTTCGGGAAAATCAAATTTAGATTTTCAGATAATGCCCTTTTTATTTCATTCCTAATTCTTAAAAATCTTTTTAATAATTTTTTACCTGCAGAGTTCATACATACATTGAAACATGAGCAATATTTACATCCAGGAGCCACCTGCGCTTGGAAAGGTACCTAGCTTCAAACTGTCGTTTTATGGTTGCTTCATGTAAAACTAACTTTTATCTGTGTATACGCATACTGACTGTATAACCGAATAAAATGAACGGTTTCCTTGTACTCAGACGTAATGTATACTTATAAGTCTATCTAATTAGCCCACATTACCGATTCCTGACTGTAGGCCTCTTTTAGCGCCCAGGTCCTTAGGGCGCTAATCAAATCCAATGAGTGAGCTTCCACTGCCGTTAGATTGTCTGGCTGGTCTGCCTAGTGATTTTAGACCCATGCATGACAACTTGTTCCAGTGCCGGATTAACCTTTCTGAAATTCTTTCAAAAAAGCCCTTGCTTTACTATGGGCAACTATAATAATAATAGCCTTTATTCAGACGTTACAGAGTTTAGTAACAAGTTTATCTATTCTAAGGCTCCTAGGAGTCAACATCGGTGATTTGATCTGTTTGCCCCATTTCGGCAAAGGCCTCCTTCATATTTTTCCACTCTTCTATCACAAGCAGTTCTCACCCAAGTGAAAACACAAGTGCTATGTATTTTATTTCATCCTCCCATCTCCTAAACTGTCTTCCGTGATTCCTTTCCGCTGAAGACAGATGGGCAACTATACTTAGCAACAAAAAAATATTTCCTGCGTATAGATAATATATAAGAATATATAAATATTCTTGTTGCATGATGTATGGCACTGAATTGTTCACTAAAAGTTTGCCTCAAAATATTACTATTTTTAGGTGCTTTTGAAAACCTCTGCGGGTGAAATAGACATAGAGTTATGGACAAAGGAGGCTCCCAAGGCATGTCGGAACTTTATACAGCTCTGTATGGAAGGATATTACAATGGTAAGCTGTTTTGCAGTGCAGTGTGGTGTTACTTAGTCATTTGCTTTAATAATAATATTGTTTTGTTTTTACATACTTACTTAATATATTTACTAAAAATATAATAAAAAAAAATGTAGTTTTGTTTCACTTAAGTTTTACATACTAAGTATGAGCGTTTTTTTCTTATTCCTTATTCGTTTAAGGATTCCATTTTGTCCTGTCGCGTTACACATCTTAGCCGACTGGTGTGCTTAGTCTTCAACTACTGATATCAGCAAAAATATAATTTCAGGAACGATATTTCATAGAGTGGTGCCGGATTTCATAGTGCAAGGAGGGGATCCCAATGGAGATGGAACAGGGGGAGAGTCTATCTATGGAGCACCCTTCAAAGTGAGATTAATATTAGTAATAATGCTGGACAATCCACACAGTATTATCTAGCCCCAAGCTAAGCAGAGCTTGTGTTATGGATACTAGATGACTGATATACTTAATACAATACATTACATACATATATATTTTTATTATACATAGAAAATACCCAGAACACCCGGAATAAATTGCAGATCGTACAAACATTTATCCCTAGGCGGGAATCGAACTCGCAACCTCCTGCGTCGCAGGCGAACATTCGACCGCCGCGCCACATCGGTCGACAAAGAGATGAAATTAAATTTGTGAAATCTCGAGCAACTTTGTTTGTGTAAAGTAATTTTCAAAATACTTATATACCTACCTGTTCTCCTGGCTTGGTCTCGAGGAACTGGCGGCGCCTTGGTTCACCATGTTTTAGAAAGATTCAATCTTTAAGACATTGAATATGCCTTGCGACTTTGACTTTGGCTAGATTGCGACATTTATTTATTAGTTTAGTTTTAGGGATGACAACTCAATGAAACCCATACTAAGTTTTAAGTTGGACTGTAATCTAACTAATTCTGCAAATAGCATCATTATTCATCCAATCGTTTTTGTGTGATGTGACACGATGTTTTTCATCACTGATTACAGGATGAGTTTCATTCCCGTCTACGTTTCAATCGGCGAGGATTAGTCGCGAGTGCCAACGCCGGGAAAGACGACAATGCGTCTCAGTTCTTCTTCACATTGGCCGCCACTCCTGAACTGCAGAACAAGCATACTATATTTGGGAAAGTAACTGGTGAGATAAACTCATATCCAGTAACTGGGGTAGCTAAATCAAAGAAATATTTTAAATAGTCGTTAGTAGTCGTTTAATCAAATGTATTTCAAATAAATAATAGTTTAAAAAAAATAAAAAAACACGCTTTCATAATAAATCCAACTAAAAATCAGAAAATAAAATTTAATAAATTTGGATTAAGAATAGTGTAAATTAGAAATGAATGTACATTTTTGTAAAAAAAGCGTGGGGTATATTGAAAGGTGTGAAAGGTTGTGCTGAGCTGAGTGCCCGAAAGAGTGTGTGGAACTGCACGCATGCGTAGTTCGCGCACTAGCTCTATCTCTCTTACTCGCATGCAAAGGATGCGGAAAGAAATTAATTAATCCTGGCGAATCTAATAAGGATAATCGGATGCTTCGATCGGATTATTGCATTGTCATCGACTTTTGACAGGTGTGCAAAGTTTGAATTAAATCTGATCGTTCAAAGAAGGACAAAATCGAGCTCAAAGGGGTCGGTTACATACATTCATACAGGTGAAGCTAATAAAAGCGTGTTAAAAAGTACTTAGTTACATGAATCTCTTTATAGACACATTTTTGTTTTATACAATGTGTTGTTGGAACAAGCGTATGGCCCACCCCACCTGATATTAAGTGGTTACCATCGCCAATAACAAAGCATTGCTTTGAAGGTCACGTTTTTAAGAACGTAACCCACAATACATTGCTCTGCGTCCATCAACCTGAGGCATACAGGTGTTAAGCCTCATGTGCCTGTAATTTCACCGGCACCCACACCCTTCAAACCGGAACACGCTGCGCTACTTGGCGGCACGAATAGGTGTGGCACTTCCCCGGACGAGCCCTTCACTAAGAGCTCTTCTACTAATTTACTTACATTGTCACAATTCCAGGAGAAACGATCTACAACGTATTAAAGCTATCCGAGGGTCTGATAGACCCGGACGACCGGCCAGAACACCCGCATAAGATTACTTCAACGACGGTCCTCATTAACCCTTTCACGGATATTGTGCCGCGGATCCAAGAGACCAAGGTTGAAGAGGCGCCTAAGAAGAAAAAAGAGCGGCAAGGGATTAAGTAAGTTAATACTTCACTATCGACACTTGTTTTCAAGATGTTCATCAGTGGCCTGACACCAGACACTTCGCACACCGCCACCGCGCGGTCCTTGACCGCTATACGAAATACATACAGAGGCGGATTTGCAGTCTCGGCCGCCCTAGGCCCCAAGCCATTAGTCGCCCCTTTCTCAGCATCCACCAAATAGAATACATAATGAAATTACTTTATTGTCAACTTTTATCCAAATAGATTTAAAAATTTAGGAAAAAAAAAATAGTTTTGTTTCATAAGTTGTTACAACTAGTTATTTGCTCTAACATAATCTGCCAACTTGGCATACATGGTTATGATAACTTTTATAAGTTTTACACGAGTGTTATCAAATTTCAACACTTACCTAATTGTGAGTTAAATATTGGAATATCTAATTAAACACAATTAATTTGTACGGAGCTACTTGTTATCGCAAGTGGGTGGGTAGTGTGGGTTAAAGTAACTATAAGTTTAGTATAATAAATAATAATAATAGCTGCTAATTTCTAATATTTTACGAGGTTTCAGGAATAATTGCACATTCAAATAAAACATTTAAATGGTTTTAGGTTTTATTTATTTAACTACAGGTTAATGTATTATACATAGCTGGTTGATAAATAGGAATTTCAATAAAATAGTCGTATTACTCTCGATGTATTTGTCTGTCAGCCAATTGGTATTCTATAAGACCTTGTTGTAGGTGACTTTACACGTTCCTGGAGTATCCGGAAGTGATGTTATTACAAATGCAGGAGGTTGCGGGTTCGATTCCTGCCTTGGGTACAATCTGCAAATATTTGTTCTGGGTGTTTTCTGTATAATAAAAAATATCTATGTATGTAATGTATTGTACTAAGTATATCAGTCATTTAGTACCCATAACACAAGCTCTGCTTAGCTTGGGGCTAGATGATGCTGTGTGGATTGTCCAGCGTTATTATTATTATTCTTTTAATCAGAAACTTCGGTCTGCTATCGTTTGGCGACGAGGCAGAAGAAGATGAGACAGAAGTACAGATGTACAGAGGAAAGCCGAAGTCTACTCATGATCTTCTAGAAGACCCTAAACTCAGCAAGCTGACTGCCGAAGGTAAATGTATCCAATTAATATAATGCAAAATTTTAGATGTTTGGATGTTTGTGGATGGACTATAGTGTCCACCAAACCACTGGACGGTTTTGAATGAAACTCTGAATAAATATATGTAATTATTTACCTGAGTTAACGTTTAAGTGAGTATAGGTTATTTTTTATATACATAAATATAGTAAATACTGACATAAGACTATGAAGCCCCAAACTAAGCCCCAAACTAAGCAAAGCTTGTACTATGGAAGCCTTGATATAATCATGTTTATGATAGAATTATCATAAACAACAACAGCGTTTCCGGAAGAACGGTTCTGAGCCCTTTCCATCCATCGACTTTCCGCGGTCCTAACAATGTCGTCAGTCCATCGGGTAGGAGGACGTCCTACGCTTCGTGTTCCAGTTCGTGGTCGCCATTTGAGAACCTTTATTCCGCATGTTTTCTAACTATGTATTTACAAAAAAAAACTATATAGGTACTCTATCAGTCATCTGGTTTCCATAGTACAAGATATGCTTAGTTTGGGGCTAGATTGTTGTGTAAAAAATTCCACAAATATTTATTTATTATTTGCAGAATTTGAACAAATCCAAAAAACAACACTGGAACCGTCTGAAGAGGAAATAGAAAAGAAGAAGAAGCAGACAGAAGCGGCTGTCACTAACATAAGAGACAAACTGACGTCAAAGAAGAGAGAGAGCAGCACAGAAAGAGATAGCAAGAAAAAAAGAGGAAATGACAAGAAAAAAGATGGCGAGAGCAAAAGAGATAGCAGTACAGAAAAAGATGGCGAGAAGAAAAGAGATGGCAGTATAGAACGAGATGCGAGTGAAAGTTCGGAGGAAGAGTATTATTTAGGAATGGAAAGAGATAAGGAGATTAAGAAAGAGAAGTAAGTATTTTTTATAATAATACCAATTCCAACTTCATAGCTCACCTGATGTTAAGTACCATTATCTATAACAAATCATTACCTTGTAGGTCACACACGTTAATTATGTGCCCTACGATGCACTACCCTGCATCCATCAGCCTGAGGCATATTGGTGTTAAGCCTCATGTGCCTGTAATATCATATTGAATTCACTTCATATTTACAAATTTAATTATATTTACAGAGAAAGAGTAAGAAACGAAATAAAACAACTTAAAAAAGAAATGAAAGGTAACAAAGAAGAGAAACTCAAGGAAGAACAGAAAGAAGCAGAAGAGACACAGAAGATAGAAGAAGATAATGAAATGATGAAGAGTTACGTGGAAGAGCAGGAGAGATATAAGAAAATGAAAGAGAAGATACCTAAAAAAGGGGCAGCAAGGTATGTATATTTTATTCTATTTTACCAATAACATACCATTAAGGGAGAAGGGTGTCAATATAAAAAATAGAAATAGCATCACAAGTTTAATCCACAAGCCCCGTAGACATCCCCTCCGATCTCTTAGTATAAGGTACCACTCGAGATTTTTCGAGGATGTCTAAGGGGGTAGTAAGAGGTACGTTCGGTAGTACATTTTGCAGTAGTTGGTGTTACAAAATAAAGGCCTTTTTACACGATGCAAGTTACTTGCCTGTTAAATAAAAGTTACAATAAGTGCATCGTCTGAGCGTTTTGTTACTTATTCTAAAAGAATATTTATGGTTTGTACATTATTTTATGATAAGTAAAATAACAAAGTTTTAAAATGGTTATCGCTTTTGATTCATAAGCTACTGTAAGAAACTGTAATTTATACTTTATTTTAATATTATACAAAGGTAAAGTTTGTGAGGTTGTGAAGGGTAATCTGCTGAACCGATTTTAAAAATTCTTCTACCAATTAAAAGCCACGTTATTTTTGAGTGTATATAGGCATATATATAAACCCGAAAAACTGACATATAGACAACGGACAGCCTAAACCACTGGTCGTATAGACTTGAAATTTTTAGGGTATATTCGCCTTGGTACGTACTAGGTGTACTAAGAAGAGAATCCCTTTAATTCAACCCCTAAACGGGTACAGCGGGGGTTGAAGTTTTTATGAAAATACCTCCCGCGATAAAAACCATTCAAGTAACTTGCATCATGTAAATGGGCCTTTACAGGAACCGCCGCTCGAAAGTACCAAGAAAACCTTTCAAAAAGAAACAATGGATCAAGAATTTATACGAAAATCGGGACTACCCAGACAACTATACTCACCCTAAGTTCTTAGAAGACTTGCGCAAGAACATCTACGCAGAAAAAGTTACCTTATCTGAAGCTTTCGAAGGCTCATTTCGGGTTGTACTCCGCATAAGTCTATGCATCCTTTACGCTGTACTTTTCGTTTATATGTACAACGAACTAATACATACATACACTGTTATATACATAAGTGTGATCATCACATTTCTATGTTATGTTCTATATGTTTATGTCAGTGGAAGTGCTTTACTGCATCATTTTAAAACCGTACTAGTTTATGTGGTTTTAGGGTATTTACTGTCACCTATTCTACATACTTTGACAGATACTGTCAGCACAGATACAATATTTGCTTGGTCTGTGCTTATGATGATAATTCATCTTATATTTTTCGATTATAATGTCCCAGCTGCTATAGTCTCGAAGTCACTATCAATAAATGCGGCAATTTTCGCGTCTGTCTGTTTGGTGTCGCGTTTATCGTCGCCTTTTGACGCGTTTGTGCTATTAACAGTTTCGGTCATATTTTTTGTATTAAGTCCTCAGTTTATAGAAGTTTATTTGCATTCAAAAGTTTTTGTTTTTGTGTATGCTGCAACGGTACTTTTAACTTTGGTAGGGTTATACACGGTGTCTGTAACTTTGCTGGTTTATTTTGTGATTCTTGTTTTAGTGGTGAGTTGTTACTGCCCTGTTATGTTTGTTAAGTGGCAAAGATATAAAGATGCTAAGTATGGACCCTGGGACGAAGCTGTTATTAATGATTCTGATGATTTAGACGAGTGTTTGGGAATAGATTAGGTAAAAAATAAAACTTGAATGTATTTGACACAACGCCATCTAGTATCAAACGTAAGCAATTAATGTACTTTTACTTTAGGAATCAGAATTAGGATATCTGATACAATACCTAAATACATACTATTATTTGTAATAAATCTATATCTATACTGATATTATAAAGAGGAAAGATTTGAGTGTTTGTTTGTTTGCATTGAATAGACTCCGAATTTACTGGACCGATTTCAAAGATTTTTTTACCGTTGGGTAGCTACATTATCCCAGGGTGATATAGGCTACATTAGATCTTCAAAAACATTAGGGAAAACCTGTGCGGGCCGCTAGTATACAATAAAGTACCAGAAAACATCAGGCCACCGATAGACAGGCATTAACCAATATTACTTAAGGTCTTAACGCAAAGTGTGAGCAATTGAAATGAAAGTATAATAAATGACAATTTTAATGAAACTGTTTTCTTTGGTTTAAACGCAGTCAACAACCGAAATGACAGAATTTGACTGACTTAGTAGTAGTAGAGCTCTTTGTGAAAGGGCTCGTCCGGGGAAGTACTACCACCATACCCAACCGTGTTCCGGTTTAAAGGGTGTGGGTGCCGGTGTAATTACAGGCACACGAGGCTTAACAACTGTATACCTCAGGTCAAACGTTGGTCTTCTAGGCTTGGTCGCGGGGACCTACCTTTCGGCGCCACTGAAAATCAGCGCTATATGAGCCATTGCGCTCCTTGGCATATAATAATAATAATAATAATGCTGGACAATCCACACAGTATCATCTAGCCCCAAGCTAAGCAGAGCTTGTGCTAACAAGCTCTGCTACTACTAGAGGACTAGAGGACTGATATACTTAATACAATACATTACATACATAGATATTTTTATATATATATGCTGAGTGGATGCCTTTTTTCGCCACTTTCCTTTTTAACTTTATATCTACTTTGTGTTTTTGTATTTTTCTGTGTGGTGTCAATAAATATTTTCTATTTCTATAGTTATAGGTCCTAACCGAACTGAGATTCGAACCCGGATCTTCTATAATTCTGTCTTCTAAGATCATCTAATTAATTACAGTTTCTAAGTGAAATCTACAGCATAATTAATCTTAATAAAAACCGTGAGAAATCCATGTAACGGAGATAAGATACAGTATAAGGATATAATTATCTACATAGAGAAGAAATTACCGTTATTTTACTGAATAATATGACTAGTTACAGCCCGCTGTTTCACTTTTGGGGGCTGATTACGTAAATAGTAATATATATTGTCAGACATATACTTAACGCCCTCTAGACTAAGCAAAGTTTGTTCTATTAGAACCAGATTCAAAGGGATCTTTGCATTTTTATTTAATGCTAGAGGCCACTCGCAGCTTCGCCCGCGTGGCAGTTTTTTCCCGTTCCCGTTATTTTTTTGGAATAAAAAGTAGCCCGTGTCCTATTCCAGATAACAATCTATATTTGTTCCAAATTTCATCTAAATCGGTCCACTGGTTAGAGCGTGAAAGAGGAACAAACATCCATCCATCCAAACATTCGCATTTATAATATTAGTAGGATTCTTAAGTACTTTAGTGTCATAGTATTTTTTGTACTTTCTTACAGAGAAGATTTTACGCTGCAACTGCTTGCGAAATTCAAGAATAAACTGAAGGGCATCAAAGAGAAGAACACAGAGGATGCAGAGGGGGAAAGCAGTAAAGAAGACAAGAAGGAGAGCGGGAACGAAGATGATCTTGATAATGATAACTGGTGAGGAAGTTTATTCTTCTGTTTTTTTAAACCTTGTTTATTTGCGTTTTTTTAACCTTGTATTGTAGACGACGACCGATGTCTGCGACGCAAGAGGTTGCGGGTTCGATTCCCGCCTTGGGATAAATGTTTGTACGATCTGCAAATATTTATTCCGGGTGTTCTGGGTGTTTTATATGTATAATAAAAAATATCTATGCATGTAGTGTATTGTATTAAGTACATATATCAGTCATCTAGTGCCTACCCATAACACAAGCTCTGCTTAGCTTGGGGCTAGATGATGCTGTGTGGATTGTCCAGAATAAAAAAATAAAATACTCAATATAATATAAATAACTAGCGGCTCGTCCCGGCTTCGTACGGGTTTTAGTAAGGATCCCTAATTTGTTTGAAAATATTATATAGCCTATGTCACCCGGGGATAGTGTAGCTTCCCATCGGTTAAAGAATTTTTCAAATCGGTCTGCACTGCACTATACTACACTACACTATACTACACTATACTGCACTATACTACACTATACTACACTATACTACACTATACTACACTATACTACACTAAGTATACTACACTATACTACACTATACTATACTACACTATACTACACTATACTACACTATACTGCTATACATACGGTTTTAAACGTATTTTCTTTCGTTTTTCAGGTTAGGCCACAAGTTAAGGTTCGATGACCAACGCCCTGTTTTGGCCAAGGACGCATCGACAAAGGGGGATGATTGGTTTGACATCTACGATCCTAGAAATCCTCTCAACCAGCGGAAGAGAGAGAAGGGTAGAGACGCGAAGAAAGAGAGGCATAAGAAGTGATGTTATTAAATAATAAAAATTGTTTTTTATGTTTTTTTTTATGGTTTACTAGCTGTTGCTCGCAGCTTCGCCCGCGTGGCAGTTTTTTTCCCGTTCCCGTTATTTTTTCTGGACAAAAAGGAGCTTATATGTTAATCCAAGTTATGATCTATGTTTATAACCGACCGATGTGGCGCGGCGGGCGAATGTCCGCCTGCGACGCAGCGGTTGCGGGTTCGATTCCCGCCTTGGGATAAATGTTTGTACAATCTGCAAATATTTATTCCGGGTGTTCTGGGTATTTTCTATGTATAATAAAAAAAAAACTATGTATGTAATGAATTGTATTAAGTATATCAGTCATCTAGTACCCATAACACAAGCTCTACTTAGCTTGGGGCTAGATGATGCTGTGTGGACTGTCCAGCGTTATTATTGTTATACCAAATTCCATCCAAATCGGTCTATTGGTTAGAGCGTGAAAGAGTAACAAACATCCATACATCCATCCATTCTTACAAACTTTCGCGTTTATAATATTAGTAGGATAGCCGATGGTCCAGTGGTAGCAATGTCATGTCTATTATTTTTATCGTTATTATGAAGAGAAAAGATTTGATTGTTTGTTTGCATTGAATAGGCTCTGAAACTACTGGACCGATTTGAAAAATTCTTTCACCGTTGAGAAGCTACACTATCCCTGGGTGACTTAAGCTATATATTTTCAAAAATCCTTGAGATCCCAACTCAAACCTGTACGCTGGGACGGACCGCTAGTTTAACGGGTTTTCTTTTTTGTTTTTTTAATACAACTTGCTCATGAAACAAGCAGATGGCCCACCTGATGTTAAGTGGTTACCATCACCTATAACAAAGCATTGCCTCGTAGGTCACGCTCGTTAGGAACGTCACCTACGTCACTCAGCGTCCATTAACCTGAGGCATACATGTTAAGCCTCATGTGCCTGTAATTACACCGACACCCACACCCTTCAAACCGGAACACAGCGAGCTACTCGGGTACAACGGAGCTTGAAGTTTGTATAAAAATAACTTATTACTAGAAATCTTCCTGCTTATAAAAACCTACAGCTTATTAAATACTTTACCTAAGCGGGACCGACAGTTAAACATACCAGATATCAATATTATACCTACCATCTCTTCATAAGTGCCAGTATCCTGTATTTAAATATTTATAGCGTATTCACAAAGAAACAGTAGAACAATTAAAATTGCGGTCTTTGACCCCTACGTTTTTATTCAGTGAAGACACAGATTGGCTTTCAGTGTGTACTTGTTTTCGCGCTAAAACACAGTTTATAAGTAATCTCTGATCTGGGGTTTATGAGTAACTGTAAGGGTGAGACAGGATCAAAAAATCATCGATATCGATGTTTGAAAGGTTTATTTTTCAATAAAGCTAATACGAAGAACTAAAAATAAATAATAATTAAAATATAATGCAAAAACGAAAAGATGTATGCATGTACCTAACTTTTTTGTTAAATTCCGCGTGGACGAAGTCGCGGGCACAGCTAGTCTATAGTAAAAATGGCAAAAAAAACATTTCTGTTGTATAGGGTGTCAGCGTTTTGTGACTGTAGCGCTTGAGGGTTATTCCCGTTGAGTCACACCCTTTCAGTCACACTGTGACACAATGGGACGAAAAAGTTTCGTTGAGTTACAGTGTTACTCAACGGGAATTTTTTATTCCCATTCAGTTACACTGATACCGAGGGTGTGACACAATGGGAAGAAAACGTGCCCGTTGAGTAACACTGTAACTCAACGAAACTTTTTTTTCCCAATAAGCCACACCTGATTACAAAAGTATAAAAATAAAACAGTTTTATTGATGAAAATAAATATACTAAGATAATGAGTACTATTAGATATTGAGTAGATTTAAAGGTTGCCATTGCAGAGAAAAACAGATATTTAAGGTTGCCACGATGAAAATAAATAAAATATGTGTAAAAATGTCCAAATAATTAACTCTTAAAATTTTCAATAATAATTATTAGAAACACATACTCACTCATAGAATAAAATGATAATTCTCTTCAAATAATAAAATGTTTCAAGAATTAACAAATTCATTTAAAATTTGATTAATAAAGTTCATATAATTTTTTTATAATTTTTTTTAAGAAAACTCTTTTTAGGATTAAGCTCGCCTTTGTACATGTTTTTTGTGTTCACCATTTTGTAAACATTTTGTGTACAATAAAGAATTTAAGAATTTAACTTTAATTAATTAGTGTGACTTAACGCGACATATTTTATTTATTTATTCCCATTCAGTCACCCCTGTGATGCAACGCCACTTTTTTTTCCCCGTTGGGTAACAGTGTAACTCAATGGGAAAATAAAAGTCGCAATGTGTAACAGGTGTAACTCAACGAAACTTTTTCGTCCCATTGTGTCACAGTGTGACTGAAAGGGTGTGACTCAACGGGAATAACCCGCGCTTGACCCGTATGCGTCAAGGCTAAGAGGGGTAACTTGCCATGCAACTAACTTTTGTTTTCACACATTAACACAATGCCTTCTAGCCCCAAACTAAGTAAAGCTTGTACTATGGGAGCCAGGTAGCTGATAAAATTCGTAGGGATATACTTTTTTTTTTGTAAAATACTTAGAATCCATATAACACCCAGACAGACGACAAACATCTAGGTATGTTCATCACACGAATGTTTGTTCTCGGTGGGAATCGCACCCACCACCAATAGCGCAGAAGGCAGGGCTGTTACGCTCTATCGACAGTTGATAGTCAATATTGCCCCAACTCTAAAACAATTACAGAGATTCATAATAAATATTCATCACTAAGAGGTAGCTAGATGTACCTAGGTACCAACTAGTTCCCGATACGACATTAATCGATTCGGCTGACTTACCGAGACACCATAGCACTCAGCCGAATGGATCGACATGTACAACTACGCTATAGATACGCTCCGTCATTACCTTTGCAATACGATTTTGTCCAGCCAAAGATTGCCTGGACGAGATTGCTTCAGCGATAAGACCGCCCATTGTAGCTCTGGTTGCCTAGTTGTAATTTAATAGATCTATTTTTGTGTTTTAATGGTGTACAATAAAGCTATAATCTATCTATTTAACTACCCCCTTACACATCCTTAAGGAATCTTGAGAAGGTAGGTACATAGATTATAATTTTTTATACTACTTACCGATCGGACAAGCATATGACCCACCCTTCCTGATTAACATCGGCGATTGAGGCTCTGCGTTGTTTATATATCAGTCAGTCAGTCAGTCGCGGCAAACATTCTCATAATTTGTTTGCTACTGTTGTGGAATAAGCAAATGGATTCTCCGGGCGAGCCCTTCACTGAGAGCTCTAATACTATCTAAAGGAATAAGTAATGACGCATTTTTATTCTTTTCACTTTTATTTCGTGATAATATTAACTAAGGTCTAAGGTCTAAAAGGGTAGGTACAGGCATGCCAACAAGGCATTTGGTACCTAGATAGATTGCTATAAAACTCTTTATTGTACAGTCAGCTGCACTAGAATATATACAAATCTAAACTTTAAAAACGATGTTATAGTGTTTCAGTAAATATTTACATGACAATTTCTTAAGCCCTAAGTAGACGTACCAATTGATATAATGATTATTGAGTTCTTGTTGTGTAAGATTTGTTTGTAATGCTGTCATACCATTTTGAAAGTTACGAACTGTATACATTCTAGTGCAGCTGACTGTACACCACAACGAAAAAAAAAATAACATAATACGCAAGTTCTTAAGCTTAGTGAAGTACAATGGGCGGTCTTATCGCTGTAAGCGATTTCTTCCAGACAACCTTAGGATGGACAAGAAACTAAATGAGCCTACATACACATACCTACAATCTACATGTGTACACATGTGTGGGTACACTTGTACGTATTTTAGTGCTTACAAAAACGCGTGGGAATGTCTAGATTTCATTATTTAAGTCTAGGTTTTTGGATTACTAAAGAAAGTTTTGAAACAATGTTTTTGAAAGTTGGTTCCTATCTTCATCATTATCAGCCTGAAGAAGTATACTTTTGAACATTATTCCTCCTTATGTATTTTTATAGAGAAATTTATAAAAAAACAAACTTCTAACCCCGTTGTACCCGTTTAGAGATTGAATTTGGGAATTCCTTTCTTAGTAGGCTCTACGCATCTGTCTTGTCTTGTTGCACTACTGTCTGTCTGTCTGTCCGTCTGTCACCAGACTCATGAACCGTGATAGTTAGAGAGTTGAAATTTTCACAGATGATGTATTTCTGTTGCCTTCATTATATATTTTGTACATACCAATTATAAATACTTGTATTAGCTGTAATTTTCTTTGTAAATAATATTTTTATTTAATAATTACTATAAAAACAGAATAAAAAAATGGGTTCAGTTTTCTGTAATTGCCGTTTACTTTAAAACAATAAATAAATAGCGTTTTGGTTGAGATGTGTTTAAACTATAAATTGTATTCATATTTCAAGCGTTAGGTACTAGATTTTGTTAAAATCTCACATTTATAAAACTATGCTAATGAATGATACAAAAACTTGGAACACCTTTTAGAGCAGTTATGTGTTAGGGTCAACCCTCACTACGACGTATCTATTCGCTATTTGTAGGATTTAAAAAAAATATATGGAATACCAACTTCTCTAATTTATTTAATCGTATGACATTTATTAAGAACAGGCGTAAGGATAAGAATAGGTAAACATATTAAATCTAAAATTCTAGTTCTGTTTACCCTTTTACGGTTTAAATTTTGGGAATTCCTTCTCTACGCATCAAGTCGTATACTATAATACCCCAAAAATTTCATGTCTTCACAACCAATGGTTCAGGAGGTGCGCTGTCTACATGGCCCCGGACAATGATTCTTACAAAGGCTTTTAAAATACTTTATAAAGGCGATTGCATGCATGCAGATGTGGGTAGAGCCCAATTAAAGTATAATTATTATGATAAAAATCTATTAGTAAGTTCGACAAAAAATACCACGCACTAAAAGTTATGATTTTGTTAAATATGCCTACGGATCTGGTCACAGGTTTGATTCCTGACTATCTATGTACCTATTAGTAAGTTGAACGAAAAATACCACGCAGTTGACGACCGATGTGGCGCGGCGGGCGAATGTCCGCCTGCGACGCAGAAGGTTGCGGGTTCGATTCCCGCCTTGGGATAAATCTTTGCACGATCTGCAAATATTTATTCCGGGTGTTCTGGGTATTTTCTATGTATAATAAAAATATCTATGTATGTAATGTATTGTATTAAGTATATCAGTCATCTAGTACCCATAACACAAGCTCTGCTTAGCTTGGGGCTAGATGATGCTGTGTCCAGCATTATTATAAAAAAAAAGTTTAGGATAAAATATTTTTTTTTGTTTCCATTATATATCCACACATTTAACTAAGAAGTCCAGCATGCAAAAATTAAGCATAAAACTACATTATTAAGCTAATTATTTAAACATTACAATAATTATATAAATTAATATAAGTAATATTATTTCGTTTATGTTAGTAGTGTTTTTAAAGAATACCTATGTTTTTTTTTGCTCAAAAATTTATTAGATTGTATGCGAAAACGGAACAAGAGCTTTTAAGAGGCTTTTATGTAGATTTTTTCACCGTTTCAGCCGTGGGCTGTGAATAATTTAGTGAATTAAGATAATTTCTTGCTAAAACGAAGCTGGCCGGACCTGTGATGGTACCTACCGATTAGCAAACTTTAAGGTTCACATGCAAAGGAAACGAGGCATCGAACCGTGGCGCTGACACACCCAAGATTTACACCACAATTTATTTGCAAATTCTGACGTGTGCACGTCTTTAAAACCTCTTTGTTACAAAAAATATCATGAAAATGTTTGCGTAGAAACTCTTTGCTGCTTCGAAAAAGAAAAAGCTTTTGAGATACGAATCCGATTTTCGAACGGAAATCATGGCGTGAACTATTGGCGCTTGATTTGAATATCGAACGTTTTTTTATTGGCGGCAATATTTTTCTACGTTGCAAAGAGTTTGAATGAAGAATGAAAAAGTTCTAAAGTGATGTTAATTCTTTTGGCTAAAATGCTGCACATACTAGTTTTGTGCCCGGTTTTGCTTATTGGCGGTGTGCAGACTCTGACGATTGACTCGCAACTTGGGACTTCTATTGAAGGTTAGTTGATTTTTACATCATTTTAATTTACTTTTGGTAGGTAGTTTAGGTTACTACATACCTTTGTACTACCTTACGCAGGTATTGTATGGTAATTATGATTATTTCAGTAGTAGTACAGCTCTTAGTGAAGGGCTCGTCCGGGTAAGTACTATCATCATGCCTATTTTTACCGCCAAGTAGCACAGCGTCTTCCGGTTCGAGGGTGTTGGTGCCGAATTAAAGACGTAAGGCTTACACCTGTATGCCTCCGGCCTGGCTTCATGTTGCTATACCTTATTCAGGGTCCATGTGTACTTACAGATGTACTTACATATAAGAACATTGTTTGTACCGAAACTAAAACATGTGAAAGCAATTAATGTTGAGTATTGAGAAGTGTTCACCTTCTACCATGCCCATCTTTGCCGCCGTGCAGCGTTGCTGTGTTTCGGTTTATAGAGTGGGTGCTGGGGAACTTACTACCTAGGCACCTACCTACCTACCTGTTAACCACAGATTGATGCACAGAGGACAACGTAGTGCTTATTGTCTTGGTATAGTGTCAGCAGATACTCAAAGTAAAGGCACGTCTGTTGCGCCCATATTACTACCCCCTTTCTTTGCCCTGTGGGTACTGGAAACAAACAAACATCAAACCAAGTATATACTTAGGTACATTGATGGTCAAACATTTTAGAGACCACAAATTGTGCTTTCAAGTAGGTAGTTATTGTAATTTTTGTTTTGACATAGGATGTTGTGAAATTAATTGCAGTTCAAATTACAAAATTATTCTATGTCTGGAACTGATTGCTTTAATTAAATAATGTTATGAATAAATAGATTTGTGAATAGATATCATGGTTGTACACAAGTAGTTAGTAGACCTCTTAGTGAAGGGCTCGTCCGGGGAAGTACTACCCACCAGGCAGCGCAGCATTGCACACCATGTTCAATGCTGCATACAGCTGAGTCAGGGACCTATTTAACCTCAAGCAACACAAAGCTCACTGCTAAGTAGGTTAACTAGGTTATTTATTGTTAGTCAATGTGCTTTTTATTCTTTAGTTAGTAGTTAAGTAAACCTGGTGTTCTACATTGTGCACGCCCGATATTCATGTAATTTGTGTGGTTTGGGGATGAATAAATATATTTTCTTTCTTTCTTTCTTTTTTTCACCATGCGTATTCCTGCCGCCAAATAGCCAGCGTGTTCCGGTTTGAAGGGTGTGGGTGCCGGTGAAATTACAGGCCACTGTATGCCTCAGGTTGATGGACGTTGAAGTCAAAGTCAAAGTCATTCAAGTAGTGCATTGTAGGGCATGTGCTAAAGGAGCGTGACCTACGAGGCAAAACTTTGTTATAGGCGATGGTAACCACTTAACATCAGGTGGGCCATATGCTTATTCCAACAATGTTTGTCCCGACTGACGGACTGACTGATATATAGACAACGCAGAGCCTAAACCACTGGTCGTGGAGTAAAAAATTTTCGAGACAAAAGGGTCACGCAATACTTTTATGACGTGATTAAGTAAGACATGAAAAAAAGCTTATGTAGGAAGGTCACAGATAAACAATGTTATTAGAATAGACAGAATGGTCGCTTATAATCACATTCACACAAACAGAATCACCGCCTCGCTCCAGCGATTCGATTGGGTGATTTTTCCGCTTTGGTGGTCAGGGTGCTTCACATAAAGTATCATTCTACCAATGCAGAATTTAACTATAAAAAAATCCAACTTCTTTATTAAGAAGTACTTATAGCGGCCACGAAAAAAATTTTTATGCGAATTGCTTGTGGATCGTACTTATATGACCCACCTGATGTTAATTAGTTACCATCGCCAGTAACAAAGAACTACTTACATCGCAGGTCACAGATGAACAGAATATGTTAAGCTTCGAGCAAATTTACCGGCACACACAAACCACCTCAAATCGGAATACAGCAAGCTGTTTGGCGGTACCTAGGTATTAGTACGGAGGTAGTACTTCCTCCAGACGAGCCCTTTACTAAGACCTCTTCTACTACTAGTCCGCAAGAAACTGAAATAGTAATGGGGATTCAAACTTTAAAGCTTAAATGCGTCCATCAAGTACAGACTATTACCTATAAAGGCTAGTGATACTGACCTGTGATTTCACCGATGCCCACACTTATTTATTATTATAATATTATTAAGCTTTTCTTAGTAGGTACACCCCTACCCTACCAAGTCAAATATACCCTGAAAATTTCAAGTCCTAATATTTGTATAGGCTTAGTCTACACGCTGCGTCAGTCTGCAGTCAGTCAGTCAATCAGAACAAAAAACGACTGGTTTAAGCTTATAATTCGTATAGATGACACATCATTAATGTAATTATAAAACTAGTAAGTACGAAGGGTAATTAATTTGATAATCATCATACGTACGTTGTTACACAAGCAATGAAAACTTTATATTTATAAAATTTCAGATTGCTTTGAGAGAATATCAATAGGCGAACAACTTCCGAACAGCGCCATCTATCGTAACGTGTCTGAACTAACTACGAGAGAGTGCGAGCAGATTTGTAAGCAGGACAAACAATGCCAAGCTTATGATTACGGGTGAGTGGTTTTGTGGATGGCGGCGGCGTAAGATTCTTTTTAGCGCCATCTAGCAGAATGGGCTTGAACCATTCGATAGAAGTTATTATCAAGCAGTATTATTGCGTAGCATATAGGTATACGCGTAATCGTGTTCCATTAAGACGATACTTTCTGTTTTTAACTAATGCCACTTTTCTCAAAATATTCCAGAGTAGGTACAGTCAGCTGCACTAGAATGTATACAATTTGTAACTTTCACAACGGTATTACAGCAAAACAATGAACTCTTACACCTCAAAAACTAAAAAGTCATGAAATTAGCTGATGAACTCACTTATTTTTTGAATAATTGTCGAGCAAATATTTTTAGCACCACTGTAAAACCATTTTGAAGGTTACAAATTGTATACATTCTAGTGCAGCTGACGGTACAACGGCGACAAAAGCAGCATTTTGGCACCAGTTAAAAAGTTCCTAATTGCGCTATCTGTTGCATTATTCCTGGACAACCTTTATAATTAATTCTTTGTGATGTTGATACATAGATGGCGTAGTTAAACTGTTTCATGAGTTTTATATATAATTTGAACTAAGTAATTAAATAACTTTGATTTGAAGATTTTGAAAGACTAGACCTAGTTTCTAGACATTACAGACAGATTTTACATTACAGACTTTGGTAAAAATACATTTTTTTTACACAAAATCCACAGCCCATTATCTAATACTAGGCATGTAAGAACTTAGAAAAAAATTGTTATTCCAGTGTTGGCGCTAAAGGGAATGCAACTTGTGACCTTAGCACCCGTTCAGAGAAGGAGGTTAAAGAAAAAAGTATATTAACCCGGCATCCTGACTATGATGTGTATGTACGACGGTTCCAATGCGAACAGTCACCCCCAAAGCCAATACAACCCTTATTAGACGACCCTGAAGACGGCGGCCCCAACAGGTAAAATACTTACTTAGGTACCTACTAAATTAAAAAAGTGGTTTATTGTCATAATCCCCACTAACTTATCCCCACCAGTGGGGATTATGACAAACTTCAAAAAATTGTTGGCGTTTTCCCCACTATCATGTTTAATCCTGGCTGGTGGGGATTATGACAATCAAAATAATTAAGATATATTTTATATTATCTATTTATATTATTATTGACTACTCGTCGTATTTTTGTTACAGCAATGTTAGACCAATTCATAGACCTGTGTTCCGACCCGATATGGATGAACGTCCTCTAACAGGCGATTATTTAGTATCAAGCGATATAGATCCTTATAACCTAGGCAGTAAGCCGCAATCATACAGACCTGATGACATATCCCAAAAACCAACATATGATGATGGACCTAGTTACGGAGATCATCAGCCTCAGAATATACCATATCCAGAGAAACCAAACCCATATAGACCAGAACGACCTCAAGACCCATATGGACCCACCAGACCGGACCAATACAGACCCACCCGTCCAAACGACCAATTCAGACCGGAAAGACCTGACCCATATAACCCCCAAGACTCATATAAACCCAACAGACCAGAACAACCCCACGACACATATAGACCACAAAGCTATCCCCTACAGAAGCCCAAACCAGATTCACACGATGTTCTCAACTTTGAAAGCTACAGTAAACCTAGACCGGGATACCCAACGAATAACCCTGATACACATAGACCTGAGAAACCTAACTATAATTACATTATACATCCTAATAGAAAACCTAGACCGGAAGACGAATACATGAAACCAACGAGGCCAACAGACACTTCCAATCAGTATGGTCATCATTCAGGGCCTATAGGACCAACATATAAACCTCAAAGACCAGAGAAGCCGATATATAACTACAACAACCAGTACGCGAGTGGTTACGGTCAGAATTCTCAGAATGATAATTCTGTGTATGTGGAAATCTATGACCCGCCTCGACCATATATCCCAATCAAAGATAGACCAGTTCAACATTATTATGATCAAGGATTTTTGGGCTATGGGACATATTCTAGTCAAAATTCTTACATGCAAAGTGGCTCTTATACTGGTTCTATAACTGAAATTGGCTACGATCAGGATAGGCCTAATTTAAGACCTCAGAAACCTTATGGTCAAAGCGATGACCGACCAGGATATGGCAATAAACCTAGCAGTGGACCACATAGTGGAACAGGCCAAAGTTATGACCATGACTACATCAGTTTAAATGGTTATGGAAGCTATGGTTTTGATGGTGATAAACGCCCAGTAGATCATGGACAAAATGGTCACAAGCGACCTAATGACCGATACAAACCACAAAACAGCCAGAATTCTCATGGCGGTAACCAAAACCCTTACGGTGGTGACCAAAACTCTTACGGTAGCAACCAAGGATCTTACGGCTCCAGTCACAGTGATCAAAGTCAATCTAACTATGGTTCCTATGGAGAAAGTAACCGTCCTTCATATAACCAAGATAATGGAGATTCGGGATATCAGAAACCTCAAAAACCAAGCTACAACAAACCGTCTTACAATGCTGATAAAGGCGATTATGGCAATCAAGGTTCTTACGGCGGTAGTCAAAGTTCTTATGGGTCTAACCAAGATTCTTATGAAGGAAATCATGGGTATCACAACAGCAATAAAGGAACGCAGAGTAATTACGGCAGTGTTCAAAGTTCCTATGGCAGTACCCAAGAGTCTTATGGCCAGAATTTGTATTCTCAAAGTTCTCACGGCTCTCAAAATTATGGATCTCAATCTTATGGACTTCAAGGGAGTTATGGCAGTTCTCAGAGTCATGGAAGCTATTATGGGGGAAACAAAGGTTCTTACAACAGTAACCAAGGCTCTTACGGAAGTAACCAGGGCTCTTACGGAAGTAACCAAGGTTCTGGCAGCTACGATGCTTATGGCAGTCACGGTGGGTATGGGAACCGACCGGTATTCGATTATGAAACTCATAAACCAGGTTATGGGAATGAAAAACCTTATGATTCTCCCAAACCGGGCTACGGAAACCCAAAACCGGATTATGATACTCCGAAACCCGGGTATGGAGGCCAAACCACTAACTATGACACTCCAAAACCAGGCTACGGAAACCAGAAACCTGATTACGATACTCCAAAACCCGGGTATGGAGGCCAAACCACTAACTACGATACTCCAAAACCAGGCTACGGAAACCAGAAACCTGATTACGATACTCCAAAACCCGGGTATGGAGGCCAAACTCCTAACTACGATTCTCCAAAACCAGGCTACGGAAACCAGAAACCGGATTACGATACTCCAAAACCCGCGTATGGAGGCCAGACCTCTAATTACGATACTCCTGAAGTTGGCTACGGTAACCCTAAACCAGATTATGACACACCGAAACCTGGTTACGGAGGACAAACATCTGGTTACGATACTCCAAAACCTGGTTACGGAGGACAAACATCTGGTTATGATACTCCAAAACCTGGCTACGGAAACTTAAAACCTGATTATGATACTTCGAAACCTGGGTATGGTAACGACAGACCCGACCCTGTATATACAAAACCTGATAACCAGAGACCAGGATATGGAAATGGGAAGCCAGATGACACAGGTAATCCGAGTGCCGAATACTTTTATTTAGTTATTTATAGCAACCGAATTCGGTCATATTTGAGCAAACCTTTGACTATCCCCATTCTACGGGCATATTTTGACGACCGATGTGGCGCGGCGGGCGAATGTCCGCCTGCGACGCAGGAGGTTGCAGGTTTGATTCCCGCCTTGGGATAAATGTTTGCACAATCTGCAAATATTTATTCCGGGTGTTCTGGGTGTTTTCTATGCATAATAAAAAGTATCTATGTACGTAATGTATTATATTAATTATATCAGTCATCTAGTACCCATAACACAAACTCTGCTTAGCTTGGGGCTAGATGATGCTGTGTAGATTGTCCGCCATTATTATTATAATTTTTTTAATTTTCGTAGGCTATGGCTCCCAGAACTCTGACCGGCCTGATGTTAAACCAGTATACGAATATGAAATGGATAAACCTACTAATGTACCAACTTATCTATCGAGGCCTGGTGGGGAAGTGGTGACTTCAAGACCTGTCGTCATCGGAGATTACGAACGACCTGGGTATAAGGAACCTGGGATGTCTTATGCGGGTGAGTATTTCTTGAATCTTGATTGACCATATACTAGCGGCGCGTCCTTCGCACGGGTTTTAGTAAGGATCCCTAATTTTTTTGAAAATATGATATAGCCTATGTCACCCGGAGATAGTGAAGCTTCGCAACGGTGAAAGAATTTTTGAAATCGGTCCAGTAGTTTCGGAGCCTATTCAATGCAAACAAACAAAGAAAAAATTGATTATTATACATAGAAAACACCCAGAACACCCAGAATAAATATTTGCAGATCGTACAAACATTTATCCTAAGGCAGGAATCAAACCCGCAACCTCCTGCGTCGCAGGCGGACATTCGCCCACCGCGCCACATCGGCCGTCACCCATACTAAGCTTTAAGTTGGATTATAAGCTCATTAATTCTGTCGTTATTGCGTGATGCGTGTACAAATAGACAATTTTTTTTATATTTAGTGTTTTTCACTGTAAACCCAATTATCAAGGGCATAAACTTGTGCACGCATTGTATGCATAATTATTTATCTACGATAGACTGACCCTGCCTCAAAAATCAGAAGGCCATTACACCATACAAAAGCAGTGTCAAATGTTTTATCGTTAATCTACTGGAGTTTATCATGATGCTTCACAATGAGTTCGGCTTTTGACCGGTGTGATGTGTGCTGATAATATTCCAAACCACTGGTTGGTTCTTGGTCACTGAGTTCAGCGGCCATCAGCTGTTAACGGGAACGGGATTTTTTATGCGATTGCTGATGGAACAAGCAGATGGCCCACCTGATGTTAAGTGGTTGCCATCATCTGTAACAAAATATTCTTTTTTTTATTTTATAATGCTGGACAATCCACACAGCATCATCTAGCCCCAAGCTAAGCAGAGCTTGTGTTATGGGTACTAGATGACTGATATACTTAATACAATACATTACATACATCATTACCTTGCAGGTCACGTTCGTTAGGAACGTGCCCTGCAATGCGCTGCTCTGCGTCCATCAACCTGAGACATACATATAGTAAGTCTCATGTGCCTGTTATTTCACCGGTACCCTTAAACTGGAACACGCTGCGCTACTTGGCGGCAGAAATAGGCATGGTGGTAGTACTTCCCCGGACGAGCCCTTCACTAAGAGCTCTACTACTACTATTATTAATTTCTAAAAGTATCATTTAAAAATACTGTAGGAACCAAGCCGTGTGTTTGTTACCTGTTCTTCTAACTTTGTCGCGAGGAACTGGCGCTTACATTCACCTAGTTTTAAGACGTTTCTAGATGATCCCTGCGGATATTACTGAATAATAATGCTTTTTAGGGTTCCGTATCCAAAGGGTAAAACGGGACCCTATTACTAAGACTCCGCTGTCTGTCTGTCTGTCACCAAGCACGGTGCAAGCAAGCAAGTCTCTTGCACCGTGATTTAGAGTTGAAATTTTCACAGATGATGTATTTCTGTTGCCGTTATAACAGCAAGTACTAAAAAACAGAATAACATGATTTTTTGCCGTTTTTACTAAAGATAATGGTACGGAACCCTTCGTGCGCGAGTCCGACTCGCACTTGGCCGCTTTTTCATTTTGACTTTGATAGAGCAAACAGCGTGGATCTACTCCCTCTGTCTCTGTCCCATACAAAATGCCTGATACAATTTACGCACATATACCCATGGTCTATGGACATCAACTTTAACCTCTATGCTATAACATAGCCTTCGTAGCCATCGTGGCGTGAACAAAAACTGACGTAAGACCGACCTCACAACTCAGAAACATAGTTCTCGTCCCGAATTATCAATAAGTTCTAGTTTTGATCATGTCATTCTCCAAATTGTATTCTTTCAAACTTAAAGTTAAAGTCAAAAATCATTTATTCAGTAATATCCGCAGGGATCATCTTGAAACGTCTTAAATCTAGGTGAATCTAAGCGCCAGTTCCTCGCGACCAAGCCTAGAAGAACCGGCAAGAAACTTACGGCTTGGTTCCTACCGTTTTTTTGTATGATCCTTTTACAAAGTAATAATAATGTAAATAATGAAACTCCTTTGAAACAGGCATCCCAATATTGTCTCCAAACCGTGTCTTAAAATGAACATACTTAAGTAAGACTAAAATAAATAAAATATGTCAGGACATTTTTTACACAACATCATCTAGCCCCAAACTAAGCATAGCTTGTACTATGGGAACCAGATGACTGTAAGAATACTTATATACTTTTTTTTCGTAAATACATACATAGAATACAATACAACACCCAGACAGAACAAACATCTATGTTCATCACACAAATGTGTGTTCTCGGTGGGGATTGAACCCACCACCTACAGCACAGAAGGCAAGGCTACTACAAACTGAGCTGTGATGGCTGTCATAAAATCATGTTTTATTTTTATTTTATTTATTGGGGTAAACAAACAGTGACACAATAATGGCTAAGGTAGAGAAGTTTAAGGTAGACAATTATTCGAGAGTGAAACCAACTCCGTTTACCACGGATTACTTAAATATTTTAAACTTACATCTAGGTATAGCATTATGTTAGGTTAATAGTGCTTATTTTAGTGTTAACAGAAGTGTTATAAGTTGTTTTTTAAAAGTACTAGCTCGCATTGTAGCTCTTTACTAGCCGGAATAGTGGTGATCTTTTACCAGCAGCATGTTAAATGCCTTTGTCTCATGTCATAAAACCAAGCTGCACCGTGATTCGATGATGATGATGAACTATCAGACATGAAGAAGGTTAAGATCTTCGAAGGTCATCACGGCTTATCATCCCATAGTTTTTCTCATAATGGAAGATCTCAGCAATTTATACGGACCTAACCTACTGCATAATTTGCCTGATGCTTGTATGGTGCAAGTCATTGCAAAAACCATGGTATTCTACTAATATTATAAATGCGAATGTTTGGATGGATGGATGGATGTGAAAGTCAAAGTCAAAGTCAAAACTCATTTATTCAGTAATATCCGCAGGATCATCTTGAAACGTCTTAAATCTAGGTGAATCTAAGCGCCAGTTCCTCGCGACCAAGCCTAGAAGATGGATGTTGGTTCCTCTTTCACGCTCTAACTAGTAGACCGATTTGGATGAAATTTGGAATGAATATAGATTGTAATCTGGAATAGGACACAGGCTACTTTTTATCCCGAAAAAATAACGGGAACGGGAAAAAACTGCCACGCGGGCGAAGCTGCGAGTGGCCTCTACTCTTTTAATAAATATGGAACCTTGGGTTCCTGATGGACGGCAACCTCGGGATCGCCCAAAAAACCGTTGGCGAGACGATCTGGACGCCTTTGAAAGGAGGTGGTGAGATAAGGCTCGGGAAAGAATGAATTGAAATTCTTATAGCAGTGGGAAGAAATAGGCTAGGAAACTGCATTTTTTTATTCTATTTGCTTCTGTAACAACAAAGCATTATAATCTATAGTAGGTATTTTTAGCTCGTCTATAATCTATAGACGAGCCAAAAGGCTTATAGGCGACGATGCATTAGTCGAGTCTAAGCTTCTTAGTCTTGAGCATCGTCGCAAGGTAGCCAGTCTGTTGGTATTCTACAGGATGCATTTCGGCGAGTGTGCCTTTGAGCTCCACAACCTGGTTCCCCCGTCCCCGTTCTACCATCGGACCACCAGGCGTACGGAGACGAGACACCCGTTTATGGTTGATATTCCTTCCTTCCGCACCAAACGCTTTGCCTCAACCTTCATAATGCGCACAGCAAAGGAATGGAACTCGTTGCCGTCGTCTATTTTTCCAGTCACATATAATTTGGATGTTTTCAAGAGAAGAGTTAATAGGTACCTTCTAGGTAAACGTGCTACATCGTCGACCGCATCATCACTTAACATCAGGTGAGATTGCGGTCAAACGTCTACCTATAAATAGTAAAAAAAAAAAAAATCGGAGGGGATATCTACCTTGACTCGGGATGGATGGTTGGATGGATGTTTGTTACTCTTTCACGTTCTAACCAAAAGACCGATTTGGATAAAATTTGGAATAGATGTAGATTGTAACCTGGATTAACAAATGGGCTTTTTTTATCCCGAAAAAATAACGAGAATGGGAAAAAACTGCTACGCGGGCGAAACTGCGAGCGGCCCCTAGTAGTCTATAAGTTTCTTACTTGTACCACCATGTTCATTGTCCAAGATAGAGATCTAAAATCAGCAGCTTACGAAACTTATTGTTATGTTGTAACTTATGTACTATCTATGTTATATCACTGAACCTCGCTATTGTCCATTATATTTGGGAGATTTATGCTCCTTTCAAAACTGAGGAAGTATACATATCTAGTATATTTAGTAGCAGAGCTTTTAGTGAAGGGCTCGTCCGGGGAAGTACAACCATGCCTATTCCTGCCGCCAAGCAGCTTGCTGTGTTCCGGTTTGAAGGGTGTGGGTGCCGGTGTAATTACAGGCACGTGAGGCTTAACACCTGTATGCCTTAGGTTGATGGACGCAGAGTGTATTGTTCCTAGCAAACCTGACCTACAAGGCAATGCTTTGTAAAGTTATTATTTATTTATTTATAAGTAGGTATTAATGTCAAAGTGATTAATTTAATATAAAAATGATGAGGCGAATGTCCGCCTGCAACGCAGAGGTTGCGGGCTAGATGCCCGCCTTAGGATAAATGTTTGTACGATCTGCAAATATTTATTCCGGGTGTTCTGGGTATTTTCTATGTATGATAAAAAATATCTATGTACGTAATATATTGTATTAAGTATATCAGTCATCTAGTACCCATAACAAGCTCTGCTTAGCTTGGGGCTAGATGATGCTGTGTGGATTGTCCAGCATTTTATTTTTATTATAACATATCTAGTGATACTATTTATTTTCTGTTTCTTTAAATTAAAGCGAGAAGAGCCGCGGTTGTTGATCACATTACCTAAATGAATCACAGGTCAATTTAAATTAGATGACGTAATTATTTGTCTATTGTCTAAAGCAACCTTGATTTCGGTATTACAACAAATAATTTAGTTTTTACTGTAAATGCGCTACACTCATAAATAATGTATTTTTTACATGAGTCAAAAAGTAACCTCTGGTTAATGAAATCATCGTTACCAGGTATTACATGAACATACCTACAAGTTATGTAGTTACTTATACCGGGTGTAAAAGGCTACTTATGAAAACTGAAACTGAGCATTTGACAAACAAAAGTTAAAAAACCGCGAAATTTTTTGAATTTTTGTATCGTGTTTTCAGCATCAATACCGACAATTAATTATAAAATAAGCATAAACCATCTTATTATCTTATTTAAAAACGCGTTAAAACGACAAAAAGCCAAAGAACTGCTATCTTTAGGAAATCGCGAACTTCTGTCCGGTGCGTTGCTCTTGCGGGAGCCGCTACCGCGCGCTCTTTTACGGTAACTACTTAACATCAGGTGGGCCATCTGCTTATTCCATCTATAAGTACCATAAAAAAAATTGGACTTGATACCATGCTTATTTCTGCCGCCAAGCAGCTTGCTGTGTTCCGGTTTGAAGGGTGTGGCTGCCGGTGACATTACAGGCACATGAGGCTTAACCCCTAAATGCCTCAGGTTGATGGGCGCAGAGCAGTGCATCGTAGGACACGTTCCTAACGAGCGTAGACTGCGAGGCAATGCTGATGGTGACCACTTAACATGAGGTGGGCCAGTTACAAGTAGTCAAAAAATACTGTACTTTTTAAAACATTTTTTTTAATGTAAACTTAAAAAATACTTTTGTGCTTTTAACTTTGATTTTTTCTAAGTATAGTGTCGTTGAGGTAATTTCTAAAATACTCAAAAACAAAACAGACTTTAAAGTCTTCCGGATAATTTAGCAAATTGCAATTTTCCGGTGTTTTGTTGTCTTATTTAAATTGTTTTATTAGGGTTCTGTGGTAGAGAATACCATCAACGTTGCCAGCCTCTTGGGCACACTTTCTGCGGTCAGTGATTTAAATTCTGTATTCTACCAATAGGTAGCTAATAAGTTTAAAAACCAGCCAAGTGAGAGTTGGACTCGCGCACGAAGGGTTTCGTACCTAAATAGGTACATACTTTTCCTTCGTGTCAATGATACAAACTTGTTTTTATATTATTACTAGCGGCCGCTCGCAGGTTCGCCCGCGTAGCAGTAATTTTTTTTTATTTTTTCGGGATAAAAAGTAACCTATATGATACTCCAAGTTATAATCTATGTTTATTCCAAATTTAATCCAAATCGGTCAACTGGTTAGAGCGTGAAAGAGTAACAAACATCCATCCATCCATCCATTCTTACAAACTTTCGCGTTTATAATATTAGTAGGATGTAAGTACATATTTTTCTATTTCAAATTTCAAGCATATTACTTGTCTTATTATTTTTTAACATTTTTAATTTCTGCAGAACCCTCTCAAGTGAGGCGACTCGCTCTTGGCCGCGTCTTAAAACAAAAGACTGGCTTTGTAATCTAACGCATTTAACCTTGGTGCATCCGTGCTATTAGATAAGCTATAGGTAATCATCTTTGTCAGTGGTCCTTTCTTGGTCACATTGCTTAGCTGTATCCATGGTGACTAGTAATAACTTAAGTAGGTATTCTATCAGTCATCTAGTTCCCATAGTTCGAGCTATGCCTAGTTTGGGGCTAGATGATGCTGTGTGAATTATAAAAAAAATACAGATATAAAAAAAGAAGAGTTCTGAGGTAACTACATAATAAAACAAAAAAATCAAAACTAATTGAAAACCTTCTGCTTTTGTGTATTAAGTATATTTAATTTTTATTTAAGTATTACTTATGTACTAATATAACTATGTTTTTAAGTGTAGTATTTTTTATCTCTGTCTTTATCGGGCCCAAATAGCTATTCTTGGCCTTCCTTTCCCTCGCGTTTCTTCTACCTTACATACATTACATTGGTTGTAGAGACTTGAAATTCGTAGGGTATAGGTACTTATACTGTTTACTTACTAAGAAATGGATTTTTGAAATTCAACCCCTAAACAGTGGGGGTTGAAATTTGTATAAGTAAATATAACTTCGCATGGACGAATTCAACTATTAGTACTTATATTTTTTTTTTCAAGATTTGTTAATTCCTTAGTGTAAGGTTTGCATTCTAAAAATAAAATAAAACTATGTTATGGTATGTACTTAAAAAATGGCTTCCTATAAAGGTGCGTTCACATGCAGTCTACAATGGTCGGATATATTAGGTTTTTGCGTTAAATAAATCCTTTTTCGAGAGACAATAGGCCGGGTGCCAAAGTTATCAGGTTTAATCAGCTGAGCGTTAGAATTGTGTGGATAAGACAGAATGCTTTGTTTAGAAATATGAGCGTAGCAAAGTTCTATTTGCGTTACTGAAGAGTATTGAAACGAACATTTAGTACTTTAGCAATGTGATAATGTTCTAAACTAAAGTAGGTAAGTAGTAGTAATAGAGCTCTTAGTGAACGGCTGGTCCGCGGAAGTAGTCCATGTCTATTTCTGCCGTCAAGCAGCTTGCTGCGTTTTGGTTTAAAGGGTGTTGATGTCGGTATAAATAACATCAGGCACATCAGGCGTAACACTTAGTCGTTGGTCGTATCCACGCTATGGCAAACACAGTTTCCCATTCACATATAAGTTTATGTCGGACAATGCTACTGTTCAGTCTCGCTATGACGCGCGACCTCGCTGACCTATAAACTGACAATTTAATTAAAAATGCAATAAAATACATACTCGTACTAAATCATAAATTTGTAGTGAATACAGATCACACAACCTCTTTTGGGGTTTGCAGAAAAAAAATTATGACGTGTGACATTGGAAATTCAAAAACCCATTCCAATAATTTAAATCTTGTAGTGGATGAAATTCAAAAATCGAATGTTTAGTTTCGCGCGTTAAATTGCTAAACAAAAGTGTATTCAAAATAAAATTATGGCAAAAAACGATGAATCTATTCTACCAGTAACAAAGTAAATTATATAAAAGTGTTTATTCATTACAAAAACGGTGTTCATTTATTCATATGAGAAAAAAGTGTTAAAATGAACAAGAGCGATGTTATATTATGAACTGTGAAAATGCATGTGTGTGTGATATTGTTGTTTATGTGTGTGCAAGTTGGGATTGGGACACGAGTGATTTTAGTGGAAAATGCACCCAGTATGTATCCTTCTTTACTTTTAAACTGGAGATTCATTATCAAGCTTTGTAGTACAACTGTCACAGGCTGAGGTAACCGCTTAACATCAGATCAGGTGTAATAACAGACACACGAGGTTTAACACTAGTATGCCTCAGGTTGATGGACGCAGAGTAGTGCATCGTAAGGGCACGTTTATAATCACCGTGACCTACGAGGCAATGCTCTGTTATAGGTAATGGCAATCACATAACATCATCTGCTTGTTCCATTAACAAGTCACATAAAAAAACGAATGTGCTTTAGACCACACGACTGAAGTAAAACTTCTTTAATATACGAACAGTGCTTTTATACCCCTTCCATGGTAGTGTTAAACGTTTAACGCAATCTTGTTGGAAGTCGCATTAGAAGTATTACCTCAAAAACGGATTCGATCCCGGATCAGTAATTGAGGTCGCTTCCACTAGACAATCGATGCTATAAATAAATAAATTAATAATGCTGGACAATCCACACAGCATCATCTAGCCCCAAGCTAAGCAGAGCTTGTGTTATGGGTACTAGATGACTGATATACTTAATACAATACTATATTACATATATAGATATTTTTTTATTATACATAGAAAATACCCAGAACACCCGGAATAAATATTTGCAGATCGTACAAACATTTATGCCGAGGCGGGAATCGAACCCGCAACCCTTGCGTTGCAGGCGGACATTCGCCCCCCGCGCCACATCGGTCGTCAGTACTATACTAAGTACTGACATAATAAATACGAATTATCTAAGTTACTAGGTCATATCTATTCATATCCTTAGCGGATTCACCTGTGGAGGTCATTTTTTGTACTGCCTGTCCGTTTGATAGAGCTGAGTTATTACTGTATTGTGCTAATGTAGAGAAAAACTACAAAATTGACTGTAAATCAGTTTTGGACTTACCTTTTTTTTTATACAACTTGCTGATGAAACAAGAAGATGGTCCACCCGATGCCAAGTAGCTACCATCACAAAGCATTGCCTCGTAGGTCACGCTTGTTAGGAACGTCACCTACGATGCACTACTCAGCGTCCACCAACCTGAGGCATACAGGTGTTAAGCCTCATGTGCCTGTAATTACACCGGCACCCACACCCTTCAAACCGGAACACAGCAAGCTGCTTGGTGGCAGAAATAGGCAGTACTTCCCCGGACGAGCCCTTCACTAAGAGCTCTACTACTACTAACCTAATACCTAAGCATCTTTATACCTGATGCAGAAGTTTTTTTATGCTACTATAACAAAGCATTCCCACGGAGGTTACAACCCTGAGGCATACAGGTGTAAAGCCTAATGTGCCTGTAATTTCCCCGGGATCCATGCCCTTCAAACCGGAACACAGCAATGCGAGCATCACTGCTTGGCGGCAGACGGTGGTAGTACTTCCCCTGAGGAGCCTTTTCACAAAGAGCTTTACTTTTTGGTGGTAGTTTCGGTAAAGTTTGTGAGTTTGTAGGGAGTAATTTCGGGAAGTACTAAACCGATTCTAAAAATTATTTTACCAATAGAAAGCCGCGTTATTTGTGAGTGACAAACTATATAATTACCCCAAAACTTAAATGATTTTTCGTGGTAGTTGGTGTGATTCGTAAATAAGTCGAATCACGTTTAATTATTTTATTTTTACCAGAGGCGAGTTGACTGTATTTTTTGGGTAAAGATGGCAGACAGACAGACAGACAATTCGGTGTTGCCACCTACATACCTGTGTTGCCAGTCCTTCTTAAATAATATAAATCTCTATTATTCCTATAATATTTAATGTCTCTAACAGTTGTCGGATTCACAAAGTAAGTTGGAGAAAAAACGGTCGAGCGAAAACGTTTCTTACTAACGCTGCCTCACCGATGACAGATACATGAAGTTCTATAATAAAGTTGTAGAGCTTGAAAATGCCTACAAAAAAGTCATTGACATCATATGTCTATCTTTTATATTTAAGTCACAAAAAGTAGTTTTGTAAATCAAAATAATTATTAAAACCGTTATGTTATGTTTAAAGGTCATATTATCAATTCTTATCAAAACAAGTCTATGTATTGTCTCAAGTGTTTAAAACAGTAGACTTTTCCCTTTAACTGCATATAATTTGGACAAATGATTAAAGATATAATACGATACTTACCGCCCAACGAAGTGGACACGGATATATAGTCTTACTAATATTATAAATGCGAATGTTTTGATGGATGGATGATGGATGGATGTTTATTCCTCTTTCACGATTTAAATGAAATTTGGAATAAATATTTATTTATTTATTTATTTATAGACGAGCAGCTTTCGCTGATATGTCTATGTCACACAGTGGTGAAATTTTTGGTCATTGTCTTTTATTTTAGTTGCACACTTTAAGCACTGTTCTACTTAATCGTAATATAGATTGTAATCTGGAATAGGACATAAGCTACTTTTTATCCCGAAAAAATAATGGGAACGGGAAAAAACTGCCACGCGGGCGAAGCTGCGAGTGGCTTCTACTTTAATATTCCAGCAAGATAACGTAGCCATGGAGATCTTCGATTCCCTTATAACTTGTCACCAAGCACCGTCATATTTTAGTAATAAGGCTTCTTATCCCTCAGCATGCTTCCGCCGGGTCCTGGCTGGAAGACGGGCGCTCAGAAGCTTCGTCCGCAAGGTGGTGTCGTGTGAAAGAATTGAAGATTGCAGACAGGAATGTGCGTTGGAGAAACGGTTCCATTGCGAGAGCTTTAACTATAGGTAAGTTTTTATAGCTATGCCTTAGAATAAACCCCATTATATATATACCAGGTTTTTTTTTTTTATACAATTTGCTGATGGAACAAGCATATGGCCCACCTGATGTTAAGTGGTTACCATCGGCTATAACAAAACATTGCCTTGTAGGTCACGTTAGTTAGGAACGTGCCCTACAATACACCGGTCTGCGTCCATCAACCTGAGGCATACAGGTCGTTAAAGGCGACTAAAACAACGAACCAGCAGGTCTATGTGTCTATGGAGCTTGTGTTATAGGTACTAGATAACTGATATACTTAATACAATACATTACATGCATACATATTTTTTAATTATTTATAGAAAATACCCAGAACACCCGGAATAGATATTTGCAGATTGTGCAAACATTTATCCCAAAGCGGGAATCGAACCCGTAACCTCTTACATCGTAGGCGGACATTCGCCCACCGCGCCACATCGGTCGTTAAATAGGTAGGAATAGGTAGATTTTTAGATGAAGTAGGCTTAACCAGCACCTAATCCACAGCACAGGCCACAGTCAATACATGCGGATCTGACTAAGCCACAGTTTTCAAGATATTTCCTTCACCATTTGAGAGCATTGGTATTGCATATATTTTCGAACACAAAAATCCATTGGTCCACCAGAACCGAACCCACGAACTTTGAGTCCGAAGGCGGAGTCACTCCCACTAAACCACCGGTGCTCTTAAGTTATCTATCAACACTATAGACAAATTAAGGCCAGATAACATGATCAGGAAACTACACAATGATGTGAAATATCATGAGATTGTTATTACAGAGTTCAGTTTTACTACGAACTACGCGTGTATTTAAATTCTTATTTTTATTGCCAAATATTGTGTTACAGTAATTTACGCTATTGTTAAATGAGAAACTATCACAGGGTACAGTCCTTCAAGAATCCGACAAAGAAGGTTTGGTTTTTTATACAAATTGCTAATGGAACAAGTTTATGGCCCACCTGTTTTCAGTAGTAGTAGAGCTCTAAGTGAAGGGCTCGTCCGGTGAAGTACTATCACCATGCCTATTTCTGCCGCCAAGCAGCTTGCTGGTGTTCCGGTTTGAAGGGTGTGGGTGCCGGTGTAATTACAGGCACATGAGGCTTAACACCAGTATGCATCAGGTTGATGGACGCAGAGTAGTGCATCGTATGGCACATTAACGAGCGTAACTTTTGGGGTAATGCTCTGTTATAGGTAATGGTAACCACTTAACATCAGGTGGGCTTGTACCAACAGCAGGCCACATAAAAAAAATATACATAAATATATATTACATTAACTAAACTATTGATATCATACATAAGCTCAAAGTCGCACAACGGGCTATAGAGAGAGCGATGCTGGGAGTTTCACTGCGAGATAGAATCAGATATGAGGAAATCTGTAGAAGAACCAAGGTCACCGACGTAGCTCTCAGAATCAACACGTTGAAGTGGCAATGGGTAGGCCATATAGGTCGTAGAACCGATAACCGCTGGGTAATAAAGGTTTTCAAATGGCGACCACGAACCGGAAGACCGTAAAACGTCCTCCTAACCCGATGGACTGACGACATTGTTACGATTGCGGGAAGTCGATGGAAAGGGCTCAGAATCTTTCTTCCTGGAAACGGATGGAGAAAACCTATGTCCAGCAGTGGACTTCTACATGCTGTTGATGATAATGATATTGTACATAATAATCACCTTTATGAACATAGTCAGTGAAAAACCTTGTATATACACCAATTATGTCAAGCAATATTTAGGGCATAAGGCCATACTGGCATGACGCTGATTAAAATCATCTTTTATGCAAATTTATGAATGTTTGTACTACAGGGTTGCACTATACTCTCATAATCCTTATATTTATACTAATTTTATAAAAAGGAAAGATTCGATTGTTTGTTTGCTTGCATTGAAAAGGCTCCGAAACTACTGGACCGATTTGAAAAATTTTTTCACCTTTGGGAAGCTACACTATACCCGGGTGACATTGGCTATATTATGTTTTGAAACAATTAGGGATTCTTACTAAAACCCGTGTGAAGCCGGGACAGTCCACTAGTATTTTATAATTTTAAGAAAACTTACAGTTTGACACAGAATGTTAATAAATTCAAAAGACATTTATTCTAAAGGCCATAAAAAAGTTTCCACTGATAGCAATATATAAATAAAAAAAACAGTTTACCTGGACGACTTAAAAAAATACCTAACTAGTAGGTAAAAATTCAAGGAACAATGCAGACAAAGTCGCAAGCTGGTCAGCTAGTCAAAAATAATAAATAGTTGCAAAGTAAAAACAAGAATTATGCAATAATTCTATAAGAATTATGCATCAAAAAAAAAAAATATATATGGATATTATGGAGTAAAATTCTTACTGTTAGTTTAAAATACTGTGAATATGATATTAGATTGATGTAGGTATTTATTATTATAACTTTGACATTGTAATTTTGACATTTAATTTAAATTTATTTTGTGTTTGTTAGTGATTTGTGTGACTTGTTTTAAATATTGTTAATTAGTGTAATTGGTGTGTTTTGTGCCGTTCTAATTAACTAAATAAATAAATAAATAAATAAATCATAACTTATTTTAGTGATGTCCACATAGTGAGAAATTCTTCATCAGATAATGTTCCCTGTGAATTCTTATACTATGTAACTTAAAATACTTCCGTTGAATACGCCTCTGGCTATCAGCTGAAAGCAAGGTGATCGGACAATGCTGATGATACAACCTGATAGCCACGAGGTTGTAGGTATCCCTTTGATAAAGACACATACATACACATACAAACATATTTTGCTGTTGTTTTTTTTTATACAACTTGCTGATGAAACAAGCAGATGGTCCACCTGATGTTAAGTGGTTACCATCACCTATAACAAAGCATTGCCTCGTAGGTCACGCTCGTTAGGAACGTCACCTACGATGCACTGCTCAGCGTCCATCAACCTGAGGCATGCAGGTGTTAAGCCTCATGTGCCTGTAATTACACCGGCACCCACACCCTTCAAACCGGAACACAGCAAGCTGCTTGGCGGCAGGAATAGGCATGGTGGTAGTACTGCCCCGGACGAGCCCTTCACTAAGAGCTCTACTACTACTAACAAAATGTTGTAGAATAAAATAAATAGCATCTAGTATCTTCTAGGCTTGGTCGCGAGGAACTGGCGCTTAGATTCACCTAGATTTAAGACGTTTCAAGATGATCCCTGCGGATTTTACTGAATAAATGCTTTTTGACTTCACTTGACTTGACTTGCATCACGGGTTTGATTCCCAAGTACTAGTTCTAAAACATCTGAGTTGATATCTACCCTGAGATATCTTAGAATTAAGTACATTGGAAATGTTTAGAAGGGTAGTTAGAAGTACGACCAGTCCAGATATTAAATTTTTTTGAGCTACTGCTGATGAAACTAAAAGATTACCTGATCTTTAGTGATTACCATCATCTATAACAGAGCATCGCCTCGGGAAAGTGCCTTATGATATCCTTCTCTGCGTCCATCAACCTGAGGAATACAGGTGTTAAGCCTCATGTGCCTGTAATTACACCGGCACCCACACCCTTCAAACCAGAACACGCTGCGCTGCTTGGCGGCAGAAATAAGCATGGTGGTAGTACTTCCCTGGCCGAGCCCTAAGCTTATTTAGGCAGGTGACGGATGAGGTATATTTTGCAATGCTTTTTACTCACACGTTCTATTTATTTACAGACTTGATTCATCCTTCCGCGGCAAAGGTCTTTGTGAGCTGATGACGAAACCTATTGAAGCTTTCGACCAGCAAAGAGATTTTGTCGATGATAAAAACTACGACTTCTACGAGGTCGACCGAAATAGCTTGGAACCTAACTGCCCAGAGACTCTACGTGGACCGGGGTTGCTACACTCTGGTTTTTTATCCTCAAAACCTGATCATGGAGACCGCAGAGTGGATAGACCGAATAGAGTAGACCAGAGACCAAATAGAGTAGACCAGAGTGGTTGGAGAGACAGACATGATTGGGCTGGGGGGTTTGATAGGTTTTCACATGATAGAAGGTTCTATGATGAAAAGAGGCAAGGAAATCGAGGGTACGGAGAGCATTACGTGCCTTATCAAATTGGTAAGTTCCTTTTTCATATAGAAAGAGGCTGATTGGCAGACTTCTTCTTTTTCTGTCTTGCATTCAGTTAGATTACATTATTATTATTTTGTAACAGGATCATACAAATAAACGGTAGGAAGGAACCAAGCCGTTAGTTTCTTGCCGGTTCTTCTAGGCTTGGTTACGAGGAACTGGAGCTTAGATTCATCTAGATTTAAGAAGTTACAAGATGATTCCTGCGGATTTTACTGAATAAATGCTTTTTGACTTTGACTTTACACAGCCTAAAGTAAAATGTATTTTACAACATAATGGACAAGTTTATTATCGCAAACAATATGCAGTGACTGACATAGCTCTCAGAATCAGCAAGTTGAAGTGGCAGTGGGCAGGCTATATAGCTTGTAGAACCGACAACCGTTGGGGAATAAAGGTTCTCGAATGGCGACCACGAACCGGAAGACGAAGCGTCGGACGTCCTCTTACCCGATGGACCGACGACATTGTTAGGACCGCGGGAAGTCGATGGATGGAAAGGGCTCAGAATCGTTCTTCCTCGAAACGTGTGGGGGAGGCCTATGTCCAGCAGTGGACTTCTACAGGATGATCATGATGATGAATAGAATCTTAGTGCTAGAAAAACATTGATTATCTCTCACCATGTGTATGATTGTTGATTTTCAGGCCAAGCCAGGACGGAAGATCAAGGGAACAGCGACTGGGGCCAATATGGAGGTAACTATGGCGGTCAATATTACAAGGATAGAAATGACTACCACAAGTCTATAAGCCATTGGGGACTCAGTAGCCATCGACCGACTGATTTTAGGAAGAGTCATAGTTTTGACTATCATTCCTTAGGTGAGTTTGATTTGACGACGAGTGACGACCATGGCGCGGCGGGCGAATGTCCGCCTGTGACGCAGGAGATTGCGGGTTTGATTACCACCTTGGGATAAATGTTTGTACGATCTGCAAATATTTATTCCGGGTGTTCTTTGTGATTTCCTTAAGTGCAGATAAACACTATAAAAACTTACTAACTAGAATGTCAAAGTAAACGAAATTTCCATGGAATCAAAGAATCGCGTGGTCTGTCCACTGTCTCAGACATTTTTTATGGAACAGACAGAGACAGAGGCAGCAGACTTCTGACGTCTGCTCTAATGAAATCACTTCTATACAAAATGTATGGGACTGATAGCCTTCCGACGTGTCACGACACGTGGTGTAGATCTATAAATAGTCAGTTTTTTAATTTGTGGAATTTTTTACACAACATCGTCTAGCCCCAATCAAGCATAGCTTGGACTATGGGAACCCGATGACTGATAAAATACTATAAAAAAATATACCTTTTATCTTTTTGTAAACACATACTTTGAATATTATATAACGCCCGGACACAGAACAAACATCTATGTTCATCACACAAATGTTTGTTCTCGGTTGGGATCGAACCCACCACCTAGCGCAGAAGGCAGGGCTAATACAAACTGAGCTAATGTTACCTAAGGTGAATCTAAGCGCCAATTCCTCGCGACCAAGCCTTGAAGAACAGACAAAAACTAAGCAAGAAAAGCAACTAAGCAACTAAGAATTGACAACCGATGTGGCGCGGCGGGCGAATGTCTGCCTGCGACGCAGGAGGTTGCGGGTTCTGTTCCCGCCATGGGATAAATGTTTGTACGATCTGCAAATATTTATTCCGGGTGTTCTGGGTGTTTACTATGTATAATAAAAAATATCTATGTATGTAATGTATTGTATTAAGTATATCAGTCATCTAGTACCCATAACACAAGCTCTGCTTAGCTTGGGACTAGATGATGCTGTGTGGATTGTCCAGCAATATTATTATTATTATTATTATACTTTTTTCAGGTAAAACCCTAGATTTTGGATTGTCCAGAAATGACTTCAACGACATACATACAGAACATGACAAAGGCAGTAGATACGGCTATGGATCTTGGAAAAGAGGGAGATGGAACAGTTCTGGAGCCACCAACGTTGATTTTGAGGGGGGGTTTCTCGAGGGGAGGGGTGAATCTCATGAAGAGAGTGGAAGCCGTGGAAACAATGGTAAGTCATTCTTAATTCCAGTTTGACTAAGGTGGCATGAAAAATTTAGTTATCTATATCTATATTCTATATCTATACTAATAAATAAAAAAAAATAAAAATAAATAAATAATGCCGGACGATCCACACAGCATCATCTAGCCCCAAGCTAAGCAGAGCTTGTGTTATGGGTACTAGATGACTGATATACTTAATACAATATTATATTACATACATAGATATTTTTTATTATACATAGAAAATACCCAGAACAAATCCCAGAATAATGAGGAAAGATTAATTGATTGTTTGCTTGTTTGTTTGTTTGCATTGAATAGACTTTCGCAAGCTTACTGTATCTAGTGTTATTTAATATATTCTATTTAATTACATAGTATATCTAAACTAAATTCTTCTTCATTTCTCTTCCGCATCTAAAGCTTATTTCCTACCTTGAGTTTAACTCTTATCTTTTTATCGCATACCTACTAGGATAGGAACGTCTAGTTAATAATAATAACGATGCTGGACAATCCACACAGCATCATCTAGCCCCAAGCTAAGCAGAGCCTGTGTTATGGGTACTAGATACATTACATACATATAGATATTTTTTATTATACATAGAAAACATCCAGAACACCTGGAATAAATATTTGCAGATCGTACAAACATTTATCTCAAGGCGGGAATCGAACCCGCAACCTACTGCGTCGCAGGCGGACATTAGCCCGCCGCGCCAGATCGGTCGACTAACGGACGGATGAGGTAAACACGCATGCCAAACTATCGCCTACCTTTCAAAACCTGTTATTATTTCAGAATGCTTCTCAAAACGAAGACCTGGCATGTCTTTGAAGTCTGGTGCTATTAGAAGATCACTGATAGTCAGAAGCGTGGTCGATTGCGAAGCGTCGTGCTTCGGCGAGAGAGAGTTTAAATGTGTGTCTTATAGCTACAGGTATACAAATACAATACAAATACAAATGTTCATTTTCCAAAAGAAAGTGTTAACAAATATATAGTATGTATAGTCAACCCTTTATCAATAAAAAACGAGTGTGCTTTAGACCACATGACTGAAGTAAAACATCTTTAAATATTTCAGATATTCTACATCCAGAGGAACTGATAATTGTTTTCTTAGCGAGAGGCCTTACCGAGGCCTAGAAATGTCAGCTGACAGTGGCTCTGATGTGTACGCCATGCCTTTGGATAAAGGCTGTTCTGTTTCCAGTAGTAGACCTTGGGTTGAGAGTGGTAAGGTTTAAATACAAATTTTTAGCTTTATTTTTAAAGAAAATGACTTCATTTATACATATAATATAATAGAATGACGTGTGTGTAGTGTTAGTGAGTATTAGTGTAAATGTGTGTGTGGGGGTGTGTGAGTATATGTGAAGAAGAGTGGGTGTATATTGAAGTTGGTACTTCAAAGATTTCCAGATTCTAAGAACCTGAGCAACAGGAGATACCGTATGTGGTGTTGGTGGTAAATAGAATGAAAGAGAGGCAATAATAATAATATTTATTTATTCAGACAACACAGTCCATAGTATTAGTAACAGATAACTTATTGACCTAGGTTAGTAACTTATAACTAGTAATGATTTAGTCCTCTGGATGAGCTTCCATACCAGAGGACAATTAAAATTATTAGCTATCACGCTTACGATGCTGTTGTTGCTCGCGCGCAGTCTGCTCAGTAGTGAGGCTGTTTTACTGCGCCAGAGCATCTCAATGTCACTGTGTTACTTAGTTTTATACGGTTGTCTGGAAGATATCGCGTCCAGCGATAAGACCGCCTATTGTAGGACAATGAGTTTTAGTTTCTTTTCTTTTGTATTAGTAAATAAGTTTTTAGTTTTAGCTTAATTGCTAGCTTTTGTCCACAATAAAGTTATTATTATTATTATTATAATGAGAGAGGGAATAGACTTACTTGCGTGCTACCTATAGTTAGTACTTCTTCTTCTTTTATTATATGGCTTTTCGGTGGCTGAGGGTTGCAACGGATTTGCCAATGCTTGTATTACAGGTTTTAACAAACCCCTTTCAAGCTCCAGTCCCTTGCAAAGTGGGTACGTTGTATGTTATTTCTTTTGTCAGGTAAATCCTACACGCTGTATTCACATACTTGTCTACCAACTTTGTAAAAGGAAATAAATGAGTTTTTATTATAAAAAAAATGCTGAATGTTTACTAAATTTCTAACAAGAAGGCGGAGATCTGAGTACGATAAGAAGAGAGACTCTACTATAGTTATTAATGAATGTGTATAATTTTCAGAGTGTTTCTGGCATGTTCGGTCTGACACCGCTGTCAGTGGAGCCGCAGTCAAAGCAACCTTAACAGTAGCTGGACTAGGAGCGTGCGAAGCCGAGTGCATAAGGGCACAAGGATTCTTCTGTAGAGGCTTCAGTTTTCGGTAAGTTAATGTACAGTCAGCTGCACTAGAATAAATAAATAAATAAATAATGCTGGACAATCCACACAGCGTCATCTAGCCCCAAGCTAAGCAGAACTTGTGTTATGGGTACTAGATGACTGATATACTTAATACAATACATTACATACATGCATGTTTTTTTATTATACATAGAAAATACCCAGAGCACCCGAGATAAATATTTGCAGATCGTACAAACATTTATCCCAAGGCGGGAATCGAACCCGCAATCTCCAGCGTCGCAAGCGGAGTTTCGCCCGCCGCGCCACATGGGTCGTCAAATTCTGGTTATGGTCTCGTTTCAGCTCTAAAAAAAACGATGGTGTGGGTGCTGGTAAAAATACAAGCCCATGAGCCTTAGCAACAAAGCGTCATGTGCACCCTTCGAACTGGAACACAGCAAGCTGCTTAGCAGCAGGATTAGGCATGGTGGTAGTACTTCCCTGGACGCCCTTCACTAATTGACGACCGATGTGGCGCGGCGGGCGAATGTCCGCCTACGACGCAGGAGGTTGCGGGTTCGATTCCCGCCTCAGGTTAAATGTTTGTACGATCTGCAAATATTTATTCTGGGTGTTCTAGATATTTTCTATTCATAATAAAAAATATGTATGTATGTAATGTATTGTATTAAGTATATCAGTCATCTAGTACCCATAACACAAGCTCTGCTTAGCTTGGGGCTAGATGATGCTGTGTGGATTGTCCAGCATTATTATTACTCAGTTTCATGTTTTGCTATCCCAGATTTGACGCAGCGACGATTGGGGATGAAGATATCCACAACTGTATCCTCACTTCCTCTCCTACAACGAGTCTGTCCGGAGCTGATACGAATGGACACGAGTTATACGCGCGAGGGAACTTTGGACGGGGTTGTGAACCTGCAGTATATGACGATACTCAAAACGGCGGTTAGTTCATACGTTTTTATATAATTTATGCCAAAAATGATCTAGGAAAGTCTGTGAAAATAATAAGGATCCCTCGCAGTTGCTCGAGATTCTATCATATAACCATTACCTTGACTTATACAAAAGAAAACTACGTTATACGCGCGAGGGAATTTTGGCCGGGGTTGTGAACCTGCTGTATATGATGATACTCAAAATGGCGGTTAGTAACATTTATAAATAACTAGAGGCCGCTCGCAGCTTCGCCTGCGTGGCATTTTTTTCGTTATAAAATCATAGTAGCTTTATGCATGCAAAGTCTCAGCCCGATCGGTTTAAAATTAACAAAGTTTCATACAAACTTTAATCCCCTATTTTATCCCTTTGGGGGTAGAATTAATCAAAATCCTTTCTTAGCGGATGCCTACGTCATAACATCTACCTGCATGCCAAATTTCAGCCCGATCCGTCCAGTGGTTTGGGCTGTGCGTTGATAGATCACTATAAATAAATAATAATAAATAATAATGCTGGACGACCCACACAGCATCATCTAGCCCCAAGCTAAGCAGAGCTTGTGTTATGGGTGCTAGATGACTATGTCAGTCAGTCAGTCACCTTTGAGTTATATATATTTAGATTTATGTCAATAATTATTTACGAAAGTCTGTGAAAATAATAAGAATCCCTCGCAGTTGCTCGAGATTCAATCAACCAATACCTTTACCTTTACCTTTTTTTTTTTTTTTTTTTTCAATAAAATTACTACCTACAGGCAAGATTGTAATATGGCTAACTTATGTTAACAATCAAAATGACTGTTTGCTTTTACTAAAAAAACAGCTTAAAAATAAGTAAGGAAAAAAAACTACAATCTCTATTTCATTGGACAGAAATTAAAAAAACTTGTCTTTTTTTTATGGAACAAGCAAATGGCCCGCCTGATGTTAAGTGGTTACCATAACCTATAACAAAGCATTGCCTCGTAGGTCACGCTTGTTAGGAACGTCACCGCCAATGCACTACTCAGCGTCCATCAACCTGAGGCATACAGGTGTTAAGCCTCGTGTGCCTGTAATTACACCGGCACCCACACCCTTCAAACCGGAACACAGCAAGCTGCTTGGCGGCAGGAATAGGCATGGTGGTAGTACTGCCCCGGACGAGCCCTTCACTAAGAGCTCTATACTACTACCCCTAGTATACAAATGACTATGATTCTATGATGACTATGATTTCCAGATTGCTACTTACAATACGATAAGGCGGCCAAGTTAGCTGGCCCCGCCATTCGCGGCCAAGCGCGAGTCAAGAATGAACAGACTTGTGGTACAGCGTGTACTGAAGCCCCATTTCGATGCTTAAGCTTTTCCTACAAGTAAGTGAATGCATAGAGTATATAATAATGACGACCGATGTGGCGCGGCGGGCGATTGTCCGCCTGCGACGCAGGAGGTTGCGGGTTCGATTCCCCCCTTGGGATAAATGTTTGTACGATCTGCAAATATTTATTCCGGGTGTTCTGGGTGTTTTCTATGTATAATAAAACATATCTATGTATGTAAAGTGTTGTATTAAGTTTTTCAGTCATCTGGTACCCATAACACAAGCTCTGCTTAGCTTGGGGCTAGATGATGCTGTGTGGATTGTCCAGCATTATTTATTATAAGAATTCTAATGCGACTTCCAACAAGGTTGCGTTAAACGTTTAACACTACCATGGAGGGTATGAAAGCACTGTTCTTTTTCTCTTTCCCTCATAGCCAGTTACATTTCGTATATTAAAGAAGTTTTACTTCAGTCGTGTGGTCTAAAGCACACTCGGTTTTTTATATTCCAGCAATAATGTACCACCACCAAATGATAACTGCTTCCTCTCCGATGTCCGCCTGTGGGACTTACGACGTGGCGTTGACTACACCCATTCAGCAGACGACTGGCTCTTTGCCTTCGACCTCTTTAACTCCCGCTGTTGGAGGCATGTGCATCATGACCATGAGTAAGTACTTCTTACTTAATAATAATATAGTAGTAACTAGCGGCCGCTCGCAGCTTCGCCCGCGTGGCAGTTTTTTCCCATTCCCGTTATTTCGGGATAAAAAGTAGCCTATATGTTAATCCAGGTTACAATCTATATTTATTCCAAATTTCATCCAAATCGGTTCACTGGTTTGAGCGTGAAAGAGTAACAAACATCCATCCATACATCCATACTTACAAACTTTCGCCAGTAGGATAATGCTGGACAATCCACCCAGCATCATCTAGCCCCAAGCTAAGCAGAGCTTGTGTTATGGGTACTAGATGACTGATATACTTAATACATTGCATTACCTACAAAGATTTATTAAAAAAATAAATAAAAACAAAAATACATTACATACCTATATACATATTTTTGATACATACAAAACACCCAGAGCACCCGGAATAAATATTTGCAGATCTTACAAACATCCCAAGGCGGGAATCGAACCCGCAACATCCTGCGTCGCAGGCAGACATTCGGACTTAGTAGTTGAGCTCTTAGTGAAGGGCTCGTCCGGGGAAGTACTACCACCATGCCTATTTCTGCCGCCAATGGTATTTACAATCTCGTATTTTTTTCAGAGAGCATTCTTCGGAACTACCTCATCCAATCCAGTCTTCAGAAGACCATTTCCATAGTTCTGGACCTTCGGGCCCTTCAACTGGTCCAGGGTATCTCCCTGATTCTTTACCAGGTATTTATCACTCGTTAGTCATTTATCCAGACCGTTTTCGAGGTGGGTATCAGAAATTAGCTAAAAGTAATTTTTTTGCCTATCTATAAATAAATAAATATGTCAGGACATTTTTACACAACATCATCTAGCCCCAAACTAAGCATAGCTTGTACTATGGGAACCAGATGACTGATAGAATACTTATATACTTTTTTTTTGTGAATACATACATAGAATACAATACAACACCCAGACACAGAACAAACATCTATGTTCATCACACAAATGTTTGTTCTCGGTGGGGATCGAACCCACCACCTACAGCACAGAAGGCAGGGCTACTACAAACTGAGCTGTGACGGCTGTCTTAGCCCATAGAATTAGGACTAAAGTAAGCTATAGCCATTGTCGTTGACGTTAACACATTTTGATATTTTGATATTTTGACATTTTGAAATTTTGACACAAACATTTTGACATTTCTTTTGACTTATTGACATACTGTTCACAACGTTACGATGACAAGCTATTTGCGCAATGGCAGTGTTCTCAAATAGATAATGGTACAAAACCTTTCGTGCGCAAGTCCAACTCGAACTTGGCCAGTTTTTTTTTCTAAGTTTTGTGTGTAACCAGTCACCAAATGTAGTAGTTGGGCTTGCCTCTTACGGTTAGTAAGAGGTAATTATCATTAGATATAATATTTATCATTATATCTTTCTTTGTTCCAGAGTTACCTTACATCCCTGATTCTGGACCACCCAGCGGACCAACTGGTCCATACAAATATCCAGGCCTATACCCCTCTTACGAAACCAGTGGTCCCTCTATCCCTGAAAAAACCTACCCCATAGAATCTTACAAACCTGGCCCTTTCCTTCCCTCAAAACCTGATAGATACCCAGAACCTGAGATATACAGACCTAGTTTCAAACCTGACTTCCAACCCCCTGTAGTAACTATTCCTCATAAACCTGAATACCCTGATCCTGAACCTTATGTACCTGGACCCAAACCTGAACCTCCAAGTTTTAGACCAGATAGACCTTTCAGACCAACTGAGATATATCCTTCAGGTTTCCAACCGGGTTTAAGACCAGGTTTGAAACCTGGTGTGGATAGACCAGGTTATCTACCAGAGGGAAGGCCAAACCAACGACCTCATAAACCAGTTTCCAATGGTGATAGAGAAAATGGACCAAGTAAGTATATTTCCATTTGCTGTCGGTTTTACCAATAACTTTTACCTTTCTTTTATATAACGTGCTAAAACAAGCATATGGCCCATCTGATGTTAAGAGGTTACCATCGCGTATAACAAAGCATTGCCTTGAAGGTCACGTTTTTTAGGAACGTAACCCACAATGCACGGCTCAGCGTCCATTAACCTGAGGCATACAGGTGTTAAGCCTCATGTGCCTGTAATTACACCGGCACCCACACCCTTCAAACCGGAACACGCTGCGCTGCTTGGCGGCAGGAATAGGCATGGTGGTAGTACTGCCCCGGACGAGCCCTTCACTAAGAGCTCTACTACTACTAAAAGCTATTTTATGACAGCCATCACAGCTCTTGTAGTAGCCCTGCCTTCTGTGCTGTAGGTGGTGGGTTCGATCCCCACCGAGAACAAACATTTGTGTGATGAACATAGATGTTTGCTCTGTGTCTGAGTGTTGTATTGTATTCTATGTATGTATTTAAAAAAAAAGGTATATAAGTATTCTTACAGTCATCTGGTTCCCATAGTACAAGCTATGCTTAGTTTGGGGCTAGATGATGTTGTGTAAAAAATGTCCGGGCATATATATTTATTTAAGCCGTGTAAAGCTATTTTCATACAATCTTCAACCCTGCTTCACCTCTTTAGCTTGAATTTCAAAAAACCCTTTTTAGTACCTTACATACAAAGATGAATATACCCTGTAAGTTTCAAATCTCTACGAACAGTGGTTTATTTATTTTATTTTATTTCTATTTGCCTATTATTTAACCTATCTACCTTATATCTACACATTTTATAATTAAAAAAAATTTCTACCTATAGTAATCTGCGGGTCTTTACTATTTGCCTATTATATATTTTTCGCAATATTTCTAGTTGAAGCATCATGGCGTCATTACACAGTGTCCGGGTTTCCATGTCGAACCGGCACCACCTGCGCCCAGAACAAAATTGTTGGTTACTGGGCTTGTGAACCTGAAGGGGGAGAAATAGGTATGATTATTTATTACTAGCTGACCCGTGCCGTGCCCACTTCGTTGGGCGGGCGGTAAACATTTTTACTTACAAATCTTAACTAAGTAGTACTCGATGTTGCCAGCAGATGGCGTTAATACGGTATAAAATAGCGGTCGTTTGCAGTATCGCCCGCGTGGCAGTTTTTTTCCGTTCCCGTTATTTTTTCGGGATAAAAAGTAGCCTAAATTACTCCTTGTTACATCAGCTATCTGCCAGTGAAAGTCCCGTCGAAATCGGTCCAGCCTTTCCAGAGATTACCCGGAACAAATGGACAGACAGACAGACAGACAGACAAAAATTTAAAAAAATGCTATTTTGGAACATGTATCGCATATACATTCATATCCATGTAGTAATTAGCGGTTATTTTAATATTACAAACAGACACTTCAATTTTATTTATTTGTATAGATTACAAAGTTTAGAAGACTGATTTCATGAGATTTCTGAGGCAACGAAGGTTCTCTTCGCCTTTGTTCATATTTTAATATTAAGTTTACTCATGTAATTTTCTGTGTACAATAAAGAATAAAAAAAAAACGAATGCTAATTAAAAAAATACAAAACTAAAGGCCCATTGAAAATAAATACCTTACAGACTGATAGACGACCAATGTGGCGCGGCGGGCGAATGTCCGTCTGCGATGCAGGAGGTTGCGGGTTCGATTCCCGCCTTAGGATAAATATTTGTACGATCTGCAAATATTTATTCCGGGTGTTCTGGATATTTTCTATGCATAATAAAAAATATCTATGCATGTAATGTATTGTATTAAGTATATCAGTCATCTAGTACCCATAACACAAGTTCTGCTTAGCTTGGGGCTAGATGATGCTGTGTGGATTGTCCAGCATTATTATTATTCCAGGATCATGGGACTACTGTTGTACTCCAACTCATAGATGTGGATACAGCGAAGGGTTTAACAAACCATGGTGAGTCTCCACGTAATCCAAGATCAAAGTCTTAGCCAAACGAGCAGCGTCTTCTTTTTTAGGGTTCCGTACCCAAAGGATTTATCTTATAGGGTTTGTTTGGTTTTTTTAAAACGTTTTTATTATTAATTTGAAACTTTGCACACCTATCACTTATCAAGGATCATTGTCATAATGCAATGTTTTTTACTTTTTAGGGTTCCGTACCCAAAGGATAAAACGGGACCCTATTACTAAAACTCCGCTGTCTGTCTGTCTGGCTGTCATCAGGCTGTCATAGTTAGAGAGTTTAAATTTACAGATGATGTATTTCTGTTGTCTCTATAACAACATATACTAAAAAACAAAATAAAATCAATATTTAAGGAGGCTCTCATGCAACAAACGTGATTTTTTGCCGTTTTTTTATAGGTAGGTAATTGTACGGAAACCTTTGTGCGTGGTTTATGAGATACAGCCTGATGACAGACGGATAGACAGACAGACAGCGGAGTCTTAGTAATAGGGTCCCGTTTTAATCTTTGGGTACAAAACCCTAAAAAGTAATAAAGATAAGTGATAAGTGATAGGTGTGCAAAGTTTCAAATTAATCCGTCGTTTTGAAAGGGGTGCAAATCACGTTTTAAAAATACATACCAAACTAATAAAAGCGTTTTAAAAAACTAAACAAACCCTAGAAGAAAAATCTTAGCAAAATGCCTTATAATAATTTACTTTTACATATTTTCAGGTGCTACGTAGGGGATACAAAAGACCAATGGAGACCGTGCAGTGAAAAATACTACCCCTACCACCATCATAACGTGCCCCATCCTTCACAGGGACAAAGGGGTAAATAAACTTTACTATGAAGCTAAAAATACTACCCTTACCACCATCATAGCGTGCCCCATCCTTCACAGGGGCAAAGGGGTAACTATACTTTACTATGAACTTAAAAATACTACCCTTACCACCATCATAGCGTACCCCATCCTTCACAGAGGCAAACGGGTAAATAAACTTTACTATGAAGCTAAAAATACTACCCTTACCACCATCATAGCGTACCCCATCCTTCACAGAGGCAAACGGGTAAATAAACTTTACTATGAAGCTAAAAATACTACCCTTACCACCATCATAACGTGCCCCATCCTTCACAGGGACAAAGGGGTAAATAAACTTTACTATGAAGCTAAAAATACTACCCTTACCACCATCATAGCGTACCCCATCCTTCACAGGGGCAAAGGGGTAACTATACTTTACTATGAACTTAAAAATACTACCCTTACCACCATCATAGCGTACCCCATCCTTCACAGAGGCAAACGGGTAAATAAACTTTACTATGAAGCTAAAAATACTACCCTTACCACCATCATAGCGCGCCCCATCCTTCACAGGGGCAAAGGGGTAACTATACTATGAACTTAAAAATACTACCCTTACCACCATCATAGCGTACCCCATCCTTCACAGGGGCAAAGAGGTAAATAAACTTTACTATGAAGCTAAAAATACTACCCTTACCACCATCATAGCGTACCCCATCCTTCACAGGGGCAAAGGGGTAAATAAACTTTACTATGAAGCTAAAAATACTACCCTTACCACCATCATAGCGTACCCCATCCTTCACAGGGGCAAAGGGGTAAATAAACTTTACTATGAAGCTAAAAATACTACCCTTACCACCATCATAGCGTGCCCCATCCTTCACAGGGGCAAAGGGGTAACTATACTTTACTATGAACTTAAAAATACTACCCATACCACCATCATAGCGTACCCCATCCTTCACAGGGGCAAAGGGGTAACTATACTTTACTATGAACTTAAAAATACTACCCTTACCACCATCATAGCGTACCCCATCCTTCACAGGGGCAAAGGGGTAAATAAACTTTACTATGAAGCTAAAAATACTACCCTTACCACCATCATAGCGTACCCCATCCTTCACAGGGGCAAAGGGGTAACTATACTAAACTATGAAGCTAAAAATGTGTAGCAGTTTAGTTGGTTAGCTTGGTTGTAGCTGTAGGTTGTGGGTTCGATCCCCACCGAGAACAAATATAGGCGTTTATTCTGTCTGGATTTTATTATGTATTCTAAGGCCTTACCGTGAACAAACATTTGTGTGATAAACATAGATGTTTGTTCGGTGTCTGGGTGTTATAGTATTCTATGTATGTATAAACTCTATCAACCCGAAGATTCTTCCCGTATTTTTACAATTCGGGGTTAGATGCCATTTTTAATAAATATTCCAGACCCACCAAGATCAAGACCCTGGCGCGACACCCCCTCAAACAGCCCCTGGCCTGTTAAAGCAACCCCACCATCCCCCGATTACATCCCCCACTGGGACAAACCCCCCGGACCGTACTTATCAGAAGCAGATCGAAAATATTGGGATGATCTGTACCAGAATGGACCGAAGGCTTATTATGACAAAAACGGGAACCCGCTACCAGGTAATCCTACTAATCTAAATATATATAACTTAAAGGTGACTGACTGACTGACTGACATAGTGATCTATCAACGCACAGCCCAAACCACTGGACGGATCGGCCTGAAATTTGGCATGCAGGTAGATGTTATGACGTAGGCATCTGCTAAGAAAGGATTTTGATTAATTCTACCCCCAAGGGGATAAAATAGGGGGTGAAAGTATAACGGTAACGGGAAAAAACTGCCACGCAGGCGAAGCTGCGAGAGGCCGCTAGTAAAATTATAAACGCGAAAGTTTGTAAGTATATGGATAAATGGATGTTTGTTACTCTTTCACGCTCTAACCAGTAGACCGATTTGCATGAAATTTGGAATAATCATAGATTGTGACTTGGATTAATATATAGGCTACTTTTTATCCCGAAAAATTTACGGGAACGGGAAAAAACTGCCACATGGGCGAAGCTGCGAGCGGCTGCTAGTCTTTATATAAACTACCTTTTAACTGATTTGACGACCGATGTGGCGCGGCGGGCGAAAGTCCCGCGGAGGAGGTTGCGGGTTCGATTCCCGCCTTGGGATAAATGTTTGTACGATCTGCAAATATTTATACCGGGTGTTCTTGGTATTTTCTATGTATAATTAAAAAATATCTATGTACGTAATGTATTGTATTAAGTATATCAGTCATCTAGTACCAATAACACAAGCTCTGCTTAGCTTGGGGCTAGATGATGCTGTGTGGAATGTCCAGCATTATGATTGTTATAATAGTCTATTTTGTGCTTATAACGTGTATCAAAACTCAAATATTTTATTAGTAGTATTAGAGCTCTTAGTTAAGGGCTCGTCCGGGGCAGTACTACCACCATGCCTATTTCTGCCGCCAAGCAGCTTGCTGTGTTCCGGTTTGAAGGGTGTGGGTGCCGGTGTAATTACTGACACATGAGGCTTAACACCTGTATGCCTCAGGTTGATGGACGCTGAGTAGTGCATCGTCGGTGACGTTCCTAACGAGCGTGACCTACGAGGCAATGCTTTGTTATAGGTTTTGGTAACCACTTAACATTAGGTGGGCCATCTGCTAGTTTCATCAGCAAGTTGTATTAAAAAAATATATCATTGATATTTTACGTCCATTTTCTAATAGGATACTCAAGGGTGCCGACAGAAAACCGTCCATATATACGTTACAAGCATAACAACGGTCCTTCCACGTCCCCTGGTCATTGGGTTCCAGTGTCTGATGGTCCACCACCTGTCTCAGGACTTGGAGCTGCAAGGTATGCCATTACATTGTTAAAGCATTTTAATATTTAATCATATTCATCATTCGCTTTGTTGTTACTCTTCCTTTCTTTGTTTGACGACTGATGTGGCGCGGCGGGCGAATGTCCGCCTGCGACGCAGGAGGTTGCAGGTTCGATTCCCGCCTCGGGATAAATGTTTGTTCGCTCTGCAAATATTTATGCCGGGGTTTTTGTGTGTTTTTTATGTTTAATAAGAAAATATCTATGCATGTATGTAATGTATTGTATTTAAGTACTAGACCGTCCCTGGAAGCTTTATAATGAGATGCGTATCCGTTTCCGTCGACTTCCTTCCTGTTTTATGACTAAATACCCCTCAGTTTCCGGGCCAGTGGCGCCACCTAGCGGCTGCGAGTCTTTTTAAAGTTTCGTAAAAGTAGACGCGCCATCTTTTATAATTGGCGTTTCGTATTCCGTCGAAATAACACGTCTGCAACAGCTCTGTCCTACGACTGTTGGAGAATTAATTCCTTTAAATATTTTATTTTATAAAGATATTCTTTATCTTCAAATATTCTTCTATATTATCAAGTCTAGATACTGAGTGTTTAAAGTGATAAGTTCGAGAAAACCGTGAGTACCCTCGGGTTGTAACACTAAATGCAATAACTACTTCGTAATATTCTTCTATATTATTAAGTCTAGATACTGAGTTTTTGAAGTGATAAGTTCGAGAGAACCGTGAGTACCCTCAGTTTGTAACAATAATTGCAACAACTACAGTTTTGTTTTAGTACTTTGATCAATTTTTCTTTTAACGGGTTTCCGTTCGGATCATGTACAGGTTTTTAATATTTTAATATTTTTCGTACGTAGGTACCTAGTTGTTGTAAAGGTTTACAGGCGTCGATCGTTAAAGACGTCCATGCGTGGTTGAAAAGAAGTTAACACTTAATATTTTCAGAATGGATAACCATGATACTGTATCGACTGCCAAGCCGGCAGCGGTGGCTGGACCAAGTGGAAAGTCCCGCAAGCGGGCCCGGAGCATAAGCAGCAGCAGCAGCAGCAGCGGCTCCAGCAGCAGCTCATCAAGCTCGTCCTCGTCTGGCAATAAAGGGAAAAAGGTGCGGTCACGCCGTCACCGCCGTAAGCGAAACAAGCGTGCTCGGCCTTCTGGTCGTACGATGGACAAACTATTCAAGGAGATGGGTGAGCTTCGCCAACATATTTTTACTTCAAGTAATAATAATGAGAAATCTTTTGATGACCACTTGTCATTGTGCTCCGAGGTGAGTGGCGAGCTATACGAGCGTCACCCCGTCATAGACGAAGGACACGCTAACGAGGAGTGTCATACTCCAAACCACGATTTCAGATTTGATATCGAAACGAAATTAAAGGAACCTTCTGTTCCAAAAACACCAGATAGCTTTTTAAAGATGTTGTCTGATGTCCAGCGGCTAGGAACTTCCTCTTGGTCTGAAGTCAGGTACGCTGACACACAGAAATTATACAATCACACTCCAGGTTTCGTAGACTTGGAGTCAAACGACGAGGTGAAAACATACGACACCTGTCGTAACCTAGCACATGCTGACAAATCATATGCAGCTTTGACTTACTGTGTATTAAAACAAAAAGACTGTTTGCAAGAGAGTATTCGAAATCTTCTTTTGTGGGCTAAAAATAAAGACGTAAACTATGACAATTTGAGCGCAAAGGTTGATGACTTGTTTCAAAAGGGTGACTTGCAGAAAATATCCTCCGATCTTTTGCAATTAATTTGCGGACACCGTGCTGAAAGCATTGAAATGCGTCGAGATTCAATAACTAGCAAAGTCAAAGATCCGTTGGTAAAGGCAGCCTTGAATAGAATACCGCCATCAAATAACTTTTTATTTGATTCTGAACCGTTTACGGTTGCATTGGAGAAGGCAGGTGGGGTCCGGAAAGCCTTTTGGCCGCTAAAAACGGAGGGTACTTCACAAGGTAAGCCTAACCCGTCTAACAGCCGCCTCTCGCGGGGGCAAGGCTTAAGACATTCAGTAGTTCCATCGCGTGGAACTCAATGTTGTTTTCAAGACAGATCTTTATCCGATCAATATGCGCACACGCATGCATATAACAACCCACCCTCGCGGGGTGGATACCAACATAACTACCCTCCCAGAGGTCAATCCTCAAAGGCACGATATGAACAACATAGCGTCAGTGGGAGAGGTTCTTATCACAACCAGGGCTCGCGGCCTGAAAGAAGTAGTAACCGAGGACGCTCAAATGCTCCAAGAGGTTCCAAAAACAACCAAAAAAGGTACAACAAGCAATGACTCGAGGCGGTTCCGAGCAGGTCAGTTAGTAAACTACCAATCCCAATGGGTTACCATGGGGGCACCAGATATTATTCTAAAATTAATCCAAGGGTATCGCATACCATTCCTGCAGAAGCCCCCACTTGTATACCCGAATGTAGCACAGGGCCCCTTTATAACGCCTGTCTCAAAAGAAATGTCGGCAATCGTACGCAAAATGAAAAACCAGGGCATTCTAAAAAAGGCTCGGCTCTCGCCAAGTTTTATCTCTCCTCTGTTTCTAGTGCCGAAAGCCGACGGATCTGCTCGGCCCATATTCAATCTCAAAGCCCTAAACGACTTTGTAATGTCCGAACCGTTTCAACTCATAAATATGTACCGCATCCCAGACTTTCTTCAAAATCAGGACTGGATGTGCAAAATCGACCTATCGCAAGCTTACTTTCATCTCAGCATAGCCAAAGCACACAGGCGCTTCCTACGGTTGATCTACAATCAAGAACTGCTAGAGATGACGTGTCTCCCGTTCGGCTTGAACACATCACCAAAGACATTTGCCACACTTACAAATTGGGTAGCTCGAACACTGAGAGAAACGTGGAACATGAGGGTTATAGTTTACCTAGACGATTTTTTAATTGTAAGTCAGGATGCAAACATGCTTCGCGGGCATGTCAAAATAGCAATAAAAACTCTACAGAAACTAGGATGGCAAATAAATTTCGACAAATCTGTCCTTTACCCTCGAAAGAGCTTGACATATTTAGGAATACTATGGAAGCCGTGGGACAATCAAAAATCCCTACCAAAAGAAAAAGTTGCCATAATAGCCGAAAAAGTAAATCTGCTTCTAAAAGAAGGAAAGGCAATGTTGAAAGACCTTCAGAGAATAATAGGATTATTCAACTTTGCGAGTTTTGTTGTACCACGAGGCCGGCTCAATCATCGACAATTACTGAGGTTCATGAACTCTCTACCAGATTCATCGACAAAAGCCTACCCGCTACCGCAAGCTGCCCTCATCGACCTGACTTGGTGGACGCGGAATTGTCACCTATCAACACCTCTGCACTACCCGCACCCTACAAACTTTCTGGTGACAGACGCTTCGGACCAGGCATGGGGGGCGCAATTGAACGACCTACCTCTTTCCGGGAATTGGTTAAAAGACGAGCAACCATTGCACTGCAACCAAAAAGAGATGCTGGCCATACTGCATGCCCTTCAAAACTACACCCACATACTACGTCACAGCTCTGTCCTGATACAATGCGACAACAAGACTGCAGTGGCATATCTACGGAAGGAAGGAGGTACGAAATCACTAGCATTAATGGAAATAACCTATCAAATTCTCTACTTATTAGACTTAAATCAAACACACTTCAGCATACACTATATCCCAGGCAAGCTGAACAGTCATGCCGATCACTTATCACGCCATCGGCTTCCTCCAGAGTGGCACCTATTACCGGCCTGTATGGATATAGTGTGTGCGGAGTGGGGAATCCCAATGATAGATCTCTTTGCCTCTGCTACAGCTCATGTGGTTTGCAATTATGTATCTCGAGATTTGAAAGACCCTCAAGCCCTGTTTCACGACGCATTCAGTGTTCCGTGGAACTACCAACTCGCGTGGGTGTTCCCACCACCGTTCCTTATGCCGAAAGTCCTGGCTCACCTCAATCAGGCCACGGGAACTTATTTAATAGTAGCACCCAGGTGGGAAAAGGTTTTCTGGCGGGCGGATCTCAAGGCCCGAGCACTAGCAGCACCGCTAGTCCTGAGGAACCTAGAAGTCAATCTAGTCGACACATCAACGGGGCTTCCACCGTCCGGGGTCGAGAGCATCACTCTCGAAGTCTGGAAGTGTGGGGGTGGTCCGAGGCGGTAGAGACATGGAACACTGAACAAGTGAGTTTACTAAAAAGTTCATGGCGAACATCTACTGTTAAGACTTATGAGGTAGCTTGGAAACGATGGAGTGCCTGGTCTAATACTAATAACGTTGCTAAAACTAATCCAACGGGTTCACAATTAGCACAGTTTTTGTCGGATTTATATTTAATTCATAACCTTTCTTACAATACAATACTTTTGCACAAATCCGTCGTCTCCACACTGTGCAATGCTGAATCAGCAAGCCGCCTGAGTTCACATGTTCTAGTAAAACATATTTTAAAGTCGATTGCTTTAAAAAATCCAAAGACCACCAAGCCCCCAGTCTGGGACGTCAGTAAATTAACAAAATACTTAGCTACTTATACAGTAGATATCAATAATCATTTTCAAACATCACGGCATACAGCGATGTTGCTACTACTTTGCTCAGGCAGGCGAATACACGACTTGACCTTACTTACTGTAGACCCAAAACACTATATAAAAAATGAAGATAGCATTACATTCTGGCCTCAGTTTGGGTCAAAAACTGATAGTAGTAGTTACAGACAATCCGGTTGGAAGTTACTCCTAAATAAGAATAACCACAATCTAAATCCTATCTTTTGGATAGAACGGTTGAATATTTTGTTAAATGATAGACGTATTACTACAAAATCATTTAATTTGTTTATTACAGTTAGAGGTGTTGCCAAACCTGCTTCGCGCACCGTTATCGCTGGATGGATTAAAAGCTTGTTCAAAGAAGCTGGCATCATAGCTACACCAGGAAGCACTCGGTCCGCTGTAGCTTCTAAGAGTTGGTTTGAGAATAATTCCCTGGACGAAATCCTGGCACGTGGAAATTGGCGATCAGCAAACACATTTCAACAATTTTATAGACGCGAATTGATGGAACATAATGATTCAGATAATGTAACACAGTTGTTTCAACCAGTATAATTCAAAAATTTATTTACTTTCACATTAGTAAAATAATTAAGTCCTATACTAAATGATAGTTAGTGGATATAATCATGATAAATATTATGTAAAAAGAGTAAAATTTATTTTTTAATTAAATTAAAATCATATCAAGGTTTAAAATACGTTTACGAACATTCAATTGAAATATTTAAAATTAAAATATTTTTGTCATATCTAGTTGTTTATCTTATACAGTACCTACCTAGTTAGGTACATCACATTGGCGTAATTTAAATAAAAAGGTTTCCTAGTTAACATTTAAGTGGCGTCACCAGGCGATAACAAACATGTCTCATTATAAAGCTTCCAGGGACGGTCTAGTACTTAAATAGCAGCGTTTTACCTGAAATAAAACGCATATTTAAATACTTACCTCCCTGGAAGCTTTCACTTCAATTTCTGCCTGGTGAAATTCTAAGCCAATGATAAAAGATGGCGCGTCTACTTTTACGAAACTTTAAAAAGACTCGCAGCCGCTAGGTGGCGCCACTGGCCCGGAAACTGAGGGGTATTTAGTCATAAAACAGGAAGGAAGTCGACGGAAACGGATACGCATCTCATTATAAAGCTTCCAGGGAGGTAAGTATTTAAATATGCGTTTTATTTCAGGTAAAACGCTGCTATTAAGTATATCAGTCATCTAGTACCCATAACACAAGCTCTGCTTAGCTTGGGGCTAGATGATGCTGTGTGGCTTGTCCAGCATTATTTATTTATTTATATATTTAATTCAAACATTTTAAAAACCAAAGGTAAGTTGGTAAACCAAATAAATGAATAAATAAAAGACCCACTTAGCCCCAGCCAAAGAAAGTATTGTGTGTTATAACGTCACAGCTCAGTTAGTCAAAGTCAAAGTACATTTATTCAGTAATATCCGCAGGGATAATCTTGAAGTTCCTCGCGACAACGCCTAGAAAAACCGGCAAAAAACTTACGACTTGGTTCCTACCATTTTCCTAAAGTAGTAGGTCCTTCTGCACTGTAGGTGGTAGGTTTGAACCCCACCGAGAACAAACATGTGTGTGATGAACATAGATGTTTGTTCTTTGTCGGGATGTTACTTTTATTCTATACTATAATGTATTTACAAAAAACCACAAGTGTGAAAAAGTATATGATAGGAACAAGCGATAAAAAATCATCATTTTTTATTTTGTATGACTTGCTGATAGAAGAATCAGATGATTCATCCTGATGTTAAGTGGTAACCATCACCTATAACAAAGTATTACCTAACAGTTCACGCACCTTAAGAATATATCCATTCTTGCACTACGTTTTTTTATGTTAGGGCTGATGAAACAAGCTTATTTCTCACCTGATGTTAAGTGGTAACCATCACCTATAACAACGATACATCGCAGTTCACACACGTTAAGAACATGCCCTACGACGCCTTGCGTGAACAAACCTGAGGCATACAGGTGTTAAGCCTCGTGTGCCTGTAATTACACCGGCACCCACACCCTTCAAACCGGAACACAGCAAGCTGCTTTACGGCAGGAACACGCATGGTGGTAGTACTTCCCGGACGAGCCCTTCACTAAGAGCTCTACTGCTACTAAAAGATATGCAGGTGTTAAGCCTCATGTGCATGTAACGTCACCAGCACCCACACCCTTTAACCCGGAACACAGCCAACGCACTGCAAACGGGAAATGTTAGCTTATTGTGTATTAATTTAATTTGCAGGTACTGGCCTGTTGCCTATCTTCACCGAGGTCCACCGCCAAACGTGACCTATTTCCGTCACCACGAAACCGAACCCAACACTGAAAGAAAAGATACCACTACTCACTCACCATCCAACGGTCATCCTGAAGCTAGAGACGATGGCGATGGTCTTAGCCTTGATGAAGAAAGAACTAGTGGCAGATGGTCAAATGATAGAAGTAACAGCCAGTCTAGAGGTAACAGTGATACAAATGATAGAAGTAACAGTCAGTCTAGAGGTAACAGTGACAGAGGGAACAATTATAATTCTAGAGGTATAGACGAAGATTCTAGGAGTAACAGTGATAACTCTAAAGATAGCTCTAACAGAGATATCAATCCAAATTCTAGAGGTAACGCCGATGATTCTAGAGAAAGTGATGATAGATTTAGAGAAAATAATACAAATTATAAGAGTAACAATAGTTCTAGGAATGGAAATGATAATTCTAGAAATAATGACAGTAACAGAGGTAATGCCAGAACTCCAAACGGTAATCGGGATGAAGAATCTACACGAGATAATAAGAAAATAAATGATAATAAAAATGATGGTATATTTAACACAAATATCGATACGACTTCCAGTAAAACTACAACTACAGAAACTCCTATAGAAAAAGCTAATAATACTGATGATGTAGAGTTAGTGAAACCAGAAGATTTCCAAACTATGGACTTAATAAAAGGTATTGACGATAAGCTAGACGACTTCTCCAAATCTATAGAAGTTCTAGATATAGAAGATGCAAAAGTGGAAAAACTATCAGATATAAGAACATTAGAAGCAGAAGAACGCCAAATAGAAGCTATAGGAAGACTTCTAGCAAACAGAAGAGGAAGCAAAATAACACTAGAAAAAAGATCCCAAAAGGACTTAGAAGCGAAAAACATAGCAGTAGACAAAGACATTATAGACTTTAACTTTGGCAACCGATTCAAAACTAATGAAAGACGCGGGGTTATCAAACGAATAAGCAAAGACGAAATAGAAAGAGACAAAGCTGATAAAAGCTTGGAAGTGAGTGAGACAACATACGTTCGACCACCTAGAGTTTTATCTACTACAGATAACATACGCAAAGCTATAGTCAATGGTAAAGTCTTTTATGATGCAACTATTAGAGACCAACGCGATCTTTTCACGAATAATACTAGAAAACCGAAAAATTTACGACGAAACGAAAATACTGCGCCATCTATAATAAACAATAGTAACTTTGGAAAAAAGAAAATAATACGAACAAGAAACACAAACCCAGTTAAAAGAGTAAAGAGAGTGTACAGAAAGAGATATAATCCTAGTGAAGTTAGAAGGAGGTTGTTAGAGAGAGATAGAAGCAAGAATAATACAGATTTGAATAAAGGTTTGTAAAGATGTCTGAATTAGAACAAACAAAATCGTAGACAAGTAATATTCGCTTGTACGCAAGCGTGAATATTGCAATTTCTTTTGTCAAACAATACTTTTTATAAAGATTTATATATCCTACTAATATTATAAACACGAAAGTTTGTAAGAATGGATGGATGTTTGTTACTCTTTCACGCTCTAATCAGTAGACCGATTTCGATGAAATTTGGAATAAACATAGATTATAACTTAGATTTTATCTCTTACTTATCTCGGGAACAAAAGAAAACTGCCACGCGGGCGAAGCTGCGAGCGGCCGCTAGTAGTATATAAATCTCCTTTCCATCAGAGGACGAGTAGACGTACGGGTCAGTACCATCCTTACTTGGTAAACATACCTCTCATTCGTACCAAGCGTTTCAGTTCCACCTTCATCATGCGAACCACTAAGGAGTGGGATTCATTACCAGCGTCTATTTTCCCTGAACACTATAATCTTAATCTCTTTAAGGCAAGAGTGAATAGGTGTCTTCTAAACCGTCCTGCTTCATCGTCGGCTTCATCGCCACTTACCATCAGGTGAGATTGAAGCCAAAAAACAGTCTATCAATAATAAAAAATATATATTATCCGGTCTTAGTAAAACCTTTGTGATAAAAATTAATAAATGTTGAAATTATAGCAAGGTGATATCTTTTTTTTTTTTATACAACAAAGTTGACAAACAAGCTTACGGCCCACCTGATGGAAACTGGTTACCGTAGCTTATGGACGCCTGCAACACCAAAGGAATTACAAGCGCGTTGCCAACCCTTTAAAATTTTAAAACGCCCTTTTTGAAGAACCCCATACTACACATCTACATCTCTCGTCGATTCAACTTAATGTTTATTTTGGTTATCGAGCAGGCATTGATAATTATATAATATAATATAAATGGAGTTTTTCGTCGCGTCGGGTTAAGCACCTATGGCGCACGTTAATATTTATTTTAGGATTTTTTATCGTTTCACATATTCTTTAAATTAAGTTCATATTACCAATATAACTTTTAAGTGCTTATAGATTTGTCAGTTTGACTAAAATTATATTTTAGTTGACCTGACGATGCAATAAATTGATTAAATAACTTAAATACATATTATATTTAATAAGTTCAATATAAAGTAGACTAATACGTAAATCTAAGCCAAAAACTTTTTAACTTTGAACCAATACTTTTCTAGTAAAATTTGGCGAATTACGCCATCTTGCCGAATTTTACTACAAAAGTATTTGTTTTACAAAATCATGGCCACTCACTCATAATAACTTCAATAATAGTTAAATGAGTTTAATAAAAATCAGACTTTGAAACGTAAATCTCAGATAATATAACAAATAATTTATCGAAGGATTATTTTTTACATGAATAAATTTAATTTAATTAAAGAATGTACAGATAAGAAAATTGATATGGCACAGATAATAAAATATCTCCAGATTAAAGTCCTACATTAGTAGATCTAGGTCCGCTTACACAACAATCTGATTTAATCTTATTTAGCTAATCACGTTTACCAAGATAAAAATGTTTAATCTAGACGTAATATCGATTTAATTCTTGTGCAAGATATTAAACCTAATTAGCTTTCTAAATGCATTTAGGGGCTCACTAAACACGTTTAGTTATCGTTGTTACTAATAATTCACTAAAATACTGATATTTTATACAACCGAATTTAAAAATAGAACCGGGAATCATTACCTCTCACTCACATGTATACTGTGTGAGTGAGAGATAATTGAAGTAATACTTCTAATGCGACTTCCAACAAGGTTGCGTTAAACGTTTAACACTACCATGGAGGGGGTATGAAAGCACTGTTCTTTCTCTCTTTCTCTCATAGCCAGTTACGTTTAGTATATTAAAGAAGTTTTACTTCAGTCGTGTGTTCTAAAGCACACTCGTTTTTTTATTTAGCAGCACCATCTTAAATTGGTTTCTTTATAAGGTACAACATTAAAGTTTGTTATCTAATAATTGTGATAAAAATAATAGTTACCGTCTTTTTTAGGTGTAATTGGCATTTAATTAATTATGCATTTTAGTAAGTTGTGAAATTAAATGTTTTGTAAGCATATGTATTAATTTTTTAAGAATAAAACCGCATACTCTGAAAATGTTTTTCATTAAGATTTTTATATCATTCCAACAATTATTTCATCGAGTTTGTGATTTCCTTAAGTGCAGGTAAGCACTATAAAAAACTAACAATCTTTGTTTTTTATTATTGACTGGCCTCATAGCTTAGTTAGTAGTAGCTCTGTTTCCTGTGTTGCCTGTGGGTTCAACCCCTATCAACGACAAACATTTTGTGTGATGAACATAGATACCAATGACAGAACACCGGGAATAAATATTTGCAGATCGTACAAACATTTATCCCAAGGCGAGAATCGAACCCGCAACCTCCTGCGTCGCAGGCGGACAGTCGCCGGCCGCGCCACATAGATCATCAACTATACTAATGATAAGAATCTTTGTCATGACTGACTGATTGACTGACTGACTGACTGACATATAGACAACGCACACCCTAAACCACTGGTCGTAGAGGCTTGAAATTTTTATGGTATATTCGTCTTGGTGTGTAGAGGTGTATCAAGAAAGAAATTCTTGATATTCAACCCCTAAAGGAGTACAGCCGGGGTTGAAATTTGTATGAAAATAACTTTGTTTACTAACGTGTTTCAATAGTTAGACATAAGATCACTTCTAGACAACATTTGGATTACTTAATACTGAGGTAGTCTAAATGTTGTTTAACATTGATAGACGTAATGCAACCTGCTAGGTAAAGCTTTGGTGATAGTTACCACTTAACGTCAGGTGGGCCAGCTTATTCCAGCTTATAAATAAATAATAAATAAATAATGCCGGACAATCCACACAGCATCATCTAGCCCCAAGCTAAGCAGAGCTTGTGTTATGGGTACTAGATGACTGATATACTTAATACAATATTATATTACATACATAGATATTTTTTATTATACATAGAAAATACCCAGAACACCCGGAATAAATATTTGCAGATCGTACAAACATTTATCCCAAGGCGGGAATGGAACCCGCAACCTCTGCGTCGCAGACGGACATTCGCCCGCCGCGCCACATCGGTCGTCATCATCATTATAATTTGTATCTGTGTTATACTTTTTGTAAATTATGTTAATTAGTGTAAATGGTAACCAATGGTGACCGTTCTAATTAATCGATTAAATAAATAAACTCCATGAACATACAAAAAGAATCAGATTTTTTATAATACGTTTGCTGATGGGTCTAAGATGGTGAAAATCCCGTCCATCCAAAGGTTGTCTGGAAGAGATCGCTCATAGCGATAAGACCGTCCATTGTACATCGCTGTAGCTACTTTAAATTTAGTTTAAAAATAGTTTTTAATTTGTTATGTCCTTGTGGTGTACAACAAAGAGTTTTCTATCTACCTATCTACTTTTAAACCTGATGTTAAGAGGGAACCATAATTATTTGCTTAAAAATCGTCTGAGACGGTTATCTAAGTGAAACAGGAAATTGATATTCAAGCCTTCCTTAATTCAAATGTATAGAAAGTAAAACGCAATTCGCATTCTAATAGGACCATTTCACTGTGAAAGTGAATTTAAGTCCCTGGGGTTAACGCGTCTACGAACGTCTTGATCCGCTCTACGTGTCCTGGGTACATCATCATGAAACCCGAGGAGTTCCTGAAGAAGACACTACACTACACTACGCTGAACTGAACTGAACTGAACTGAACCGAACCGAACTGAACTGAATGGACCTAACCTGACCTTAACTGAACTGCATTGCACTACACTACACTACACTACACCTAACCGAACTGAACTGAACTGCACTGCACTGGACTAATACACTGCACTGCACTGCACCTAACTGAACTGAACGGCACTGCATTGCACTACACTACACCTAACCGAACTGAACTGAACTGCACTGCACTGGACTAATACACTGCACTGCACTGCACCTAACTGAACTGAACGGCACTGCATTGCACTACACTACACCTAACCGAACTGAACTGAACTGCACTGCACTGGACTAATACACTGCACTGCACTGCACCTAACTGAACTGAACGGCACTGCATTGCACTACACTACACCTAACCGAACTGAACTGAACTGCACTGCACTGGACTAATACACTGCACTGCACTGCACCTAACTGAACTGAACGGCACTGCATTGCACTACACTACACCTAACCGAACTGAACTGAACTGCACTGCACTGGACTAATACACTGCACTGCACTGCACCTAACTGAACTGAACGGCACTGCATTGCACTACACTACACCTAACCGAACTGAACTGAACTGCACTGCACTGGACTAATACACTGCACTGCACTGCACCTAACTGAACTGAACTGCACTGCATTGCACTACACTACGCTACACTATACTATGGTAAAACTGTAGAGATTAAAACGTCATTACATTAAAGATATTTTTCTGAAATCTTGTTAATAGTACTTTTAAAAAAAATTAATCCACTTTAAAAAAAATATTTGTACACGCCTTATGCAAGTTCCCTTAGTCGCTTTTTATAACATTCATAAGCTAGAACAACCATAGTACGAGTCTAACTGAACACTGAATATCACTGAATACATGGTTTTTGAAAGCCTCTAAGACCTAGGCTGTGCGTTGTCTAATATCAGTCAGTCAGGACAAAGATTCATTAAATGCTATTATATAGATTATTTTCCGTACACATAGGATAAAACGGGGCCCTATTACTGAGACTCCGCTACCTCCGTCTGTTCGTCTGTCACCAGGGTTTATCTTATGAACTGTGATAGTTAAGAGAGTTGAAATTTTTTACAGATGATGTATTTTGCTGCCGCTATAACAACAAATACTAAAAAATAGAGTAAACTCTCATACAACAAACGTGTTTTTTTTTTGCCATTTTTACCTGCTATAGATAATGGTACGGAGCTCTTCGTGCGCGAGTCTGACTCGCACTTTGCCGCTTTTTTTATATCTCGTATTTTCTTTGTTGGATGCCATAATAATAAATATTTATAAACATAGTTGATTACACAACGAACGAATAAAGAAAAAACAAAAGTAGAAATTTCCAAATTATGACCAAAGAAAGTTAAAGATAATAAAACTGTTGACAGTTTCTCATGCAGATGTTCACCAACAAATAAAGAGCCGGTTATACTTTAATCATCGGATCAAACAAACGCACCCCTTGTAATCTTCATGAGTCCATTCCATCCAAAGGTTTGGTAGAGATCGCTGTTTAACTCTCTAACTACCATGGTTCATGAGATACAGTCTGGTGACAAACCGACAGACAGGCAGACAGCGGAGTCTAAGTAATAGGGTCCCATTTTACATTTTGGGTACGGAACCCTAAAAAATTGTCTCTGATGCTGTATTAATCATCTCTCTATAAAAGATGCAAAGGTCTGTTTACCTATGCACCTTGGTTTTTCCACGAATTTCTTAATTTCTGATTTCATTTCGCAGTGTACCTCCCAGCATAGCTTTCTCAGCGACTTTGATTTAAGGTCCGGTTAACGCCCAGCTACGATATTAGTGAACTTAGGCCTTACAATAGTAATTTTGACACGTATTTCGAAATTACAAAATGTTCTCTAATGTGGTCACAGTGAAACAGTGAAAGTTATGTTAAATTGTGATAGCAAATCTTAAGTCACGGTATGACAGTTAGACAATACTTACGTAAGCTTATTACTTAGAACTATATTAACTTAATTACGTAAAACAAAAGAACTTTTATTATAAAAATAAACTTATTTGTTCACCGGTGCGGACGGTGCGGTGGTCTAGTAGGAGTGACCCCGCCTTCTAATCAGGTCGTGGGTTCTAATCCGGTCGTGCACCAATGGACTTTTTTATGACAAAAACATATGTGCACAATGCCAATGCTTTCAAACGGTGAGAAAACCGGTTAGTATTCTAGCAGCGGCGATGGGCTTGCACTTAGGTATTTTTTTATACAACTGTTGATGGAACAAAAAGATGGCCCACCTGATGTTAAGTGGTTACCATCACCTATAACAAAGCATTGCCTCGTAGGTCACGCTTGTTAGGAACGTCACCGACGATGCACTACTCAGCGTCCATCAACCTGAGGCATACAGGTGTTAAGCCTCATGTGCCTGTAATTACACCGGCGCCCACACCCTTCAAACCGGAACACAGCAAGCTGCTTGGCGGCAGAAATAGGCATGGTGGTAGTACTTCCCTGGACGAGCCTTTCACTAAGAGCTCTACTACTACTACCTACCAACCAGGTATGGAATAATACCAACTACTGCAATGTCCAGCAATTGGGCTTTGATGACATTTCATCCTCCCCCTCCCATTTCTTCATTTCTTCTTTCCTGTGCCCCGTATCCTCGAGGCGCTCAACGCTTTCCTGAGAGCCAATCCTGAATGTGATCTGTTTGCGGATGGATGGTCTAAAGTTTTATCTGAATGTCTGAAGTTTTGTGAGCGAGATGAATGTTTGTGAATCTAGTGAAAGTTATTTTATTTTTATTCTATTTTTTGACATTCTTGCGCTTATATTGTATAATTATTTATTACTAGGTATTATTGATATTGTTAACTTTAAATTAATTTTTATCTTTAATGAATGTAATTGGTTTTAACCGTGTTTATTAAAGTAAATAAATAAATAAATAAATTTCTTTTCATTGGTCCCAGGTGGATGACAGTGGCTTCTGTTTCTCTTTACTTCTAGTAAGCTCAGCGCAATTCGCGCTGTCTTTTGTCTTCAGAAGTCACACAGTTTTCGATCCAAACATTACGTACCCAATAGTATCGGAGCCTATTCAATGAAAACAAACAAACAATCAAATCTTTTCTCTTTATAATCTAAATATTATAACTCAAAGGTGACTGACTGACTGACTGACTTAGTGATCTATCAACGCACAGCCCAAACCACTGGACGGATCGGGCTGAAATTTGGCATGCAGGTAGATGTTATGACGTAGGCATCCGCTATGAAAGGATTTTGATTAATTCCACCCCCAAAGGGATAAAATAGGGGATGAAAGTTTAACGGGAACGAGAAAAAACTGCCACGCAGGCGAAGCTGCGAGCGGCCGCTAGTATTAGTATAGATTAGAGCAACTTTAAAACTTCCTCGCATATTATCACAAATTTTATCAAGCCTTGATACCAAGTGTTGTGGTGAAAAGTTGCGGCGTTTTGCCAAATGAAACTTGTTTCTGTATGGGGAAAGTATTTTTTACGAAACTGGGAATAAGATTTTTTTTTTGGCATGTGCCCGTCTTGCGGAGTTTTGCCAATGTCAAGTGGGTTGGATAAAATACTTCTTAGTCAAGTCGAGTCGGTAAAAAAAGTAAAGTCGGCTGTCATTGGTTTTTGAAGAAAAAGATGGCGTTTTGCTTCAAAACCAAAGGAAAAATATGGCTACAAAAGGCTACAGGCAGGTGTCAGCATGCTACGCAGAGTTTATAAATGTCAATGTCAGTTATTTGTTGTCAAAAGGTCAATCACCCGATCGATCGTGCAAATAACTTTTACTCATTGAGTGAAAGTTAACTTTCTACCGTAGGATAGGAGCAGACTGAGGAAACGATCTGGACCAATGGACCTGAGTGTAATATGATCAAGATACACGATCTGTGGTGTTGGATGACTGTGGCGACATCTGTGTATTTTAAAAAATAAATAAAGTTTAAATCCGTATTTCTACCGTCAAGTAGTGATGCTTTCATTGCTGTGTTCCGGTTTGAAGGGTGTGGGTGCCGGTGTAATTACAGACACATGAGGCTTGAAACCTGTATGCCTCAGGTTGGTGGACGCAGAGAAGTGTATCGTAAGGCACGTACCTAACGTGAATGACAAACAAGGCAATACTTTGCAAGTGGCCCATTTATGCTTGTTCCACCAGCCCGGCTAAGATGTGCAACGCGAGATATGTCGCGCTTGACATAAGATACTTTTTCTATTGATAGACATTTTAAAAATTATAGATAAAAGACCCACAGATAAGCTAAACATTAGCATGAAGTCTTCATTTGACAGAACAAGATAGATTTTTGGCACTGGCATGTTAGCACAGGAAGATATAAAGAGATATCTCTATTTTGCACGAGATACCGAGTAGAGAAAATTTTGTCACGCTGCACATCTTAGCCGGGCAGAAATAAAAAAAGTTTTGTATCACTGACGTAGGCATCAAAATTGCCTGGTTAAAATGGTACTTGGCAGGTCACACCATCCTTTTGCAAGCCAAGGAAATCATCAAGGATGTGCATCACAAGGCAGGCAAAGATCAGCATCAAGTGGATCTCTGTAGATGAAAGTCGCCGCCGCGGCAGGCCGAAGAAGCCTTGGCGAGACGAGATGGACGTCTTCTATAAAGATTGACGACCGATGTGGCGCGGCGGGCGAATGTCCGCCTGCGACGCAGAAGGTTGCGGGTTCGATTCCCGCCTTGGGATAAATGTTTGTACGATCTATAAATATTTATTCCGGGTGCTCTGGGTATTTTCTATGTATAATAAAAAATATCTATGTATGTAATGTATTGTATTAAGTACCTATATCAGTCATCTAGCACCCATAACACAAGCTCTGCTTAGCTTGGGGCTAGATGATGCTGTGTGGAGTGTCCAGCATTATTATTATTATCATTATTATTATTATTAAAGATTAGTTAAAATTGGCTCAGAATCGAGATAATTGGAAAAAAGAGGGGATGACTCTTGCCCAGCAGTGGTCATAATGGGCGTAATAAAAAAAGGGTTACAATCCTTTTTTTACAGATATAGTAGTAGTAGATAGTAGTAGTAGAGCTCTTAGTGAAGGGCTCGTCCGGGGAAGTACTATCACCCTGCTTATTTCTGCCGCCAGCAGCTTGCTGTGTTCCGGTTTGAAGGGATCACTATAAAAACAAACGGATAGACAGCTTAAACCTAGATGTTTTAGACTTCATACTTTCTCATTACTTGCAGCAAACACGAATTTTACGACAAGAATTGCAAACTAGCATCCGCGTAACCTACAATGCGCAGGCGCATTCTCAGGGCCTACAAAATACGTTCCACTTCTAAGACTTGCAGAGAATATGAATGAACCTCTTAATATACTGCCCTTAGACATCCTCGGAGAATCTCCAGTAGGTATTTGGAACTAAGAGATCGGAGGGAATATCTACCGTGCTTGAGGATTAAATAATAATAATAAATCTTTATTTCAGACAGCTTACACGTCCATATTAAAGATATACACAAATAATACACACAGAGAAACGATAAGAAAACAGTCAATACACAATTAATACTAAATAAAAACTATTTGGCTAATATCTATCAACCTGAAGCATACAGGTGTTAAGCCTCATGTGCCTGTAATTTTCCCGGCACCCACACCCTTCAAATCGGAACACAGCAAGCTGCTTGACGGCAGGAATAGGCATAATGGTAGTACTTTCCCTTACGAGCCCTTCACTACTCTCTACTACTACTATTACTATATGTATATATTATTATTTAAGACGTTTCAAGATGATCCCTGCGGATGTTACTGAATAAATGCTTTTTGACTTTGACTTTGACTTGATGTCAAGCGGTACACATATCCGCGTTCTCGTTATTTCATTGACTGCCGGGTCGTGTGACTGTTTTCACTTGACATTGTTAAGTTGCCTATAAATTGTAATGTCACAGGTCTAGACAAATCACTGTAGGCAATCTTTATTTAATCTTACTTGCCGCGATGGGTTTGCTTGTCATATATAGACATTATTACAGAAAATTTCGTATAGTTAGAGTCCCCTTTAAGCCCTATACATTTTTTTTATACAATGTGCTGATGGAACAAGCATATGGCCCACCTGATGTTAAGTGATTACCATCGCCTATAACAAAACGTTGCCTTGAAGGTCACGTTCTTTAGGAACGTAACCCACAATACACTGCTCTGCTTAGCGACAAAAATAGGCATGGTGGTAGTACTGCCCCGGACGAGCCCTTCACTAAGAGCTCTACTACTACTAAAATAGTAAAAATAAATACTACTAAAATAATAATGTTGGACAATCCACACAGCATCATCTAGTCCCAAGCTAAGCAGAGCTTGTGTTGGTATTATATGACTGATATACTTAATACAATACATTACATACATGCAATTTTTTTATTATACATAGAAAATACCCAGAACACCCGGAATAAATATTTGCAGATCGTACAAACATTTATCCCAAGGCGGGAATCGAACCCGCAACCTCCTGCGTCGCAGACGGACATTCGCCGCGCCACATCTGTCGTTAAACTTCGCGGGAAGTAGATGGATTTAAAGGGCTCAAAATTATTCTTCCAGGAAACGCATATAGGACTCCTAAGTTGTACTTCTTCAGGACGATGATACTGATGACTTTTATTGCTTGTTATGGTAGACCTGTTGCCCTTCCTATCTTTCGAGTTTTCGACCTTCTTTGTAGGGACAGCAAAAAAAGTTACGGTTCAACAACCATTGTTTTTGTTGATAAACCTAACAGCTATGTAATTTTTGTCTCGCTTAGCAGAATCTTTCATGGTTATTTAGATAAATAGATGAATTAAGTAGTTAATCACTGAAGTAAGTGTAATGATTATAGTAGAGTAGCAAAGTGGGCACGACTCTGTCCGTGTGAAGCTATTTTCATACAAACTTCAACCTCCGCTTTACACGTTTAGGGGTTGAATTTCGAGAATTCCTTTCTTAGTCACGCACGAAGACAAATATACTCTGAAAATATCAATTCTCTACGACCTGTGGTTTAGGCTGTGCGTTGTCTATATACCAGTCAGTCAGTCAGGACAAAGATTCTTGGTATAGATTGAGTGTCTTATGCCTGTACTCAGTGTTAATTAAATTCAGAAATCAGAAATTTATTTGCTTGAACATTAAAACTACTTCTTAAAACCATTGAATTATATTATTGAACCGAAAATCATTCCTAAAAAGCTGGTTTTTATTTAATCATCCCATAGAGACATTTCACAGTACATTCTCACAAGTCAATACAAAAAGAAATCGTTTACTTTTTCTGCAAACGGTTCTTTACAAATAAACTTTCTATTGTGGTGTGTCGAACGATAATAGCTAGTGATGTACCGCGGTCGATGATTGGTTTCGATGGTAATATTATGAAAAAAACGATTTAGTAACAAAATACATATTTGTGGACATTTTTGCACAACATCGCCAAGCCCCGAACTAACCAAGATAACTGATAGAATACTTCTATACGTTTTTTTGGCAGCACATACTTAGAATACAATATTTACATTATATACAATATATGTAGAGTATTACATATACCTTATAACACATAATATGTAGTTTTTTTGTTAGAGCTCTAATAATAAAGGCTCATTCGCTTTGCTCGCTCGATCGACTGACTCTGAATGACCTCAGTGAGTCTCAATTCCATGTCTATATAACGTAGTCAAAATACGTCACTATAGCTATTCAGGCTTTTGTAAAATGAACTTTATTGTAGTAGATATTCATAGTCTTAAAAAGCCAACTTAAACTTTAACTTAACTTAAACTTTTATTCATTATTTTCCGCCACTGCTGTGTAGGGCACATTGCTAACGAGCGTGACCTAAGATGTAATTCATTATTATAGGCGATGGTAGCCACTCAATGTCAGGTGGACCATCTGCTTGTTTCATCAGGAAGTTGCATAAAAAATATTAATAAAGTGTAAAATAGTTAAATTTCCATACGTTATGACAAAAAATTGTAAAAGTGAGAACTATCGATAAAAAAGCCTAATGACTGTGAGAACATCACTATTTGACATGACCACCGACATTGACCTTGAGTGAAAGTACAAAACTAACATTTACCTATCCCTTTAAGGGTAAATAATAGTTTTTGAGTGTGAATCTTGCTCGATAGGGTTTTTGTAGGTTAAAACTCAATGTCACTACGAGAAAGTTGGAGACCACACTAGAATATCTACTATTTTACTTGCTGTACAGTCAGATGCACTAGAATGTATACAATTCGTACTCACAGAATGGTTTTGCAGAGTTAAAATTAATATTTAATAATAATAATGCTGGACAATCCACACAGCATTATCTATAGCCCCAAGCTAAGCAGAGCTTGTGTTATGGGTGACTGATATACTTAATACAATACATTACATAATATAGATATTTTTTATTATGCATAGAAAACACCCAGAACACCCGGAATAAATATTTGCAGATCGTACAAACATTTATCCCAAGGCGGGAATCGAACCCGCAACCTCTTGCGTCGCAAGCGGACATTCGCCCGCCGCGCCACATCGGTCGTCAATCACAGATCGTCATTTACAGGGCAAAAACTCAAAAAATATGTGAACATATCAGCTAATTCCACGTTTTTTTGAGTTTTGAAAAATATAAACGAATTGAGAACCTCCTCCTTTTTTGAAGTCGGTTAAAAACCCTAATAATAAATCTTCGCTCGCTTTGCTCGCTGACCGACTCTGAATGACCTTAGTGAAAGTCTCAGTTCCATGTCTATATAACGTAGGCCTGCGTCACCATAACTATTGAAGCTTTTGTAAAATGGACTTTATCTAAGTGGATTTAGAAGTTATAATCTTAAAAAGCAAACTAAAACTAGTTTTTTATCTGAAATAGACTTTAGCTAGGTGACTCAACGTCAATAATCCTAAAACGGGCAAATTCCCGCCTTGGGATAAATGTTTGCACGATTTGCAAATATTTATTCCGGGTGTTCTGGATGTTTTCTATGTATAATAAAAAATATCTATGTATGTAATGTATTGTATTAAGTATATCAGTCATCTAGTACCCATAACACAAGCTCTGCTTAGCTTGGGGCTAGATGATGCTGTGTGGACTGTCCAGCATTATTATTATTATTATTAAACGATTGAAAAAATGATCTTCGTATGTGCGTAATGAATACTCTTAAACGGTGAAGGTAAACATCAAAAAACTTGTGCTTTTGAACATCTACACGTATTGACCCTGTATTTTCTGCAGGCTAAGCTGTGAGGAGCTTGAGAACCTATGGCCTAGTGGAAGCGAGTCCGCCTTCTGATCGCGCCTTGGGTTTGACGACCGATGTGACGCGGCGAGTGAATGTTCCTCTGCGACGCAGAAGGGCTCGATTCCCGCCTTGGGATAAATGTTTGTACGATCTGCAAATATTTATTCTGGGTGTTCTGGGTGTTTTCTATGCATAAAAAAAACGAGTGTACTTTAGACCACACGACTGAAGTAAAACTTCTTTAATATACGAAACGTAACTGGCTATGAGAGAAAGAGAGAAAGAACAGTGCTTTCATACCCCCTCCATGGTAGTGTTAAACGTTTAACGCAACCTTGTTGGAAGTCGCATAAGAAGTATTGCTTCAATAATTTAATACACAATAACGGATACAGGATTTGTACGAAGATCTCGTATCCACTGATCGGGTCTGTTTGGGCCTCTTCGGGTATGTTCGGGTCTGTTCGGACTTCTTCGGGTCTGTCAGGCCTGTTCGGAATTAGCTATTCGGAAATAGTTGCTCACGGTATGAGTGAGCACGGCTGACAAACTATCGAGCTCACGAACTAGTAAGGAGTCAATAATGATTATAACGATTCGAACACCCAAGTACCAAAAATATCTAAGCTTTCGTATTTATATTAGTAGAATATTAACTTTATTTAATCACACGGCAATTTATTGTGTCAAAAGGTCAGTCACCTGCTGACACAGATGTAGTGAGAAATTGAAAGTTTTACTCACCGATGACACGGTTAAACGGTGCCAAGTTTGAGTGGTACATAGTGTAAGAGTTCTTCTGGTAAATGTTAATTTACTAACTCTTGTAAAAGCATTTCGCACATAAATTACGGTGACGACCGATGTTGCGCGGCGGGCGAATGTCCGCCTGCAACGCAGTAGGTTGCGGGTTCGATTCCCACCTTGGGATAAATGTCTGTACGATCTGCAAATATTTATTCCGGTTGTTCTGGGTATTTTCTATGTATAATAAAAATGTCTATGCATGTAATGTATTGTATTAAGTATATCAGTTATCTAGTACCCATAACACAAGCTCTGCTTAGCTTGGGGCTAGATGATGCTGTGTGGATTGTCCAGCATTATTATCATTATTATTTGATTAAAAACTTTCAACATTTTAAATTTATAATTTTATTATTTCACTGAACCTTTTTTATACCTACAAAAATTCATAAAAAGAAATACCATACTTAGGAACCTATAGTTATTATTCTAAGCTTGGAACCCTAAAAATGAATTCTTTGTAAATGACAAGTGTTATCCGACCAAGAACAATGAGCTATCTTGAGATATCTAATTTTGTACGGTTGTGAGAATTTCATTATTTAAAAGTAGATAAAAAGTAGGAACTTAGATAAATGCTTTTAATAGCTTGTATGTAGGTAGGCAGAAACAATGGAACTTAATCATTTTACAGATTTTTAATAAGCAAAGTGCTTTCATAAGATTTGCTGATGGAACGAGCAATAGCCCACCTGATGTTAAGTGGTTACCTTTAGCAAAGTATTGCCTAGGAAATACTGCTCATTCCTTGGTTCTCATAGCCAGTCTCTACAAAATATTTGTGAATATTTTTACACAACATCATCTAACTTCAAACTAAGCATAGCTGTATGGGAATCAGATGACTAACAAATAAGAGAAGATTATCCTATTCCGGGCGAATATAAATCCCATAATTGAAGAAACATAAAAATTATATTAATTGGTTCAGCCGTTCTTGAGTGGTGTAACGACTTTCTTATATATTATATAGATAAGATCATAGATGTATGTATCGAATGTTTGCTTGTTATAATGGAATTAAATCGAATTATGATATCTTCAGTGGTTCTTTGGCCTCAGCGAAGATAGTGCGTATAGATATTTAAATTAAATGCTCTCTTACTTGTATTTTTTAGTTTTTAGTTTAATTTTTCTTGTTTTAACACCTTTTCTTTTTTCTTTCGTCCTATTTTACTGATGTGTTTATACTGAATATTTATTTTTGCTACGCATGTTGTGTTCACTGTGTTTTAGAAACTGCGCCGAGTTGTTTTTTTATATATATGTTATGAAACTGTAATCTTTAGCATAAGATAAACTCACTAGAAAAATAACAGCTGAGTGGAATGAAGTATGCCGTAATGCAATCTTAGAAGATTCTTAGAAGATACGATTACTTTTTCATTCAAGACCCCGTTGGTTTAGCACGTGTTTGAGCAAAGATCGCAGCACACTTACACGGCCCCGCTCTGACAACGCTTCCGTACACCTTTATCGAGTGGTACGATTTAAATTTCAATTTCTTTATGAGACTGGTGGATGTGACTCACGATCAAAGGGCTGGCGCTTATCTTGGACAGAGAATTAGTTTAGCTATCCAAAGAGGTAACGTTGCCAGCCTTTTGGGCACACTTCCTGCGGTCAGTGATTTAAATTCTGTTTTCTACCTATAGTAAAGACCCGCACTTTACTAAAGGTAGAAAAAGTTATGATAAAATATGTAGATATAAGGTAGATAGGTATTAGATGTAAAATATTTGTATATACTAAATTACTTCCGTTATAAAAAATATAAAATATATTTCTTTATTCATTATCAATTTATGCAGTCGTATTTGAATGTCAACTATGCTAATTTAAGTTGTAAATGTAAAAAAGTCGTAAAAAGTAAAAAAGACGCCCTGAAGCTCACATTTTATAATCATAAATCATTTTATTGTTTGTAAATCCAGGTGTTACAAATAGTTAGATGGTAGGTAAATATATTACATCTCCAGATTCTGCTTCTTAGCATACAAACATTTCTATTAAAATAAAAACAAATTTAAAGATTAAAATATTTGGTGAAAAATGTCATGCGTAAAAACTAATAACATAAAATTCAACATACCAATTATAAATACTTGTATTAGCTATAATTTTCTTTGTAAATAAATAAATTCAAGTAAAAAAATCAATTCAAATACCTACAATGTCAAAATCAATGTCAAAAAACTAAATTATTCTTTAGTTTTCCTTACTCATTACTCATCATCATCATCATCAGCCTGTAGAAGTCCAGGAAGAACGATTTGAGGCTCTTTCCATCCAACGACTTCCCGCGATTCTAGCAATGTCGTCAGTCCCTCAGGTAGGTACGCTTCGTATTCAGGTTCGTGCTCAATGAACATTATTTCACCGTGTGGGAGCGTTGTTGTATAAGTCGGCTGAGACCTTTACTCCGAGTACTTATGCAGCAGCTACTTCAACTATCAAGTATTTATGGAGCACTGTTTTTGCTGGAGTTTCTGAGAAGCAAGTTCTCGCTGTCGCTGTCGCTGTCGTTGTCGTTGTCGTTGTCGTTGTCGTTGTCGTTGTCGTTGTCGTTGTCGTTGTCGTTGTCGTTGTCGTTGTCGTTGTCGTTGTCGTTGTCGTTGTCGTTGTCGTTGTCGTTGTCGTTGTCGTTGTCGTTGTCGTTGTCGTTGTCGTTGTCGTTGTCGTTGTCGTTGTCGTTGTCGTTGTCGTTGTCGTTGTCGTTGTCGTTGTCGTTGTCGTTGTCGTTGTCGTTGTCGTTGTCGTTGTCGTTGTCGTTGTCGTTGTCGTTGTCGTTGTCGTTGTCGTTGTCGTTGTCGTTGTCGTTGTCGTTGTCGTTGTCGTTGTCGTTGTCGTTGTCGTTGTCGTTGTCGTTGTCGTTGTCGTTGTCGTTGTCGTTGTCGTTGTCGTTGTCGTTGTCGTTGTCGTTGTCGTTGTCGTTGTCGTTGTCGTTGTCGTTGTCGTTGTCGTTGTCGTTGTCGTTGTCGTTGTCGTTGTCGTTGTCGTTGTCGTTGTCGTTGTCGTTGTCGTTGTCGTTGTCGTTGTCAGACATTCGAGGCTTCACTAACAAACATAGTAATTAATGTTTACATTGTAACATTAATTAATTAAGTAACAAATGTATCATATTTCGTGATACATAAATAATTATAATTTATTATAGTCCACATATTTGTCAGATTGTTCAAGTTTTATCGTAAATTATGTCATTCCGAGAATTGGTTTGAAGAAATAAGGTGCGTGCATGCGTTCTTAGTGTTTGAATTGCAACCACTAATATTGTGAACTTGAGATTTATTCGTCAAAACAGTTTAACTAGATTAAAAATATTTTTTTATTATGTAGATATTATTAACTAGGTATAGATATTTTGCATCTAAAATATTTTAAAATACATGTTAAAGTCCCATAGCTCAGAACATAATGGCTTTCTGCGCTGTAAGTTGTGGGTTTGATCCACACTAAGAACACATTGGGGTGTGTGTCGGAGTGTTATATTGTATTCTAAGTATGTTATCTATATACAAAAATAAAATAAAATATATGTAAGTATTTCATCATCTTTGGGTTCGGTACCACGATCTAGGATAAAAACGGCAAAAAAATCACGTTTATTGTATGAGAGCTCCCTTAAATATATATTTTATTCTGTTTTTAAGTATTTGTTGTTATAGCGGCAACAGAAATACATCATCTGTGAAAATTTCAACTCTCTAACTATCACGGTTCATAAGATACAGCCTGTCACCACAGACGGGCAGACAGACAGACAGACAGCGGAGTCTTAGTAATAGAGTTACTTAAGTCAAATTCTAAGGACATACTTTATTAGAATAACTTTCCGCTTATTATGTGATCCTTTTTTTACAAAATAATAGAATGCCAGTATCGTACTAATCCAAGTTAGTGAGTTAAAATATTGTAAAGGCCATAAAAAAAACATATTTAGAAAATATTCGTGAGATCCATCTCTGTAAATAAATTAAACGTAAGTGTACCAGTTTTTCTCTTGGATCAGTACTTTTACTAAATAATTAATAATAAAAGAAAAGATTACTTAAAATACTTACTCAAAATAATGAAATAAATAAACTCACTCAAAATTAATTTCAATTGTTACAGAAGTTCTTAATTCCAGTGGTGAAATTATAAAAAGAAATGCCTCCCGTCTCTTTCTACCATGCGTGTTGTCTCTCAATTTCTCATTTCACCGTTCACTTGTTTAGCAAGTAACCACTAACTATGACCGAGTTCTATCAACAAACAGTGCTTTTTTATTTTCCACCGTAGCTGAGAGAAATAAAGCACGCTTTGGATTATCTGGAGAAAGCCGAAAGGACTTTCTCGAAGTAAGCTCGTTTCAGTAATATGTATGTTTCTTATTTTACACTGTAAAGTTGGTCAGTCGGCTAGTAGGCTCTTGACTGCTGTACGGAACGCACGGCTTTAGAAAAGAAATAAAAAAGTCGGAAAAAAATAATTAAAATGACGAGAAAACCTTTTCGGTGTCGATAAAAAAATAAAAAGCATGCGAATGAATTCGAACGCAGAATTATTTTGAAAAGTTTATTTGCGCGGGAAACTGAACGTCAAAATGACTGTTCGAAAGTGGTTTGAATTTGGAAAATCAATGTACCGTAGTGATGTGAAATGGTTTTTGATATTTGTGATTTTATCGATGTTGGACGTACCGCAATGTCGGGGAGAGTATTATGATAGGGGTAAGTTTTAACCGGTCTTTATATTTTTATATATCGATAAACCTAAATTAAAGTAACTGACTTTAAAAAGGTTAGTCGAGCTTTCAAAAACCACTGACTAACAATATTTAGGTGGTTAACTACAAATACGTACATCAAACCAATATAAAGCATTATTAGTTTAAAAGTATTTTTAAACGGCTTTAACTTTTTTACTTGAAATAAACTCGACACATGTTATTAAAGTTAATAAGATGTATAACCACGTTTTCTAGTAGAATGTAATAACGTTTAAGTAACCTTAAAACGAATAAGGCTATATGCGGCTGCATATTATCAGAAAAAAATCTAGTACACCCTGGACGTCCTTACCCACAGATACTATTAGCATGCATCTGGCATCAGTAGCGGACTGTTGGTTTCACGAAAAAGAAGGCTAAGATTTATCCTAAAGTGGTTAATCCTTGAACTTGAGTACCTACTTAAGTAGATACATTGATTGACTTTCAGCAAGGAGTAAGTAGTCAAGTACTTGTAGTAGTAGATATCTTAGTAGAGGACTCATCCGGACAAGTACTACCACAATGTTTATTTCTGCTGTCAATCAACTTACTGTTTCAGTTTGAAGGGTATGGGTGTTAATTTCAATTTAATAAACCTTCAAGAAAGTTATGCTGTGAAAAAAGGAAAAAAAAATGTCTGAAAGTCAACGTGTTTTTGTAGGTTATGGGCCCAGTGCCTTTAGTTTTTGATAATGTGCAGTCCACCTTAACCGCATCAATAACCTGTTCAAGAATAACGTCCTCAAAATGCCGAAAACGTTGACATGAATAAAAAGTGAAATTTTGGAGCGAACGGCGCATTACTGCGACTGGTGTGCAATTATATTATAATTGCAAATGAACAATCTGCTTTCTATCGATAACTAACCATTTTCTTGAAGTGTTTAACAACCACTCTATTGTGAGTTTTCTCAGACTGAAGTATTCATTTAAAAAGTGACGACGAATAAAAATAAATAATATTTGTGGACATTTTACACAATATCATCTAACCCCAAACCAAGCATAGCTTGCTATAATTATGCAAACCAGATGGCTCATAGAATACTTACAAACGTTTTTTTGTGAATACATACTTAGAATACAATATCACACCCAGACATGAAACATCTATGTTCATCACACAAATGTTTGTGCTCGGTGGTGATCGAACCCACGACCTACAGCACAGAAGGCAGAGCTACTAACTGAGCTGTACCAGTCGAATATGTTTATAATTCATATTTCTTTATTTACTTCAGTGTGGTTTATACATCGATTATTAATAACTAATTTAATGCACACATGCCCTATAACATCTTTGGGCTTAATTTTTGAACTTTGAGTAGTACATTCTATCTATTAACAGACGAATTTGAGCTAGCATCCTTTTCTCTACTCTCATTATTACATCTTCTTTCACTCCACATTTCTCTCTTACAACACAGTTCCTCACTCTTAAATTTACACTTATATTAAGTGGTATCAAAAAAAGAAAAAAACTGGGTAACCACAAAAAAAGTAAAAAAAGAGGTATTCAAAAGGATGATTAGAGTGATTAAGTAAATGCCAGTTTCACGCAACCAAACCTCAAGATTATCCATTGTTTTTTAATTAAAAACAAAATTAATCTTGTTCTAAAATAAAGGTTTTATACATCGATAATAAAAAAAATAGGTTCTTAAATACCACCATACAAAAGACTTAAACGCATTCTTGTAGCAAAATGTTTTTTGACAGAATGTTTTTTGTATGCCTTATAAAGAACTACCGCCAAGGTCTGTAAGGAATCATTCTACCATTGAGTCTAACATGCTTATCATTGTACCAAAACTATCAACCATGCCACAGAAGACAGCAAAGTAGATAGATAGATAGATAGATAGATAAAACGTTTATTTGTCTTACCAAAACACACAAAGGTTCTTATAATGTAGGTACTTATCCTAAGTACACAGAAATAACAAAGAAAAATAAAATAAAATGTGAACACAACAACCAAAAAAAAATAAGTGTTTATCATTTTCATCATCGTAGATTAGGCTTCTTAGGAATGTGCCCTACGATGCACTGTTGAGTGTCCATCAACTTGAGGTATGCAGGTGTTAAGCCTCATGTGCTTGTAATCTCACCGGCACCCACACCCTTCAAACCGGAACACAGCAAGCTGCTTGGCGGCAGATATAGGTATGGTGGTATCACTGTTCTCGAAGCAGTCATTACAGGCACGTGAGGCTTAACACCTGTATGCCTCAGGTTGATGGACGCAGTAGTATTGTAGGTTACGTGGTAACGTGACGTGCAAGGCAATGCTTTGCTATAGGCGATGGTAACCACTTAACATCAGGTGAGACATATGCTTGTTCTATCAGCAAATGGTACAAAAAAATAATCGTCGAGCAATCTCTTTAAAAAAAAACAAGTGTGCTTTAGACCACACGACTGAAGTAAAACTTTTTAAATATACGAATCGTAACTGGCTAAGAGAGAAAGAACAGTGCTTTCATACCCCCTCCATGGTAGCGTTAAACGTTTAACGCAACTTTGTTGGAAGTCGCATTAGAAGTATTACTTCAAAAAAACCTCTTCTCCTATTTCACTTACGAGGCTCCAACGGTTTTGTAGGAAATCATCTAAGTATTTTTACTGTTAAGTAATGTAGTACGGAACTCTCAGATCACGAGTGTCGCTCGGCCTTGTCCATATATTTCACGGTTAAATCAATAAACAGTGATAATGGTCCGTTTATCATTTCTGAGTTTGAATGTAAATGTCCACTTTCACCAACTTTGCTATAACTTAACGTAACAAATGACTATACATTTAGAAACGCTTGTGCTTTCAAACGGTGAAAGAGTTTTCCTCCACTATTTATACTATATACTACTATATAATATTGACGACCGATGTGGCGCGGCGGGCAAATGTCTGCCTGCGACGCAGGAGGTTGCGGGTTCGATTCCCGCCTTGGGATAAATGTTTGTACAATCTGCAAATATTTATTCCGGGTGTTCTAGGTGTTTTCTATGTATAATAAAAAAAAACAAAGTATGTATGTAATGTATTGTATATCAGTCATCTGGTCTGGTACCCATAACACAAGCTCTGCTTAGCTTGGGGCTAGATGATGCTGTGTGGATTGTCCAGTATTATTATTATATTATTTTGACTGTTTAAATTCAACCGCTTGTTTTAATGGTTCTTTTAATCAGTATAAAAATCCAGCAAAATTCGGGTCATTTCCTGACTAAAACCAGTTTTTTTGGCAGTAACCTGTCTTACCAAAACTGGGTTACCAGTCTACAGCGTGATTAAACTCGAATTTTGAACTCCATTTTTACTTCTGGCGATTCTGAGACCCGATTAACGAAATATCATCAATAATTTCAAGTTACGATTGTGTCAATCATAGAATAAAAAGATTCTTAGGTGTTAATCTACGACCGATGTGGCGCGGTGGGCAAATGTCTGCTTGCGACGCAAGAGGGAGGTTGCGGGTTCGATTCCCGCCTTGGGATAAATGTTTGTACGATTTGCAAATACTTATTCCGGGTGTATGTATAATAAAAAATATCTATATATGTAATGTAATGTATTGTATTAAGTATATCAGTCATCTAGTACCCATAACACAAGCTCTGCTAAGCTTGGGGCTAGATGATGCTGTGTGGACTGTCCAGCATTATTATTATTATAATCTTCCAATGGTATTTTTCAAAACTGATAATTCGGACAGGCCCAATTTTGAAATTCAAATAGGATCCAAAACTACTGGACTGATTTGAAAAATTCTTTCACCGTTGAGAAGCTACACTATCCCCGTGATATACATATATGTGTCGGAGACGAGGTACGTCGAGCGTGAACAACAACAACGCTCGGGTGTAATCGGCGTGCGGCGGGGAGTCGGAAAAAGGACAGCGGTCGTGCCGCGCGCGCACGCCGGGAACACCACGTGATCTCGACTCGGACAATAATAATAAAATTGTTACATACCTACCTAGCTTGTATCGTGTAAACTCTGTTTGTTAGTTTTGCAATTATAACGTGTAACTCAAGCTAGTAGTGTTTAAATTCTCGCTGGGATACTTGTAGCATTAACGATTGCCTATCGCCCACTTATCAGCTACAACTATGAACACCAGCACTAAAGATCCTGACGGAGTACCCGACCCCTTCCCCGTCATCAGAAGTGGGATCCAGGACCACTCAGCAAGGAACTGATGACGACAGTAAGTGGAAAATGCTGCTGGAGCAGCAGAATCGAAACTTCATGGCCCTGTTAAATGCCATGACCACTTCCACAAAAAAAAATACCATGAAGCTACCAGAATTTGACCCCGACAAAGACGACATGGATGCAAGATCATGGAAACGCCTGCGGCTTTTCTCATCAACATAAACAATGGTACTCCAAAGGAAGGCGAGCGTCTCGCTGCATATGGAGCACGTTTGATAACCTCATTGATGTCACGTTGGAAAAATTTGACTACTGAGCAAATAGCCATATCTACAGTGATGGCACATCACTTAAATCGAGGAATAGCGAAAACATCGGGCGCATCAACCTATTCCTGCTTCGAATGCGGTCGCGCTGGACACTATGCATCAAGATGTCCTCTGCGGTCTGACAAGCCGGGATTAGAAGATGGCGCCGGGAGCTCCAAGGCTGCAGCGGAGAAGCGGGTAGACATGTGCACAGTCAGTGCGCCTTCTGGTCGTCTCACGAATTCTGGTCAGTTCTTTTCATTTCATTGACTCCGGTGCCGAATGTTCGTTAATTAAGTTATCGCTGGCACCTCAATTGAATGGCAAACATTATTATGACAATGTGGTAATGACTGGTATTGGTCAAAGCAGCATCGAATGCAATCATCAAATTTTAGCCACGGTCCAGATCAATGACGTAACTCTTAATATTAAATTTCTTGTGTTGCCCGACAGCTACTTATCGCGTGACGTTATGGTTGGTCGTGAAATTTTGAGCCACGGGTTGGTTGTTAATATGACAAGCGAATCTTTAACTTTTAATGCAGCCCCCGTACATGTAACCCCTGTACATGATAGCGTAGCAGTAAATTTTCAGGAATCCTCTAGTCATTGCGGAGAGTCGTCGGTAGAGTCGTTGATAGAGTCGTCGGTAGAGTCGTTGGTAGAGTCGTTGGTAGAGTCGTTGGTAGAGTCGTTGGTAGAGTCGTCGGTAGAGTCTTCGGTAGAGTCGTCGGTAGAGTCAATGGTAGAGTTGTCGGTAAAATCTTGTGACGTGTTTTCCAATTTGGATACTGATTGTCCTTCTGAACACCAGCCCCAGTTGCTCTCTATTCTTAACGACTTCCAAAAACACTTTATTCGTGGAACTCCCAGCTCACCGGCCAATACGGACCCTATGGAAATCAAACTAAAAGACCCTAATAAAACGGTTTGTCGTCGTCTCTATAGGCTGAGCCCAAACGAAGGCAAATAGTGCGAGACAAGGTTGATGAACTTTTTTCAGCATAATGTCATACGTCCTAGCTGTTCGCTGTGCAAACCCCATTTTGCTAGTCAAATAGAAAAACGCCACAGATTGCATGTGCGTCGATTATAGAGAGCTAAACGATAACACTATACCTGATCGTTTTCCGCTACCACTTATCTCAGACCAGTTCAACCGCGTTACAAAATATAGTCCTTTAGAATTGATGATCGGTAAAGTAGTGCGACCATTAAATTTGATGTTTGCTGATTGTGCTGAACCTGAAGTTGACCTGGATGCAGTTAGAGCTTTAGCTGTGGAAAACATCAAGAAAAACGCCTCCTATGATAAAACTCGGTTCCATTGCAATAAAGCTAAGCTTGATAGGTTCATAGTTGGAGATTTTGTGCTTTTAAAGAATTAAGAACGCAATCAAACAAAGCTTGATCCAAAGTATAGAGGTCCATTTAAAATTTTACAAGTCCTCGACGGTGACAGATGCACGATGAAAGCTCTAACTGGAAACAGGACTTACAAGTACGCACATGACCGTTTAAGACGAATGCCTAAAAATCAAATTCCGATTGATGATGATATGGAGTCTGTAGAGCAAGACTCTGCGGCGGACAATAATTAAAACTAGAGTAAATTGAAATGTTGACTCTACCACATTATGGCTGTCGCTGGTTAAGCGGCAGTTGCAGAGTGCTGGTTAAGCACTGGGGTATGGCTGTCGCTGGTTAAGCGGCAGTTGCAGAGTGCTGGTTAAGCACTGGGGTATGGCTGTCGCTGGTTAAGCGGCAGTTGCAGAGTGCTGGTTAAGCACTAGGGGTTTTGCTGTCGCTGGTTAAGCGGCAGTGAATTATGTGTGGTGTGGTAGAGGCAATAACAATCTACCAAGATAGAAAATTTACATGCTTAGATAAAAACAGAATTTGATTTTCAGTTGATTCGTTGGTTTTGTGATCCCTATTACAAATGTGTAAGATGTAGAGTTCAAGTTCTTCTTTTAATAAAACCCTTAACAATCTGTCTCTGTCTGTTTGGGACCCTAATGTGTAAGGCAGGAAGGCCGAGTGGTAAAACTACTCTTGTTGCTTTGTTTTGTTACAGAGACGTCATACGAGGACGAATGACAGGTCAGAATGGCCGTGTCGGAGACGAGGTACGTCGAGCGTGAACAACAACAACGCTCGGGTGTAATCGGCGTGCGGCGGGGAGTCGGAAAAAGGACAGCGGTCGTGCCGCGCGCGCACGCCGGGAACACCACGTGATCTCGACTCGGACAATAATAATAAAATTGTTACATACCTACCTAGCTTGTATCGTGTAAACTCTGTTTGTTAGTTTTGCAATTATAACGTGTAACTCAAGCTAGTAGTGTTTAAATTCTCGCTGGGATACTTGTAGCATTAACGATTGCCTATCGCCCACTTATCAGCTACAACTATGAACACCAGCACTAAAGATCCTGACGGAGTACCCGACCCCTTCCCCGTCATATGTATTATATTTTCAAAAAAATTAGGGATCCTTACTAAAACCCGTGCGAAGCCAGGACAGACCGCTAGACTGTAATAAGCCCACATTTTACAGTAGTTAGTATTCCGTGACTGGTTGGCCCATCGCCGCTGCTAGAATACTTTCTGAGGCCCAAATTACGTATCTTTTTGGAGCTGTGATGAGTTCGATGCTAGAATTTGATTGTCAAAATTTATAATAATAATGCTGGACAATCCACACAGCATCATCTAGCCCCAAGCTAAGCAGAGCTTGTGTTATGGGTACTAGATGACTGATATACTTAATACAATACATTACATACATAGATATTTTTTATTATACATAGAAAATACACAGAACACGCGGAATAAATATTTGCAGATCGTACAAACATTTACCCAAAGGCGGGTATCAAACCCGCAACCTCCTGCGTTACGACGGACATTGTCTAATTGAACCTGTCTGTCAGTTTCAAAGAATATCATTTGGAGATTGACACAATCGGAACTTGAATTTGACGATATTTTGTTACGAGAATTTGGCACCCTCAGGTCACTCTTAGAAACGATAAACGAAGTTTCATAATATGTCGTTTTTTTTTTTTTAGTGGCATCTGTCCGTTTTGCGTACAATTTAGCCAATGTCAAGTGGGTTGAATAAATTCTTTTTAGTCAAGTCGAGTCGGTAAAAAAGTAAAGTCAGCCGTCATCGGTTTTGAAGAAAAAGATGGCGTTGTTCTTTAAAACCAAAGGGAAACATTTTGTTCAAATCAGGATGCCTCATAACACAATTTCATTTCAATTGTTCACACTTGTGCTAAGACCTCTAGTAATGATGGTTAAAATACCACCAAAATTACCCATCAGAACTTAAAATAACACTAGAAAAACAATTAAAATGAAAATACACAATGTTGCTTCCAAAGATGACAGAAAACGAATCTCTATTGTCGTTTTAAGTTACACTACGCGGCATGTCAGGCAACAACAACTTGACTTTTGACAGCTGCCGAGTCGCCCTGCAGTATATTACAAAACAACAATACGAAACTTCGTTCTAAGAGAAGACGGTCAGACAAAATTCCTTCGTTATCTCGCGTCATTACGAGATAAGTTACATTTTTGTGACATGATCAAGTGTCTTTGACTTCATTCAAACAATAGTAGAAAGTGAAATGTCTAGGGTCAGTTATACTGAAATTTCCAGTTAAAGCGAAACGGTATTTAAAAATAACACTAGAATCATTTTGCCGTGTCAAAAAGAGGCAATGCAAGAGTTTGAAGTTGTCTTCAATCTCCAAGCACGGTCGATATTCTCAGATCTGTAATAACTTAACTAGGTATAACTCTTGCATTGCCTGTTTCTGACAACAGATTCTGTTATTTTTTTTTACAACATGCTGATGGAACAAGTAGATGACCCACCTGATGTTAAGTGGTTACTATTGCCTATAACAAAGTATTGTTGCGTAATTCACGCCCGTTAGGAATGTCCCCTGCCTTGTATTCCTAAGTTTCCATCAACCTGAGGCATACTGGTGTTAAGCCTCATGTGCCTGTTATTACACCGGCACTCACACCCTTCGAACCAGAACACAGCGCTGCTTGGTGGCAGAAATAGGCATGATGGACTACCACTGAACGAGCTCTTCACAAACAGCTCTACTACTACTAAAAATTGCATGTTTTCTGTCATGCATTCAGTTAGATTGGCACCACACTGGAGCTTCATTATTTACATTATTATTATTTTGTAACAGGATCATACAAAAAAACGGTAGGAACCAAGCCGTAAGTTTCTTGCCGGTTCTTCTAGGCTTGGTCGCGAGGAACTGGCGCTTAGATTCACCTAGATTTAAGACGTTTCAAAATGATCCCTGCGGATATTACTGAATAAATGCTTTTTGACTTTGACTTTGTGCCAAACTAAGGCTCCATAGAGCTGTGTACTACAGATACTTGCGGATATACCGGCATGAAGTCAGATTGCAAAGTGGTTCAAATACATTCTCTGAATACATATCATTCGTTCCACTTTCGTGGTTCTTCGGTTCACTGTTCCGTAATTTTGTGTTTAAGTTCAAGATCAAACAACTCCACTTTAAATTCAAATCCTTGTAGAAAAACGCGCCGTAATAAAGACTAACTAATCTATTTATACCCTTTGCCCAGCTCCCTACCGTGAGCTCTAGCAAATTGTCAAAAACAACGCCAAAATTGCCATTGACAGCTAACATTATTTAGAATTTTATTGTACTATATCTTAGTACAATAGTCAAAGTCAAAGTCAAAAAGCATTTATTCAGTAATATCCGCAGGGATCATCTTGAAGCGTCTTAAATCTAGGTGAATCTAAGCGCCAGTTCCTCGCGACCAAGCCTAAAAGAACCGGCAAGAAACTTAAAATGCTAAATAATGAAACTTCAAGCGAAGCTGCGAGCGGCAGCTAGTTGGTATATATTTATTAGAACCGGGCTTTAGTGAGGTATATGCAATAGATATATAATGTAGTAGCCTATAATATTCCCTGGCTGGGACCTTAGATTATTAGAATACCGCACACACACGGAAACCCGCGCTATATATCAAACAGAGCGTAAAAGAAACGCATACCAGCAGAAGTAAGTCGGTAATCGTCAGCTTCGATTGGTTATAAAATTATTGATAATATTCTTAGATTCTTTGTTTCAAATCTACGAATAATTGTCGATAACATGATACTCTAGTACATTTCGTCACGTGTATGGCGAACTCACCAATCTGTTTTTCACGAAAATGACTTTTTAAAGCCGAGCAGCTTAAAATGCTTTTAAGAAAAGCTTAAAAAACAAGCTTTCAATTAAAATAACAAAAAGATATAAAAGTTCAAAATAGGTCCCTGCGAACTATTTGAGAAGTGCAAAAACATATTTTTTATGAAGTTTTTTGCTCTCCTGTGAAATGTGTATTTTGCAGATTCGTGGATTCGCCATACAGGTGACGAAATCATCTCGGCGTCACGTTAAATTAGTTTGGTTCGCTCTGGTGTTTACATTGACAGGAAGTTTAGTGGTTCTTTAGTTAGAGCTCTTTGTCAAGGGCTCGTCCGTGGAAGTACTACCACCATGCATACTCCTGCCTGGCGGCACCTTTAAATGTACTACTCTGCGTCCATCAACCTGAAGCATACAGAGGTTAAGCCTTATGTGTCTGTAAATTACGCTTCAACTAATAGTAATGCTTGCAATGTAATTAATTCAAATAATAATAATGCTGGACAATCCACTCAGCATCATCTAGCCCCAAGCTAAGCAGAGCTTGTGTTATGGGTACTAGATGACTGATATACTTAATACAATACATTACTTACATAGCTATTTACATAGAGAACACCCAGAACACCCGGAATAAATATTTGCAGATCGTACAAACATCCCAAGGCGGGAATCGAACCCGCAACTTCCTGCGTCGCAGGCGGACATTCGCCCCCCGCGCCACATCGGTCGACAAATAAGAGAATAGTGTAGACACCGGCACCCACATTCTTCAAACCGGAACACGCTGCGCTGCTTGGCGGCAGAAATACGCATGGTGGTAGTACTTCCCCGGACGAGCTTTTCACTAAGAACTTTACTACTACTAAAATATCAAACTAACTTAATAAGGTGAGCCAGACGGCTATAATCCGGCCTTTAACTTCACTAGTACTCATGCGATCTTACTAAGCCGATTATGCGTAAAGTGGTCATTTGGTCTGTCGTGGTTCCAAACATAAACCATAAACAAAATTACACGGTTCGTTCGTTTTGTCTATTACATCAAATCCGTAACGAGAGAAAGTAATTGAAAATGGCGGAAATTTACCGTTAAATTGATATTATACAGGGTGTATGAATATGTTTTTAATGCGAATATTTTTTTTATTCGATTTCAAACGGAAAAGATATATCTTTACTACTTTTCTTAGGCACGGCAGATATCTCCTGATATTTTTTGTAACAAGTACCTACTTACTTAATAATATAATAATAATAATAAATAGTGCTGGACAATCCACACAGCATCATCTAGCCCCAAGCTAAGCAGAGCTTGTGTTATGGGTACTAGATAACTGATATACTTAATACAATACTATATTACATACATAGATATTTTTTATTATACATAGAAAATACCCAGAACACCCGGAATAAATATTTGCAGATCGTACAAACATTTATCCCAAGGCGGGAATCGAACCCGCAACCTCCTGCGTCGCAGGCGGACAATCGCCCGCCGCGCCACATCGGTCGTCAAACTTCTTGAGTAGGTACTTGTTACAAAAAATATCAGTTCTTTGAGGATGTCTAAAGAAAGACAAAGGTACTTCTAGATATTACAATAACACATTTTGCAGAAATTGGTATTTCTAACGTGACAGGTTCCAAGCCCATAGCTACCGCTTGAATTCAAGCTGGTGATAAAAACCACACTTTCCATAGGAAAATGTATAAGCACACTACTTGACTGGCCTCTCAGCTCAGTTAGTAGTAGCTCTACCTTCTGTGCTGTAGGCCGTGGGTTCGATCCCCACCGAGAGCAAACATTTATGTGATGAACATAGATGTTCGTTCTCTGTCTGGGTGTTACTTATATTGTATTCTAAGTATGTATTTACAAAAAAAAAAAGTTGATAAGTATTCTATCAGTCATCTGGTTCCCATAGTACAAGCGATGCTTAGTTTGAGGTTAGATGATGTTGTGTAAAAATGTCCACAAATATTTATTTATTTATTATTTACTACTGAATTTGAACCCACGACTTCAGCATCTAGTATAACACCTAATATAAAAACCAGCTAGTATTCAAGCAGCGGCGATGGGCTTGCAACCTATCACGTATAAAATACCAACTACTGCAAAATGTGTTAATTTATTAGTATGTAATATTTAGTATCTCGGACTTTCCTCAGATATCCTCCTTCTTCATTCTCTTCCTTAAAAGAATCTCGAAAAGGTAATAAATAGATAGATCTGACGGGATATCTACCGTGCTTGGGTATTAAAGTCATGATAGAGTTTGACGACCGATGTGGCGCGGCGGGCGATTGTCCGCCTGCGACGCAGAGGTTGCGGGTTCTATTCTCGCCTTAGGATAAATGTTTGTACGATCTACGAATATTTATTCCAGGTGTTCTGGGTTTTTTATATGTATAATTAAAAATATCTATGTATGTAATGTATTGTATTAAGTATATCAGTCATCTATTACCCATAACACAAGCTTTGCTTAGCTTGGGGCTAGATGATGCTGTGCACCATTATTATTATTGCTTTCTATTCTTTCTTTTATTAATTCTACATCCTGTATAGCGTTAATTTGAAAAATGGTGTATATCAGATTTTAGTCAGAAAACAAAAGTAGGAATTTATACTTTCACTTTCTTTGGTAGGTGTGATGTCATCTGATGCTATAAAGATAATGGAAGTATTTTGAGGCAACTCTTGGGATTCGTTTTCTATATAATCTTTAGAAGCTACATAGTTTTATATTAGTTAGTTAGTTTTATTATTTTATTTTAGTTTTTTTTAGTTCCGTACCCAAAGGGTGAAACGGGACTCTATTACCAAGACTCTGCTGTCTGTCTGTGTATCTGTCTATCTGTCACCAGACTGTATCTCATGAACCGTGATAGTTAGAGAGATGAAATTGTCACAGGTGATGTATTTCTGTTGCTGCTATAACAACAATACTAAAAAACTGAATAAAAAAAATATTTAAGGGGGCTCTCATACAACAAACGTGATTTTTTTGCCGTTTGCCATAGATTCTGGTACGGAAACTTTCGTGCGGGAGTCCGACTCGAACTTGGCCGGTTTTTTATTTATTTTTAAAGATTTTTTTCATGGGTTGTCATAAAAGGAATGCTTATTTTTCCCCCTTAAGCATAGGATATAAACGAATTTCGAAGTAAGAGGACATTAGGAACCCGTCAGAGCTCTGTTAGTACAACTTTCTGTCCTTATTCTATGGCTCGTGGTACGGATAATGGTATTACAAACTATCGAGCTAACTAACGAGGTTACTCCTCTATTTTACTAAAGTCTTACTCTATTCTACTACCCAAATAGGTCTATACTAATTTTATAAAGAGGAAAGATTTGATTGTTTGTTTGCATTGAATAGGCTCCGAAACTACTGGACCGATTCGAAAAATTCTTTCACCGTTGGGAAGTTACACTATCCCCGTGTGATACAGTCTATATTTTATTTTCAAAAAATTAGGGATTATTACTAAAACCCGTGCAAAGCCGGGACGGACTGCAAGTCACTCATAATTTTCTCATTTATACGCAATTTACGAGAAAGTAGATTGATATCTTTATACGGGTGAACAGTCGGTTACTATGTAAATAACTTTCAAATTAACGGTTATCACTAAAATCATTAAACTGCTTGCTGTAAACGAGCACCCATGGTCTAGTGGGAGTAATACCGCCTTCTGAGCTTAGGTTGTGTGTTCTAATCCGGTCGAGCACCTATGAATTTTTTCGTCGAAAAATTTATGTGCTCGATGCCAATGCTCTCAAACGGTGAAGGAAAACATCGTGAGGAAACCAGTAGTATTATAGCAGCGGCGATGGGCTTGCAACCTGTCACAAATGGAATACTAACTACTGTAAAATGTGGGGTTGTACCTAATGTACTATCTGGACGTACCTCTAACTACCTTACTCATCCTCGTACTGTACTAAGAACTGGCGTTGGTACTAAGAAATCGGAGGGGATGTCTACCGTGCTTGGGGATTAAAGTCGTGATACTATTTCTTTTTTTTTTACACAAAATATATAGTTAATATACATTAAGGAGTTAGGGGTCGTATCCATTGTTTGGGTATGTTCGGGCCTGTTCGGGCCTATTCGGGTCTCATAATACAATAATTTTGTATTTCGAACGCATAGTTAAATGTTAAACATCCGTACCGTGACCCTCCTGATACATGACATTTGGAGGCTTACGGTACGGGTCTATCAAGCAAATATCGAGCAACCAACCGAGTTGACGGTAGCCTCTCTTGCCTCTGTTGTCTTTGTCAGTTGGCGGTACTACAATCCTTCCATTTATAGCCATGTGTCACTATTACTCAGTTAAATCACCCCAAAACTCGTAAAAGTTTCACTTGCAGCCTGATTGGAAAGTGTTCCCAATTTCTCTGATTATTCATCGAATACGCGGCAGGTTGACCAACTATAAGATATAATCTGAAATGAGGAGATCCGTAGAAGAACCAGAGTCACTGACAGTTGTCGGAATCAGCAAGTTGAAGTGGGCAAAATCTTACTAATATTATAAACGCGAAAGTTTGTAAGAATGGATGGATGGATGGATGTTTGTTTCTTACTCTTTCACGCTCTAACCAGTGGACCGATTTGGATGAAATTAGGAATAATTATAGATTGCAACCTGGATTAACATATAGGTTACTTTTTATCCCGAAAAAATAACGGAAACGGGAAAAAACTACCACGCGGGCGAAGCTGCAAGCAACCGCTAGTAAACTTATATATTAGAGAAAAAATTTACACCACATCATCTGGCCTCGATAACGTGACAAAACGCACAATCCTGAAAAACATACAATCCTAAAGACATACCTACCTAGAAATTTTTCACCAACGTGGCTTAAAATTATAATACTGTGACTACTTAAATACAGCAAGCCAAAACCTCAAATATTTAAATTTTAGCTGCTGGAGCAACTTAAAATCGTTCTCTCTGGACCACTGGTGCATGACTGGATTAGAACCCACGACCTTAGAATCAGAAAGTGGGGTTGCTCTTAACCCCACCAGTACTATAAAGATAGCAATAAAGTTCTCTTTATCTTCAAAACGTATCTAGGTATGTCTTATTTGCGTATAAAGCCTAGGAATACTAAGTCACTTTCTTCTAAATTAGTCGCAACGGAAGGCCGAAAAGGATGCGCCAGGCTAAATGGAGGCCGAACGCGGGACGAATAGTAATTGATACTTGACTGAATAACTGGAGAAATGGGGTACAGGGGCACTTTCGAAATCTACTACACACAAAACCAGTCGTCAACACAAAACATATGAAAATTATTAAGTTTTACAATTTTATATAGCACCATCAACAGACATACGCCTCATACGTTTCCAGGGATAACAATTTTAAGCCCTTTTCATGTATTTATTTAACTAGCACGATTACAGAAGCACCACGCTAATTATAAAAATAGTAATGTCAGAGTCAATTTTGATACAGATTCAATATATAATGTCACACTTTAAAATAACTTAATAGAATTTTAAGTTAAAACATACTTACATGTTCATCCACCAACTTCCCGCGATCCTCAATGTCGTTTGTTTTGTAGTTTGTAATCACCATTGGAGAATCTTTATATCCCAGTGGCTGTCGGTTCTAAGAGCTATATAGCCTGCTCAATGCCACTTTAGTGCTGATTCTATCATTTATCTACCTACCAATGTAATTTGATTGTGATTGAGATTTTGATGGGTTTACCTACTTATCTGGTATACATAGTCAAATTAAAATTATCATGTCTTTAGTAGGTACTAATATGTCTTAATCTACCTGCGTAATCTATACTAATATTATATGGGGGAAAGATTTGATTGTTTGCTTGCATTGAATAGGCTCCAAAAATACTGAATTGATTTGAAAAACTCTTTCAATTATTATTAACTATATTTTACAAGTTATGGCTCCAAAAATACTGAATTGATTTGAAAAACTCTTTCAATTATTATCATACTAAATATTATAAAGAGGTAAACTTTGTTTGTTTGTTTGTATTGAATAGGCTCCGAAACTACTAAACCGATTTGAAAAATTCTTTCACCATTTGAAAGCTACATTATTCACAAGTAACATAGGCTAAATTTTATTTGGAAAAAAATAGCGTTCCGTAAAATATTTGGGTTTTTCGGAAAAAATCAACCAGAAAAGTTACTTATTTTGCGTACGCTGCCTAAACTATAAAATATAGAACCATAAAATGTTTTAAATAATTGTAGATCTTATAAATATCTACAAAAAAGTCCACAACACACTATACCTATCTATGTCGAGTGAGGCACAACAACCATTTTTTTATTTAAAAATCTTGAATTTTTTTGGACTACATTTAAACGCATTTATTATACTCATACTATTAATCCTTATCGAAATAAATTATTTTATCATCTGAGTACAGTTCATGTAGATAATATTTGGTCTTTAAATAATTAAAATTGGACGTTTGGTTTTGAAGTTATGGCGAAATTAAAATATTACGATTTCTGCTGCACGGCCCGTTGCGAAGTGAGCGTCACCAAGGTGGGGGTGCTGTTGTTTATAGAGAAGCTCTACAATAATGGCTTTAAACTATATTTTATAAGTTATCTCTATACAATAAAGTGTTATCTATCTAACTACCAAGTTTCGTTTAGGTCTATTGTCAAATACGACCACGAGAAGTACCAACTGAGTTTGTAGATGAATATTAAGAAACTGACAGAGGAAAGTAAATTATGCTAGACTTGAAGTGGCGACGCCCGCTCGCTCAATGAAATATCAGGATAAGAATTTCTACGTACTAAACACTCGATATCATGAAGCTAAGTTGTAAAACGTGTAATATGTCATTCTACTTTCATGTTTTCTACACTTACATGACTTGCGTTTCTAGCGGCCGATTTTCTCTTAAAATATATCTACTCCGGTTTTATCTATGGCAATAATTTGTTAAGAGAAAATAGATTTCTCTTGTGAAAACTGTAAATTGCAAATAAATTGAAATTTTTCACGCTTTTGACAGTTAAGTAATAATAAAATTGATGATTAACGCACTTTTGTGTTTGACTGCTTTCATAACTCAGTTGGTAATAGTTCTGCCTTCTGCTCTGTAGGCTTAAGATCACTGCCGAGAAAAAAATATATGTGTAATGAACGTATATGTTTGAATGAATGTATATGTTTCTTCTCTATCTGGGTGTTATAGAAAAAAAAATTACAAAGAAAATTACAGTTGATATTTATAATTAGCACGTACAAAATACATATGAAACAGTTGAGCTATTTATAGACCGTTGCAAGCAATCTAAAGATAGCACAACTGATCCAAATCAGTGTCAATCAGAAGCGTCCCCAAAACACTGGCTGCATTACCACGTTGAATGGCAATGCTAATTCGCTGAGCCAGCCTTCGGGTCACGCGTCTAGAGTTTTAAAAAAAGGGCCTCGGTACCCCACGGACTTAGAGTCTCGACTCCAAGAGTAGCAAATGCATAGGTTTTGTCAAGACCTGGATATTTGAGATTCTTGAGATCCTCGGCAAAATCTGCCACCGTGCAAGCCCGAACGGATGTCCTTGACAGTTGGGAAGGCGCTAGTGTGTCAACGCAAGTAGCATCCCACGCCAAGGGTCTCCCCACAAAGGTGTTGTATTGTATTCGAAGTATTTATTTAAAGAAAAGAATATACAAACAATGAACCCACAACTTACAGCTCAGAAAGCAAAACTGAACTTAGGGTCAACTCTGGTAATTAAATATCATCAAATTCAAGTTACGATTGTGTCTATCTCCAAATAGTAATTCTCGAAACTGTAATTCAGTATTCAGTATTCAGTATGTTTATTGCCTTATTATGTAAGTAGGTTTAACATTGTCAGATCTTAGGACTATATACAATTTTTGGTGCCAATACACATAATATACCCAGTAAGGGTGTTGCAATAGAGTAGAGCGGACCGATATAGGTATAAAAAGAACATGCAAATTACATAATTATAGGTAGGTATCATTCATTCATTAGTAATTATTATTTATTATTTGATCATTGAAATACTCGTCAAGTGTATAGTAAGCTTTTCGTAACAGTAGGTTCTTTAATATTTTTACAAAAGATTTATTATTTTCTTGGGACTTAATGTTTTCTGGTATTTTATTGTATATTTTTACAGCCATTACATTCGGCCCCAAGCTGTGCATGTTTAATTTGGATGTAGGTAGAACTAAGTTATGCTCGTACCTACTTTTGTAACGCCGCGGTTTGTCCCTTTCTGATAGGTTCAACTTTGACAATCAAATTCTAGTCTCAATTTCGCTTTAGTTCAAAAAAATACGTAAATCGGCTTAGCTGTGAAGTCGTGTAAATATATTTTCATTGAATCTTTTATTTATTCTTTTCTTTTTTCTTTCCAGATTCAAGAAAGCTGTTCGGCGGGTACAGAATAACTCCATCGCACTGCAAAGCATCAAGAGCCGCCAAGTACAACCGGGGAAATACGATATGCATGTTTAACCACGAGTGTACTCAAAGAGGGGGAGAGGTAATACCTTTACTGACTAGAAATAAATATATTAGTAGTACTTCATGACGACCGATGTGGCGCGGCGGGTGAATATCCGTCTGCGACACAGGAGGTTGCGGGTTCGATTCCCGCCTCAGGATAAATGTTTGTACGATCTCCAAATATTTATTTCGGGTGTTCTGGGTGTTTTTTATGTATAATAAAAAAATGGTATGTATGTAATGTATTGTATTAAGTATATCAGTCATTTAGTACTCATAACACAGCTCTGCTTAGCTTGGGGCTAGATGATGCTGTGTGGATTGTCCAGCATTATTATTATTATTATTATTCTTGAACAAGTCCTTCACAAAGAACCCTTAATGTTTAAACGATGCAAAAGATTTCGCGCGAAAGCCACGTGTTTGAGAAAATCAATACTGAGTATAGTTTCTATATACACGCGGCCGCCGCGTAGTGACCGCGTGGACGCCGAGTGGTTGGCTGCTTGAAAGGAATTTGAATTTTGACAACGTCTAGAATATAGAGACCTGGCAGGTCTACTCTCAGAAACGATAAACAAAGTTTCTACCGTCGTTTTGTAAATACACTGCGGGGCTTTTCATAACTATTGGTATCGATTTTCACAACCACCCTAAAACAAAACTTGTTTTTGTTTACCCGATATTAGGTGTCTTTAATCCTAAGGTTGTGGATTTAACTCAAGGTTAATACATAGCTTGACCATATCTTTTCCAAGGCTGAAAATACTTCTACTCTGGAAAGTGCATTCCGCCCCAGCTACCACAGTGTACCGTACCTATATAATCGACTATGAGCGTAATATTCTTCTTCTAGCACTGTTTATACTGTCTAGGAACTACAAAAATACTGATATTCCATCAAGTTTGTTATCTTTACAGAAACTTTTCTCGTTTCAGGTAGTGGGCACGTGCATGGACGGTTTTCTCTTCGGCGCTTGCTGTCAAATCAAGTCTGACAGTCAATCGCACATCCCCAAAGGCCCTGGAGTCGTCATGACAAGCTACCTCGACTACCCTGACGCGGAGCTCGAAACAGATGACTACGACGGTGATCAGCTCAACGAATGGCACAACAGCTTCAAACCTGTAGTCACACCAGGTTACAAGCCGGCTACAGCATCGACTACCAAGCCTGAAGACTTAAGTACTGAAGCAGAGATTATAAACGAAGGGGTGAACCAGATTGCTAACACTCTTCTCAGTTCACCACCAAAGCAAGACAGCGGTGCGGTGTATATAAAACCTAAACCAGAGTACACGTTCAGTACAATAGACCATGGTAGTCCTGATACCATTCTGGTTAATCCTAATGGAACTATAGTGGACACAGTAGCAAGGCCTTCAGATTTTAACATACAAATATCTTCAATGCAGACAAAACCAACTGTTCCTCCCAGGACAGTATCGTCTACGCAGATGTCTGTGTCAACTCATCATCCAGTAAGACCGGTATTCAAACCAAAGCCTATAAAAACAACTACGGATAACTATGTTATAGTTTCCACGGTTACCAAAGATAATCAGAAGACTGAAGCGTCTTCAATAGATTCTATCGTTCAAATGCTGAATAATAGCACGCCAGGTATGAAGGAAGATGTGACATCACCAGGGTATGATGTGATGGAAACCAAGTCTTCACCATCCCCTTATAATACCTACGGTAGTTCTAGTTACTACCCTTCATCTAGCCACTTTGTTACCCAGTCTACCAACTACTATGCCACCCCATCTACAGGTCATTATGTCACCTTAAAACCATCATCAATATCATCTACTAGAAAACCTTCGACCACGAAGAAGCCTTATGAGTATATAAAGCCATCGACGCAAAAACCATTTTATGATTACGTGCATACATCTTCAAATAGCATAACAGAACATTCATCACCCAGCCCTAGTCAATCAACTAGTCAAGCTATTGAAGCTTTTAATAACTACCCAACAGACCCTGCTGAATTTGGTGACGCTGTAACTACCTTCAGCTATGTAAGTTCAAGTACGACGCAAATACCTCTGACGTCCAGAAAGCCACCGTCGACCAGTTACGTGACTGGATCACAGTTTACTAGGAAGCCAGTAACGCCACCAAGCGCTTACGATGCAGTATCAAACTACGATTCTCCTGACACATTCTCAAGTGTGACACCAACTGTCATAGTTCTCAGCGGTTTCCAAACGCAAAAGCCAACCGAAGAGCCACAGTTTGTTGAAATTTCTCAGGAACCATTCAAGAAACCGGTGAACCAAATCACGGTGAACAACCATATTGCGTCTACTAACAATATCTACATGAACAAACCTCCGTACGAATTCGAACAACCTTCGTCTCCAACTATTGTTATAACTCCTAAGCCTGCTCCAGTCACAACACCATACCCTATCAAAGTGCCTACTAGACCTCAGACAGTTTCTTCTAGACCTGCCACTTCTAAACCTGTAACTACTAAGCCTGTCACTGTTAAGCCTGTCACAACTAAGCCTATAACTACAAAGCCGGTCACTACCAGACCTGTGACTAGACCAGCTACGGTATCAACACCTTTATTCGACTTCAACGAATACTCTCAAACGACCTATAAGCCAGAATTCCAGACATCTCCCGATGACTTGATCAACTTCCCACCAGTCAGAAACCCTATGCTCAATGCCTCTGGCTCCAACCCAGCGTTGTACAACACAAGTATATCTTTATCAGACAACGAATTGAGCGATATAGACCTGATCCATGAACTAGATTTCAGTACACCGACATGGCAAGAAGACACGCAGCTGAACGACAAAATGAGCGTTTTTGTCAGCAAGATTGTAGGCAGTCTTCAAGGAACTTTCCAAGAACTTCACGATATAGTTATTCTAGATAAGAAGCAGAATGCAACAGCTGTTCGCACGACCACAGTTAAGCCGAAGAAAACGGTAGCTACGACAAGGCGGCCTACGGTGACGTCGAAGAAACCAGTGAGGCTTACACCGACCACACGACGACCGACGGTGAAGACGACAAAAAAGCCAACAAGATTGACGACTCTGGCAAGACGAACGACCACTGCTCCTCCTACAACGACAACTAAAAAAGAAGTAAGTATTTTAGTATTGCTTATTTATACTCCTGTCTATTTTAGTCTGTCTGAATGTTTTAACTGAAAGAGTGGATCACCTTGAGTTAACATAAAGCTAAGTAAATATAACCGTCTTTTCCCGACTAAGCCTAGAAGCAATAAATAAAAAAATAACAAGATCTGTGAAAAGCTAATTCTTACAGAAGTTTAAACCTCAGTTTTCTTCATCCTGCAAGTAATATTGCCAGTCAAAGTCTATAAAAACGTATAGGAGAGGCCTATGTCTAGCAGTAAACTTCTACAGACTGATGATGATGCTGATGAGGTCCAGGCTCAACCAATGCTGTTAATGCCACTCTCAAACGTTGTAAGGAAGCATTGCTATTATCAGTATTAATTTATCCCAAAGTGAGAATCAATCCCGCAACATCCTGCGTCAAAGGCAGTCATTCGCCCTCAGCGTCACATCGGTCGTGTAAAATAAGGAATTAAAATAAATATTCCATAATTCCAGGTGACCACCACAAAGCGCACGAAGCCAACCAAGAAGATCACAACCACCACACAATCAGCCACGTCTACCACCGAGCTCCAAGATGAGGTTACTACTGAAAACTACGCTGACCAAGTCATCAGCTATGACGATAAAAATTGTAAGTGGTTTTGAGATGTCCTCCAACGAAAAGGAAAGATCTTCCACCTTTGGTCCTTCAGGGTCCTAGGACCAATAAATTGTTTTTTTTTTTTTTTTTCGAACGGACTAAAATGCTGGTATAATCGCCTAGCGATTTGCCTAGCGATTAGCCGGGGTCGGTGTGATTGTAGAGTGTTTCCTGTGTCCGGACTCGATGAAGCGACCTCCGCCGCATTCGCGACGGTGATCGTGTCATCTGGGTCACCTAAAACGTGTCTAGGTCTACGGAGGGTACGTTTAACGGGCGGATCTACTGGATAATCGGGTAGCGAGTTAATTAAGGGATTCGGATGGTGGGAAGCCGAATCGTAAAACCGCCTGGAGGCGCATTTCATGAATTCGGCTATACAATACAATAAATTGTAATCGGAGGTATTTCATATAGTCAATCTCTGTGAAAACATCGTAAGCGCGATTCAGGATAGTTATTATTTAGCTTGATAGATGGCGCTACAAGTTCATGGAGTACGAGAAACATTTTTTACCAATCTTCTGTCGAGCATTGTAGTAAGTATATGGAAGAATAAAGCCTCTTAATACAAGTTTATTTTCTAATTAAAAGGAGTTTTTGAACACTGTTTAAGATACTCTAATTTTAGAGACAGTAAATCAACATTTTGTATTTGAAAAAACATAGTGATCTATGAAAAAAAATTTAAAAAAAACTTGTAAAGCTTTTTGTAAAAGGATCATACAAAAAAACGGTAGGAACCAAGCCGTAAGTTTCTTGCCGGTTCTTCTAGGCTTGGTCGCGAGGAACTGGCGCTTAGATTCACCTAGATTTAAGACGTTTCAAGATGATCCCTGCGGATATTACTGAATAAATAATTTTTGACTTTGACTTTGTTTCTAAAATTTCAGTGTGTGGAGTAAAACCTCTGTCAAAGTCTGGCCGTATTGTCGGCGGTAAGAACGCACGCTTTGGGGAGTGGCCATGGCAAGTCCTGGTGAGAGAGTCTACCTGGCTCGGACTGTTCACCAAGAACAAGTGTGGTGGTGTGCTTATAACGAACAGATTTGTCACCACCGCGGCTCATTGCCAGCCTGGGTAAGTTTTTGCCAGGTCTACTCATAGAAACAATTACATAATTTCATATAGTCGTTTTTTTTTGTGGCATTTGTCCGTCATGTGGACAATTTTACCAATGTCAAGTGGGTTGAATAAAATACTTTAGTCGAGTCGAGTCGGTAAAAAAAGTAAAGTCAGCTGTCATTGGTTTTGAAGAAAAAAGTGGCGTTTTTCTTCAAAACCAATGAGCTCCCGTACCAAGTCGGAAAATGCATATATTATCTATGTAATGGTGTTCCTTTTACTTGTTTAGGTACGATAGTTTTTAAATCATTGAAATCGTTCCATTGGTTGCGAAGATATTACACATTTTGTACAAGCCAACCGCGGGGCGGCCGGATAGCTCATGTCAGGGAATCGTGACGTCTCGATTCTCTTTCGCCCGCGCTCGCGCTCTCCACCATTCATTTATTAAAGTTCACTTGATCTGCGCGGGTCGTGTTCTGGTTTAAATTAATTTTTTGTTAATAAAACCGCGCGGGTTCGGCGTCTAGCGCTGGGTCATTGTGACATGACGTCACAATATCTCTTCGCTAGGCTGTTCGCGCGGTCAGTGAGCCTCGTTCGGTATTTTGCCCATAACCTAGTCAGTTTTGGCCGTAAAAAAAAAATTTTTGCACTTTATGTTTTAGTTTCTCAAGGCCTATAAAACTGCATTCACAGATAGAACTGTGACGGGTCCCCCATTGGAAACATTTTCGTTCAAACTAGGATGCCACATAACACATTTCATTTCAACTGTTAGCACTTGTGCTAAAAACTCAAGTAATGATGGTTAAAATACCACCGAAATTACACATCAGAACTTAAAATAGCATTAGAAAAACAATTAAAATGAAAATACAATGTTGCTTCCAAAGATGACAGGAAACCTATTGTCGTTTTAAGGTACACTACGCGGCATGTCAGGCATTGACAATTTGACTGTGGAATGGCTACCGAATAGCCCTGAAGCGTATTACAAAACGACAGTATGAAACTTCGTTCAACGTTTCTAAGAGTAGACATGCAAAGTATTATCATCATCAGTATATCAATAGTAGCAGAGTTCTGAGAGTTCTTCGAGTGGCGACCATGAACCAGAATAATAATAATAATATAATAATAATAATAATGCTGGACAATCCACACAGCATGATCTAGCCCCAAGCTAAGCAGAGCTTGTGTTATGGGTACTAGATGACTGATATACCTACTTAATACAATACATTACATACATAAGTACATATTTTTTATTATACATAGAAAACCCAGAACACCCGGAATAAATATTTGCAGATCATACAAACATTTATCCCAAGGCGGGAATCGAACCCGCAACCTCCTGCGTCGCAGGTGGACATTCGCCCGCCGCGCCACATCCGTCGTCAATGTTTGCACGATCTGAAAATGTTTATTCCGTTTGTTCTGAGTATTTTCTATGTACTATAATAAAAAATATCTTTGTACAATATCAGTCATCTAGTACCCGTAACACAAGGTCTGCTTAGCTTGGAGCTAGATGACGCTGCGTGGATTGTCCAGCATTAAAAAAAAACAATAATCACTAATACCTAAAAGCACTAATATCTTAAAAGCACTGTTCTTTCTTTCTTTCTCTCATAGCCAGTTACGTTTGAAGTTTTACTTCAGTCGTGTGGTCTAAAGCACACTCGTTTTTTGTGGATGGTTTTATTTTATGTGTACTACATACGTTCCCATACTTCTAAAGCTATCTTTATTATGATGCTGTGTTGTGGTTTTGAACAGAAATTTACCAAATGACTTCCTCATGAGTTAATGTCGACGGCTCATGCTGGTGGAATCATGGAATGGTTTCCCCTGCGTCGCTCCGCCACCGCGTCGCTCATGAATAACTATTGTTATGCTAATTTAAAATTATGCTAATTATTACCTCGGCGTCGCTAATAGCAAAAGTACACTCAGCCTTCAAAATCAAAATACTTAATCGTTTTGAAATATTTATTTGTTGAATAAAATCACAGTAAATACAGCTATTTATTACAATCTAACATTACAAAAGAACATAAAATATTTTTACTACCTACAAACTTATAAATAAAATGGCATTCATAAAAAAAACGTGTAAATATAAAAAAAAAATTAACTTCTTTCTTTTTTTTTTTCTCTATTTATATTTCTGTAAATAAAGTACCCTAATACAATTCTTTTTCTCAATATTATAATCAGTCTTGTTCTCAATCAATATTATAATCACAGATAATGATTAAAGCAGGTAGATATTAAATATACGACAATCAAGTCTTACATTGAACAATACTACAATCACATTTATATCAGTCAAACAGAAATTATTAAAGTTTTATACAATAAATGAAATAGACTGACCACTACAACATTTTGTTTTGCATTAAAATTTTACCGATGAAAGCCTCTGTAGACAAGTTTGTATATTAATTTTGCCGTCTGTAAAATCTTCCACTATTAATATTGTCGCAACTAACGTACGTACAATCCACGGAAAACGTGAAATTCAAATTTTGAGACGGCTGTACCGATGACCTTGAGGCGAGCGAGCCAAGAAGCGACGCGGTGGCAGAGCGACGCAGGGGAAACCATTCGAATCATGTGCTACTGTTGTTTTCATACAAGCTTAAACCTTAAATGCACCATTTAAGGAAAAAAAAAGTACAAAGTACCCATTCGTTATTTTTCGAGGATATTTGTTGTTTTCATAAGCGTTTAAATACCATTTTAGGAAGAAGAAAGTACTCATTCGTGATTCTTCGAGGATATCTAATTGGGTAGTTAGAAGTTTGTCCAGATATTGCATTTGGTTAAAACCCACATTTTGCAGTATAATTAGTATTCCTTAAACCCTAAATGTACCATTTTTGGGAACGAACTTAATATAGTCATGTTTCTAACTGAAACAAGCAGCTTGCTATGTGTGCGGGAATTCGAGGCCTTGACATTGTTAGGATCGCGGGAAGTCGTTGGGATAGGGAGAGGGCTAAAAATCATTCTTCCTGCCTAATAGGGGAAGACTATGTCCAGCAACAAAATTCAACCCCCGCTGTACCTGTTTTAGGGTTTGATTTGCAGGTTTGAATATATAAAACGAATTAACTATGAAATTTGTGACTATTTTAATGCCTTTTTATTCTACCATTCCAGGTTCCTCGCCTCCCTAGTAGCAGTCTTCGGCGAGAACGACATATCAGGGGAGAAGGAACCCAAGAGTCCTGTCTCCAGGAATGTGCGGCGAGTAATTGTGCACCGCGAGTATGATGCTGCGACCTTCGAGAACGACCTGGCTCTGCTCGAACTTGAGTCTCCCATCAAATTCGATGCCCATATTGGTAAATAATATACTTAAGGTGGAACTAGTCTGTACTATTTCCATACAAACGCTGTAACTGAATATTTTTGTACTATTTGTTAACGTGCGTCCGAAGTTAAGTTTGATACTGAATTATCTCGCCGTTATCTGGGCTCGTTATCCTATATTCTACAGTAAAATCAGATTACCTTAAAAGTTACAAGCGTCGACGCTTGTCGAGCCTAAATAACGGCAAGATAATTCAGTATCAAACTTAACATCGGACGCACGTTAATAAATAGTAGAGATATTCAGTTACAGTGTTTGTATGGAAATAGTAACGACTTGTTGCACCTTAACTATAGTAGTCCTGAGGAGTATAGGAGTCCTACCACCAACTCGATTGTTCATCATCATCATCTAGGCTAAAGGTTGGTGTTTGTTAAGTATTATTGTTATTATTCCAGTACCCATCTGCATGCCTCCTGATGAAGGTGACTACACAGGACGAGTGGCAACTGTCACTGGCTGGGGACGGCTGAAGTACGGTGGAGGAGTACCAGCAGTATTACAGGAAGTTCAGGTATGATGTCCAGGAGACTCATGATAGCTTGGCATATATGAAACAAAAACGAGTGTGCTTTAGACCACACGACTGAAGTAAAACTTCAAACGTAACTGGCTATGAGAGAAAGAGAGAAAGAACAGTGCTTTCATACCCCCTCCATGGTAGTGTTAAACGTTTAATGCAACCTTGTTGAAAGTCGCATCTGTTGAAGTACTTCAAAAGATCATTTATTTACAATGAAAATTACAGCTAATACAAGCATTTATAATCGGAATGTACAAAATACATATGAAACAGTTGAGCTAACTACAGACCGTTGCAAATGATTTGAAGATAGTTCAACTGATCCAAATCAGTGCCAATCGGAAGCGTCCCTAAAACATCGGCTGCATTGCCACGCTTAATGGCAATGCTGATTCGCTGAGTCAGTCACGCGTCGCTTCGACCAGACACCCCGAAAGAATTTTGAAAACCCGGAGGGCTTTGATACCCCATGGACCTCAACTCCAAAGCCGCCGCCAACATGTAAAGAATGTTACCTTGTCTATAGATAAGGTAACATTCTTTTCATAATGGCTGTAGCCTAGGGGTTTGGTCATACATAGGAGCTGGCTGCATCACCGCAATTTTTTTGGCCCAACTAGTGTTAAGCAATTGACTCTACCTATACCAATTACACTACAAAGTAGAACACGTTTATTCAGAATATGCCTTATGAACTGTGTTGCTTGATATTGCACAACCACTTATATACTCTTCAAATCGGAACACAGCAATGCTGGCATTAATACTCACAAACAAAAACAGAAACAATGGTTCCTTGAAGGAACTCACAGAGTTTTACCATTTACCCTGTAGGTCCTCATAGATTTTGGAGTGTCAAGAACAGATCTTCCTTTTTTAAATATTGAACCACTGCTTTCAGGTGCCAGTGATAGAGAATAGCGCTTGCCAGGAGATGTTCCAAACGGCTGGGCATTCAAAGAAGATCCTAAACTCATTCATCTGCGCAGGGTACGCAAACGGACAAAAAGACTCTTGTGAGGTTAGTATTGTAAAAACGCTGAAGAAAAAGGAAACGTTTCATGGTTTTTAATCTCAAAGCACCATAGATATCCCCTCCGATATTTTAAAATCACGTGCCCACTCATGAGTCTTTGAGGGTGTAAGTATTTAAAGTAATTTTGCTAGAGTAGTTTCGGCTTAGAACAGGACCTCTCAGACATTTCCTATGGATATGGTAGAGAGACTCGTTAAAGACGCCTAAGGAAATCCGGCATTAAGTTGAGCAGCAGTAGCATAATTCAGCGTTGCAGTCACTCATCCCCCTGATGATGATAAGACTATAGACAGAACCTCTAATCTATGGTTATCTCCAGAAGAAGACTCATCTGATAATGACTCTTGTCTTACACTTTTGCAAGTAATCTTAGTGATTGTTAACCCTATTGTAACCAAACCAGTGTTCGATTTCAGAATAACAGTAATCTTACCATTAAGCTTTAAAACGCACATGACTATCATCTTGCATTAAACACAAAGACGGGGCTAACTTTGAGCCCTGAGAAACTCCGCCACTAAACTACTCTTACTTGTAAAATTTCAGGGTGACAGCGGTGGACCCTTAGTTCTACAACGAGATGATGGCAAATGGCAACTGGTAGGTACCGTATCCCATGGTATCAAGTGCGCAGCACCCTTCCTGCCTGGCGTCTATATGAGGACTACCTACTATAAGCCTTGGCTAAAGTCAATTACTGGTATCCATTGAAGTTGTTCAACAACTGAAAGAAGATCAGATATTTGTGAATCTGGAGAAGCATCTACATAAAAATACTATCGTGTATTTATTTTATTTCTCTGCATCGTTAATATTTTAATAAGTAGCTTGAAGCATTAAGAGCTCTTTACTAGTAATAGTTCCTATATTACTTTGGCCTTTTTGAAACAATACCTTGAAACTGGAATTTGAAAACAAATATTTCGAAACACTGTTGCTGTTTTGCCAATCTCACGCTAAATTGTAAATTATTGCTTGTGTTATTGGTTTGTTTGTAAGGATTTTGTGCTCTAGGATAAAATAATATACGTAACTAACAGAGCTCTCTATTTAAAATCAGATTAATATTAAAATGAGCGACATTATTATTTCTAATGTAGATATACACTTACCTACTTAATAAACATTGTATATTTTAAATTTAACTTGTATAGATTGAAATGCATTTATATTTATTGTTATTTAAAACTAGTTTTAAGACTGAAATGTAGATTTTAAAACTGTTATTTGTTTAACATATTTATTAAATATAATTTGAGCTTAATGTTAATATACTTTAATAGGAAATATGTAATGTTAACCACTAAAATATTATTAAATGCTCAAAAATTAAATTAGTTTAAGTAGCTCATTGTTAGAAGAGAATTTTATGCATTTATTAAACAGTTTAAGTTTTGTTCACCTTATTTATTTTTCAAAAAAATTGTTAGCTTAAACTGAACCTGACGATTGACGAGGTTACTAAGATTGCGGGATGTCGGTGGATGAAAAAGGCTCAAAATCGTTCTGCTCGGGAACGTATAGCGAAGACTTATCTCCAGTGGTGGTCCGACGGTGATAATGACAATCATCACACAAATATTTATGCATGTGATAATTTTGTGAGTAAGTTTAATTCCATTCATACTCGAAACGATACAATTTATTGAAATGAAGCTTTAAACATAATATAATAAAAGATAAACGAATTTTTTTAATACACTGCGGAGTAACTTTCGACGCTGCTCGTGTAACTCAAAAAGTACATACTAGTGGGGTAAGGCAGTACAGTTCGGTGTCAATTGTACCATCAATGGTACTGTCTAATGGTACAAGTGGTCCGACGCGACGGCTTCGTTTATTCTTTCTAAAAGTAGACCTACAGGTTACTGATAGCATGCGAGTGTAGGCAGATAAATACAAAAGCTTACGAACTTCTTAAAGTGATATGCTCTTCTTCAATAGCCTTAATGAGTCAGGCCTCCCTTGGACTGCCATCCATCCATCCATATCCTTTCAAGCGTATTTGCCAGACCAGTGTCTGCTATAGTAAATACGCTTGGCAGGCGGATTAGGGACCGCAGCGTTAGTATGGGCTTTTTACTTCAAACAATACATTTAATGAAACTATAGTTGAATTTGCATTAAATATTTATTGCACCAACATTGCACGAATTCTACATACTACATTTATTTAGTTTTAACTATAATTAGACACATATATAATGTTTGACCATAATAGCTTAATCCTTTAAGATTCAAAAATATTTATCTGAAACATTTTATTGAGAGCACAGCAGTTTTCTTCTTTAACGTACATTTTTTATTATAAATATATTTTTACATCATATTTTTTTTATAGATAACACTTTAAAAGTAAATGTTTACTACTGAAATAACATTTTTTATGCAATTTAAATATTATTTAACATTACTATTAAATCCAATAATGGGAACAATATACAAGCCACTAAAACCACAATTGTGCATCAATAACTTCTACAATAATACTAATTTAGATCTACATATTTCAAAACCACTATTCTACATAAACTACAATATTATTTGAACATACAGTACTATATTGTGTAACATTTTTTTATAATTTTTTATAATAGCCATTCTTTTAGTATTGATTAATATTTAAAGCAGTGCATCATATTATTTTGGTAAATTCCCTTTGTAATGCAAGCATTTCTTGCATATAGCCCCTGCCTTATCCTTGATTGTCTGCGACGAAATTGCTCTTTCAGATTCTGGTTTAGGATCTTCTGGCTCAAAAGAACTTTCGCTGAACTGCTGAATCAACTTCTTAATATAAGTACCCGGTCCTCTGATAGTAAGCTTGGTATCAGCATCATCTTCAACCTTATCTTCAGCAGTATTAGATCTATATTCGCTAAGCATTTGCAGTCCATCTTGGAAGTTCTCAAACGCCTGGGTGATTTTATCTCCGATGTTGAGTTTGTCTTCTATATCACTGAAGTGTACAGACTTTTCTGGTTCTACTATATTTTTAGATCCAGTAGGAGTGATGGTAATTTCGGAGTTCTTGACATCAATGGTTATTTTAGCGTCTTCTAGATTCAAACCAGATAGTGACACATCGACAGACTTCGAGCGGTACTGCCTAGATGGCGTTGCTGGAACGTTCAGTTGGTTTGGATCAATGTTGGGTACTTTGATGGCTCCGATAGACGTCACTGGGGAGGGGGTAAGAGATGATCTTTCGCCAGGGCTCGAAGCTGTATTTAGAAGGAAAAAATATACATTATAGTAATTAAAATTAGAATAACCAGTAGTATTTTTGCTAAAAACAGTTTTGGTAGCGTCTGTTTTTCTTGAACACTATAATCTGAATCTCTTTAAGGCAATAGTGAATAGGTGTCTTTTTAACCGTCCTGTTTCATCGTCCGCTTCATCGTCACTTACTACAAGGTGAGATTAAAGCCAAAGAACAGTCTATCAAGAAAAAAATATGCCTTCTGCCTGATAAAACAATGACGTTTATACCATTATAAAGTTAGGTACAAGTGTGAAGTATGGTGTAGTTTTTTGGTTCTCTAGATGTTCCAGTATATTTTGGGTAAAGTATCTCATTGAAGCTTATGAAAAATAGCCCTCCACCACCGGTATTTTCGAAAAGGTTTTACCTTACAACGTTTGGGCACCAAGAGCTTCATTGTTCATTCCTAAAATAAATCAACACTTATTAACAGAAAAATATCAAGCGCTTATCAGACTACGCATATCAAATTTATGTTCAACTAATGCTGAACTTTAATAAGTAACACTGTGAGGAAAACGGCTCTGACTACGGATCAACTAAAAGACAAAAATATGCCCAAGCTATAAGGATACTAAAGGCTAGATTTATTTATGTAGTGGCCATATCTAATACTCTACTTTTGTAGATAAAAACATAGATATGTAGTAAATAATACAAACAAAAGAGGTGTAATAGCTTAAGTCTAACAGTGCATTTGCAGGTTTAGAAATAATCAAATTGTGATACCAATAAAATGAAGAAGACTCATGATTACTGTCCCTGAAAACCATTACTTCACAAAGATGACACAAAAACTTGCAAAACACTACCCCGCCACCAACCGTTAGAAGCCTCCTCCACATCCTCAGAGCACAGTGGCAGAGGCTGCTCTGCCATCAGACCTTGCACCATGTCCATGCAGGAGTCCAAGGAAAACATCTTCCCACACATCTTGATACCGCGGATACGACGCCTCATTTCTACATAGATGATGTTAGTATTAGCATAAGAATAGAATCAAATAAGATAGTTGTGAATTGGTTGAAAGCAATGACATAGTGATTTAAATAGTAATATTTAAATAGTATAATATTTAAAAGATAAATAGCTAAAAGTGAGATAATTTAAGAGCAAAGACAGCCAGAAATGTGATGGCAAATATAGACATTATAATAGAAATAGAGCTTAAACTACAATGTTTGTATGGTCAGTGGAGTGGATCATGAAAAGAAGAAGTGGAAGATTATGGACAAGAAAAATAAAGCTAATGTGAAAGATTTCATGAAACAGAAGTATATATACCCTAAGCATACTAGCTAAGCATACTTGGTAAATCAGTTACCAGGACTATCTTTAGGTTCCATCTTTAGCTGCGCAAAGGTTTGCGCACAGGACGTCAGCACTTGCTCATAGTCACAGATGGCGGCGTGAGTTCCGTTCACGATCTTAGGAGACATCGGGCTGTTTGCAAGGAGCAGGCTAGTGCCGAACGTCGCGTTTAGCTCACGGGTTTCTGAAAAAGCTTGCTTGATAACCCCCAGTAAAATATATTCTTAAAGATATCTAGTAGTAGTAGTAAAGCACTTAATGAAGGACTCTTCCGGGAAAGTTCTACAACTATGCTTATTTTTGTCACCAAGCAGTTTCCTGTGTTTCGGTTTTAAGAGCGTAGGTACCGGTAAAATTACCTGCGAAGCAATGCTTTGTTATAGGTGATGGTTACCCCTTAACACCAGGTGGGTCGTTGGCAATAAGTATAAAAAAGCGTCATCATGGGACAGTAGATGCTCTCATATCATTTGCTTTTAATTATTGTAATCGATCTTTCAATAAATGCTAAGCTATGATGATAGGTTATTCGTCAATGATCATATTCATCCACAGCCCACTGCCACTGGAAATAGATATATCTTTATATCACCCACTACGTTTCATCTCATCGTTCATCGGTCAGGTGTTTTTTCTACTTATTTGTTTGTTACCTTTGAGAGAAATCCTTGGTTTCTTCGGCGCAACTATGTTCCCGTTCTCAGATCCGAAAAACTCAACCAAAATCTCCGATGCCACCTTTTTGATCTCGTTCCAATCCTCTGCACATCATAAAATATTATAATTCGTAAAATAATAGCTACTTAATTTTTTTCGAGCTTTACGAGGATCTGTATTATATATTACAAGCGAAACGTGCGTGAATTCGTTCGCGTGAAGTAATTTTTTAAACAAACATGCACGTTTGGGGTTGAATCTCGGTTTTTTTTTTTTAAGTACACTTCTAGAGAAGACGAATAAAAACCCTGAAATTTAAATTCTCTACGACCAGGGGCCGTATCACGAGCTTATGTATTCGTTCGGTCGATGCTGTAACTTACATACGTATCACCAGCTCATAGAATGTCAGTTCCTCGGTAATTTTCGTAAATTAGCTAACACGGATATTCTTTCTCTATCTAACTTGTGTAACGTTCCAAAACTAGTTATCATTATTTGAGTATTTATCGGTAATTCACGGTTTTTATGTTTCGTTTTTCTATTCCCTCGTAAATCTTTAAAAATACTAACACCTTGTTCTATGATTTTACAAACTATTAAAGATGCCGTGTAATAAGATGAATTTGACCAAATACCAATATATAGCATAAAAAAAATCTAATGGAATTTCAAAATTTTACGAGGTTGATACCAAAAACAGATTTTGAACGCACATTTTGCAAGTAATTATCAATGTTACCATCTCACACAAGCAACGCTTATACAAGCGTTGCCTACAGTTAGTGTACATTGTACTTAGTACATGTGCATGTGCTTTTTACTATGGAAACCAGAGAACTTATAAAATAGTAATGTACGTTATAATAGTAATAGAATATGACACCCAGACATAGAACAAACATCTGTGTTCATCTCATAAATGTTTGTTCTTAGAGGGGATCGAGTCCACAACCTACAGTGCAGAAGGCAGAGTTACTGCCAACCTAGCTGTGTTAGTTGCATCTATGTAATTATATTTGTTCTATCTGGCTGTTGTATCGTATTTACCAAAAATACATTACAAATAATCCATTATCAGAGCGATCACCTCACAGAAGTTGTGTGGGGAATCAAAACGTTGATATCATTTTTTTTTAATATAAGTAATATCTAGAACATTTTAAAATTACTAAGTTAAACCTAATTAATGCAAACTTTGCTCGAGTCCAGTTTTTAGGGATTAAGATACTGTAAACTTCATTTCCATTTCGATTTCAGTTTTGCAGTCACTCTGTAGATTCCTATTTGATTCCACTGTATGCGTTGTTTTGTTTAGAGCAAGATTAATTTTTAATTAATATTTTTCTATTTATTATTTGTTTGTTTCGGAATTTTATTGTGAAAATAATTTGACTCTTCTATTTTTAGCGTCAGAGTGGACAAAGTCACTAGAGCAACGGCAACACTTATAGTTCAGTTCTTTCAGATTTCAAATTACTAAAGAAACGCAACTACTCGATACTAGAGGGCGTGCTTTTTAATTCCTGTGGTAGTAAATGTCACGGGAATCTTAGTCAAACTTTGCTCATTTTGATACTAGATGGTGCTATATACAATATAATCAATTCTGAACATAGACAAGAATGAACTAGATAGGTTCCGCAAGTTACTCCATTTGCTTGTTCTATTTACTTTTCAAGTAAATTAAGTGAGATGATAAATGAGTAATATGCGTTCAGTGGTACGCTAATAAATTCAATCGTGATGTTAAAAAATAGGTACTAATCGTGATTCAAAAAAATATGGCAAACGTGTTTTCATAATAATATAGTAATAATAAATTATGACACACTAATTTATGAACGTGAAAGCTTATGAATGAGTATGTATGTCTATTCTTACTCATCTATATAACGAGTAAACGGATTTGAATGAAACTTTGAATATATTATACTGTAGTGCGTGACCTAAAATTACATAATACGTAGCCTACTTTTAATCTATCACTTATTTAAGATGAAAACTAAGACGAAGAGTGCACATTTATGATATGTTTATTATATATAAATCATTTTATATAATAAACATCTTTTAAGCCCGATAAAAAATTACACTCCCTTGCCGTATTTAGTCGACTGTGCCGTATCTAAGTCTGTGTTTATTAGCTAACATTGTGACTTTTGAATTTTGCTGACATTTTAGTCACGTGGTCATGTAATTGACGTTCAGAAACTAGGAAACAATAAAATCCGTATATTTTTCGGAAAGTTGCTGTTTTTTTATGTTTCTGAATAAAATGTCTGTAAAAGTATTAAAATCAGTAAAATATGTTGTAATTTACTGAATTTTTCAGTATTTATTAAAATATATTTCTAACATTTAGTTTTGGCTTTAAAACTTGAATTTAATTGACATGAAAACTATACGAAATTCTTTAGACGAAAAGAGGATTTGAACGCATGGTTTTGTAAATTATTAACACTGCAATAATGAGATGGGGCCCTACTGACCATTGCAATAAGACAAAAATAGTTGAATAATAAATAATCATCAGGAGCGCGAATTACTCCATTATTGGAGTGGAGTGGAGTTATTATACATCACATATCACATTTTTTTTGCAACAATGCATATGAGATACCTATATGTAAAGTTATAAATAGAGAAATGCCAATACGCAAAACTACTATGATTTGATTCCTCTATTCATTTCGCAAAATGATTTAAGAGCCAATAAAATGTGAGGTACGCATTACAAAGATGCGTACATCCAAGAGGACCAAAATATTGAAAACATTGTACCAGTCGTTATTCCGTAGTATCTTGAAACCTTATAAAATTCCATTACGTTGCCGCTCCGTGGTTTGTAAATAAGTGAAACAATAATCTCTGGTCTTATTATGTAAGGAATATAAGGGGGGTCATTTTATCCAATTTGAATTTTTCTTGACTCCTTTTTGTATCAAATTCTTGCAGTGTTGATGTCAATAATGTCATTGAATTGTGTCAATGAACAGAGTTGCCATGCAAATTTTTATCGTTAAATCTATCAAATTTAGCAAAGCATGCTAATGCTTTACTAAATTGCATTTTGCATTTAACAGTCAGATTTTAAGTAGCTTTCTTCTTAAGATTCAATATGGTTTCTCAATTTATGTTTTAGAATCTTAATGGTAATTAAATTTGTTGCCAAGAACTTAAATAATATATTAGCACGAACTAACATCCCTGTACATACTATAATGCCACAGCGTTTACCTTAAAAACATACTCCGAACATCATAAAAACGTACATAATTTCTTAAAAAGTTACTTTCTGAGATTTTCCAACCAAAATTGAAACATGTGACAAAACTGTAGCAAAAACCATAACTTACAGTTCATAAAAACACCTCGTGATACCAAATTACGGTGTCAGCTAATTTGAAACGGGTGAGCCGTTTCAATGCATTCGTAATTCAAAATGAGACCCGAATAGGCTCGAACAGACAGAGACACACAGAGATTGCTGTAAGTTCGTATAGGTTCGTGTTACAAAATTATTGACTTTTAGCATAGAATTAGTCCTAATTCTATGGACTTCTAGTACAAATAAAATACGAAGACAGCCGAACACCAACCAAACAGCCATGAATGTTTGCTGGAACTGTTAGTCGTCGGTTTGACATTTTGCAGCCGAGATATTAGAGCTCGCGATCGGGCCCCAGTGCGGTCACGATAAAACTGGCGACCCAAAAATTACCCATTTTTCTGTTCATCTGAGATGTAAATAAGTTTTTAGTAGTAGGTTGAGCGTGTGTGTGTTAGAGTTTGCCCGAGGACTACCACCATACTTATTTCTGCCACCAATTTGTGAAGCTCGCATTGCAGTGTTACAGTTTGAAGGGTGTGGGTTTCATACATATTCTGTCAGCAATTGATATAAAAGAAGTCCGTAAGCTTAATAACCGCGGTGTCAGAAAATATTTGCAAGATTTTCAAATATTCGCTCAACGTTAGATTGTATCTGATGCATAGAAAAGAACCCCAGTATAAATAACGTATCACACCCAAGATGTCCTGGTTGGTGGTCCTCTGAGAGGTAACAGTGAACCGGATGACGTAGATCCCCTTGAAGCAAGCAGGAACAGCATGGATGAAGCCACGCCCGTTGAGGCGTTTCAGCAGACATTCGGTCAGGGTGTTATCGCCACGGAGACGAAAAGCAACCATTCCTAAAACGGACAAAGTGCAATCAATATTCAAAAAGTAGACTGTCAATTACTTTTAACCAATTCTTCATACCACCATGAAGTAATCATTTTTGGGTAATGCAAAAAATAGTTTTCTTATAATCCTTATTTTTTGCAATTGCAAATAATAGTTTCTAACAAACTGCCAAGTTAAGGCAGAAATAAAATCCATTGACACAGTTCCAATATCTCATAAGCATCCGTAAGATGAAGACTGTCTCATTAGTAAATGCTATAGTGATAGCCTACACTAGCCAATGCAATAAGGTAGTAATACTACTATTAAAGAACTTTAAACGTTTTACAGAAGACTATGCTTTTTTAACATTACCAACATACAGACAATTTGATAGCAAAGTAAAATAAAAAAATAATACATGTACAAACCTAGGTTTCTTGGTTGAGGAATTTCAAAACGTTGGTCTGCGAGAACCAATGCTTCAAACTTTTGGGCAAGACGAACTCCCTGGAAATAAAAATGATAATGTTAATACAATACTTTAGTATTTGAAAGCTAAAGTAAAGCTATGCTTGAATTTACTTATAAGGAAAAGTAAGTATTGGTTTGGGAAAACTAGAGAGAAGAACCTTTAAATAAATAAATACTTTACCTCACGAATGTGTTTCTGAAGTCCAATCAATCCATAGTTCCTTAGCACAAACCAAAGTTTCAGGGCTCTGAAACGACGACTTAAAGGAATCTGCCAGTGCTGTAATGAAAAATGTACTTTAGAGTAGGTAATTGAGTGAATAAAAATAGACAATAAATTTGATCGTCTTAAAAAGAGCAACGATTCTAATACAGATCATGCAAAAAGAAATCGAAGTATCACACAGTTTTCAGTAACAAAGTTTTTACAGTAACTTAGACAGGTAGCAAAGGTTGTAGTAGAAAATTATATAATTGAAATGTATAGTTTTGTAGATAAAAAAGATTTAGGTGTATGTTGTGTCAAATTATTAGTTTTTATTTATAATGTAATAGAAGCACTTGTTAGTATCGTTTGGACCATCACCTAAACAGGAGTTCTTACTAGCAATTCCTTCTTAGAAGGATCTTCCAGCTGTATTTTATCTCCACAACCACCAGACATTTTGATATATCCATGCAGATTGGTCTTATCTTCATCAACATATAAGCCAATATCGTTTGTAATGCTAGTATTGCTATGTACTTTAGTGATAATTTTGCCATCCTCCTCATTCTTTTTATCACCATTTAGTTCAATGTGATCATTTTTAAGACCGTTTATAATCAGCCCGTTGTTTTTTTTCATTCCATTGGCCATTTTTTCATTGTTATTATCTTTTACATTAATGTTATTGATTTGGTCACCGATTATGGTGTTTTTGGTGTTGATTTGGCGAATTTTAGTTTTCGTGTTTGATTTCTGTGATCCAACCTATTTTCGAATTAATAAAAAATTAAAAAAAAAAAAATTTTGCTTCAGCAAATAAAAAATAGCAATGTTTGAGATAAATATCTTAGCGAAAGCAAATAAGTTAACAGTAATTTCCTTACCATGTAATCGATAGCTTTTCCTGAAAAATTAAAATGATATTTTAAAACTATTCTGTATTAACTACATAGTTTATATCGTAAATATAATAATAGCATGATTATTAAAATAATGTTACTGCAAATTGAAAAAAAAAAACAAAAATGGACAGAAATACTAAACTAAATATGTAGTACAGATATATTTTTAGGCTATTGAAACGAAAGTAATGCTTATTTTTTAGCTTTTTAGCTGTGCCAGCACACTACCGAACGAATAATAATAATAGTGCTGAACAATCCACACAGCTTCATTTAGCCCCAAGCTAAGCAGAGCTTGTGTTATGGGTACTAGATGACTGATATACTTAATACAATACTATACTACATGCATCGATATTTTTTATTATACATAGAAAATACCCAGAACACCCGGAATAAATATTTGCAGATCGTACAAACATTTATTCCAAGGCGGGAATCGAACCCGCAAGCTGCTGCGTCGCAGGCGGACAATCGCCCGCCGCGCCACATCGGTCGTCAACATGAGGATCAAACATGGGGATCTATGCCCCATGAAATTATTAAGGTTATTATAGTCTATAAGAGTACCTGAATTCTCATGTCTCAAGTAAATCGGGTTCACATTGAAGGTCCTGTGCAGAGCTGTGCTATCCCTGACCCTACAAAATAACAGGATTAATATCTGGAACAACTGAAAGTACTTTCTCCAAATTCGGTGTACATTTTCTCAAGTAGGTTTGTAAGAATCCTAAAAACTTTAGGATTTTTTTTATTCAGCTGCTGGAAGAAGCAGATATCCCACCTAATGTAAAGTGGTGACCAATAACTCTTGTTACGCTCATACGCTTTCATAGATTAGCACCATAATAGAACTTCATTATTTACATTAGGTTTTATTAATTTGGATCATACAAAAAAGCGGCAGGAAATGGAGTTCCATTAACCCACAATTAAGCCGTAAGTTTCTTGTCGGTTCTTCTAAGCTTGGTCGCGAGGAACTGGAGCTAAGATTACCTAGACTTAAGACGTTTTAAGATGATCCCTGTGAATATAATAATAATAATAATAATAAATATGTCAGGACATTTTTTACACAACATCATCTAGCCCCAAACTAAGCATAGCTTGTACTATGGGAACCAGATGACTGATAGAATACTTATATACTTTTTTTTTTGTCAATACATACATATAATACAATACAACACCCAGACACAGAACAAACATCTATATTCATCACACAAATGTTTGTTCTCGGTGGGGATCGAACCCACCACCTACAGCACAGAAGGCAGGGCTACTACAAACTGAGCTGTGATGGCTGTCAATATCACTGAATAAATGCTTTTTGACTTTGACATTGACTTATGCGTGGCTTGGATTAATTCTTCCCTTGAGGATTCGTTTTCTGTCATCTTTGGAAGCAACATTGTATTTTCATTTTAATTGTTTTTCTTGTGTTATTTTAAGTTCTGATGGGTAATTTTGGTGGTTTTTTAACCATCATTACTTGAGGTCTTAGCACAAGTGCGAACAATTGAAATGAAAGTGTGTTATGTGGCATCCTGATTTGAACGAAAATGTTTCCCTTTGGTTTTGAAGAAAAACGCCATCTTTTTCTTCAAAACCAATGACAGCCGACTTTACTTTTTTTACTGACTCGACTTGACTAATTTTATTCAACCCACCCACTTGACATTGGCAAAATTGTCCGCAAGACGGACACAGGCCACAAAAAAAAAAAAAAAATTCTTCCCTTGTGCAGGCAGTAGGGCAGAAGAGGCACAGGAGCAAATAGTAAAAAATAGTAATATTTTTAGTGATTGGACAAACTTACCACATAGCAGTACAGTCAAAGTTTACCATCAGCCACTTAGAAGGGTTGAAAGCGAAAGAATCCGCACTCTCCACACCGTTCAACCAGTGCCTGAAAACATAAAATCACATAGTAAAAATACAAATAGAAGACATGTACAGTCAGCTGCACTAGAATAAATAAATAAATAAATAATGCTGGACAATCCACACAGCATCATCTAGCCCCAAGCTAAGCAGAGCTTGTGTTATGGGTACTAGATGACTGATATACTTAATACAATACTATTACATACATAGATACTTTTTATTATACATAGAAAATACCCAGAACACCCGGAATAAATATTTGCAGATCGTACAAACATTTATCCCAAGGCGGGAACCGAACCCGCAACCTCCTGCGTCGCAGGCGGACAATCGCCCACCGCGCCACATCGGTCGTCAAATGTACACAATTTGTAACTTTCACAACGGTATTACAGCAAAATAATAAACTCTTACACCTCAAAATCTAAAAAATCATGAAATTAGTAGATGACCCTAATTTATTTTTTGAACAATTGTCGTGTAAATATTTTAAGTAACGCCGTTAACCATTTTGAAAGTTACAAATTGTATATATTCTAGTGCAGCTGACTGTACAAAGGCGAGCTTAACGCTGAAAAGAGTTTTCTTACAGCAAACCTTTGAGGCTAGAGAGAGGTGACTATTAGAGGTAGGTTAGTGTACATACCAAATTTAAATTAGAATTAAATAGATAGATAGATAGATAACTCTTTATTGATTACCACAAGTACACACATTTTATAAAGAATATACAGTAAACAATGCAGTAACACAATGGGCGGCCTTATCGCTAAAAGCAATCTCTACCAGGCAACCTTTGGATGGACAGGAACGAACATAATATGAGATGGGGGGGAGTTAAGTGCATGTTTTATTACGGATATTAGACTAAACTTTATAATAATAATATATATAGATATATAAAGATACTTATAGATATATATTTAGATAAATATATATATACTATGTATTCGTGCCAACTTATAATAAATAAACTAAAAACAAATACGTAATACATATAAATATACCTATACTTACCTACATACTATATGAGTATATTACATAAACATAAACATAAATGTTATTTAACCAAAAATAAAACTGAATCTAATAAAAAATAATTCTTCTTCCTCGCAATTTATCGTATCGTGAGGATTGTGGTTCTTTACGTTCTTAAGTTATGCCTCTGAATAAATAAATAAAAAAAATAAAGCTAGTAACTTCATCTTTTTTGACGACCGATGTGGTGCGGCGGGCAAATGTCTGCCTGCGACGCAGGAGGTTGCGGATTCGATTCCCGCCTTGGGATAAATGTTTGTACGATCTGCAAATATTTATTCCAGGTGTTCTGGGTATTTTCTATGTATTATTGTATTAAATATATGAGTCATCTAGTACCCATAACACAAGCTCTGCTTAGCTTGGGGCTAGATGATGCTGTGTAGATTGTCCAGCATTATTATTATTATTATAAAATATATTTATTTGAAACGAAAGTAATTTAGTATATACAAATATTTTACATCTAATAACCTATCTACCTTATATCTATATATTTTATCATAACTTTTTCTACCTATAAAGTGCGGGGTTTACTATAGGTAGAAAACAGAATTTAAGTCACTGACCGCAGGAAGTGTGCCCAAAAGGCACAAAGTTATTATTATGACACTACGTAGGCCTAATCTTTTAAATACGCCATTGGTGAAAACAAATTACCGACAAAACTATTTCGTCAATAGAGCAAGCAGATGTTTTAACGCAATATCTAGTAATACCAGTGATGAAGAGACTGATATTTTCAACACCAACACCAAGCGCATAAAGCGCTACATGTGTGACTCTTTTTTTGTTGGACAATAGAACCAATATATTTTTAAATTTAGGTACTAATTAAAAAGTGATTTTTAAGTATAGTGGTCTCCGTCTACTCCATCAGTACTGTTTTGTTTTAACATATTTAGTAACCATATGTGGAAACTTGTAATTAGCCTTAGATATCCATTCTATATTTTATACTTTATTTAGCTGTAAGTTTTCCTAAAATTGTAAAAATAAATAAAATAGTAAAATTTAATTTACCTGTACTCTGGGCAAATGAACGCGCTGCCTGCATAAGCTGCATCCACATGCAACCAGGCAGCATGCTTGCTGCAAACCTCGCCGATTTCTTTCAGGTTGTCGAACGCCACCGAACCCGTCGTACCGAGAGTTGCGCAAACCTAAAATCAAGGTCAAAGTCAAGTAATCAGTAATAATAATAATAATGCTGGACAATCCACACAGCATCATCTAGCCCCAAGCTAAGCAGAGCTTGTGTTATGGGTACTGATATAATTAATACAATACACTACATACATAGATATTTTTTATTATACATAGAAAATACCCAGAGCACTCGGAATAAATATTTGCAGATCGTACAAACATTTATTCCAAGGCGGGAATCGAACCCGCAACCTCCTGCGTTGCAGGCGGACATTCGCCCGCTGCGCCACACCGTCAAAAAAAAGTCAAGTATTCAGTAATATCCGCAGGGATCATCTTGAAACGTCTTATAGCTAAGTCTAAGCGCCAGTTCCTCGCAACCAAGCCTAGAAGAACTGACAAGAAACTTACGGCGTATTTCCTACCGCTTTTTTGTATGATCCTTTTACAAATTAATAAAACTTAATGTAAATAATGAAGCTCCAGTGTGGTGCTAATCTAACTTAATACGGTGAACGCAAGACAGAAAAAATGTTAAGGCAATCATATCAAACACATAATATACAACAGAAGTTCAGAAGACAGTACATAGCTTGTACTATCTTACTGGGCTGCCTCGTAGACAACGGTTAATAAGTTCGTACCCTATGATGCAATGCTCTGTGTCCATTAACCTGAAGCATACAGGTGTTAGGATGTGCCTGCAATTTCACCGGTCACTGCCTTCAAACCGAAACACAACGCTGCTTGGCGGCAGAATTACGCATGGTGGTAGTATTTCCCCGGACGAGCCGTTCACTAAGAGCTCTACTACTATGCTCGCGCTATGTATGTTAAATTGACTCGTGCTAAGCCCCTGTTTTAGATTATCTATACGAAGCGATGCACAGCAAGATTTGCTAGCACGTGCCAGGCGCTTTTACAAGGATAGTAAACATTATTTTGAGAATGGAAGAGCTTAGAATCTCTGTATTAGTTTCCCCGAACCGAGAGAGAAAAAACTGAGACATTTTTACGCAATATAAAAAAAAAAATCTTTGTATGTAATGTATTTATTAATTTAAAAATAAACACAATTTGGGCTTACAGCACTATTAAGTACTGTATTAAGTATATCAGTCATCCAGTACACATAAAACGAGCACTGCTTATAGCTTGGGGCTAGATGATGCTGTGTGGATCGTCCGGCATTATTTATTTATTTATTTACTTACAAGCTTCTTTAGAAACATTACTTGACAGATAAGCTTTCATGTCATTGGTTACTGTTACGATGACAGTTACACTGACTAAAGAAAGAAAAAGAAAGAAATAGCATCACGACTTTAATTCCCCAACACGGTAGATATCCCCTCCGATCTCTAAGTACCAAGTTCCTACTCGAGACTTCTCTAGGTTGTCTAAGGGGTTGTCTAATTACATTTGGTACATACCCCCATATTGCAATAGCTGGTATTCCATATTTTATATTCCATATTTTGGCCGTTTCACTATAGATAGATGTAGGTACGGAACCCTTCGTGCGCGAGTCTAACTCACACTCGGTTTTTTTTTCTACGGCCTTTCTACGTATTTTTTAACCTTAGACAAGACTGAAACAAGAATTTTATTGTCAAAGTTCAGCCTTTCTGAAATGTCACTTTGAATTTGGACATTGACACGATTGAAACTTGAATTTGACGATATTTTGTTACGAGAAGTATTTGGACAAATATACTCAAAAACTTTAAGTATCTACAACCTGAGGCTGACCGTTGTCTACAGTTGCTACTCAGGAAACTACAAAAGGTATAAAACAAATGATAAAATATTTCATCAAAAGTCAAAAATCATTTATTCAGTAATATCCGCAGGGATCATCTTGAAACGTCTTAAATCTAGGTGAATCTAAGCGCCAGTTCCTCGCGACCAAGCCTAGAAGAACCGGCAAGAAACTTACGGCTTGGTTCCTACCGTTGTTTTGTATGATCCGGTTACAAAATAATAATAATGTAAATAGTGAAGCTCCAGTGTGGTGCCAATCAATTAAGAGAATAGTACAGACATTGCAAAACTATATCCATCAAGGTTTGTTAATATCTTAAAGCTCATTAAAACAATGTAAACAAGAGAATACCAATAAATTTAAAACTAGAAATCTGTCATTTAAAAACAAGGGTTTTATTCCCTCGCTGCCGACTTAGACGTTCCGTCTTCTGAGCAAATCTTGCTTCTACAAATTGGCCCCAGAGGGAATTTAGCTTATTAGTTATTATTTTAAAGTAAATGCTTTTATGCTGTCTGCTTTAGCCTGAGTGGATTGGACGATATTTTATTCTCAGCTTTGTGATTAAAAAAAGGCGATCAATTATATTTTAGACTTTATATTATTTTTTAGTCAAATACTATAAACAAAGCTTTTACTATGGGAACTTTTTTTGTATATACATAATTGGAAGGCGTTATAACACCCAGACAAACAATAAATATTGTTCATCACACAAATGTTTGTTTTCGGTGGGGATCGAACCCACCACCCTCCTGCGTCGCAGGCGGAGATTCGCCCGCCGCACCACGTCGGTCGTCTGTACCATTGGTGTACGACCAAATTGGAACTCACGACCTTAGGATCAGAAGACGGGGTCACTCCCGCTTGACCAACGGTGAATAAATGCTTTTTGACTTTTAATGGGATCCTATTCTTAACCAGGACCACTACAATTTCACGGGATAATTGAAATAGATGATAAGAATAGAAAGTGAGGATTAATTTTCATCCTTGGAAGCAACATTGATTTTTTTCATGTGAATTGTTACTCAAGTGTTATTTTAGGTTTCGATGTGTAATTTCGGTGACATTTTAATCATAATTATTGGAGGTCTTAGCACAAGCATGAACAGTTGAAATAAAAGTCTTATGTGGCATCTTGATTTGGACGAAAATGATTCCCAGATGTTTTGAAGATAAACGCTATCTTTTTCTTCAAAAGCAATGACAGCCAACTTTACTTTTATAACTGACTCGACTTGACTAAGAAGTATTTATTCTACTCACTGACAGTGACGAAATCGTCTGTGGAACGACGGACAGATGTTACTACGAAGAAAAGAAGAAGATAAAAACGAGTGTGTTTTACTTTAGTACATATTCTTAGGTTTTACCACACATCTGAAGTAAAACTTTTTTAATATACGAAACGTAACTGGCTATGAGAGAAAGAGAGAAAGAACAGTGCTTTCATACCCCCTCCAAAGCAACCTTGTTGGAAGTCGCATTAGAAGTGGTTCAATAAAGTGGGATAAGAAAACCCAGAGTCACATCCAGCTCTTTACCTCTGCGGCCAATCAATCCACGCAGCTAATAACTTCTTAGCATAGTTTTTAATTGGATTGAACTTGTTTGAGCGTCGATAAGTACAGTATTTTTAACATGAGAGTGTACTGATAATGATGACGAAATGTACAAAAAGGTGGTTCTTTTTCATGATTTCATCAATATGTAATTTGTATTTCAATATAATTTCTAAAAAACACAATTTACCACAGAAAAATACCGAGCGGTCATCCAGGTACTTGTATTCTAAACTAAGCATGTCTTTACAAAAAAGACGCATATAAGTATTGCATTAGTCATCTGGTACCCATGGGTACAATGTGAAGACAGTATTATTGAGTATTGAGTCTTGAACCCAAACTTTGCACCTTTATTAGTAAGTAGTTCACATGAAGTTCTGGTTCTAAAAACTTACCCAAAAAGGCACAAGTCCTTTCTCCTTGTCGCTGATGATGGCTGCTTCGAGCTGGTCTCCACGCATGCTCTGGTGCTCATCCGTCTCTATGTACCGCATCCTCACCAGTCCTAGAGAAAATATATTTTCAAAATGGTGGCAGTAGACAAGCTGTTTCAAAACATAATCTAAAACTCTTAAATGAAGGTATCAGAGGCCTATTCCTTGTACCCCCTTAAATCACCCATTACCAAGTAAATAAAATATATTTAATTCAATAAAGGGGCAGTCAGATGTACGTCCAAATATTACGTTTGGTACCTAGTTGATATTTCATACGTGACATGTTGCAAACCCATCACCGCTACTAGAATACAAATTTTTCAACAAAAAGTATGTATTTATAAGGGCCGTACGGCCCGACCGCGAGTTTTGTATTTTTCCTTTTTTTATCTTTAAATGGTATTCTTTAGAACTAACATCTCAGACAGAGCCAATCTAGACAATCAAATTCTAGTTTCATTCAATGTTGATTCTAAAACGGTAGTAAGCGGAAGTAGACGAAAACAGAGATACAAATTTCAACTTTCAATTCAATTCAATTTCAATCATATATTTATATCATACATCAACCTTGTTTTAAGGACTTTACACTTACCAATTAGTCCAGCCTTCTCAACCGAGGAGTGAGCCTGGTCGGAGCAATAGCAGATGAGATGGCCAAGCAGTTCCGAGGACTGGAGACCAGGGTTCAGGCTCGCGAGCTCCATGAGAGCCCGGGTGCGGGCTGCTAGAAGACTGACCAGGGTTGCCTCACTGGCTGTGGTCTAGGACCCAAAAGTAAGCACTTACATCACAGTTCAGAACAATTATCTCGATAAAAAGTTTCGAAAAACCCACAAGCCCCGTTTAGATACACGAAATGGCACATACCTGTATAACTCCACCGCCTGGGCTATCATCCTTCTCATTAAGGAAGCAGTCTGGAAGACCAAGAAGCTTGCCTAGCCAGTTCATGGCAATAGTCTCCAGCTCTGTCCCGGCTGGGGATGATGCCTGGGATGAAAAGAGACAGTGATAAAATAAGTTGGATCTGGACGAACTTTACCGAGACTTAAAACCTTCTCAAGGTGATGGACGTAATGCAATGCTACTCTATGGACTACACAATGGATGAATAACAGGATGCTCTGCGAACTTATCAAAACCAAAAGCTTATTAAGGAGAACAGTGGTGAAATGTGTTCTCCAATGAAAGGAACAGTTATTTACCACCACACCGACTTATGTTTGGCTTTTCTATATTATCCGGTAAGGATTTTAGGAACCAAGCCGTAAGTTTTTTGCCTGTTCTTCTAGGCTTGGTCACGAGAAACTGAATCTAAGCAACCATCAATTTTTATTAAACTAAACAAGCTCTTTTTGCTTTTGACTTTTAACGTGTCTTACAAAAATTGGCCATTTTCTCCACTGTACTCCAAAACTGTTCCTGGTAATGGGAGGAAAGAGATAGAAAGTTAGACTTACCCAAGTGAAACAGAGAACGTTGAGAGCACTGGACAACATATCACCCATGATGGAAGGGTATGACGTCAGAGCTGGGAAGTAGGCGTGCATGTGAGGACTCTGCCAGTGCACCAGCTAAGGACATGTCATTAAATTGAAGCTTTGATGAAAATAAACAGATATCTTGATGGGTTGATAGTCAAATCACTTTGAGGAGTCTCAAGGAATTGTAGTAAGTCGAAAACTTGAAACAAACTTAGCATATCTCACGCCCCGTTACGTCATCAGCCTAAATCATTTGACAGCTGGACGTAACTCTTTTTTTTTCTCACGTATCAAAGGTACATCAAAATTTAAAAAAAACTTCATAAACACTGCCATCTTTACTCCGTCGTTTGTGGCGTTTATTTACACCTGAACGTGACCTCCAATGCTATGTTATCGGTGATGGTAACCACTTAATATGAGGTTCGCCATGTGCTTGTTCTATCAGTAGTTTCTTTTTTTTAATAACCCATCTTTAAATCTTCATGCACTTGAGAGCACTGCTCTCAAACGGTGAAGGAAAACATCGTAAGGAAAACAGTCAGTATTCTGGAAGCGGCGATGGGCGTGCAACCTGTCACGTACGGAACACCAACTACCACAAAAAGTGAATATAATACTAGATGTAAAATTTGAACGTACCTTTGACAACCCCAATTCAACATCCCCAAAAAATTTCGAGTTGGTACTTGCTACTAAGAGATCTAAGGGGATAGCTACCGAGACGGGATTAAAGTGTCGTGAAGTTATTTTTATCTTTTTCATACTTGTGTGAACCCGTGGTTCTGACTTACCCCAGGCATGATGTGCTCATCTACGTCTTTGAAGATATCATCCCAGTTCTCAGGACCTTCTGGTGCCACCTTCGGAAGTCGTTTGTGAAGATATCCTGGCTGCACGCTGGGATAGACGCGGCGATCCCGTATATTCTCCAAGTAGTCTGCTATGTAGTCTACCATCTCCTTGGCTGTGAAATTGAGATGTTTTAAAATGGTGTGAGACCCTAATTTCAATACTCAATATATTTATTGCTTTCACATGGTTTAGTTTAGATACAAACATTGTTCCTAAATGTAAGTAGGTATCAAATGGACCCTGCATAGGGTATAGCAATATGGAGCCAGGTCAAGGTATTTTATGATTTTTTTTATTAGATGTCATAGGTAATTAAATTACATATTCAATTATTCAATTTAAATTCAATTTAAACCAGTCTCGTTCATACTATGTTATTGATCATGTTTTCAGCTTAATTTTTACATTATTATTATTTTGTAGCAGGATCATACAAAAAACGGTGGTGGTTCCTACCGTTTTTTGTATGATCCTGTTACAAAAGCCGTATGTTTCTTGCCGGTTTTTCTAGGCTTGATTGCGAGGAACTGGCGCTTAGATTCACCTAGATTTAAGACGTTTCAAGGTGAGTCCTTCGGGTACCACTGTATAATTACTGAATTAAGGTGGAACAAGTCGTTACTATTTCCATACAAACGCTGTAACTGAAGTTTCAAGATTTAGTACTAAATCTTTCGACGCTTATAACTTTCAAGGTAATCTGATTTTACTGTAGAATATAGGGTAACGAGCCTAGATAACGGCAAGATAATTCAGTATCAAACTTAACTTCGGACGCACGTTAATGAATAGAAGAGATATTCAGTTACAGCGTTTGTATGGAAATAGTAACGATTTGTTCCACCTTAATATGCAATAAATACCCGTGTAATATAAGTGTTCAATATGTGTTCCGATCGAGAAAGTTTAAAAAAATATAACTCGAAGTAGAAAATTCATATTTCCAATGTATTATGTTTAAGCTTTGCTACGTACTTGAAGATCTAGTTTCTAAAACTAATAATTATAAGTCATCGGATCAATAACTAAGTAATAATAGGCACAGACAATAATAATTACAAATAATGAGTCGTTGATACAATAATTTGCAATGACCTCTTAGGATAGATCAGGGGTATATACATACTAGAAGCAGTAGATACATTCTAGAAGTAGTATAAGCTCTTTGTGAAGGGCTCATCCGGGGAAGCACTACCACCATGCCTATTCCTGCCGCCAAATAGCTTGCTGTGTTCCCGTTTGAAGGGTGTGGGTGCCAGTGAAATTATCGGCACATGAAGCTTAACACCTATATGCCTCAGGTTGATAGATGCTGAGTAGTGCATAGTAGGGCACGTTCCTAACGAGCGGGACCGGCGAGGCAGTACTTTGTTATAGGCGATGGTAACCACTCAACATGGGCCATCAGCTTGGCATGCGACTGGATTTTGATCCTAACAGGATTATAGAAAAATAGGTATAATAATATAATAATGCTGGGCAATCCACACAGCATCATCTAGCCCCAAGCTAAGCAGAGCTTGTGTTATGGGGACTAGATGACTGATATACTTAATACAATACATAACATACATAGATTTGCAAAGAAAAATACCCAGAACACCCGGAATAAATATTTCCAGATCGTACAAACATTTATCCCAAGGCGGGAATCGAATCCGCAACCTTTTGCGTCGCAGGCGGACATTCGCCCGCCGCGCCACATCGGAAATACGGGTAAAGATTTAAAATACGGCGAAGATTCGATTAAAAGAGTTAAACGAACATACAACTAGAACTTTAAGTTCTATAGAAAACGAGTGAAGTCCGTTTGTACACTTACAAAGACTTTATTACTCACTGAGTGTGTACGTTCCAATTTAAATGTAAATAGGACCTTACTTTGTACTTATTTATATCTTCTTTTAACTTAAGGAATATCTACTGCAATAAAGTATTTTCATTCGTTTATTCGTTCATCTACTGCAAAAATGTCTACTACTCTACTACTATCTACTGCGAACTCTACAGATCTGGGTATTTTCTATGTATCATAAAAATGTGTATGTATGTAATGTATTGTATTAAGTATATCAGTCATCTAGTACCCATAACACAAGCTCTGCTTAGCCTGGGGCTAGTTGATGCTGTGTGGATTGTCCAGCATTATTATTATTATTATACCTATTTTTCTTAAATATATACTTAGAATACAATATTAATGACATTCTATGAAACTGACATTTCAGACACTCAAATTCTATTTTTAACCTCGTCTTAGCTCTAAAAAAATACGAAACCTACGCAGCGCAAAAGGCAGAGATAATACAAACTGAACTGCGAACCAGTTGTAAAGACATAGACATGCCTTAAAACAATATCAGTCAGTAACCCATAAAAGGGATTTACTAACCGGATCACACCAGACGCAACCGGATAAAATCGGTATAAACCAGTTCAAATAAACAGCAATTTCTTTTTATTGCGCCCGTTTTGTTTGATTCTGTTTATAGGGAGTGATACATTTAGAGAGAGTATTTATGTGACTGTTTTAGCTATCAATAGGTAAAATTGTAGGTTCGATTTTCGGTACGTATTTCTTAACCTAGGCACATATTACTATGTAAATTCTTCAATTATACTGTCATTCGAATAAAATACTAGCGGCCTGTCCCTGCTTTGCCCGGGCTTAAGTAAGGATCCCTAATTTTTTGAAAATATAATACCGCTTATGTCACCTGGGGATAGTGTAGCTTCCCATCGGTGATGCAAACAAACAAACAATCAAATTTTTCCTCTTTATAATATTAACATTAATATAAAATATTAAAAAACAGTTGTAATTGTGTTATCCCTAAATTATGAGCTTTCTTTTTTAGAATTGTTGTTATAGCGACAATAGAAATACATCATCTGTGAAAATTTCAACTCTCTAACTATCACAGTTTCTGAGATACAACCGACAGACAGACAGCGGAGTCTTAGTAATAGGGCCCCGTTTTACCCTTTGGGTACGGAACCCTAAAAAGTTACCCCTGACGCTTTATAAACCATCTACAATAGATGCAAAAGGGGAGTTAGAACACTGGTATCTATAATAATAATGCTGGACAATCCAGCATCATCTAGCCCCAAGCTAAGCAGAGCTTGTGTTATGGGTAATAGATGACTGACATACTTAATACATTACATTACATACATATTTTTTATTATACATAGAAAATACACAGAGCATCGAACTCGCAACCTCTTGCGTCGCAGGCGGACCACATTGTCGCACCCCATTGGTCGTATAATCTAATAGGTACCCTTTTAGAATCTTACCTTTAATGCGAAACTCAGTGTGCTCCATGGCGAGACCTGAAACAAAATATAAAAAATAGTAGTCCGTCTTGGCTTCGCAAGAGTTTTAGTAAGGATCCCTAATTTTTTTGAAAATATAATATAGCCTATGTCACCCGGGGATAGTGTAGCTTCCTAACGGTAAAAGAATTTTTCAAATCGGTCTAGTAGTTTCGGAGGCTATTCAATGCAAACAAACAAACAAATCTTTCCTCTTTATAATATTACGATTAGCACATGGTTTTGGAGAAAAAGATGGTGTTTTTCTTCAAAACATGAGGGAAAGGATTCGTTTTCTATCACCTTTGAGAGCAACATTGTATTTCATTTTAATTGTTTTTCTAGTGTCTACTTAAAATATTTATAAGTTCTGATGGGTAATTTCGGTGGTATTTTAACCATCGTTACTTAAGGTCTTAGCACAAGTGTGAACAGTGGAAAATAAAGTGTGTTATGTGGCATCCTGATTTGAACGAAAATGTTTATTTTTGGATTTGAAGAAAAACGCCATCTTTTTCTTCAAAACCAATGACAGCCGATTTTACTTTTTTTACCAACTCGACTCGACTGAAGTATTTTATTCAACCCACTTGGCATTGACAAAATTGTTCGAATGACGGACACATGCCACAAAAAAAAATAAGAGGACCTGCTGGGCTTATAGCGAGGGTTATAGCACCGTTTTATAGATACAGAACCTTAAACTAATCGATTAAACTGTCAAAGGTTACGATATCGTTGCCGTCGATTCTACACTTGTGGGGTTTCCTTCAATGCCTATAGGATTAGAGTATGTGTGCCACCGAAAATCTTTTAAAGTAATGAAAGTCATGTTGACAGTCGTCGCAGTTCAGCTTATAGTAATAATCTATATAATATTAAAATGAATCCCTATTTCCCTTCGCCACCACGCGTGAACAGCTAGACCGATTTCGTGCAACGCTTGACTCAAGATACGTTTTCTATTGATAGACATTTTAGAAATTATAGATAAAAGATCCAGAGATAAGCTAAGCATTAGCATTAAGTCTTCATTTGACAGATTGAGATAGATTTTTGACACTGGCATGTAGCACAGGAGGATATAAAGAGATATCTCAGAAAGATTCTTATAATTGGTACAGATACAAAAGGTTTGTACAAATAGTTTCTGGACAGGCACTGGAAGAATATATTTCAATGGGCAGCCTTATAGTAAAAAAGCTACATCTACCACGAAACCTTTCAATACTAAAGCTTACAGTAGAAGTTAAACAAACAAACCTAACCAAAGGTAAACCTATAAATCTAAGACGTCATAATCTATCAAACGAGGACTTACCTTATTCTATTTTAAACAACCTTTACTATTTTGTTTTATCATTTTCCGATGGTTTTATTTATTTTATATCATTTTTTTCCAATAATAGTGTAAGATACTATTTTTTAACTCTACTTTTAATCTACTCCTACTTATAGTTTGAAAACAGAGTTCATTTACAATATTCAGCTATAATTTATAAAGGTATTTGTGTAAAATATTATACACATAAGTATTAGTCAATAAATAAATAGAATTTGATTTTTTTTGAAAAATTTCTCGAAAATTAAATTTAGTTTTTTCTCAAAAACTGTGTGGTTTTAATTCATACAAATTGCCTGATTTAATTTACTACTTTGCCATAGGTATTATTGACAGAAATTAGAAATTAACAGAAATTAATTTAATATTATACAAGTCCGAACCCACGCGAGTTAAAGAAAAGTCATGAAAGGAGTCATGCCCTTGATTTATTAGAAAAAATAACTGAAAGTGTAATTTTTTTTTAAAACTTCACGCTACGAAATTCCAGGTATTCCAGTACATTATAAAATAGCTGACTGTTTTCTAAATATAAAATAAATACTATTTACATCTATCTATACCAATTATAAGAATCTTTGTCCTGACTGACTGATTGGGATATAGACAACGCACAGTCTAAACCACTGCTCGTAAAAACTTGGAATTTTCAGAGTATATTCATCTTGGGCGTAGAGGTGTAAGAAAGAAATACCCGAAATTCAACTTCTAAACGTGTACAGGGGTTGAAGTTTGTATGAAAATAGCTTCACGCGGACGCAGTCACCCGCGTTTCGCTAGTAATTTTATATTTTCTAAATTTGTTTAAAGATTTTGGCAATAATATTTTTCTTACAAGAACCTTGACCATTCATAACGTTTTCTTTTAATAGGGACTCTGATGTGTTAATCTGTTAAACTGGGTGGCTGCACACGAATAACGAGGACACACAAATTAGTGCCCTAATTTAAAGCTTTAAAATATTGATGTCACCGACATAGCTCTCAGAATCAGCAAATTGAAGTGGCAGTGGGCAGGCCATATAGCTCGTAGAACCGACAACCGTTGGGGAATAAAGGTTCTCGAATGGCGACCACGAACCGGAAGACGAAGCGAAGAACGCCCTCCTACACGATGGACTGACGACATTGTTAGGAACGCGGGAAGTCGATGGATGGAAAGGGCTCGGAATCGTTCTTCCTGGAAACGTGTGGGGGAGGCCTTTGTCTAACAGTGGACTTCTACACAGGCTGATGATGATGATGATGATGAAAATATTGATGGAGTACTTGTGGAAAGGCAAGCGACGTTGTCTACATGAAGCTATTTTTATACAAATTTCAACCCCCACTGCACGCTTTTAGGTATTAAGATAATTATTGATTCATTTATTTTTTAGCCACTTTTGTCCCACTGAGATAAATATATTTATTTTTGATATAAAAACAGTAGATACAAAGAGTGTATTTTTTGTACAATGTTTAATTAAAAATTATACATTGTACCCAAAATAAAATATAAACGTATTATATTTGAATTCTTTTTTTCACAAATTTTAACCAATAATAAAATAACTGACTAAGGTATTTAGGCTTATTTCTCAAAACAATATTTTTTTTAACTATCTAAATAATTAATATAATTATATTTTATTAGTTATTTCAAAATTTTAAACCAATTATAAACCTATGTGAAAGTAATATTATTTTCTGGAAATGTGATTGATTTCTAAAATTTCTATAAACCCAATTTAAATAAAATAATAATGACAATAAACTATTATCATAAAAAAAAATTATGTTAATTATTTGTGTAAAATTATGTGCGTTAGCGTTGTAAATAATAATATTATAGTACATAATATAATTAATAATAAAATATATAAAACTATGAACGCCCTAATGAGGGGTGACCTTAACAAGAGGCGATCACAATAGGCCATATGGCCGCAAAAATATAACAATAACAAATAGTATATAATGTTATTAAATAAGATGAAATATACATTATAATTATCAAAATACTTACAATCAAATTGCAGTAAAGAACACAATACACGCAATTTCCTGAACCGTTCGAGTTTATATACAGGATGCGCAAGTCACACTGTTGCTTTGGATCCTAGTGTAAGGTTTATATAGGGGGTGGTGGATCGTTGGAGCTGTCAGCGGGTGGGTAGAAGGGTAGGTGATGAGCGGAGCGAGTAGCGATTAAATTGTTAGGACTACCAAGAATTCTTCAGTCACGGTGGACATCATACTTTCTGAAATCCAATTCTTATAACGAAATAATAATAACGGACAATCCACACAGCATCATCTAGCTCCAAGCTGAGCAGAGCTTGTGTTATTATGGGTACTAGGCGACTGATATACATAATACAATACATTACATATAGATATTTTTTATTAAATATTTGTAGATCGTACAAACATTTAATATCATCATCGTGCATCGTGGGTGACGTTCCTAACGAGCGTGACCTACGAGGCAATGCTTTGTTATAGGTGATGGTAACCACCTAACATCAGGTCGGCCATCTGCTTGTTCCATCAACAAGTTGTGTAAAAAAAAAACATTTATCCCAAGGCGGGAAACAAACCCACAACCTCCTGCGTCGTCAAAGTCAAAAAGCATTTATTCAGTAAAATCTGAAAACAAGAACTGGAAAACGAAGCATCGGACATCCTCCCTATGGACCGTTTAGATTGTTAGGACCACGGGAAGCCAGTGTATGGAAAAGGCTCAAAATCATTCTGTCTAAAAGCGTATAGGAGAGCCCTGTATTATTAACTTCACAGATTATAGATGATTTGTTTTTTTTAGTACTGGCATACATCTGACACAACGCCATCTAGCCCCAAACTAAGCAGAACTGGTAGTATGGAAGCTAGACAACTGTTATAATAATTACATCCTTTTTTTGCAAATGTATAACAATAACAATCAGGTACAAAACAAACATCTGCGTTCATCACACAAATTTCGGTTCTGGGTGGGGATCGAACCCACAGCGCAGAATAATAATAATAAAATAATAATAATGCTGGACAGTCCACACAGCATCATCTAGCCCCAAGCTAAGCAGAGCTTGTATTATGGGTACTAGATCACTGATATACTTAATACAATACATTACATATATAGATATTTCTTATTATATATAGAAAACACCCAGAACACCTGAAATAAATATTTGCAGATCGTACAAACATTTATCCCAAGGCAGGAATCGAACCTGCAACCTCCTGCGTCGCAGGCGGACATTCACCCGCCGCGCCACATCGGTCGTCAAATGTTGTTCAGTAAATCGCTATCACTCATGCACAAAGCACACACAAATAAGATCAAACTACTTGAGGACAAACTGGAAAATTTACACTTCGCACTTTTAATAGATTTTCCGGCCAAAGCAAGATTTTTATCTGCACGTTATTTATATCAATATATTTATAAATAATGTGTTGTCATTTCATTTTGAAGTGCATGCATCCGTTTCTGGGTTTAAGTTGATTTTTTATGTAGATTTGCTTTTGTGGAGGGGAGTAAGCCAAAAACGTGAGGTTGTGGCAGGTTAAGGAAATCACGTCACATCATAGAAATAGAACGAAATAACGTTTATTTGACACACAAAAAAAATTACAGCTAATGAAAATATTTATAATTGGTATGTATAAAATACTAGCGACCGCTCGCAGCTTCGTCTGCGTGGCAGTTTTTTCCCGTTCCCGTTATTTTTTCGGGATAAAATCATAGTAACTTTATGCATGCAAAGTCTCAGCCCGATCGGTTTAAAATTGACAAAGTTTTATACAAAGTTTCATCCCCTATTTTATCGCCTTGGGGTTAGAATTAATCAAAATCCTTTCTTAGTTGATGCCTACGTCATAACATCTACCTGCATGCCAAATTTCAGCCCGATCCGTCCAGTGGTTTGTGCTGTGCGTTGATAGATCACTATGTCAGTGAGTCACCCTTGAGTTATATATATTTAGAAGATATATGAAACATTTGAGCTATCTACAGACCGTTGCAAACGATCTAATGATAGCTCAACTGATCCAAATCAGTGCCAATCGAAAGCATCCCCAAAACACTGGCTGCAGCCACGATGAATGGCAATGCTGATTCGCTGTGCCAGATACTCACCAGCCCTCGGGTCACGCGTCGCTTCGACCAGACGCCCCGAAAGAAATTTAAAAATCTGGAGGGCCTCGGTACCCCACGGACCTAGAGTCTCGACTCCAAGAGGAGCAAATTTGTAGGCTCTGTCGAGACCTGCAAAAGTTATATTTAAAGTTCATCTTGAAACGTCTTAAAGCAAGGTGAATCTAAGCGCCAGTTTCCCGTGAGTATGCCTAGAAAAACCGCCAAAAAACTGACGGCTCAGTTCCTACCGCTTTAATTAGGGTTCCGTACGCAAAGGGTACAACGGGATCTATTACTAGACTTCGCTGTCTGTCTATCTATCCGTCCATCACCAGGCTGTATCTCATGAACCGTGATAGTTAGAGAGTTGAAATTTTCACAGATGATAATAAATAATAATAATAATGCTGGACAATCCACACAGCATCATCAAGCCCCAAGCTAAGCAGAGCTTGTGTTATGGGTACTAGATGACTGATAGACATTACATACATACATATTTTTTATTATACATAGATAACACCCAGAACACCTGGAATAAATATTTGCAGATGGTACAAGCATTGATCCCAAGGCGGGAATCGAACCCGCAACCTCCTGCGTCGCAGGCGGACATTCGCCCACCGCGCCACATTGGTCGTCGATGATGTACTTCTATTGCCGCTATAACAACAAATACTAAAAAACAGAATAAAACATATAAGTATTCTTTAGTCAACTGGTTCCCAAAGTACAAGTTATGCTTAGTATGGGGTTAGATGATATGTAAAATGTTCACAAATATATATAAATATAATTTATTTTATAACAGAAGTAATTTAGTATATACTAAATTACTTATAAAAATAAATAAATATATAAATATAAATATAAATTGTAATCTAAAATAGGACATAGGCTACTTTTTATCCCGAAAAAATAACGGGAACGGGAAAAAACTGCCACGCGGGCGAAGCTGCGAGTGGCCTTTAGTAAAAATATAAATTAGCTATACCTAAGTACAATTTATCTGCGCAAATGATACGGTACCTAACACATCAAATAACCAGTAAACATGACATTAAATTTATCTTAAAAGGCCATCTCTCGATGAATGAAACACTAAAACAAATATAATTGGTCATATATGATCGATTTAAGTAATTTTTGTAATTTATGTGAAAAAAATCCATAATAATGTGTTTTTTATGTAATACACAAATATTAAATACTCAAAACGAAAATAGGATTTTATGGTTATTGCAACATGATTTCATAAAGTTTCAATTGTTTGAGAGACCATTACTTTAGATGATGATGTGGCGCGGCAAGCGAATATCCGCCTGCGTTGGAGGTTGCGGGTTCGATTGGGATAAATGTTTGTACGATTTGCAAACAATTATTCCGGGTGTTTTGGGTATTTTTTATGTATGATAAAAAATATCTATGTATGTAATGTATTGTATTAAGTATATCAGTCATCTAGTACCCATAATACAAGCTCTGCTTAGCTTGGGGTTAGATGATGCTATGTGGATATATGTTTGTACGATCTGCAAATATTATTCCGGGTGTTCTGGGTATTTTCTATGTAGGTATAGTAAAAAATATCTATGAATGTAATGTATTGTATTAAGTATATCAGTCATCTATTAGTACCCATAACACAAGCTCTGCTTAGCTTGGGGCTAGATGATACTATGTGGATTGTCCAGCATTAAAAAAGATAAATAAAAAAAAGACGCTTCAACTTTTAGTAATGCTTAACATACATTACAAAAATATATCCTAGCTGCTGATGGGTAAAACGACCGGAACATTAGGCCACGCAGAGTACATGTAAAGTATACTTTTTTTTATAAGTTTTATCTCAAATTTCCGAAAAATAAGTTTCGTGGCATTTACTGGAACTGTATTATAGAAGCATAGTGTTCCCAATTTACCTTTTGCAGTCGAAATTTAGGAATATAGAATGTTAAAGTCATCCAATTTCTCGGAAATTCCGGTTTCATTACTATTTAATGTACCGAAGAGCTAATTATGTCAGGTAAGTCATCAGAATAGATCTACTATACAACTATGGCCATCACGAGGATGTAAAAAGAGATTAAGAAGACGTACTGTAGCAGACATCACCAGATACAGCAGTAGCGTATCTTGTTTATACGCTTTATAACCACTTACTTAAAAATATATAATAAAAATAACTTCCAAAGAAGTGTTTAAAAGTGAACTCAAAAGGTTGCTTTTACAAAAGGCCAACTATAGTATTCAAGATTATTTATGTGATAAATTTGATTCCTGACATATGGATTTTTTTTTTTTAAATAAGTGGGTAATTGAATTCTTTGACATTAATTAAATAAAATTAAATAAACAATGCTGGACAATCCACACAGCATCATCTAGCCCCAAGCTAAGCAGAGCTTGTGTTATGGGTACTAGATGATTGATATACTTAATACAACATATTACATACATAGATATTTTTTATTATACATAGAAAATACCCAGAACACCTGGAATAAATATTTGCAGATCGTACAAACATTTATCCCAAGGCGGGAATCGAACCCGCAACCCCTGCGTCGCAGGCGGACTTTCGCCCGCCGCGCCACAGCGGTCGTCAAATTATTACTTAACTTCTTTGACATTTGTTTTTATTGATATCCTTTAAAATGTTTAAAATATTGCATGCTGTAGAGCTGACCATGGTAGATTTATATTATTAATTTGACATCTGTATTATGTACCCATTTTTGCAATAAATAAATGAAATTGAAATTGAAATTGTTTTTTCCTTTATTTTATTTAAGGGACGTTGACTTGACTTACCACTATATCTGTCCCATAGGGATCGCTACCTACTAAGAAAAACTACTCATTATAATAATAATAATAAACCTTATTTATTTCCTTAATTTTACAAAATTTTATGCGTGTATAAAGTATAAAATCAATGTAAGAAACTTAATTTAAAATTCATTAAATCATTATAAGTTAAATTTTAGTACACAAATTCAAAAAAAATAAATTACAAAATAAAATAAAACTTAATAATCAAAAAATCATGCATTATCCTTATCATCAATTTTAAAAACCATGTCAATTAATAAGGACCTCTCTTTGAGTAAAGGTCTCTTCCATTTTTCTCCAAGTGTCTCTATCCTTTGCTTTGAACATCCAATCATCGCCAGCCTCTCTGTTTATCTCGTCCATCCATCTCTCTTTAGGTCTTCCTCGTTTCCTTTTATTTAGTGGTCCTGTCCAGCCAGTCACTTTTTTGGCCCACCTGTCGTTTTCCATACGTGCGACGTCTAAATGTAGCCTGGTAAAGCATGATAGCTGCCTCAGAGGTCTGTGCAGAGCATACTCTGAAACAGACCCACATCAAGCCAGTTAATGTTAAATGCGGTAACTAATCAAAGTCTGCAGGTCTACTCTGGAAAACAATAAACGAAGTTTCGTATAATCGTTTTGAGTTACAATGCTTCAATAACCCATTCTACAGTCATGTTGTTACCTGACATGTCGCGCAGTGTAACTAATAATAAAAATAATAATGCTGGACCATCCACACAGCATCATCCTGCCCCAAGCTAAACACAGCTTGTGTTATGGGTATCAGATGACTGATATACTTAATACAATACATAACATGCATAGATATTTTTTTATTATATATAGAAAATACTCAGAACACCCGGAATAAATATTTGCAGATCGCACAAACATTTAACCCAAGGCGGGAATCGAACCCGCAACCTCCTGCGTCGCAGGCGGACATTCGCAGTGCTATATTGTATTCTATGTATGTATTTACAAAAAAACGTATATAAGTATTCATCAGTCATCTATGTAGTTCTCAAAGTACAAGACATGCTTAGTTTGGAGCTAGATGATGGTGTGTAAAAATGTCCACAATTTTTTTTTTTATTTATTTATCTTTAGGTAAAATTGTTTTTTTTTTGCACTTAGGCACTATCTGTTAGTTTGTAAGTCAGCACGCCCACCTCTATTTTTCACCTGCAAAGGTTGGCAAGTAGAAAATGCTTTGAGCGTTAAGCCCGCCTTTTTGTTTACTTGCTTCATTTGTGCAATAAAGTATTAAATAGATAAAAGATGTTCATACTAGCCTTGAAATCTAGGGTTTGGTCATTTTTCTCTGTTTCTAGTAATTATTCAAAGTGATTTGCACAAAACGCTAAATTGTTTCAATTGTTAGCCAAAAATTGGTCTAAGTTTTTCTGTTTTACAAAATGAGGCTGTACTTACCGAACTTGTTAGCAATTTTTTGTGAAAATTTTCATGTTTATCAAATATAGAAGTTAATCATAATAATTATGTACCTACTTATATAGTTTATGGTGTGCATAGTTTTGTTTTATGAAAATTTGTTCAAAAAATCGCATAAAAAAACCATCACATATTAGTAGTAGCAGAACTCTTAGTGAAGGGCTCGTCCGGGGAAGTACTACCGCCATGCTTATTTCTGCCGCAAAGCAGCTTGCTGTGTTCTAGTTTAAGGGGTGTGAGTGCAGTAGAAATTACAGGCACATGAGGCTTAACACCTGAATGCCTCAGGTTGATGGACGCAGAGCAGAGCATTGAAGGACACGTTTTATCGATCGTGACCGGCAAGATATTTGTTATAGATGATGGTAACCATTTAACATCAGGTGGACCATCCACTTCAGCAATGACGTAAAAAAAACATGGAGGGGGTAAGCACGTTTAAGTTTTACTTCAGTCGTGTGGTCTAAAGCACACTCGTTTTTTTTCTTGTCTTTTTTCTCTTCTTTTCTTATTTTTTTTTCTCTTTTTAAGCATGTAAAGACATGCTTATTTGTATTAATTAGTACGCCATGAGAGGCAAATATGCTGTGCGTCAATACATGAACCATTAGCCTTTAAAACTGTAAAATACCTTACCTTGTGCTTTGCGCGGATATAGTTTGCGAAAAATCTAATAGATGGCGTTGTTTGCACACTTTAGGAATGATCACATGTAGTCAACTAACTTTCGAATATGCTGTAGGGAAAACTGGTTTCTTTACGATCCCTCTATTCCATCCATTCCATCCATGCGCCTGGTTTAATGACGTAGAAAGTGGGAAGGTTGATGGACTTATCTAAAGTCGAATCAAAGTATATTTATTGCATGAAATACACGTTGATTGTGTTTCAATGTCGCGTACTAAATTTAAATTTACATAACAATCATGAATAAATTATAAAAAAATAATTATAAATAAAAGAGAAAATAGGTGTAAGTAAAATAAAATGATAGTAAAAAGTAAAATTAAAATAAATAAAAAAAAAAAATGGAGAACAAAATTAAACGAATCAATGAAAGAACGTATGAAAGAATCAAAACTGAAAAAATAAAGCCGATCAGTCGGTACTCTTACCACATATTATAGTTTATTTAGTGTATTAATAGTATTTTTTAAACTTTCGCGATCAGAACACATATTGAACACTTATATTACACGGGTATTTATCGCGTATTACCTTTTTTATTTATTTTCCCGACGTTTCGACTATGTTGTTGTATGAGTCTGCCCGCGACCACGGCTATTGCAACATAGTCGAAACGTGGGGAATATAAATAAAAAAGGTAATACGCGATAAATACCCGTGTAATACATGTGTTTAATAGTGTATTATTATCCAAAAATATACATGTATGTTATCTTTTTGATGTTAGTAGCTATTGCCAACTTTTATAAATTTATGTTTATTTTAATTTAGGTCGTAGGTATGCAATTTTCAAAAGATTTTGAATAAGTCAGGTATGACTTAAAAAACAGCTAACAAGTTATGTTTACGAGCACTAGGATTAAATGTACACTAGTCTGTAATATTATATTTTATTATGTTAAAAAAGAAATTTTAAAAACTGAAACTGACACTTACCTCGAAGAAATTGAAACTCACTTCCTAGTGAGATTCCAAAATACCGGTCTTCAGCTTCAATTACCCACTCCTCCACCCTCTTCACAAGATAATCGAAATCTACATGTATTACACTATACCTAGTACTTTGACTTTGATTTTGACGCCTGCAGTGCCTAAGCAATAATCCAGCAAATGTTTGGTAGAATTTTTCATACGTTCAACTATTTTTTCAAAACCCACGACTTTAGTATCACAAGGCAGAGTCGCTTCTACTAAACCACTGGTGCTCTACCAGAGTAGTAAAGTATTCTAGTGAAGCTGACTGTTTTAACCATCATCATCAGCAACAGCCTGTAGAAGACATAGGCCTTCCCCACACATTTCCAGAAACAACCATTTTGGGCCATTTCCATCCATCGACTTCCCGCGGTCCTAACAATGTCGTCAGTACATCGGGTAGGAGGGCGTCCTACGCTTCGTCTTTTGGTTCGTAGTCGTTATTTAGAACATTTATTTCCTAGCGGCTGTCAGTTCTACGAGCTATATGGAAAGAAAGAAAGAAAGAAAAACTTATTTGCTGACTCTTACACAACACAAAACAATATCTAAAATAACAACAAAAGAGGCCAGGAGTCGCAAAACGGTCCCTATCTCAGCACGAAGTTTGTTTACGTTTCTAACGCTGGTCTTCCGTTAGAGCCGTGTATATGGCTTCCCAACTTCAACATGCAAACTCTGATAGTTAAACTATCATAGTTTACTGTGTGTCAACACAATACTTATAATGATATGGTTAGTTGAATCTCCTTGACCGAATGGCGATGTACCTATCTATTTAGCATGGTCGCATGTTATAATTAACACTAGGTACCTAGATACAATCAGCTACCTACAATGTAGACCGTCCTTATTAAATAAATAAATAATGCCGGACGATCCACACAGCATTATCTAGCCCCAAGCTAAGCAGAGCTTGTGCTATGGTTACTAGATGACTGATATACTTAATACAATACTATATTACATACATAGATATTTTTATTATACATAGAAAATACCCAGAACACCCGGAATAAATGTTTGCAGATCTTACATACATTTATCACAAGGCGGGAATCGAACCCGCAACCTCTGCGTCGCAGGCGGACATTCGCCCGCCGCGCTACATCGGTTGTCTATTGTGTATTGTTTCTCTGTCAGTTAAAAGAGACAGCATTTTTATTGCTGTCAAATTAAAAAAATTTAAACTAGTGGTTCGGTTCGTTTTCTGTCATCTTTGGAAGCAACATTGTATTTTTATTTTAATTGTTTTTCTAGTGTTATTTTAAGTTCTGATGGGTAATTTTGGTGGTATTTTAACCATCATTACTTGAGGTCTTAGCACAAGTGTGAACAATTGAAATGAAAGTGTGTTATGAGGCATCCTGATTTGAACGAAAATGTTTCCCTTTGGTTTTGAAGAAAAACGCCATCTTTTTCTTCAAAACCGATGACGGCTGACTTTACTTTTTTTACCGAATCGACTTGACTAAAAATAATTTATTCAACCCACTTGACATTGGCAAAATTGTCCGCAAGACAGACAGATGCCACAAAAAAAAAACTAGTGGTTCTGTGAAAACAGTAAACCTCGCTAACCTATGCAGACTTTTGAGCGAAGTAGGGGTACAGTCAGCCCGGCAGGTGGCATTTTAAATACTTAGGAGGCCTTGTAAGTTTCAGGAAATCCTAGTATTAGGTAAGAAATACAGGTAGGTACATAAATAATGTACAAGAAAACATTTATTTAAAACACGATGAACATAAATTTTGTCACAAAAATATATCAACTTCATTTTTATGTAATCTCAATATGTATCTCTAATATATTAATTTTAATGTAATAATAAAGTACTTATTAGTACCTAATTATAAAACGTAATATCTTTATCAGTTTAAAAATCTAACCATACATTTTGTTCTCTAAATTAAAACATTAAATTATCATAAAGATAATGATAATGAGCAGTGGCGGATTTACCCTAAGGCCACCCTAGGCCCGGGCCTAGGGCGGCCAGATTTGCGCTTAGTAGGGCAGTATATGGTGGATGCTGAGAAAGGGGCGGCTGATGGTTTGGGGCCTAGGGTGGCCGAGACTGCAAATCCGCCACTGATAATGAGTCTTATTTATAAAAAAATACAAATTATAGTCAACTAGCGGCCGCTCGCAGCTTCGCTTCCGTGGCAGTTTTTTCCCGTTCCCGTTATTTTTTCGGGATAAAATCATAGTAGTTTTATGCATTAAATGTCTCAGCCCGATCGGTTTAAAATTGACAAAGTTTCATACAAACTTTCATCCCCTATTTTATCCCCTTGAGGGTAGAATTAATCAAAATCTTTTCTTAGCGGATGCCTACGTCATAATATCTACCTGCACGCCAAATTTCAGCCCGATCCGTCCAGTGGTTTGGGCTGTGCGTTGATAGATCACTATGTCAGTCAGTCACCTTTGAGTTATATATATTTAGATATTGTAAAGCTCTTTGTGAAGGGATCGTCCGGAAAAACAAATAATACCATGCTTTTTAATGCAGTCAATAAAAAGCATGGTATTATATGGTAGTCAATATAGGGTTTTGTAAAATTCGCTAAAAACCTAATTTTTGTAGCGTCACCTATGTCTAGCATCATCAATAATACCTACTTATTAGAGTTTTGGGTTGATTTTGGTTGAATCTGAGAAAGAAGCACATTCTAAAAAGTATTTATCAATTTCTTAATCATATCAACTGAATCATTATCGCCAATTTTTTCAATATAAGCAGTCGCTTTTTTAGCATGATCCTCATACAAAACTTTAGTTTTATTAACAGCATCAGTCTTTAGAATATTAAACTTCAAATCTTCATAATCAACATCTTTTACATCATTTTTTGCTTGATCGATAATTTTATATAAGTCTGGGTTATTTTCTAATGCGAACAACACCGGTGCGCTAGCTAAACAAAAGTTTTCTTTACTGTCAGATGTTAGTTTTTGAAGTTCTGTAGCCGCTTGCCAAGCTAAACCAACATGGCATCCAAAATGATATGCATAGTTTTGTGTCAATTTGTTTTGTTTCTTTAAAACCATAGCGGATTGACATCCTCTACCAAGCAAGCTAACCCCGTTATAAACGGTCCTAGCTGTCCATTCCTTCAATGGTTTACCCAAAACATCATCGACAGTAATAGCATTCATGTCGAAAGTGATTTGAAAATCATCTTTTGTTGTTTTAAGTTTCCCTGGCAAAGGCATGTTTTGTTCATCTCTATCACCAAAGAACTGGCCTTCAGACAAGTCTTTCAGCGCAGAAGAAATGATATACGATACATCTGAGTTCCTTAATCCTGCTAGCATACCATTGGCTGTTACAAGAAGGTAGTCGCCAAGTAGTATAGCTATTTTGTTTCCGAAAATTGCTGATTCAGTGTCTTTGCCTCGTTTTGAAAATGGAACGTTTACTATTCCTTTGTGGATGAGGTGACCTGTTCGGATCATTTCGGTCAGTTCCGCCAGCACTCGTGTTTCTTCCTCTGATTTCTTAACCTGTGGATTATCGAACGAATTAATGAGAGGATTAATACATTTTTGTATGTTTTGTATTAGTAGAGATCTTTGAAAAAGTACTACCACTGCTAGTTTTTATGCCTGTGAACAGTTATGGTCGCATTACTATGTTCCGATCTGAAGGGTATGGGTAAACAGGCACATGCAATTTCAACCTTCTCAGAGTGATGGGCAAAAAAACACGTCCTCAGACGTGTAAGGTTGTAATAGAATCTTCTATCTACAAATTGAAACATTAACTTTTATGAATAAACAAAAACTAAAAACGTGCAGACAACAAAAGTCAATAAGATTTTACTTTTGGCAGTATAATAATAAATGTTAGATTCTAAAAAAAACTTGTCACAGAAACAGTAGGTATCATTTCAAGACTGTTTTTTTGTTATAAGTATGATTTAGTGTAATATTTCTATTTAACCATATGTAAAGATATACCTACTATACTAAAACTGCAGAACAAAGTCAAACATTAAAGATACTTTTCTGAAATCTTGCTAATAGTACTTCAAAAATGTCAAACACTTTTAAAATACGCATCACGCAAAAACTTCAAAATTAATATTGATGCGATTTACAGAATTAGCTGGAAGTTAGCTTATTGTCTAACTTAAAACTAAACATGGGTTTTATTAAGCTGTCATCCCTAAAATGGATTTAAAAAGGGGATAAAGGTTGTATGAAGAAATTAAACAACAACGCAGACGAAGTGGCGTGTGTTTTTGTTAAATGATGTATCTGTATTTGAAACAAACCTGTGTTGTAATCTTCACTGACTTTGAGAGAAGCAGGATGATCAAGCCCCAAGGTTGAAGGTTTTTCGAGTCTCCGTAGAGGACATTCTTAGCTGTCTGCATAACTAAGTGGTTGCTGCCAACCTGGAAAAAAAGGAGCGTGCTTTAGACCACACGACACGACTGAAGTAAAAATTCAAGTCCCTAACTAATAAAAAAAAAAAAATTTGTGGACATTTTACACAACATCATCTAGCCCCAAACTAAGCATCGCTTGTACTATGGGAACCAGATGACTACTGATACTTTTTTTCTTTACTTTTTTTTCTGATGATACTTTTTTTTTGTAAATACATACTTAGAATACAATATAACACCCAGACAGAGAACAAACATCTATGTTCATCACACAAATGTTTGCTCTCGGTGGGGATCGAACCCACGGCCTACAGCACAGAAGGCAGAGCTACTACTAACTGAGCTGAGAGGCCAGTCGGTTCATGAGATACAGCCTGGTGACAGACGGACAGACAAAATAGCGGAGTCTTATTAATAGGGTCCCGTTTTACCCTTTGGGTTCGGAACCAAAAAACCAAGAATATGCACCTCTTTGATGCGTTTAAAAGCCTTTGCCATAGATATAGTTTGTTGTCCTTTAAATAAAACAAAAAAACTTAACAATAGTATATTTTGGCCACAAGAATTTATAACAAACTTCCTTATGAATACTGACCTCCCCTTCTCCTCTTCGTGTTAAAACATTGCTCTATGAAAAAGTATATTGCAGTGTAAATAGCCTTCATGACAATTTAAAATAATTAATTTCATCATTTTTTGTATATTATTGGTTTTAACTTATTGAAAAAGAAAAAAAAATAGCATTATCACTATAATTCCCAAGCACGGTAAATAATCTGAACTCTTAGTACCAATTTACTCGAGATTCTTCAAGGATGTCTAAGGGTAGTAACGTATGAAATACCTACTGTACTGACTGCTGCAAAATGTGTGAGTTTTTTTTTATACAATTTGCTGATGGAACAAGCATATGGCCCACCTGATGTTAAGTGGTTACCATAGCCCATAACAAAGCATTGCCTTGTAGGTCACGATAGCCAGGAACGTGCCCAACAATACACTGTTTTGCGTCCATAAACCTGAGGCATACAGGTGTTAAGCCTCATGTGCCTGTAATTACACCGGCACCCACACCCTTACCTATGCATTATAATGTACCGTGGTACATTTAGCTTTATAATAGTTTTTCTGACCAAGCTACTTATTATTTTAATTCAAAATTCTGATTGAATCTGCTGTCTAAAATGGTTCTCTAAATAAACTTCTTACTTATTGAAGCAATCGATTTTATGTGAAAGTACATCTATTACTTTCGTATTGTTGGTAGGTTTTTTCTATCGTTTTCACAAATTGACGGCAGGTAAGTAAATCTAGTACAAATGATTAGCGAAACAAATCGTCTTACTAAATGACGATCAAACATACTTGGGAAATAATATGGATGGGAATAAAAACTTTTTTCTCCAGGCTTCCGTTTGGTTGTATGAAATGAAGTATAACTTTAGTTTTCATATTTTACAAGTAAAAATAAAATCACTTACCAATTTTCTCAAATAGAGCGCCATATTTGCAAACTCGTCGCTCAATAAGCACCGTAAATTCATAAAAGAGGTTGGATAACCCACCACTTTTTCTGCATCACGTATAATATTACTCCAGTTTGTAAAAGGAGGTCTCAATAAAATTAAAATCTCATCTTTCGTCAAACTGGCCACTGTCGATTCGAATCTTTTTTGAAAAAAGAACGGCGACGCGCGCCTCATTACGCGGGAAACCAACATGACAATATTTTTTTTTGTTACTCGTAAAAGTGGGTAACGGTCGGCCGCCTTGGGATGAGACTACGGGTGAAATGGTTAGATTCTAATGGTCCGGTGTTGCCTGATTGTTAAGGTGATAATTGGTTGGAATAATGACGGTGAAGGTCACAGTTGGTTATTTTTTATAGATTCAAATCAGTTTCATCTACTTACTCATTCAAATTTACATAAAAGTTTACATTAGTAGTTTTGTGGTTTTATGAATCACTTACCTAGAGGTGCGGTTTTTTTTTATTGTAAACTAATCTTATTATTGTTCCCCGTTCTAAGTTCAAATTTTAATTCTGTATTTGTATTCTGTGGCCAGTTTCTATCATCAGCCCTGTTAGGGGACAGTAATTTATTTGCGTAGGTAGGTGTGGTAGGTTTCTAAATAGTTAGTGGATAATTTTTTTACAACTAAAGGATAAATGTTAGGTCTATTGGGAAGAAACCTTATAGCAACAAGATATTTCGAACACAAAGGTTGGTATGAATTTCTTTTTATTTTTATAGATAAAAAACTACAATTTTACCAATTATTTTTTTGTGTACTTATAACAACACAATTTTCATCTTGGTAATGAATGAAATCAACACACTGCCGTTTTGTTTTTTTTTTTAATTTGAGTAAGTGATCTTATCGTACACAAACTACGATCATTTTTCATACCTCGGCTCTCAAAATACCACAAAAATGTGGTAAATCAATTCTCTGGCAACATCTATTGCTCTTGACCGTGAAGTGGAAAGCTGCATTTAACCAGTACTCTTACAAACATACTTTATGTATCATTACTTCTATTTTGAACCCTAACTTCATTAAGTCAAGAGTCATAACAACTAAATCAATAGCTTGGTTAACTTGGAATACAGTACTATACATCTATTAAAACAAGATCTCTGTACCAATATAACAACGAGTGCATGGGAGGTCTATCTATAGCAGTCGATGCTATGATTCTTTTTTCGAAAGCACTTTTTTTCTAAGGAGTCGGTAATGGTATTTGGAGTACAATACACTTATTCTTTCATTCTACCGAGTTATGAGTGGCCAAGAGGGAAATCTATATTATAGGTACGTACATATTTATATCTTTTTAGACTGCAATAGCACTGGACCAACACAAACTTTACTGCTAGGTAGCCTAGGTAGGTGCCTAGGTTTGTGTAGGAAATGTGTTTTATTTTTATTCTTTATTCCTGTAGTTTTTCATACAAACTTAATTACGCATTTTATACTCTTTTTCGAGAGGACAGCTCAATAAAACTCTTTACGTTTTTAGTTAGACTATAAGCTACTTAATTAATCCTGCAAATCGCATCAATATTAATTCAGTAGCTTTTGCGTGTGTAGAAACAAAAACAAAAAAAACTTTCTTTCTCTCATTCTTTTTTTTCGTCCTTTCTTTCTTTTTTAGGGTTCCGTACCCAAACGATGGAACAGGACCCTATTACTAAGACTCCGCTCTGTCTGTCTGTCTGCCCGTCCGTCCGTCTGTCACCAGGCTGTATCTCGTGTCAAAGAACTAGTGTCCAAGCATGGATGTATCGATAGATAAAATTTGACATAAATTCTTGATAGAACGGGGTTTTACCGAAATTTATCAAGACTAGCATGGCACTCAGTTAAAATTCAGGCTAGTTCGATAAATTCGGGAAGTTTTACCGAATTTATCGACTAGCTGTCCACAGAGAAACCACTCGATAAAATATGTTGAGACTAGTTCTGTGCTAGGGGTTGTAGATAGAATTCGATGTTTAAAATCAGTTTATCGACCGTAGTTCATCGCATATCAGGCAAGCAACTTGAGGCTTGGTTTTTTTACTTTCTTTTCACTAAGTAAGTAAACAATTACCCAAATTTACTTAAAATGAACAAATACTCATGTGCTCATTTTGTTTATTTACTAAAGAAGCTTTCATACAACGTTATAAAAAATGTAATTGACAGCCACAGTTCAGTTCGTAGTAGCCCTGCCTTCTGTATTGTAGGTGGTGGGTTCGATCCCCACCGAGAACAAACATTTGTGTGATGAACATAGATGTTTGTTCTGTGTCTGGGTGTTATATTGTATTCTAAGTATGTATTTTTAAAAAGTTTATAAGTATTCTATTAGTCATCTGGTTCCATTATAGGTTTTTAAAAACCTACAGCACAAAAGGTAGAGCTATTTTTTGCTGATGGAACAAGCAGATGCCTCACCTGATGTTAAGTGGTCACCATCGCCTATAACAAAGTATTGCCTCGTAGGTCACACTTATTAGAAACGTGCCATACCTACGATGCACTACTCAGCGTCCATCAACCTGAGGCATACAGGTGTTAAGCTCATGTGTCTGTAATGTCACCGGCACCCACACCCTTCAAATCGGAACACGCTGCGCTGCTTGGCGGCAGGAATAGGCATGGTGCTAGTACTTCCCTGGACGAGCCCTTCACTAAGAGTTCTACTAGTACTAGGTTCTACTACTCTTTAAGGCCAGTGGAAAACATCCACACAGAAAAACATATCAACTAGGTACATATTTCTTTTTAACTAATGTGTCAACCCAAGGCCATTTAGAAAGAGGCCACGAATTTCAACAAAATTAGAATTATACATTTTAGTAGGTAAATCGTAAATCGTTGCAAGATAAATTGCTTAAAATAATTTATGCATCACAACACCTATTAAAATCATAAACGCGAAAGTTTGTAAGTATGGATGGATGAATGGATGAATGAATGGATGGATGTTTGTTACTCTTTCACGCTCTAACCAGTAGACCGATTTGGTCATACAAATTTCATAATTTGGAATACACGTAGATTATAACTTGGATTAAGATATAGGCTTCACCCGCGTGGCAGTTTTTTTCCGTTTTTTTTCGGGATAAAAAGTTTATATGTTAATCCAGGTTACAATCTATATCTATTCCAAATTTCATCCAAATCGGTTCACTGGTTAGAGCGTGAAAGAGTAACAAACATCCATCCATCCATCCATCTATCCCTCTATACTTAACTTTCGCGTTTATAATATTTGTAGGATTATTATTTCTCTACTCTCATTACTCTGTCTTCTTCCACTTCACATTTCTCTTCATACTTCAAAGTCAAAGTCAAAGTAAAAAATCACTTAAACAGTAATATCCGCAGGGATCATCTTGAAACGTCTTAAATCTAGGTGAATCTAAGCGCCAGTTCCTCACTTTGTCCTCACTCTATCTCTCTATCACTACACTAAATGATTCGTATCCGAAACTAATGGATTTATTGATCGAGAGAGCGAAGAGATTTAAGATCAATGTAGGAACTTGGAAAATTCGCATGCTAACTTTCAAATCAACCAAATCAGCGTGAATTTACTCTATAAGTTGCACTTGAGAAATTGCACTTGAGAAATTTACTTGTAACATAGAAAAATAATTGTTTCACAAATATATTAAGTAAGTTGTCAATAAATGGCTTTCTAAAGCAATTTTTATGCATGTATGGTAAAGCGGCGCGTGACTTCAGCGGGTAAAGTTGTTTTCGTGCTAACTTCAACCCCCAGTGTACCCGTGTAGGGGTTGAATTTCGGGAATTCCTGTATTAGTACACCTTTACGCACCAAGACGTATTTACTCTAAAAATTTCAAGTCTCTACGACCAGTAACTGCAAACAAACTGTGCGTTGTCTATATGTCAGTCTGTCAGGATAAAGATTATTATAATTGGTATAAATTTTTGTGAAACTTTAAAAACTTTTATAATATGAACTCTTTTTAATTTAATAATAATTTGCTTAAATATCGGGAAACAAACAAACTCAAAAATCATAGTAAATAGCCCGTTTCTATCCAAAATATTGATCGAAACCACGATAATTTAAAATGTTACAGAAAACGTTGGTTAAAATAAACATTTACATATAAAATAAAAAAATTAACCGTTGTAATTTTTTTTCATTGGCATTAGTGGGTTAGCAGGCTTTATTATAATTACAGGCACACGAGGCTTAACACCAGCATGCCTCAGATTGATGGTCGCAGAGTAGTGCATCGTAAAGGCACGTTTATAATGAGCGTGACCTGCAAGGCAATGCTCTGTCATAGGTAATGGTAACCACTTAACATCAGGTGGGCCATCTGCTTGTTACATTAATAAGTCACATAAAAAAACTGACCTGATGATTTCCATATCCTTCTGTTTATTACCATGGAATATATTATAACATATTACGATCAAAACTGGTTTTTAATGTTATTTAACTATTATAATAATTTTATTACAGATATTTAGTAAGTCTAGTGGAGTAGCGGTGGTTTAGTGGGAGCATTCTGATCATAAGATCGTGAGTTCGAATCCGGTCGTGAATTTTTGAGTTCGAAAAATTTATGTGCGCAATGAGAAAAACATCGTGAGGAAACCAGTTAGTATTCTAGCAGCAGCGATAGGCTTGCCACCTGTCACGTACGTATTTATTGACACATGAGGCTTAACACCTGTATGCCTCTGTCTGATGAACGCTAAGCAGCGCATTGTAAGGCACGCTCAGTTAAGCGTGACCTGCAAGGCAATGCTTTGTTATTAGATGATGGTTACCACTTAACATCAGTTGGGCCATATGCTTGTTACACCAGCAGTAGCGTAAAGCATTCGTTTCATAAATTGAACTTAATTCCTGCAGACATAAGGTTCTCATTCAATAGACAGTACGGATACGGTACGGTTCCGTCGCGACTCCGGCACTATGTAGCGTGAATCTTCTAAATCTTGATATTTTATATTATGACAATTAGCATTAACGTTCTAACTTGACAAAGTACTAAGTCATCTTTGTCAGTGACGATTATAATGTGTCTATTTTGATATGGCGCTCAATGCTTAGTTGGTAGTTGTTCTGCCTTCTGCGCTGTAGGCGGTGGGTTCAATCCCCACGAAGGACAAACATTTGTGTGATGAACATAAATGTTTGTTCTCTGTCTGGGTGTTATGTAGTCTAAGTATGTAAAAAGATATAGCATTACGACTTTAATTCCTAATCACGGTAGATATCTCCTCAGATCTCTTAGTAACAAGCACTTATTGAAAAATCTTCGAGGATGTCTAAGTAGGTAGTCAGAGGTTCGTCCAGATGTTGGTACATGCCCGCATTTTGCAGTAGCTGGTATTCCAAGCGTGATAGGTTTCAATCCCATCACCACTGCTAGAATACCTACTAACTGGTTTTCTCATGATGATTTCCTCCACCGTTTAAGCAATGGCATTGCGTATATAGTTTTATCGATTAGAAAAATCTATTGGGGATTCGAACCCACAACTTAGAATCAGCAGGCGGGGTCACTCTCACTAGCGCAAAGGTGCTTCTATTTATATTTTTTGAATACTGCTAACTCCATCTACAATTTAAATTTGAAACTTTCACATCTATGTTTCATTGGTTGCACACCAATGAAACATAGATGGCGCTAATCAAAATAGTGTAATCAAATAGTCAATTTGAGAGTTTTTTAATAAAATGAAAAAAGCCAATTGTTAGGCCCAAAAACGAGTACAGTAATTGCATAAACGGAATGAAAACTCAAAAATTATTGCGGTAAAATTAGAAAATACGAAAAGATTATTAAAGGCTTAGAAAGGATTATTATTGTTTTTTGGAGCTGATACAACATTGAAACTAGAATTACATTGTTAAAATCGAGTCTGTCTTAAATGTCGGTTTCAAAGAATACCATTTGAAGATTGATACGATAGGAACTACAATATGACGATATTTTGTTTTGTTATCATAGCACAAGTTTTCCTTAGCTTGTGCCTAGATGGCGCTGTGTCAGAATCAACTAAAATCAATACCGGTGTTATTACACTACTCCCGAAAACTAAAACTGCGCATTCAGACTATTATGATTCTGATTACAAAAAAATTTAATAACGCGAAAAAAATCGATACTATTTTTTCCGTGTTTTATCTCAATTCTTTATTGCACACATAAAATACATAGGAAAAATACAAATAGAGGACATGTAGGTACAAAGGCGAGCTTAACCCGTTTCAGGCGTGTTTTCATCATCAGTATTGACAATACATTATAAAATAAACCTAATTACCTACGTACGACAAATCCCTGAAAAACAGCATCATCATCATCATCATCAGCCTGTAGAAGTCCACTGCTGGACATAGGCCTCCCCCACACGTTTCCAGAAAGAACGATTCTGAGCCCTTTCCATCCATCGACTTCCCGCGGTCCTAACAATGTCGTCAGTCCATCGGGTAGGAGGACGTCCTACGCTTCGTCTTCCGGTTCGTGGTCGCCATTCGAGAACCTTTATTCCCCAACGGTTATCGGTTCTACGAGCTATATGGCCTGCCCACTGCCACTTCAACTTGCTGATTCTGAGAGCTATGTCTGTGACCTTGGTTCTTCTACGGATTTCCTCATTTCTGATTCTATCTCGCAGTGAAACTCCCAGCATAGCTCTCTCCATAGCTCGTTGTGCGACTTTGAGCTTGTGTATGAGACCAATAGTTAGCGACCACGTCTCAGTTCCATAAGTCATCACTGGTAACACACACTGATTATAGACTTTCGTCTTGAGGCTTTGCGGTAACTGTGACGAGAAGATGTGCCGTAATTTCCCGAACGCTGCCCATCCGAGTTGGATTCGTCGGCTGACCTCTTTGTCGAAGTTGGACTTGCCTAGTTGGACCGTCTGACCCAAATAAACATAGTGGTCTACAACTTCGATGATATCGCTCCCAACATATACCGGCACGGGTGGGACATGAGCATTTGACATAAGTTTCGTCTTACTCATGTTCATTTTAAGACCCACCTGTTGGGAGACAATATTGACTGAAAAACAGCAATCTAAAGAAAATCGCGATCATCTGCCCGGTGCGTTGATCTCGCAGTCGCCGCCAACGCGTGGCCAGCACTGTACGAAATACATCGCTGGTTGAAAAATAGGGATTTCAGTACAATTATCGTATTACTCTAAGTATTTTTGACTCTCAGCCAAGTGGTACTACAAGACCTTGTTGTAGGTAACTTTACACGTTCCTGGAGTATTTGGAACATGGAATATGGTTCCAGGATGTAGTGTTTGTATAAAAACTCTCTGAAAATCTTGACGTTGAGATCTTTGGTTATTAACCTACAATCTTGTGACGACCGATGTGGCGCGGTGGGCGAACGTCCGCCTGCGACGCAGGAGGTTGCGGGTTCGATTCCCCTGGGAAAAATATTTGCACAATTTGCAAATATCACAGTACTCATAACACAAGCTCTGCTTACCTTGGGGCTAGATGATGCTGTTTGGATTGTCCAGCATTATTATTATTATCGTGGGTACGGGCGTCGAGCCTATTGTGAGACTATAGTTCAATCCACAGACAGCTATTAAAAACCAACCCAGGTACAAATTTTCCATAGTTTTCAGTCTTAGTTAGGTATCAAAAAAAAAACCTACAGCGCAGAAGAACCACAAGGACAACAGAGTTGAAAAGTCAGTCATCTACTTTTATTGCTATACCTTCTTCATAATAATTATGATCAGCATAGTTTTATTCAACTAATAAAATGTCTACTTAAAACTGGTTTAAGTAATTATCCTAATGCGATAGTATTACCTTCGCGATAGTATTAGTTATATTGGCACCACACTGGAGTTTCATTATTTACATTATTATTACTTTGTAAAAGGATCATACAAAAAAACGGTAGGAACCAAGCCGTAAGTTTCTTGCCGGTTCTTCTAGGCTTGGTCGCGAGGAACTGGCGCTTAGATTCACCTAGATTTAAGACGTTTCAAGATGATCCCTGCGGATATTACTGAATAAATGATTTTTGACTTTGACTTTGACTTTGACTTTGACTTCATTTTATACTATTATATTTCCTTGTTAAAAAGATCAGCAAATCTACTGTTGAAAAAACACAATACATTACATACATAGATATTTTTTATTATACATAGAAAATACCCAGAACACCCGGAATAAATATTTGCAGATCGTACAAACATTTATCCCAAGGCGGGAATTGAACCCGCAACCTCCTGCGTCGCAGGCGGACATTCGCCTGCCGCGCCACATCTGTCGTCAAATTCTAAGTATTACAAAAAAAAAAAATTATGTATTCTATCAGTCATCTGGTTCCCATAGCACAAGTTATGTTGATTTTGGGGCGAGATTATGATATGCAAAAATGTCTGCAAATATTCATTTAATCTATGGAATAAATCTTTTAACTTTGTCTTTGATTAGGTAGGAACTAGGTAGTAACGTCAAAGCACTTCCTACATTACGTTAGCACTAATCTTTAAATATATATAACTCAAAGGTGACTGACTGACTGACTGACATAGTGAACACTGGATTTAAATTTTATTTTTAAACTAGCTGATACCCGCGACTTCGTCTGCGTACTTTTAATTTGAATATTATGGATTATATTAAAAGAACGGTATAGATTTGGGTATAGCATTTGGTTAAAAGGGAGAAGGTATATTTAAAAAAATTAAAAAATATCTGTTTACAGTAGGTATAAGGTACCTATGTATTCCAACATGTATGTATGTATTGTATGTGTTGTGTGTTGTATTGTATGTATGTGTTGAGTGACAGAAAGTACCTAGGAAAATTTATTGGTCCCTTATGTCCAACAGACACTTACAGGGGCCAGCGTCACGTTGTGTACAAAAATATTTTAAAATGACCTAATTTAAAATATTTTTGTATACAACGTTTGCTGTTTTGTTATTATTTGTTAAAATGTGGAGATTGTTTGGACTCGACACTCGCGAGCAGGCCACGTACAGTTGGCCATGCGAAAAACAGTTTTTCTCTAAATGGACACCTGCTACTTTAAGTGTTTGCCCTTGCGCTTTGTTAATGGTCATTGCGAAGGCTGGTTTGAGAGGAAACTGGATTCTTTTAAACTGAAAAGGTAAACCTGTAGGGATCATGGGTATGCGCGGAATCAAAACTTCAACTAAGAAATTAAATTATCAATACTTATTTACAACCAATGCATAAAAAGAGTAGAAGGTAAGTAGGTTAGGTTAGTTTTACACCTACTACTACCTATTAGATTAATTAAAAAAAGGAAATAAAAGCAAATCGGATTTTTTTAAAATAACGGATACTATCTTACCTACTATTAACTATGAACTAAAAGATCCCGAAATATTAAGTTTGTACAAAATTACTTTACAGGACTTAACTAATAAAAAATACTTACTTAAAAAATTATACGAAACAATAAAATAATTTTACTCTCTGTAGCGCAAATTTCTCTAATCGCATGCGTCCGACAACGCCGTCTGCCCTCACGTGTCTGCCCGTTCGGGTAGGCATAGTTAGAATCGTGCGCTCCCCCACCACACGACAGCGCCGTTGCCTGCCGCTGCCGCCACACTTCGGCGAATGTGCGCGACGACGACCGACGACCGACGGCAGCGGCGGCGATGCAGAGTATTCGTTAAAAGGAACTTTAACTTCAAAAGCCAAATTTTTTTGAACTTGATACACCCAAAACTTCTAAATATCATGTTCCTAGGTTCAGTGGTTAAGATTTTGTATACAAAAAGTTTGGCTTCGTAGTTCCCGTTCCGAATCCGTTCTGTTCCGACGAACACCCATACAAACTTTCAACCCCTATTTCACCCCCACACTGGTAAAAATTTCAAAATGCTAGAACAAACGATTTTTTGTTTCTTATTTAGTGCCTAAATACAAAATGTAATGTTTTTATCTTCAAAAATGACGAACTTCATACAAACTTTCAACCCCTATTTCATCCCCTCGCAAGTCGAAATTTCAAAAACGCTAGAACAAATGTTTAATTATTTCATATCAAGTGCTTAAATATAAAGTTTCATGGTTTTATCTTTTAAAATTAAGAAACAAACTTTCAACCCCTATTTCAACCTTTTCATCCCTTTTTTTCGCAATAAAAGGTAGCCTATGTTCTTTCTCAGGGTCTAAAGATTGTCTGTGCCAAATTTCATCAAAATCGGTTGAGAGGTTTAAGCGGGAAAGCGTAACAGACAGACAGACAGACAGAGAGACAGACAGACAGAGAGACAGACAGACAGAGTTACTTTCGCATTTATAATATTAGTTAGGAAGTTAGGATTACTACGCGATAAGATCGATTGTCCATTGCTGTTGCAGAGGGTGAGATTCAAAGCACCATCGCGATACCCCCGCTGCAAGATTACGCCACTTATCCCTCCACTACGAAGAACAGTATTAGGAGCTAACTCTCCGATAGCTCGTTTCTGCAAGGTGCTTAACAAATGTGTTGATCTAGATGTTCATTCTGACAGTTTAGCCATGTTCCGCCAACATCTTGCAAGACTCAACGGAACCTAGTTTTAAGATACCTGTTTGTTTTGCCTATAATTTTATTTTGTGCATGCTTATTTAATAGTTTAAGTTCTTTGTTAATATAAACACCTAATAGTTTAAGGTTTAAGTTTGGTTTGGTTTAGTTTCTATTTTCTTTTTATAGTGTTCCTTTTAGATTTTGATTAGTAAATAGCATGTGGTGTTTGCCTGTAAAAGGTTTATACACGTAGATTAAGGTCAATAAGTTTTAAGTTTAGGCAAGAGTTGTGTATACGCTGTTGGCGAACTTAAATAAATAAATAAATAAATAAATCTATCAACGCACAGCCCAAACCACTGGACGGATCGGGCTGAAATGGCAGGCAGGTAGATGTTATGACGTAGGCATCCGCTAAGAAAAGATTTTGATTAATTCTACCCCCAAGGGGAAAAATAGGGGATGAAAGTTTGTATGAAACTTTGTCAATTTTAAACCGAACGGGCTGAGACTTTGCATGCATAAAGCTACTATGATTTTGTCCCGAAAAATAACGGAAACGGAAAAAAACTGCCACGCAGGCGAAGCTGCGAGCGGCCGCTAGTATATAGTAAACTTTAACCTTGAATTTCTGCTATAGCTTACTACATAGTTTATACACGTGCCTAGATACCTGTTCTACAGATTTGATAATTCAGTTGTACTGTGAGTGTTGTTTATAGTGAACGTCTTGAGACAAGAATTTGAATAAGGTAAATTATCTACTAGCAAAACAAAACAAATTATAAATACATTTATTTTCAAAGAAAATTACAGCTAATACAGGTATTTATAATTAGTACAAAATACATAATGAAACAGTTCAGCTATCTACAGACCGTTGCAAACGATCGAAAGGTAACTAAAAAAAAAACACAAAACAAAATTCAAGGGTTTGAATTTCTTTTGGACAACATATACTAAAAAACAATAACAAAATACTACAGAATAAATATTTAAGGGAGCTCTTATACAACAAACGTGTTTTTTTGCCGTTTTTATTATAGAATAGCTAAACGCGCTGACTTCGTCCGTGTGAACCTATTTTCATACAAACTTCACCCCCGCTATACCTGTTTAGGGGTTGAATTTCGAGAATTCCTTTCTAAGTACACCTCTACGCATCAAGACGAACATACTCTGAAAATTTCAAGTCTCTACGACCAGTGGTTTAGGCTGTGCGTTGTCTATATCGCAATCAGTCAGTCAGGGCAATGATTTTTAAAATTGGTATAGATAACGGAACGGAATCCTTTGTGTGCGAGTTGGACTTGCACTTGGCCGGTTTTTAGACATCTTCAAAGAGTCTCGAATAGAATTACTACTAATGTATGTATGGTATGAACTACGGTACATACTCCCTTAGATCTTCGTAGAAGTAATTTATACCTGCAGATTACAGTTGTGTCTGTTTAAACATGTATTGTTTTATTTTCGCGATCGGAACATCATCTTGGACACTTACATTGCACGGGTAAATAATTAAAAAGGGTATTACGCGATAAATATTCGTGTCAATATCTGTTTAAAATTATCAGTATTTTGGACCTAGAAGCCATTTTAGTAGCTATAAACACAACGATTTTTAAAACAAAAAAGCTTGCAAACAAGTTTATCTCGGCGAGACAGCTTTTTGCATCTAATTACGTCTCGCACTTGGCTTTTTCTGTGATCAACTAAGAGAAGCAAGACGCAAATTTTAATATTGTATTCTATGTATATATTTACAAAAAAATAGGTATATATAAGTATTCTATCAGTGTTCAACGAAACACCAGTAAAGTACCAGTATATCAGTGTGAAACGAACGAGTGTGCGAAAGTTCTTACGCAGAATTAGCGCTGAGTCTACTCCTATTGTCATAAACTTGTAATCTAGTGATATTTTTGTACCCATATATTATGCATCGTTTTTTTTTATGACAATAAACGTATTTGTATTGTATTGTTTGTATTGTATTGTTCAGCTTCTATGAGAACCTACAAGAAGGTACAAGCTATGCTTCATTTGGGTGTGTTCATATATCAGTCATCTAGTACCCATAACACAAGCTCTGCTTAGCTTGGGGCTAGATGATGCTGTGTGGATTGTCCAGCGTTATTTATTTATTTAATATACCTGAACCAGGAAATCCTACATCTCAGACGAAAACAAATGATAATAGTACCTCATACATAATCAAATCATTTAAATTATACTAGTAGTTCGCCCCATATTAGATATTTCCGTGATCATGATGACGATGGACTGACAACATTGTAAAGATAGCGGGGTATGTCGGTGGATTAATGTAATAATAATCATATTATAATATTATAAAAGCGAAAGTTTGCAAGAATGGATGGATGTTTGTTACTCTTTCACGCTCTAACCAGTGGACCGATTTGGATGAAATTTGAAATAGGTATAGATTGTAATCTGGATTAACTTATAGGCTACATTTTATCCCGAAAAAATAAAGGGAACGGAAAAAAAATGGCCAAGTGGGCGAAACTGCGAGCGGCTGCTGGTGATATAATATTTGTGGACATTTTTACACAACATCGTCTAGCCCCAAGCTACACATAGCTTGTACTAACCATGGTACAAGCTATGGTTAGTTTAGGGCCTGGTATGAGTGTGTATGTTGTGTATTGTAATGGAGGGGTGTGTTGGGGTGTGTGGTTGTCTGGTTTATATTGTATTCTAAGTATGTATTTACAAAAAAAACGAATTTAAGTATTCTATCAGTCATACAATACAATATAACACCCAGACAGAGGACAGACATTTGCTCATCCCGTGCATTGTATTATAAATTATTTATTTACAAAATATCGTATTATAAGTATTTTAGCAGTGACCTGGTCTCCATATTTTAGAATAAAAAAAAATACTAAGTCACATTTCATAATTGCAATTACATAGTGCCGATCGAAAGCGTCCCCAAACTAAACATTAGTTAATAGAAGTCATGGATTTAACAAAGAAATCAATAATGTTATCACAGATTTGGAAATTTTACTAATCTATTTAATTTACTGATATGAGATATGATGATAAGCGAGCACAGGTGCGGTGGTCTAGTGGTAATAAACCCACTTTCTGATTCTGATCAAAAGGGTTTGAATCTGGTCGAGCACCAATGAATTTTTCTGTTCGTTTTTATGTGTTCAATGTCAGTTCTCTCAAACCTGAGAAAACATCGAGAGGAAACCAGTTAGTATTCTAGCAGCGGCAATGGGCTTGCAACCTATCACGTATGGAATACCATTAACTCCTAAGAGGTAGTAGAGCTCTTAGTGAAGGGCTCGTCCGGGGAAGTACTACCACCATGCCTATTTCTGCCGCAAAGCAGCGCAGCGTGTTCCAGTTTGAAGGGTGTGGGTGACGGTGTAATTACAGGCACATGAGGCTTAACACTTGTTTGCCTCAGGTTGTTCGACGCAGAGCAGTGTATTGTAGGGCACGTTCCTACATAACGTGACCTCCAAGGCAATGTTTTGTTATAGGGGATGGTAACCACTTAACATCAGGTGGGCCATATGCTTGTTCTATCAGCAAATAGTATCAAAAAAAGGAAAAAAACTCCAGAATGTGGGTATGTAACAAGTGTAAAATCTGGACTTACCTCTGACTACCTCCGTTAGACATCCTCGAAGAATCTGAAGTAGGTACTTGGAACGTGCTTTGGCAATAAAGCCGTGATGTTATACGTAGTATGTAGTTTTATGTATGTAGATTAATTCCCAGATTTGGAATTTTTATGTATTATCAGAAACTGATTATATATTGGCGTTTTGTTAATTTAAATTCTGGTTTATCTAGTTTATAATACTGTTTGTTTTGTATCTGCTTGTTAATGGTAATAATTATAATGGTATGTACAAAATTATCTACAGACCGTTGCAAACGATCTAAAGATAGCTCAGCTGACCCAAAAAACTGTATCTAAAAACAAAAAAAGTTTTTTATACAACTTACTGGTTCGTTGTCATTAATATATATTTGAGGATATTTTTAGGGTTCCGTACCTAAAGAGTGAAGCGGCACCCTATTGCTAAGACTCCGCTGTATGTCTGTGTGTCTGTCTATCCGTCTGTCGCCAGGCTGTATCTCATGATATCGTGATAGTTAGAGAGTTGAAATTTTCACAGATGATGTATTTCTGTTGCCGCTATAACAACAAATACTAAGAAAACAGACAAGAATAAATATTTAATGGGGCTTCCCTTACAATAAACGTAATTTATTAAAAATAATGGTACAGAACCCTACGTGTGCGAGTCCGACTCGCACTTGGCCGGTTTTTTACGCAATATCATCTATCCCCAAACTAAGCATAGTTAAACTATAGGAACCAAATGACTGAGGGAATATGATGCATGTTTTTTGTAAATACCTACTTAGAATACAATATAACACCTATTACCACCCATTATGCTAAACCAGCCTGCAATATTAAGCCAGAATCACACGCATGTCGTGACGCGTCAGTAACCCACCGGTCCCATCTATATCATAATAAAACAGTAGCGGTCGAAAAGTATGTACATTAAATATATTTTTATGGAATCTTGCAAATAGTATCTGTTGCATGTTTGTACACGCATCACGCAAAAACTACTGAATTAATTTTGATGCGATTTGCAGAATTAGCTTATAGTCCAACGTAAAACATAGAATGGGTTTTCTTGAACTATCATCCCCAAGCGGGTGTAAAAAGGAGATATAACTTGGGTGAAAAATTCAAAGAACGAAGAAAGTAGAAATTGTATAAAAAAGATTATAAGCAGTTTAGATCGGCTCCCTCCTCCCTCCCGAGATATGCATTTGTGACACGCGGGTATCTAGTGTGGTTCTTTCTTTATGCAAATTGATCACCGTCGAATACATTTGGATTGCAAAAAGTTTGAACAAAGTCAAAGGTTGTCTATATATTTCTACGTAGACAGACGTCTAATGTACCTAAATATCTATATAAGAAACTAAACTTACATACCACTAAAACAATACACGTGAGGAAAAATATTCAATAATTTTAGGCACTGATAAATCAGTATAGATTTATTAATTAGATAGCAAACAAAAAATGCACATACATAATAATAATGCTGGACAATTCTCACATAAATCTACTTCTATTTATACAAATATTATAGAGGTAAAATGTGTTAGTTTGTAGGGGTAATCTCTGGATTTATTGAACCGATTTTAAAAATTATTTTACTAATAGAAAGGGACGTTGTTTGTGAGCGTCCTATGCCATATATTAACCCGGAAAATTAAAATATACACCGGGCCTATACAGCCTATTGACAAATCCAGGACTGGCTCATACTACTACTAAAACTTCTATTTTTTCAGAACCATGCCGAAGCTTATATACTACAGGATACTGGGAAATACTGTGACTTTCTCAGCACACTCCATCAACGCGATCATAATGCTAACAGCATTACAAGATGAAATCGTACTTAAAGATCCAGATATTAAAACTTTAGCGTCAATGCAGAGTCGATTTTTAACCATCTGGAATATTGTAAGTACGGTATACATCGCTGGTTGATGTATAGGAATTTCAGCTAAATAATTGTATTACCATATTTAGTAGTAGTAGAGTTCTTAGTGAAAGGCTCGTCTGGGGAAGTACTACCACCATGCCTATTTCTGGCCATGTCAAAAACAAACGCTAAACAATGCAAAGTTAGTAATTGTATAAATTTGAATAGTGCAAATCAATGGTGCAAACTTAACCGCGGGTTGCTGTGTTCCGGTTTGAAGGGTGTGGGTACCGGTGTGTTTACAGGCACACGAGTAGTGCATCGTGAGGGCACGTTTATAGGGTGTGACCTGTTAGGCAATGCTCTGTTATAGGTAATGGTAACTTAACACCGTTGACGACCGATGTGGCGCGGCGGGCGAATGTCCGCTTGCGACGCAAGAGGTTGCGGGTTCGATTCCCGCCTTGGGATAAATGTTTGTACGATCTGCAAATATTTATTCCGGATGTTCTGGGTGTTTTCTATGTATAATAAAAAATATCTTTATATGTAATGTATTGTATTAAGTATATCAGTCATCTAGTGCCCATAACACAAGCTCTGCTTAGCTTGGGGCTAGATGATGCTGTGTGGATTGTCCAGCATTATTATTAACATCGGATGGGCGATAGGCTTGTTCAGGTTAGGTTAAGATCTTGGTATGATTGTCTTAACATGTTTTTTTGTCTTGCACTCACCTTATTAAGTTAGATTGGCACCACACTGGAGTTTCATTTTTTACATTATTATTACTTTGTAAAAGGATCATACAAAAAAACGGTAGGAACCAAGCCGTAAGTTTCTTGCCGGTTCTTCTAGGCTTGGTCGCGAGGAACTGGCACTTAGATTCACCTAGATTTAAGACGTTTCAAGATGATCCCTGCGGATATTACTGAATAAATGATTTTTGACTTTGACTTTGTTCCATTAACAAGTGACATAAAAAAGAACTCTAAAATGTATTTGACTGTCAGCCAAGTGATATGCTATAAGACCTTGTTGTAGGTAACTTACAGGTTCTTAGAGTATTCGGAAGTCTTAAACCTTTATTTAAACTATTTTCGTACCTCAATAACAAAACCAGAAAAAAATAAAAGTTGTTTAAGAATGTATAATCCTTGAGGTTTCAAACTGAATTTATATTTTTAGCCCTATTTTAGGCCCTATGTAAGAACTTAAAAGTAATCAAGATTACTTTTGAATAAAGAAATAGTATCACGAGTTTAATTCTCCAGCACGGTAGATATCCTCTCCGATCTCTCAGTACCAAGTACCTTCTCGAGATTCTTCAAGGGGTAGTCAGAGGTACGTCGGAATGGTACATTTGGAACATACCCGCATTTAAAGTAATTTGTATTTCATACGTGACAAGTTGCAAGCCCATTGTCGCTAATACACTTACTGGTTTCCTCACGATGTTTTTCTTCACCGTTTGAGAGCAAAAGATAGCGTTATTCTTTATAACCTTTTCGTTCAAATTAGGATGCCTTATAACACACTTTCGTTTCAACTGTTCACACTTGTACTAAGACCTTGTGATGATAAAAATGTCAGTGAAATTACACATCAGAACTTAAAATAGCACTAGAAAAACAATGAAAAATACGTAGCATCCAACGATGACAGAAAACAAATCCAAACGTGACTATCTCCAAATGGTATTGTTCTTTGAAAATGACATTTCAGTCCGGCCCATTTCTGACAATCAAATTCATTCTTCTAGGCTTGGTCGCGAGTAACTGGCGCTTAGATTCACCTAGATTTAAGACGTTTCAAGATGATCCCTGCGGATATTACTGAATAAATGATTTTTGACTTTGACTGTGACTTTGATTTTTCAATCTCGTCTCAGCTTAAAAAAATTACGAGCATTGGGACCGCAATGGCTGTTAAAATTCTCAAAACGTGATAAATTCTTACGTTTGTAAATAAGATCTATTTTGCAGGCGTTCCAGATGACCTATGCTGGTCTCGCTCTAACATGCGATGTACTGACAGTCTTGAATAAAGACCACCTGCTTCCAAAACCTATTAAGAGTTATAGAGATATATTTTTCTCTTCCATTGTCTTTCCGGGAACCTTGGTAAGTTGTTTATTTTTATCCTGCCGGGCTAAGATGTGCAACGCGAGAAATGTTGCGCTCAACACGAGATACGTTTTCTATTGATGGAAATTTTAGAAATTGTAGATAAAAGACCAACAGAAGAGCAAAATGTTTGCAATAAGTCTTTATTTGACAGATCGAGATAGATTTTTGGCACTGGCATGTTAGCACAGGAAGATATAAAGAGATATCTCTATTTTGGACGAGATAACGAGTAGATAAACATTTGTCGCACTGCACATCTTAGCCCGGCTGGTTCTGTGAGTACAGCAGACCTCCCTTTTAGACTTATATATATATACTAGCGGTCCGTCCCGGCTTCGCACGGGTTTTAGTAAGGATCCCTAATTTTTTTTAAATGTAATATGGCCTATGTCACCCGGGGATAGTGTAGCTTCCCAACGGTGAAAGAATTATTCAAATCAGTCCAGTAGTTTCGGAGCCTATTCAATACAAACAAACAAACAAATCTGTCCTCTTTATAATATTATTATAGTATAGATATATATATAGTAGACTTTTGAGCAAAGTAGACGTATAAGTTTTAGCGATTTCTCGCGTTTCCTTGGTCCTAGAAAGTCGAAGCTAGTGTCTACGGATTTGTCTCGTGAAGGCAAAGAGGACTGTGTAGTCTGATTGATATAGGTATATATCCATTTTCCGAAAAAAATTACAAAATTAAAAGCTTTCCCCCTTTTTCCTCCACTCTCCCATTTTGGAATTTTTTGTTGCAATATTTTGTTTAAGTGCGTTTTTAAAATTTAATGGAATCCATTCATTAGTAACGTTTACTCGGTAAACTTCCCCCCTCATCCCTATTTTTCCCCCAATCAAAATAACGATCGATAAAAAAGATGCAATAACTCAAGAAACTTGTGTGCCTATTTTCGTCAGAATGACAATGGTCAAACTTCTGTCAAGCAACCAACCGCGCAAAACATAAAATTAGGAGTCTTCTTATTCTATGGCGCGAAATCTGTCGCCTAATATTTGAGTACCCGTCTAAAAAAATGGACTAAAGTAAAAGTTATAGTACCCATGCTAATTTGTTATTCCCAAAGTATGTTTAGTATTCAACATCAAAATGTCAATTTCAAATTTTCAAACCTCGAATGCGTTTTAATGTTTAAAACTTTTTCAGCTCGTATTTTCAATTTTCTGGCCAATCTTTCTCTACGACCGCAGTTTGATATTCCCGGTGTTTATCGACAAGGTGTTTACAGACAAGTCTAACTATGTTATGCACCTGGCTATTCTTCCTTTCGTGCTGTGGGAGATGGCATTTCAGCCAAACAACAAGCCAAAGTCGCATAAGACTAATTTATCTCTGTTGATGGTGTATTACTTGGCGTACCATATACAGTAAGTACTTAACATTTTAAGTTTGACGACCGATGTGACGTAGCGGGCGAATGTCCGCGGGCGGGTTCGATTCCCGCCTTGGGATAAATATTTGTACGATCTGCAAATATTTATTTCGGGTGTTCTGGGTGTTTTCTATATATATAATCAAAATTATCTGTATAAGTAATGTATTGTATTAAGTATATCAGTCATCTAGTACCCATAACACAAGCTCTGCTTAGCTTGGGGCTAGATGATGCTGTGTGGATTCGCCAGCATTATTATTATATTACTTGCGATGTGGCGAGTAGTAGTAGAGCTCTTAGCGAAGAGCTCGTCCGGGGAAGTACTACCACCATGCCTATTCCTGCCGCCAAGCAGCGCATCGTGTTCCGGTTTGAAGGGTGTGGGTGCCGGTGACATTACAGGAATGTGAGGCTTTAACACCTGAATCAATGTAAAGAAATGGAAACCTTTGGTCTCTCCAAGCCTGCGAAGCCCCCAGGAAGCTTCTAGGCTTTTGAAAGGAGTTAAGCTGACTGCTGTATAGTTAAAACACTCTTCACGCTTAGTGGATGCTGAGTCTTAATGCGGTGCAGGATCCCAATACAAGATCAGATTTGAACACACGACCTTAGGACTGGAAGGCCAGGGTTACTTCCACTAGACAAACTTTGCTCGTTGTGTGTGTGTGTGTGTGTGTGTGCAAACTTTTTTTTACAACTTTCTGATGGAACAAGCAAATGCCCCACCTGATGTTAAGTGGTGACCATCTTCTATAACAAAGCCTAGTAGGTCACACTCATTAGGAACGTGCCCTACAATGCTCAGCGTGCATCAACCTGAGGTATACAGGTGTTAAGGCTCATGTGCCTGTAATTTCACCCAAACCGTTCAAACCGGAACACAGCAAGCTGCTTGACGATAGAAATAGATTGGTGGTAGTACTTCCCCGAACGGCCCTTCACTGAGAGTTCTACTACGAGGAGCTTAACTACTACGGTAAAACGGTAGGAACCAAGCCGTAAGTTTCTTGCCGGTTCTTCTAGGCTTGGTCGCGAGAAACTGGCGCTTAGATTTACCTAGATTTAAGACGTTTCAAGATGATCCCTGCGGATATTACTGAATAAATGATTTTTGACTTTGACTACTACTACTAAACACCTATACAAATAGAATTTTTATGTCTGTTTCAGTGTTCATCTCACTTACTTCGAACGTGGATTATGGCCGTATCCCATTGTATACATGATATATGGCACTATTTACTATTATTACTTGCATATACTTATATTTGGCTGTGTTATTACTGCATATTATATACAATGGCCTCTTTATTCCTGGATCTGGGAGCAAGATAATAAGATTAGCAAAAAGGTTAAATAGATTTTGATATTAAGGTAATTTACTGTGATTTTTTTAAGTTAACTTTAATTGATAAACTCTAACGTGTATTTTTTTTGTAAAATATAACTTAAAGTTACTAGGTACCTAATAACTTTAAGCTTTACATTTAAGATGGCAAAATTTGATTATTACATCATGAGTTATTTTAGAACTAGTTTGCCATTCAGCGTGGCAATGCAGCCAGTGTTTTGGGAACGCTTCCGATTGGCACTGATCTGGATCAGTTGAGCTACCTTTAGATCGTTTGCAACGGTCTGTAGATAGCTCAACTGTTTCATATGTATTTTGTACATACCAATTATAAATACCTGTATTAGCTATAATTTTGTTTGGTCATTAACAATGTTCTCATTTGGTTTTAAACATGTAGTATAACTTTAAATTTTATGTCATGTTTTTTGTATATGCTATTCATTGACTAGCGAAACGCGCATGACTGCCGCGTGAAGCTATTATCTTAATACAAATTTCAACCCCCGCTGTACACGTTTAGGGGTTGAATTTTGAAAATGTCTTTCTTAATACACCTCTACGCAATAAGACGACGAAGTCTCTACGACCAGTGGTTTAAGCTGTGCGTTGTCTGTGCTATATCCCAGTCAGTCAGTCAGGACAAAGATTCTTATAATTGGTATATATATAGATATTTGTTACTCTTAATTATTCAAGTAATGTTTATAATAATAATAAATAAATAAATACTTGTGGAAATTCTTACACAACATCATCTAGCCCCAAAGCATAGCTTGTACTATGGGAACCAGATGACTGATATACTACCTATATTCGTTTCTTTTTGTAAATACATAGAATACAATATAACGCTCAGACTGTGTATTTAATTATATTAGCAAATCCATATATTTCATTAAAGAGTTATACGGGGTGTAATAATATTCCTTCTGAATACTCCAGCCGGGCTAAGATGTGCAAAGTGAGATATATCGCACTGGAAACAATTGATAGACAATTAAATTTTTTTAGATAAAAGACTTACAGGTAAGATAAACATTAGCATTAAATCTTCATTTGACAGAATGCAATACATTTTTAACACTGCCATGTTAGCGCAAGAAGTTATAAGAAGATATTTTTATATTATCCCAAAAATTATTTTCCTCGAGTAGGATTTGAACCCACGACCTTCCCCTTGATACGGGGATGCGATACCAACTTCGCTACCTATTCGCTTGCTTTGGGATAATATAAAAATCTTTGTGATTTCCTGAAGTGCAGGTAAGCACTATAAAACAAATAAACTATAAGAAGATATGTCTATCATGCACGAGAAAACGAGTAGACAACATTTGGTCACGTTGCACATCTTAGCCGGCCTGGAATATGTCAAATTACCCACATCAAGGTTTTCTAGCATCACTTAGCTGACGGTCAATTTGCCATAGTTGGCGTGGCGGAAATACTTTAGTCACCACTTACGGTATCCATGAGAGATGATGAGAGGGTTATACCACCTTCAAGACCACCGCGGTTGGCGAGGTCACTCCCATAAGACCACCACCGGTCTTCTAACAAAACAAATAAAATAACAAGACAAAGGAAAAGAAGGAAAATAAGAACGGTATAAGACAATAGAAAAGAAGGCAAATAAGAACGGGATAAGACAACATAAAAGAAGGAAAATAAGAACGGTATAAGAGAAAAGAAAAGAAGAAAAAAAAAGAACAATACAAGACAAAAATGTTTAAATAAAACACAATCTTGCAAGTGATTCGAGAATAATAATTAAAACAATAACATTTATTACCTATTGGTTCTCAAACTCCATAATGCTACTTTAGGTACAATGATTTGTATTTTTATTATAAATTAACAAAGCGAACATACACGTTGATCGTAAGCTGCCACCCTTAATTTGATTCCGTAACAGAAACCTTAAATATAGGATTTTATATTTATATTTCGATATATATGATTCCATTAACAATTTCCAATCAACATGTACATACAAAATAGGTATGTTTTTTTTATATATTCTGTTTTACATAGATATATGATTTATATTTGTTACTTATGTTCAGGTAATGTGTAAAAATACTTAATTATATCATCAACAAATCAATATTTTTTTTTATAAATAATCTTATAGAAAACAAGGTTTACAAAAGTTCTTTACTACGTAACGATACCCGTAAATATAAGGTACCTTTGTACAAAATATAAACTTCTATGTCAAAATAAAAGAAAAAAAAAAATTATTTCAAAAAACACATAGCCCAAATCGTGCCTAATGTAAAAACACTCATTTTACATTACATACCAAATATTCCACATAACTGCTTGCATTTCAAAATACTTTATAACCTCTAACCGTTACGTGTCCATCTATAATAGTTATTTTTAGTGAAAATTTAGCAAAACATAGTACAAAATTTTAGAAATACCTACTAAAACTACCCAGCAATTTAAAGATTACCCTATAGCTATCACTATCGCACTAATAAACTGAAGGAACACCCAAGTGAGGGGTGCGAGCGAGAGGCGACGATGCTTATCACTCTTATACCAGTGAGTTCAGATCTTCACTTTATAGAAAATAGAAAAGTTAGAAAGACTGGATAGTTTAAATAAATTCGTGTGTAGACGGCTGATAACAGATCGTCAAAATAATGAAATTCAGTTTTTTTTTGGAAATATCATAAGCGACAAAAGAATACAAATCATTTTCACAACAATAAAGAAAACTATGTAAAATATTTATTCAAAAATATAATAGAGATATAATTATCATTTGCCAAATATACAAAAAAATACTTGAATTTAATAAGATCATTAAAAAAAGGTTTGATAAAATGTGATTGGAAAATGTGATTAACCGTTTATACGAGATCACAGAAGATTCACCCAAAACATCGAAAGTAAGGTAGAAAAAAAAGAGGAAGAGGAAGACAATGGATAAGATACATGAGACAAATAAGAAGGTCGTTGCCTTGTCGTGTATAAAAGTCACGGAAGCTGTCTTTGAGAGCAATGCAGTTACAACAACAAGCCTTGTTCTTAAATTAAAGTGGAAGAAAAATACGAACATTTATATGAATAAATAATTATTTGTAGTCAGCCCAATAGCTCAAACAAACAACCCGAGACAGAATGCCTTGGCTCGAATTAAAGGTACACCAGCCCCCCGTTCATGTAACTCTGTCAGCATCAAAATCCAGTCCCATGTGTCAAATATGACATATTTGCTATAAAAAATCTGTCATATTTGACGCATGCGACTGGATTTTGATGTTAACAGAGTTACATGAACGGGGGGCTGATCCCATACATTAGAAACAGAAAAACTTGGAAGATGATTGAAACAAAGGATAAAGAGCACAAAAATTAACAAACTGTAACACTGTAGTCGCTTATGAAAATATTCCAAACATGCTCAAAATTGAATTAATGATGAAATGGATTATACCTTTGAAGAAGACTGGCGTATATGGGTATTTTTTTTTTGCTTTACTTTTTATATAAAATCTCCAATTCTCATCTGATTTGGTAGGTATCAGCATCTATTTAGATTGTGCCGATTAACTCAAGACATTGAACATAAATAGTGGACCTTTCATATTTAGGCGAATTAAATTTTGTTCAGCCAATTTTTTCAGTCTTACTCTTCTAATTTTCGAATACTTTTTAATTTTGCTTCGTATTGAAAGTACATGTCCAATATAATTAAGTTTTAAGGGAAGGTTTTTCAGGCAGTAAGTCCAAAAAATAAAAGTTTGGACAAAATTCACCCCTTTGTACATTTTGAAACCGACAAAATAGACTAAAATGTGCGCCCTAGTTTAAATATACATCAACATTTCAATCAATACTTTATAATATATTTAACCATTTATATAAGAAATCTATCATTGATTAAATAACCAAATAAATATTTTAAAATATTCCGAAGTAAATATAATATTGTAATTTTAAAACAATTTTTTACCACCCGTATTTTTATAACCTCACTATCTAAGATGTGAAAAAAAACAAAAAAAATGTAACTCATGCATAAAATAAAGGAAAAAAAAATAAAACCAAATAAATAGACAATAACAGATTGCTTTATTTAACAAAAAATATATAATATATAGAAAGGAAAAAAACAATAATTTTCACATGATTTTTCAAGATAAATCTTGTAGTTCATTATAAAAAAACTGTTTTCATAATAAGAATGTAAAATTAATAATAACCCATCGAACCTTAAATGACATTTAATATAAAATACATAATGTTTAATTACTATTTACAAAATACGAGTTAAGTTTTTTTTTCTTTAATGTACTTTAAACTTTAATATAAACCAGTCTATAGGTAAAGGCTATTCAAACTTAGATTAAGACAAATGTTAGAAAACTGATAATTATTCTAAATTTTATCTTAGCAGGCAATTAATTGATAAAAAGCTGAATATAGCAAAAATAATATGTGTAAAAAGAAAATATTATGCATTTCATTTGTAATTCTTGATTATATTATGCGTTTCTGTGATTTCGATCATGGCACCAAGCGTTGTGCAAAAACTAAAATGAGATCAAAATCGAATTAAAAAATTGCCTGCTGTTTACAATATTTTTGTCCGCGAATTATAATTTTCGATCGGTGATTTTGTTCATGCACCCTAAGTTCTTCAGCTTATTTAAAATACCATAAATATATTTCAAGATATTCCAACGATACGTAAAAAAAACAACTAAAAATATAAAAAACGGGCAGTATTTATTTCCTATATTACAACTTATTGAATCTACAGAGAAGGGAAAACATCAATAATATAATCATTTGAAATAAATAACAAGTTACTAAAAAACTGTTAAAATTAATTAAAAGAGACCTATAAAACAGTTTCGTCCGTAAACAAAACTTATGTGATTTTTATTTCACTACTTTATACTTCTTTATTTCTTAATAAAAACTCTATTTCTAGTATTATACTTTTTTATAATAATAATTATTCATTCATCAAAGTTAGATACATTTATAATTATATTAAGATTACACCAGTATATTACACAACAAAACATATTATAATGAATTATTATGTTATGTAAATACGCAGGTCACAAGTCAGGTTTCATAATGTTTTCACAAAAAATAGTAATATAAATTAAAATAATTAAAATACAACTTATCGTGAAAATAAGACAAAACCTAAACTTTTTAGATAAATCCCAAATTTAAACCCACTTGCACGGTCTTAGATTCGAATTAAATAAACAATTTTAAAATATGCAATTAATATATTGTACGTACGTACTAATACGTAAATATAACAGTCTCAAAGTACATACATACAATTATAAATAGATTAACAAATTACCAGTGAGTTTAATTTTGGTTTAACATAAAAAAATACGAAAAAAAAAATACAAATAGCTGTCAAGTCTTTAAGAAAATAGTCCAATCCCATGCCGTCTTCGGGCAAAAAATGAGATCGACTTTATTGAAAATATATGGAATATCCTTTATCCGTGAGTGTAATCTAGAACACTGTCAAGTGAGAATAGCTCTTTATAAAGTGCTGGGAATACATGGTGGGGATGTGCAGCCTTGAAACGGCACAATGCCTCCAGATGCAGCAGGGAAAGTTCTCTGTAGAAATAAATAATAATAAACATGAATAAATATTTGTGGATATTTTTACACAATATTTTTTTATGTGGCTTACACCCGAATATTCAAACGCAACTTAAATTTAATCACGTGTCAAGTCGCGATTTTTGACAGTTTGCAATAAAAGTCTGTCAAAAATTCGTCACTTGAGACGTAATTATGTGAAAGTTTGCAATGAAAGCCTGTCAAAAATTCGCCACGTGGTTATATTGAAAGTTTGCAATGAAAGTCTATCAAAAATTCGCCACGTGATTATATTTAAGTTGCGTTTGAGTATTCGGCCGTTATTGTTGGAACAAGCGGTTGATCCATCTGATGTCAAGAAGTTACCATTACATATAACAGAGCATTGCCTCATAAGACACGCTTATTATAAACGTGCCTTTATGATGCACTACTCTGCGTTCATCAACCTGAGGCATACAGGTGTTAAGCTTCATGTGCCCTTCAAACCGGAACACAGCAAGCTGCTTGGCGGCAGAAATATGCATGGTGGTAGTACTTTCCCGGACGAGCCCTTCACTAAGAGCTCTACTACTACTAAAAAACATCATCTAGCCCCATCATAGCTTGTACTATGGTAACCAGATGAGTACAGAAGCCAAGCCTAGAATACAAACCGGTTTCCTTACGATGTTTTTGTTCACCGTTCGAGACGTATTTAAATAATTCAAAAAAACATTAAGTATATTGCGGTAATATTACCTGAAGTTAGGTATCTTAGTGAGCAGAGTGTCCAACACTGTGACGTCACCCTTGAGGGGCGCGTGATTCATCTCAATTTCGTGCTTCATTGCCGCCATCGACATGTTAAAAAGTACCAGGATCTCAGAGTTCCCACGAACCCCATGGCGTTCTAGAAAAAAAAGAAAGAAAAATTGAGTGCAAAAAGTTTATATCGATTGCTGAGGATCGAACCTGGGTCGGTCGACTCGGCAGTTGTCAGTAAATGAAAAGTGAAAGTCTTGGTACCTTGCAGAGGTCTGGTCTTCATATTTTCAGCGCTGGGATTCAGGCATTCTGACCCTGAAATTGTTATGACTATAATCTAACGAAAATGTCCCAGGAGATTTGTATAGGGTTTTCTACCATGCAGAAACACTTAATGCGATCTAGAATAAATGCTGACACGATGTCAATAAGCTGACGCAGTATCAAAATTTATATGAAATTAAAAAATAGATTTGAAATCAAATAAAATAATGCTAAAGATTTGTCAAGAATGCTGAAAGTATCATCTATAAAAACTACCTATTGATCAAATTTATACGTCAAAATTAATGAGACAAACAAAATAATTGAAATTTAAATGATTAGAAAGTAGGTAAGAAGTATTCTACAGCATGTGACAAAAACCCTGTGTGATCATGTAGTGTGTTAAAGTATTAGAATGTGGTTGCAAATACGTAATAATTGATCAGAATAAACGAAATCGACTATTTAATTATTAAAATCTTAGCTTTGCAACACTGGGCGGGCACTGGCAGATACATTATACATATCTGGTTATTAATTTTTATATGATGTTTTACCGTCGTCTACAGCTCTTGAAGTTGAATCCAGAGCAAAGAACTAATGTTCGATTCTTACCCGTATTTCCCATACCAAGATCGTCGAAATGCAGACGACTACAGCTGAAGTGTAGAGAAGTGTCAGTGTGGTTAATTTACCAAGTTTTAGGAAAAAAACATATTTTTTTAATATAAAAACTAAATTTTCTCGATTGTATACAAGCTTTTGATATTTTTTTGACATAATTTTCGATGCAGAAACGTCTCCAATGAATCAGACAAAGTTTTTGTTACATGCTGTAGATTGTAAGCCACCACCATCACTGCAAATAATTTACAGCCTCTTAATCTAAATTTGTCCTACAGGCAACTCAGCATTATGTTATAAGGTTATAAGTATAGTGGTCCAAAACGCTATAAATGATCCAAAACAGAATATACTAATATGTTTGTAATACTACCTCCCTTATATTTTAAGGGGGTTGCCGTAGTCAGGGTTGGTGACCGAAAGGACATGGTGCGTTTCCTTAGTCGCCTCTTACAGCATCCACAGGAAACGATGGAGTCCTAATATTTCTAGTATTCTATGCCATGATTACCATGGCAAGAATACTTACCTGGCCACAATAAGACGAGACTCTGGTACAGCGCTAGTTCTGTTTCAGTTAGTTTCAGCCGTGCGATGGACTTGGCAGCGTCAAAGATGCCTACCACCAACGCCATGTCTCGAGGGTCGCTGAGGGCAAAAGAGTACATTTTTATATAAATAAAACAGAATCACGACTTCCTAGGCACGGAAGGTATCGTTTCAGATCTTTTACTACAAACCTTATATCTAGATAGATCTAGATCAAGTTTCTTTGAGAATGTTTGAAGAGAAGGTATTTAAAGGTACGTCTTAGATGAGTCACCCTTTAGTTTTCAATAGTGAGAGGTTACAAGCTCATCACTTTTGCTAGGATACATTTACATAGTGTGCAATGACTTTTTTTAAATAATACATTCCTGTTATGCCTCAAGTTGACGAAAGTAAAACACGTAATGCCATTGCCGTGATCGTGTCATACGATTGTGTGAAAGCTATAACAATGTATGTTATACTGGTGATGGTTACCATTTAACATCAGGTGAACCAGTGCTTGGTCCGTCAGTAAATCATTTAACAAAAAGCTTGATAGAACTTACCGTGCATGAACACAATCCCGGATTGGAAGTACCACTTCGCCATACAGTACATGATCGCGGTTCACGTCAATCAGTCGTGAAAGGCGAACTATAGCGAGCTCGAATGAACCTGAAAATCAAGCAAAAATAATGTCAAAATTACGAAAACCCTATACTTAACTACTAATAAACTCGGCATAATATGTAAGTATGGCATAAGGCATAAGGCTGGGCACTACAATTCGTAACTTTCAAAACGGTTTTAAACCTTTATAGTAAACTCTAAAACAGTAAAAACTCAAAAATCGTATGTTCTTATATCGAATATATTTACATTTTCTTTGAGTTTTTGCCTCGTAAATATTAATTGTGCAACAAATTGTATACATTCTAGTGCAGCTAACTGTACATCAATAGTTTTGTAAAATTTCTGCAAAAATAATAATAATAATAATAATGCTGGACAATCCACACAGCATCATCTAACCCCAAGCTAAGCAGAGCTTGTGTTATGGGTTGTGCTAATGTCAGCACACTGCTGACACTATCAAAAACACCGAAATTAACCTTGCCTTGTTTAAAATACGTACCAGACTTCAACAGTAGGATCTGATCGTCTTGTGAGAGCTTCATGAAGCCAGGAATGAGTTTAGCGAACTCGATGATGTTTTGTATCATGCCAGTCAGCTTGTCAGCACAGTCCAACCACGTTTCTTCGTATGTCATCGAGTTGTATAAAAGGAGCCTAGAACAAAACGTAAATTAATTAATAAATAAAAGAGCACCGTTGGTCTAGTCGGAGTGACCCCGCCTTCTGATCCTAAGGTTGTGGGTTCAAATCCGGTCGTGCCAATATACTTTTATATTGAAAAAATTATGTACGCAATGTATACGGTGAAGGAAAACATCGTGTGGAAAGCAGTTAGTATTCTAGCAGTGGCGATGGGCTTTTTATTGGACTTGGACGAACCTCTGAATTACCCTTAGGTATACCAGGTACCTTACGACAGGCAGGAAATGCATGGTGGTAGTACTTCCCCGGACGGGCCCTTTACAAAAAGCTGGTGACAAACAATTTGTCGTCTGACATACCACGTGATTGATGTCCTCCGCGACGTATCCGTCGATAGAAAGCTGCGTAGAACGCATTTTTAAGGTTCCGTAGCCAAACGGCAAAAAACGGAACCCTTATGGATTTGTCATATAATCTGTCTGTCTGTCCGTCCGTATGTCACAGGCACTTTTTTTCTAGCGAGTCCGACTCGTACTTGGCAGCTTTTTTTATATTAATTTTACTACGCACCTCACGTGGTACGTCAGTCTGCGGACAACTTATTTGTCGCCAGCTATCCTTTCTACTAATATTATAAACGCGAAAGTTTGTAAGTATGGATGGATGGATGGATGTTTGTTACTCTTTCCCGCTCTAACCAGTGGACCGATTTGGATGAAATTTGGAATAAATATAGATTATAACCTGTATTAACATATAAGCTACTTTTTATCCCGAAAAAATAACGGGAACTGGAAAAAACTGCCACGTGGGCGAAGCTGCGATATAACAGTACTAAGGATAGTGTGTTTGATCACTGCTGAACACTTACTTGGAGACATCTTGGGGCTTTCTGAACATCTCGTGTATGTACTCCAGTTTCAGATTTGTGTTGGCATGAGCTTCGGCAAGACTCTTAACTAGAACCTTGCTTATATCACCTTCGCCTGAAACCAAGACAGGATACATTATTCCGTGCAGATGGCAGCATTTGTATGACGAGTGTCGGCTGTATATGAGCAGATGGCAGCACTTGTAATGACGAGTGTTGACTGTACATTTTGGGCAGATTTTGGGATGGCGTCGAGTGTCGATTGCATAGAATAAGTCCATATTGTTTTGTGAGCTAGGTAGGTTTAGCTATGTGTTTTAGGGTATTTTTAATTCTTATCCGGAATGCGATCTAGGGAGGATTTACTTTTTATTCTTATACTTAATACTAACAAATAGGTTAAGGCTACTAACACTATGGATTTTATGTTGTCCGAAATAAACGAATTTTATTTAATTTTATTTAAGTTTTTCTTTATGTGTGTGTTTTGTTGAATAAATGTCTATTCTATTCTATACTCTTAGGTCGATTGACTCAAAATGGGCAGCGAGCTGTCAAACGTAAAATAAAACGTTAGCAGCTTTTTTGTACTAAAGAGTATTGAGGCTCAAGTCTGTGTTTACATTCTACCAGGCAAGTGCTTCTAGCTGAGACTGTACAACCAACGATAAAAGTAGATTATTAATTTTATTTTAGGTATTCCATTCTTTTCATCTATGGATAAAATTTTGCTCGATAATATCTTTGATATGCCATATAAAATGATGAAATAATCTTTTAATTTTTAAGCTAATTCCAAACTAAACAAAAAACAGAATAATTAAGTAAAGTAATAACCAGTATTATTTAGCTATTTTTGTTGTTGACTAGAACTTACTACTGAAAAGTTTAGTAACTTATGTATATAAATAAAACAATCCGTAGCAAAATATACAAACTGTAAAAGTTATACTACTTATATACCAATTCTAATGCTCTAGTATAAATTTTCCGTTAATTTCGTACTATAATTACTATTAAACGGAAATTTCATACTTCAAGCACAAGCTAAATATAATATAAAACACAAAAAATACAAAAAAACAATAACAAACATGAGACTAACTCAAATACTACAAAAAATAAAAATATCTTTACAAGCAATACACTTAAAATAATAACTAAAATATAAATTATATTATAAAAAAGTGGTATAGGATAAAAACTATTGTGCTAAGCATTTGTAAAAAAAAACAGTCGATTTGAGTGATTTGATATTTTGACACGACAATTCTAGACATGGCATTGTTTACATTTTGCTGAAAAATATAAAAAATAAATAATTACTACACAACTATGGACCCAATTTCTGCCTTTTTATTAGGCTCGTGTTTGATTTCTTGTTGGCGTAAGTATAAAGTCTATTCCACACTATTCACCCACAATCTCGTGTTGCAAGTCACAAACATTCAAAACGTGCCCTACGATGCCCAATGTCATCTGAGACACAGGTGCTAAACCTCATCTGTAACTTCAGAGATACCTACAGTTATAAAAATAAAAGCCTTACGGCTAAGTTTTTAGTTTTTTTATGCTACTGCCGGTGGAACAAATACATGGCCTACATGATGTTAAGTGGTAACCATCACCTATTACAAAGCATTAATAGGTTACGCACGTTAAGTACAAGCCCTATGATACACTACCCTACGTCCACCAACCTGAGGCTTGGTGTTAAGCCTCATGTACCTGAAATTTCACCGGCACCCTTCAAACCAGAACACAGCAATGCGAGCTTCATTACTTAGCGACAGAAATAAGTACGGTGGTAGTACTTCCCCTGACGAGCCCTTCACTTCAATGCAGCTAAGAAACCGAAATTTCTGTCACAGTTAAGTTTACACATCAAACGCTTAGATATGAAATGCGTTTGGAAATCTTGGAAATAAATGGATTTAATGGTTTTACTAAAGTTCGGGGCCTTTTGCAATGAAAATATAACTTATCAAACTTTTATGTTCTAGCATGTCTACTGCCTTGCTGTTTTGCTTGGCCGATTTTCTCATACCCTTTCATAATAATTCGAGATGGGAAAAAATATGACCAATTCAATTCATACCAACTATCGGTAAGAATTTTTTATAAATTTATGGATATTTGCCGAGCCATGCTCGGTATCTTACTACTTGATCACATACCCAACGTGGAAAACCCACGCCGAACGAAAGTCGTAGAATTAATCAAAATGCTTTCTTAGCGGATGCCTACGTCATAACATCTACCTGCATGCCAAATTTCAGCCCGATCCGTCTAGTGGTTTGGGCTGTGCGTTGATACATCACTATGTCAGTCAGTCAGTCAGGCACCTTTGAGTTATATATATTCAGATTACACCGGCACCCACACCCTTCAAACCGAAACACGCTGCGCTGCTTGGCGGCACGAATAAGCATGGTGATAGTACTTCCCCGAACAAACCTTTCACTATGAGTCTTTTTACGCCTACAACATTTAACATCAAATTTGAAAATCCAGGTGATCGTTCATATTTTTTTTATTTCAGTCTAATACTGGTAATACCTACAGCATGTACTGTACTGAAAATGGAATCATGTTGAAGAAATTCAAAAATAACAGATACTCAAATAAAAATGAACCCAACTACAAATGTATTTCTTGAACAGTTAGTATCTTAATTATCCCCGCAGTAACGCCTGCTACTTTGACTGCGTGCAGTTAAGCTTCAACCCCCGCTGTTTACGTTTGGGGGTTGAACTTCGGGAATTTTAACTTTAACGGAACAAGACAAATCTTGAAAATTTCAATTATATCCGACTAGTGATTTAGACTGTGTGTTGTCTCAAAATTCAATGATAAGCGGGCACCAGAGGATGGACTACTCACGACTATTTAAAAAACAAAAATTGTGTTATGGCTGACTGACATTATCAAAACTTTTATACCAAGGCGGGAATCAAACCCGCAACCTCCTGCGTCGCAAGCGGTCATTCACCCGCCGCGCCACATCGGTCGTTAAATCGAATCCAATGTCAAAGGCTATTCATTGAAACCAGACTACGCATTGCAAATTTAAGACGAAGATATAAGTTAGAAATCCATGGGATTCATAATTTTGGTTGATATTAAAATAAATAATAATTTAGCAACACAACGATTTGCAATCAAAATAGCCTTTGAAATCCCAGTAACTTATTTACAAAACAGATTCCAAGATCGTGATTTTCAGGCACGGTAGATATCCTCTCAGATATTCTAGGATTTTAAAGGTTAGGAAACTTAAAATATAACAAAAATCATGCTATAACTACAATGTAACTTAAAATATAACAATGGTACATAAACTAACAATCAAGAACTAAACAAAATATACTAGCTATAAAAATAAATAAAAAACATCGAATAGGCTGAAGAATGTCATCTCCAAGCACGGTAGATATTCTCTCAGATTGATTGGTACCTAGTACTTCTTTAAAATCAATTAGAGATGTCTTATGCACCTAGATAAAATCTTATTTTTAGTAGTAGTAGAGCTCTTAGTGAAATGGCTTGTCCGGGGCAGTACTACCACCATACCTATTGTCACCAAGCAGCGCAGCGTGTTCCAGTTAGAAGGGTGTGGATGCCGGTGACATTACAGACACATGAGGCTTAGCACCTGTATGCCTCAGGTTGATGGACGCTGAGTAGTGCATCGTCGCTGACGTTCCTAACGAGCGTAACCTACGAGGCAATGCTTTGTTATAGGTGATGGTAAGAATACTCCACTTAACATCAGGTGGGCCATCTGCTTGTTCCATCAACAAGTTGTATAAAAAAAAAAAAAGAGGTACCCATACACCTTTCAAACACAATAACGCTGTATGGCGGTAGAAATAGACATGGTGGTAGTACTTCTCTGGACAAGCCATTCACTAAAAGCTCTACTACTATTCAAAATTAGATGAATCTAGGTGTATTACACATTTTAAAGGATTTTGAGTGATAGTTCCGAGCGAAAAGGGCTCAAAATCTACTACTATGACTACATTTCTCAACACCTTAACTTACTCGGAAGATCTTCGGCTGCTGCGCTGTGACTAGCCTGATGTCTCCTATTCGATACCACATTAGGATTTACCATCCCCATTCCACTCATCATCATAGGATCAATCAGCCTTGCGTGGGTGCTAGACGTCAAGTCATCAGGGCTAATTTCCTCACTCCTCAAAGACACCGAGCTTGGTCCATTCACCAGCACAGAGTTTTGGATATCCATAGGACTGTGTTGCAAAGCTGACGGGCTGTGTAAAAATGTTGTGGAGTCCACATAGCTTGCGACTAGATTTTCCACTACCATGGATGTTTCTGGTTTTATCTCCTGTTTGATGAGTACTCCGCTAGTGATGGTGACGGATGGAGATTGGATTCGGTCTGGTTCGAAACGTTCGAACTCCTGGATTCGTCTTGGGATTTCACTGATGGTGGTTTGCCGAGGCGCTGAGGTAGATGGCCGTACTATTGTGGTAGTTTTTTGTGGTTCTTCTAAAGATGGTTAGTGTGTTAGTTTTAGGTTTTAAAGTACAGTCAGCTGCACTAGAATGTATACAATTTGTAACTTTCAAAATGGTTTCACGGGCGTGCTAAAAATATTTACGCGACAATGATTAAAAAAATAATTGAGGTCATCAACCAATTTATTTGACTTTTTAGTTTTTAAGGTGTAAGAGTTCATTGTTTTACTGTAGTACCGTTATGAAAGTTACAAATTATATACATTCTAGTACAGCTGACTGTACAAGTACAACAATCATATTCTTTTTGTCTCTGTTGTTTGGTAGTTTTTACCTCATTCAAGCTTGTCTCAACTATGCCTAATTTCAGCCTAAATTCAAAGATAAAGATCAAAATATGATTGTCTTACTGTACAAATGTTATATGTGGTATGGTATGTTAAAAGTGCGTTTACACGAGCAACTTGCTTAGTAATAGTTGCCGATGTTGAGCATTTTCAACAAAAATTGCCCGATTATCCAATTTTAATTACCCGTGTAATCACACCATATTTCATTAGTTAGTTTTAATATTAACATACATAGTTACAGTCTAATTTACCCATTCCTAATCAAGGGTTGAACATTGAACAGTCCCCCATGACAATAAAAATTCATAATACCCTGTGTAGAGTACACTATGATACCTAATTACAACTACATAAACAGTTTATCAAAGAACGACAAAGCCGTAAGTTTTTTGGCTGCTATTCTTAAATGAACTGACTTGTTTTACCATTAACTGTAGTCAGTTATTCAATTGGTATGTTAGTTACGACATGATAAACTATTATAAGAATCCACCGTAAAGGATTTTTTGAAGTGAAACTTTTAATGCGACTTCCAACAAGGTTGCGTTAAACGTTTTAACACTACCATGAAGGGGGAATAGAAAGAGACAGAGCGAGAGTGAATGCGTGGCACTCGAACGCATGCGCGAGATTTTCACTAAGGACTATAGTATGGGGTTCTTCAAAAAGGGCGTTTTAAAATTTTTAAAGGGTCGGCAATGCGCTTGTAATTCCTTTGGTGGTGCAGGCGTCCATAGGCTACGGTAACCACTTTCCTTCAGGTGGGCTGTAAGATTGTTTGTCAACTTGGTTGTATAAAAAAAAAATGCGCGAAGTATAAGTACATATTTTTTTCTTATTTAACATTACAAAGTTTCACTTCTTCCGCGCGGAGGGACGCAGTAATTTTTATCAATTTGTCTCTTACCTTGGCCATGTATAAAGTCGGTGTCCAAAAAACTACTAGTAGCTTTTGGCTCATAAGTTGTAGTGCTGTCCACAAAGTCACTGGGCACATCGTAAGGCGGTTGCTGTGTCTGCTGTGGTGGCATTATGTTGGACGGCAGTGCTGGAGCCGCGTTGTTGTACCCGTACGGGGATAGTGGCGAGTTGTATGATGGATAACTGGAAAAATACGGGTTGCGAATTAGTGACAGATAGACAGATAACTAGAAGACATCTTAGCTCAGCTGATTGTGTGGTAACCATGATGCATTGCCCAGGTTACCCAACGAGACACTGCTCTGCGTCCATCAACCTGAGGTATAATAATAATGCCGGACCATCCACACAGCATCATCTAGCCCCAAGCTAAGCAGAGCTTGTGTTATGGGTACTAGAGGACTGATATACTTAATACAATACATTACATGCATAATTTTTTTTTTATACATTGAAAATACCTAGAACACCCGGTATAAATATTTGCAGATCGTACAAACATTTATTCCAAGGTGGGAATCGGACCCGCAACCTCCTGCGTCGCAGGGAAACATTCAACCACCGCGCCACATCGGTCGTCAAAATTAGTACGGTATGGGTATTGGGTAATATTAAGCATCCCGGTCCCTTTAAACTGGAATACAGCAAGCTGCTTGGCGACAGGATTTGCATGGTGGTAGTACTTCCCCGAACGAGCCTATCACTATAAGGTCTACAACTCAAATAAGCTAAATCTTCGTGATAAGTTTTTATTTGACAGAACGAGATGGGGTTTTTGGCGCTAACATGTTAGCACAGGAAGATAAAGACGAAGAAGAAGAACGAGAAGGAATACGAGTAGACAACAATTTGTCGCGTTGAATATCTAACCTCTGACAGAATGATTTTTGAAGTAATACTTCTAATGCGACTTCCAACAAGGTTGCGTTAAACGTTTATCTACCATGGAGGGGTTATGAAAGCACTGTTTTTTTCTCTCTTTCTCTCAAAGCCAGTTACGTTTCGTATATTAAAGAAGTTTTACTTCAGTCGTGTGGTCTTCGTCTAAGTCACCACACACACACACACGCTCGTTTTTTATTAAATAAGCAAATATTTGTGGACATTTATTATTCAACATCATCTAGCCCCAAACTAAGCATAGATAGTATGGGAACCAGATGACTGATAGAATACTTACATACGTATTAATTTGTAAATATCTACTTAGAATACAATATAACACCCAGAAAACAAACATCTATATTCATCACACAAATGTTTGTCTTCAATGGGAATCAAACCCCACTGAATGCAGAGTTGACTGAGTAACACTACTAACCGAGTTGTTAGGCCAGTCAATAAGTTAGTTAAGTTTCATATTTTTACTCTGAGATATTAACGTGGAAAACCTCATGTGTCTGTTGCACCAAAATTCACACCTTTCTTATAGAAAAAGCAACGCGAACGCCACCCAAGACAGAAATAGTTACGTTTTCTGTTAGTGTCAACGTAAAACGACTAACAAGACACACTGTACTATTTACCGTTCGACAATCACAGAAGTAGAAAACAATCATAATTCCACGAAGCGACAAAAACACTGCCATCTATCACCGCTAATAGGAAGCACTTAGTACCGCTATCCGTTACTAGGTGGCGCTATTTGTGATACCGTTAGAACCGGTGTCGGATGCACTTGACACGATTCTAAGTAAAATTATGGGGAAAGAACGGTGAGGTATTTATTTTTCTTGTTAAGTATAATTATTACTTTACGTGTATTACTGTAGACATTATGTATTTTAGTTCTCTTGTGATAACATTAGTTTTAAGTAAGTAGGTAGGTCTTTAGGTTGGGTACCTAGGTAATTTCTGAGGTAGCTGTTTCAAGGCTTATAAAATGCAATTCTTATTGAATTGACTTAGCAAGTAGCAAATTTACACAATTTGAATTCTACTTGTATTTTTATGTTACTTTTGAATATAAAATTGTTTTTTTATAAACAAAGAATAGCGTACAAATGATGGGCAAAAAAATTATATAAGGATAACAAAAAGTTTAAAAACAGCTACTCGACAATAGATGGCGTTACTTACCCATTATAATGTCCTGGGAACTGGTCACTAGAACTCGGGGTCTGCTGGTCGTCATAAGTCAGAGAGTCGGGCGTCGCATTGTCCTGAGACTGCATATGCCGACGGTACATCAGAATTTGTTCAGCCTATTTCGGGAATCGTAACCATGATAAGATTTGAAAGTTGTGAATAGTTGCTGGGGCTTAATAATAGATGGATGGAAAGGGCTCAGAATAGTTTTTCCTGGAAACGTATGGGAGAGGCTTATGTCCAGCAGTAGACTTCTACAGGCTGTTACATCATCTATAAAAGTCATAGTTACATCAACTTTAAAAGCTCAATAACTATTCTCATTTATTACATTGTTTAAAACATTTGCCTTGTCATTTATGACATTTGTGAGAGATGGTAAAATAGCTTTTTACGCTGTGGTGATAGTTTATGCTACGTTTTTTTAGGAAAAGACAATAGTAACACGTATGTAATTGTAAAAACAGAAAATAATAAGAAAATAAAATTGTAGGTACATTAAGTGCCTTGAGTTTTGTACCGTTGATTTTTCTTAAGTAAAAAGTCATGTCTTTTAAACATAAAGAAGTAAAAGACTCTAACAAGACCCTCCCTGGGGCTATTTCTAAATATTTGGAAATAAAGATATTGTTTTATTATTCTCCGATATATGCTTTTAAAAATTATTAAGATTATTACTTCCAGCAACGATTTCACATACTTTTGTAAACTAACTAAATAAACTCTTATCATGGAGACAGACCCGGACGCTGCCGCACCAAAATTCAGTTGACCAGTAATTTTGACGTTAACACATTGTGTTTAGTTAATTACGAAACTCATGAACATCCAGCAGACATCAATCGAACGACCAGAACTGACCAGTCTACCTGTACTTTTACCAATATATCTCAAAAAGCATTTATAATTTCATACAAAAATAATCAAATATTTATGAAAGTTCAATAATTGGTAAAGTCAAATACAAATAGGTAAGTCAGCACAATTGAAAGCAACGACATCTGTTGTCGAACACAGAAATATAGTGACATTTCGTTGTAATGTCATATTGATTGGTTTGTTTTGTAAGTGCAACAATAGATGTCACCACTATTTAAGCATTTGACGACAGATGCGTTACTTACTTATCACTGGAACTTGGTAAATGCTGAGAATCCGACTCTTCTAATTTGACCATAGACATTTGGTCTATTACTTGGGCTAGTTCAGAATGCTTCGTCTCTGGCTCTAGTTTAATAGTTGACAGTTGGTTGACAATTTGGGACACCTCACAAGATCTCATGTGGTCCATTGTAAGATTTAGAACCTGAGCCATATCTGCGACCCTCTGTTCATCACATCGTTGTTTAAATTCAAGGAACATCTCTGTAGATATTTCTCCCAGTCCATAATATTGAAATTCCATCTAAAAATATCCAAATTATGAGTTTTGGGGTATTTTTATTGAAGACCCACCGGATTCAAAGCAGCACCACCAAGTTCCATTTTTTACGGACAGTATAATCTTCAACCTAAAACTTAAGTGGTACTCACTTATTCATAGTTATAAATAATTAAATAAGGACATAGCATATTTATGTATTTCGCGGTGTGTATAAGTGAGCATCACCCAAAAATGTTTAAGTTGCGACAAAACGACTGTAACGACATCTGTTGTCGAATAACCAACAGTAGTGACATATATCAAGGTTGAAAATAGAGATGGCGCTACTTACTTTGTCAACGCGCGACGACGTCATAGTGAATTCACGTTCCAATTTCAAAAAAATATTTTTTTGATACAGTTCAAAATTCAAATTCTACAAATTTTCTTTCACATTTTTGACAACACAAAGCTAAAAGCAATAGCAATGACATCGCACGTCCTTCCACCAATCAGACATTGTCAAGCAACTGACAGTGCTTCCGGTAAATACTATTACGATGTATACTTCCTGGGTTTCTAAGTTTTTAGAGTTATGTGCTTTTAAATGCTTATAAGTAGGACATCCCAAAAGTAATTTTCAGCATATCAATCAATTGCCAGTAGCAAGAATAACCCTTTTAACTAATGTCTTCTATAATCTTTGAGAGTTTTACCAAAAAATCAGGGGGATTAAAAAAAACTGACATAAAAAGACAGTGACAGAAAAGGACGTGCGCCTGTAAAGCCCACACGCGAAGATAGATGTCGCTACCCAGTTTCTACTCGACAATAGATGGCGCTCACCCGTTGTAGTGTCCGTGGAACTGGTCGCTCGAGCTGGGAGTTTGCTGCTGCTCGTAAACTGAATCTGGTGCCGCCGCGTCGGTCTGCTGGCGCATCTGCGCTTGATGATAACGCACCTCTGACTCCACCTTCTCACGCTGCTTCTTCGACATGCGTCCGAATTTGACAGCTGGAAAAGAATATTTTTTTATTAGAATATTAGAAATTATGTTTGAATTTATTTGCAAAGAGGATCCAATAGATACACATTTTATAAACTTGTCTTTTTTGATGTCCTTTTTAAAACTTACTGTGAAAATATTCTTATGATATTTTCTATTGCTATTGTAAAAATAGTTTTGTATACTTTTCATCACATTAACAGTTTATTTTATATACCATCAATATTATTTTAACGTAACCAACTTTTAAAACGTTGTGACAGAATGTAAGAATAGTTACGAAGCTCAATTTCTATTAATAATAATTCATTTATGAACACAAAAAAGTTACAATATTTCAGTATTTAATCCACTAGGCTCCCGAACTAGTTTGGTTCCAAATATATTCAAAAGATGTCAGCACCAGTTACACACGCGTACACTTTTATTATTTTTATAATTTATATTCCTTATAACTACCACTATCAACACATACCTACTTATAATAAACTTAGGTATGTATAGTAATGTTACACTAATACTATCATTAATTTTGTTGAAGTGTGTTCTACGCTTTAATTATGTTCCATAGATAAAAGCCTATATAGTCTATGTCGCACTCTGCACCTTTCTCTTGTCAAAAATGTCTTCAACATGTGAGCACGTTTAATTTAATTAATCCTGATAAATATAATTTTCCTGAAATCTTTATTGCAATTTCCTTTTACTGACTCTGCACAAATAGTCCGTACTAACAAATTTGAGGTGTAATACATTTCATAAAAAAATGTATGCTGGGTTTTTAGCGAAGTGTGAGAATCAATAATTATATTTTAGTTTTTAATACGCACCATATATTAGGCAAAAACATTATTTCATTTCATTCAACTTCTCATAATTTAACGGGACAATTTCCATACAATGTAGTTAGTACCGCTACTCGCCGCTGCAAGCGCTAAATGCCAGTGACATAACAATAATACATAATCTTGTACAATCAATGTTCTCATGGGTTAAAAAACTTAATGATCACTCCACGGTGCTCGATAAATTACATAATTTACTACATAACACTTTGCAAGTATGTAATGCACTTTTTGTCGCCAATAATTATGTCTGGTTACTTATTAAAGTACGTAAGTATACAAAACTAAATTATTTTTTTATTACGGGTATTGCTTGGTTTGAGCCTAAACGGCGCTGTATGAATTATCCTTTAATATTTTATTTATTTACATTAATCAAATCAATTTAAAATGTTCATAATTTGCTAGAGATAAAAGTTATATAGTACTTTAGTACCTAATTTCTAAATAGCTAAATGTAAACTTTTTTTTTGTTCTGAAATGTCTACATTATTACTAATTTCCGTGCAACACAGTACTTCAACTCAATGACAACACACACAGCCGTTACTTGTGTGGGTGCATCTGTGTGCGTGCTATCGATGTGTGCGTAGGCTGTTGGCATACTGCCTACTGGCACAACGAACCTGCGAACTGTGACGCGGTACTGACTGCTTGGTAATCTGTGGCTGTGACGTTCAGAATCCCGTTGCAGTTTTAGTCCGATTATAGGTTTTATGCAATTTGCGTTGCATAAGCCTTTTGTATGGCACACACATGGAAGTTTCGTTTTGTAGCGAGGAAAGACGGTCTTCAAAACCAAGGCGTAAGTTTCTTGTCTATTTTCTTTGCCTGGTAGCGTGGAACTGGCGCTTAGATTTACCTAGATTTTAGATGTAGGGTATCTAAGTTTTTTGCCTGTTCTTCTATGCATTACTGTGTGGACTTAAGACGGCGAATAACGCTTTTTTAGCTCTAGCAAACTGTAGCTATTTTCCAGTTGGCAAAAGAACCTTACAAAATCAGTTTTACTAAAGTTTGTTCAAAGTTCTTACTAGAATAGAAACGAGTTTAAGAACTTCACAATACAGCCATCAAAACTTTTTACTGAAACCTTATTTACTAGTAATTTCTTTATCTTCAGAACACAGTTTTTGAACGCACCTCGAAATCATTTTAAAATTTTAAACTTCGAGTCTGTTCTTTTAAAGTTCGTTGAACCACGACCAATTTAAAAAGAACTCTTGTTTCAAGTATGTGCCTCTATTGTAACACCTCTTTAATGACAGCTCTTTTAACAAAACTACTTGAAAGGTTTTAAGTTTAAAGATTTAAAGTAATAATAGAATTTAGCATACGAAAAACGGTAAAAATCTACCCGTACGTTTTTGGTTTAGATTTTCTTTGCATTCTTTTTGAACACCTTTTGACTTTTGTATATTATTTTACTAGAAATAATGTATTGTAAGAGACACAACCTTTACATTTAAGAGCTCTACTATTACTTATTGACCGAGCGAAGTGTCTCAGTTTCGAGATTGACTAAAAATGCTTATCTGTCTGTTTGTCTTTTGTCTATCCCGCAGTCGACTTTGACGAAAATTGATTTATTTGAAGTTTTCAGTCAATCGCTATTTTTATTGAAGTAAATAGACGGAAAAAGAGGAAAAGTTTGCTGTAGCATTATTTAACGATGGATTTCAATCAATTTCGAAGATACACTAAGAATTTTATTCTGCATAAAATGTTCCAGAAAAAATCCAGAAGGGGATAAAGGGAGTGATGTTTGCTGTAGCGTTATAAACGAATTTCAATTTTTGGAAAGGGGAAAATGTTATATCATAAGTTGAGGATAAGTTGAGGAGTAATAGGTTAGCGTGGTATGGGCATGTCATGCGGAGGGAAGAAAGCCATAACGAAAAGAGTGTAAGATATGGATGTGAAAGGTTATAAAAAGACAGGAAAACCAAAGAAAAGATGGATGGATTGCGTGAAAGATGATATGAGTAAGAAAGGAGTGAACACTGAGATGACGACTGATAGAAGAGAGTGGAAGAAAAAAACCTGTTGTGCCGACCCCACTTAGTGTGGGATAAGGGCAGGAAGATGATGATGGAAAGGGGAAAATGCCATTTGTGGTTATAAAGGCTTGCAAGGTCCACTGTTCTCACAGAACCACTAGAAAAGTTATGTCGGAGGACATTCTAACCTTGTCCATAAACATTTTAATTTTACTTTGGGTTCTAGTTTCACGCACAATGGAAGTTTTGTGTTGAACAATCAAAAGTTTGAACAATAGTTGAACTGTATGCATTAACAACGGGTCTCACTGTTATTGGTGTCAAAGTTCATAGTTTATTTTTAGTTTTGTGTTTAGACGCACTAAACTTCGCCCATTTATTATTAGTGAAAACGCGACTTAGTTCATGCGAAGCTGTTTTAATACGAACTTCAACCCTCTAAGACGAATATATTCTTAAAATAAGTATCTATGAGCGGTTTCGGTTGCGCGTTGTCAGTCAGTCAGTCACCACAAATATTCTTATAATTGGTAATACTCAAGTGACGGTTTTTGACAGACTTTCAGCGAGCTGTCAAAAAATCGCGTTGAATTTGGCCGTTAGACTTATCATTTTTATTATTAGACTTGAACAAGCACCTGATCTTAAGTGGTTACCATCACAAAGCATTGCTTCGCAGGTCACGTTCCTTAGGCACATGCCCTACGATGCACTGCTCTGCGTCCATCAACCTGAGGCTGACTGACCATACCGATATGTATGCCTCTTGTGTCTGTAATGTCATCGGCACCCACACCCTTCGAAACGCTGCGCAGCTTGGCAGTACTTCCCCGTCGAGCCCTTCACTAAGAGCTCTACTACTACTATAAAAACGTACTAACTACCTTAATGTCTATATATACTTATTTTCTTTATTATGTAATAAAAAACCCGACTTATTCAATAGTTTCATTACATTTTACCATTTTAAACAAATTACGTTCTTACAAGGAAAGAAAAAGTTATTAAAACGTATTATAACTAACACCTAAAACAAAGTATTGCCTCACAAGCCACGTCCGCTTGGAACATGCCCTACAATGCACTGCTCTTCGTGCATTAACCTAACGTATTTTAACTAACACTACGCTATCCAACGTTAGTGAATACGGCAGCACCGCTAACCAGTTACAATATACTCCATGCGTAACGTGTAGATACTTAAGTACCTATCTATTATAAAAACTGCATCTACACGCCTCACGCCTCTGTGTTGCACAATATTTAGAGACGGGACAATGTTTATCGATATGATTGAAAATCAAATAAATTAGTATCGATAGATAAATATTGCGGCCGCATTAGAAAGAATAAAATAGAGAAAACAGTATTAAAACTCTGACAAAAGCTGAGCTTGTAAATTTAAAGATAAATAAATAATAAATATTGAAACACAGAAAAGAAAAGAAAAGCTTTTTACCGACCTAAACATACATAATAATAATTATCACACAATGCTCTCTGGCCCCAAACTAAGCAAAGCATATACTTAATTAATAAATTAAGTAATGGCAGAAAGAAGTGTGATCCCTTCGAGAACAAACATAATATGTGTGATGAACATCGATGTTTGTTCTGTCTGGGTGTTATATTGTATTCTAAGTATTTACATAAAGTATATAAGTTCTATAGTATTCTATCAGTCATCTTGTTCCAAAACAAGCTATGCTTAGTTTGGGGCTAGATATTGTGTAAAAATATCCACAGATATTTATTTATTATTTAACTATTTTACACTAGCAAAATATTCAATGCAAAGTTTATAAGTACACATTTGAACCTCAAATAAAATGACAGATTAATAATTCTAATTAGTTGAGGACATTAAGTTTGCTTATTTATTATGTATGTATTTGGGTCACGCAAACATAATATGTACGGTTAAGAAATAAACAGGAATGATCGTAAAGTTATAGGTAAAATTTACCGTGGTACTGCAGTCACTATTATTACTGTTTTTCCTGTTTCTGGGTGTTATAATGAACTAGCAGCCGTCTGTGGCTTTGCAAGCAAAATTACCGCAACAAGGTAATTTGATTTTGGTTTTTGTTTTTTTTTGGGTTCGACCTGTGATCATGGCGCATGCACCTGTGCCGAAATATCGGGAAACAATCAAACTAAAGAATCATGGTATATATCCCGTTCCTATTCAAAATATTGATCGAAACCATGATAGTTCAAATAGTATTTAATCATTTGGCTTTACGCTTTACTTAGCTTGGACTGTACTGTGATATATACCAATATTTCTTAATCAATTTGTTTATTTAAAACTTACTGTTGATAAGTCTTGAAGTCATAATAATAATAATAATATTTATTGCGGAACATAGGTCAAATACAGATATTCAAATACGCAGAGCGGAATCTCTATGTTACCAAATTGGTGTACAATAATATTTCATTAAAATAACCATGCAATCCAAAAATATAATAATATGTAATAAATATAGTTATAAAGTTATAAACATAGTTTATAAAGTTTTATCGATATAACACGCACGAAATCGACGTCGACATAACCCTTACATAATCGATAAAAACCCGGTCCCGTCACTAAGTTACGTAGAGTTGCGCAATTCGCGTCACCGCACGCATCGCAGGCGGCGTCGCGCTATGCACTTTGTCGCTGATAAAGTTCGAACAACAGGTAATAAATAAATTTAAAAAATCTAAGCGAGCTAAGTGCGAGTCGGACTCGCGCACGAAGGGCTTCATACCATTATCTATCCTACTAATATTATAAACGCGAAAGTTTGTAAATATGGATGGATGGGTGGATGTTTGTTACTCTTTCACGCTCTAACCAGTTGACCGATTTGGAATAAACATAGATTATAACTTGGATTAACATATATGCTACTTTTTATCCCGAAAAATAACAGGAACGGGAAAAAACTGCCACGCGGGCGAAGCTGCGAGCAGCCGCTAGTTATCTATACGAATATAAAAAGAGGAAAGATTTGATTGTTTGTTTGATTGTTTGCATTAAATAGGCTCTGAAACAACAGTACCAGTTTGAAAAATTCTTACGTTGGGAAGCTACACTATCCCCGGGTGACATAGGCTATATTATATTTTCAAAAAAAATTGGGATACTTTCTAAAACCCGTGCGAAGCCGGGACGGACTACTAATCTATAATAAAAACGGCAAAAAAATCAAGTTTTTTGTATGAGAGCCCCCTTGAACGTTGCGTTAAACGTTCAACACTACCATGGAAGAGGTATGAACGCACTGTTCTTTCTCTCTTTCTCTCATAGCCAGTTACGTTTCGTATATTAAAGAAGTTTTACTTCAGTCGTGTGGTCTAAAGCACACTCGTTTTTTGCTAGTATCTATGTACTTTTTTATCAAGTAAATATCTGTCTACATCTATGTCTATGTATTATCTCGTTTGTTTATAAATAAACCTGGTTTTACCACTTGACTGTTACGTTAAGTGTTGCGTAATTCTCGTCACAGCACGCATCGTGATATTTGCGTTTTGTCACTGTCGAAGTGTTAATTGTAGTCATTTTCTTTAATTAATTTAATTATTTAATTTTATTTATGATGAAAAAATGAAATTAAATATCATCCCAATTACGGTAGATATACCCTCAGGTCTCTTAATTCCAAGTACATTCTTGAGATTTTTTCAGGATGTCGAGGGCGGTAGTCAGAGGTACGTTTTTTATTGTGACTTGTTGCTGGAACTAGCAATGATGTTAAGTGGTTACTGTTAACTATTACAAAGCATTGCAGGTCACGCTCATTATAAACGTGCCCTTGCGATGCACTACTCTGCGTCCATCAACCTGAGGCATACGACAGGTTGCCTCGTGTGCCTGTAACTACACCGGCACCCACACCCTTCAAACCGGAACACAGCAAGCTGCTTGGCGGCAGAAATAGGTATGGTGGTCGTACTTCCCCGGACGAGCCCTTCACTAAGAGCTATTGCGCAATTATAAAAATAAGTTCCAAAAGGTGGACTTAACTTGGCTATGTTTTTGGCAAACTTCAAAGCTCAGTAGGTAGTAACTCTCCCGTCTGTGATGTAGGTTGTGGATTCTATCTCCACTGGGAACAAACATTTGTGTGTAGAACAGAGATGTTTGTTCTTTTTCTGACTGTTATAATTTATTTTAAGTACGAGCGGCCGCTCGAAGCTTCGCCCGTGTGTCAGTTTTTTCCCGTTCTCGTTATTTATTCGGGATAAAAAGTAGACTATATGTAAATCCAGGTTGCAATCTATAATTATTCCAAATTTCATCTAAATCGGTCCACTGGTTAGAGCGTGAATGAGTAAAAAACATCCATCCATCCATCCATACTTACAAACTTTCGCGTTTATAATATTAGTAGGATGTATTTACAATAAAGTATTCTATCAGCTATCTGATTCCCACAGTACAAGCTTTGTTTAGTTTGGGGCTAGAATGCGTTGCATGGTTTGGTAACAGTTATTTGTTTATTTATATAAGTATTTTTATTTTGCTAATTGTAGAGATGGGTTTCAAGACATACTAGTAGTATAGATTCACCGGTTCTGGCTCACCGGCTGGCTCACTCAAAACGTGAGTAGTATAGATTCGCCGGTTCTGGCTCACCGGCTGGCTCACTCAAAACGTGAGTAGTATAGATTCGCCGGTTCTGACTCACCGGGGCTGGCTCACCTCAGATTTCTTTTGTTACTAATTACTTTATTATTTTAAATTTTACAACATTCCATTGTTTACTAACTACCTAGGTGATTAGGGTGCCAATCATGAAATTAAACATGCTTGATTCTATTCCATGTCGGATTTCTATTGTTACTAATTACTTTATTTACCATTTACGCGCTTGAACATTACATTGTTTACTAACCTAGGTAATAAAGGTGTCAATCGTGAAATTAAACATGCTTGATTCTATTCCACATTTTTATTTTCCTTAAAACAGATTTTAAATAATTTATACACAAATATATCGTTGTTTAGCTTACTGCTGCGAAATAATTTTACAAAATCCATCATACTATTTCCGTAAAACTTGTAATATAAATATGTTAAGCAATACTCTCCACAAACTGAAGTGAAGTCATGCTGAAGTCTGTACCTATTAAAATCCCACTGTCTTGTAGTCCTGTTCAAGAAACTTCTATGATATGCCGTAGGTGGTCGTCCATAGGAATCAAAATACTGACCAACTCCATTACTCTCTATGTGAATGGCTATCCAATGGGAGCCTGGTTCACTGTCGGGGTCTAAATTACTTATTAAGTATATTGGAGTGTTAATATGTAAAGGTAGCCTGTTTGCTGGATAAACATGTTTTTGTAACATAGGATGTATGAAATGCAAATATTTTTGAATTTCAATTGTGTTCATCGTAAAGTTGTGATACGTTCTATCTTCAAACTAATAATGTTAAACTAAATAAGCTGAACTTCTTTATAAAGTGTGGGATGAAATAAAAATATTAGAGTAATGTGCTTATGTTTTTTTATTTAAAACTAGGTTTATACAATGTCAACTTAACTACTATAATCTACGGTTACATTACGATTCTTATCTATTTCAATAACATTATCAAATTCTGCATAAACAATACAGTTAATTGTCTGAGTAAGTGTAGATTCAAATCGAACCTCTAATCTAACACTACCATGTTTTATAAGGTTCCAATGGGTATTTGAATTAGAGCTGAGATCAGCTGTTAAATCAAACGCTAGCAAACAGTACCCTTTTGCATATTGTTCTCTAGATATCCCATTACCTTCATTGAGAAAATGTATACCTGTCCCCGAAAAAAGTGTGTGATAAGCTGCTGTAAAAATATTACTCTCAAACGATGGTTGCAAAGCTTTTGAAGGTATTTGTTGACCATCAATGTATAAACAAAATGTACTCAAATCATAGTTTTCAAAATTAAATGGGTTTTTAGTCAAACTTCCATTAAATGCTGCATTGTTTACAAATCCAATAATACATCTTTTAGGGACTTGCCCCAGAAAAATATTATCGAGAGTTTTGCCCTGAATACCAGAAGGTATGGTTAACACTTTAACTTCTGCTCGAGTAATAGGATATTTAGCAGTTGTAGAGGCTAAAACTTTTTGATGGGCTAGTAACACAGTAGGATTGATTCGTGCTCTACGAACAATAAGAGTCGCATCTGTAATGCATACTTTAAATTTGAAATCTGATGAAGAAGCCATAAGATTAAATGTTTCTCTAGACCGAACTAATTTTACACTCATTTCAACCCCATTAATTAAAAACTTTTCCTGGTTAAATATATCCCCATGAAGATGACCAATCATTTCTATCTCTTTACTTTCACATGCTAGCTGTTGTCTTTTAGTAAATCCTTCATTTTTTTCATCGCTTGAATTCATTTTATCAGCTGTATCTTGATACCAAAGAGCACAAGTCAAGTGAGAATCTTTGGCTGCAGGAGCATAGTTTAGCAAAGTTTCTATGTAAGCGCGATATGCATATGTATTGTTTGGAGGTGATACAAGCTTCTGATTCAAATAAACATCTAGTTGACTGAAGAGTGAATGAAGCCAATTATTAACTGGAGCTACAATGCTTGATGCTGCTATTTTGGTTGAGTCCTGATTGACTATTTTGGCTTTTATGTGTAATAAAGTATGGGATAAATCTATATAGTCATCCCCTGTCCCTGGTACTTGAAATTCTATGGGACCATCATCAGCCAGAGATGAAATGGGTTTGTAGTGTATCCATAACCCACTTTCTATGCTGGTTTGCGTAGATGGTAAGGCGAATAAGTCCAACTCTGATTTTATACACTCACAAGAATGACTATGTAAAAACGACATTTTTATTTAATTTTATGAAAATATATCTTTTAAATTATCAGTTCTTGATTTTTTAGAAGCTTTCACTTTGGCAGTTAACGGTAGACTGTATGAAGAAAGCCGCTTCCTTTTTGTTATATATCCTGAGCCAGACATATTTAATCGATCTATTTTATTATCTGCTTTCCTTTTAAGATTTGAACTTGCTTCTTTAAGGCGAGATTTGATGGAATCCTCCATAGGGCGAGCGCTAACCATATCCGATAGAAGACCAACACCCGCGTTTAAAGCCTCTTTACCTATAACTCTAGCACCACTAGAAAGTAATGGTAGAACAGATCTAAATAATCCACCTAAAAAACTACCGATGCCATGACCACGTTGATAAGGTGCTCCTTTATAAATCACCCCAATCCCAGAACCAGCTTGATGTGAGTAATAATGTTCATACGGGCAAGTTATATTATCACGAGAATACATTATATTTTTCTGAAATGAAGCTTAACACACACGGTTCCAAACTGGAATGGTATTTTTTGACCCGTGCTGGATCTTATATCTACTTCAATGGTATCAAACTCTCTACGCATAACAGGTAAGTAGTGAGGAGGTGAGAAAACATGCATTTTATTTGCTCCATAAATATACTTCGCAGGATCCAGTGGTATAATTCTCAATAAAGGTGTCATAACATCCCCCACTATCTGAGGTTCAATAATATCACAATAAACAAATAATTGATACGGTAACCCTAAATGTAAATTTGCAGGACATTTACCTAAGCCATTACCTACAAGATTTCTGTTTGGTTCAAAACCGAGTTGTAAGCCTAACTTAGGTGATAATGTTAACGATTTAATAGATTCATCCATAATAGCGGCAGACACAAACTTTGATATTTCATCATATCGAAATTTAATTTTCTCCTTTATACTATTTATTGCTGTTAAAATATGATTAATATTATCATAATTTGTTGCTGGAATGTGAGTTTTATAAAACACCAATGAATGTTTTACTTCGTGTGGCATTAATTTTAGTTTTGATATGTAAATTACATTTTCATGATCTTGCACAGTATACATTGTACAAGGGTATTGAAATTCAACAACTCCAACGGACCATTCTCCTTCAAGTTTTATAGATTTCGGTAATTTTGTTGAAAATCGTGTAGTCATATTCTCTGGAAAATATTCCATGGAACTATTACTAAGTAATGTTAAATAAAAACTTTCTTTTATCATATTGCTTTTAATTCAGAAACTAAAATCCAACTATTAAATTTATCTGGATAACCTTTCCACTTCACTAACACTTGCTTTCTGATACCAGAATAGCGTGAACTTATTATTTTATCTATTTTATATTTTGAGGTGGAGTCATAAAACACCTTTTGCAATTCCTTTTCATAAAACGTTCCAGTTATAGCTTCTTGTTTTAAATCTTCTAGTGTATACACAACTAATGGAGATCGTTCTATTATTGAAGTTACCATAAATATTTCATCACTCCAGTTGGATTCATAACCTTTTTGAAATATATGCTTATGCTTCGTTATTCGTACATAGTCTCCAATGCGAAGTTTTGGTAAAGCTGTACTTGTGATACTTTGAATATTTTTTCTATCATACAAGTTATTCCATACTGTTATTATATTGTTCGTATTTACATCACAAGGACACATCTTGATGCTTGAATGATAGCTATGGTTATAAGCATATATTAGATCTTGTAAAATATCAATGTATTTATATGTATTTTTATAGGTGAAATAACGCCACATTCTCATCTTGAGTGTTCTTTGAAATCTTTCAACAATGCTAGCTTTAATATCAGGGTTATTTGTTGTATAATAATTAACATTTTTCGACTTAAAGAATATTTGAACATCTTTTGAAACAAACTCAGTTCCTTTGTCTGATTGTATATGAGTTGGTGTTGTATTAGCCTCATCAAATATGCTTTTAAAACATGTTTTAATGGTTTCAGAGTTTTTACTTTTCAAGGGTCGGGCATATGCATATTTGGTAAAGACATCAATAACACAAAGAATGTAATTAAAACCATTGTTATATTTAGAATAACTTCTCATATCACTTAAGTCAGCCTGCCAAAGTTCATTAAGATTAGATAAGACATATCTGTTTCGTGGAAATTTTCTATGAACCGGTTTGTGTAGTGTGTAGGTTTCTTGTGATTGTAACCACCTTTTAACATCTTTTCTGTTCATTTTACCTTTCATAGCACTAGCTAGTTTATCGATACTAGCATACCCAGCGGGGTGCGCTGGGTTATAATAGATGTTGTTTATTTCTAATAAGGACTCCATTTTTCCCAATCAATCTTTTGTTTGACTCTTCTAGTAACTGGTGTTGAAAACACCTCCTCATTTGGTGAGTATTCCTTTAATTCATTTTCCTGAAGTTGCTTTAAATAATGGAGTCTTTTTGTATTTCCAATGTAAATTAATGGTGTTTTAATATCTTTCAATGCTTGTGTGAATTTTTCCCATCCTATTGGATCATTATTTTTGAGTGGTCTCAAAGAATCATTTACTAAGTCAATAATATTACTTCCAGGAATTTTTTCGTTGTCTACAGTGATTGTACCGTCATCATCCCAGCAAATTTTGTTTTTATTTGAAGATATCAAATATAATAATCTCTCACCTTTCTTTACATATGTTTTAGGTACCAAGCTGAGTATATGCTTAGGAGAGTAAATCGAATTTCTATTCAAACCAGAAGTTTCTTCTTGTTCCTCGTCTTTGTTTGATGTCTGATTAGCAACTACTTCTTTTGCATCGATGTTTTTGTTTTTACTATCAATCATAACATCATCTGCTACCTCACCCCCGCTCTCGGCTCTCGGAATATTTGAAACTAAAGGTATTTCAAGAGGTTGACGTCCTTCTTCGGAAAAATGTAAGTATCTTTGCAGAATTTGTAAATATAACGTACATTTTTTTCTATCTTCCATGTCACTTTTCAAAATATTCTGCATTTCAGCGTCTAATCGTGACATAGGGTTAACAACGGAATCATGTTGGTTAATTTTTTCGATTATATTTGGATCAATTAATAACATTTTCTTAGCGTGTTCCATTTTTTCAAACAATAGAGCCAACTAATCCACTCAGAATTGATCCCAGTATTATAGGCAAAAAAGATCCTCCTTTTTGAACAATTAAACGTTTACGAACTTGTTTAGTACTTTTTCGCACTAGTTTGCGAAGTAGGTTTTTATATTTTTTTAACCTTTTCTTTGCTTTTTCTCCTAGATATACTTTACCCCTTAAAACGTTATGAATGCATTCACAAATGCAATTAATTTCTTCTTCATCACAAGATTTTAAAAGTGCTTTCTGATATTTTGGTTTAAGTGTATGCAAAGCACTAAGTAAATCTTTATGCGTCTTTAAGCTTTGATGCATTATTTATGAATGACCGAAATTTGTTGGTTCTTTGCATATTTAAATAGTTTTGTTGGAACATAAACAGTGCAATATCTGTCTGAAGGAAATATTTTGGTTTTAAAACGGCATATATCGCTAGTGTCTTGTTTTAAATCTATCATCAAATAACCATGAGCCTCTTTAGTTGCATCTTTGTATGAATCTTCCATAAACTTTGTATTTTCTGGTGATACTTGTCGTGCCAAATATCGAATTTGAGTTTTATCACGAGGATTTTTAAAATAGATGATGTAACCAGAGTTCAAAGATATATCTCTCTGACCCTTACCTTGATGAAATAAGTTTTGTGTTATATAGAAAACACTTAAGTTTCTATGATGGCTACCTTTTGTAAATATATCAACAATGCGTCCATCGGATTCTCTCATGAGATCATCAATGATTACTAGCTGAGCATCCTTTCCATCAAACATGCTGAGATCTGGTATCCCTTGACAATAGTTTATATTTTTGAGGTTATACAATGGTTGCATTTCATCAAAACACCAAGTAATTTGAATAAATTCAACACTACAAATTTCTTTTACATACTTTACGAAATTTGTTACGAAATTAGATTTCCCACATCCGCTTGGACCGGCCACTATTGCAGTAAATGGATGAATGAAATGAAACATTTTTAATGCGAGTGTTGATTGTAAGAGGTTTGTGAAAATAATGAGACAATGTTCGAATATCAACTATTTATATTTCATTAACAAGAGGTATACAAAATGTAAAAGTTTTTAATCTAGTTCTTAAGTTTACATGATAACATTATAATATTCACAAGTCATCTTTTATTTATAAATACTTATTAATGTTACAAATTAAACTATATTTACATTCATTCCTTAACATTTTGGCTTAAACAAACTTATCTAAAATACAATTGGCACCTTATCGTAATTTATAATGTCCCCAAGCCAATGTGTCGACATTATTTGGTAAAATAAATCTTTTGCTATCATTAAAAGATAAACATATTTTGTTTACTTGCTGAGTAAATATCCTATGTTTAAGTGATTTGAATAAAACCATGGTACTATATTGAATATTTTTATCAAATAAGCATGATCTATAATTTTCCATTTTCATATTCTTTGTAACACATTTCTTAACACCTTTAGCCTTTGAAATAAATTTACTTTCAACATCTAATGCATACATTTTAGATCTTAATCCAACAAATTCCCAAAATATTTTACCATTATTTTCGTCTTTGAAAAAACCTAACTTTTTTTTATTTATTTTTGGATAGCCAAATATGTTGTCATCTGGATAATCAGATGTATCAAACTTTGAAGACAGATCTGGTTTAATGTCTTCATAAAAGTTATTTGTGAAAACATGATATATCAAACTATCAGTGTCAGTGTAAAGTAATTTAATGCTATTGGTGAACTTCTTAAGCATAAAATTATAGTGAAAGTCATACATTAAAGTTTTGGAAATATCCAAGATGCAAAAACCTAAGTAAATGGGTTTGTTATGAAACAGTTTCGTTTTTCTTAACTGAACTGCAACTAAATTCTCTCCAAATATAGCTGAACTATGAAATTCCGGTTTCGCCACTAGATCTTGTACACCAAGAATTTTACCTTTGTTTTCCCAGTGTGTTAATAATTTAACGTTTACCCTCTTTGCAATATTTTCCATTGTCTTTCCAAATACAGAATTATTCATTAATTTGTAAAAATCTTTTTCAAAATCGGATTTAGCAGATGTTCGTAGAGTAGTGTTTAAATCTATGTAACGTTTTAACCAAGGACTTTGTTTGAATTTTAAAATCCGGTGAACTTTGGTTAATTTCATACCCATCTCAATGCATTGTTTCAAATTTCTATAGTGGATTTTATATTTAGTTTTATTATTTAGGTTTGTCACTAACTTGATATCTTTAGAATTTCCAATTTGAATATTTTCGGGGCACAAAGGTAAATCTGAATGCAAATCGTGAAGTTCGATAGGATACTCTAAATCTACTTCTAAAATAAAACCGTATTCTGCATTTTCAGAAACATCAAAGTTAGTATTAATATTTACCCATTCAAAATCACCAGTTGGAAGACATTGAGACATAGCCCAACCGTAAAGATTATTCGCATCAAAATAAGTTAAGTATGATACTGGTTTATCTTTATTATAATCTTCCATAAACTTGTTATTAGCTCTTGCATACCGATTACTACACTGTGATACACCTCCCCGTATACCAGCCCTAATAAAAGCAACTTTCTCAAAATCCGTTAATAGTTCTAACTCTATTTGAGTGTATTTTAACATAGCGTCCCAACTTAACCCGGGTGCTGTATAGTAATGAGCTGGATCCAAACCATATGTTTTTAAACATAAAGTTCTAAAGCTTTCAAAAATATCTGTTAACAATAAAACATCAGTTTTGAGATATAGATCAGAATAATCAGACATATTGCGGCAATGAAAATGTTGCCAAATATCTTTGGCATGATTGTAATCATCATCTGACACATGAGAACCAGATAGTGAGCTATAAAATTCATCTTTGCTAGGAAGTGTTGTTTTTTTCAAACTGTCTTCAGATGACATAAATTCATACGGATATATACCTTTCTTTCGAAGACGATTAAAATCTTCATTTTTTGGAAAGTTATGTTTTAAAGACTTAAATTGCTCATTGGATAAGTTTTTTGCTAGCTGATCAAGACTGCATGGTAAAAATTTTAAGGAATCCACAAATCTCAAGCTGATTTTTTGATTATTAACATTTATAGTTTTTGAAAATGAAATATATTTTTCTTTGGTTTGGGGGATAACATCAATTTCACCTTCAACAAAATTTAATGCGTGAACAATGAAATGGGCATCATAATTGCTTAGGTTATGAAAGAAAACTGGAATATGACGTGGTGATCGAAACTTTGTTGCGCAAACTTTATGTGCAACACCTCGAAAACGACCAGTTTGCCAATCATAATCGATAGAATTTTCACTGTCTAAATTACTCTCACAAATATGACATATTGTTGCATTTAAAATTTCATTTTCCTCTTTAATCGTCAATGGTTTAGGACAAACTTGAAAACTATTTTTTCTACATATTATTTTTAAATCCTCATGCAAACGTTTCATGAATTCTTGTGCACAATTTTTTCCACTATAAGTCTCATATTTTGATAATGTATCATCATATGAACATTTGATATAGTAACCAAAGCTATATGGTTCGTGTTCATGAATATTACTGGTATACGGTTTTGTTGGATTGTTACAACATGAATTAATCGGGTTAAGAAAAGCTTCAAAATCAGCATATACAACAAACGGTATTTTTAACTTCTTATTATATTTATCAAACTTCAACTTATCATTGGATATTGGTTGACCATACCAATCCTTTGACGTTTTCTGACCATTTGGTAATTCTGTGACAATGTGAGCACAGTCATGCTGCTGATGATCAATTAATCTTTGTTTGGTAGGAAAGTGTAGCAAACATCCATCACAAATATGCACTGCGTGGTCTTGATTGGAAATTTGTTTGCTTACGAGACGCGACATGTTTTTTATGTAACAATAATGATTGTTTGTTCCGTTTGAAATCAGTAATAAATTAACGTGTACGTCATTGCGAGATTTTGTTAAAAATAATGGACCGATCACACTATGACACTTTTTGTCTTTGTTAAACTCTAAACCAAATACGTTGATGCTGATATTGTTCATTTTTTCAACTTTTGGTATATCAGTTAACTTTACAGGAAAACGTACTCCATCAAATTTTAATTTATTAGAATTCATAGTATAAGATGACACACGATCCGCATTTTTATTTACAGGATACAAAGCAGATAGCAATGCCCACTTAAAACACAAACTATCAGCATTTTTAACGTTGACTACAGCTTTTTTTGTTCTAATATCCATTGGTAACTCAATGTACGAAGTACCACGAAGTGGATTAAACTTATTTACATTCATATCAATTGCTTTTATTTCCTTAAGACTCCAACCACTATCTTTTTTCTCAAAAGAACTTATTTTACTTGCTATAGTGTCACACAAAGATGAGAACAAAATATTTAGATCATCCCCTCGAAAAATTATGTAATTATACGTTTGAAAATCAAATGTTTGAAATGAATCGTCTTTAGTTTGTTGAATAAAATCCGCGTGCAGAACAAAGTTAACTTTAAAAATTGTATGTTGTTGAATTGACTCTTCAATTAATAACAAAATCTCATTTTTAACGGAATTCAAAAATAATTCTGGTGTTTCAAAGTTTTTTATAGGTTGTTTATTTTTACTATGAATCTTGTACGAAATTATTCTTTGACCAAAGGCTGATTCGATAACTGTTACATTTTTTAGAGAGTTGTGATGTTTTTCCAGTTTAATTTTATGGAGATTACTTCTCAAATGATTCGTAAAATACCTTTTTTTAACTAAAACATGGCATGTGCTACATATCACCTCATCAGTATTGCCTTCATTGACGTTGATAGATTCCGTTGTTGATTCACCGTTTACATTGCTAGATCCTGCTGCATTAGTAGATGATACATCTTCATATCGTGTTCGTTTTACAATGATGTTAGCATTTTCAGTGTCATGCACTCTCTTTAGAGCTCCTCCAACTTGTTGTCTACAACAATAAAAAAGCGTTATAAGACACAATTCTGGTTTTAAATAAGAAAGCATTGGCATAGTTATGTATGTTACTTACATTAAATTTTCTTCAACAGCAACGCATTCATTGCATAACACCTCATCGTATTGATCTTCAAATAACATACGATTTTCTTCATAAACACATAGATTGTATAAGTCCTCGTTGTATTCATCTTCAAACGCCATACAATTATCTAATTCTTGACATAACTGGTCTTCGATTTGAGAATTAGTATTGAAAAAGACACTAACACAGTTCACATCATTATTTGCCATTTTGCTTAGAATTTAACTATCGGTGACACCAGTCAAAGATTTTAAACTGAACTGATGCTACTCAAATGTTTGTATGAACTATTTATAGGAAGAGTAGGTAAATTTCATAAAGTACCCTAAGTAATCGCTTAATGAGGGATCATTGTTTAACATAAGTATGTAGTAAGTACCTGCTACTCAAAAAAACAAAATAATAATAAACAGATTAAATATCTACTAGTTGTTAAAATGATATTTTTTACAAGTTGGAACAGCGACAATTTCTTTAGTTACATTAAAAATTATTTTTTTAACACTTTCATAGTTTTGGTTGTCTTCATTGGCAAAATACTTAAGTCGATAACTGGCATGCTTCCATTGCTCGCTCGAAGCCACTTTGTTAATTTTTTGCATATTGAAAATCTCTATTTTTATCATGTACTTTGATTGTGGACCATCATCTTCGTTAGTAGATAGAAACACGTTGCCACCTTCACGGTGGGCATGTGAAACTGTGGATGATAATTTCTTTTTTTTTGCTTTTGAGATTTCAAATAAAGTGTCCAAGCTTTCACTTGATGATGATTTTCTTTTTGTCTTATTTTGAGGCAGCCGAATTTTATCAATTTTTAACACCTGTGTATCATCATCTGAACCAGCATAGTAATAATTTTTAAATGTGTTTTCTTCTCCAATATTGAAGGAGTTCTGCAAAAACCATAATTATAAACATTAAAGTTATTGAAATGATTTATGTTTATAACACATCAATCACATATATTGAAAATAACTTACCTCCATTGTTCTCTGTAGATCACTTTAACACACAACACACTAAATTCGATTTAAAGACTTACAATGTACAAGCAAGGGAATGTGAATAGTCGAAGAAATGTGAGCCCAGAGTGTTATATACTAAGTCTTTCGACACTATCAAGACCATTAGTAATCACTGTCAAACAAAGTAAGTCAATAAAATGACAATTTAAAGTAGCTATCAAGACCATTAGGCATTATCTCCATTAACAAAGTCCAAATGCGATTTCGTTAGTTATCACTTTCACATTCCTGCATTTTATATGATACCTACACGTAAAAACTAAAATAGTCAATCAGGACTCAACTAAAATAGCAGCATCAAGCATTGTAGCTCCAGTTAATAATTGGCTTTGGATAGCCATTCACATAGAGAGTAATGGAGTTGGTCAGTATTTTGATTCCTATGGACGACCACCTACGGCATATCATAGAAGTTTCTTGAACAGGACTACAAGACAGTGGGATTTTAATAGGTACAGACTTCAGCATGACTTCACTTCAGTTTGTGGAGAGTATTGCTTAACATATTTATATTACAAGTTTTACGGAAATAGTATGATGGATTTTGTAAAATTATTTCGCAGCAGTAAGCTAAACAACGATATATTTGTGTATAAATTATTTAAAATCTGTTTTAAGGAAAATAAAAATGTGGAATAGAATCAAGCATGTTTAATTTCACGATTGACACCTTTATTACCTAGGTTAGTAAACAATGTAATGTTCAAGCGCGTAAATGGTAAATAAAGTAATTAGTAACAATAGAAATCCGACATGGAATAGAATCAAGCATGTTTAATTTCATGATTGGCACCCTAATCACCTAGGTAGTTAGTAAACAATGGAATGTTGTAAAATTTAAAATAATAAAGTAATTAGTAACAAAAGAAATCTGAGGTGAGCCAGCCCCGGTGAGTCAGAACCGGCGAATCTATACTACTCACGTTTTGAGTGAGCCAGCCGGTGAGCCAGAACCGGCGAATCTCATACTGGGTCACATAAGTTTAATAGCAGTGATTTCTAACAAAAATATTTATAGCATTTTCTCTCGTGTCTCTCTCACAAGAAACCTGTAATCATGACACATTACGAGCTGTATTCTTTACAAGTTTCATTAAAATCGGTTCAATCATGATTTAATGTACAACACTAGTATGATATGATTATTTCTTAGTTCTGTCGTATACTTTTATAGATTTAATTTCTTATAGCACCTCTAGACTAAAAGAGTCATATACGCTCCATATTTCAATCTATCAGTTTGTAAAGTTTGATTAACAATTGCTTTCGTGCAGCTTTTAATACATCTTATATTGAAATAATAGCATTATTTTTAATTGTTCAGTTTTGTGTCGCTATGTTTATCGCTCCGCTCATTACTTCAACACCTCACTTTATTGCATAAACATAGCCTTTATCAGCACTGATAAGAGGCCGTTGACCTCTGCACGCTTCCTCATATTACAAACCACGTGTTTTACCTTTTATTGATTTCATTTCAGAGGCTACTATTTGTTTGGAATATTATCCTTATTTTTATTTATTTTTAAGAATAAAGTTCACTGTGATTTAATGACAATAACAGGGGTTAAATTATAATCTAACATCTACTAAACAACTGTGTTAGCTATTTGGTCCGTATATAAGTACACCGGTCATATGGTCTAATGTTAAGAGCAGTAAAATTTCGATGGATTTGATTGGCGCAGAACCGGCAAGAGTTACAGGTCAAAGAGGAGGTCTATGCTCAACGGTAGGTTATTGTGAGCTGATTAGAAAGATAGCTAGATTAGTTATTTGTATTCTGTAGTTCAACGTCAAAGGTCAATTCACTTTTGGTATTAACTAAATGTACCTAAGCGCCAGTTTCACTCAATGTAGCCTAGAAAAACAGACAAAATACTTACGCCTTGGTTCCTACCGTTAAAAACAGTAGGCAACTGTTACACTATAGCAAAATAATAATATTCCAAATGAATTTCCAATGTGGTGCCATTTTAACTAAGTTAGTTATAGAGGCTAAGCTTCGATTACAATAATAACTACCAGGTAGCCATACTATATAGTAGTACCGATAAGCAACATGAGCTTACTGAACACTTGTAACATATAACTATTTATAATTTATATTCCCCAGCGGATGCAGACTTAACGAGTTATGTGGCTAGAATTTGGCCAATTTCGTACATTTAAGAGCAATGACGAACCTGCTATCCTGCGTATATTTTTGCCTACCATTAGATAAGATAAGATAAGATAGATAAGATACTACTTTATTTATAACTAGCGGCCGCTCGCAGCTTCGCCTGTGTGGCAGTTTTTTCCCGTTCCCGTTATTTTTTCGAGATCAAATCATAGTAGCTTTATGCATGCAAAGTCTCAGCTCGATCGGTGTAAAATCGACAAAGTTTCATACAAACTTTCATCCCCTATTTTATCCCTTTGAGGGTAGAATTAATCAAAATCCTTTCTTAGCGGATGCCTACGTCATAACATCTACCTGCATGCCAAATTTCAGCCCGATCCGTTTTGTGGTTTGGGCTGTGCGTTGATAGATCACTATGTCAGTCAGTCACCTTTGAGTTATACATATTTAGATTACTTACCATCACGACTCATTCCAAGCTTCAAGCATTTCTGGAGCCTGCAGTACTGGCACCTGTTCCGGTTCACGCGGTCCACCACACACGACTTGTTCCGCGGGCATTGGTAGTTCACCACTAGAAGAAAGGATGGAGTTAATAACTTTGACAATCAATAGTTCATCATGACTACAGTAGTAGAGCTCATTGTGAAAGGCTCGTCCGGGGACTACTACCACCATACCTATTTCTGCCGCCAAGCAGCTTGCTGGGATCCGGTTCGGAGGGTGTGGGTGCCGGTGAAATTACAGACACATGAGGCCTAACACCTGTATAGCTCAGGTTGATGGACGCTGAGCTATGCACCGTAAGGCACGTTCCTAACAAGCGTGATCTACAATGCAATACTTTGTTATTAGTGATGGTAGCCACTTAGCATCAGGTGGGCCGTTTGCTTCCATCAGCAAGTATTATAAAAAAAACTCAAACGTATCGTAGCTAGGTTATGTAACTTCAAGGACTGCTATATTTCTGATGACTATCTGACCCTTGAGACAAACTATTATAGCATGGGATGGTATTTACAATGTACACAACTCTTAGATATCATTTCACTATTTGTCAGAGAAATATGTATCATGCTGGTTCTTCCTTGCACAAACCTTTCCTACACTAGAAGTTTTACTACAACTAAGATTCCAAAACATACTAAGATTGATGTAGAAATTCTGTTTCAGAGACCTTAGATAAAATATTTTTGCAAAAAACTAAATTTACTAATGTTATAGTTAAAATGCAATGAAAATACGCACCAAGGTTCATGACACCATTGTTTGGTGACGGTTAGGCAACTGCGTTTGTCAAAAGGAGGTTAAGATTCCCCGCAGCCTGAATAACTTGGTCAGTGTGCGATGTTGAGTTGGTCGATTTTTTTAATGCTGTTTCAATTTAAAATACTTTTATCTGCAGCTTTGCGTTGATTCCAGCAACAGAAAAAAATGCATTCCAATCTGCACAGCGTATTGGTGAATTATTGTCATTTGGGTCATAATTATCATGATGAAGAAATTATAACAAAAACTGTGCAAAAACTTTTCCAAGCTCGTCAGGATTCGAACCAGTGCGTTCGTTGTGAAGCGTGGTGGTTCCGACTGCGCTATCCCAGGTAATATTTATGAGTGTAAATATAAATCTATGGTAAATGATGCCGACCTGTGCTTTGTGACCGCCTGAAGAATCCCTTGCATCCCTCGCAGGTAATGACGCCATAGTGGACGCCTGATGACTTGTCGCCGCATACTTTGCATGGTATTATCTCGATTTGGGCTGTAACAAAATAAATTTATGTTAAAATACGAAAATGGAAATTTGGTTAAAACAATATCAAAACAAAGTTATCCTACTATAAATGCGAATGTTTGGATGGATGGATGGATGGATGTTTGTTCCTCTTTCACGCTCTAACCCGTGAACCGATTTGGATGAAATTTAGAATAAATATAGATTGCTATCTGGAATAGGACATAGGCTACTTTTTATTCCGAAAAAACGACGGGAACGGGAAAAAACTGCCACGCAGGCGAAGCTGCGAGCGGCCGCTAGTATTCAATAAAATTACAAAAATTATCAAGGTTAAAAGAACCGGTAAAAAAGTAACGACTGGGTTCCTTAGTTCTTTTGTATAAAACTTCGTACGAAATAATAATGGAAGTTGCCATTAGGATTTAACTATTACAAGATGGGTGTTTCTCAGGGGGTGTTGTTAAATAAGTTCGATGTACGATTACAACTGTCACAACTATATTTGGTATGGAAAACTTCTACACAACTCAAATTCTTATCAGAAAATGCGTCGGCGCGTTTTCGTGCCGGTCTTCTGTCTCTCTCTCTCGGCCTAGGATGTCTCTATCCGTCTTTTGACATTGACAGCCGAGTAGTATTTGGCGGTGGGAAGTTAGGTAGTAAGTATATCCGCGAATGCCGACAGGGGTATGTATGCACACATTGTCTGTGGCGTGGTATGATATCTAAAGCCCGCGTTACACTATTTATTTCTGTTCGTAGTAGCCCTGCCTTCTGTGCTGTATGTAGGTGGTGGGTTCGATCCCCACCGAGAACAAACATTCATGTAATTAACATAGATGTTTGTTCTGTGTCTGCGTGTTATTGTATTTTAAGTATATATTAACAAAAAAAGTATATTAAGTATTCATTCAGTCATCTGGTTCCCATAGTAGCTATGCTTACACAAAATTAAAAATATTAAATATCATCAATATACATTTAATAGTGTAAGTATTATATTTAATAGTGCTCATTTTACAGTAACTACAAAAGAAAACAATGTTTTTGTAGCAAATCGATTCGAAGCTCTCCATTAAAATTCAGTAAATATTTAAAATAGCGCCATCTACATTCACTTCCGAAAACAGTTAGGATAAGAAATTACGCAATTGTCATTTATAATACGTGACAGGCGCCATTTTCGGTTCCAGGGCGTTCAACCCCGCAAGGTCGTCACGCGGCCAAAGACACTTGTGTGCGTGCTCTGTGGTATGTGTGCGTATCACAGCTTATTTAACAGTGGGTTCCTATCACCTATCACAGACTCCGCAGTTTGTATGAACAGGATAGCTGACACAGATTATTACGCAGTTACAGGCTTGTTCAAAGCGATGTCTGTGTTCGTAGACTTATAACAGTTATCTTGGCGGTAAATGGATAGCCAGGCTCTTAGACGAGATTCGTGGTATACTGAAGTCTTTACGACAAATCTAGAATAAGTTTAGTAGGTAGGTAGGTTCGACCGCCAAGAACCGACATTTGTGTGATAAAACATAGATGTTTGTTCTGTGTCTGGGCGTTAAAGGTATTCTAAGTTAGATAACTCCTATAGTACAAGTCGTGCTTAGTTTGGGGGTTGATGGCTGTGAATACCCACTAATATGTATTTTTTTATGGTCTTTCTGGTGGAACAAGCAAGTCCACGTGGTAACCAACATCTATAACAAAGCCTTGTAGGTCACGCACAATAGGTACGTGCCCTACGAAGCACTACCCGCGTCTGCCAACTTGAGGCATGCTAGTGTTAAGCCTCATGTGCCTGTAATTTCACCGGCACCCACACCCTTCAAACCGGAACACAGCAATGCGAGCATCACTGCCAGACTCCTAAGAGACTGGGGGAATCATGGAAGCCTACTCACATCTTGCACATACATACTAGCACACCCCCACCCCAACACCCCCACTTACATTACAAACCCACACCTTTTCTCTAACATACTTTTTCAATCACAGTTTTGCTTAATGTTTAGCTCACTTTTTGTTTGTTGTTACTTTTTTTTTTTTCCCTAAATTGTTGCATAGGTATTTTACTCATTGTTAAAGATTAATATTATAGGTATCTATATGTAATCTACATTGTGGAACACTGTTTTTCGTTCTGTTCTGGAGGAGGGCGCTGTCACTGCTACTCAGTTTTTAACTTTTGCAGTTGTCAACGTTTTTCATATGTTATTTGTAAAATTTGTTTCTGTTCCAATAAAAACATTTTGAATTTTTTTGAATTTGAACTGCTTGGCGGTAGAAATAAGTACGGTGGTAGTACTTCCCCAGACGAGCCCTTCACTAAGAGCTCTACTACTACTTAATTAATTATTTATGTATGTTATTTGTTTTGTAAGAACTGGATGCAGTAGTAGAGCTCTTAGTGAAGGGCTCGTCCGGTGTAGTAGGTACCTACTACCACCATGTCTATTTCTGCCAACAAGCAGCGCTGTGTTCCGGTTTAAAGGGTGTGCGTGCCGGTGTAATTACAGGCACACGAGGCTTAACACCTGTATACCTCAGGTTGATGGATGCAGAGTAGTACATCGTAGGGCACGTTAACGAGCGTAACCTGCGAGGCAATACTTTGTTATAGGCGATGATAACCACTTAATATCAGGTGGGATATCTACTTATTCCATCAATCGTACAAACATTTATCCCAAGGCGGGAATCAAACGCAACCTCTGCGTCGCTGGTAGGCATTCGCCCGCCGCGCCACATCGGTCGATAAAGTAAATCATCAAATAACATTTCATTATCGAAATCAATATAGCAATCGAGTCAGCAATATGAAAATAATTACATTAATTACGAAAAGTGATTTATAATTGAAATTTGGTTAGTTTCGAATTGGAATCAAACGAGTTTATAAATAAAACTGTGATTAATTGAAGAAAATGTAATAAGTACTAAGATTTTCATCATAATACCTACTTTTTTATTACTACTAGAGTAGTAAAGCTCTTAGCGAAGGGCTCGTCCGGAGAATTACTACCACCATGCCTATTTCTGCCTGTGAGCAGCTTGCTGTGTTCCGGTTTGAAGGGTGTGGGTGCCGGTGACATTACAGGCACATGAGACTTAACACTTGTATGCCTCAGGTTGATGGACGCAGAGTAGTGCATCGTAGATCACGTTCATAACGAGCGTGACCTATAAAACCGTAACCACTTACCATCAGGGGGTCATCGGCTTGTTTGGTTAGTAAGTCACATAAAAAAAAACTACGAAAACACGCGCGACTTCATGAAGTTATTTTATACAATCTTCAACCCCCACTGTACCCGTTTAGGGGTTAAATTTCAAGAATTCCTCTCTTAGTACACTTCTACACACCAAGACAAATATACTCTGAAAATTTCAAGTCTCTACGACCAGTGGTTTAGGCTGTACGTTGTCTATATGTCGGTCAGTCAGTCAATCAGTCAGAATAAAGATTCGTTTGGTGTAGGTAATAGTAAAGAAAAAGAAAGAAATAGCTCCATGACTTTAATCTCTAAGCACGGTAGATATTCCCTACTATGTCTTAGTACCAGTACCTACTCGAGATTCTTTAAGAATGTCTAATGGGGGTTGTCAGAGAGTCCAAATATTGCATTTAGTACATACCGACATGTTTGCAGTAGTCTGTATTCTATACGTGACAGGTTGCAAACCCATCACCGTTGCTAGCATACTAACTGATTTTCTCATGATGTTTATCCTTCACCCTTTAGGAGCATTGACATTGCGCATGTCAATTCTTTGATAGGGAAATCGATTGGTGTGGGATTGGATTCGAACCCACGACCTTAGGGTCAGAAAGCGTGGTCATAGACCAGCGGTGCTTTTTTTGCCATACACTTTCACTTATAAAGGTTCTTAGTTTTTGTTTAAAGCAATCCCAGACCACACACCTTAAAAAACAAAAAAACTAACGCCCATTCCAATTTCAAAATCCGAACAGGAATCTCACAAGAACACACTGCACCAGCTGATTGTGACGTCACAGTTCACCGACCCCGACCATAACAACTGCTATTTATTCTACTACAGCTACTGACAGTTATTATAATCTGTGGTGTGCTTAGAATTGTATCACGTTGGATGACGTCACGAATCTCTTTCGGAATGCATGGTACCGTAACATTACGCGGATGGGTAAGATATTAGGGTTCGACCTTAAATAAATTACCGTATGGCGCTATTTTTACTTTCGACATATTATTACTTTGTGACGAAGTTAATTTAGACTAATATTATAAAGAGGTAAAGTTTGTGAGGTTGTAGGGGGTAATCTGTGGATCTACTGAACTGATTTTGAAAATTCTTTAACCAATAGAAAGCCTCGTTATATTGTCATCCTACTTCCTACTAATATTATAAACGCGAATGTTTGTAAGTATGGATGGGTGGATGTGATTTCACGCTCTAACCGGAATAAACATGGATTATAACTTGGATTAACATATAGGCTACTTTTTATCCCGAAAAAAATAACAGGAACGGGAAAAACATGCCACGCGGGCGAAGATGCGAGCGGCCGCTAGTGAGTACCTACGTAATTGGAAGTTTGAGATTAGCCACAGAAAGACAGAAACATTGAACTCGGTCGATGTAATCTTTGTGAAAATGCGGTTATTATACGCATAGGTTCAACATCAGGTGGGTCATATATTTGTTACATATTTTTTTCTCATAAAAAAGGAATGGTATTTTATAAGCTAGTATTTGAGAGATCTTATAATTTAGGTATCCTTTCACCTTGGTTTTTTAGTTTTTTTTAATTGCAGTCCTTTAGAAACAAACAGGACTTGTGACAGTTGGTTATGTAATTTTTTTTGATTTTTTTGTTTATTTTTTTATAAAATAGTAGTTTTAGTGTTATGCCTAATTTAACATTTTATCCCTAACACACCCACCTACTACGTCACAGGTCAACGACCGTACGAGCCTTCGTGGGCTTCGAAACAGGCTTCCAAATTCGAATTTTAATCTAACGGCTCTACGTCAGAGTTGAACGACCGCCGTTGTCCGAATCGACGAAACAAAGATTGCTTACCGTCCTTACATCACTACTAGTTTCTATTACAATACATTAGAGCTTAATTTTGTATGCCAATTAATATTTCGACCACGACACTTATGTTTGCTATTTACAAGAGTTCGAAATACAAATGAGAATGATTCTCAAAATAGTTTTATTGACACGAAAGTTTTTGTAATGTATAAAGATACATTGGAAATAGTTATTTTTGATAATACTTTATTGGTAACGTATATATTTAAATAAAATGTAATAATAAAATTATAGCAAACATAAATATAAATATTTGTGGAAATTTTTACCAAAACATCATCTAGCCCCAAACTAAGCATATCCTGTACTATTGGAACCTGGTTTTTGATAGAATACTTGTATACCGACTTTTATTGTAATTAAATTTAATTGCCTTTCCAACAAAAATCGATTAATACATTTATTGAATAATAAATTGATTATTAAATATCCAACTAAAATAGTAATTATATATTTAAAATACAATATAAATAACAAATCATTTGAATAAAAAAAAAACATTGCAGTCAGTAAGTCACTGGAAATAAACTGTGTTTTATTTACAAATGAACTGATAATAATTTATTAGTAAGAAAAATAAATAAGCGAACTTATAGTATGTACTTGTATTACAATTTACATAAGACTATTTACTCATTAAAAGGTAAACAAGCCTTTGGTATGCGTTGAAGATGATTCAATACAATGTCAGAGATTACCTTTCTGATCATCATACTAACGAAACTTCAACCCTCGCTGTGGCCGTTTAGGGGCTGAATTTTGAGAATTCCTTTCTTAGTACACGTCTACGCACCAAGACGAATATACTCTGAAAATTTCAAGTATCTACGACCAGTGGTTTAGGCTGTACGTTGTCTATATGTCAGTCAGTCAGTCAGGACAAAGATTCTTATAATTGGTATTAGATTAACGAGGCGCCTATAGCCAGCCTATAATATACTAATATTATAAAGAGGTAAGATTTGATTGTTTGTTTGCATTGAATAGGCTCCGAAACTACTGGACCGATTTGAAAAATTCTTTCACCGTTGGGAAGCTACACTATCTCCGGGTGACAAAGGCTATATTATATTTTTTTTTAAATGAGGGATTATTACCAAAACCCGTGCGAAGCCGGGACGGACCGCTAGTAGCCTATATGCCTGGAACGGGATATTAAGAAAGAATAGGCTAGTCACTACACTGGAGCTTCATTATTTACATCTATTTATATAAAAACAAGCGGCTAGCAGTTTTTTCCCGTTCCCGTTATTTTTTCGGGATAAAAAGTAGGCTAATGTTAATCCAGGTTACAATCTATAATTATTCCAAATTTCATCCGAATCGGTCTACTGGTTAGAGCGTGAAAGAGTAACAAACATCCATCCATCCATCCATCTAACCTTACAAACTTTCTCGTTTATAATATTAGTAGGATCAATTCCTGTGCTAAGTCTCGCTTAAACTCTAAAACAGCTGGAAAACATTTTTGTTTTCTTTGGACCCTTTGGACTTGCGCACGAAGGGTTCCATACCATCGCCTGTCTTAGTACGATATCCCCTCTTATATCTTAGTACCAAGTACCTAATCGAGATTAGTCGAAGATGTCTAAGAGGGATAGTCAGAGGTACGTCCAGATAGTACATTTGGTGTACCAGAGCCACATTTGGTATTGCATTTGGTATATACCCATATTTTGCAGGTGGTATTCCATACGTGACAGGTTACAAGCCCATCGCCGCTGCTAGAATACTAACTGGTTTCCTCACGATGTTTTTCGTCACCGTTTGAGAATACAGATTAAGAGCTGTTTATGTTTATTAAGAGATCAGAATTAGAGTTGGCTCAGAATCAGGTACCTATAGGGTTATTGAACTTTTAATGAATACCTATTGTTCAATTATTTACCAGCTGTTTCTTGAAGAAAGCTTTGCAAAACACAAATCTGATTCCTAATCTATAAAATACAAATAATAATAATGCTGGACAATCCACACAGCATCATATAGCCCCAAGCTAAGCAGAGCTTGTGATAAGGGTACTAGATAACTGATATACTTTATACTATATATTACATACATACATATTTTTCATTATACATAGAAAATACCCAGAACACCCGGAATAAATATTTGCAGATCGTACAAATATTTATCCCAAGGCGGCAATCGAACCCTCGTAATGAGTAGAAGAAATTACAGGCATGAGGCTTAACACCTGTATGGCACAGGTTGATCGACGCAGAGTAATGCATTGTAGAGCATGTTCTTAACGATCGTGACCTGCAAGGCAATGCTTTTTTACTGTGTAACTATTTAACATCAGGTGGGATATCTGCTTGTCTGCGTTAGATACACATAAAAAAGGGGTGTATTCCGAAATTCAACCCTTCAAGGGCAGGAGTGTTGAAGTTTGTATGAAAATCGCCCAGTTATGTCATAAATGATTGACATACATAATTTGACATTGAAAACGAAATGAAATGTCAAACCCGTCACGAATTAATAAGGTCATGATAAACAGATTGAGGTCAACGACCTGTGACGTCACATTGCGTCATAAGTAGATTACGTATGAGTTCTTTAGATAAAAGATTATTTCAGTGACCGATTGCTGATGTCATTGACCTGATAAGGTAATTAAATCGCTATTTATACCAATCTATACCAATTTACTACTAGCGGGTGGATCCCTGCGGATATTACTGAGTAAATGACGACCGATGTGGTGCAGCGGGCGAATGTCCGCCTGGGACGCAGGAGATTGCGGGTTCGGTTTCCGCCTTAGGATAAATTAATGTTTGTACGATCTGCAAATATTGATTCCTGGCGTTCTGGGTATTTTCTATGCATAATAAAAAATATCTATGTATGTTATGTTTTGTATTGAGTATATCACTCATCTAGTACCCATAACACAAGCTCTGCTTAGCTTGGGGCTAGATGATGCTGTGTGGATTGTCCAGCATTACCGAGATCGAGAAAGAAATATTTTTTCTTTTATTAAACTTGAGTTCATTGACATAAAGTTCAAAGAAATTACAAATAAAATGACAAATCAAATTCTTGAAAAAATGATTCATTTGTTTATTATAACATGACACTGACATTTGATATTTATTGTGCAATATTTAAACCGCATCTGAAATTGCGCTAACCTGGCAGAATCACAGTATAGACAAAAGACTATCAGTCCCATACATTTTGTATACGGAGACTAGAGCAGACGTCCCTCTATCTCTATCTGTCCCATACAAAATGTCTGAGACAGTCGACGCGGGTCCTCGCGGGTCTTGTCAAAAGCCTAAAAATAGTTCAAGGAAATAATGACCACTTTTCAAGCCACTTAACGCACACATGAAGTAATAAGATCAACTGTCAACACTTAAGTTTTAACAATCAAAGTGAACATAAGGTGCGTGTTGAAAAATTTAGTAACATGAAGTGTAATAAATAAATACACAAATTAAGAGTACCTACCTATGTAGAAATAAATGATGGCTTTTTTTTAATAATAATAGGGCTGGACTATCCACACAGCATCATCTAGCCCCAAACTAAGCAGAGCTTGTGTTATGGGTACTTGATAACTGATATACTTAATACAATACATCACACACATACATATTTTTTATTATACATAGAAAATACCCAGAACACCCGGAATCAATATTTGCAGATCGTACAAACATTTATCCCAAGGCGGGGATCGAACCCGCAACCTCCTGCGTCGCAGGCGGACATTCGCCCGCCGCGCCACATCGGTCGATATCATTACCAATACATTACAACCGTTCATTGGTCTGATACTTCTATACTAATATTATAGAGGTAAAGTTTGTGAGTTTGTGACGTTGTAAGAGATAATCTCTTATTAACGTTATTAACATTATTAACGTTTATGTATTTACCAACTTGAACTTGTATTATGTTTTTTACGTATGTAGGTCCTTTTACTGTGTTTGCATACTTATTGTTTACCACACTACACCACCGTCTTCTATCGTTCTCACCGTATCCAGTCCATCCAAAGGTTGTCTGGAAGAGATCGCTTTGAGCGATAAGACCGCCTATTGTATTCCACCGTTATTTTTGTATTTTTTTTTGTGTGATATGTAAATTCATAATATGTGGTGTGCAATAAAGTGTTTTCTATATATCTATTTATCTCTGAATCTACTGAACCGATTTTGAAAATTCTTTTACCAATAGAAAGCCACGTTATTTGTGAGTGTCATAGGTCATTAAACCGAAACATAACTTAAATAACCGTGGTAGTTAGAAAAAGGAGATTAAAACATAGCGTCTCAATAATTCCTAAGCACGGTTGATATTCCCTCAGATCTCTTAGTACCAAGTAGTTTAACTCCAAATTCTATGGACATGTCTGGGTAGTCAGAGGCACGTCCAAATATTACATTTGGTTCATTTTGCAGTAGCTAGTATTCCATACGTGACATGTTGCAAGCCCATCGCCACTGCTAGATCATACTAAAATTATAAACGCGAAAGTTTGTAAGTATGGATGGATGGATGTTTGTTTCACGCTCTAACCAGCGGACCGATTTGGATAAAATTTGGAATAATAATAGATTGTAATCTGTATTAACATACAAGCTACTTTTTATCCCGAAAAAATTACGGGAACGGGAAAAAACTGCCATGCGGGCAAAGCTGCGAGCGGCCACTAGTTACTCATAAAACTAAAAACAGACGGGATCTGTCAATTATCACCCCAAAAGTACCCAAACTGGGGTGACATATAGCTAGTCACTTAATTAGACATCAGAAATAAAAGTGACAGCAAAATGACGTCATAGTAACGTCACGGGTCAATGACCGCTGGCATCACACGCGGAAAATTCGAGTGTTTTCGAATGGTATATAAATACCTAACTGTATTGTTTGGTTAAGCTTGAGAAAAATAATAATTCCTACTAATTTTATAAACGCGAAAGTTTGTAAGAATGGATGGATGGATGTTTGTTACTCTTTCACGCTCTAACCAGTGGACCGATTTCGATGAAATTTGGAATAAATATAGATTGTAACTTGGATTAACATATAAGCCTTTACATATTAACTTTTTATACCGAAAAAATAACGGGAACGGGAAAAAACTGTGACGCGGGCGAAGCTGCGAGCGGCCGCTAGTTATTAAATAAGCGTATAGGAGAGACATTATGTCCTAGTGTAATAGGCTCCAAAACTACTGGACCGATTCACAAAATTATTTTACCGTTGGGAAACTACACTATCCCCGGGTGACACAGGGTATATTATATTTTCCAAAAAATCAAGGATCCTTACTAAAACCCGTGCGAAGCCGGGACATACTACTAGTCTTTAATGTAAACGGCAAAAAAATCACGTTTGTTGTATGAGAGCCCCTTCAAATATTTATTTTATTCTGTTTTTTAGTATTTGCTGTTTTTTAGTATTAGTTTAGTATAGCAGCAACAGAAATATAATATTTAAAAATTTCAACTATCACTGTTCATGAGATACAGCCTGGTGACAGACGAAAAGACAGACAACGGAGTCTTAGTAATAAGGTCCCGTTTTTCCCTTTGGTTACGGAACCCTTAAAAGCTGTTTTGGGCTTCCAAAGATGACAGAAAACGAATCACACGCTAACCTGACGGTTGGCTGATAGAAAATGTTGTCCAGCATTATGCTCTTCTTTTGTAAAAGTATAATTAATTAATTAATAAACATTTTATTGCGTTTCACACTATCTAACCACAAACTATAGCTTGTACTATGAGTATGTAAACCACATCACTGATAAGAGTAAGTACTTAAATAAAAAACTTTTTTAAAATACATAGCAATTAACAATGCTGGACAATCCACACAGCATCATCTAGCCCTAAGCTAAGCAGAGCTTGTGTTATGGGTACTAGATGACTGATAAACTTAATTTTTCTTCCCTACCCAAAGAGTAAAATGGGACCCTATTAGTAAGACTTCGCTGTCTGTCTGTCCGTCTGTCACCAGGCTGTATCTCATGAACCGTGATAGTAAAAGATTTGAAATTTCGCAGATGATGTATTTCTGTTACCGCTATAACAACAAATACTAAAAAACAGAATAAAATAAATATTTAAGGGGGCTCTCATGCAACAAACGTGATTTTTTTGCCGTTTTTACTATAGATAATGGTACGGAAAACCTTCGTGCGCGAGTCCGACTCACACTTGGTCGGTTTTTTTTTATTTGATTCTAATTAACTTTTTGTTGGGTTGGGTTGGGTTGGTACCTAGCTTACTTACTTTACCTAGTGTTTATTTTTCAAAGTCAAAGTCAAAAATCATTTATTCAGTAATATCCGCAGGGATCATCTTGAAACGTCTTAAATCTAGGTGAATCTAAGCGCCAGTTCCTCGCGACCAAGCCTAAAAGAACCGGCAAGAAACTTACGGCTTGGTTCCTACCGTTTTTTTGTATTGTTTGTTTGTAATGTTTTCAGATTTATTTTGCCTACGTACGTAGGTATAAAATACGTTCCAACTAAGGTGGGTATAACAAAATAACTACTAACTATGAAGCCTGTCTGTGAGAGAATCAACTACAAACGTAAAAGGTAAACGAATACCTAAATTGGTATGACCTTGAACCCAGTTTGTATGAATTCCCTGCTATGTAACCCGATTCGTTGACTCTGGAATACATTTGACTGGACCGGCTATGACTGTTATAACACTAATTTGAATGTGTCATAATTGTACATAGATAAAATGGATAAAGTATGATAATATATGTGATAAAATGGACATTGAGTGAAAGAATGAATGAATGAAATCAATAAAAATTGGGTGAATGATGGCGAAATTATGAAGATGGTGGTGAAACATGGAATAAAGGCCCTTTTGTCACCTTGCAAACGACCAATTCCGAACTCTTTAAAACCAATAAGAAGTTCTTACTTTTGACCTTCAACAGTCTTATTTTATACCACTTGCTGATATAACAAGCAGATGGCCCACCTGATGTTACGTGGTAACTATCGCAGCGTACTCTACAGTGTACGGGCGTCCATTAACCTGAGGCATACAGATGTTAAGCTTTGTAGAAACAAATAACTGTTAAAAAACGAACACACTTTTTAAATAAAGAATGTGTCAATAAACGGAAATTCAGTAGCGTCATCAAAAACAAAGGAACAACCGTACAGTCTTAACCAAAAACGCCGCGTAATGTCAAAGTGCAAAGGCGAGTCCATTCACCCCTTAAATGTTACACGTGCTTACAAGCCTTAACAACAGAACGTCAAAAACATCACGAAACTCCAGACTAAATCACACTCTACTACAAACAGATAAGAATGTTATTTGTATAGCAGGAACAGACATTCTTTTTTCAAATATCGTTTTCAATTGCATTTTGTTTTCGTTCAATAGAGTAAAACTCTTATTATTATATGCTTAGAGTAAAAATTCGATTGCCATAATCGCAAACATGTTTTGTCATTTTAACCCAGATTTTTGTACAATTAACATGAATAAAGGACAAAGAAAAACTAAGTTAATTGCGGAAAATATAATGTGGGGCACAAACATTTAAATGTAATTTGGAACAAAGATAAAAGGGGCCCTTTGCGTTTAGGTCGCTTTTCCCAATACTTTTAGACATAGACATAGACATTTGTTTATTTACTACCAGACACACAAACCAACAAAAACACTAAGACATCAAAGAAGAAAGATACATAAAAGAAAGATCGTTGCTTGAGCACTGTGTCGTGTTTCTGTGTGGTACAGCAGTACAAGGGCTTCAACTCAGCATGATGCCGCGGCTACTGTGAGGAAGCTAGGCGCTGGTATTCTATCGAGACCTACGTACCTTTTTAAGTAAATACTATTTATTATTTAGTCTATACTAGCTGACCCGATTGCTACTTAGTTCGCATTTTTCGTATAAACATCATCCCCTTTTTATAGCAGTAGTAGAGCTCTTTTCTCTGACGGACGGCGACCTCGGGGTCGCCCAAGAAAGCGATGGCGAAACGAGCTGGATGCCTTTGAGGGGACGTGGTGGGAGAGGGCTAGAGAGAGAGAGAGCTGGAAGTCTTTGGGGGAGGCCATTGCCCAGCAGAGGGACAAAATAGGCTAGGGAAAAAAAAAAAAAAAAGTAGAGCTCTTTGTAAGAGGGCTCGTCTGGGGAAGTACTACCACCTATTTCTACCGCCAAGCAGTGATGCTCGCATTGCTGTGTTCTGGTTTGAAGAGTGTGGGTGCCGGTGAAATTACAGGCACATGAGGCTTAACACCTGTATGGCTGAGGTTGGTGGCAGGGTGTGTATCGTAGGGCACGTAACTAACGTGCGTGACCTACAAGGCAATGCTTTATTATAGGTGATGGTTACCACTTAGCATCAGGTGGGCCATATGCTTGTTGCACCAGCAGTACCAGTAAAAAAACACCCATTTTAGAGATAATAGTTCAATGAAACCCATACTAAGTTTTAAGTTGGACTATAAGCTAACTAATTCTGCAAATCGCATCAACATTTATTCAGTAGTTTTTGCGTGATGCATACAAACATATTTTTTTTAAAACCGATTCTTTCCTTCTACATTTTTTGAAGAACTATTAGCAAGATTTCAGAAAATATCTATAACTAGAGGCCACTCGCAGCTTCACCCGCGTGGCAGTTTTTTCCCGTTCCCGTTATTTTTTCGGGATAAAAAGTAGCCTATGTCCTATTCCAGATTACAATCTATATTTAATCCAAATTTCATCCAAATCGGTCCTCTGATTAGAGCGTGAAAGAGGAACAAATATCCATCCATCCATACATTCGCATTTATAATATTAGTAGGATGTACAGACTTTTCAACCTCTACAGTTATTATTATAGTAATAGATTCTAAGGAAGTCAGTAAGCAAATCAGGTTTTAGGTCAAACATACAGTAATTTCAAAGAATGTCAATAAACTATGTCAAATCTGACGCGCGACAGAGTTCAGGGAAAAGTGACACATATTGACAGGACATTCGTAAAATCTGCTATGTATAAATTTTCAGTTTAAAGGGTGAGGTGACATTATAGGCACATAAGGCTTTACATCAGTATGCCTCGGGTTAAAGACGTAGAGCAGTGACGTAGGGCATATTCCTAAAGATCGTTACCTACGAGGCAATGCTATGCTATAGGTGTTGATAACCACTTAACATCAGGTGGGCTAACTGCTTGTTTTATCAGCTATTCGCTTCAGAAACTGCCATATTGGGGAGCAAAATCATTTCAGTGGCATTTTAACCAATTCAAAATGTATTATAATAATAATATAATAATAATGCTGGACAATCCACACAGCATCATCTAGCCCCAAGCTAAGCAGAGGTTGTGTTATGGGTACTAGATAACTGATATACTTAATACAATACATTTCATAGATATTTTTTATTGTACATAAAAAATACCCAGAAACCCTGGAATAAATATTTGCAGAACCTCCTGCGTCTGAACTGATTTTGAAAAATCTTTTACCATTAGAAAGCCACGTTATTTGTGTATGTCATAGGGTATATATTAACCCGAAAAATGAAAAGTAAAAATGTTCACCGCCCAACAAAGTGGGCACGGGTCAGATAGTAAATAATAAAGAAGTATAAGGTTTCACATTCACGCTTGAAGCGAGATGGATAAACCTATACCAATTATATAAGAACTAGCAGCCGCTCGCAGTTTCCCCGCGTGGCAGTATTTTCCCGTTATTTTATCGGGATAAAAAGTAGCCTATATATCAATCCAGGTTACAATCTATAAGTATTCCAAATTTCATCCAAATCGGTCCTCTGGTTAGAGCGTGAAAGCGTAACAAATATCCATCCATCCATCCATACTTACAAACTTTCGCGTTTATAATATTAGTAGGATCTTTATCCTGACTGACTGACTGACTGACATATAGACAAGGCACAGCCAAAACCACTGGTCATAGAGACTTGACATTTTCAGGGTATATTCGTCTTGATGCGCAGAGGTGTACTAAAAAAGGAATTCCCAAAATTCAGCCCTTAAACATGTACGCTGAGGGTTAAAGTTTGTATGAAAACGTAACTGAAAACGCGAATCATGCGTGACTACACTACTACACTCGTATTGAGCTTTTTAATAGTGCTATTGATAAAATTGTATATGACCTACGCACTGATGACTTTTTAGACCCGGATATTAGCTATAAAAAATTCTTCAGCAGCGTTTGCGTACAACACGACTTGATATTTAAACAGAAGAAACTTTTTTTTAATAAAAAACCTACTTTTGGGGACTGGGCTACACCCGGAATATTTAAAAGCCGTAATAAATTGTATTCGTTATACGCAAAGAAGTGTTACAATAAAGATAATAAAGTATTTTTAAATTACATTAAACAGTACTCAAATATTTTTAAAAAGGTATGTGTGGGTGCAAAGTCTATTTACATAAGAAATAAAATAGTTAACTCCCAGAATAAAATCAAAACTGTTTGGAATATAATCAACGCAGAATCAGGTAGATACAAAGCAATCACAAAACCGAAGATACTAAAAATTAAAGATAAAGTTATAGCAGATCCATTAGAAGTGGCAACTACTTTTGAAAAAAATTTCAGTCAGGCTGCGTTAGATAATACTAAATCATTGAGTGCTGCGCCAGATAGAGCTGTTCTACTTCTTAACAATAATATGGATTTTAAGCCACCAACACTATCTTTTCACTATATTTCTGCCATTTCAATTATAAAAAACTTTAAAATGCTAAAAATTAAAAAATCAGAAGATCTTTGGGGTATGTCCTTAAATGTGTTAAAGTACGTTATTACTAAATTGGCCTCATATTTGGCTGCGTTATTTAACCTGTGTGTTGACAAGGGCATATTCCCCGAGCAAATGAAACCAAGCAAAGTGGTACCGTTATATAAAACGGGGAGCATGGTGGATCCAACTAATTTTAGACCGGTTTCGGTGCTTCCATGTCTTAGCAAAATATTCGAGAAAAACTTACTGAACCAACTCACTGCACATTTCAATAAAAATAATTTACTACATAGCCACCAATTCGGATTCACAAAGGGTAAATCTACTATTGATGCTGGTTCTAAGCTGATCGAGTTTATAATTGAAGCATGGGAAGAAAAATATGATGTCATAGGCGTCTTCTGTGACTTGTCTAAGGCCTTTGACTGTGTATGCCACGAAACACTTGTTCGTAAACTAAAACAGTATGGCTTATCGGATATATCCTTAAGGCTGATTTCATCGTACCTTTCAAACAGGCAAATACGAGTGGAAGTAAATGGAGTTCGATCTGGAGGCTCAATTATTAAATCTGGTGTACCCCAGGGTTCTATCTTGGGCCCCTTTTTGTTTCTCATTTATACAAATGATCTCCCCTTTATGATTAAAAGGCATACTGGAACTGAAATAGTCATTTTTGCAGACGATACATCAATTTTGTTTAAAGTTAGGAGGGAGAAAATAGACCTAGATAAGATCAACAATATTTTAGAATCGCTCAGCAAATGGTTTGAAACTAATAATCTCTTACTAAATCCCAATAAAACAAAATATTTAAGATTTTCACCGCCCAATGTAAAAAATAATTGTCCAACGATTAAAATTGGCAACGTCACCTTAGAATCCATTAACTCTACAAAGTTTTTGGGTATTACCGTAGACTCAAAGTTACAGTGGGGTCCTCACATTGAGGCCTTAAGTGACAAACTTAGCTCTGCCATTCACGCGGTAAGACAAATTAGGAAAATTGCGGATGTATCAAATGCTAGATTAGTATACTATGGATACTTCCATAGCCTCATGTCCTATGGAATACTTTTGTGGGGGGCAGCAGCGGGGACTCAATCTATTTTCGTGCTTCAAAAAAGAGCAGTTAGGGCCATCTATAATTTAAGTTCAAGAACATCTCTTAGAAGTGTTTTCCGTGATGTGAATATAATAACCTTGCCCTCATTGTACATATACGAGTGTATAATGTACACACGTAAAAATATAGCGAACTTTCGGAAAAAGTGCGACTGGCATGCAATTAATACAAGAAATAAACATAAGCTCATATTTCCTAAGTTTAGGCTTCAAAAATGTAATAAATCTTTTCTCAGAAACTGCATACGGTTCTACAACAAAATTCCAAACGAAATTTTAGAACTAAGTGAGAAAAAATTCAAAAAATGCATCAAAGTTAGTTTAACTAGACGAGCATACTATAAGTACTGCGACTACACTAGCGATAACGATGTTTGGAAACCGTGCATGTCTGATCTAACAAGACACAACGGTAAATTTGGGGCCATATAACTTGACATGGAATTTAATTTTACCACCATTTGTTATTTATTATTTTTTATTTATTCTGTTGACAAGGCCCCTTTACAGCCGCTAATTTATTTAATTTATTATGTTTAGGTTAAGTAAAATATTTTACAATAATTTATTAATCAAATATGACAAGGCCCTTGTACAGCCGCTAAAGTACAGTGTTACCTAACAAAACCAAGTGTCCCCAGTGTTCCAATGGTGAATAAATTATATGAACTATGAACTATGAACTAACTCGCCCGCGTGAAGCGTTTTTTATACAAACTTCAACCCCCACTGCACCCTTTAAGGGGTAAAATTTCAGGAATTATTTTCTTAATGCTCCCCTTATCCCTTACGCATCAATACATAGGTACCCTGAAAATTTCTAATCTCTACAAAAATAAGAGATTTTTTTATTGAGAAATGCGGGGTATTTTATTTAACACTTTATTGCACAATTACCTACTATAAATAAGTGTACAAAAGGCGGGCTTAATGCTGTGATCATTTTCTTAATGCTTAATGCTGTGAGCATTTTGTGGGTATCCTTAGACTACCAAAAGAAAACAAGTAGGTAAGTATAGACGAGCTAAATCTTGCAGGCAAGAAAACTATTATCTGGAGCGTAACTTGTTCAAATTCGAAATTATCTGTGTATAAAGAGAACTAAGTACCTAATATATGTTAAAATATACATAAGATAAACATTTTTAGGCAGCACTATTTAAATGCTAGTACATAAGAACAAATACAAATACAAAATTCTTTGTTTGTGAACACAGGTTAGAATATAGTTATATTTGACGACCGATGTGGCGCGGCGGGTGAATATCCGTCTGCGACGCAGGAGGTTGCGGGTTCGATTCCCGCCCTGGGATAAATTTTTGTACGATCTGCAAATATTTATTCTGGTCCTAGGTATTTTCTATGTATAATAAAAAATATCTGTGTATGTGATGTATATCAGTCATCTAGTACCCATAACACAAGCTCTGCTTAGCTTGGGGCTAGATGATGCTGTGTGGATTGTCCAGCATTATTATTATTAGTTCGGTTGAAGTACCACTGTGATCTGCGCTTAGGCGTACAAATTGTTATTTATGCAGACAAATTATAATCCCATATAAACAATGCAAATGTGTGTAATTTTATGTATGAACAATAATGCAGTAGATTATTGCATACTGAATTGAAAATAATCCCAGATGGTTCTAAACGGGAGTAAGATCAAGGGATGTTTTAAGATCACCCCTATAGGTGAAGCAACCCCACTTTCTGATCCTAAGATTGTGGGTTTGAATCCAATCAACAATTGTTTCTATTAGAATTCTAGCTCCGTATTTCCGATTATGTTTACATTTATAAAAATTGTGATGTAATAAACAGATGACCCACCTAATGTTGAGCAGTTACCGTTACCAATAAGCACTATCTGAAGGCCATTGACCTAGGAAGAGCCGAGGTCAATTTTGCAAAATGTCGAAAGTGTTTGAAAGAAAACGGAAATAGCATTTACTTTAATCTCCAAGCACGGGTGATATTCCATTAGATCTGTTAGTACTAACTCGAGATTCTACGAGGATGTCTAAGGAAGGTAGTCAGAGGTAAGTCAAGATATTACATTTAGCACATAGAATGGCCACATTTTGCAGTAGTTGGTATTCTATACGTGACAGGTTGCAAGCCCATCACCGCAGCTAGAATACTAACTGGTTTCCTCACGATGTTTTCCTTCACCGTTTGAGAGCACTGGCATTACGCACATGCGTTTTTTGAACATAAAAATCCACCGGATTCAAACCCACGACCTTTGGCTCAGAAGGCAAGGTCACTCCCACTAGACCAACAGTGCTCTATTATTATTCAGTAATTGATAGGCTTAGGGAGAATAGCGTTTTTGTCGCTACGGTATTATTAATACAGGTTCAGGTACAGCATAAGACCTCTATGACTCTATATTTGAAAATGGAATTCGATAAAGTGCTACCAACCTTTTAATAGAATTAAACCTATTTTTAGGAACATAGAAATATCAACTTATTATTTTATTTCGCTAGTGTTTTCTTAGTTTTTTTTCTAGGATATGTCAGTGATAATATTTAAGTTTCTAAAAAAAAGCAAAGTAAATATTATGCCTTTATATATTGTAGACAAATTATACCGCGTCAGAGGTAACATTTTACTTATACACCTATTAACAGGACGCTATGGTGTCAGGGGGTTTAAGTGGCCATCACCTATGCCATCCTCACAGCTTAATCGGCCTAATCCGCATGAAAAACATAGTCAATAGGTACCTGAAGACCTTACTAAGCTACGGGTTTCCCCTACGATGTTTTTCTACACCACTTTAGAGTACTAGAATTGCGTAGTTTTTGGAGTGAATCATGTATATGTGTCTTTTCATACAGGTACTTAAATTAAGATTACCTCTGATAGAATTGGCAGCTTTCTTGTCCATGAACATCCCACTAATACCAGGTCCATACATCCCATCGCTACTTCCAGGGGGTGGAGACGTACTGTCCGCCACAGACCCCGATATATCCATCCCCATCTGACCATGCATCATCCTTTGCACGTCAGTGTGGGGCTCTTGCTTCACCTGCTGCAGATTCGGATGCAGGAGCGTGGAAGCAGACGAGTGACCGCCGTGCTGGTCAGGCGGCCACTGCGACCCAAACAATTCTTGAAACTGACTGTTGTTCATTTTTTTCTTTTTTTAGGTTACTTGCCAATGATTCTGCCGCGCAAATCCGATTCGCATTGCGGCTGTACTATCACTGATTTGGTGTTCGGTTTTTGAATTCGACTATGTCGGTAAGGCAGTTATTCGAAACACCATAAATTTTGAACTATGGCACTTCCCGGATTATTTCTTCAACTTTGTTGATAAAGCACCAGTTTTTGTTTAACTGATAAATATGTTTAAGCCGAGTGGCGATGTGAGGTTTCTTTTAGCAAAGTTGATTTCTGGTATTAACTTTTTGAAGAGTAGCAAGTTTCTTGGCATTTTGTCTCCGTAGTTGCTTTATGTTCTCTTGCTTTCGTCTTAAAACATTATTATCTAAGGCACTGTTTATTTTTATTGTTATTATTTCACTTGTTCCCTTTAGCTTAGTTTAGCTCTTTATAAAAATTTGCAAAACAAAATCTGTAAAGAGAAAAAACAGAGCAGAAAGAAAAAGTAATTTGAAAAAGGAAATTTTATTTTAGAAAAACAAAATTAAAAATGCCAATTATAATTTTGAAGAGCGGTTTTAGCTAACCGAACGCTGCTCAGAAAACTAAAACCTTATTTTCGAATTACGTCGAACACAAAATAATAATTTGATTTTTAAAAGTTGTCATTCGCCACCACGTTCCTTTTTTGAAAGTATAAACATATCCGGTCACTATTTTCACAAGGCACTGTCACTCTTATAAAAAAAAATATAAGCGTTCACCTCGCTGCTGCAAAAATTTGTACGTTAATTCTTTGTACTATAGGTTGTGCACAACTCGGTAAGGAGACGGCTACTGGCAAGTTCAAAGATGTTGACGCCAGAGCGGCCCGATCGTGACTGACGCATTGACGAATCTTCGGCCAGGCTCACGAAAAATTATATATTTTTTCATTCCGACCGAATAATCAACTTAGCTCATAGTGATAGTTCAGTCGCCCCAGGTCGCGCTGCGGACCTATGAAAAATTTCCTCCCCTCTCTATTTCAAATCTTTAAAGGAAAATTCTTTCGCGAACGCGTAACGACCCCTCCCAACCTCCCAAAACTTGAATTAAGAGTAGAAAAATGTAAGTAATTGTACGGTAATTAAGAAACAAAATTGTACTTTGGTGACTCCTCGGATCGTATGTGGCTGTGTGCGTTCGTCGAAGGCGTGTACGGACGTAGCGGCGCGCGCACACAGACATGCCGGCGTCACAGCGGGTCGTCGACCCGAGGACCCAAACAAAGTAGATTTCGGTGAATGCTGTTGAACTCTAGTTTTGAATGTGGAATCTCTGAGCGCTATTACGTTGCTTTTCCTGGCTGCCAATTTTGGCAACGCACCATTCGAAAATCAAATCATTTGAATACAAAAATAACATTCTAAATTCAAAGTTCTCACGCAATATTATTTCATAATAAGGTTTGTTTCGTTTTTTAAACTCGCAGGTTAAGTTTTTAAATTCTTTTATAGTGATATAACCTTTATTTTTACTTTCAATGTAATTACTTACAATAGTCACATTGTTTGTATAAAACTTTGTCCAATAGAATTAAACAAATGCGTTTAGCGAGCAGCAGAGCTGATGTTAACCGGTCACTGACCCCGGAAAATTGTGTTGTCAACCACAAATAAAGGCAGTAATTTTATTTATTTCTGTTCTTTTATTTGATACAAATAAATAAGTGTGGTATAATACACATCTTTCTTTTATGATGTCTATTTTACTTACATTTCTTGATTGAAGATCGATAAAATAGATAAATTATTTCTTTATTGTACACTAAAATAGAAAAACGAAAACAAAATATTGCTTATAATTTATTTGGTTATTCAGTTACTATCATTATAAAAATATCATCTATTTTCTACAGTTTAAAGAAATCCGTAGACTACATATATCGAACCTAGTTCTGTCGAGGTTACTAGGTAGCTATAACAGTTTAGATGCTTAGGACACGAAATGTCATTGCCAACTGTCAAAACTGTGTCATTCATTTTCAATGCGGTCGGTCGTGTATTTGTTTTGTTTTTTATTAAATAGGCAAGTATTGAACGTTTATATTACACGGGTAAAGGTAATACGCGATAAATACCTGTGTAATATGGGTAAATGTAATATGTGTAAAGTGTTCAATATGTGTTCCGATCGTAAAAGTTTAAAAAAAAAGATAGGCAAAAATTCAGCTTGCTACAAAACCAGGATATCAATCGTTCTATTTTTAAACTATTTGGTTGCTTGCTACTGTTCAATAGATGACGTACCAATGTCTAACACTGTACATCTTTGTAGTTCGTAGGTTGTGTAGGTTTTTACAGTCATTATTGATCCTACAGATTGGTCTCTGGAGTGATAAGTAACGAAAGAAGATTGTAGTTATTTAGTTAAGACATTGTAGCATTATTAGCTAAAAACGACACTATACTTAAAATTTCCCAAAAAAAAATAAAAAACGTGTTGAAAATATGTGCCGACCTCCTTATCAGAACCTAATTTCAAAACATCTGTTTTTTTTCTCGTAATATATATTTTGAAATGACATGTTTTTATAACCTAGAAAGGCGCACTGTATTCACCACGCTGGTTTTGTTGGTCACAAGGTCGTACTTTAACCCGGTTATTGACCTTACGCAGTAAGACCAAGAAGAGATCAGTGTAAAGAAGATCCCGAACCTGAAAGTGTGGAAAACTGGAAAAGCAAATAACCTACGGAAGGAGCCGCCGACCTTGCGAGGGAGAGAGACACACGATGCAACGTCACGCCACCCTCTCCCTCGTTCCATGGCTAACGACCTATTGATTTTGGACCACGTGGTTCAAAGTACTTTTAATTTTGTTAAGAAATTTATTATCACTTGGTCATTAATGAACAATAAAAAGTAAATTATTGGATAATGGGCACTAGTCGTTTCTAATATTTTTGATTTTTCCTTTTTTTTTCTAGAAAATTTATTATTATTTATTATTATTCCCTCCGTGTCCCACTGTTGGCCAAAGGCCTCCCCCCATTCCCTCTCCGATCCTGTGTTAAGTTTTGCCAGTCCCTCTAAAAACAGTCTAGAAAATTTAAAGACGAAAATTTTGTTATGTATGTAAGTATTATTATTTTATTTTTATTGTCTATTAAACAAATAAAGGTAGATCATAAGTAAAATAATAGACAATCAATAAGACAAATGAGTCAAACTGGTTGAATGACCAACAACAAAAGCCAATGTATATACATACCTAATCGATATTTTTTACTAATTCAAATTACAGCGCAATCAATTATGACACCTGTCAAAGTAACACCAACATTCAAACTTTTTTCTAGCCCCCTTACAAGAATGACGAATAAATTTGATAATTAAAGGGATTTTGAACCCACGTTTTGGCAGCAGGGCTTGTCCTTTGCCGCCAAATTATTCTTTGAAGTGTCACTGTCATTGTCAAAGCCAAAAACGCCCATTCCCAAACGAGTATCTTCATTTTCAAAATTGGAATGAGAACTCAGCCCAAATACGCGTCAACATTACCTGTGACAATAATGGCATTTGGACAGTAACGAGGTGTCAAATATGACACTTTGCGATTATGTCTGTAGTCGTATAAATAATTTAATTTTACTTTAATGCATTTAATTTTTTTGTCACGCAATTATTTTTAAATGCTTTTAAATTTTGTGAATTAAAGTCATTTGATAATCATTGAAGCCTTTTCCCTAATAAAAGAAATTCGTTCGTTCATTGTCGTTATGATTTATCAGTGGGACTAAGATATTTACTACGAGATTATACTACTAAGAAGCTGACCTTGAAGACCTTGAGAAAAAAAAAATAAAGGACGGAGAAGCTGGATTAATTGAAATAACTAACCGACACACTTTTTTTTTTTTTTATCATTTATAGACCGTCCTTTGGCTTCAATCTCACCTGGTGGTAAGTGACGATGAAGCCGACGATGAAGCAGGGCGGTCTAGAAGACACCTATTCACTCTTGCCTTAAAGAGACTTTGAAAATATTTTTTTGCTTTTTTTTTTTAATTTGAAAATATTGGCCTAGAGAGTATAAGCAAGCACTACGTTAAGACGTGGAACTTCCATTCTACCAAATTATCGAAATCGCTACTTAATTTTACGTTAAAATTTTGCACATTTGAACTAAACTTCATAAAACGATTTGATGTAGGTACTCTAGTTTATAATAATCTGTTTACGATTTTAAAAACATTCCAAATACAAACAATGTTCTTTCTTTATTGTCACCTCGTTCTTCATTTAAATTTTGACAATCCAATTCAAATTTCGAATCAGCAACTGAATGTGTAATCCCTGATGACAGAGCAGTTTTTGACAATGACATCTCACAAGTCACTGAACCCAAGTCATTGCATTAGTCTTATATTGCACAATGCTTGCTGTCGTTGCCGTAAATGGCCAACGGTGATAAAGATAAATATTGTCCAATCAAAGTCAGTGTCTTAAAATTTAAATATACGAAAAAAAGAAATAGCATCACAGCTTTAATCCCTAGGCGCGGTAGATATCCCTTCAAGTATCTTAGCACCAAGTACTCACTTGAAATTCGTCGAGAATACCTATCTAAGGGGATAGTCAGAGGTTTGTCTAATTTGATACAAACCCACATTTTGCAGTAGTTGGTATTCTATACGTAAAAGTTGCAAGCCCATCGCAACTAAAATACTAACTGGTTTCCTCACGATGTTTTTCTTCACCGTTTGAGAGCAGCATTGACTTGTACAGTTCATTTGAGCATGTTTCTAGAAATCTTCCATCTACATTCGCATCTACGATCAGTTTTTACGACTCCACTAACAGTTATTTCAAACTAGCTTTACTATCTACATCACTGGTGGTTTAGTAGGAGCAACCCCACCTTCTGATCCTAGGATCGTGGGTTCAAATCCGGTAGCGGACCACTGGATTTTTTTTTGGTGAAAGAAACCATCGTGGAGAAACCAGTTAGTATTCAAGCGGTGATAGGCTTGCAACCTGTCACGTATGGAATTCTAACTACTGCAAAATGTTGTACCAAATTAGACATACCTCTAACTACCCCCTTAGATAGGTATCCTCGAAGAATCTCGAGTGAGTACTTGGTGCTAAGAGACTTGAAGGTCAAATGTAATGTTCGAGTGTACCTCTGACTAACCCGTATCCTCAAAGAATCTTTGAGTTAGTACTTCTTTGTACAAAAAAAAAAGAGGATATCTATGCCTGGGAATTAAATTGGTGATGCTGTTTTTTTTTAAAGTAGCCTATATGATTTTTCAGGTTACGATCTATATCTATAGTTATTTCCTTTAGTGTTTTCTCAAACTACTTATGAGTGTCTGCTAGTAGTACTAGGGGCCTGTGAGATAAACTCTTACCTCATTGGTCAATGTAAACTGTCACTATGACATTAGCCAATGAGATGAAAGCTTATCCGATAGGTAACGGTCATTAATAATAGCGGATGCTTATAAAATATTAGAAACGGGCATAAGTCACATCAAGATTTAAATCCAAATGTTGAAATATACTAGCAGTAAAATAAATTATATACCCACCCAATAATAACAGACAAATATAAATAATGTCATTAAAATTCTTTGAAGACCATTCACTTAATCATTTTGACATTTGACATAAGCAACCCGTGTGGATTTGACGTTCGACATGGCACTGGCGCCAGTTTTAACCTCAAATAGAAAACAAAACACGATTTGAATCGAGAACGGAAGGAGTTTATTCAGAAATTGGGTGTTGTCGCCTGAAATCGAATTTCAAATTTGGCGCCGGATCGCGGTCGTCCATCGAACTATGAACTATAGTTTGAACTAAGAATGACCCTTTTCAACGGTTGCGAATTCGAACACTTATGTCATTTTATAACTTCGTTCGAGTATTATTAAAGTCAGTACACCGTCTGTTTTAGTACTACGCTTATTATCTCATTGTCAGTAGAACGTTTTCGTTTTAAAATGAAATACGTTTTTTTGTAATACTACTGGTAGAACAAGCATATGACCCACCTGATGTAAAGTGGTAACTATCACCTATATAACTTACGTACGTTATTTCAAGTTAGATAATCAATATTACGTAACTAACGTGCTCGCAACGTGACTTTTATAAAGAAAAAAGCACTCCCATAAAAACTAGGTTTTTTTGTGATTGATATTAGATATAAAACCTAAAAACTTTATCAAACTCTTATGTTGGCAAAATAACTGACAAAAGCAAAGCACAAAAAAACAGCCGAACCATTATAAAAAAAATGGTACTTATAAACAATTAGGTACAAACAATTATTTTAGTCAGTTGTTTGTAAAGACAAACAAAACAAAATTTTTTTAAAAAGTATCGTAAGTATAATATGAAATCAAAATCGCCTAACTGAAACAATTCTTAGTAAAGGAAAACATCTCAGTCCTAGCAAGCGGATCACTTATCACACTGTCTAATAAATCGAAGGATTGGCGATCAATATCAGGCGCGTTATCAAATTGCTAGGTTCGTCGCCCGTTCGACGAACTGCCGAAAAAGTTCAACGGCTTGTCTATGCCGGCTCGGCTACAGTGCAGTGCGAATTCCGATTTGAATTTCGAATCTTGTTTCCTTGATTTGAAATTTAAATTATGACTGTTCTAAAATGGAATATATCTCCGAGCATCTATTGCTGTTGATGCGTCAAAGTTTTATTTATTTTTAAAAACACGGAAAAGGCATGACGCCTTACTTATCAAAATGATTAAAATATTGCATTGGATTCGTTTTCTGTCATCTTTGGAAGCAACTTTTGTTTTTTTTTTATCATTTTAGTTGTTTTTTAGGTGTTATTTTAGGTTCTGATGTGTAGTTTCGGTGGCATTTTAACCATTATTACTTGAGGTCTTAGCACAAGTGTGTAGAGTCGAAATGAAAGTGTGTTATGTGGGATCCTGATTTGAACGAAAATTTTCCCTTATGTTTTGAAAAGAAACGCCATCTTTTTTTTCAAAACCATCACATATTTTATTTCTTTTTTCCTGTATAGTTGTAATATTAGTATCATATTTGTAACATAATTAATATTAAATTTACAAAGCATATTATAAGAAACATTAAGAGAGATGGCGTTAGAAATTAAATTTTAATAGATAACGGTTGGGACATCAAAATTTTATAGATTCTTAAGATGATACACACTTACAATATATATATCCTTACTAATATGTATAATAAACGCAAAAGTTTGTATGTATGGATGTTTTTTACTCTTTCATGCAAAAACTACTGAAAGGATTTTAATGAAACTTTACAATAATATAGATCATACACTAGACTAGCACGTAGGTTTTAATTCATAAAGGTATGGTGTGAATTAGGCAATATAACGATAAGTGGATAGACTTAAAGCTAGTATCTATATAACACTGAAATATACTGTATTTCTGTGATAGCAAGAAATTGCTTTAAAGACGTTATTTTTAATATCAGCTTCAGTAATAGCAGTACCGAGGCTTCATTCTTGTAACGAAATATTACCAAATCCAAGTTTCAATCTTCAAATAGCCCTGTTGAATTAGGATTTGACCCGGAAAATATTTTAAGTAGCAATTTTCCTTTGGAAAATGAAAAGGAGGATGGCAGATTGCTGCTTTTTTCCAGGCTTGCCCTTTTTTGAGCTAATTCGACTGAGCTAAAATGGTATTCTTTGAAACTGACAATTCAGACAGGCTCAATCTCGGCTGTAATTCTAGTTCAATCTCGTCTTAGCTCCAAAAAATACGAGTATTGGGACTTTGATCTCCTTTTTATCTGACATTTTGATGTAACATCAAAAAGTCGAATAAAAAAATCGGCACGTATTGCGTAAAATATAAACGTTTGAGGGTTTTCAATATATGTCTAAGTACCTACCTTACCTATTTGTCATTCCAAAGGATTATTTACAAGAAGAATACAAAAATAGGAATTATTCGTTTATAGGACAGCCGTCACAGCTCAGTTCTTAGTAATCCTGCTTTCTGTGCTGTAGGTGGTGGGTTCAATTCCCACCGAGAACAAACATTTGTCTGATGAATATAGATGTTTGTTCTGTGTCTGGGTGTTTGTATTCTAAGCATGTCTTTACAAAAAAAAGTATGTAAGTATGCTATCAGTCATCTGGTTCCCATAGTACAAGCTATGCTTAGTTTGGGGCTAGATGATGTTGTGTAAAAAGGTCCATAAATTTTATTGTTATTATTATTATTATTCATTACTGGTAATATATCAGATATCATTTTTTTATTAAACTCTATCACACACTACGATTTTTAGGCAAAGTACTCAAGGTCATTCTACTAATGAAATTATCCTTTTAAAACGCTTAATGAAAGCGTTATGTTAAGCTCACGACAATTTATAATCTAAAGCTTTGCATTAGCAGCAAAATTTTTCAACGGAACTTTTAGTTTTTATAACCAGTTTTTACTTTTTTTACTGGCAACTTTACATCATTTATAAGTAACATGAAAATTATCATAGAGAAAATGATTAACTTTGGCAATAACTATAATTTTTCTCCAACATTCACTCTTTCTCGAGCCTACACTGCCATAACTCATATAAAACACCTTGTTATACTACAATTAGTCACCTGTATACTTGTGTGTCGCATTCTTACAGTACCCACACTTGCGTGGAGCGTGTTTGTGCGTTCACATCAGTTCAGCGAACCCAGATGCGCAGTGGGGCAGGCGTTGACCCACCACGTGGGCTGGCAGAATACGAGAACCGACAGCAGCTTCCCGGTTTGAAGAAAAAACACGCGGATTCACGCTGTTCTTCGTTTAAAAACGTATAGGTTTTATGAATTCAATTTTGGAATGTTTTATTTAATTTCGGAACTCGCTTTTTTAGACATCAAGATATCTAAAATTTCTTAGAAAAATACTTATTTTAGTATTTTTGTCTAATTGGAAGAACATTTTAATAATAATACCTACCTAAATGTAATTACATATAAATAAAATTCATGAATAACGTGTTTGCACTTGAACGGACCAAGCGTTCGTCATATAAAGATAAAGATTGTCTTTATGTGTAATGTAATGTTATTTGATACAATGTTAATGTAAGTTTAATTCTGTCACAATTGTAAAATATATTCTAGATATTTAGTTTTTTACCATCTTTACCCAAAGCCTAGGTAATTTCAAAATGGCGCCACTGAGTCGCCTATCATAAAAGAAAGTGTAGCATTAGCGAATACAATAAAACCTCAGGCACATTGTATGCATACCCCGAATTGGGTACATGGCCCGGAAACAGAGCCGCGTGTGTTTACAGAACGTTAAATTAAGGTTTTTAACGCGTTTTCGTTTGAACTTTCGTTTTGAATTTACTTTCGAATATAGTTTCGCTGACAGTATTTACAAACTTTATCGTTCATTTCTACGAATCTCCGCGTTAAACCTATTTAGATGATTTCAAAATGGCTAAATTCAATTTTTTTTAATACCTCATCTGTCATAGATTTTCCCCATAAAGACTTCCTGCGTTGTTAGTATCAGAAACTATGGGTAAGTGTATGTCGGTACCATGTTTACATACCAGGTAGACGAAACTCAAAAACACAAAAAAAAATGTATAAAGTTTAGTCCAAAAATATTATTAAACATAAAAAGTGCATACTACAACACCCAGAACCAACTGATCACAAATTCTTTTAGGTACACCTTTACTGACATCATATAATCATGATTACAGACAAAATATCAGTTGCAGTGAACACTACAACTATTTGCCAGCGATATCTCCTTCAGCATACCTTCAGTTAGATAATAACCACTTCGTCTTATGGCTGTACTAGCGGCCGCTCGCAGCTTTGCCAGCATAGCAGTTTTTTCCCGTTCCTGTTATTTTTTCGGTATAAAAAGCCTATCTGTTAATCCAGGTAACAATCTATATTTATTCCAAATTTCATCCAAATCGGTCCACTGGTTAGAGCGTGAAAGAGTAACAAACTTTCACGTTTATAATATTAGTAGGATTAAACCACAACACGCAAACAAAGTCACGGGCATTCATAGGTATTCATATGTCATATTTTATCTTAGTGCATATTCGAAATTGATTGGTATTGAATAGAGATACGTCGTTTCTTAATAATATGATCATCCATTAGGTGCACAAAAAAATATGAGTCAGTTTCTCAAAATAGTGTATGATATGCAAGTGACATCATAAAAATGTCTAGAGTTCTTTAATCTATGATTTTACTATCTACTATTTTGCGTGCCAAGAATTAAAAAAAGTATTGGTGTTGAAAACAAAATGAAAATAGTCGTTTCACGAAGATTATACATTTTACAAACAAATAGGAATCGGATAGTCACAGTAAAAATAAAAATAATAGAATGTTCGAAATTCAAAGTATTTAAACAAACCAATGTAATGTATCAATCAGTTCTGTATGCTTATAACAGTCATACTAAGTTCTTTTTAGTTTAAATTTAGAATGTTTTGGAAAAGAGGTCATATTTATTTTATTTAAAGTGCTTGAACAAATCAATGTTTTAGTTTTGTATTCTATGACAGCCATACTAAATTCTTTTAAGTTTGTTTAATTGTTGTGAACCGAAAAAGAGATTTTATTTGTCCTTCTTCTTTTGCTCTCTTCTCTAACCTCGAAACTATTATGCAATAAAAAGCATATTACTAAATTAAAAAGACCATTGAACTAAATTGTTAAATTGTAACTATTCTGAGACTATTTCATATACAATCGTAATTATCATACAGATAAAAAATATCTTTAAAATAGAATACTACATTTGAATTTCGGGACAACATAACAGAACATAACCCCGTGGTTGTCAGTTGAGGTTAATTTCCATTTTTGACGTCATACTATAATGACATATCTCTGACTATTTCGAACTAGGTCGTGAATATGTTGTGAATTTGCAACGGTGTGTACTCACTCATTTTTTTCTGTATAGGGGTTGTCGGCCGGAAACAAAATGCCTATACATTTGAATCGATACCCTGGGTGTTATTGTAAAAGGTCTACCACCCTTAAAGGGAATAACCTCAAGCGCGAGTTGGTGTATTGACCTCAACATGGTGACACTTATTCGTGATGTAGAATATGGACCAGCAAACTTTTAAATTTGGAACATTACATTTTTTCATATTATAACCAAGATTTTTATAACCACTACGCTAAGACACGGGACTTCCATTCTACCAGAAAACCAAGCAATAAACCAATTTTACGTCAAATTTCCATTCATTTGAACTAAACTAAAATTTAATGTCACAGTCAAAAAGCATTTATTCAGTAATATCCGCAGGAGTCATCGTTTCACGTCTTCAATCGAGGTGAATCTAAGCGCCAGTTCCTCGCGACCAAGCCTAGAAGAACCGGCAAAAAACTTACGGCTTGGTTCCTACCATTTTTTTTGTATGATCCTTTTGCAAAATAATAATAATAAAGCTCTAGTGTGGTGCAATTTCACTTAATAATGTGAATGCAAGACAAAAATATGCTAAGGCAATCATACCAAGAACTTAATATACAACAGAAGTTCAAAAGACAGCACACGCTACGCTTCAACTAATAGTAATGCTTACAATCTAATGAATTTAAATAAGATGGTAATCTAGTTGGTAATATCTTTGAGTAGATTTGCATTTTTTACGCCATTTATTTATTAAAAAAGGTTTATTATAATCTTGGTTAGTAGAACATCGTGAAACTTAATAAGATTTGTGTTGTTGTTGACACTGACTCAAGTGGTTACGTTTAACGAAATGTAATATCTGGACAAAGCTCTGACTACACCCCTTAGACACCCTGAAGAATTTCGAGTTGGTACTTGAAGATCTGAGGTATCTACCATGCTTAAGGATTTAAGTCGTGATGCTATTTCTTTTCTTTTTTACAACGGGGGTTAAAGAAAAAGAAACAGATCCCAAGCACGGTAGAATCTCAATCTCTAAGTACAAAGTACCCACTCGTGATTCTTCGAGAATATCTATCGGGGTAGTCAGAGGTATGTCCAGATAAATTTGGTACAAGCCCACATCTTGCAGTAGTTAGTATTTCGTGACAGGTTGCAAGCCCATCGCCGCTGCTAGAATACTAACTGGTTTCCTCACGATGTTTTCCTTCACCGTTTGACAGCATTGGCACAGGGGTTGAAGATTGTATAAATGCGACGCCGCGCGTATTTCCAATACCTACCTAGTAACTTCGATACAAAGTTGAACGACCTACAGGCGTAAACAAAAATGCCTATAAAATAAAGTACTAAAGAACATGAGTAATTGTATTTCAATTGTCGGCTAGCCTGAGGTCAATGAACTAAACAGCTGGCATAACACTGTCATAGAAACTTGTAGATTATCTGTGTGAGTGTGGTTGCCAATTTAAAGCCATTGATAATCTACGGGGATAGTACTACCACCATGACTGTTTCTGCCGCCAAGCAGCGCTGTATTCTGGTTTGAAGAGTGTGCCGGTGAAATTACAGGCACATGAGGCTTCAGGTTTGTGGATGCAAGGGGGTAGAACGTGCGTGACCTACAAAGCAATGCTTTTTTATAGGTGCTCGCATTTTCGCCTGCGTGGCAGTTTTTTCCCGTTCCTGTTATTTTTTCGGGATAAAATCATAGTAGCTTTATGCATGCAAAGTCTCAGCCGGATCGGTTTAAAATTGACAAAGTTTCATACAAACTTTCATCCCCTATTTTATCACCTTGGGGTAGTATGAATTTGTAAACATTTGTATTTGTATTAACATCAGGTGGCCTACAATGCACTTCCCTGCATCCACCAACCTGAAGCCTCATGTGCCTGTAATTTCACCGGCACCCACACAGCAACACGAGCATCACTGCTTGGCATCAGAAATCACTAGTTACGGTAAAAACCGATTCTTTGTCTTAGTATTTAGTGATTTTAGTGACGACCGATGTGGCGCGGTGGGCGAATGTCCGCCTGCGACGCAGGAGGTTGCGGGTTCCCGCCTTGGAATAAATGTTTGCACGATCTGCAAATATTTATTCCGAGTGTTCTGGGTATTTTCTATGTATAATAAAAAAATATGTATGTATTGTATTAAGTATATCAGTCATCTAGTACCCATAACACAAGCGCTGCTTGGGGCTGTGTGGCATGTCTAGCATTATTATTATTATTATTATATTATTATTAGTTCTACAAACAGACGCACTTAGGTTAAAGAAACCGGGTAATTGACTACTCTAGCAGACCAACCCCCTAATTCCGTCAATCTATGGCCTTGAGAGTCCATTGACCTACCGTCACGCGATCGTACGTTAAACTAATCGCGTTTACTGTCCGTTAGTAACGTAATGTTGAACGGTACCTACCAGAAAACGGGGGTTTTGTATTGACCATTACAAAAAAAATACAGAAACAAAAACTGCTATCTCTAGCCACTCAGATACCCAATCTATACCAATTATAAGAATCTTTGTCCTGACTGACTGATATATAGACAACGCACAGCCTAAACCACGTTGAAGCGTAGCGTGTGCTGTCTTTTGAACTTGTTGTTGTATATTAAGATCTTGGTATGATTGCCTTAACATGTTTTCTGTCTTGCAATCACCTTATTAAGTTAGATTGGCACCACACTGGAGTTTCATTATTTACATTATTATTACTTTGTAAAAGGATCATACAAAAAAACGGTAGGAACCAAGCCGTAAGTTTCTTGCCGGTCGGCTTGGTCGCGAACTGGCGCTTAGATTCACCTAGATTTAAGACGTTTCAAGATGATCCCTGCGGATATTACTGAATAAATGATTTTTGACTTTGACTTTGACTATTTGTAGAGACTTGAAATTTTCAGGGTATATTCGTCTTGGTGCGTAGGGGTATTTCGAGAATTCCATTCTTAAGGAATTTTCGAAATTCAACCCTTAAATGACGTGGTTGGCCGCTTGACAGGTATTGAACGTTCTTACTTGATACTTGGTATCGATACCCTAGGTCTTCTCTAAGAAACGAAAAAGTTTCGTATTGTCGTTTTGAGTTACACGACATGTCAGGCAGCGACAACTTGACTGTGAAATGGGTTACCGAGGCCGCGCAGTGTAACTGAAACGTCAAACTTTAGGTCAAAGGTTTACCTATAAACTGTAAAAAAAAAAGAATATTTTGCAGCAGACTAGTTTACGCAACCAGCCTCAACTGTCAAAATGAGGTACATTTTAGCAAAATTATGTATTCCAAAAATTTTTAAAACGCTTGTTAGCACTGAACCAGGATAATCTTATATATACTCAACAGAGTGACATTGACAAATATAGAGTATGTTGTCATGTATACATGTTAGTGCAGCTGACTGTACCGATGAAAAATGATGATGTGTACTACCGATTATTGTTTCATAAGATGTAATTTTCCTACGTCATTTTAACATAAGGTCATTGGACGTTGTCAATGAACTCTCTTCGGCCTTCCAAACATCATTGCTACTTGTATACAGAGTTCGTCATCAGTATAACCTTGAGTATATTAACGACCTCAAGCCCAGCGGGGCGGAGACAAACGGTGCTGGTTTTATTCCTACAGCAGGACAAATTTTAGCAGTCATCATAATTATAACTGGCGTTACATTCCCGCCTTGGGATAAATGTTTGTACGATCTGCAAATATGTTCCGGGTGTTCTGGGTATTTTCTATGTATGATAAAAAAATCTATTTATGTAATGTATTGTATTAAGTATATCAGTCAGCTTGGGGCTAAATTATGCTCTGGACAATCCACACAGCATTATCTAGCCCCAAGCTAAGCAGAGCTTGTGTTATGGGTACTAGATGATGTATATACTTAATACAATACATTACATACACAGATGTCTTTTATTATGCATAGAAAATACCCAGAACACCCGAAATAAATATTTGCAGATCGTACAAATATCTCAAGGCGGGAATCGAACACGCAACCTCCTGCGTCGCAGACGGATTTGCCCACCGCGCCACATGTTTGTCGTCGTTTTATTTAATTTCTAAATCACGTAGAAATTGCCCGCATTTTGCTAGCCTCTATATATTTTAGAATAAATATAGCTCTAATAAAAATGTCCGCACTATTTTGGATGGTACTTAAATGAGGTCAATGACTCGCGTGGACTTCGTTTGATAACACATTTTAGGTTTGTGTACTTCAATTTATGTTTGATGAGTTATTCCGGTGTGAGTTTATGAACAGTAATTATTGTAATTAAAAAAAAGTAAATAGCATCACGATTTTAACACCCTAGCACGGTGGACATACAATCAGGTTGACGGCGCGGCGGGCGAATGTCCGTCTGCGACGCAGGAGGTTGCGGGTTTGATTCCCGCCTTGGGATAAATGTTTGTACGATCTGCAAATATTTATTTCGGGTGTGGTGCGATTTCTGTTTTTTCTAGAATTTGATTGTCAAAATTAGTTTTGTCTGAAATGTTGGTTCAAAAAATACAATTTAGAGATAGACAAGATCGATATTTCCTAACGAGAATTGGACCCGATGTTGAGCGGTACCTGCCCGCGACCCTGTCAATATCGTTGGTTCATCGGGTAAGAGATTGTCCTACATTTCGTGTTCTAACGAATAGTTTTATAAAGATAAAATAAATATTTGTGGACATTTTTACACAACATCATCTAGCCCCAAACTAAGCATAGCTTGTACTATGGAAAACCGATTACTGATAGAATACTTTGTTTTTTTTGTAAATACATACTTTTTATGCACATTTATTTACAAAGAAAATTATAGCTAATACAAGTATTTATAATTGGTATTTACAAAATACATGTGAAACAAGTGAGCTATCTACAGACCGTTGCAAACGATCTAAAGGTAGCTCAAATGATCCATACTTAGAATACAATATAGCACCCAGACAGAAAACACACATTTACGTTCATCGCACATTTATTTGTCCTCGGTGGGGATCAAACCCACAACCACAGGAGACAGAGCTAGTACTAACTGAGCTGTACCCATACCCTAGTCATTGGAAATTTCTAGACTAAGCCACAGATTAGGAGAGACTTAGTGCCACAGATAATAGTCTGTAGTTCTATTGACCGAGTTCATTGACCTTGAGAGAATAATGAACCCCGAAATCGTTAGTTCTACATTTTAGTTTTCTATGCTTTACAAGTTCTTTATGTTTGGACATGACTCCGACTACACTTAATCATTCTTATGAATATAGTACTAAGAGTTTTAAAGGGATGTCTACCGTGAATAGGAGTTAAAGGTGTAAGCCTGTTTTTTACCACATTTCAATCAAATAAATTTCATTTCATTTTCATTTCATTTAGTTTTTACAAACTCTAGGGTGAAGTGGTGGCGAAGTTGGCACATTTAGAGAACGCGTTATAGGGGAAAATCGTGGGTTTGAGTTTCAGTTGATACCGTTTTAAATTAATGAACAATGAAAAAATGTTGAGTGCCTACAAAAGTTTGACAAAAATCCGTGTGAAATTTTATCAATTTATTTTAAAAGGATTGAAGGTTACCCGAGTCGGCCTTGAAAACTTAACGTTTGGAAACACAGAACCGATTCTAAATATATTTCACAAGTACATAACAATAACACTATGACTTAATCCCAAGGCAAGGTAGATATCCCCTCAGATCTCTTACTACTAAGTACCTACTTGAGATTCTTCGAGGATGTCTGTAGTTAGTATTCCATACGTGACAGGTTGCAAGCCCATCGCCGCTGCTAGAATACTAGCAAACTACTACGTTTTAAGACGTTTCAAGATGATCCCTGCTGATTTTACTAAATAAATGCTTTTTGACTTTGACTTTGAATATGGTTGAGAGCTCTGGCATTGCACACATAATTTTTTTGAACAGAAAAACCCATTGGTGCACGGTCAGATTGGAACCTACAACCATCAGAAGACGGGTTTTCCACTATTTAATTGTGCATTTTAAGATATTATACCTTTTAAAGCATCATTTAACTCAAGCAAAGCCAAGGCAGATCAGCTAGCTTTCAATAATATCACAAGACCTAGAAAAAATTGCGAAAATTTTGTCTATCACCGCGAAAACGCCTGCCGTTGTACATTCAACTCCCGGTCGTTCAATGACCCTCAAATTTTGGCAGGTCAATAACCGGTCGACGGCCGGTAGAAAGAGACGCAAGATACCACGTGACTTTTTGCGTAGTTGATAAGAACTGTCAAGAATAATTTTGTTGGTTTAAAGAGTGGTCATGGTAGGATTTTTATATCGAAATTATTTGTTAACTTTTGAATGTTTGGTGAGAACCATGCTATTTAAATACGGGTTTCATGTTTAATAATAATATTAATAAATTCATTTTAATGCGGGTTTCACGATTAATAATTAATAATAAATTCATTTATTCGACCCAACACAGGATAATTTTGTTAGTCAATAATTATTATATTTTAATTTAAAGTTAAGATTAAACTGAGTGTTTTTGTTTTAAAGTATGTGAATTATGATAGTTTACTCGTGGTGTCAATTTTATTTATTTTATTTAAGTATATCCAAAATAAAAGAATTTTTTTTCTTCTTCTTATTACATATTTATATATACCTTATTAAGTTAGATTGACAGCACATTAGAGCTTAGTTATTTACATTATTATTAATTTGTAAAAGGGGTCACACACAAAACCCAAAACGTAATTTGCTTGCCTGACCTAAGCATGGTCGCGAGGAACTGGCGCTTAGATTCACCTAGCTTTAAAGCAATTCTAAATGATTCCTGGATATAAATATAGCTAACATTTTTGACGTTGACTATCATAGTCACACGGTTTACTGAATTTTATTATTTTTTTATCATTGATAGACCGTCATTTGGCTTCAATCTCACCTGGTGGTAAGTGACGATGAAGCCGACGGACGGTCTAGAAGACAGCTATTACTGTTGCCTTAAAGAGATTCAGATTATAGTGTTCAGGAAAAATAGACGCTGGCAATGAATGTTCCGGTTTGAAGGGTGTGGGTGCCGGTGAAATTACAAGCACATGAGGCTACAGCTGAATACCTCAGGTTGATGGACGCAGAACTGTGCATCACAGGGTACGTTACTGACAAACGTGACCTACTAGGCAATACTTTGTTATAGGCGACGACGGTCCCCATGTAACATCAGGTAGGATATCTTACTTCATCAGCAAGTAGTATATAAGAGTAATACCGCAAATAATAATTCCAAGTTTTGCATATAATAAATAAATAAATAATAAATAATGCTGGACAATCATCTAGCCCCAAGCTAAGCAGAGCTTGTGTTATGGGAACTAGATGACTGACATACTTAATATAATACTATATTACATACATAGATATATACTACTCTACTTCCTACTAATATTATAAATGCGAAAGTTTGTAAGTATGGATGGATGTATATAGATGTTTGTTACTCTTTCACGCAAAAACTACACAATGGATTTTAATGAAACTTTACAGTGTAATAGCTTATACATCAGAATAACACACCGGCTATAATTTATAAATATACTATGTAAATTGGCCAAAATATATAACGATAAGTGTAAAGTTAGATAAAGTCGCGGGCAGTAGCTAGTACTTTTATAATAATTAGTGTGGATGTGTCATACTGTAATTATATTTAAGCAGTCGTACTTATCTAAGTAGTAAGTACTGTCCTATCAAGGTCATTGAACCTGTTACCAAACAAATTATGAGTATAAATTTAACAGAAAGACACGAACCATTACAGTTTTCGTATAAAAAAAGTTATTTCTTATACTTATAGAGAACTACATTAACAAAGAGTACATAGACTATATTTATTTTTCAAAACAACTAGAGAAAATATAAAAAAATAGCATCACTCCTTTAATACTAATAATGTCAAGCACCTCAAGATTCCTTCGAGGATATCTAAGGGGAGCAGTCAGAGGTACGTCCAGCCAGATATTACATTTGGTAAATAAATTTTGCAGTAGTTAGTGTTCGTGGACTTTCTGACGTTTTTTTATAAAAACTCAACTACCGCTGTATCCGTTTAGGGCAGTGATTCCCAGACTCTTTTGTTTCATAGACCATCAAAATTTTGCTGGATCCGGTGGGCCCCCTGCATCTACATTACTACCAATTTCTAAATCTCGGCGCGATACCGACATGGTCTGGGTTCAACTCCCAGTTTGGAACTATCCATTTTTTTCTCAATTTATTTATAAATTGTCTTAATGAGAAGGTTTAATTTATTTATCATATTATTATAACGGAAGTAATTTATATTATTTAAAATAACAAGCCAACATTTTAGTTTTTCACTATCGAAACTAAATTAATTTTCATGCACCCCTGCTTACGATTGTAGACCCCCATTTTTTGTCACGTCCAACGTAGACCCCCGTCGAGTCTCCCGTGGACCCTTGGGGGTCCACCTGAACCACTTTGGGAATCACTGGTTTAGGGGCTAAATTTCGGTAATTCGTTTCTTCTATGTACCAAGATAAATATACCCTGAAAACTCCAAGTCTCTACGACTCTGCGAAAGTTAGACTCCTAGCTCCATCACAAAAGGATATGTAGTTATTTTCCTCCACTTTTGAATTTGCAAATCGTCAATCATTAAATTCCAGTTAATTCTGATAGTATTCCACAATATTTTTCTGGGTCAATGGCCTACATTTGGGGATGAGTAGCATGTAGTTAAACTTGATTTATCCTTGTGCAACATACAGGCTTAGAAGTTATACATGCTTCAGTTTGACAGCCGTCATAACTCAGTTTGTAGTAGCCCTGCTTTCTGTGCTGTAGGTGGTCGGTTTGATCCCCACCGAGAACAAACATTTGTGTAATGAACATAGATGTTTGTTCTGTGTCTGGGTATTGTATTGTATTCTATGTATATATTTACAAAAAAAAAGTATATAAGTATTCTATCAGTCATCTGGTTCCCAAAGTACAAGCTATGCTTAGTTTGGGGCTAGATGATGTTGTGTAAAGTCCTGACATATATTTTTTTTTATTTCATTGAAAACCACGTCTTACCGTATGAATTAAAAAGTGTCTGTAATAATAAGCCTTTAATCTATACCAATTAAAAGAATCTTTGTCCTGACTAACACATAGACATGCACAGCATAAACCACTGGTCGTAGAATTAGTACACGACTGGATTTGAACCCACGACCTTAGGATCAGAAGGCGGGGTCACTACCACTAGACCTCCGGTGCTGTCATTCATTTCATTCATCTATAAAAAAAACTACTAATGCAAATCTTAGACATTTTGAAGCTTTTCGTTTTCAGAATCAAGTCTATGTATGTTTATGTACTAATTAGGAGGTATAAAAAAATGTGGTACCGGTCTAAGTACAAATACCCTTAAATTTTAATACTACTGAAACATTAAAAACACTGGTAATTATTGATAGTTTTATTTGAAAATAATTTGCTAGATTTGTAGCTTATTAACTTCCAATACGGAAAAAAACACTTTCATCTTTTTATCAAAGTGGTTTACGTCAGGCTAACAACCTATACCAAAGAGCAATGTACTCTAATACGGATAGTGTTATAAACGACTCTGCCGTTGAAAATCGGAACTAGATTTTCAAAGAAAACCTTTTATTTTGACCTTGAAGTGAGATACAACTTCCAAATCTGGTGCTAGATAAATTTGCTAAATTATGTGTTATTTATATTTTTGTTATGCAACTTGTTAATGGAGCTAGCAGATGACACACCTGGTGTTAAGTGGTTACCATCGCCTAAAACAAAGCATTGCCTCGTAGGTCACGCTCGTTAGGAACGTACCCTACAATGCACTACTCAGAGTCCATCAACCTGAGGCATAAAGGTGTTAAGCCTCGCGTGCCTGTAATTTCACCGGCACTCACACCCTTCAAACCAAAACACAGCAAGCTGTTTGGCGGCAGAAATAAGCATGGTGAATATGCAAAATAAATAGGAATCGAGATAGTTTTAATTCATAAAGGATACTAACTATTACGTTTCGTGAACACACTTCCGGGTGGTGCCATCTAGGATCAAATAGCGGAACTAAAGGTCAATTTGTAGTATCAAAGGGCAATGAACTATGACTGTATTTAAGATTGTTCCTATTTCGGGTGCTTGTTATATGAGATATCATTAAATAGCACTTTTGGTAACTACATACCAACCAAGCTATGTTTTTAATTTGTAGTTTATTGTAATTGAGTTAACAGTGGCTTTATGGAAAGTATTTGAAAGAGGCCAAAAGCAGTTTCATTTTTAAGATTTCATTCGAGCGTAAGTATCTAGGTACTTATAGTTGGATCCAGCTTGTTATAAGAATTTTATTTGTTTATGCTATCAACTTTGACTCACTCTATAGCATTATCCTTATAAACCTTAGTAATTTTTAGTGCTATTTTTAATTAATTATAATATATATTTTTTACCATAGTAAATATATAAATTTAAAACAAAAGCTTACGGTGACATAATCTAAAAACATAGTTTTGATTTCTTGCCTAATTATATAGTACTATTAATTTCTAAGCCTATCAGACTCAGCAGCTATTTTAGCACACCACCAAATTAATTTTGGCTGCTTCACAACATTACGTGCACGCTGTAACGAAATGCTAAAAATACCTATCAAAATAATTGCACAGTATCGCCATCTATCTACGAGTAGTTAAACTAAGGGTCACGCAACCGCCGAATGGGTGCGTTCACCCCTTCGTGAACCTTATCTCACCAGCTGACGTAGTACTGTTTTGCTAGACGTGTGGAAATGTATTATTGCGTGTTATATTATAGTAAGTAGGTCTCTATGTAAGTACTTAATGTATTATCGTGGGTAGCGAAAATAGTATGATAAAAAAATATCTAGAAAACTATTTTAAGCCAAACACAATAGGTAGGTATAACTTTTTTTTATGTTAGTGCTGGTGGAACAAGCATATGGCTCACCTGATGTTAAGTAGTAACCATCACCTATAGCAAAGCATTGCCTTGTAGGTCACGAACGAGATATATGTGCCCTACCATGCACTACGCTGCGTCTATCAACCTGAGGCACTGATTAGTTACTGCCTGTAATTTTATTATAATCTGTAATTTACAATAAAAATATTTCCTACGACTATAATTAGTAAATTTACTAGGTATTATGAGATTAATAGTTATCTAAGAGGTACTAATAGTACAATTAGGTACCGACTTTATCGCTTCTTTCCTCATTCTAAGTACATAATACCCGTAAACAGGTAAGCTAGTGCACGATTAATTACAATGCTTATAAAAACTTCATAACTCCAGCCTGATAAAAAGTATCCATTAGGTCACTGATCCGCTCAAAATTGAGTACCGCGCCATCTGTTAAAAATATATTGAAGCTTGATGCAATATAGGTTGTGAGTAATTTTTCTTTGGAGATCACAGCTAAATAATAAACAAAAATTTAGAAACTATGTTTAATAATAATAATAATAATGCTGGATAATAATAATAACATCACTTAGTCCCAAGCTAAGCAGAGCTTATTATTATTATATTATTATTATAGATATTTTTTATTATGCATATACACATCGTGAAGAAACCAGATAGTTTTCTAGCAGCGGCGATGGGCTTGCAGCCTGTTACGTATAGAATGGAAACTACTGCTAAATGTGGATATGTACCAGACGTAATATTTGGACGCACCTCTGACTACCCCGTTAGACATTCTCAAAGAATCTTGAGTAGGTACCTGTTACTTAGATATTTGAGGGAATATATACCAAGCCTGGGGATTAAAGTCGTGAAGATATATTTTTTTTGTCTGTCCAAATTTACTTAAATTTAGTGCTACTACTCACCGCTAGATGGCGTTAAACCTTCCAAATTTCCTAAACTCGCTAATTGAGTTAACTTACAAGTTAGCACTTACGCAAGAGTGTGGTAACATACATGATTGTTATCTAATGTATGAGAAGTGCGTAACATAAGGGTATGTCATACAAGTTTGCGCGGTAAAGTTTACAAGTTTTTTAGGGTTCCGTACCCAAAGGGTAAACCGGGACCCTATTAAGTCACCTAAAACTTTATGTCAATTAAAACACTTATTATTATTATTATTACTAAGACTCCGCGGTCTGTCTGTCTGCCCGTCTGTCACCAGGCTATATCTCATGAACCGTAATAGAGTGTTGAAATTTTCACAGATTATGTATTTCTGTTGCCGCTATATCAAACACTAAAACACAGAATAAAATGAATATTTAAGGGGCCTCTCATACAACAAACGTGATTTTGTGCGGTTTTTTTATAGATAATGGTACGGAACTTTTTGTGCGCGAGTCCAACCCGCACTTGGCCGGTTTTTAAAAGATGGTAGGCAATGGGTACCTAGTACGCATATATGCGCATGGTTAACCACTGAAGGGCAAAACTTTCTAACGTTAATTTCGTTTATATAATTGTCCATTATAATTAACGACTTATTTATTATTTACAGATAATTACAGATGTAATTACAGGCACACGAGCTTAACACCTGTACACCTCAAGTTGATGGACGCAGAGTAGTGCGTTGTAGGGCACGTTAACGAGCGTGACCGGCAAGGCAATGCTTTGTTATAGGCAATGGTAACCACTTAACATCAGATGGGCCATGAAAAAAATTATAGGTCGTTACTAGGTACACTTAACATCAAAAGTTCTAATCAAAGGTTTTAAGAGGTACAAAGTTTATTTTACTGAGATGCAGTATTTTCGAAAATAATTAAATAAAAATAAAAAACTTCTCGGCTTTAATTTCTAGGCTTATCCCAGTATTTTTGACGACCGATGTGGCGCGGCGGGCGAATGTCCGCCTGCAACGCAGGAGGTTGCGGGTTCGATTCCCGCCTTGGAATAAATGTTTGTACGATCTGCAAATATTTATTCCGAGTGTTCTGGATATTTTCTATGTATAATAAAAAAATATCTATGCATGTAATGTATTGTATTAAGTATATCAGTCATCTAGTACCCATAACACAAGCTCTGCTTAGCTTGGGGCTAGATGATGGTGTGGAGTGTCCAGCATTATTATTAAAAAAAATATATATATTCCTCAGATTTTATATTTCCGATATTTCCTCATTATCTGTTAGTACCTACTGAATACCTACTCACTCAGTAAAGTTTCATTTAAGGAAAAAAACCTGTTAAATTAAATCACCTCAAGTTATTACGCGAAAAGTACGATAGTAATTATATTTTATCCTACTAATATTATAAATGCGAATATTTGGATGGATGGATGTTTGTTCCTCTTTCACGCTCTATCGCGATGAAATTTGGAATAAATATAGATTGTAATCTGGAATATGACATAGGCTACTTTTTATCCCGAAAAAATAACGGGAACGGGAAAAAACTGCCACGCGGGCGAAGCTGCGAGTGGCCTCTAGTAGGTTCAATAAAAATATTCTTATTTTTATTCTAGGTATTATCTTTTTTTATAAAATGAATTAACGTTTGTTAGTCTCACGAAATCTTAAGAACACCTGAACTGATTTGCCTAATTTTGGTTTTGAAATATTTCTAAAAGTCCAAGAAAGGTGAGAAAATATAAAAAAGACAACTTTTATTGGCAGTACAAAGTTCGCCGGGTCAGATAGTAGTAAGTGAAAAAATACAAAAAAGTATGTCTTAAGTACATATTTAGAAAAAAGCGGTCACTTCCAAAAATGAAAAAAAAAAACAAATCACTTATTTTACCTTAACAATAACATTCTTAAAATATTCAACCACAGAACGCAAATTATGTTTCAAAATCGAATCTCCCCTTTGCTGTAACTTGAAGGTCAAGCAAATTCTATAGAGCCCTTTTTAGTCTGTATCTACCTATTCGCAAAAGTACTGACCGACTATTACACCGTAGCGTAACCTTTGTAATCATTTAGGTACTTCCTACTATGTATGGATGGATGGATGGATGTTTGTTACTCTTTCACACTCTAACCAGTACACCGATTTGGACGAAATTTGGAATAAATATAGATTGTAACCTGGATCAACATATAAGTTACTTTTTATCCCGAAAAAATAACGGGAACGAAAAAATAGCGGCTGCTAGATAGGTAAATATATAAAGACGCGAAACTGTATTGAGAGTTTGATTTTGAACAAGAAGAGGCTAGGTCATTAAAATCATTTCCATGGGTAAGGTACAAAATAGCGATATTTTCCACCGACTGAACAAAATTCTCAAATCAATGACCTCGCGAATGAACCCTAAACTCCAATCATATGTAGGTCACAGACCCGACACATTTTGGCTAGCTCTCGAACGCCCTAATCCGACCTGTGACCTCCGACCTTGGACCTCAGGTTCACTGAGGTCAAAGTCACCAACAGTGTCCTACTTCGCTATTTCTGTCTGAGCCGAACTTCTTTTATTTCTGTCGTTAGACATTCAAGTCTTGAATCTTATATGAAAAGAAAAAGTAAAAAACGAGTGTGCTTTAGACCACACGACTGAAAAACGTAACTGGCTATGAGAGAAAGAGAGAAAGAACAGTGCTTTCATAACCCCTCCATGGTAGTGTTAAACGTTTAACGCGACCTTGTTGGAAGTCGCATAAAATGTATTACTTCAATTATATATCAAACCTTTCATCACAGTGGTTAAATCATTTATCTCAAGACAACTTCGTATTATAACAAGAAGTCCACTTAAAATTTAAGTACAAGAGTTTTAGCCTGAGAATACACGTCAGATTTCTTCATGTGATAATAGGATGCAATAGTCTAGTCTAAATCGATTATCGGGACGAAAATAAATATACTAGCAGTTCTGCGAACTGTATAGACTTTGGTAAACCTCAGGAACACAATATTTTGGATAGAAACGGGATATTTACCATGATTTTTTAGTTTTTTTTGTTTTTTGAGTTCGACTCGTGATCATGGCGCATGCAACTGTGCCGAAATATCGGGAAACAATCAAACTCAAAAATCATGGTAAATATCCCGTTTCTATCCAAAATATTGTTCAAAACTCAGGAACACAGTTTTTTTGCAACAAAAAGACTTTGAGCTTAGTGCCTTTTTAAACCTTTTTGAAAGAAGTATTTCACCTTTCTAATATAACGCTCTCATAAGGCTCAAAAGAATAAAACCTTTTGAGTTAGTGTAGTGTTAAACTTAATACTTAGTAGTGTTGTGATAGTGCTACTGTCCATGAACACAAAAACAAAGTGTCCCCTTAAATAGCTAGAGACTGTAAGAAAAGTGCCGATAGACACATTCTTAGTTATTAATATTTCTATAAAATTAAGTCAAAGTTAAATTACTCATTAGCCTAGTTGGCTGGATCGTAATGTTATTATAGTACCACAATGAAGAGGTGCAATAATCAAAAATAAAAAAAAAACCTCATGAAAATCTCCGACGATGACAAAATTCTAGAGAAACTGATAAAATTGTGGTGCCTATTGAACTTACTGGCCAGGCCACGGTGTAAGACAAACTCTGTATAGTACAGCTAAAACAGATATTTCACCGCACGTATCTCGCATACAAAACCAGTTGCATTGTAAAGTGGTTTCACAATAATGGCTGGCAATGGATGCATAGAAGTGCTTTGGATGCGTTTAGAATCAGAATATTTGAAGTGAAATTACAGTCACATGGCTTAACACCAGTATGCCTCAGGTTGGTGGATACAGAGTAGTGTACATCATGACCTACAATGTAATGATTAACATCAGGTGGGTTATATACTTGTTCCACCACCAGTAGCATAAATAAAGTGAAAATATTTTGACGACCGATGTGGCGCGGTGGGCGAATGTCCGCCTGCTTCGCAGGTTGCGGGTTCGATTCCCGCCTTAGGATAAATGTTTGTACGATCTGCAAATATTTATTCCGGGTGTTCTGGGTATGTTCTATGTATAATAAAAAAAAGTATGTATGTAATGTATTGTAGTAAACATATCAGTCATCTAGTACCCATAACACAGGCTCTGCTTAGCATGGGGCTAGATGATGCTGTGTAGATTGTCCAGCATTATTATTATTATTTATTATTTGTTTACTAACAAAGTGGGAAAAAAATGCTAAACAGTTTTAAGTCAACCTAATTACAACCATGTTATCTAGTAAATAATGTCACTAATAGCCAAAACAGGTCACTTCTCAAGTGATTTACGATTTTATGATTTTTTGCGCAAACCCTAAATCCAGGGGTATCATTGATCGAAACTACGAATTAAAGCTTACAATGGTCATTCAAATAATGTGGACCCCAATTGTGACCCAAGAAGTCACCCCTTAGAAACCAAACACCATTCTATTATATCTATACAAACCCATAGCTCCCCCATGGAACTATCGCGGGAAAACTAAAGGCTTTTCAAACACCACGTGGCTGAAAATGGGTCATCTTTTATCGCCTTCCTGTCTCGCTCCCTCTTTAACAGCACAATACGAGCGAGGGGGACGGATGTCTTTGAAGTCTCCCTTGCAATGCTTTCCAAATAGTTTGTAATGCATTGTTGCCAGCTGCGATCTTGCTTTGTGGCCACATTATTATGTCCACTTAGAAAAGATTTCAATAAAAATGTTCTCAAAATACTGCAAACTTCTTCAAGTTGCAAATATAATGAGATTTCCTTATTTTACATGGTGATCACGATTTTCACGAACAAAGTACTGACCACAAATAAGATCTTACTATGGTATTCGTATAATAGTAGTGAAGGGTACATTTAAGATATAGATAATACTAAAAGAATTAAGTTAGTTAAAAACATATTTTTAACTCGGGAGAAAAAAGAAACCAGTTAGTATTCTAGCAGCGGCGATGAGCTTGCAATCTGTCACGAATGAAATACTAACTACTGCAAAATGTGGGTAAAAATTAGGACTAAAAATTAAAAATTTCTAAGTTATCACCATAAAAAAGGTTCTAGCTTAGTCATATAAGTGATCAATAGATCCAAAAAATGACAAATCTTGCGTAAACTAATCTAAGCTGCAAGGTAAGGCAAAAAACTAGAGGATTTCTAAGTTACGGCCATAAAAAAGGTCCTAGTTTTGTCATAAAAGTAGAAATAGAAATATTTATTAAAATCAGACGTCGGTTACACTACAATGGTAGGTAGGCAGTAAAGTCAATAGATATAAAAAAATCCAAATTTAGTCTGATATGTGATCAGAAAACCAACGCTAGGGTAGGATATACCTACTACTCTAATTAACATATTGCTGAGTGGTGACCATTTTTGTTTCTATGTTAACTTACTATTTTTGTTCTTATAGCTATATCTAGTTTCAAGCTTTTAACAAAATAAATCTTTACGTTACTTTTGATCAATAGATACAAAAAATGCCAAATCCAGCGAAAATATTGGCTACATTCAACGGTTAAATCTTTTTTTCTTTACTTTACTTTTGATCAATAGATACAAAAAATGCCAAATCTAGCGTAAATATTCGCCACATTCAACGGTATTACTACGCAAGATGCACAATTCAGTTTCCTGGTTGAGGAACATGGCAATTCAATGTTATCTTTTCATGGAAACCAAGATACATTACCCTTTATCTAGTTTTGAACAGTTGTGGTTGTACATAATTTCAAATATACGTATTTTATAACCATGAGCAAATATATTTCAGTATTCAGTATTCAGTATGTTTACTGCCTTATTTTGTATAATCCTACTATTATAAACGCGAAAGTTTGTAAGTATGGATGGATTGTTACTCTTTCACGCTTCCAGTAGACCGATTTGGATGAAATTTGGAATAAAAATAGATTATAACTTGGATTAACAAGTAGCCTATACTATTACAAACTTGTAGCATTACAACTTTTCTGCAATTTATACAAAACTAGCGGCCGCTCGCAGCTTCGCCCGCGTAGCAGTTTCTGTCCCGTTCCCGTTATTTTTTCGGGATAAAAAGGCCTATATGTTAATCCAAGTTATAATCTATGTTTATTCCAAATTTCCATCCATCCATCCATACTTACAAACTTTCGCGTTTATAATATTAGTAGGATAAAGAAATTATAAAATATAATTTTGATATATTTTTTTACCAATAGAAAGTCACCGAAACAACAAAAATGTAAATTAAAAATGTTTACCGTCGAACGAAACGGTACGGGTCAGTTTTAAATGAAAACTGTCATTACCTATTTATTTTGATATCGATATACTTCTAGTACCTACTACTAACAGGAGCTACTAACCTACTACTCAACATTACTCTTAGTTGAAGCGTAGCGTGTGCTGTCTTTTGAACTTCTGTTGTATATTAAGATCTTGGTATGATTGCCTCAACATGTTTTCTGTCTTGCAATCACCTTATTAAGTTAGATTGGCACCACACTGGAGTTTCATTATTTACATTATTATTACTTTGTAAAAGGATCATACAAAAAAACGGTAGGAACCAAGCGGTAAGTTACTTGCCGGTTCTTCTAGGCTTGGTCGCGAGGAACTGGTGCTTAGATTCACCTAGATTTAAGACGTTTCAAGATGATCTCTGCGGATATTACTGAATAAATGATTTTTGACTTTGAGAAAAAAGCAACAGTAGTTTATTAATGTATGAATGTATTAAAAATAGTAGTAGGTAAACACGAGGAAATACCACTAAATAGGTACCTACTATATTTACTTATTTAGTAACTATATTTCCTCTCATGTACATATACCTTCTGCATGTGTATTTCATTACAAAGTTAACCAACTATACACATTTAGCCAAAACCAATTTAAAACACCTAAAAGTTTGGTAAAATGTCCTTATTGGGCTTTGGGTAAAAAAAATTACCGGTAGAAAAGTTAAATTTCAATTTAATGTTTATAGTTTGTCTACACTGTTAGGATCTTTATCTTTTTGTGCACCGCCGTTTATCTATTTCTGTTTATCCTTTCCATCCAAAGGTTGTCTCGAAGAGATCGCTTTTAGCGATAAGGCCGCCCGTTGTACTCAGTACTTATAGTTATCTCTATTGTGTTTTTACTTCTTTGTGTACAATAAAGAGTTAGTCTATCTATCTATAATGTTCTAGATTCATACAAAGGTAACTAGCTACCGTCCACAGTTTTGCTTAAGTAAAAAGTTAAGTTGCTATTCCCGGTTTTAAGCCCAACATAATTTAAATTTCATTCATACTGGTACAGGCGTTATCGAGATATAAACATAAAACACATTTACAAAGGATATATCGTCATTGAATTTATAACACTGCGCAAGTCATAAATAGTTACTTTACAAAGAAAAGCATAAAATAAATGTTTGTACGTAAACAAATTACATACAAATAAAAAAATGATCTAAATGTCTAGGTAGATCTTTTTTTAGTAGTAGGTCTCCGGAGTTTGTCCGGGGAAGTACTACCGGCATGCCTATTCTTGCCACCAAGCAGCATGCTGTGTTCCGGTTTGAAGAGTGTGGGTGCTGGTGCAATCACGGACCCTTGAAGTTTAATACCTGTATGCCTCAGGTTGATAGACGTAAAGCAGTGTAAAAAGCAATACTTATAGATGATGATAACCACTCAACATGAAGTGGGCTATCTGCTTGTTCCATCAACAAGTTGTGAAACTATTTGACAGTATTTTGCCGCATCCAATGATATAAAAATATCAAAACCATAAAGAAATTACAGTCGGAACTCAATTTACGAAATGGTAGTAGTAGAATCATTTTATAGTTTTCGACGAGGAAAGAACGCTCTGGGACGCATTTTCCGTTACCTGAACAGTTAACTTATACCGTAATGAATAATATTATGAACATCAGTTGGAAAATATCTTGAAATTATTGTAGAGAACAGATTCACGTATTTAAACAAAAAGACTTACAAAATAACTCATTTTAATTACCTACTTAAGCAGTTTTGCTATCTCGTTCTTTGATATAAGTTATTTTGTTACGTATTTTATTACCCTAGTATTAAATTAAACCTATTTCGTTTTGTAAAGCCGAGCCTTACAGTGTAAATGCGTCAAATCTTTGAACTTGCCATTAGAAATTAGAAAAAAAAAACAAATAAGCCGAATTGTGCCGCAACCAACAAACCTCTATGTCCAAAAAAATCCAACACGATCACTGACATAAATCACGAGACTGGCCACTCAGAACACAACACAAACAAACTAAAAACTATTCTAATTCCGAAAATGCGCGCCGAATTTAAAAAATTAGGACCCGCTCACACCGAGTTGTTGCAAGCGGGCCATCGAGGGAACAACTAGGAAATGAGCTTCAGTTGCTCACACAGGCGCAGTCACGCACACATACCCACCTCCTCCCTTTGCAAGTACACGCGCGAGTGTTGTGTAGATGCGTTTTGACATGTGGAGTATAATAATAGACCTAGTTGCGTGTATGACGATGCACTTTGTTCTATGTAATTTTTGGAAATTAAATACTTATTAGAATCTTGTAAGTTTTTTTTTTATATAAGATCAGGGAGACTAAAAATTGCATTAGAAATATCAAGTTTAAAATTGCATTAACATAGCGGATCTTAGAAAAATGTTACGGCGCTAAAATCACAACTACCGTTATTACATAACAGTCCGCTAGAGCGAGATAGACCCTTTTTACGGAACGAAAGAAAGAGATGTGAAAGATTGTGTAACGCCACACAGCGAAAGCTCACATACTTTCTTTATACTGTCGGTACACGTGCGCTAGTGTGCGTGGGTCTTTACATTTTTTGTATTTCGAACGAAAGAGCCTATGTGAATGAAAGGTTTTTCAAAATTGGAATCTTATACAAAGGTGTGATGTTCAATTTTAAGCGCTCAGTGCAAGCCTGTAGATCCATTTTTGAATGGCTTCAAATGGACTTGGCAGCTTTTTGAAAGGTTCAATGACACAATGTTTGGCACGCTTCTTCGGCCTACCGATTTTTTCCGTCGAAAAAAAGACAAAAGAGGACATTTTCAGGGAACTGAAATTAGGACATCTGTATGTTGGATGTTTAATCATTTCTAGAAAAAAAAGGAACCAATTAGATATTTTTTGTCATTTTCTTACCTATAAAATGCGATAAACAACCATTAATTTAGGCCATGTTTTATAAATATACTTCAATTAGTATCGCTACCCGACAATAGATGGCACTTTTATCAATTTCTCGTAAAAATATGATAGTGAGTGATAGTGACAAGCATAGAAAATTAAATTGTAGAAATTGTAAATTTGCAAAGCATAATTTAATAAAAAGTAAAATCTGTTTGTTATTTACAAGCAAAAGACAAAGATACCTACGTAGTAGTCTCTAAATTTTGCAGACAAAACAAAACAAAAAGTAGGTAGCAAAATATTAAAAAAACTTTTTGTAAATCCTGAAAAATCCAAGATCCATAGTAGGTACTTTAATAGAAAACAGGATTCGCAATTAAATATTTAAATCTATAAATAAATCTTAGTTTTGTCTCAAAATAGACAGTTTACTGCTAAAATTGCTGTTGCATCACACCGGAGGAAGTGAAATAACAGTCATAATATTTATATAGCTATCTCTTTCAGCCGCTATGGCGTCATCCCTGTCATACACAGTGGGATTCCCGCTGCTAAAGCGAAACGCTCTGACGTACGCATGTCTCGCTCGCACGTGCACAACTGCGTGTATAGCGACTGTGCTCGTGCAAGGCAACGGAGTGCATTGACCTGTCCTTGTTGGGCGTGTGTGCAGCCTTGCTTTACAGTTATACGAAGCTTGTATGTGTGTATGTGCATCGTAAGGTTTGTTGTACACTGGGTTACTTATTTTTATTGCCGTAGTACATTTTTATGGTTCATCGACAATCATTAAGTAAATGTTTTTTATGAAATGTTACTATACAAACCAGTAGCTTTCCAGTGTGTCATGTTAGAGTTTAGATTTGTGTTCCGTTTCAATGCTTACCTGAAAATTAAAAAAAATCGTTAGTAAATAGTTAAATATTCCAATCTAAATAACAATTTTGTAAGAATATTTGTCCTGACCGACTGACATATTTCAGGCTATATTTGTCTTGGTGCGTAGAGGTGTACTAAGAAAGGAACTCCCGAAATTCAACCCCTAAACACACAGTTCACAGTGGAAACGCGGACAAAGACACGCTAGTTATAAAAAATTTTATCCGTTATATTCAAAAAACTATAAAATAAAATCGTTGTTCTTGTAAATTAGATAATTATTATTTAAATAGGCTCAAAATTTCTGAAGATACATTCAAGAAACATTTTACACACAATTTGATTATTCAACGAATGTTAAAATGAATGAACTAATCTGTAAATTAATTGTGCACTCCACAACTGATTCACAAACATCCAAACGTGTAATTTTTCGTTTTTATATTAATATATTTATACATTCTAGTGAATCCACCCCGTCTTATAGTAAATAACACCCTAGCTACGCCACTGTCAAATCGAAACTATAATCATCCGAAAAATGTGTCTGCCTTAGGTATATCACTGTTGGTTTTGGTCACACTGCCTGTTCTTCTAGGCTTTGTTGCGTAGAACTACCCACTTAGGCCTATTCCTGAACCACAATATTTCACTTTTACTCGTCTAAAACCTTAAAACTTAATTTAGTTATGGATGTAAGATTGTGAAATAAATAATCTATACAGAACCCAAGAAGACGCTAAAACAAACCTGTAAACAGCCTAACACCGCTACGGTTATAAAAAAGTTGCGTCACAGACCATAAAAAATGTCTGCCCGTCGTCAATACGAGCATTACATCACTAGGCAGTTACCCGTCGCTACATATGTGTGGGTGCACACACACTCAGCGCGCCTACACGTGTGTGAGTGCGGCCTAATCTTTTGTGGAATGCGGGTTTCATACGTCTAATGAGTACTTTTTTAAAAGCTGAAAAGGAATTTTCTTTCAGTTTTTTTCAGCAAATGAGATTGAGTTTGTTGCTTTGAGGTGTGGAATTTCAAGTAATGACTACGCAAGTAAATATTTTTAATAGATTTTTTTAAAGAGTAATTTCAGTGATATTTTTTTCAATCAGAAAAAGCACTGTATTTTTTTAATTTAAATGTTAATTATAAAATAGGACATGGGTACGTCTTACGTACATACGTCCTTACTCTTTTTTGTCAAATAAGTTGTCATTACTTCACTATACATTGTATGTTATAATTTAACATTTTAGTTCCAAACTAAATAATTTTTATTCAAAAATTCAAACACTAAGGTATGTATTGGTGCCAATTACTCTGTACACTATATTAGCATTAGAGAAACGTAGAAGCACTGCGTGCCTCAATTGACCAATATTCGACTAAAAATGACCATTCTTAGTCGAATAATTTCCCCATATATTATTTAAAAAAGTTTTCTAGTTACCTAAGTAAAATCTTAATGGTTTAGTAGTAGACAAGCTCTTAGTAAAGGACTCGTCCGGGAAAGTATAGCCACCATAAAAAATTGCTTCTAACAAACAAAGTCGCTAGATTCTAGTAGCAAGTTTTAACTAAAACACAGGTTTAAAGAATGTTTATTACATAAAATTGTTAGACCTAACATATTTATGTCATAGAATGAATGCATTACAAAGGCATAAATATTCCGTGTTTATATGCAAAACCTGTTGCAAAAACCTGACCTACAACAATACATCACCTATACATAATGGTATTACGTGGGAACTGTTTATATACTACTTATATACTTCTACTGATTCTAACGGATATGACTCAGATATGGACAAAGGAAATAAATAATTAGTATATTACATTCGTGATAGAATTTAATAGGAAAAATGATTTGTTTGTATGTATACAATAAATAATTTTTGTTTATTACTACTAATATTATAAACTCGAAAGTTTGTAAATATGGTTGGATGGATGGATGGATGTTTGTTACTCTTTCACACTCTTACCAGTGGACCGATTTGGATGAAATATGGAATAATTATAGATGGCGACCGGGATTAACATATAGGCTATTTTTAATCCCGAAAAAACAACGGGAACGGGAAAAAAACTGCCACGCTAGTCTTCAATAATAACTATAAAAAAAAACATAGCAAATACACTAGTAAAACGCGCATAAAGTTATTTTTATACAACTTTCAACACCCCCTGTGTCCGTTTGGGAGTTAAATTTAGAGACATTTTTTAATACACCTCTACACATCAAGACAAAATATACTCTGAAATTTCAAGTCTTTACAACTAGACCTAAACTAGTTTAGGTTGTGCGTTGTCTATGTCAGTCGGTCAGGACAAAGATTCTTATAATAGTACATATTATTTTCCTTCTCAAGAGTTGATGACCAACGTACTTGGAAAATGTGACGGAATAGAACACTGAGCGACAGATGGTCCAGTGGTAACGACCCCGTTTTCTGGTCGTCGTAGTCGTGGGTTCGAATTGTGCACCAATGAATTTATCTATTTGAATAAATGTGCGCCATGCCAGTGCTCAAAAACAGTAATGGAAAGCATCGTGAGGAATCCAATTAGTATTTTAGCAGCAGTGATGGGCTTGCAACTTGTCATGTATAGCTATATATAAGCTATATATAAGTTTGAGCCTAATGAAATATTTGGACGTACCTCTGACGTTAAATTCTTAAATTCTTTATTGTACACAAAAATGATTACAAAATGGTGAACACAAAAAACATGTACAAAGGCGAGCTTAACCCTAAAAAGACTTAAAGTTGGCGCGTGTAATAATAAATTTGGCAACAAATAGCTATGATTAAAAAAACTTGTTTTTCATGTAATCTGTATAATATTTTCAAATGTACACGCTACAATTTAACAGAAAAGATCTAAGTCCAATAGACTTCTGTAGGCTGATGATGAATTGTAGATAAACCTTACACCACACTGGTTCTTCATGTGTTCTCAAGGTCCTACTTCGCACGCATCGTGACCACAAAATAACAATGCTTATACTAATAAGGAAAGTAATTACATTGTTAGCAAAATGTTAGTTTTTCAACTCATTTTAAAATATGAATGAGATTTAGCGGTTTACTGATGAGACCAGAAAATAACCAGTGGCACTACTAATCGTCATATCATAAAAATTATATAGGATGTCTACCACCGGATGGCGATAAAAGTGGTGAATCTATAAGCTATGTACTTTCTTTATAGCAGTGATGGGAGTGTAGTCAAAAGGCATTTATTCCAAGGAATCATAAAGATCACACTATAGCATAGTCGTACAAATAGTTGCATCTAGGCGCCAGTTCCTCGGTTCCTACTGTTTTTTTGGAGTGATTCTTTTAGAAAAGTAATAAATCATGAAACTCTCCCACCAATTTAGCGAGGTGTGTTACTATGTGCGAAGTCGTGATTATAATTATGTTTCATAGATGAATAGATATTGTGACCTAATTTAAAATCTGGAAGCTGTTTATTCTGACATTTTACTACTACTACAAATTCAGACACCACTTCATTTCAAAGTAATAAACTGGAATTCTAGGCGGTTCATAGACAACATAGAATTCTTATGAGTCTACTGACCTATTGTTGTGTACTCAGTGACATCATCAGCCACTTCGGCAAGCCTCGGTCATTACATCGACTGTAGCAGCTAGTAGAAGTACGGATTTAAACTGGAGATTCACTAGGCATATTGATTACTAGCAGTCCGTCCTGGCTTCGCACGGGTTTTAGTAAGGATCCCTATATTTTTTGAAAATGTAATATAGCCTATGTCACCCGGGGATAGTGTAGCTTCCCAACGGTGAAAGAATTATTCAAATCGGTCCAGTAGTTTCGGAGCCTATTCAATACAAACAAACAAAGTTTTCCTCTTTATAATATTAGTATGATGAAATAGATCCTTCGGATCTCCTAAGCCGTTTGTTTCTTACACTTTCAAGGCTAGATTATGTAAGGTTTTACTGACAAAAAACCACTGAGTTTTGGCCTTAACAATATTGGTATGTTGGCCTTAATTTTAAGGGCCGATAAGACTTGCTCTATCTTTTTACAGATATGAAAGTGACAGTGACTAGAGTATTTTATACAGACGCTAAAATGTGCTGGAGAATATCATAATAGTATTTGTGTTATTTATTAATAACTAGCTGATCTGTGCCTACTCCGCTGGGTGGTATAAGCATTAATTACTTTAAATTTTTCGTCTTAATATATAGCCTGTGATACTCACAAAAGAATTGACGAAAGATGTGGCTTTCTACTGGTAACAGTATTTTCAAAATCAGTTTTGTAGATCCAGACATTACTCTCACAACATCACAAACTCACAAACTTTATTTATAATAGTATAGATATAGTGTGTCGGTTAATAAATAAAATCTTGGATACAATGATAAGAACAGCAACTAAGAACAATCGAAGTCAATCAACAATTTTATCTTATATCAAACGACGCATCTGTTTTGCAAATCAAAGACACGAGCCAGCGTCTAAACTAAATGATGGATGTGACCCAAATTACAGAGAAACAAGAGTTACTGATTTATTAAATTGATTAGGTTCTTGGTTTAGGTACTTGGCTGTGGTGGTAACTGTTAAAAATAAGCCATCATCATCCCGTGGATGTGGTAAGAGGTGACTAAGGGAACGGACCTCGAGCGGCAGCAACATCACGCTGAGATTTGGCCTATTATCTTTATACAATTTGCTGATAGAACAAACATATGGCCCACCTGATGTTAAGTGGTTACCATAGCCTATAACAAAGCAATTGCCCTGTAGTTCACGTTAGTTAGGAACGTGCCCTACAATAAACAGCTCTGCGTCCATCAACCTGAAGCATACAAGTATTAAGCCTCATGTGCCTGTAATTTCACCGGCACCCACACCCTTCAAACCGGAACACAGCAAGTTACTTAGCGGCTGCAATAGGCATGGTGGTAGTACTTCCCTGGACGAGCCCTTCACTAAGAGCTCTACTACTACTTCTTACTTATATGTCCAAACCATTGGTTCTTTTATATAACTAGAATACTTATTTAACCGCACGGTAAAACCCACTAGTACACGAAGTCATTACATTAGACATAATACAAGCGTTAGTATCTTGACGTCCATGAAAATTACTTGTAACCAGCCAAACCAGGTATTCGTATATTTCTATTCGGTACTCAATGCTATAACCATTTATAGTTGCTAGTAGTTTTTGGCGTGACTTCACTCATTATAAAACTATTAAATCAAGTTATAACTATAGTTACTTAATAACTTTATCTACTGTTGTTCTGCTTACACAGTTTCTGTTTACAGATTATTTCAAAAAATTATATGCCTATTACAACACTATTTATTATCACAACTGTTTCATATTTATAGTAAAGTACCTATTTTTAATACTTAGTTGTAAATTTATTTGTAAATAAATGCTATCGTATCATTGTTCTGACTGAATGACATAACATAGACCACGCACAGCCACCGTTGTCAAAGTCAAAGTCAAAAAGCATTTATTCAGTAATATTATCTTGAATCGTCTTACAGCTAGTTAAATTTAAGAGCCAGTTCCATCCAGTTGGCAGTAAATTCAAAAAAATTCAGGGTATTTATCTTGGTGAATACCCTATTTTGTTCGTATTTTTACATATAGTTTTATGGAAGGTTTTAAAGCTAGCTTTTTTGCATTGTAGTTGATTTATACAGCGTCAGAGGCCCTTTTTTCGTGTCTATTCACGCTGTAGTGCCTGGTACAGGGTTTTAGATGGTAAAGGCTTGCCCAGCATCAATGCATCCTCACAACTTAGACAGCCTATTTCACAGGAAAGACCATATGTACGAAGCTAAGTTACGGGATTCTTCACGATGTTTTTCCTTCACTAATCACAAACATTCTAAGACGAACTTATTTTTAGTATTAGTGTGATAGTAACTTCATATAATCTATGACTCAACTGTAACTGCTATGTAATATGTGGTTGGTAACTTAGGTATTCCGGTAGGTACTTAACTTACTAGAGACCTAGGTTTACGATTCTGTTGAATTTGGTCAATGCCGTATTTTTAGTATAAAATCTAATGAAAAAGATTAGTATTAATTAATCGTACAATTTATTATTGTATTATAGGAAAAATATTTTTATTAGCATTAAGGCATTTTAAAAATATTAATTTTTGTAATACACTTGCGTATGGTGGGTGCAGGTGCAATTACATGCATATAAGAATTAAATGCATATAAGGCTTAACGCCTCAGGTGGTGCATGTTTCTACCGTACGTGGTCTGTGAGACATTGCTTTATCATGGGTTACCACTTAACATCAGGTGGGGCATATGCTTGTTACGTATAGGTTTACAAAAAAAATATATCAAATTATTTTCACGTGATTAAACTACAAGTAAAAGTTATAAATCTGTTAAAAATATTTAAGTATGAAATAAACAAAATGCATTGCTAACAAACCGCAGTGTGTCACTGGCCGAAAAAACTTTTCGCTATCATAACGAGGATACACCCTTGCGTGTGTGCGTGCGTCCGTGTGACCTAGTTACGATCACTACTCGGCGAGCTTCGGCAGTTTCCGTCACCCGAACACATGTCCCTTCATAGTAACTACTGCACATTCTGCGGTCTCGCCATCTTGTCCGCCAGCCAACATACATTGACCCGTGAATTTGTTAGAATTGGAAGTGATAGTGGAAGGTAGGATAGGTCGGGACGTTCTGGTTATCGGTGTTACGTAAAATGTGTTGTCATGTTGGTTTGTTTTCGTTTTCAATAGGTTGCCGAGTTCTCGAGTAATAAATAAATGATAACGGATTTTTCGACGTACCTATATTTTCGACGTAGCTTCCTATTTTATTTTTAAACTAGCGGCCGCTCGCAGCTTCGCCCTCGTGGCAGTTTTTTCCCGTTTCCGTTATTTTTTCGGGATAAAAAGTAGCCTAATGTTAATTCAGGTTGCAATCTATTTTTATTCTAAATTTCATCTAAATCGGTCCACTGGTTAGAGCGTGAAAGAGTAACAAACATCCATCCATCCATCCATCCATCCATACTTACAAACTTTCGCGTAGTAGGAAGTAGGATTTACACATGGAGATTACCCAGTGAGTAAACTTTTTAGGGTTCTGCAATCTGTCAAGAAACCCGTAGTTGCGCAACTAACACTAATTGATAATGTTTACTTTTTTCTTTCTTTCTAAAAAAACAAACCTAATGTTAATATAGTAGATTATAAGAATCTTTGTCCTGACTGACTGACATATAGACAACGCACAGCCTAAATAGATTGTAGAGACTTGAAATTTTCAAGGTAGGTGCGTGTTACTCACTGGTGTACTTAAAAAACCGGCCAAGTGTGAGTCGGTCTTGTGCACGAAGGGTTCCGTACCATTATCTATAATAAAATCACGTTTGTTGAATGAAAGCCCCCTTAAATATAAATTTTATCCTGTTTTTTAGTATTTGTTGATATATCGGCACCAGATATACATCATCTGTGAAAATTTCAACTCTCATACTACCACGGTTCATGAGATACAGCCTGATGACAGACGGACAGACAGACTGATTTGGATGAACTTTGGAATAAACATAGATTATAACTTGGATTAACATATATAGGCTACTTTTTATCCCGAAAAAATAACGGGAATGGGTAAAAAACTGCCACGCGGGTGAAGCTGCGAGCGGCCGCTAGTAAGTTAATAAAGTACTAAAAAAAGTGGTCATTTTTACACAACATCATCTAGCCTCAAACTAAGCATAGCTTGCACTATGGGAACTAGATGACTGATAGAATACGTGCACATGTTTTTCTTTGTAAATACATTACCAAAAGCTTCTAAAAAAATAATAAACCGATAAAAAATAAAAATAGAAAGTGTATGATGTAATCTTAACCTATCAGATCAATTATTTAGAAGTTAATTGTTATGTAATACTGAGATAAATATTTAATAGTAGATATTGTTTATTCTGTGGCGAGCTTTCGTGCATTCTCAATGACTTCCGTAATTCCGTATTGTATGAGTTTAGAGATCCGCAGTCAAATATAAAAACCTTTTATAACTTTTTAAACTATCATGGTTTTATAGTTTATTTGTTTTTATAGTGCTTACTTGCACTTAAGGAAATCTCAAAGATTTTTATATTATCCCAAAAATTATTTTCCTCGAGTAGGATTTGAACCCACGACCTTCCCCTTGATACGGGGATGCGATAATAATTTTTGGGATAGTATAAAAATCTTTGGGGTATCATGGTTTTGATCAATATTTTGGATAGAAACGGGATATTTAGCATGATTTTTGAGTTTGATTGTTTCCCGATATTTCGGCACAGTTGCATGCGCCACGATCACGGGTCGAACTATCCCATATATGCCGAAATATCGGGAAACAATCAAACTCAAAAATCATGGTGAATATCCCGTTTCTATCCAAAATATAAAAGCCTTTTGTTGAAAAGAACCGTTTTTGAAGTAAAACTTCTAATGCGACTTCCAACAACGTTGCGTTAAACGTTTAACACTACCATGGAGGGGTATGAAAGGGGGAGTATGACTCCCGCCTCGGGATAAATGTTTGAACGATCTGCAAAATTAAATATTTATTCCGGGTGTTCTGGGTATTTTCTGTGTATAATAAAAAAATTCTATGTATGTAACGTATTGTATTAAGTATATCAGTCATCTAGTACCCATAACACAAGCTCTGCTTAGTTTGGGGCTAGATGATGCTGTGTGGATTGTCCAGCATTATTATTATTATTATTGGTGCACGACCAGATTCGAACCCACGACCTTAAGATCAAAAGGCAGGATCACTTCCATTAGACCACCAGAGCTCAAACCCGTGTTAAATTATATTTCCTACGGAACCTATGCTCTTAAACGTTGAACACGCATGCATTAACGCACACATACATTTTCGGCAACTTTCACAATTGGAAAGTTACTGTTTTTAATGTTTATACATGTTATGTGTGAATATAAAATAATATAATACTAAATAAAATTTGTACGGTTTGGAGTTAGACTATCAACATCTTCGTGTATACCACTGCTAGATATGTGTGGAGGTTTACCGTGGTTCACGCTTAGTGTAGCGGGTTGGTGACCATAGACAATCAAAGACAAAATCATAATAATAACTAGCGGCCGCTCGCTGCTTCGCCCGCGTAGCAGTTTTTTTATCGTTCCCGTTATTTTTTCGGGAAAAAAAGTAGCCTATATGTTAATCCAGGTTACGATATATATTCCAAATTTCATTCAAATCGGTCCACTGGTTAGTAGAGCGTGAATGAGTAACAAACATCCATCCATCCATACTTACAAACTTTCGCGTTTATAATATTATAGTAGGATAGTAGAATAATGCTGGACAATCCACACAGCATCATCTAGCCCCAAGCTAAGCAGAGTTTGTGTTATGGGTACTAAATGACTGATATACTTAATACAATAATGTATATACATTGTACAATACTAGTGGCTTTGTGGGAACAGTAGGCCTCGTGAGCCCTTATAACCATGCAATAAAGAAATGAAACTCGTTGCCGTCTGTTTTTCCGGTCACGTATAATTTGGATGTCTTCAAGAGAAGAGTGAATAGGTATCTTCTAGGTAAACGTGCTACACCGTCGACTGCATCATCACTTAACATCAGGTGAGATTGCGGTCAAACGTTTACTTATAAACTGTAACAAAAAAAATTACCGACAATCCCTTTTCCCAAAACTGAAATCTGCTACAGCAAATTTTCTACCCTTTTCCTCTCTGTATCCTTCCGAATATTTTTCACAACATCTAAATATATATAATTCTAAGGTGACTGACTGACTGACTGACATAGTGATCTATCAACGCACATCCCAAACCACTGGACGGATCGGGCTGAAAGGCATGCAGGTAGATGTTATGACGTAGGCATCCGCTAACAAAGGATTTTGATTAATTCTTCCCCCAAGGATAAAATATGGGATGAAAGTTTGTATGAAACTTTGTCAATTTTAAACCGATCGGGCTGAGACTTTGCATGCATAAAGCTACTATGATTTTAGCCGAAAAAATAACCGGAACGGGAAAAACTGCCACGCAGGCGAAGCTGCGAGCGGCCGCTAATCTTGTGTAAAACGAAGCACTTAGTATGCCTCTCAAATTTGATTGAAATCCATCGATAAATAACGCTACAGCAAACTTCCCCTTTTTTACTCCCTATTTCCCCCTAATATAAAACCGCGATCGAATAAAAATTTTAATAAATCAAGGAATTTGTACCAATTTTCATTAGAATTCGTTGAAAAATACGACCTGTAGGCGAGAACAGACTTCTGCCAATCTCGAAACTGAGGCGCTTTGCTCGCTCAGTCAATTACTAGCGGAACGCACGTGGCTTCGCCCACATAAAGATAGTTTTATACAAATTTCAACCTCTGCTGTACCCGTTTAAGGGTTGAATTTCAGGATGAGTTTTCTTAGAACACCTCTAGGCCCTAATATGAATATACCCTGACAACTTCAAGTATCTACGACCATTGTTTTAGGCTGTGCGTTGTTATAAATATGTCAGTCAGTCAGGATAAAGATTCTTATATGTTGATATTTTTACTGCAGCTGAAAACAATAATATTTTCACGATTTTAATCCACGGTACGGTAGACATTCCCTTAGATTTTTTACATCAAGAATCCTCTTAAAATCTTTTAAGATGTTTAATGAAGGTAGTAAGTATTGATATTCCTTACATGATAGATAGCAAGCATGGTTTCCTGCTTATAAACGCAGCATTGGCATTGCACATATATTTTTTCCAATAGAAAATCCGTTGATGCACGTTCGGATTCGAACCCACCTTGGATCAGGCAAGATTGCTCTCCCAAGACTACTGGTGTCCTGAAGCAAAATACCTATTTTTACCACCTTAATTTCATAGCTACGTAACTACGTAGCATTTTCGTAGCACGTCGTAGACACTTCGTAGACCCTTCGTAGGCAAGTGTAATTTTCCTCATAATTTTCTGTATTACATTTTCATGCTAAAGATGGATTTGAATTATAAATTGGAAAGAAATATTCTGTAAGCTTTGTATAATGTTACGACCGATGTGGCGCGGCGGGCGATTGTCTGCATGCTCAGGAGGTTGCGGGTTCGATTCCCGCCTTGGGATAAATGTTTGTACGACCTGCAAATATTTATTCCGGGTGTTCTGGGTATTTTCTATGTATAATAAAAAATATCTATGTATGTAATGTATTGTATTAAGTATATCAGTCATCTGGTACCCATAACACAAGCTCTGCTTAGCTTGGGGCTAGATGATGCTGTGTGGATTGTCCAGCATTACTTATTTATTTATTCATAATGTTAGGACTACAGTCAGTAACGAAAGGTAATGTTTTATTGGGTAAAGTATTATTAAGTGTGATTATTATATTTTACTTAAATAAATTATTATTAAAAAAATGATTTCAAATAAATTATTATTGACAGACACAACGCCTTCTATCCCCAAAAGTCAAAGTCAAAAAGCATTTATTCAGTAATATCCGCAGGGATAATCTTGAAACGTCTGAAATCTAGGTGAATCTAAGCGCCAGTTCCTCGCGGCAGACAAACTTAGCAAAGCTTGTATGTTGGAAACCAGATGACTTGTAAATAAAGTTTATCACACAAATGTGTGTCCACGGTGGGGATTGAACCCACAACCACAGAAAGCAGCGTTACTACTAACTGAGCTGTGAGTTCAGTGTTCCGAGTCTGGATATTATATTATATTCTATGTATGAATTAAAAAAAAAAGTATACTTACCTAAGTGTACCTTTGTCTATCTTTCAGTGTTCCAACCTAATATGGTCAGTGAGTCACTTTTTGACTTCTTTTGTTGATTTTTTTTTCTGCTTAGCCCGTTTTTTTTTTAAATTACTACTTTAAAGTTCGACTGTCACCGTAGATCGAACGTCGGGGTAGACTGAAAACCAGCCCTGCGTAAAAACGAAAGTTCTAACGCAGAATTAGCGCTGAGACTACTCCTATTGTCAAACATGCAATTTAGTGATATTTTTGTACCCACATATTATGTATCGTTTTATGACAATAAACTCATTTGTATTTGTATATAAGTACCTAGTCTATATAAGTACGCAAATATAGATTTAAGCAAAATTACCTTCACCACGCGAACGAAGCCACGGGCGCAGGCTAGTAGCTAATAATTTAGAAGGTATTCATTACAAGGCGTAACCAAACATAACATAATAATAAGATAATTATAGAGGTAAAATTATTTTCGTTATTATACGAGAAGGTAAGTCTTATCTGTACACATCGCTTATTCTATGACGCATTCTCACGTAATTTCGGCTGTAGGGTTGACCCAACATTAATCATCATCAACATCAGTCTGTAGAAGTCCACAGTAAAACACGAAATAGATCAATTAAATTACAACTAAGAAACCAGAAACACAATGAGCGGTCTTATTGCTGAAAACGAACTCCAGACAACCTTTTAGACAGTTTTTTTTTATACAACTTGCTTATGGAACAAGCAGATGGCCCACATGTTAAGTGGTTACCATAAACTATAACAAAGCATTGCCTCGTAGATCACGCTCGTTAGGAACGTCACCCACAATGCATTACTCAGCGTCCATCAACCTGAGGCATACAGGTATTAAGCCTCATGTGCCTGTAATTTCACCGGCACCCACACCCTTCAAACCGGAACACAGCAAGTTGCTTGGCGGCAGAAATAGGCATAGTGGTAGTACTGCCTCGGAGGAGCCCTTCAAAAAGAGCTCTATTACTACTACTAATAAAATATGTAAATATGTACTAAACTAGCGGCCGCTCGCAGCTTCACCTGCGTGGCAGTTTTTTCCCGTTCCCGTTATTTTTTCGGGATAAAATCATAGTAGCTTTATGCATGTAAAGTCTCAGCCCGATCGGCTTAAAATTGACAAAGTTTTATACAAACTTTCATCCCCTATTTTATCCCCTTGGGGGTAGAATTGATCAAAATCCTTTTTTAACGGATGCCTACGTCATAACATCTACCTGCATGCCAAATTTCAGCCTGATCCGTCCAGTGGTTTGGGCTGTGCGTTGATAGATCACTATGTCAGTCAGTCACCTTTGAGTTATATATATTTAAAAGATATGTATGAAAATTGCTCTACAAGAACTTTTATTGCTTTTCCTTGCGCGCGTTGCTCTTGTTTATTTAATTATAAATGCATGCCAACCCTAGCCTGTATAATCGCACACGAAATTCGAGAGAGCAACCAAAAAGTCGTGAGTTCAACACTTTCACCAGCTTAACAGTTAGATAATGAACCGGTCGGACTCTAGAAAGGATCTGGAAGTCAATAAACTGCTTCCCACTACCTGAAAACTACTACTTCAAAAAAAAAAAAAATTTCTTTATTGAGGGCTTACTTATGTAATGTGCACTTAACTTAGGTAATTAATTATGGACAAAGCCCTACAATCGGCGGTCTTATCGCCCACAGCGATTTCTTCCAGACGACCGTTTCTAACCTAAATCTTAAAACTAGTTACAAAAATTCCCATTGTATAGCATCGCCACTCCCGGCAACGGCGTTGAGCGATCTGGACTACTGCGACTTTGGGAAAGAACTGTCCCTATCCTACTAATATTATAAACGCGAAAGTTTGTAAGTATGGATGGATGGATGTTTATTACTCTTTCACGCTCTAACCAGTAGACCGATTTGGATGAAATTTGAAATAAACATAGAATATAACTAGTATTAATATAACCTTGGACAGAGAATTAGTTTAGCTATTCAAAGAGGTAACGTTGCCAGCCTTTTGGGCACACTTCCTGCGGTAAGTGACTTAAATTCTGTTCTCTACCTATAGTATAAGCCCGCACTTTACTATAGGTAGAAAAAGTTATGATAAAATATGTAGATATAAGGTAGATAGGTTAAATATTAGATGTTAAATATTTGTATATACTAAATTACTTCCGTTATAATAAAATAAATGATATACTAGTATTAACATATAGGTTACTTTTTATCCCGAAAAAATAACGGGAACGGGGAAAAAACAGCAGTTTTTTCCCCGTGGTGAACGTGAAACGTGGGTGAAACTGTGAGCGGCCGCTAGTACTAACTACTTTAAGTAACTAACTACTATAATTCGTTTGTAAATGACGAATGATGTAGCGCGGCGGGTGATGACCGCTGGCGACGCAGGAGGTTGCGAGGAAACAAGTTTCCTCACAATGTTTTCTTTCATTGTTTGAGAACACTGGCCTATAAAAACAGGGAATTTAAGGGGGTCGAAGAAAATCTCTTGATATCTCACCAAGGGGTTGACGACCGATGTAGCGCGGCGGGCAAATGACCGCCTGCGACGCAGCGGGTTCGATTCCTGCCTTGGGATAAATGTTTGTGCGATCTGCAAATATTTATTCCGGGTGCTCTGGGTGTTTTCTATGTATGATAAAAAGTATCTATGTATGTAATGCATTGTATTAAGTATATCAGTTATCTAGTACCCATAACACAAGCACTGCTTAGCTTGGGGTTAGATGATGCTGTGTGGATTGTCCAGCATAAAAAAAGAAAAAAAAAGGGTGAGAGAGAGTCAAAAAATCGGCAAAATTGCCTTTCGTTAAAGATGCCCCCTTAACATCAGGAGGGCATGTGCAACCATCTTCTTATCTTAAAAAAAACTGTTTGACTATAGTGTTCTCACGTTATCACAGGCTTGTACAGTTTTATACCAAGGTCGGGTGCGCACGCGACTTTTACCGTAAGGTATAGCGTCACGCCATTTCAAACTGACACTTCTTCGTAATTACGTTAATCCTGCTAATATTATAAACGCGAATGTTTGTAAGTATGGATGGATGGAGGTTTGTTACTCTTTCACGCTCTAAACAGTGGACCGATTTGGATAAAATTTGGAATAAATATAGATTGTAACCTGGATTATTATATAAGCTACTTTTTATCCCGAAAAATAACGGGAACGGGAAAAAACTGCCACGCGGGCGAAGCTGCGAGCGGCCGCTAGTAAGAAAATAAAAATGAAATATTACCTCACCGTTTTGTACTGCGCAGAGATACTACAATACTTAGAATATTTTAAAGAATTTATTCGTTTCAAATCAGCATTGCCATTCAGCGTGGCTGCAGCCAGTGTTTTGGAAACGCTTCGGATCGGCACTGATCTGGATCAGTTGAGCAAACTTTAGATCGTTTGTAACGGTCTGTAGATAGCTCAAATGTTTCATATGTATTTTGTACCTACTAATTATAAATACTTGTGTAATTTTGTAGTATTTACCTGCACTTAAGGAAATCACAAAGATTTTATAGTATCCCAAAAATTATTCTCCCGAGAGGGATTTTAACCCACGACCCTTCCCTTGATACGGGGATGCGCTAACCAACCGCGCTATGAAGAGTTCTACAAAAAGCTACATTGCTTTCAAAAATGACAAAAAACAAATTGACGCTTATGAACCTTTTGTTTCTTCATAATGGCATGTGTCAGTCATTCGACAGACAATTTAGCAAATTTCAAGTGGATTAAATAAATATTTTTTAGTCGAGTCGAGTCAGTGAAAAAAGTTAAGGCTGTTATTGGTTTTGAAGAAAAAGATAGCGTTTTTCTTCAAAACCAAAGGGAAACCTTTTCGTTCAAATCAGGATGCCACATAACACACTTTCATTTCAATTGTTCACACTTGTGCTAAGACCTCAAGTAATGATGATTAAAATACCACCAAAATTACCCATCAGAACTTAAAATAACACGAGAAAAACAATTAAAATGAAAATACAATGTTGCTTCCAAAGATGACATAAACAAACTGACGTTTATAAAAGCATAGTTTGACAGGTCATTGTAAAATTGTGACTGTCAATTACAGCCCATTAAAAATCCACAGAACATAATATTTCTCTGTAAAATCAGAGATACAATCTTATTTTATACTAACACACGAGTAAAAATTGTGTTCAACCTTCACTGTTTTGATTAGCCAACACGCGATTGTAAGCCTTAGTTGATAGGTACGCATTTTATATTATAACCACGTTAATACACAGATGTAATAAACTTAGTAGGTACAAGATATTGAGCCTTACAGTTTGGCGTTGAACTAGTAGTAGTTGAGCCTAGCCTAGAATCTAGGTGCCTTACGGCGCACTAGTCTGCGTCCATCAACCTGAGGCATACAGGTGTTAAGTCTCATGTGCCTGTAATTACACCGGCACCCAACCCTTCAAACCGGAACACAGCAAGCTGCTTGGCGGCAGGAATAGGCATGGTGGTACTTCCCCGGACGAGCCCTTCACTAAAAACTCTGCTAATATTGTATGGTTTTATTGACAAAGGTATAATTTATTTTGACATTTATAAGAAACTGGCGGCCGCTCGCAGCTTCGCCCGCGTAGCAGTTTTTTCCCGTTTCCTTTTTTTTTCGGGACAAAAAGTAGCTTATATGGTTATCCAGGTTACAATCTATATCTATTCCAAATTTCGTTCAAATCGGTCCACTGGTTAGAGCGTGAAAGAGTAACAAACATCCATCCATCCATCCATCCATCCATACTTACAAACTTTCGCGTTTATAATATTAGTAGGATAAGATTTACTAACATCTGTCTGTAAGAACCATCTTAGGTGCTAAGTTATTCCTCGGTTAACCTTACGATCTCTTTTAAAACCTAGTGCTTAAGTTAAGTACTAAATAAACTGTGATATAGGTACTTCACAAGGTCTAGCCAATCAATCAGTACCTAATAAGTTATATTGGTTTTAGGCTGTACTGACTAGACAACAGATAACTCACCTGATGTTGAGCTGTTTGACTAGACGCAAAAGTACCTTTTGCGTCTGGCAAAAGGCGCATATTTTATAGGTGTAGGAATGTCCAGATAACCCACCTGATGTTAAGCTGTTTGACTAAACGCAAAAGGCGTGTATTTTGTAGGTGTCGGAATGTCCAGATAACCCACCTGATGTTGAGTTATTACTTCCCTATAACAATATCACTCATACACAAAAAAAAATCAACTACGATGTTTTTGAAGTCTTCTTGATACAGCCATAGATTATGTAGTCTTTCATATCTACCGTTTTAAATTCCACATACAAAATATAGATTCAAATTGGACAATGCACATCAAAAAGCTAAAGTTATTACTGTGATTCTAAGGTTAAATAAATAGTTACTACCTACCACAAATATGCAGTAGTAGTTTAAAACTCAGGGCTTCAAGGCTGTACGCGAGATCGCTACTAAATTTGAATTTCGAACGAATGTTTGTTGTTTGACGGGTTTGTAGGTATTTTTCTTGATAACATAAACTGAGTCCTTTTTGTAAACTTTTTGAAGTAAAACTTTTTGTGCGACTTCCAACAAGGTTGCGTTAAACGTTTAACACTACCATGGACGGGTATGAAAGCACTGTTCTTTCTCTCTTTCTCTCATAGCCATACGTTTCGTATATTAAAGAAGTTTTGCTTCAGTCGTGTGGTCTAAAGCACACTCGTTTTTTATTTTAATTGATATTTCTCAACTGACAACCACTACGGCATAGAGTAGGATGCGAGAGGCACTGGTTTGATTCTATACAACATTCCCAATGTTTACCATCATTATAATCAGGCTGGGCATAGGCCTGGTTTTGGGGGCTCACCGTAGTAACCACGGTTGGTAAGTGGATTGATGTGATGAGTTAAGCAGCTGATACCATTTTATTTGAATATAATATTTTAATTACCTACTTGGACCCTTCTCCCCTTTTAGTTAAGCACCTCCATGATGTATCTAATTATGCAAAAAAAGAAGAAAAAAACAGTTTTTTATGAAAAAAACAAACTAACAACCGGATTCGTTACTGCGATCTTAGGATCGAAAGGCAGATATGCTACCGCTAAGCCACAAGTGATGTAAAGATGTGGTAAATAGATGTAGCTACTGTTTTATGACAGTGCGTAAATAACATTTTGTTTAACCATTAAAATGCTTAAAACCCAGTGAAGATTCGTCACCGCTTTCCCTTGAATATGTTGCAATGAGGAAAACTGTGTGTTTGTATGTACAGCTTGTGTAATACAATACTAACTGATAAAAATGCTTATGGAGAATTTGAGAGTATTGACAAACATAATATTTATCTTTTCTTAAGTTTGTTTGGACTCAAAACTTTTAAACATCCCAGAAAAAAAATTGCAAAACTTTAATGGATTGGCTTAGAGCCAAAATTTAACTCTTCAAAGTGGCAATTTCGTGCTTCTAAACCTTTTTGGGATAACTTTTTTTAGTTAGGTAACAAATTCTATACTACATATCTAACAATATTATAAACACAAATGGGGATTCTGCACACAAAATACTCTTTGGCTTTAAACTTTTTAAATTTCGAATGTTCGGGATTCCCTGGCCATTGAATACCTACTGTTTTCCATTAAAGCTATAGCTGACAGTCCTATCTAAGGCCAAAAATTGCTGTGATCTGGTTTGAAGGGTGTGTGTGGGTGCCGGTGTAATTACAGACACATGAGGCTTAACACCTTAATGCCTGAGGTTGATGGATCCAGGGCATCCAGGGCAATCGCACTACGCGCCGCAAAATCAAGTTCCATCCGCACCACCTGGATGGCTGGTTTTCCACAACTACTCGTTTTTTACGGTCTTTTTTACCGCGCACGAGTAAGTTGTGGAATGACCTGCCATCTTCGGTCTTCCCGCAGAGCTACAACTTGAAATTCTTTAAGAAACGGGTTAATCTTCTCCTTAAAGGTCGGCAGCGCATCGGCATCGCCTCTGGTGTTGCAGGTGTCCATGGGCGACGGTGACCACTTTCCATCAGGTGGCCCGTCTGCTCGTCTGCCTGCTATGGCATAAAAAAAAAAAAAAAAAAAAAAAATTGCATACACCTACAAAGCAATATTTCGTTATAGGTGATAGGCTCTGACTACTGGTGGAACAAGCATATTATATGCTTGTTCCACCAGTAGTCAGTAGTAGCTAAAAAAAACGTAGACGAAAAGAGACTTGATGATACGACGAAAGACAGATTGAAGGATGCTCTAGCTAGCGTCAATATTTAGATTCACTATCTTCCAACGCCGAATGAACGGCCCTTGGCTGCGCTTGCGCAAGACACTTTTTGTTTGCCTCTACACTTCACGTTTGTTACGTCAGTGAGGTGAGATACGGTACTGATACCGTGTAGCTTGTACTTCTGTTTGCTTACTAGTCTTTGTCTATGGTTTCTCTTGTACCGGAACTAATAAGTTCGTCTATTTAATAAAACCTACATACCTACTAAAAAAAACGACATCGCAGTTAAAACCAATTGCGAGTCGATAAAATTTAACCTTTGCAAGCATAAAAACCGCCAAATTCGAAATTCAAATTTCGAAATTTCGCGATAGGACGTGCGTTGTCTCAATTAAAACTGTAACTGATATATGCATACAAATTTTGACCTTAATAGTAAAGCAATAGGGTGGTTTTCCGGCTGCGAATGGCGGAGGCGTCAAGCCAACTCAAAAGTGTGTCACCGGTTGAACAACACACGCAAGGCCGATCTATCTATGAATGCGCGTGCAAAACGGCGAATGTGCATCCCTATGACAGTTGACACGTCATCTGTAATTTAAATTCTGCAACTTTGAGATTGTATTCGTGTTTATGAATGAATTTACAAAGAGGATATTACTTTATTCAGTCACTTGTAGACTGGAATTGAATTGAAAACTGATAAAGCATGTATGGCAAACTTTTCTACCTAGGTACTAAAAAATAACGTTTGACAGCAATGATTGCCTTGTCGTGGAACTATAGTGAGAGCCATTGCAGCTCGGGTAGTAGTAGTCCAGCATTCTACGTTGTAGGTGGTGGGTTCAATCCCCGCCAAGAAAAAACATTTTTGTGATGAACATAGAGGTTTGTACTATGTCTGGATGTTTCCAAACAGAAAAACATCATAGGTGCACGATCGGATTTGAACACGCGATCTTAGGATCCGATGGAGCTCTCTACTTTTTTTGCTCTACCTATACCTGATACTACAGTTAGTATTCTAACAGCGGCGATAGGCTTGCAACTTGTCACGTCTGGAATACAAACTGCAACGGTACTTGACATCTGAGGGAATATCTACCGTGCCTAAGGATTAAAGTCGTGAAGCTATTTGTTTTCTTTTTCTTTTTATATCTTACTAACTGCCGCTCGCAGCTTCGCTCGCGTTGCAGTTTTTTTCCCGTTCTCGTTATTATTTCGGAATAAAAAGTAACCTATATGTTAATTTAAGTTATAATCTATGTTTATTCCAAATTTCATCCAAATCGGTCTACTGGTTAGAACGTGAAAGAGTAACAAACATCCATCCATCCGTCCGTACATCCATCCATTCTTACAAACTTTCGCGTTTATAATATTAAATAAGCCCATAGTACCCATAACACAAGCTCTGCTTAGCTTGGGGCTAGATGATGCTGTGTGGGTCGTCCGGCATTATTATTATTATTATTAAAAAATAAATAAATAATAGTAATAAATAATGCTGGACAATCCACACAGCATCATCTAGCCCCAAGCTAAGCAGAGCTTGTGTTATGGGTACTAGATGACTGATATACTTAATTCAATACTATATTACATACATAAATATTTTTTTTATTATACATAGAAAACACCCAGAACCCTTGGAATAAATATTTGCAGATCGTACAAACATTTATCCCAAGGCGGGAATCGAACCCGCAACCTCCCTCGTCGCAGACGGACAATCGCCTACCGCGCCACATCGGTCGTCAAATTAAAAATATTAGCAGGATCTAGTAGAAAGACTATGTGAACCTTGACTAACTAGCTTAAATTCGTCTAGGGTACGTGTGACTAAGCAATCTAATTCATTAAATTTGAAAAAGGAATGTTACATCACTCAGTATAGGCGAAACTCGAAAACATTAAAACAATGTATGAAGTTTAGTCCAAATGTCTTGGTAGATGAAAGTCCCGCGTCTTAACGTAATTTTTATTATTATCTTATGTTTATTACTACCAGCTAGTAGAATTGAAGCACAGAATAAATATTAAAACTACGATTTGAGTCGTCGTCTTAGCTTTATATAAGAGTATAACTGCTCAACATCTGGTAGGTCATAAGTTTTTTTACTTGACTTTTTATATTCAAGTTAAGTTATATTATAGTCAAATTATATTATACTGTTACTTAAGCATAAATAAATCAATAAAATATTATAACAATAGCTATATGATAGTTAGATAACTGTTAAGTTTCAAAGTCTTTGTTTAAGCAATAAATCAAACCGTATCTTGCATTCGGACAGTTTGTTAATAAATTGTTGCACAATTTTAGCTAATAATTATAGGTAAAATAACATCAAGTTACTGTTCCACAAAAATAATGTCAACAAAAGAATATAACATAGTCTTCTGTAATAATAGCCTTCTATTTTCAAATCAGTTTAAAATATTGGTTATAAAGTGATTAAAACCTTTTTCAGTTCGTGTTCGATTTTTAAATTCATTTTGGATTAAATGTATACTCGTTATCATTAGGCAAGGGTTAGCTTCGATTCGATTTCAGTGTGTTCAATTTCAAGTGTCCTTACATAAAATACAGTTCTTATACGTTCCTATACCCACCTAACCCTAGTTTTGGTGAACTCAAAGATAAATAATATCTATCTGTGCTTATTATTCAATTGTTTATTAAATTGCAACATTCTGTGTCCCCCGGTTTTCTATATTCTTTCACCTGGGTACGAAATGTGGAAACGAGCAGCAATGTGTGGAGTCGACCGATGTGGCGCGGGGGGCAAATGTCCGCCTGCGACGCAGAGGTTGCGGGTTCGATTCCCGCCTCGGGATAAATGTTTGTACGATCTGCAAATATTTATTCCGGGTGTTCTGGGTATTTTCTATGTATAATAAAAAATATCTATGTATGTAATATAGTATTGTATTAAGTATATCAGTCATCTAGTTCCCATAACACAAGCTCTGCTTAGCTTGGGGCTAGATGATGCTGTGTGGATTGTCCAGCATTAATAATAATAATAATAACCCGAAATTTCTAGTCTGTACGACTACTTAGTGGTTTAGGTTACCGTTGTCTATTATGTTATAATAATAATATAAAAATGTGTTTTTATTGACATAAAGTTTTACAATATAAAGTTTTGAATCTCGAGGCTCCCGAACTAGTAAAAAAACTGTGTTTCAGGAGCCAGTGGCTTCTCCCACAGTTAGAAGCAGTACATTTATGTCAGCAAAAGGATATAAATATGTATATGTACAGTGGAAACATAGAATAAATTTTATAAATTTTAAAGTTCTACCTTATTATGTACCACTCAGTTTAATTGTAGATTTGAAGCTAAACCAAATAGTTATACAACCTAATTGACCTACTACGAATACAATTACAAGTAAATAAAAAAAAAAAAAATGTTAGTCAGGGTAAAGATTCTTATACAGGTATAGATAAGATTTTTTTTGTAGCAAGCCCTTTTACAAGTTTCAATAGTATTTTTTTTAATTTCAGGGTTACCATTAACTTAATCCGGTGTTGCCAACTCCCAATAAGATATCTTTGTGCTCCAAACAATTACTAAGTGAAATTCAACCTTCCGTCGCTTTTGTAATAACAATTTGACGTTTTCGCAATCCTGGGCAAGGTGACAATGGTTTTTCTATTGATAGGCAGAACCGGGTCAGTCCTTGAGGCTTTGAGATAATTAAAAGTTCGAAAATCGAACAGATTTATTATTATTATTGACCCTTATCCCACTTTATGTGGAGTCGGGCTTAGTAATAGAGTTCTTAGTAAAGGGCTCGTCCGGGAAAGTATGCCAATTTCTGCCGCCAAGCAGCTTGCTGTGTTCCGGTTAGTCCACACGACTGAAGTAAAACTTCTTTAATATACAAAACGTAACTGGCTATGAGAGAGAGAGAAAGAACAGTGCTTTCATACCCTCCATGCTTATGGCAGTGTTAAACGCTTAACGCAACCTTGTTGGAAGTCGCATTAGAAGTATTACTTCAACTGTGGTATACAAATCCTAGAACAAATAGACCCTTTTATCCTTGATGATGTATGACGTCACACTCAGACCATACATATTCCAAGCGTGTTGTAATTTGGCAAGCTACTAACGCTTGTCAGTAGATAGTATGTAGTCAGATTGCATTCGATTACATTAATTCTAGATTAATTTTGTAAATTATCGTGATATACGTAAGAAAACTATGGTAAAAAAACGAGTGTGCTTTAAGTAAAACTTCTTTAATATACGAAACGTAACTGGCTATGACGACCGATGTGGCGCGGCGGGCGATTGTCCGCCTGCGACGCAGGAGGTTGCGGGTTCGATTCCCGCCTTGGGATAAATGTTTGTACGATCTGCAAATATTTATTCCGGGTGTTCTGGGTATTTTCTATGTATAATAAAAAAATATCTATGTATGTAATATAGTATTGTATTAAGTATATCAGTTATCTAGTACCCATAACACAAGCTCTGCTTAGCTTGGGGCTAGATGATGCTGTGTGGATTGTCCAGCATTATTTATTTATTTATTTATTTATTATGAGAGAAAGAGAGAAAGAACAGTGCTTTCATAGGCCCTCCATGATAGTGTTAAACGTTTAACGTAACCTTGTTGAAAGTCGCATAAGAAGTATTACTTCAATAACAATGCTGGACAGTCCACACAGCATCATCTAGCCCCAAGCTAAGCAGAGCTTGTGTTATGGGTACTAGATGACCGATAATACCTACAATACATTACATTATAGATATTTTAATTATACATAGAAAATACCCAGAACACCCGGAATAAATATTTGCAGATCGTACAAACATTTATCCCAAGGCGGGAATCGAACCCGCAACCGCCTTATCTTGTTGTTCAGTTGTCACTTAAGTACAAAATGTGGATACGTACCGAAAGTACTATCTGGACGTACCTCTGACTACCCCCATTAGACATCCTCAAAGAATATCGAGTAGGTACCTGCTTGGTTCAAAGATATCGGAGGGGATATCTACCGTGCTTGAGAATTAAAGTCGACATGCTATTTATTTTATTTAGGTAAGTAAAAAAGGTCATATTTCTTCAAAACTTTTTTTGTACGTTCTAAGCAGTGCACAGTACCGCATTCAGCCAGGCACACACACAGACTAAGCAAATATTATCATATCAGTGCTAGTAGTAATACCTACCTGAGCGTGTTCCACGCATGCGCATACATAAACACTCAACCGCGACCAGTAGGATTTGATACTTGTGATTTTTACACAATGATTACAAAATTGTCCAGCAAAGACTACTGAATGAATTTAATGAAACTTTACAATAGTATAGGTTATGCATCAGAGTCATACACAGGCTATAATTTATAAAGATTACCGGATGAGGTCACGGGCAAAAAAGTCTCAAAACACTAACACAAAAAAACCAAGTCATTATCATCTTCCTGTCCTTATCTCACACTAAATGAAGTGGCACAATAGGTTTTCTTTTCACCCTCTTCTATCAATCGTCATCTCCGTCACTCCTTTCTCACTCATATCATTTTTCACTTAATCCATCCATATATTCAGGTTGATGGACGCTGAGTAGTGCATCGTCGGTGACGTTCCTAACGAGCGTGACCTACGAGGTAATGCTTTGTTATAGATGATGGTAACCACTTAACATCAGGTGGGCCATCTGCATGTTCCATCAACAAGTTGTATAAAAAATAAATCTTTGGTGTCTACTTTTATAATCATTTAGTGAAAAATCAACTTTGCCACACACAAGTTATTAATACAATTATAATCATTTGTTATTATATACAAACACATTATTAAAATGTGATTACAAAAGACACATAGGTAAGGTACGTACAATACAAAGGCGAATTTAACTCTTATCTTTTAATATCAAATGCAAGTTTACACTTGATAAGAGATAATTTAACTATTTATAATGATAAAAAAAATAGCATCACGACTTTAATCCCCAAGCATGGTAGATACCCCATCAGATCTCTCAGTACCAAGTACCTACGCGAGATCCTTACCAACTGAGAGTAGACAGAGGTACGTCCAGATATTACGTTTGGTACAGTCAGCTGCACTAGAATGTATACAATTTGTAAAATTCAATACGGTATCAAAACCTTCTAGTAAACTCTTAAGCAGTAAAAACTCAAAAATCGTGAAATTAGCTGATAAGTTCGCTTGTTTTTTGAGTTTTTGCCCTGAAAATATTAATTGTGACGCTGTAAAACTATTCTGTAAGTTACGAATTGTATACATTCTAGTGCAGCTGACTGTACATACCCACATTTTGGAGAAGTTGGAATGACAGTTGCAAGCCCATCGCCGCTGGTAAAATACTAACTGGTTTCCCCACGATGTTTACCTTCGTTTTGAGAACACTGACATTACAAATGATTATTATCCTACTAATTATAAACGCGAAACTTTGTAAGTATGGATGAATGGATATTTGTTACTCTTTTACGCTCTAATCAGTAGACCGATTTGGATAAAATTTGGAGTAAACATAGATTATAACTTAGACTAACGTATAGGCTACTTATTATTCCGAAAAAATAACGGGAACGGGGAAAAAACTGCCGCTAGTATAAAAATTATATCGAATGTGTAAAACAATACTCATTACATTAGGTTTATGTTAATTTCTACCACCCATCAATAAAAATCCTTAAACAATTATAAAAGCCGCGCGGTTCGCCGGTAAAAAAACAAGATGGCGGCCGATGTCATTAAACTTCCGAAGGTTTTGCAAGTACCAAGACGGTCCGAGCACGCACCGAGTTATATGGGTCTTGGCCAGGCAACTTTTTCTCAGCGCACTTCGACTCTAACATGGTAGGTATGTCATATGCCCTGATTGCCATCTGGTGGCAACTTGCTGAAATTATCTCTACGTATGTTTCGGGCCTGAGTCAAAATCTCGTGTAGAATATAATCCTACTAACATTATAAACTTTGCAAGTATGGATGGATGGATGGATGTTTGTTACTCTTTCACGCTCTAACCAGTGGGGCGATTTGGATGAAATCTGGATTAACATACATACTACTTTTTATCCCGAACAATAACGGGAACAGGAAAAAACTGCCACGCGGGCGAAGCTGCAAGCGGCCGCTAGTTTGATATAATATAATAAAGCTGGACAATCCACACAGCTTCATCTAGCCCCAAGCTAAGCAGTGCTTGTGTTGTGGGTACTAGATGACTGATGTACTTTATACAATAATATTACATACATACATGTTTTTTTTATACAATACATAGCAAATACCCAAAACACCCGAAAGAAAAATTTTCAGATCGTACAAACATTTATCCCAAGGCGGGAATCGAATCCGCAACCTCCTGCGTCGAATGCAAACATTCACCCTCCGCGCCACATCGGTCGTCGGAATCGGTATAAATTAGTGTATCACCGAATTCAAACCCACAATAACATCAAGAACCTCTACCGCTAGACTGTTAGCGTTAAAAAGCAAATTCAAAACGACCGTTTAGTGTCAAATTACGGCCACCGGACGTAAGAGTTACCAATCAGCGAAATTCTGCTGTAATAAAACGGCTCGGTTTTAGACAGGGCAAGTTTACACTGGCAAGAAATATAAATAACTTATTCACGTGAAATTTTGAAGTAATACTTCTTATGCGACTTCCAACAATAATAGTAATAATAATAATGCTAGACAGTCCACACAGCATCATCTAGCCCCAAGCTAAGCAGAGCTTGTGTTATAATGCTGGACAATCCACACAGCATCATCTAGCCCCAAGCTAAGCAGAGCTTGTGTTATGGGTACTAGATGACTGATATACTTAATACAATACTATATTACATACATAGATATTTTTTATTATACATAGAAATTACCCAGAACACCCGGAATGAATATTTGCAGATCGTACAAACATTTATCCCAAGGCGGGAATCGAACCCGCAGCCTCCTGCGTCGCAGGCGGACATACGCTCGCCGCGCCACATCGGTCGTCATAGTTATAAATGAGCAATGAAAATTTTTCGACAGTGTGAAATAGCTTTATTATTTATTGCAAACGTTGCAAACGTTACGCCTTTATTCTGATGATACAGCAACAATAATAAAAAATACTTTCATAGTATTTTTTAGTAAAATATCAATCTTTGTCAGTCGGATTTTGCGACAGGTACGGGACCTTTTCAGAACGGGACGTTTTGAGAAAGGGGTATTTAAGGATAGTTGGCAAAGAAGACTTATATTATTATTACTTTGTAAAAGGATCATACAAAAAAACGGTAGGAACCAAGCCGTAGCCGTACCAAGGTTCTTCTAGGCTTGGTCGCGAGGAACTGGCGCTTAGATTCACCTAGATTTAAGACGTTTCAAGATGATCCCTGCGGATATTACTGAATAAATGATTTTTGACTTTGACTTTGACTTTGAGACTTTTTGTGAATGTGACGTAATTTTGGCGGAGGGACGTTTTGTGAGTGGGACCTTATGTTCCGAGCGCAAGTCCGTGAAAAATAATAACTAACTCACATGGTGCAAGCGAAACATTGCCTTGACGAACGCTTACCTTCTGGAAAAGCTGAAGCTCAGCAAGACTTTTAAGAAGCAGATATTAAAAAGAATAGGAAAGTTTTATGCGCCTAAACCGTTAAAATGTATTGGTCAGTCAGAGTGCCGGACATCTAGCTATCTCTTTTTATCAATTTCTCTGTTCGATTTTCAAATAATTTTAAAAAATATTTTATGGGAGGTATTCGAATAGTAGCGGTGCGCGCCGGTAGTCTAGTAGAAGTGAGCCTTCTGATCCTAAGATCGTAGGTTTGAATCCGGTTGTGCACCAATAGATTTTTCTGTTCGAAAAATTATCGTAAAGAAGTTCAAAAATCTTGTATCTGTTGCATAGCTGACTCATAAGCGCACAGCCTAAACCATAGATCCTTACATAGTTTTTTTCATATAATTTTCTTAGTGGACAACCGTAGGTCTCAGGTAAGAAAATTACTCCAACCCAAACAAATTCACAAGTTTTATCTCAGACAATATTATTTGCTAAAAGAATAATTTATGAAATAGAAATCATAATACTTAAAGCTTCCAATTTAACTTTTTTATTTAAATAAAGCATTCTCTGGGCAGGTAATACTTACCTTATAAAAATTAGTAGTTAAATGTATTTTTTGTAACGTACGTTACAAAGCATACACGATTCCAGGCGATATTTTCGAATGCAAATTTAATAAAAATGGCGGCTATTCTTTTTTCAAATCGTGTTCCTTTTCAATTTGCACAAAACAGTTTTTAATTTATTATTCAGTTGAGAACGAGTTTGCGACTTGCTATACGTTACGCAAGCAAGTATTAAAAAGAAACCAGATTTAGCATTGCTTTCACAGAATAAGTAATAAGTAGTAGGTACTTATGCATGTATAGATGTTTCACTTATTGTCACACACCAATCCACATTATGCATGATTGTATCTTTTGTAACTGATATTGATCGAAATTTAAAAAAAAGTGTACTATTGTTACGCCAGTGTATTTCGTTTCACCAAATAAAAAGGTGACCTTTTGTTTTTTCTTATCTAATATCTCAGTTGGTTAATCATCATCATCATTTCATAAAATAGGCATAACATAAAACACAGCATTTCCAATTGATAATTTCCAAGGATGAAGAAAATAATGTAGTTTCGAAAGTGTATGTGACGAAAAAAATGCTTTTAATTTTTAACATACTAATAGTCATATTTAATGCGAAGGTGTTAAGTTGAAATAGATAAGTTTTTACTACAAATTTTCAGGTCTTTGCGGTAAATTTGGCTGTGGCTGCCTCTCCCGTGTTGGCTTCTTTAGCCACAAGCCATTCCGGTTGTTCACTAACTGATACCAACTATAATATCTGTAATAGATGTAAGTATGATAATGATGATGATGATAATAAGCTACGTGAAAAAGGTCGTATACTCGTAAGATAAGAAATATTGGAAGTGACACGAGCCGTACTGTTGCGCAATTTGAAATTCGAGTGCTCGAAATACAAAATGTCCTTTTAATTTTGTGCAATAAACGCGAAAGAATTGGCCCGCGAAAGTGCGTTCGAAATTCGAAATGTCAATTAAAAAGTTTCGGTAATCAACGGTTTTCGCGTTTTGAAAAGTTCTTTTATCGTTCGAATTTTGAATAAGTGATTTTACTTTTTTTAAGTTTAAGCATCTGCTTTGCTTTTAACCATTTAGTTTCCATTGAAAATTACAATTTTACGAAAGGAAAGAGTTGAATTATATAATAATCAAATTTGAATAAGGTTGATTATAAAATCGTTGCTATTTTAAAAATACTAGTAGCATTTTTGTTTTTAGTTTTTGTATATTACTAATTTGGGAGAGGAATATACTCTCAGACGTATTTATTGTTTTACAATGCCTTAGCAGATTAATAAAATCAACATTGAAAATCTTTGGATTGCCATAACGACGAGAACCGCCACCGAATTATAATTGGCCACTTTCTTACCCAACTTTCTGTTACATAACAAACGAGAAGTAATTATGCACACCTATATTAATTCACCGGAAAAAGACTTTTGGACTTTCTACATCTAATTTTTATAACTCACGCCATTTTGGGAATCGATTATTTGCGAATTTGCCATTTTTACGCGTATTGTCACGAGATTCACATAAGAGCTTTCACCGTGGCTTAAGAAAAGAATTTAGAGTTGCATTCTTTAAAATTTACATTGAATATGAATCAGTGAGTTCCGGAAACCGTCACCTGTATGACGAACTCACGAATTTTCACGAAAATTACTTTTTAACACCGAACAGTTTAAAATGCTTTTAAGAAAAGCTTAACAAACATGCTTTCAATTAAATGAATAAAAAGATATAAAAGTTCAAAATAGGCCCTTGGGAATTTGAAAAGTGCAAAAACATATTTTTTATGAAGTTTTTTAGCTCTCCTGTGAAATGTGTATTTTGCAGATTCGTGAATTCGCCATACAGGTGACGAAATCATGATACATGATGCAACACGACGTATTTTTTTATTCCTTTTTTCTCCTTTCTATTTTTGAAAAGAACAAACGAGTACATCCTATTAATATTATAAACGCGAAAGTTTGTAAGTATGGATAGATGGATGGATGGATGTTTGTTACTCTTTCACGCTCTAACCAGTAAACCGATTTTGATGAAATTTGGAATAAACACAGATTCTAGCTTGGATTAACATATAGGCTACTTTTTATCCCGAAAAAATAACGGGAACGGGAAAAAAAACTGCCACGCGGGCGAAGCTGCGAGCGGCCGCTAGTAGGTAATATAAAACAGTTTTTTACGCGCTAAACGCGACTAAATAACCAATGTATTGAAAAGACAAAAACCTTCTATTATGTTCACCTGTTTAACCTTTTCTAAACTTTTTTAATATTTTTTTTTGTTTAATTATTAATTTACTAAGCTTATCTATTTGTATCTATTTATTTTATCACCTTGCGTTTACAAGTAGCCTAGCTATAAAAAAACGAAGTCAAAAAGTTTCATACTTAATTGTCTACCGTATAATTGCTACCGCATGCAACCCAAGTTAATAGAAGCTATTTGTATCTACCTATTTACTTAAAACGTTTCAAAAAGCAAGCTAAGCATGTTTGGAGCAAACTGTTTAAAAAAAACGTTTTTTTTACAAAAAAAGTTTTTCCATTTATTTAAATTATTTATACGGGGGCAGAGCGAAAAGTTGCTCATACCAATATCTATTATCAAATATTTTTAAAACCACGTGCGTAAGTAAGGGTAGTGTGACCTTTTTCTGGTGTTGGTCTTTTAAACCAATTTCAACCTGTACCTATAACCAAAATACAAGAGTAGTAAAAAACGATTTAGTTGTATAAAGATACTATATATTCCACATAGACCTAAATTTTTTAAAATATTCTTCTTATATTCTGTAGTTTTTCATGGTTATAACATTACTGTAATAATTATGTTATTTATTACTTTTTGTATTAACCTTTATTAGCCCAAACACGCTTTCCAGATATAAATAAATATTTTCTTTATAATTTTTCTAACCCGAAACACGCCTTCCAGTTATTCATCTTTATATCAATATTTTTATAATCTTTCGAACCCCAAATCCACCTGCCAATTATTAATTTTTATATAATTTTTTTTATAACTTTTCTGATTCCAAATGAGCTTACCAGTTATTCATCTTTAGATAAATATTTTTTATAACCTTTCTAACCCTAAATCCGCCTGCCCTTAATTAATCTTTACATACTTTTTTATAACCTTTCTAACCCCAAATAGGCTTACCAGTTATTTATCTTTAGATAAATATTTTTTATAACCTTTCTAACCCCAAACACGCTTGCCAGTTATTAATTGGAAATTACCTTTAATGCTCCCACCTGAAGTGTGAGGCTGTTGGCTCTGTTGTACATTGCTTTGGGCCTCCAATTTTGTGCTCACTGTGTTCCACATATCAAACATGTTCAGCATTTTGGACCCTCCAGGGACCAAATATCACACAAATGTATCCATTACACTTAACACGAACACTAGTCCTTTTTTGTACACTGGAATTTCTTAGTCAATTGTTCATCCGTCATAAAAAAATCTTAAGGCTACATCACTGATCCCCCGGTTATAATTTGTATTTTTTTGATTATACGTAATATTGCGATTTATAAATATTATTTACTATATAAACTTTCTCAAATTCTCAACTAATGTAAATACGCTATATTTTGTATTTATTTTTTAATTATATTATGCTACTATATTCGGATTTAAATATCAGTCTAAAATTTCGTTCGTAAGGTTTGGGTTTATTTGCTTGGGATTTATAACTATCATAAACGTGATAAACGCTAATTTATTTGTGATTACTGGTTTTTAATCTATTATTGTGGTTAAATACGTGTATAATTATAAATTTAATTTAATAAACTGTGATAACTCTCGGAGAAACTGTTTTAAATATTGTCACGGTGCTATTTAACTAAATGATTTGTAATTATGTGGTATTGTATGTGAATTAACGTTCCGTAAAAACGTTTTTTTCTCTTCATAGTTCGTTCACTCGCTGATTGTCTTCGTCCACTTGTCAGCCGGTCAGGACACTGATCTTTCAGGCACTACACACGCGTTCATTTTCGGAAAAAAACCGGTTAATCGATATTCTTTTTATAAATGCGTGGTTTTTGGTGTTTTCAAATAGCGGTCTCGCATGCACTGAATGCAGTTGCAATAGTTGGGTTTCAGCTTCAGTTGCTGGAAAGGTGGGGGCGGAAACGGAGGCTTCCTCTGCGCATGCTCGCCATCGATCCCGCGTGGCGAGCGGTGTATCCTAAAACACTGCTTTTCATCGTGTTATGTGCACTAGCGTGGCAACTATACATAGAGGCACGTCACTATTATGTCATCTACTTTGAAGTCCTCTGTAGGTGTTTTGTAGTATAAACTCTTTGTTAAACGTTCAAGTGTTGTAACTGTATCGGTTCATTTATTACAGACGTGTTTGCTGTTCCATTGAAAGTGCGGTTTTCTTTCGTCATGATTGTACATTGGATATTTAAATAGCTATTTGGAAATATGATTAAAAATTCATTGTGATTGTAGGTGTATGTTTAGATACGGTACTGTCAAGTTTGACCTATTTATTTCCTTTGCCGTGATATAAGAGTCTATCTAGGACACGAACGGCCTCGAAAGCTTTTTTAAAGTTGAAAGTTGCGAGAAATGTACAAGTTTGTACCTAGTCGAGACATTTCTAAGCTATCTTTCATCTTTCAATCAAAACATTAGTCAGTTGGTTCTATTTTCAAAACATCCTTGAAACATTGTGTACTTTTCAGTTTATTTAAAAACCTATGAATTCATGTTAGTTTTTGATAAAGTTTATTTTAAGTAAATCCTTTTCCAATAGGTAAATAATAAATAGATAAATATTTGGGGTCATTTTTTAAGCAGTATTATCTAGCCCCAAGCTAGCTAACTATCTAATCTAGCTTATCTAGCTTGTACTATGGAAACCTGAGCGATAGAGCGCATACAAAGTTATTTTAGTAAATAGATACGTAAGCTACAATATAACACATAGACAGAGAACAAGCATCGATTTTCATTGCACAAATTTAATGTTTGTCGTTTTAATTTGAATAAAGGCGCCTTTTTTGCGTCTAATAAAGGCGTCCGGCTTGCGGACAATTTTGCCAATTCTTTTTAGTCAAGTCGAGTCGGTAAAAAAAGTAAAGTCAACCGTCATCGGTTTTAAAGAGAAAAAGATGGCGTTTTTCTTCAAAACCAAAGGGAAACATTTTTGTTCAAATCAGGATGCCTCATAACACACTTTCATTTCAATTGTTCACACTTGTGCTAAGACCTCAAGTAATGATGGTTAAAATACCACCAAAATTACCCATCAGAACTTAAAATAACACTAGGAAAACAATTAAAATGAAAATACATTGTTGCTTCCAAAGATGACAGAAAACGAATCCAAAAGCGCCGTCTCTTTATTCAATATCAATGACAGCCCGACTTGACATAATGTGACTGATTTGACTAAAAACTATTTAATAAAATCACTTGACATTGGTCTATCGTATGACAGACAGGTGCCATAGAGAAGGGAGGAAGAAGAGGCTAATATGGGCTAATATGCATGCTATCTCACCTTACGTAATGTGAGAAAGAGTTAGACTCAATTATAAGCAGTAAAAAGCTATTTCCATAAAGTATATCGCTTGATAATCACCTAATAATTGACGAATAGGTTTTTAAGGGAAAATTTCTGATGAAAAAACTATACTATTGTATTAATTTAAAATGATATTTTATGAACTTAACAGGTGTAAATAATTTTTACACAGTGTCTTCATACTTTTAGTGGTTTTTTGCAACGCCCAAAGTTGCGTTATAAGTACTAACGGATCTTTCAAGGTTCATACTGTGAACTTTTGTTTTATTTTTCTAACAGATATAGTCAGTAACAAGCATAAATAACGATGATTCGGTTCTATATATTGCGTAATTGTACGTAGTTGTCAAACTGTAGTGTAAAACCCCCACAACGTTTGATAGAAAAAAATTGTAACTAGTGTCACCTTAACATCGCTAGTATACTTACTCAGGATCCACAGCTTAACATGCACTTAGAAGGTATGCTACGCTATGGTAAAGTACTATTATGCGTTTTAAATGTCAGTAAAACCATAATAAAGCATCTGCTTCCGAAAACCGTAAAATTCTGAATCGCCATTCTCCGAAAATATTAATCAAAATTCAAATATCGAATGCGTGCGGTGCGCTGGCGACAGCATTACGCAAGATTACGTTACGTCGCACACATTCGCCCGCTGTCACGCACACAAATGAAAGCTGCTTTTGGAGGTTTGTTTATAAGGTACAAGCTGAAGCGAAATGAAGTGTGGGAGTGACCCCACCTTCTGATCCTAAGGTTATGGGTTCGATTTCAGTCGTGCAACAATACATTTTTCTTAAGAAAAATGTGTGCAATGCCAAACGATGAAGAAATACATCGCGAGGAAACTAATTAGTACTCCGCTAGCGGCGATGAGCTTGCAACCTGTCACGTATGGAATACTGCAAAATGTAGGTTTGTGTCAAATGTAATATCTGGACATACCCCTGACTACCCCCTTAGATATCCTCGAGGGATCTCGAGTAGATACTTTATACTAAGATATCTGTGAAGATATCTACCGTGCCTGGGGATTAAAGTCGTGATGCTAGTTTATTTATATATATATTTTAAAGCAAAGTGGTTTGGAAAGTATTTACAAAATGCACGCTTTTTTAGTCTCTCTGACTTGTTTAAAAGCGGAAGCGGGTAAAATATTAGTTTACAAAATGGTTATTACGCTTTCAAAGATCAGTATCATGTTGGGAAAAAGGTAAGGTAAAATCACATTTTGTTACAAAAACTCACAGTTTAATTTGACAAAAACACTGGTTAGACTCCGGTTCAACTCTATTCAAGTAAAGTATACTTGTGACCTATATAAATATTTAATAAGTAGTTATACTAATTTTATGAAACCAAAATTATCAAAAATACTTAGTACGTGTATAGTATAGTGTGTGTATATCATTGCTAATGTTGTGAGGGAGATGTTTGTAAGATGTTTAAAAGTTATGAAAATACATTACAACATTACCAATATATTCTATTAATTAATGAATAATGGCTCATGCTCCAACCAAATAGAAAAATACTGACCAATTTTTTAGACATACTTGTACAGTCAGCTACACTAGAATGTATACAACTTGTAACTTTCACAACGGTATTACAGCAAAACAATGAACTCTTACAACTCAAAAACTAAAAAGTCATGAAATTAGTTGATTACCTTACTTATTTTTGGAATAATTGTCGTGTAAATATTTTGAGCATCGTTGTGAAACCATTCTGAATGTTACAAATTGTATACATTCTGGTGCAGCTGACTGTACATCCATTCGAATGATTTTTCGTTACAAAAGCTTTGGCCTTTTTTCGTAGTCGTTTATTTTTTCACATAAATGAATTTGTATTTGAAAAAGTAATTTAAGGAGTAACAAACTTAAGGGTCAACTTAGGTGGACTTTTATAAGAGAGATAATACTCTCGCATTAAACCGTATTAGCTTCTGACTAACTCTAGTGCAGGAGTTTTTATAAGGCCTATCGTATCGTAGATTTATTTTATCAAGACTGCGTGGAAGCGATGCAACACTTATTTATTTAATTACATTCTACTAAAGAAAATAACCTCAGTTTTGCCAGCACAACGCGACAGGCAGTGCCAGGTTGTTTAATTTAAATATTATTACGATACGCTGACGCTATAGTTAAATGCTAAATACCCAATGGCAGCCCGTTTTGACCGAATTTGACTGACTTGACTAAAAACTATTAAAAACACTTCACACTGGCAAAATCAGTCTTTCAAATGACGGAACGTGCCATAGAGAAGATAAGAAGAAACCCGACTTGACGTAATTTTACTGGCATGACAAAAAACTATTTAATAAAAATACTTGATAATTGCAATTTATCCATCGAATGACGGACAGTTGCCATAGAGAAAAGAAGAAGATGCTAAATTTCTTTATCAGTCTTTTCCGCTGTAAGCTTTTATCTTGTGCATCACTTGCAGCAAGTGAAAGTCCAACTGCCAAAATCTCGCGTGAAAGTGGGCGAGAGTTGATCGATGCCATAATTATTATTACCTATTATAAGATATATGCTAAAAGCAAAAGGCGGATGTATCAAAATCTAGACTTTGGAGTAAATAAAAAAGAAAAAAAAGATTCCTGCTAAAAATTTGTTGCTATGTCAAAAAAAGTTGAGACTGTGTTGCAAGTGCGTGAAAATAAATCTTTACACTTTTTTCTATCATATTAAATCAATTAATTAACCTATTCATTCTAAAGGACTATTTTTTTTAAATCAATTGCCTATAATAATTATTATTTTAATTTAAAATTAAAACAACTCTTTTTTTATATCAACTTGTACCTTAAGTATTGACGACTGGCAACAACAATATTTAAAGAGACGATATTTACACAAATTACTAATTTTGCGTTAGTAATGGTTTTGTTAGTACAAATACAATATTTATGAAATTTAAAAAAAACGCAGATTGATTACAAATATGTGAACTTTCGGCCCTACTCTACAAGACCGCTAGGATATAAGTTTTTTAATTTAGAGCTGTAACAATACTGATATAGTCGCTCAACGACTCAAAGTCTTTTATATTTTGGAATAGAATTAACACCTAACAGTCTCCCACACAGTAGCGGCGTTAGGGTATGGCGCGGTTGGGCGACCGCCTAGGGCGCCGGATATGAAGGGGCGCCGCAGGCGCCCCTTCATATCTTCTTACTCTTTGAGCGAGGCCTACTTACCCTAATACCACAGTTTGCTAAAAGTTTACAAAAGTTTCATGAATTTAAAGTTTACAAATGTCCTTCAACATCGGGTTTTTTCCGCTTTCGACGACAATTTGGTATACAACTTGCTATACAATCGAAATTAAATACCTTAGTTAGAATGCAAATTCACTTCAAAAATTGACTAAAAAAAGTTGTAAATTTTCAGGCAAATTTTTATGTCAATTTATTGTTAACTAGCCCGCAACTAAACGGAAATAAAAGTGGATGGGAGGCGCCCGACGTGGCGGCGCAGTGGTGGCATGCGCGTGGACCTAAGTTACTCCTTATTACATCAGCTATCTGCCAGTGAAAGTCCCGTCAAAATCGGTCCAGCCGTTCCAGAGATTAGCCGGAACAAACAGACAGACAGACAGACAGACAGATAGACAGACAGACAGCCGAGCATTTAAGAGATTTCAGCTTCATAGTTTCATTGGTGGTTTGGTATGACGTACTTTTTCAAATTAATGTCGTTAGTAAATCTCTACAATCAACAGACATGGATCTCAGTAAATGCACGGAAATGTTGAAACAATGCTGCACTTTCTTAGAAGAATATAGAAGTACAGGCTTTAAAAGCGCTATTTTAACAGCAAAAGAATTAGCTGAAGAACTAAAAATTGAACCTGTGTTTAAAGCTACAACAAGAATTCGATTTATTAAACGTCAAGCTAGTAAAACTGCCCGTGATGAGCCTATAACTTCCCCAGAAAAAAAATTTGAGGTTGAATTTTTCAACTGTCTTTTAGACACTACATTAATTTCAGTCAATGAAAGATTTGAACAGTTAAATGAGTACTCAGAATCTTGGTCTTTCTTGTACAATATAAAATAAATTCCGGAAAAACCTGATCTGTGGTGATCTCCAATTAAAATTAACTGTAGACTCTAAATCAGATATAGATGGATGCATGTTATGTGATGAACTCGTAAGTCTGAAATATTTTTTGTCTGATCAGAATGTGGCTTCTCCTGTAGGTATTTGTTTTAAATTTTATCAAAGATCGCAACTTACAAGAACTGTATCCAAATGTATGGATAGCATTGCGAATATTATTAACTATACCTGTAACGGTTGCTAGTGGGGAGAGGAGTTTTTCTAAGCTTAAGCTGATTAAAACCTATCTGCGATCGACAATATCCCAATTTATATTGACAAACTTGGCAACTTTGTCAATCAAAAATTAAATTGCTGAAAACATCGACTTTGATAACCTAATAAAAGAGTTTACTAATAGAAAAGCTAGAAAAGGACTCGTTTTCTTTGGAAGCAACATTGTATTTTCATTTTAATTGTTTTTCTAGTGTTATTTTAAGTTCTGATGGGTAATTTTAGTGGTATTTTAACCATCATTACTTGAGGTCTTAGCACAAGTACGAACAATTGAAATGAAAGTGTGTTATGAGGCATCCTGATTTGAACGAAAAATGTTTCCCTTTGGTTTTGAAGAAAAACGCCATCTTTTTCTTCAAAACCGATGACGGCTGACTTTACTTTTTTTACCGACTCGACTTGACTAAAAAGAATTTATTCAATCCACTTGACATTGGCAAAATTGTCCGCAAGACGGACAGATGCCTAAAAAAAAAAAAAAAAGGCTAGAAAAGTATTTTTTTTAGTTTTTTTAATAAATGGTTATTTTATTTAATGAATGGTTAGGGGTTAGGGGGCGCCGTAGAAATCTCGCCCAGGGCGCTGGTAGTGCTAAAACCGGCCCTGCTCCCACATACAAAATCTAGCTATTGAAACCTCAAACAGTAGCTATATTTTTGAAATTACTAATTTTTTTCATTTATTTGCATACGAACTGCAAGATTTTTTGCCTAGAAAGTATTCAGATTTAGAAAGTAAACGAAAGGCATGCATAAGACACTCTTTCTGCAGTATCCTTTTACATTAAAGGGTAATACTTTCTTTTTTATTATCTTGCGCATGAGTCATTATACTAACAAAATAAATTATTTCATATTTGTTTTTACGGCGTTAACCCACACAAGAGAAAATAAATAAAAATGTAGATCGGTCGTTAAGTAAACAAAAACAATAGTGTAAGATTTTTTTTTTATTTGACAATCGAAAATTAATTATTGAATGTAATTTACATTAGTGAAAGTTATTTTTAATATTTAGCGATTCGTATATATTATAATTTAAGTACCCAACACCCACTCATATTGAACAAAAACAACAGTTACATAAAAAAAACAAAAAACATGGTATGGCTTAGAATGGTAGACATATATTTATTACTTCATATATTTTATTATTATTCATTTGGTCGTTATTGCTGGGTTCTCGAAATTATAATTTTGAATTAAGAACATCGAAAAAATCAAATGACTATATTTCTAACCGTATAAAACCATTTTTTTATTTGTAGACCTTGCTATTTAAAAGCTATGGTTCAAAAAAATATACTGCCTTGTCTTCCGCTCTATCTATCCTTCAGTATAGTTATTCTAGTTTTGTTTTTCAACTATTCCACAGAAGCTGCTTAATCCTATGTTTATACATAGGGTTCTGGGTATTTTCTATGTATAATAAAAAATATCTATGTACGTAATATATTATATTAAGTATATCAGTCATCTAGTACCCATAACACAAGCTCTGCTTAGCTTGGGGCTTGGTGTGGATTACTATAGTACACTACGTTGATACGAAAAAGATGAAAATTCCAATTCTTTAAATACCAAATTTTACTTTCGTTCGGATACACAGTAACTATTGAATGATAATAGCAAGATAATAGCCACTACTGGTACGTAGAACTAATTATTTTACTAGTGAATTGATTGATAATTCATATCTCTTTGTATAAACAAAAAATCTTCAATAATTGTAGGTACGAAGATTTATGTTTGTCCTTGCGTCACGCAGAAGCTAGAACCTAAGCTGATGCGTTCTGAGTGTTGTAGGCATAGAATAGGTACGCTTGTATGAATAAGTAGGTATAGGTAGTACTTGTGCTTAAACCGACGCCAAGTCATTACATATTCAAGTTAAGGACGGATCAATAATAGTAGTTTACAGTTAAAAACAATTGTCATTTCTGACAGTTTGTTACGATAATATTATAAGTATTATCTTGGCACGTGCATTCAGAAAGAGCTTATGAAGATAGTTTAATAATCTCTTTAACATTAACCTAAATTGCAAGCAAATAATAAACAAAAAGAGGCAAATAAAAAATTATCTCCTAAAACAAATATCGGTAAAAAGCGCCCTTCAGCCGCCGAAAGAGAAAAATAATATTTCCCAAGAGTTTCCTAACTTTTGGTGTCTCGCTCTAACGCAAGGTCGTTTATCTATTCTCCTGCTCGCACCGTATGCAATACGAGATCTCATGCAACTAAAGACCTTGATAAATTGCAAAGTTTCGTGATAGATAATTGGTATACGGGTAATTATTATACGGGCCTTTACGTACAAAATAAAGTTTTTTTAATTTTTCTTACAACCTTATACACTTTTTGATGACCCCCTGTGTCCTTTGATAAAACAATAAAATTATAAGTATGTATTAGCAGAGGTAAAAACTATAAACGCAAAGAACCTTACGAACTAATTTGATAATGAGCATGAATTAGGAAAGTATGATAACACTTTAATTTTTAATAGAGATAGTGACAGTTTAAATTATGACGGACGAACAATAATCTCAAATACTCACATCCAACACAATGCATTAGAACAATCCAAAAATTCACAAGTCCAAAGTCACAAGAGTCTCCAAAAAGTTTTGCTATCACAACGACAGTATCCGAACTCGAAAGAGCGTGTGAAAAAAAACAAGCTTCTGAATTTGAAAGTTTTTGGCGGCGACAAAACGCGCGCGTGCGTTCTGCAACACCGTTGGTAACTGAATTTAGTAAGCGCACTAGGTTTGGCATAAGCCGGCGTGAAGGTACCAGCCATCATTTTAAGCTGTCCTATTGACTGAGTAATAAGTCGGTGATGAACACACGGGTAAAACGTTTGAATTTGTTAGAAATATCTTTAAAAAAAAGCTATTGGTGGCTTATGCATTTGTTAAACACTAGAATTAAAATATGCTTGAATCTAACATGTTTTAACCCAAAATTGCATGTTTTTTAGTGAAACATGATAGATTATAATAAAAAAATAAAATCCCAACATATATTTTCTCACACATTCAATAACACAATAAATAATTTTGAATTTTAATTTAAATTTTTTCTTTAATTCATTCAAACACAACCAAGCTCCGGTGGTCTATTGGTAGTAACCCCGCTCTCTGATCCAAAGGTTCTGGGTTCAAATACCACAATGCACCAATGGATTTATCCGTTCGAAAAATTCAATGCCAGTGTTCCAAAACGGTGAAGAAAAATATCGTGAGGAAACCAGCTAGTATTCTAGCAGCGGCAATGGGCTTGCAACCTGTCACGTATGGTATACTAACTTATGCAAAATGTTGGTATGCACCAAATGTACCATCTGAGCATACCTCTGACTACCCCCTTAGACATCCTCAAAGAATTCGAGTATCTACTTGGTATCAAAAGATCGAAGGGGATATCTACCGTGCTTTTGGATTAAAGTCGCGATGCTATTTTATTTTTTTTAATTCTATCATAAACTTGAAAAAGTTAACTATATTTAATAAAAGAAAACTTTAAGCAAAACTGTTTGTTTAAAAAGGAAAAGAATTATTATTGAACTATGAAAGACTGACCTAATTACAACTAGTCTACAAAAGGGTCAACGATCTTACAAAAATAGCTCTATCTGCAATATAGTTCTAGGAATCGTTTCAAAAGAACTATTGCTATGTAATGTATGTAATGGGCGTTACATAATATTCCACATAATAAAAAAAAAATTCACAAAGGAAATTATAGCTAATACAAGTATTTATAATTGGTAGCAAAATACATATGAAACAGTTGAGCTATCTACAGACAGTTGCAAACGATCTAAAGGTAGCTCAACTGATCCAGATCAGTGCCAATCATAAGTGTTCCCAAAACACTGGCTGCAGCCACGCTGAATGTGCCAGATACTCACCAGCCCTCGGGTCACGCGTCGCTTCGACCAGACGCCCCGAAAGAATTTTAAAAACCCGGAGGGCCTCGGCACCCCACGGACCCAGAGTCTCGACTCCAAAATAAAAAATTTAGTTATAAATATATAATAATAGCTGTGACCCGCGACTTCGTCCGTGTGGTTCGGTTTTTTTCCGTCTTACTTAACATTTATAACACTTACCGTTATATTTTGGCCAATTTACACAATATCTTTATAAATAAGCGACTGATTAAGCTATTTTCATACAAACTTCGTCCCCCGTTTAGGGGTTGAATTTCTGAAATTCCTTTCTTAGTACACCTGTACGCACCAAGATGAATATACTCTGAAAATTTCAAGTCTCTACGACCAGTGGTTTAGGCTGTGCGTTGTCTATTTCCCAATTAGTTAGTCAGGAGAAAGATTTATTTATTACTGTCGGTAAAAGTTCGCAATATTTACAAAATAGCGCCCTAAATGTCCGCCATTTTTTTTCAATAAAAAAATATCCTTTTTTTTTAAGTTGTGATGAGAAAGGTGGCCTTTGTCTACCCCTATGGGAAACATGCGTAGTTTTATTTATATTAGTTCTATAAACTTACATGAATCCTATAAGACACAAATAATTCAAAACGAGAAGACTTTTGTCCATGCAACTTTTCAGTCTTATCTCATTCAATATCAAACCAAACCAGATTTTAACTAACAAAAGTCCTTTTAAAAACTTGTTTCCAATCCCACCGATGTACATTCGCAAAACCCTTTGTGCGTCCCCTAAGTGGTTTGAAACGATTTACACACTACAGTATCAGGGGCGAGTATGGGACGAGACGTATAGATGCCCAATATACAGACGTACCGGGCTAAGATGCGCAACGTGAGATGTGTCGCACTTGACACGAGATAATTTTTCTATTGATGGACAGTTTAGAAATTATAGATAAAATACTAAAAAAGCTAAACATTAGCATTAAGTCTTCATTTGACAGATCGAGATAGATTTTTGGCACTGGCATGTTAGCACAGGAAGATATAAAGAGATATCTCTATTTTGTACGAGATAACGAGTTGACAAAATTTTGTCGCGTTGCATATCCTAGCCGGCCAAGCCAAGAGTACCCTAAAGTACCATAAGTACCCGACGAGCATGTATGAAAATAAATATTTAAAGGTGCTTTCATACAACAAATAACGGTACAAAAGCTTTCGTGCGCGAGTCCGACTCGCACTTGGCCGGTTTTTTAAATAGCCGTATAAGTATGTTTTTTATGTGGTTACCATCGTCTATAACAATTGCCTCATGTGCCTGTAATTACACCAGCACCCACACCCTTCAAACCGGAACACGCTGCGCTGCTTGGCGGTAGAAATAGGCATGGTGCTAGTACTGCCCCGGACGAGCCCTTCACTAAGGGCTCTACTACTACTTCAAACTTTCATCAACAAAATAATTAAAAATTATAGCTAATACAAGTATTTATAATTGGTATGTACAAAATACATGTGAAACAGTTGAGCTATCTACAGAGCATTGCAAACGATCTAAAGGTAGCTCAACTGATCCAGATCAGTGCCAATCGGAAGCGTTCCCAAAACGCTGGCGGCAGCCACGCTGAATGGTAATGCTGATTCGTTGTGCCAGATAGATACTCACCAGCTCTCGGGTCACGCGTCGCAAAATAATTTATCTAAAATTCTTTAAAATTCCCATCGTTCCCGTCCCGCCTCTGACGTATATTACTAATTCAAGAACCCCCTAAACAGGACATGTGAAATCCATTGAGCAGAAAAACCGGACCTTGTGAAAAATTTCAGACCCCAAAAAAAAACCACCCTAAGCAGGGGTTATTTTACGTTCGGTCAATATGTAATTTGTGTAGGTTGATTTTTTTTTGTGAGACAGATGTCAGTTTGAAGTCAGACAATGCCAGTATTGTATTGCAATTGTTGAAGATAGGAAATTAAAATCAAATAAAATATAAGCAGAATTATATATAATCATCATCAACCTCCTGCCTTTATCCCACTTTATGTGGGGTCGGCACAACATGTTCTTTTCTTCTACTCCTCTCTGTCAGACGTTACATCCATACTCCTTTCTTATCCATGTCATCTTTCACACAGTTCATCCATCTCTACCTACATAGGTATCCATCCACATTCATGTTCATTACTCTTCTGGTAACAATCCTTTCATCCCTCCTCATGACATGCCCGTACCACGCTAGCCTATTGCTCCTCAATCTTTCCGTCACTGGCGCTACTTTCAAACTACCTGATGTATTCATTTGGCGCGGCAGGCGAACGTCCGCCTGTGACGCAAGAGGTTGCGGGTTCGATTCTCGTCTTTGGATAAATGTTTGTACGATCTGCAAATATTTATTCCGGGTGTTCTGGGTATTTTCTATGTATAATAAAAAATATCTATGTATGTAATGTATTGTATAAAGTATATCAGTCATCTAGTACCCATAACACGAGCGCTGTTTAGGTTGGGGCTAGATGATGCTGTGTGGATTGTCCAGCATTATTATTATATTTATTTATTACCACGGTCGGCTAAAATCAATCTTAACCCAAACTCTAAGGCGACAAGTGCTCTACAAAGATACTTCTGACCTAATTTCGTTATCATTGTGATAGTGACAGTGGGTCAATGACCGATAAGGATTCGCTTTGTTTGATACACATTTTTCATGAAAACAAATAGATAAAAACTTAAACGACATTATAGCGTATTATTAAGATAGTAAAAATATATCAAAAGTTATTTAGAGCACCTGTGGTCTAGTGGTACCCAGCCTTCTAATCCTAAGACCGTGGGTTCAAATCAGGTCGTGCATCAATAGTTTTTTCTGTTTGAAAAAATTTTGTGCGCAATGCCAGTGATATTAAACGGTGAAGAAAAGCATCAAGAGGCAACCACTTAGTAATCTAGCAGCGGCGATGGGCTTGCAACCTGTCACGTATGGAATGGAGATATTTTTTGGTATTTATTTATGATTATATATTTGATGACCGATGTGGCGCGGCGGGCGAATATGCGCCTGCGACACATTAGTTTCTTGTTCGATTCCCGCCTTGGGATAAATGTTTGTACGATCTGCAAATATTTATTCCGGGTGTTCTGGGTATTATCTATATAAAATAAAAAATATCTAAATATGTAATGTATTGTATTAAGTATATCAGTCTAGTACCATGGGTACTAGATGACTAGCCCCAAGCTAAGCAGAGCTTGTGTTATGGAACACAAGCTCTGCTTAGCTTGGGGCTAGATGATGCTGTGTGGATTATCCAGCATTATTATTATTCCGTAACTTGTTTGCACTAAAGCCTACCAAACTGACTACAAGTTAATAGGTACCGTGGGTTGATAGAAAACCACTTTCTACACCACCCACGCGTATTGTCTGCATATTGGTTTTTTTTATACAACTCGTTGATGGAACAAGCAGATGGCCCAGCTGATGTTAAGTAGTTACCATTACCTATAACAAAGCATTGCCTCGTAGGTCACGCTCGTTAGGAACGTCACCGACGATGCACTACTCAGCGTCCATCAACCTGAGGCATACAGGTGTTAAGCCTCGTGTGCCTGTAATTACACCGGCACCCACACCCTTAAAACTGGAACACAGCAAGCTGCTTGGCGGCAGAAATAGGCATGGTGGTAGTACTTCCCCGGACGAGCCCTTCACTAAGAGCTCTAGTACTACTAAAAAATAAAAGTAAAGTAATCTGTAGCATCTTTAGTAGTATTACAACTCTTAGTGAAGGGTTCGTCGTAAGCGTATGGGGGAGGAGAGGCCTTTGTCCATCAGTGGACTTCTACAGGCTGTTGATGATGACATGGTACTAAGACATCTGAGGGTAGATATTCCCATATTTACCATGCCTAGGAATTAAAGTCGTGAGCTTCTGTTTCTTCCTGCAATCCTCTTCATTCTGATGATGATAAATTGGATCAATCATAGTTTTGCAGTGTTATTTCAATAGTTCTGTTATTAGCTCACGAGGTCACAAGGTCAATAACCTATGTACACTTATTTGCAATATCTTATTACACATGTTAAATAGGTGTCAAATTTTGTGTTGAATGCATTTCTTGTGTAAATAATTTTAGATTCGTTTTTGTTTTTATAAAGCAGTAGTTTTTATTAGTGGAGCTGTTAGTGAAGGGCTCGTCTGGGGAAGTACTACCACAATGCCTATTTCTGCCGCCAAGCAGCTTGCTGTGCTCCGGTTTGAAGGGTGTGGGTGCCGGTGTAATTACAGGCACATGAGGCTTAACACCTGTATGCCTCAGGTAGATGGACGCTGAGCAGTGTATTCTGGAGCACGTTCTTGACGAGTGTGACCTGCGAAGTGGTGCTTTGTTGTAGCGATGGTAGCTACTTGACATCAAGTGGGCTATTTGATCCATCAGTAAGTTATATTAAAAAAAAGAATGCCTTTACATGGTGGTAGTACTTCCCCGGGCGAGCCCTTCACAAAAAGCTCTACTTCTACCAATTCAATGCAAACAAACAAGAAAATAGAATAGAATAGAAATTTATTCAACACAAGACACACACACAAAGACACCCCAGCAGGTGCCTACACTTAAAAAATACCCTAAAACACATAGCTAAAACCTACCCTACCTAGCTCACAAAAACATAATAAAGCAATAGTAGTAATAAAACATATACCTAAATCTAAAGGTTGGGTAGGCGACACCACACTGTGTCAATTCTCCCTGCATGAATATTGGTTGAAAAGGTCCCATCTTCAAGGTCAAAAATCTTTCCTCTTTATAATATTGGGATACACATACACGTCTTGCAGTAGTTAGTATTCCATACATGATAGATTGCAAATCACCACTGCTAGAATAACAGGTTTCCTCACAATGCTAACTCAAAATATTAGGTTTTAACTTAGAATTAAACATATCGTCACCTGTATGGCGAACTCAAGAATCTGCATTTTTCACGAAAATGACTTAAAATGCCGAACAGCTTAAAATGCTTTTAAGAAAAGCTTAAAAAACATGCTTTCAATTAAATTAACAAAAAGATATAATAGTTCAAAATAGGTCCTTGGGAACTATTTGAAAAGTGCAAAAACATAATTTTTTATGAATTTTTTGCTCTCCTGTGAAATGTGTATTTTGCAGATTCGTGAATTCGCCATACAGGTGACGATGTGTGCTAGCAAATTAGACGATTAGCGTTTAGACAAATATCGTTCTTGCAAACAATCTTATTATTTGCCCTTTATAATTTTCTTCTTGATGTATGATCTATCTTGAGTGTAGTTGGTATTAAGAGGAATTTCTACTATCCTCAAGGATATCCTAGTATCATAGGGATAAAAAAAATGAGGCTTTTTTTGTTCTTTTATAGGGTTCCGTACCCAAAGGGTAAAACGGGACCCTATTCGTCTGTTACTAGGCTGTATCTCATGAATCGTGATAGTTAAAGTTGAAATTCTTACAAATTTAAATTCAAAATTCAAATTTAAAAGTCAAATTCAAATTCAAATTCGGCTGCTAGTCATAGATAATGGTACGGAACACTTCGTGCACGAGTCCAACTCGCACTTGGCCGGTTATTTTTATTGGAGAGGTGAATGACAGATAGGATGCTTTATATTCCGTTGCTACAATTGTTTTGGGTAGTAAAAGAACTTACCCTAGCCAAAGGCCAAGAAGTAGAAGAATGTGCTTACCTGAAAATAAATAAATAATTCATAATTAATGACGACCTGACGACCGATGTGGCGCGGCGGGCGAATGTCCGCCTGCGACGCAGTAGGTTGCGGGTTTGATTCCCGCCTCGGGATAAACGTTTGTACGATCTGTAAATATTTATTCCAGGTGTTCTGGGTATTTTCTATGTATATTAAAAAATATGTTTGTATGTAATGTATTGTATTAAGTATATCTGTCATCTAGTACCTACCTATAACACAAGCTCTGCTTAGCTTGGGGATAAATGATGCTGTGTGGATTGTCCAGCATTATTATATTATTATTATAATAATGGCTGAAGTAATCCAGATATACTAATCATAAGAATCTTTATCCTGACTGACTGACATATAGTCAACGCACGGACAAGACTCATAATAGTCAAAGTCAAAAAGCATTTATTCAGTAACATCCGCAGGGATCATCATAAAACGTCTTAAATCTAGGTACATCTAAGCGCCAGTTCTTCGCGACCAAGCCTAGAAGCACCGTCAAAAAAAGTGTTATACCTAATAGACAGACAGATGGTTTAGCAGAATAATAAAACGCCTTTAGCAGTAAAACCAAATCCAAATAGTGAACACCTACTTCATGTTCGGTTAGGAATTATCAAGCTAGATACACCACAAGCCTAAGTATAGGTATCCAAGGTACCTAAAATAAATCAGCGCTGTCTCAATTCAAAAGAACTTTAGTCTAACGGAACGTCGGCACCACAGAATAGTTCATAGTCACTCCGACCCGGACCTCACACACACTACGACATCAGCTGAGCCGAAAGTGTGTCACGCGGTCTGCGTGCAACGGTAAAAATCGCCGCTACTCGATAAAAGGTGGCGCTGACTATCGTTATGTGCGCTTTTATAATAGTTTTTTTGTGGTAGTAATTATGACTCTTAGTAAAGGGCTATTTCGGGGAAGTACTACCACCATTCTTATTTCTGCCGCCATGCATGCCGTGTTCCGGTTTGAAGGGTATGGGTGCCGGTGAAGTTACAGGCACATAAGACTTAACACCTGCATGCCTCAGGTTGGTGGACGCAGAGCAGTACATTTTGTAGTGTTTTATAGGTGATGGTAACCATTTAACATCACGTCGGCCATCCGTTTTTTCCATCAGCAATGACATAAAAAATAAAAAAGCAATTTTTCTCTAAGCCAACAGTTTTCAAGTATGTATGTAAATAAACATTGTATGTTTGATTGTGTATTTAATGTGCTAAGAATGACTTTGATAAACTAATAAGTTATTGCTGGAATAAAGCAAATCATATGTAGGTCATTCGTAGATTACAAACTAGTACCTATATCTACCCACCGAGGCAGTTAGCAAACTGATAATGTTGCTCCGTTGTTCGGTTTCCCACCCATGACCTACCGTTTAGTAGTACCTAACTTCTATCATACAGTAAGGGGACTAGGAAAATGGAATAACGCTATTTGACGACCGATGTGGCGCGGCGGGCGAATGTCCGCCTGCCATGCAGAAGGTTCCGGTTCGATTCCCGCCTTGGGATAAATGTTTGTACGATCTGAATATATTTATTCCGGGTGTTCTGGGTATTTTCTATCTCTAATAAAAAATACACAAATCACACAAATGTTTGTTCTCGGTGGGGATCGAAGATCGAACCTACCACCTACAGCACAGATGGCAGAGCTACTGCAAACTGAGCTGTGACGGCTGTCAAATCTAAAGATTGTCTGGAAGCGCTTATTAGCAGTAAAACCGCCCATTGTACATTAGGTATCTGCTGTTTAATGAGTATTGATTTATCCCATTGTTAATCTGTAAGGTACCTATATAAAGAATTTTCATTCATTAATTCGTTGGTAGGTACCAACTTTTCTATACTTTTAGGAAAAACAGTAAACATTTAAATTAAACTACGTCATTTTCGTTGAGCGAAAACTAGCATGCTCATTCTTAAGTAATTTATGCTTCTGCTACTCGCTAACAGATGACGCTGTCACTAAACTAAATGAAGGTAAGTTTAGTATTCCAATAATTATGTGCGTTCCTGATTGAAATAACCAACCAAGTAAGATTAATACATAACTAGGTACAGTAGATTGGTACATCCGGTTCCAGACAGATATTTATAAGCTTCGTTTATAGCCCAGTTAGTACCGCTACTCATCGGTAGATGGTGCAGTTAATAAATAAGTGAAGAGTATGACAAAACTGGCTAAACGCGAATCAAGTGTTTAATGCGAGGATTCGTAGCAATGCAAGATGTAGCAATTTGAAAAAGTATCTAAGTACATAAATAATATTCTGTATAAGCTTTCAATGTTATGAGAATACTTTAAATGGGTAATTGCCTCATGACGTCACTAAGCTAGCACATCACGCTCACTCTAACCAGTAAACCGATTTGGATGAAATTTGGAATAAACATAGATTATAACTTGGATTAACATATAGGCTACTTTTTATCCCGAAAAAAATACGGGAACGGGAAAAAAACTGCCACGCGGGTGAAGCTGCAAACGGTCGCTAGATTAAAAATAATTTTATTAAGTTTTTTGACCCACGAGCATCTGAAGCATTTACGTATTAGCACAGATGTTCAGTTGTACTGTGGTTAGCCAAACACAACACAGTTTATAAAAAATAATCTGTTATTAGCCAAGCTGTATGGGGTAAAATAGGGAGTAACAGACACCTATTTTCATCTGTCAAGGTTCAACACGGACGTCGCCAACGCCTTCAGTCCTTGGCTCACCAACATAAATAGGCACTATACACCTGTATGTAAAGGTAAAACCTTTTTACACTTCAGTGGGCATGTAGGGACGTTGTAACTATCATAACGTCAATATCTCTGTAGTCTACAAATATTATAAGCAAGCTGTGCCCGCGACTTCGTCCGCGCGGTATTTAACAAAAAAGTTACCTATTTAGTTTTTATACGTTTTACTTAGGGTTTGGCTTTGGTTGACGGGCTCGTCTGGGGAAGTACTACCACCATGCCTATTTCTGCCGCCAAGCAGCGAAGCGTGTTCCGGTTTGAAGGGTGTGGGTGCCGGTGTAATTACAGGCACATGAGGCTTAACACCTGTATGCCTCAGGTTGATGGACGCAGAGCAGTGTATTGTGGGTTAGATTCCTAAAGAACGGGACCTTCAAGGCAATGCTTTGTTATAGGCGATGGTAACCACTTAACATCAGGTGGGTCATATGCTTGTTCCATCAGAAGGAAAAAACTACTTGCTGATGGAACAAGCAGTTGGCCCACCTGATGTTAAGTGACCTATAACTTTAGAGCGCGTTTTTAAGGAGTTTACAAATATACCGCTCTGCGTCCATCACATAATTGATGATATTTTATGATAATTGATGAGGCATTATGTGTCAAGCCTCACGTGCCAGTAATTGTATATTTTATCATTTAAGCTGGTAGTGCCTTCAGCGACCATTATAAGACAGTTATATTCACCCAAGTCGAGTAAAGCTGCAGGTTGAAGCTAGTTATAATACCTGTAGAATAGAAACGTCTTATGGAAGGCTGTCAAAACACTTTAAATAGAATCTTGATAACGTCAAACCCGAATCAAATACCAAAGGACTCAAAGACATTGAGTAACTTAGGAGGGTGTTTCAGGAAATATCTTACTGCTAGAGGCCACTCGCAGCTTCGCTCGCGTGGCATTTTCTTCCCGTTCCCGTTATTTTTTCGGGATAAAAAGTAGCCTATGCCCTATTCCAGATTACAATCTATATTTATTCCAAATTTCATCCAAATCGGTCCACTGGTTAGAGCGTGAAAGAGGAACGATATAAAGTACTAGTGGCGCGTTCCGGCTTCGCACAGGTTTTAGTAAGAATCCCAGATTTTTTTGGAAATATAATATAGCCTATGTCAGCCGGGGATAGTGTTGCTTCCCAACGGTGAAAGAATTTTTCAAATCGGTCCAGTAGTTTTGGAGCCTATTCAATGCAAACAAATAAACAAGTAATCAAATCTTTCTTTCCTATTTATAATATTGGTATAGACTAGCGAAACGCGTGCGTCTTTACCCGCGTAAAGTGGTTTTTATAAAAACTTCAACCCCTGCTGTAGCCTTTTAGGGGTTGAATTACAGAAATTCCTTTGTTAGTACATCTCTACGTATTAGGATTCACATCTAAAAAATATAAACCGGCCAATTGCGAGTCAGACTCGCGCACGAAGGGTTCCGTACCACGATCTATAATAAAAACGGCAAAAAAAATCACGTTTGTTGTATGAAAGCCCTCCTATATATTTATTTTATTCTGTTTTTTAATATCTGTTGTTATAGCGGCAATAGAAATATATCATCTGTGAACATTTCAACTCTCTAACTATCACGGTTCATGAGATACAGCCTGGAGACAGACGAACAAACAGGGTACAAATAGGGTCTCGTTGGGTACGGAACCCTAACAACTTCTTTGGAATAAACCTCACGTGGTCTTTACGAAATCCATTATTAATGTGATAAATTATTATTGTACATATACTTCATACATTTGTGTCAAATGTCTGTTTGACCTACTTTTGTGGATAGACAGAAAATCGATGCAATATAAATCAAAGGGCTTGTTGACCGGTATTACACTACTCGCCATCAATACAATAGGCTTAGAAGTTTGGGGGAGAATCATACAAGTGTGATTAGGGTAAATAAGAGTAATTTTTTTTACATAACCTCATCTATTCTCAGACTGACAATAGCTTGTACTATGGGAACCAGAGGGGTGATTGTGTTAATAATAATGCTGGACAATCTACACAGCATCATCTAGCCCCAAGCTAAGGAGCTTGTGTTATGGGTACTAGATGACTGATATACTTTGTACAATACATTACATACATAGATATTTTTATTATACATAGGAAATACCCAGAACTACTGGAATAAATATTTGGAGAATGTACAAATATTTATCCCAAGGCGGGAATCGAACCCGCAACCTCATGCAGGTGGACATTCGCTCGCCGAACAAAATAAATATTATATTAAATATTAGTATTTGTTGTTATAGCGGCAACAGAAATACATCATCTATCAAAATTTCAACTCTCTAACTATCACGGTTCATGAGATATCTACAGTCTGGTGACAGACGGACAGACGGACAGCGGAGTCTTAGTAATAAGTCCTGTTTTACCCTTTGAGTACGGAACCCTAAAAACCTATACCCTGCTAATAAATATGTAAACTCGAAATAGTTTTGTCTCTTTCGATCTAATTTGAAACTTTCTGTTAATGCAAAAGACAAAACACACATTTCAAACCGGAACACTACGTTGCTTGGCGGTAGGAATAGACATGGTGGTAGTACTTCGCCGAACGAGCCCTTCACTAAGAGCTTTTTTTTTTATTTGACTTGTTGATGGAATAAGCAGATAGCCCACCTGATTAGAAGTGGTTACTTTCGCCTATAACAAAGCATTGTCTCGTTAGGTCACGTTCGTAAGAGACGTGCCCTATCATGCACTACTCTGCGTCCATCAATATGAGGTATACAGGTGTTAAGCCTCAATTTAAAACTTAATATTATTTATTTTTTATTTACATTTGATTTTCTCGATACAGCTATGCCTAAAAGCTAACTAAAAGATAACCTAGAAGATAAATAACTATTTATTATCGCTGTCTGTAAAATAAGTTAACTATATGTAAACTCTTCGAACTGTTACGTGTCTTGTTTTACAGTAATAAATAAATTTTCATTTTCATGTGCCTATCATTACACCAGCCCCCTTCAAAGTGGAACACAGCAAGCTGCTTGACGGCAGAAATAGGTATGGTGGGAATACTTCCCCGGACGAGCCCTTCACAAGCTCTACTTGCAATCTGGCTGCAATCTATCGGCATCCAAAAGCACCGCTCTGAACATAGCCACGCAAACATCGAACGGTCTGAATCTCGCTGCACAAATAACCCAGAGCGTTGATCCTACATCCTACTGACCTAGATAGATACCGGCGGTCGGTGGGGCTGATTTCGCTTGTTTGGTGCACATTTTAGGAAATTATGTCAATATGGATTTGAGGATGCGATGAGCTTGCAACCTGTCACGTATGGATGTTTGGAAACTAATGCAAAATGTGGCTCTGGGACATTTGGAGCTGAGATAAATTTGAAACTAAATCGATGGTTAAAATTGGGCTTGTCTGACAGGTCACTCTAAAAGCCATTTTGAGGTTAACACGATTGAAAATTGAATCTGATATTTCGTTACGGGCATTGGGCTGACTACCCCATTTGACATCATCCAAAAAAAGAGTAGATGCTACTTGGTAAGAGATCTACGGGGGTATCTACCGTGTTTAGGTGTTAATTAATGAGGCTATCTCTGTTTTCGGTTTCTGTATACTTTTGTGCATTTGTTTAAAGTAATCTTTCATACTTCACGAATATTCCTTTATTTATTATTTCACAAATCGTAATCTATTGAATAATTTCTTAAAACTCAAACGAATGCAGTAAATTTCATGTTTGGCCTGGAGAAATACTCTATCAAATTCAGCTTTGCAGTTTATACATATGCTAACGTAATCTTTCACAGGGCTACCCGTCTTGCAGTGTTTTCGGATACAAACTAGACGCAAATATCGATTAGTACAACAACTACAACAAAAAACATGTTAAATAGATAAAACAATAAAAGCAACACAAATCCTACATAGCAGAAATACATAGACAAGACGGGTACGGATAATCTGTGGTTATGGTAGCAAACACAATGCAGGTATACTGCGGTATAACAACGTTCAAATAAATCTGTCAACATATTGAATAGGCAGAGGTTGCTAGACAAGGATAGCAGATTTTAAATCTTTTGGAAAAAAAATTAGCATCCAAAATACAACTAAGAATTCATTGTATATTGTTCTGTAAGTTCGTCAATACAGCAGCATTTTTAATGGCCAATGATCTAAATGTTTGTTTATCAACAAAAATATGACCATAGTTTCGGAATTGGATGAAAAAATTACAATCTACCCAAAAAATTACGTTTTGAGTTGCTTTGTTCGCTTTGAAAACCTTTGCGCATCAAATTCACGCATTTCAGAGGCGCATACCTATAAAGGCAACTACGCCATTTACTAAATACCAGCAAAAAATTACTAAACGTCATTAAAAATTTACTAAATACGTAAATTTACAATTTCAACACATGCACAACACACGCACACGAAACATACTTTTCATATTACCTGACGCCGTCGTGCTCGCCGTGGTTATAGATACGGTGTTTGTCGTGGGGGTCTCCGAAGCACTAGCAGCATTTGTCAGTTCCACACTCCTCTCAGCAACTCTCGGCAGTACCCCTGGTTCCTCCTGGACTTCTGGCTCCGGTTCTGGCTGAGGGCTCCCCGCTTGCGTCAGATCATTCGCCACAATGACATTGACAGTTGTAAGAGTCTCCATATCGCTGTTTTCATTGGATGTATTGTCAATGTACACGGCCGCTGAACGGGCTCCAAGAGTTTCCATCACAGATTCAGCCAGGGAGCGGGTCGTGTCTATATCTAAGTCTTGTTTGATATCAATGATGATCTGATGTCGTTTCGTTCCGCTGCCCGAAGGTGATTGGACCTGGTGTACGCTGACCTGCGCTTCGCCTCCTTGCGAGATATGGTGTTGAATGACCTGGGTCAATTGACCTTCCAAGGTATCTCTTCCCGCCATTATTAAGAAGAATCAGACTTATAGATCAGTCGGAGAAAAATTATTGCATACTACTAACTACTAATGAACACCACTATCACAAAACCTTTGATACACTTCTGGTGCAACGCGCTAACTAGGTCAAGCAAGAGACGAGGTGAATGTCCTGGGTTATGGCAGTGATGATTGGAAGAGGCACTTTTTTGAGTTCACAGGTCACATAGTGTTTGTTTTTGTTTGTCGGTATGTATGGGCGCGGGAAGGCAAGCCGCCTTCGTAGCACTGTGAGGCCTACGGAGCGTAGCGGCTCTACGACGCCCTGACGCGGGGCGGGCGGGGACACGCTTCCGGGTTATGTGTCCGGGGATATGTCGCTCGACTCGCAACTTATCCTTTTAAACTAAATGACTTGACTGGCCTCATAGCTTAATTAGTAGTAGCTCTGAACCCGAAGACAAACATCTGTGTGATATTTATAGATGTTTGTTCTTTGTCTGGGTGTTATATTGTATTCTAAGTATGTATTTATAAAAAAAACGTACTTACGTGTTCTCTATTATTCTATTAGTCATCTAGTCATCAGTATCTATCAGTTATCTGGTTCACAAAGTACAAGTTTTGCTTACTTTGGGTCTAGATGATATTTATTTTTCTTTAAACTAGAGGTTTTATAAGAAACGAAATTGGTAATATTAAACGTTTATATAGTTCTAGGGAGTTACTTATGTAATCATACGTTCTAAATAAAATATTCAACTGATTTTAAATAATAAATACTTTTTTCGTAAGTTTTACCAGTACCTAGATATTTTAAGCCATTATTATGTTATTTTATTTTCTTAATAAAATAATCCTATTACCAATTTCTATAAACCCCTTTACTTGGCCTTTATGCTCCTTACACTCGAGATTTTTTAAGCCTAAGAGGGGTAGTCAGATGTACGTCCAAATATTACGTTTGGTACCTAGTTGATATTCCATATGTGACACGTTGCAAACCCATCACCGCTACTAGAATACTAATAACAAAAAGTATGTTTTTATAAGGGCCGCATAGGGTGTTCAGGAATGTGGAGTTTAAGGATATTTCTACTATAAATTCCAAAGATATATCCCTAAAAACTTCCCCCGTGTGTACGCTCTTATCCAGCGGCACGTGCCTACGCCTGCGCACTCCATCCTTTTACCATTCCCCTCTAACATATACCTTTATCTCTCTCTACGCGCTTCGATCGTACAGAATGACGAAAAAGTATGTAATCGAATTTATGTTGGTCCCTGTAAGGATGGCAGAAAAGTAGGTAAAGTGTGGCCTTGAGCTATTTAAGAATTATGTAAGACGAAATTTATAAATAGACCATCTAGCATCTGGCATCTAGTTCCAGAGGAGTGATTGTGTCTTTTTTTGTTAGTTTTTGAAGTAATACTTCTAATGCGACTTCCAACAAGGTTGCGTTAAACGTTTAACACTACCATGGAGGGTGTGAAAGCACTGTTCCTTCTTTCTTTCTCTCATAGCTAGTTACGTTTCGTACGGAACTCTTCGTGCGCGAGTCTAACTCGCACTTGGCCGGTTTTTATTTAATTTTTTGCCTGACAACTTGCTGATGGAGCAAGCATATGCCCCACCTGGTGTTAAGAGATTACCATCGCCTATACTAAAGTATTGCCTTGTAGATCACGTCGGTTAGCAATGTGCCCTACAATGCCTCATGTACCTGTAATGACACCGGCACCCACACCCTTCAAACCGGAACGTTACGCTGCTTGGCGGCAGGAATACGCATATTGGTAGTACTTCCCCGGACGAGTCCTTCACTAAGCTTTAACACTACTTGAAAAGTATATTCAGTAAAGACTTATTCAGACAGGATAGGATGATGATAATGATTTAGTAGATTTTCAACTTTAGTAACATAATATTAATAATGTTGGACAATCCACACAGCATCATCTAGCCCCAAGCTAAGCAGAGCTTGTGTTATGGGTACTAGATGACTGATTTATTTATTTATTTATTTATACAATACATTACATGAATAGATATTTTTTATTATGCATAGAAAATACCCAAAACACCCGAAATAAATATTTGCAGATCGTACAAACATTTATCCCAAGGCGGGAATCGAACCCGCAACCTCCGGCGTCGCAGGCGGACATTCACCCGCCGCACCACATCGGTCGTCAAACATAATCCTTATTTTTTTCTGCTATCGCTACCATGCTTCATTATGTAACACGGAACGACAACCAAAACACGAGCCCGAAGTAAACAGAAGAGTATGTCAGAAGAATGCATACCGTGTCCTAAATTACATACCGTGACTTAGAAGAAAGAAGAAAGAAAAGCTTTTTATTGACCCAAACAGACATTAATAACTATTTACCTACTTAAATACTTACATCCGTAAACTTAAAACTACATTATAAGAAGTACGTAGGTACCTAGGTAGGTACCACTTACGTACCTACCTTGCTAGTAAAATAGAAAAAATAAAAGGTAGGCATTAGTATTCAGAAGGAACCCACCCAGGCACCTACCTTGAAATAAGTGGCGGTAAAAGAACAGCAGTAGAAGTGTGGTGGGGTCAATTAGGTCCCTGGCTCAGTATTAGTCGCACGGTGTGGGGCACTTCTTAGCAGGGTCAATATTAGTTTATAGTATCCTTTCGTGGCTATTTCTTAGAAGCCTGGTTCATTTATCATTCAGTAGCTTTTGTAGTAGTAAAGCTTTTAGTGAAAGGCTCGTCCGGGGAAGTACTATTTTTTTTAAATTATATCTGTGCGGCTTTGGTATCACTGCAGCCATATGGCCTATTGTGATCGCCACTTATTAGGAACTGGAGGATTTTCTTGGGGGTGAGTTCTTGTAGCTCATTTGGGCACAGGGTATGTTTTCCCAGATGGATGCTACGCTTTTGGATTAGTGGTTCACACTCTCCTAGTAGGACTACCACCATGTCTATTTCTGTCGCCAAGCAGCGCAGCGAGTTCCGGTTTGACACATCCTTCAATGGTGCGGTGATATTACAGGCACATGAGGCTTAACACCTACATACTTCAAATTGGACACAATAGGGTACCGTAGGGCACGTTTCTAGCGAACATAACCTGCGAAATTTTGTACTTATGGTAACCACTTAACATCAGGTGGGCTATATACTTGTGACATCAGTAAGTAGAATGAATAATGCATGTAAGAATGAAAAAATCCTGTAGGAGTCCACTACAGGGCATAGCCCTCCTTTATACGTTCCCCTATCCAGGAAAAACTATTATAAGCCTTTTCCATGTATCCAGTTCATCAGGTAGGAGGGCGTCCTACGCTTCGTCTTCCGGTTCCCAATCGCCATTCGAGAACCTTTAATCCCTGTGTCGGTACGAGGTACATGGTCAGAAAGCTATGTCGGTGACATTGGTTCTTCTATAGATTCCTTCAGTTGGTCCTGGTTTGTATGGTTTAAATGATAGATCATAAAGAAAGAAACAAATACTAATATTGTAGGGGCTAAATAAGTAATATTCTTATCAAAGTTCGGTAAAACAGGACCCTAATTACTAAGACTCCGCTATCTGTTTTGTATCTTATGAACCGTGATAGTTAGAGAGTTGAAATTTTCAAAAATGATGTATTTCTGTTACCTTTATAATAACAAATACTAAAAGACAGAATAAAATAAATATTTAAGAGGGCTCTTATAGAACAAATGTTTTTATTGCAGACTAACGAAACGCGACTTCGTCTGCATGAAGTTATTTTCATACAAACTTCAACCGCCGCTGTACACGTTTAGGAGTTGAACTTCGGGAATTCCTTTCTTAGTACACTTCTACGCACCAAGACGAATATACCCTGAAAATTTCTAGTCTACGACCCGTGGCTTAGGCTGCGCGTTGTCTATATGTCAGTCAGTCAGCAGGTCTATTCATTCTTAGAAACGATAAACGAAGTTACGTATTGTTATTTTGACACTACGCGGTATGTCAGGCATTGACAACTTGACTGTGAAATGACCGAAATGACTACCGAGTGGCCCCGAAGTGTATTATAAAATGACAGTTCAAAACTTCGTGTATCGTTTCCAAAAGCAGACCTGCAGAACAAAGATTTTTATAATTCGTATAAAGTCTAAGTCAAAAAGCATTTATTCCGTAAAATCCGCAGGGATCATCTTGAAACGTCTTAAATCTAGGTGAATCTAAGCGCCAGTTCCTAGCAACTAAGCCTAGAAGTACCGGCAAGAAACTTATGGCTTGGTTCCTACCGTTTTTTTATATGATCTATAGATTAAATTAATTAGCTAACACACAAACATCCTATTAAGTAAATATCTAGATTTATTTAGTCTATTTATTTATCTAGATATATTTAGGTACTCATTTAGAAACATTCTCGTTCTGATAGAACTTTTTAAACTATCATGGTTTCGATCAATATTTTGGATAGAAACGGGATATTTACCATGATATCGAACTGAAATGATCATTTCGACCCGTGATCATGCCGCATGCAACTGTGCCGAAATATCGGGAAACAATCAAACTCAAAAATCATGGTACCTAAATATCCCGTTTCTATCCAAAATATTGATTCTCGTTCTGTTTTGAAGGAGGGCGCACTTTTACTTAGTTTTTAGCTTTTGCAGTTGTCAATATTTTTCAACTGTTTTTCTGTTCAAGGAAAAACATTTGAATTTGAAAAAAAAAAGATTTCACTAACCACAAAGCCCGCCGCCCTAACCCACCCCAAGTCTTCAAGGATAGCCTACATAGCGGCTGGGTGCATTGCGACGTTTCAAGGCCACCCTTGTAGGCCACCCTGGTGGGCCAGTGATCTAGATTACTTGGGTTGGAGGGTTGGGATAAGGGCTGTTTTTGTAATTATGTGACAGGGGTAGAACGAATGACGTAGGCGTAGCTAATACTTTGTTTGAACCGGCTTTTCTTTCTTTGAAATAATTTTCAATGGTCACATAAGGCGATGTGGCGCGGCGGCCGAATGTCCGCCTGCGACGCAGGAGGTTGCGGGTTCGATTCCCGCCTTGGGATAAATGTTTGTACGAACGTCAAATATTTATTTCGGTGTTCTGGGTGTTTTCTATCTATAATAAAAAAATATCTTGTACCAAATGTAATATCCGGACATACCTCTGACTACCCCCTTAGAAGACAACTGAAGGGGTATCTACCGTGCCTGAGGATTAAAGTCGTGATGCTAATTTTCTTGTTTTACTTATTTAATAGAAGAAGTTATACATATATTATTACAGTTTAAACACAACTAAACTGCAATAACTAATAACAAATTACATTTTTAATATTAAGATTATGTGTAATAAATTTAAAAAATTCAATACATCGTATCATTAATGTTTTTTATACAACTTGCTGATGGCTCTGACCCACCTGATGTTAAGTGGTTACCATAGCTTATAACAAAGTACCTATTGCCTCGTAGGTCGCGTTAGGAACGTCGCCTACGATGTACTACTCAGCGTCCATCAACCTGAGGCATACAGGTGTTAAGCCTCATGTGCCTGTAATAACACCGGCACCCACACCCTTCAAACCGGAACACAGCAAGCTGCTTGGCGGCAGGAATAGGCATGGTGGTACGGACGAGGCCTTCACAAAGAGCTCTACTACTGACTAAAAATGTGCGAACGCCTAAATTTCATTTTCGTAGCAGCTACATCTACCGCGCAATAGCGGTACTAAAATTGCGAATTTTAAAAGTAAAACCACTGTCACGTGCGCCAACTAACGGAAGATAGCCGAACTGCGTGCGTTGACCCGAGAATTAAATTGCGCAATGGACTGCGATGCTCAAAGATTTTAGTGTTATTGTTTTTATTTCTATAGATCGCTATGAATGTATATTTTATGACAGGCTAACGAATGGTTTGGTGTTGTGTTACAAGTGTTTGTAAATTGGTTTATTAGAATAAAATAAACAAAATTCAAATACATGGATACCACAACTGTAAATTTTGATATAGGTAGGTACTTAAGATGGTGAATGGTGAGTTGCTAGACATAAACTTACCTACTTATAGGTAGGCAGGTAAATATAATTTTAATTGCGTTGTGTTCGGCACATTGGTTATAAATCGCGTCTGTGGCTAGGAAAGTAGCCACACAACACAATAATGGGCAGGTTAGGTAGGTAAGTGCCTATACTCAAGGTAAGTGCTCCGTCCGAAGGTATAGTTTAGGTACACTACATGTTTACCTGTAAATACTACAAAAGCGACTATATGGCGTTGCGTGTATGTTTATCAAAATTGATTATTATTATAAAACGAACGCGCGCGACTTCGCCCGCGTGAAGTAGGTTTCTTACAAATTTCGACCCCCCCCCCACCCCTTACCCGTTTAGCAGTTGAATTTCGAGAATTCCTGTTTTATTACATTACCACGCATTAAGGCGAATATACTCTGAAAGTTTTAAGTCTCTACGACCAGTGGTTTAGGCTGTGTGTTGTATATTTGTCAGTCAGTCAGTCAGAACAAAGAATCTTACAATTGGTATAGATAGATAGATATTATCAATGAAAACGAATGACAAGGTTCCCTCAGTACAAGTTTTGCGTAGCTTAAAACTAGATGGCATTGTGTTTATAAAAAAGTAGCAAGTTGTAATTTGAGTACCGCTGGTTTGAGGAATTCAAATTTGGAATGAACTGTCACGTCGGATACATTTAGGAGACCGCGGCGCGAATTTTAAAATTGGAACTGTACAGCGTTACGTTCGAAAACAAATAGGTCAAGATTTGTATGAATGAGTCGTCACGTATTTACAACTTTTTTGTTGTTTAGAATTTTTATTCGAATTTTAAAACAAATTGGTATAAACAAAAGAGATGTGCCTGGAATCATAAAGCCGATTTTTAAAAGTATCTACCTACTTTTTTTTATTATTATGATTACTATAGACTTTTAATTTGTATTGAAATATATTACTTGCCATCTAAGTACCTTCTTAGCTAATATAAATTAGATTCATAAATTACATATGGTTAAAAAAAAGCACAAAATGGTTAAACTTCATATTTTTCAAAAGATTTTGTCCGTACATCTAATAGAACAGATGTGGTTTAAAAATAAATGAGATAAGTCAAATACTGCAACACTGAATACTGCAAAAGATATATTTTTTTGGTTAATTCCAAAGACATATGAAGAAAACACTGCAAGAATTATATTATTCTGGTTAATTCCAAGGACATATGAAGTGTAACTATTAACCATTTTAGCGCAAGATAATGTAACTACTTACATTAACTAGCAATCATGATGTTAGATATGGAAACATCTGTCAAAAAGCATAACAGACTAACCATCTGTCTATGCAGTCACTAATTATCTTGCCCTAGCAATAACAATAATCCTACTAATATTGTAAACTAGCTGACCAGGTGAACTTTGTACCGCCATTTTTATTTCAATCGTGAAAAAGGTAAAGAAAAATATCTGTTCAATTTTGTTTAAATTCTTTTACACAAACGGTGTCCGGACAATAATGAACACAAAAAAAAGAATTATGTAATTTGGTTATGGTTGAAGTTATGCGCGTACATATATTTATTTTATTTATATTAAAAGATTCGAAAGTATAAGCGTTTGTGACTGAATCGAATATGCATATTTTAATTATTTAAAATTTAAATATTTTATTTATAAACAAAACTAACAAGCAATTGCAAATTGGACGGTAAATCGTTGAATTCAACCATTCCCACTATTTAATATTTACAACTATTACACAAATATAACGGTTGTCAAAACGTGCTTCTCCTCAATCGCCAGACTGGTAAGGTTCAATGACCGCATTCGGCACGGTTTTTATTATTCGATAGCTTTAAAATGAACGAATGATTGAGTGGCGATAGTGTGAAGCTAGTTAGAGATTAGAAGGTACCTACCTACATAGTGTTACGTCATTATTCATTCACGAAAAGGTTTGCAGATAATAAATTGTTTTTATTACTGCTCTTTTAATCTGGTACTAATAAATCCGGCGTAACGTTGAAATTGTTACATCTCGTGTTGTGTTTTTTGCATTGACAGAAAATTTCAAATCAGATCGAAAGACACAAAACACGATATAATTATTTCGTAGTTACGCGAGTCTATTATAGTAGGGATTATTAGAGCAGGGGTAGAGTTTTTTTTTAAACTTATACTCAGCATACGTTTTAAGATTTTTTTTTATTTACAAATAAAAATGCCAGATTCTTTGTTTTTCCAAATGTTTAAGCTACTCATGTTAACAGTATTGGTACTTTAAAGGACAAAAAGTGGAGTACATAGGTAGTGAAAATAAATTATCACTTATCAATAATGCATATTTTATGAATGCTAATAGACTAATTAGAAAAAGGAATGGTAGGTACTTAAAATAAAATAAAAATACTAACATACATTTGACGCAACGCCATCTAGCCTTACTAAACAAAGCTTGTACTATACAAACCAGATAGCTGATAGAATACTTTTTTTGTACAGTCAGCTACACTAGAATGTATACAATTTGTATTTTTCAAAATGGTTTCACAGCTGTGCTAAAAATGTTTAAGCGACAATTATTCTAAAAATAAGTGAGGTCATCAACTTAGTTTCATGACATTTTAGTTTTTGAGGTGTAAGAATTCATTATTTTGCTGTAATACCGTTGTGAAAGTTGCAAATTGTATACATTCTAGTGCAGCTGACTGTACATACATACTTAGAATACAATACACATCTACATTAAATTTTTGTCTTATGTATTTCTATAACTTACGTGCCGCAATAGAACCAAGACAGTCGTAGGTCAAGAAAATTTTATGCAAGCCTTTGTGTAGAGAAATGAATGTACGAACGAAGTTATCTATAAAAATAGGCGTAATTTTACGGTTTGGGATATCTATAATGCCAAAGGCATTATGAGGGGGTTGCCGACCTTAAAAAATTGTAAAAACCTGTTTCGAATAACATCTAATTCTAACATCTACTAGGTTCCCTAGTTAGGGTTTGGTAGGTAACTACCTAGATTCTAATCTTTTGTTTGTTTGTGTACTGTCTTCTTGTAATTCAAGTTCCTGTTTATTGTAAGTACTTATGTCATGTTATTCCTTATACAACATAAGGTTGTATAAGGAACTATACTTATGTTGTTTCTTTTTCCCTACTTATTTTTTACCTTTGTTTGTATGCCAACCTATCTACCCCTTTTAAATGTAGTTTTCCTTATGTGTATGTGTGTCAAATAAACGTATATTCTATTCTTAATTATATTCAAAGGAAAATACTAGTAAAAAGTCAAATTGCAATAATAAAGTGGTCAAAACCAGTTCATTGGCCCTGCACCTGAATTTAGCCTGATCTGATAAGGTCAGGTCTAGACTCAAGACAATCAGACTGGATTTATGACTGAAAGAAAACCTGAAAAATTTACATTTGTTAATTTTTTGCGTGTTTTTCAGTCTACGATATATTATGTTTCGTCATTTAGTATTTAGCTCTATAAATATACTAATATAGGTTGTCGGACAACCAATATACCTACTCTGTGCATTAAATCTGGACAACCGTTGTCCAGATTTAATGCACAGAGTAGGTACTTTTAAAATAAACTTGTAACTTTTAATGTACCTAAACTTGATTTTTTTTCCTAAATACTAAATTTAAATGTCTGCAACGTGAAAATAAACAATTAAAGGTATGGCTTCATACAACTTAATAAGTCATAAAAAAAACAATAATAAAAAACAATCAAAGGGCTGGCGCTTTTCTGAACAGAGAATTAGTTTAGCTATCCAAAGAGGTAACGTTGCCAGCCTTTTGGGCATACTTCCTGCGGTCAGTGATATATTCTGTTGTCTACCTATAGTAAGAGCCCGCAGTTAGAAAACAGAGTTATTATAAAATATGTAGATATAAGGTAGATAGGTTAAATATAATGTAAAATATTTGTGTATAATTAATTACTTCCGCTATAAAATAAATAAATAATGATAAAAATACTAAGTTAGACATTGAAAATTGTATACCTATCAGTCAAAAAAGTCAAGTCAAAAGTCAAAAATTCAGTAATATCCGCAGGGGTCATCTTGAAACGTCTTAAATCTAGGTGAATCTAAGTGCCAGTTCCTCGCGACTAAGCCTAGAAGAACCGAATCTATTTTCGTTTCAATCATCAACGGAAAGCCTGTCCACTTCAGCAATTTTTTATAGTTTTTCTTAATTTCCCGCGATACCAAGTGACAGCCGGTCCCACGAAGCTGAATACAAGATCGCGTTCATATAACGGACGCATGCGCAGTTACTCAGTATGTGGGTGAGGCTAACTGCGCGCACCGTTAGCAACGTCACTGGCTAGTGAAGGGGGTGTGATTTCGATGAGGGATACAACACATGTGCCTATTAATATAAATACAAAAGTTTTAATGTTGAGATGAGAGCTTGTCGATTATTGTTGTGCTAATCGGCACGATAATCGGCACGATAGTACGCAGACAGCGATAGCAATAATATTGTCGATGTGCTAGCACGACATTCGGCACTGTAGACAGAGATAGCAATAATGATAATAATATTGACACACATTCACACAACGCGTTATAACCTCAAACTAAGCAAATATAAAAAAACGAGTGTGCTTTAGACCACACGACTGAAGTAAAACTTCTTTAAACGAAACGTAACTGGATATGAGAGAAAGAGAGAAAGAACAGTGCTTTCATACCCTCTCCATGGTAGTGTTAAACGTTTAACGCAACCTTGTTGGAAGTTGCATTAAAAGTTCACTTTAAAATATAGGACATTATGTATCGTTTCTTTGACCTACTTTAGGCTTTGGAGGACAAACTTTTCATAGAAATTGAGTTTTGGCGTGTTGACAATTAAGGCTATAGATTTAGCTGATTACAGATCTTGGTTCCGCCACAATTGGATGACCTTAGGTCTTTCCCAAGAACACGTGTCACTGAGTCTTCATTTAGCTCAGACATCTTATCGATATTACAGACAACACTACAAAAGTACCGTACACTACGTCACGAAGAAAGGGATTGCGCCAGCGTCACAGAATCGAGCATAGTACGCGAACGGTAAATACAGGGCCTTGTGTCGCCGTCGCAAAACTATCGCTTTTCTGTCGCACCGTTATCTGAATGATAACGTGGTACAAGTACTACGAACTTACCCGAGTATCTGTACAATTGTTTAAAGAAGATCTAATACCGCTATTTTATTTCGCTTTGCTGTCAGTTTGCCATCTTTTTGCTTTGTGAGTGACTAAAATAAGTTTGCGGCAAAAAAGGAAAGCTTTAGGGAAAAGCTCGATGAAATTGCTATTCTGCTGTAAAAATACTTTTTCTTTGACAGATTTCGTACTAATGCAAACGATTTAAAATTGGAAACGAATCAAGGTAGTCAGTGTTTTTAATTTATAATCTATGTATTGTAACGGTTTTGAAATTATCAGGGCTATTTTTAAATAAAAAAAATTAAGCTTATGCCTCAGCATTTTTTTTAGAGTAGAATATGAAAAAATGCTTTTTGGGAAGCTCGCTAGTCAAAAGATTCACAATTCTTAGGATATGGCATTGTTTGAGATTCAATTGAGTGATTAATGTACGCAAAATACTAACTCCTTCCGTCAACAGAGGTAGCGTGTCAATGGGTCATTGAACTTGGCGTTTTTTTGCATAGAATTTTATAAAAGTTTTTTATTAGGTGTATTTCTTAGTCTAAAATCTTTAATAAAAATTTTTAAATTATTTATTTAGATAAATACTATTGGAAATATGCAATATCATGAAGCTTAGGTAAATGTATGTAATTATCGTTATAATCGGCTTGAAGAAGTGTTATCCTTGTCTAGCGACTTTCCGCAATATTCAATGTCTTCGGTCCATTGGATGAGGACCGCGCTGCGCTTAGTTTGTAGGTATTTTTATTATATAAAATTATTAGGTATTAAAAATGTCATTTATACATGAAAAATACCTGATTAAACAGTTAAAGGCACTTACCTCTTATAGTGCTGGGCATTTTGGCAAATCCTTAGCAACGTCACTAAAAACAATCCCCAAATCACACACAGTCCACTCAAAAATTATCCAAACTCAGACATTTTTCACTATTTCCAATAGTCCACTCTATGCTTGAAAATTCAAAAGCTGACAATTAATTGTCAGTGTCAATTTTCCCGCGCTTTCGTTCGGAAAAGCGCCGCGTACGTCCTAGAGAGGTGGCTTGGCGGTGGTTTGTGCTTTTTTCATTGCGCGCGCGTTCGACTCTGCGGCTAACTGTATTTTTTTTCGTGCTAAGTGGTAACGGTGGGGCCGGTTCTGCCACCTTGGATCTTCTGCAGAATCTATTGGCGTTCGATAAATGCTGCGGATGCTTCGGCTGTGGCATTTGATTGCTTTTAGACGCCGACTGAGTAATTGATGAGGTTTAATCTGATACGCTTTATTGTAGGTGTTTCTAACTGTATGGGACACTACGGGTATTATTAAAAACTTTTACGTCGCTAGTATTCTATAGAACATGGTATTCTTCTCTAAGTAGTACAAAGCCTGCCTTTAACTATCAACTTCCTGACTATCCTGATATCTATGTATATCTATTAAACTAACCTTTCTGCCTACCAACACCAATTATAAGAATACTAGCGGCCGCTCGCAGCTTCGCCCGCGTGGCAGTTTTTTTTCGTTCCCGTAATTTTATCGCGATAAAAAGTTGCCTATATGTTAATCCAGGTTAGGTACAATCTATATTCTTTCTAAAATTCATCCGAATTGGTCCACTGGTTAGAGCGTGAAAGAGTAAAAAACATCCATCCATCTATACTTACAAACTTTCGCGTTTATAATATTAGTAGGATAATGGTACGGAACCCTTCGTGCGCAACCAACTCGCACTTGGCCTATTTTTTAAATTTCCAAAACTTGCTGAAAAAACCCTAGGTGTACAATTTTTATAAGTAACTTTACTGCACTGTGATTAAATTCTAGCATGTCTTTGGATAAAAAGGGTTTCTCCAGCATCTTCCAGCTACCTTTATAAATAAATAAATAATAAATAATAATGCTGGACAGTCCACAAAGCATCATCTAGCCCCAAGCTAAGCAGAGCTTGTGTTATGGGTGCTAGATGACTGATATACTTAATACAATACATTACATACACTAACTAGTCTTGACCACAATGAGCCTGTGATTTTCTTGATGTGGTCTGACGTTCTCTGAAGAAGGCTACCCCTCTTCCATTTCACGTCGTGTCGCAGTGTCCAATTCGTTCTCTCTTGGTCCATTTTGGTGTTTGATCCCAGAGCTTGTGGCCATATAGAAATATATAAAGACAAATATAGATGTACTAAGCAGATAAAACGTAGACACACACACACACACACCCTCCCACAAATATTACCTCAAATATTTATCATGACCTTAATCTCTAGGTACGATAGATCTCAATACAAAGTACTCACTCAGATATCAGAGTAGGCAGAGGTATGTCCAGATATCACATTTGGTATCAACCCACATTTTGCAGTAGTTGGTATTTCATACGTGTCAAGTTGCAAGCCCATCGCCGCTGCTTAAATACTAACTGGTTTCCGATGTTTTCCTTCACCGTTTGAGAACACTGGCATTGCGTACATGCATTTTTTGAACAGAAAAATCCATCAGTTCGCGACCAGATTTGAACCCACGTAATTTTGTGAATTTTTACTATGCAATTTTGTAATTTTTGTAATTTCAGTTGCTAGTGGCAAATAGGTAGGTAATTTTTACGGTTCCGTCCGTACCCAAAGGGTAAAACGGGATCCTACTGGTACTAAGACTTCACTGTCCGTCTGTCACCAGGCTGTATCTCATGAACCGTGATAGTTCACGGTCTGTATGTAATGTATTGTATTAAGTATATCAGTCATCTAGTACCCATAACACAAGCTCTGCTTAGCTTGGGGCTAGATGATGTTGTGTGGATTGTCCAGCATTATTATTATTATTATTTATTAGTTAGAGAGTTGAAATTTTCACAGATTATATTATTTATGTTGCCGCTATAACAACAAATACTTAAAAACATAATAAAATAAATATTTAAAAGAGCTCTCATACAACAAACGTGATTTTTTTGCCGTTTTTATTATAGATACGGAACCCGTCGTGCGTGAGTCCGACTCGCACTTGTCCGGTTTTTTTTTAAACGTGATGAAACAATAATTAGATTGTCAAAACTGGGTCTGCCTGAAACGTTAGTTTCAAAGAATGCCATTTTAAGATCGTCACAATCGAAACTTGAATTTGTCGATATTTTGTTACGAAAGTTGCTGGTAAAGTTCTATTTATCCTCGAATTTTCTTCACGCACGCTACCTATCAGTTTTCGATCATGATGACCATCAATAAAATCTTTATTACAACCTACCTATCTATCTACATCTCAAAAAACAGCACAGCAAGTAATAAAAACCCAAAAGTTCCTTGACCTCACCTAACCCAGCGTTAAGTTAATATTTTCCATTGCATGTGTGAATCCGAAAAATCTCTCAAAATCTTCAAGTTATGGTTCGCGTATAAACAAATCGCAGGCAGGTCGATGCCCCCAACGGGACTCGGTCAGACGGGTTCTTGTACAACATGTGACGTCATCTTAGTTCTGCTTCTCGATGCTAGATGGCAGTAAAAAGGTTAATTGCGATTGATAGAAAATTCGTGCAAATTTTGGAGCGAGTTTGATTTTCACTTTATACAAATGAAGTCATCATTTTTGCATTAGTTACGTAGTAATCTAGTGTAACAAGCTCATAACTTCTAAAAGCTTATATCTTATCATCCTCATGAGATGTGGATGTTTGTGCGCTGCATGACGGAATATCTTACTTGACAGATTGAAATACAGTCAGTTATTTTATGAGAGAACACGTTACTGCCATTGATGACGGTGATTAAAATTATGGCAAAGGAATGAAATTGCCGATTTTGATGAAAAGTTTATAAAACTGGATTTGATTAACAAAAGACGAAAACTGAAACTGAGTAGGCTTACACTAGGGAACCTCAATTATTCTTAACTAATACTAACTGGGTTTGTCAAAGTCACCACGTTGAGCACGGATTGGTGACTGCAATGTCGATGTTTAACTGTAGGCGGATTCTGAGTTTTTTTCGTAAATAATACTGGATTTCAATTTTGCGAGCTTGAATTTTTTTGTATGGAGATACGCTAGTGCCCCTATAGGCCGCTAGAGGCGCTTATCGCATCTCCAAAAACCGAAATCTGGAAAACAAAATATCTCAGAAACCGCCTACTGTTTAGCCCTCGGCAGATGCTGCCTTTTTTTTGGTGTTCTGTGTGTTTCCTTAGTCTCATTTTATAACATCCATGGTGATACAGTGTCCTACTCTAAGCCTAAGCCACCACGACCAACTCTACCCCAGCGGCTAAGTATAATTAGACGCACAATGGTCAAGTAAATAGGTATTTTATAGCTAATTAGGTTACCTATACTACCATTAAAATCGTCATACAGAACAGTAGCGTCTACTTTCCTACTACCTAAAGATTACAAACATGCTCAATTTGTAGCCTGCCTGCCAGCCGTGGGTGGTGCCGTCGTTAGTTATTTTACCATATTACGCCATCTGTTATCGAGTAGCTATAACGTTTCTATAGTAACTGTTACTGTTTTAATTATTCATGATTCTTTGATAACTTAACAAGACGATATACTGTAAAAAAAAAAACTATAAATATCAACAAAACTAGCTTTAGCTTTACCTATATTCTTTCGTACCCAGAAAAAAAGTGAACTTCAGGATTTCCCAGGTTATCAACCATGATAGGTACCTACCCGCCCGCATTTTAAGTTTTATGGTTTTATCCAAATCGTTATGTACCGTGGTTGCGACGTGCTTAAATAATAATGGTATATGTACCTCTATCTATACTAAATATGAAAAATCTCCCAAGATTATCTTAGTTGTTATAGTAGCGTAATAGCGCCATCTACCGTTTTGTGGTTCTAATCGGTTAAACTTGTACGGAAACCTTTTTAGTGTCATCTATATTCTAATAGCAAACAACTTTAGTAATGACATCTATGTGTAAACTCCACTAAACATTCTAGGTAGTAAACCGACACCACAAGATGGCACTAGTAATCCTAAATAGTGCTAATAGAATGAAAATGATTGTCAAAAACTGTCCGTCCTGTCCTGTCAGTCAGTTAGACAAACAAACATCAATCATAAGTCAAAACAAAACTGTGCTTCTTTGCATTGCGTTGCGTTTCGTTGCCTACTTTGCAACTTTGCGTTTGGATTTGGGGTTATTATTATTGTATTGGTTATGTTAGTTTGATTTGAGTAATTTATTGCACCGGTGCGGTGGTGCCTGTTGGGAGTGTAAGTAATTAATCAATTCAAACTAGTTTATGAGCAATTTTGACTTTAGGATGAAATTGAAAAGCTTCTATTGCCACAAAACAATATAAAACAAACATTAAATGTGCTGATTCAATCGTTCGTTCAACCAATCGTTGACTCGACACACCATTCGTTACCAGCGTTCTACCTTTGCAAAATCAAGAAGTTCCTGTACTTCCTCTGGGCGACGTATTTGTTGGTGAAGGAGTCTGGTAAGTCAACTGCATTATATGACTATACAAATTGTATTTATTTTGGGTAAGACTTGTAGTTTCCCTCGTAAACATAGATGCTTTTATCAAGATCGTAGATTCAACCGCACACTGAGCCTTCTATTATGTATTATTACTTTCTAGGCCCAAGCTGCTACATAGTGTATCTATGTAAAACTTTCCGAGTTACTCAAGACCACAGCAGGTAGCAATTCTGATTATTATCTGCTGTATTTTATTGAATATGCCATGAAATCCATCTAGTCGACTTGGGTCCAGAGTCAATTGACTTTGAACCCGAGTTGATGGCTGTAGAGAGTGAAAATGGGGCTATTACAACCTGACTTGACTGTGATTATGAGTTTCTCATCTAAACAATGTCCCAATTGCTCAATTGTCTTTGCCTTTTGCCTAAAAGATGACCCTATCAATGCCACAAAAGGAGGGTTCTATGCCAAATTAATTTCTTTTTTAAATTTTTTTAAAATAAACTGCGTCTTCTAAAGTCGATGTCAGTTTCATCATACATTCGTGTTTTCTTAATCACTCACCAACTCGTAAATGAACCTGTAGAGTATGTTAGCCACGTCAGATGTTCGTGTGGCTAACACACCCTGAAACAAGCCCATATCAAGACGACTACATTTTATCTCTCTAAACAAGTTCTCTTTTATAGCTTCTGTCCGGACACACTCCACCAAAAGATGGTAAACATCCTCCCTCACTCCACAAGCTTCACAATTAGAATCATCTCTTAGATTTAGTAAAAATTTAAAACTATTCAATGGCATGTGTCCGGTACGAAGTCTATGTGCAATTACAATGTATTTTCTTTTTAACCTAATGTTGACAAACCATGGTAGGTACATGAGGCGGCTCACATTGGATTGTCTTGTACCAGATTCCCTTTTCCAAAGAGGTAACATCAAAGTATTCTTTCCACTTAGGGGGTAGTTAAAATGTATTATCTGAATGTTCCTCTGATGTCCAGAAAGTAGGTACATTTGAACATACCCACATTTTGCAGTAGTTAGTATTCCATATGTGATAGGTTGCAAGCCCATTGCCGCTGCTAGAATATTAACTGGTTCGAACTATTCAAAGTATATATTTACTAAAAAAAAGTACATAAGTATTCTATCAGTTATCTGGTTCTCATAGTACAAGCTTTGCTTGATTTGGGGCTAGATTGTCTTGCATGAAGTCTCCACATATATTCATGTTATTATTACTTATCGACTTTATTGAATTATTAAAAAGTACACTCTTTAATAGTAATAGTAACTCCACTCAACTTTTCCACGACGACCGACGCGGCGCAGCAGGCGAATGTACGCCTGCGACGCAGGAGGTTGCGGGTTCGATTCCCGCCTTGGGATAAATGTTTGTACGATCTGCAAATATTTATTCCGGGTGTTCTGGGTATTGTCTATGTATAATAAAAAAATATCTATGTATGTGATGTGGTTTACTCGTCTAAGGATGTATTGTATTAAGTATATCAGTCATCTATTAGTATCCATAACACGAACTCTGCTTACCTTGGGGCTAGATGATGTTGTATGGATAGTCCAGCATTATTATTATTATTATCATCTATATCTATCTATAAACAAGCTGAAATAGGCATGGTGGTAGTATGTTCCAGATGAGCCCTTCATTAAGAGCTTTAATGCTACTTAAAATTAAAATTAAAGAAACATAACATGGCCTATTTCATATTTAGCATAGTTTATTAGTTGTAAGGTAATACTGGGGTCACCAATCCGCCTGCAAAATATGGTGACCCGATATGAGGAGAGGCCTATGTTCAGCAATAGACTCCTTTTTTTTTTACAACTTGCTAATGGAACTATCAGATGGCCGACCTGATGTTAAGTGGTTACCATCTCCTATAACAAAGTTTTGCCTCGTAGGTCACACAATGCCCTACGGTGCATGCCTCAACGTCCATCAACCTGAGACATATAGGTATTAAGCCTCATGTGCCTTTAATTCGCCGCGTGTAATTAATTATACACGTTAATTTTTTTTGTAAATACTAAAATGGAACCGAAAAAATAACGGGAACAGGAAAAAACTGCCACGCGGGCGAAGCTGCGAGCGGCTGCCAGTAAATAAATAAATCATACCTATGCTTAGAAAGGTTAAATAAGATTCAAAATACAAACAAGCTGAGTCCTTAAAATAAACCAAATCAATCCGAATTGTAATTAAACTCGATCCAAAATCCATTCCGAATGGAACAAAATACCTTTTGAATAAAAAGAATTACCTAAGTACGTGCTGTTAAATCGCAACTTAGTGACGTAGCGTCGTCTCGCTCTACCGTACGGGGGTATTGTTGTTCTCTCGCTCTCACATCTCACTGCCCCTCAGACGTGTGACATCCCCGGAGCTTTAACTCTGCGGTTTAGGGTTGTCACGCGAATGCTGAATATTTTATTAATAAAATATTAAATGAATAAAATATTTTAATTTCTACTAGATCATACTTTTATTTAACATGTAGGTAAACGTTTGACAGCAATCTCACCTGATGCTAAGTGATGTTACTTTAGTTCTGGAAAAGATTGTAGTCGATTTTATTGCAGGTATGTAACATTTATGTAATTTATTTGGCAAAAATGTTATTGAACAAGCAGATTGCCCACCTGATGTTGACAATAAAGGCAGACTTGAAAAATTTGCTCAAATACAGAGTGTAATAGGACTACTTCCGAAAACTGGAACTACCCATTCAGATGATAATTCTGATTACAAAAAAATGCGTAAAAAAATTCGGCATCAATATCGACAATACATCATAAAATAAACATTGACAATTTATCTCATTTAAAAACGAAACCGCCAAAACAGCAAATCAAGAAACACCAAAAAAACTTCAACAAAAAAATTTTATTTCTCTAAATCTATTTGACTGTCAGTGGTATTTATTCTATAAGATCTTGTTGTAGGTAACTTTACACATTCCTTGGGTATTTAGAAGTGGTCTTATTTTATTACACCTGGTATAACAATTTTATGAAGAGTTCATTGACAAAATGACATTTATTAGTTTGACATTTACAAGATATTAATTAATTTTCATTTATCATTGTTTTTTATGTATTATTACGAATACCTTATACTTATAGTATAAACTAGCTGACCCGTGCCCACTTCGTTGGGCGGTAAACATTTTTACTTACAAATCTTAACTGAAGTAGTACTCGATGTCGCCAACAGATGGCGTTAATACGGCATAAAATAGCGGCTGTTCGCAGTTACGCCCGCGTGGCAGTTTTTTTCCCGTTCCCGTTATTTTTTCGGGATAAAAAGTAGCCTAAGTTACTCCTTGTTACATCAGCTATCAGTGAAAGTCCCGTCGAAATCGGTCCAGCCGTTCCAGAGATTACCCGGAACAAACAGACAGACCTCTCAGGTAACAGTGGAACTCTTTACCGTCGTCGTCGGTGTTTCCGGAACGGTATAACTTGGGAGTTTTCAAGTCAAGAGTGAACAAGTGGATTATAGCTAAGCGTGCTCCACCTTAGGCTGCATCTCTACACTTTCTATCAGGTGTGATGGCAGTCAAACGCTTAGGTATCAAAAAGTAGAAAAAAAAACCAGACAGACAGACAGACAAAAATTAAAAAAAATGCTGTTTTGGTATATGTATCGCATATACATTCCTATGCATGTAGTAAAAAGCGGTTATTTTAATATTACAAACAGACACTTCAATTTTATTTATTTGTATAGATTTATATCGTCTGACATGTAATATTCATGAATATTCATCCCCCATACGTTTCCAAGAAGAACGATTCTGAGTCTTCCATCCATCGACTTTCCGCGGTTCTGACAATGTCGTCAGTCCATCGGGTAAGAGGACGTCCTACACTTCGTCTTCCGGTTCTGCATGGTGCACTCTGTTCCCAAAATGACTTTACAAGCAATAAAACAACGGAACTTTTAGCAATGTATTTATAATCGTAACTTCACTTCGCCAACCCCACTCAATTACAGAAGCAATATCATAACGGGCAACCCTAACTGGCCGCCGCCCTCATAAAATCAATATTTATAGAGGACGTAGTATTTCACCTCTGGTATACAGTACTTTAGTTACTGTCTCTTTTAGTTTAGATGAATACTATAAATATATTGATTGGTACTTTTATTACTTTACTATGAAATTCTATGAAAAGTAATCTTACTCTACTAGTAACTAGTGATTCTGTGAGAGCAGTAGACCTCCCGAGCCTTTATGACAATAATAATAAAAAATAATAATAATGCTGGACAATCTACACAGCATCATCTAGCCCCAAGCTAAGGAGCTTGTGTAATGGATACTAGATGACTGATATACTTAATAAAATACATTACATACATAGATATTTTTATTATGCATAGAAAATACCCAGAACTACTGGAATAAATATTTCCAGATCGTACAAACATTTATCCAAGGGCGGGAATCGAACCCGCAACCTCTGCGTCGCAGGCGGACATTCGCCCGCCGCGCCACATCGGTCGTCGAATACATTACATACATAGATATTTTTTATTATACATAGAAAATACCCAGAACACCCGAAATAAATATTTGCAGATCGTACAAACATTTATTCCAAGGCGGGAATCGAACCGGACCGAAGCGAACATTCGCCCGCCGCGCCACATCAGTCGTCACAATGCAATAACTGATATTTCCCTCTTACTCAAAATTAAAGTCCGTTCATATAGAATAAATGTTCGTACGATCTGCAAATATTGATTCCGGGTGTTCTGGGTATTTCCTATGTATAATAAATAATATGTAAATGTATTGTAAATGTATCAGTCATCTAGTACCCATAACACAAGCTCTGCTTAGCTTGGGGCTAGATGATGCTGTGTGGATTGTCCAACATTATTATAATTATATTATTAGATGTAAATATGTATAAAAATGGTATACCAGAGACAGATACATTCACATCGATAAATTTGGTTCAGTAGGCAGTGGGTTCAGTGGGTTCCGTATATCATGTATAACGCTGCAGCTTCCCTCCCTCCTTAAGCTTTTTCGCAACATCTTGTATAGAATGAAGTCCTTAATGTGCCTTTCTGGGAATTTATCTGAAAAAAAAGAAACAATAATCAATGTTTACATTCTATCATTATTTAATTAGAAGAAGAAGATTTAATTAAGTAACAAATGTATCATATTTTGAGATAAAAATAAATTATTATTATTAATTGGAACTTGTGTGCGAATTTTTGTCAAAATCGGTAGAAAAATACGGCCTGTTACTGATAACTATACCTAATATAAATTTTCTATTTATTCAAGTGCCTGCCTACTAAGTGATTACAAGAACATTAAGAAATTAAAAGGTTGAATTGAGGTCACTAGCTCCCACCCTGTAAAAACCTGTGTTGTGGGAGATAAGTCTCTTTCGTCTGGGTCAGTGGGCATTTTAGAGATGGCTACAGTAAAATTTAAATTAAATATTGTATTAATTATTACGTTTTGTTTGCTTTTTTTTAATTATAATGACTATTATCAAAAAATGACTATTAAATAAATAAACTAACGAATACATAAATTAAAAAAAAAGGTTGCAAACTTTATAATTTTTTTCAAAAGTTACCTACTTCTGATTCTTCTGATATACACACTGTATATCCTTATCACATCAAATTGGTATCTTAGTCGAAGATCAAGGATGTTAAGAGGGGATAGTCAGAGGCACATTCAAACGTCAGTAGCATATTAACGACAGCCGTTACAGCTCAGTTTGTAGTAGCCCTGCCTTCTGTGCTGTAGGTGGTGGGTTCGATCCCCACTGAGAACAAACATTTGTGTGATGAACATAAATGTTTGTTCTGTGTCTGGGTGTTGTATTGTATTCTATGTATGTATTTACAAAAAAAAAGTATATAAGTATTCTATCAGTCATCTGGTTCCCATAGTACAAGCTATGCTTAGTTTGGGGCTAGATGATGTTGTGTAAAAATGTCCTGACATTTATATTTTCATCTTTTGCAGTATTGTGTTCGAAAGGTGACAGGTTGCAATCCCATGGCCGCTGCTAGAATACTAGATAGTTTCCTCACGTTATTTTCCTTCTGTTATAGAGTTCTGGTGATCTAGTGGTAGCACTTTTATATTCGAAGTTATCTAAAAGGGGTCCCTTTTCCCATTCTTGATCTGTACAATTTTTACGTTTAAAGATTTAAAAAACAGAAAAAGCATCACGACTTCCCCAAGCACGGTAGATATACGCTCTGATCTCTTAGACCAAATACATACTCAAGATTCTTAGAGGATATCTATGGGGGGTAGTCAGAGTTACGTTCAAATATTACATTTAATACACCCGAGAATTTGCATTATTTCTTATTCCATACGTGTCAGGCAAGCCCATCGCCGCTGCTAGAATATTATCTAGTTTCCTCACGATGTTTTCCTTCACCGTTTGGGAGCTATGGTGGTCTGGTGGTAGCATTTTTTATATTTAAAGTTTGTAGAAGTTGTCCAAGAGGAACCCTCTTGACCTGTACAGGCTTTTTACGTTTATTTTATTAAAATTACGAAAGTAAAAGTAATAAGTATCTCACTTCCGGCCGTAAAACATAATGAGCCATCTCATCTCTCGACGTGTCGGAAGTCGCGAAGCAAACACGCACAACTCACAATTTTGCGGTTTTTGATTTCACAAAAAAAGTTTTATAAATACAATTTTATAAATATTATTTTATATAAATTTATTTACAACACTAGCGGCCGCTCGCAGCTTCGCTCGCGTTGTATTTTTTACCCGTTTCCGTTATTTTACCCGTGTGGGTGCCTGTGGGATTACAGGCACACGAGTCCTAACACCCTGTATCCGTCAGGTTGATGGACGCTGAGTAGTGCATCGTCGGTGACGTTCCTAACAAACGTTACGTTAGTCAATACTTTCTTACATGCGATGGTAACTACTTAACATCAGGTGGGCCATCTGCTTGTTCCATCAGAAAGTTGTATAAAAAAGCATGTTTTGCGCTTTAAATACTTGCCCACCGCGCAACAAAGTTCATCAGTAATCTCTATGTTCGCACACATTACAGCTTCCGCTAAAACGCGAGGAAAAGATATATTGAGTACAGTAACTGTAAAATGAGGGTAATAAATACTTTTAGGCTCTCACTCGCATGTAGTCTTATTAGATACTAACGGCCGCTCGCAGTTTTGCCCGCGTGGCAGTTTTTTTCCCGTTCCCGTTATTTTTTCAGGATAAAAAGTAGCCTATATGTTAATCCAGGTTGCAATCTATAATTATTCCAAATTTCATCCAAATCGGTCCACTGGTTAGAGCGTGAAAGAGTAACAAACATTCATCCATTTATACTTACAAACTTTCGCGTTTGTAATATGAGAAAGGACTAACAAAACGCGTGCGACTCGTCTGTTTGAAGTTTCATACAAACTTCAATCCCTGCTGTACCCGTTCACGGGTTGAATATCGGGAATTAATAATAATAATGTATAATAGTGCTGGACAATCCACACAGCATCATCTAGCTCCAAGCTAAGCAGAGCTTGTGTTATGCGTACTAGAGACTGATATACTTAATACAATACATTACATACATAGATATTTTTTAATATTTATGTATTACAAATGTAATCCGGCGTCTGGGACCGCGGTCTCAGTACCTAGCGGTCCCAGTCGACGGAAGCCTCATTCATTCCCTTTATTCTTGCATTTGATCTTTTGCTCAACACTAATGGCTTGCAAATAAAACTAAAGCAATATGTTCAAAGTGGAAATACTGGTTCATAATCTAAAGAACTGTTGTGATTCGTACCGATATGTTTAGGTTATTTTTATAGCTGTTCTAAAATCAGCTCACTGCCGTGATGAGCGATGGTCTTGTACTCGGTTTTGTATTTTATTGGTTAGTGCATGTACCTTTCGGAATAGTTCAGCGACTTAAGATAAAAGCTAAATCTTCGATCTTTGACTTTGTGTTGATCAAATTGCGTTCATATCATCATCAACAGCATGTAGAAATCGAGTACTGGACATAACGACATTGACGATCGATGTGGCGCGGTGGCCGAATGTCCGCCTGCGACGCAAGATATTGCGGGTTCGATTTCCGCGTTTGGGATAAATGTTTGTACGATCTGCAAATATTTATTTCGGGCGTTCTGGGTGTGTTCTATTTATAATAAAAAATATCTATGTATGTAATGTATTGTATTAAGTATATCAGTCATCTGGTACCCATAACACAAGCTCTGCTTAGCTTGGGGCTAGATGATGCTGTGTGGATTGTCGAGTATTATTACTATTTATCTGTGGTTTTCTTGGTTTATGCATGACTATTAAAAACTATTCAACCGACGTCGATTTCTAAATTCCTTTCATAAACCTAAACCAATTTATCAAACGTACAAAACATCTTCATACCATGTCAACTTCCTTCAAAAGCGTGTAACATAACTTACGCCGATTTATTAAGAGCCATGCACCCACGCCGCTCATCCCTCCTTTGCCCACATGGTGGAAGTGCGAGAGGAGGTACGCAGCTCTGGGCTGGCTGGTCGGACCACCTCGCTCAGAGCAATGACCCCCGCTATGGTGACCGTTTACCATTACAGGCGGATCGTCAATACTATCGATAACTATCGTTCTGTGCTCCTTTTATGATATTTTCCAGTTTATACTCAATCTTGAGCATAGGGCAAGCGTCTATGTTAGGTTTATGCGACTGGTTTTAGATAATTAGGACAATTTCTTGTGGTCGCATAACTTTTGGCATTACTTGGGTGATGACTAAACAAACATGACTAAGAATGGATTGGACTGAGTTCATTGATTCTGATTTTGAACTGAGTCGTAGACCCGTTTGCACAACGATCGCTAAATTTATTTAGCGAGCCCCTAAATGCTTTTAGGAAGCTAATTACGCGAGTAAGTAATACGCGATAAATACCCCTGTAATAATAATAATGTTGGACAGTCCACACAGCATCATCTAGCCCCAAGCTAAGCAGAGCTTGTGTTATGGGTACTAGATGACTGATATACTTAATACAATACATTACACACAGATATTTTTTATTATACATACAAAATAATATAAGTGTTCAATAAACTAATTACGTTTAAGATCTTGCACAAGAAGTATTAAGTCGCTATTACGTTTACGGTAAACACGTTTATCTGTAAACGTGATTAGCTAAATAAAATTAAATCAGATTGTTGTGCAATTGGGTCCTAATTTAGAAAGATAACACTAATAATAATTTCATGAAATCAGTGACTTTCGAAAATATTAAATTTCAGTTTATTTTATTGGTTGGTATATTTAGTTAGTTTTCGAGCAGCGGCGATGGGCTTGCAACCTGTCACGTTTGGAATACTAACTTCTGCAAAATGTGACATTTCCAGATTATCTGGACGTACCTCTGACTACGCCTCTTAGGCATTCTCGAAAAATCTCGAGTAGGTACTTGGTACTAAGAGATGGAAGAGAATATCAACCGTGCTTGGTGATGAAAGTCGTGATGCTATTTCTGTTTCTGTATTGGACGTAATAAATTACTTTTGCATAAATGAAATTTCGTAATTATAATACCAACTCTGTCAATATTTTCGTCGGTTAAAGTTTCTTTAAAATTATTCTCAAACGTATAACTAAATTGAAATTAATGATACAATTAATCAGAACTGGTTTGAGAATTCTAATGAATTTGTTAATACTTAATGAGTGTAGGTATACGTTTTTACCATATGCTCAACAAGTGGTTAAACAATTCTAAATACTTATACAAATGAAGGTATTTGAAATTCAGTATTAAATAAGCAGGGCAATATGCTCAAACGGTGAAGGAAAACATCGTGAGGAATTTAGCGTTCTAGCAGCGGCGATGGGTTTGCAACCTGTCACGTATGGAATTCAAACTATTGCGAATTGCAGGAACGTGTCCAAATGTGATATTTATTTATTTATTTTTTATTTATTTATTTATTTAATGAGTTAATTAGAACGGCACAAAACACACCAATTACACTAATATGTGGACATACCTCTGACTAGCCCCTTAGACATCCTCATAGAATCTCAAGTACGTCCAAATATTACATTTGGTACATACCCACATTAGTTGGAATTCCATACGTGACAGGTTGCAAGCCCATCGCCGCTGCCAGAATACTAACTGATTTCCTCACGGTGCTAGCTCAAAATATTAGGTTTTAACTTAGAAATAAGCATATGTGCTAGTAAATTGTGAAGCAGCGTTTTAAACAAATACCGTTCTTATAAACAATCTTATTCTTTGTCCATAATCAATGTGTTTCATCATTAGGAAGTCAGTATGCTAATTTAAATTGCTAATAAGTTTCTTTAAGCGGTTACTTCACTGTTTCACCCGTGTTTCCGTCCAGTGCGCCGTTTGATACAGTATTTAGCGTGCACAAAGAACTGTAGAACATCGCTTTGCCCTCCAGCCAGGTAGATATGCCGCAGAGGCGAAAGAGACAAAACCATTGGCTTAACGCGACTACATTTTAACACGGCCATTTATACCGGCTCTGTGGACTTTCTTTCAACCCCGCAGGGCCGCACGCTCAATCAATACAATAACCGGATTGTATGGCTCCAAATAGCCGCCGTTCGACGCCAACACGTTGCGTTACGCCCGAACGGACGTTACCGTCGTATTAAACGTCGAAAATTAGCCTAAAAACGTGTGCGATACGTGTATGATGCGTGCCGTAATGACAGGACAACGCATCAGTTAGGCTTTGAGCGGTTGGGGACGCGACGAGTTGTAATCTGCGATCAAAATGGAAGCCGGTCGGCCATCTTAGGTCTGCCGCGAGCGAGAGAGCGCGGTCCGCATCGGGAATTTGGGAAATTGGTGTTTTTTCTGTTGTAAAGAGAGCAGTATATAAGAGGTCGGTAGGTAGAGGACAGGGTGAGGGGCGAAGGGGGGATCTCCGCACGGGCAAAGCGGTGTGAAGGGAAAGAACTGCGACTGTTCCACATGAGTTGAAGTGTCGCGAGATATATCTAGCGATGTTTTTCCCATAAATCAAACTGGTCTATGAATCAAATGCTAAAAAATCTTTGCGTGTCTGCAAATACTTTTTATATATAACTAGGCCCATAGCCTGTGTAAAATGATGTATACTATTATGATAAATAATTTCTAAGACCCTATAGAGTTAGTCACAATATCTAAAAAACATAATTTGGTGCGGTTATAGCTTTATATCTAATTAAGTACTTAGTAACTTTCTCTTTATGTGGTATTTTTATTAACAACGACATGTTCAAAAGCCTATGCATAGTTTTATTAGACACAGTTATTTTTGTTTGTGGTTCACTTTGAATGTCGCGTTTGGAATCCAAAGCGTCGGATTTATCGTCGGCGTGGTCCCCGCTCCGCAGACCGTGTACACCGGTCGCCTATCTTTCATTGCACGTACGCGCGGGGCGCGGGGCCGGTCGCCGCGCATACACGGAGCCATCTTGCTAGCGGTCGTCGAATCGCTCGCGTCTCCGACATAAATCGCTTTTAATTCGCACTAATACCTAATTAGTATCGCTAAAAACAATACAGAAAACCCAGAACTGTACAGTGTTGTGTAGTGAATTTGAAACATTGTTGATATTGTGTGTTGTTGTTTTATGTGTGTGTGCATTCCGCCTGTCTAGGTGAGTAGTGACTAGTCTTTGTGTGACAATTATCATTCTGATCGATTCGGCCCGCGCGGGGGAGTGCGGCCCGGTCCGTTTTATATCTTTTGTTGTTTAGTAACTCTACGGAATCAATAATTTTAGTAGCGAAGTGGCTTGGAGAGCTCGTCTCTCGCGTTTGTGTTGATTTAAAGACAGTTACAGTGTATAACCAGTGTTGAGACATTTATCGTGGAATTGCGAAAGGTGCCAACGCTGCCAGCTCGCTCAGGTAAACATTTTTTATTACATTTACCGATTAATATGCTAAACAAGGTTATAATAATGAATGGGGATACATTCTATAAATAAGAATCGGCCAGGTGTATGCATTACTTCATGCAGTTGGTAAATCACGCTATGGCATGTTTCGTTTTTACATAATTCAAGTTGCTTTAGTCAGATCTATAAATCCGCATTTTGTTCGTGACACTATATTTTCGTTAGCTATTAAAAGTAGGCCTAGAAGTACAGTTGATGCTTTATAAATCACTAGTGGCTCGTCCCGGCTTCGTACGGGTTTTAGTAAGGATCCCTATTTTTTGAAAATAATATAGCTTATGTCACCGGGGATAGTGTAGCTTCCCAACGGTGAAAGATTTTCTCTAATCGGTCCAGTAGTTTCAGAGCCTATTCAATGCAAACAAACAAACACACAAACAATCAAATCTTTCCTCATTATAATATTAGTATAGACTATGATGCATGCATCATGTTCACACGATGATTTAAACGAATAATTAGCACTATAAATACTATGATTATAAGAGAAAGTTTGTCGTCACTGACACACACAATGCGTTGTTACTGAATCAATGCATCAACACTTAATTATTGTCATTCCTAATATCTACGTGTAATTTTAAGAAATGATGACATTGTGTGGACTCAAAATTGTTAACAAATAGTTATAGGTACGTAATTATTTGGCAATTTGTGGTCGAAAGCAGAAATTTATTTGGCAAATTCAAAAGAACGAATACACTAATTCGTTGCAATAAAATCTAAGAAAACTTTTAGGTCTATAATATTGACGTAAGTATCAATGATTCGAAATCGTTAGAACTGGGTTACACGACTTTGCTGTTTGCAGGCCGTAATAATCATATTTTAAGTAGGTAATTTTAATACAGTATAATCTTTATTAAAACCTACTTATGTACTAATAAATGAATACCTACCTATTCGTTATACCTACATATCACTGTTTCCTTTTTGTTATTGAGGTCACTGACCTTGAATGGTGTTCAGTATTAATATGAATGATCAAAGTAACTGATCAAGAGTCAAGTATTTATTTGTCTACTGAAATATCTGTACAGATGTATACCATGCCTGGCAATTGCCACAGCCCGTTATGAGCATATAGGCACGGTATGTGTTGTAGTTATGATTTGTTTTCTAACATGTTAGGATAGATAACATTTAAAACATTTAGAATAATATATAATAAACGAAATTTCATACAGCACCTTTAAGCCTTTTAGCGCGGGAAGTCGATGGATGGAAAGGGCTCAGAATCGTTCTTCCTGGAAACGTGTGGGGGAAGCCTATGTCCAGCAGTGGACTTCTACAGGCTGATGATGATGATGATGATCTTTAAGCCCCAAACTAAGCAAGATAACATGTATAGTTTTTTTGTAAATACATACTGATAAGAACACACTTGGACAGATAATAAATATCTAGGTTCATTACACAGATGTTTGTCCTTAATGGGGTAGCTAACCCACAGGAATTGTAAAAGGATCATACAAATAAAAACCGGCCAAACGCGAGTCGGACTCGCTCATGAAGGGTCCCGTACCATTATCTATAATAAAAACGGCAAAAAAATCACGTTTGTTTATCAGAGCCCCCTTAAATATTCATTTTATTCTGATTTTTAGTATTTGCTTGTTGTAGCGGCAACAGAAATACATCATCTGTGAAAATATCAACTCTCTAACTATCACGGTTTATGAGATACAGCCTGGTGACAAATGGACAGGCAGATAGACAGACAAACAGCGGAGTCTTAGTAACAGGGTCCCGCTATCAACGCCCGCTTCTTACAAAATACATAGTGTTCCAAACAAATTACAAAAACAAGGAAGTACATGTAGAATTTAATGTAAGTGGGGGTGAGTACCTAAGTGTTGTGTGGGGGGGTGTGTGTGTGAGCTCTCCTGGATAACACATATATAAAGTTTACAGCCAGAGATGAAGTTTGTATAAAAATAACTTCGCGAAGTCGCTAGTAATTGAGCTAATATAAATCTAAATATATATAACTCAAAGGTGACTGACTGACTGACTGACATAGTGATCTATCAACGCACAGCCCAAACCACTGGACGGATCAGGCTGAAATTTGGCATGCAGGTAGATGTTATGACGTAGGCATCCGCAGGCAGGCAGGATTTTGGTTAATTCTACCCCAAGGGGATAAAATAGGGGATGAAAGTTTTTTATGAAACTTTGTTAATTTTAAACCGATCGGGCTGAGACTTTGCATGCATTAAGCTACTATGATTTTATCCCGAAAAAATAACGGGAACGGGAAAAAACTGCCACGCAGGCGAAGCTGCGAGCGGCCACTAGTAAATCATCATCATCAGCCTGTAGAAGTCCACTGCTGGACATAGGCCTCCCCCACACATTTCCAGGAAGAACGATTCCGAGCCCTTTCCATCCATCGACTTCCCGCGGTCCTAACAATGTCGTCAGTCCATTGCGTAGGAGGACGTCCTACGCTTCGTCTTCCGGTTCGTGGTCGCCATTCGAGAACCTTTATTCCCCAACGGTTATCGGTTCTACGAGCTATATGGCCTGCCCACTGCCACTTCAACTTGCTGATTCTGAGAGCTATGTCGGTGACCTTGGTTCTTCTACGGATTTCCTAATTTCTGATTCTATCTCGCAGTGAAACTCCCAGCATCGCTCTCTCCATAGCTCGTTGTGCGACTTTGAGCTTGTAAATAATATATAAAAAGCCTGTTGATATAGTTGATAAATTCGTTAAAGTTGGTTTTTATTACTGTTAACAAATAGGTCATTATGTAGGTAGGTATCTGTAGGTCTCACTCAACTCGACTCAAGTATAAAAATCTCCTCTAGACAACCTTGTAGAAAAACTAGAGTACCTACATACCTATATACATCCTAAAGTAAAGACTAGTTTGTAATAGACAAATCAAATAAATCCTACTAATATTATAAACACGAAAGTTTGTAAGAATGGATGGATGTTTGTTACTCTTTCACGCTCTAACCAGTAGACCGATTTGGATGAAATTTGGAATAAACATAGATTATAACTTGGATTAACATATAGGCTACTTTTTATCCCGAAAAAATAACGGGAACGGGAAAAAAACTGCCACGCGGGCGAAGCTGCGAGCGGCAGCTAGTACCTATACTCGTATAAGCGCAATAAAGCGTAATTTAATACACGATTCTGTTTTGCTAAAGTATTCACTTTTTCACTTCCTCAGCCTATTGAAAAAATAGTCACACAATGCACTCTAGCCCGAAACTTAGAAAATCTTATACTATGGGACTGGTTCCTGTACTACAAGATTTAATAATAATAATGCTGGACAATCCACACAGCGTCATCTAGCCCCAAGCTAAGCAGAGCTTGTGTTATGGGTACTAGATGACGGATATACTTAATACAATACATTATATATATATATATATATATATAGATATTTTTTATTATACATAGAAAACACCCAGAATAAATATTTGCAGATCGTACAAACATTTATCCCAAGGCGCTAATCGAACCCGTAGCCTCTTGCGTCGCAGCTGGACATTCGCCCGCCGCGCCACATCAGTCGTCAAATTTGCTCATTTACCTGAGGTACCCTTACATCTGGGTGTTTTTAATGTATTCAAAGTATGTATTTATGAAATAAAAAGTAATAAGTACTAGCGAAACGCGCGCAACTTTTGCAGGCTTAAAGCTTTTTGAGAACGTTGGAAAAAAGGTAGGAAGGCCTTTACCCTGAGAGACGATATAATAATTGACATCTTTTAACATGTATTTCAAGCAATAAATATTCTTTGACTTTGGCTAAAAAATAAAAAAAAATCATCTCCCGATGTACCTGTTTAGGGGTTGAATTTCGGGAAAACTTCGGGATACCCGCAGCAAGACGAATATACCCTGAAAAATTCAAGTCTTAGTTAGTCACGACCAGTGGTTTATGCTGTGCGTTAGCTCGAAGTCAGTCAGTCAGGACAAATGTTCTTAAAATTGGTATAGATATAGATTCCTGCAGTATCTGGTTGCCATAGTACAACATTTGCGTCATTTGGGGCTAAATGGCGTTATGTCGACAAATATACTTATAATCTGTAATATTTCGTTGTAGATAACTTATCATCATCTCATTCATTATTACATCATTAAAAAGACGAGGCTATCAATTCCGAATTTAGATAACAGAATAAAAGGTATGTTTTTTGACAAATTTACTATAGTAATTATCTATATAAACACGTGTATTTAACTGCCCTAACTTACAGCTCAGTGGGTAAGCTTTGCTTTGTGTGCGGTTGTGGGTTCAACTCTTACTAGAACAAATATTTTCTTTGATGCCTATTGATGTTGTTTCTGTCATAGGTGTTATGTTAACAACTAAGTCAAAAAGGTATATACATAGGTACTATATTAATTATCTGGTCCATATCTTAGTTTGGGGCTAGACGATGCTGTATGAAAAGTCCTCTAATATTTATGTTTGCTTATAATTACGCATTCAACGCACGCAGGTTGTTCAAACAAACTGCAAGTAATTATTTTTTGAGATCTGTTTATTAAATCTTACTCAAAACAATAATACGAAACTTCGTTTTCATTTTTCGGAGTAGATACACTGTGTATTATTTAACTTAGGTATCTAGTTGATTATTCCACTTGGGAAACTCACCTAGCATACTTAGATGTACTATTATTAGTTCTGTATGTGTGGTAGTATAAGATATACTCGCTGTAATGGCAGACGTTAACACAAGCATGAAATTATTACGTTCAGCGGCGCGCCTTGTCTTGATATGGGTATGTATATCTCACGCACTGTTATAAAATGTAACAAGTACTAAAATAAAACATTGTGAGTAAACCTGTTCGTATTGTTGGAGAGCTAAGAACTAGAATATTATCCATTCATTATAGCCTAGTATATTTGCTTAAATCATTTTTTATAGATGCAAAAGGCCTTTGATGATGATGATGAGTATATTTGCTTATGAACTGAACCTAGTACTAATAAAACATTATAGTCGAATTGTTCCTGTAGAAATTTCATCAATTAGCTGATTGATTTAGTTTTAAATCAAAATAAGTGGCAAAAACCATGCAATTTAGGTTATCAAAGTGAAATTTGAAATCTATTTCACAAGTTTTGCAAACCTTATTATTTTACTTTACTTACTTACCTAGTAGGTATGTATTTCAAGTAAGTACTAGGTGAGTGTTTTATAACATATTTTATCTTATAAGTAAGTTATACCAATCATTCGGTTAAAGTCGTCTTACAAAATAACATATGACAAAAGAAGATACTATACAACTGTATATATTTCTCGTGTATTAAAAACTAATAAATTACCATCACTTTAACGAGCGCGCAATAACAATGTTACAGAAGATCGTCTAGGCATTATTACGACCGTAGTTATCGTTATTATAGGGTGCAGTTATTTCAATTAAGTATTTTAAATATCAGTGAAACGTCTTCAACACAGAAATATTACTACGATATATAATACTATTTATTCTATAAAAATATTCTCTCAAATTATTACACTTACCAGCCATAAGAATTTTTGTCCTGACCGACTGACTGACATATGGACAACACAGCCAAAACAGCTGGTCGCAGTGACTTGTAATTTTCAAAATTCAACCCCTATCCTAGGGGGTGTTGATGTTTATATAAAAATAACTTTACGTGGAAGAAGTCGCGCACGTTTTCTCTAGTGAGCTTATAAATTAAAATTTCGCACTTACACAGTGATGTAAACGAGCGTGCAATATCGTCTTTATAGGCATTATTACGAGCCCAGTAATCGTCGGCGTGGGGATGCAGTCATCTCATGGTTCCGAATGTTCATTTTGAATTAGTCGTGTTGCATACTACTATATTGTCGGTGTTGCCAACTCTTGTGCTTTTATTGCTTTACTTTACTTTATATTGTATTCGTATGCTTATTCTTGTCACTGTCACTTTCATGTCAATCAAAAGAGATGGCAAAAGCTTATTGGGCATGTTAGCGAAAGGAGTAAGATTATTGCTTAGTTTGGTGATAGATGGCGTTGTGTCGAAATGTCTTTTATTTTTTTACTAGTGTAGAGTTCTCGATTTCATACGCTGTTTTACTGTGGTTGAGTTTATTAATTATTTTATAGGTATACTTTTAAGATACCTTAAATTACACATCAGCATCAGTATTTGAATTAGTCTCTTTGTGTTTTTAAGTATTAAACTTAAATTCCTGTTTTTAATATAAATTAAAATAATCTCCTGCTTTATAATCAAAGCAATATAAAAATTACTTTGTCTTGTAACAAAGTCAAAGTCAAAAATCATTTATTCAGTAATATCAGCAGGGATCATCTTGAAACGTCTTAAATCTAGGTGAATCTAAGCGCCAGTTCCTCGCGACCAAGCCTAGAAGAACCGGCAAGAAACTCACGGCTTCCTGCCTAAAGATGGCAAGATCTCTCCAGAATCCCGGAGTTGGCAACAATGCAAAGTTTTTCACCGCCCCTATTACGTAGCAAATTCCGCTTGGTAGAATGAACTCTGAAAATATGAGATATGTTTCTTAAAAAATCGACATATATTTTTAAATATCTGAGTCATCGACATGATTAATCATTTGTTTAATGCTGACTTTGCTTCAATAAGTTTGAGTTATTCAATGCGAATGAATAGGCCAATAAGAAACTGTATAAAGATTTTACACCCACACAGATATACTGTAATCTGTAATCAGTAAAATTTTTTTGTTATAAAATTATTGTTACCCGAAATATATGTTATATTACTTGAAAAACGTGCGAATTCGTCCGTGTGGAGTTATTTTATGTTATAAACTTCAACGACCGATGTGACGCGGCGGGCGAATGTCCGCCTGCGACGCAGGAGGTTGCGGGTTCGATTCCCGCCTTGGGATAAATGTTTGTACGATCTGCAAATATTGATTCCGAGTGTTCTGGGTATTTTCTATGTATATAAAAAAAAATCTTTGTATGTAATGTATTGTATTATGATATCAGTCATCTAGTACCCAAAACACAAGCTCTGCTTAGCTTAGGGCTAGATGATTGGAGCATCATATCTCCTTCGATCTCTTAGTACCAAGTACCTATTCAAGATTCTTCGAGGATGTCTAAGGGAGGTAGTCAGAGGTACCTCCAGATAGGACATTTAATATGCCAACGTGACAGGTTACTAGCCCGTCGCCGCTGCTAGAATACTAACTGGTTTTTTCACGATGTTTTCCTTCACCGTTCGAAAGCACTGGCATTGCGCACATATATTTTTCGAACTAAAGAATCCATTTTTGCCCGATCGGATTTGAATCCACGACTTTAGGATCAGAAAGTGGGATCTTAGACTTTATACTAGACTACCGGACCACTAAGAGCAAGAGTACATGCAAAAAATTTAATAAAATTAAGCGCAGTGATGCTGCTGTGTTCTGGTTTGTAAGGCCACACGCCAGTGACATTACAGGCACATGAGGCTTAACACCTGTATGCCTCAGGTTGATGGACGCAGAGCAGTGTATCGTAGGGCGATCTGCAAAGCAATGCTTTGTAGCAGGTGATGGAAGACCACATCAGGTGGGCCTGAGCAACTCTTCTAACATCACCTATCCAAATGGTGACTAAAGTGGAAAATCATGATCTAAAAGCTACTGGATAGTTCCGCCTGCGTTGAATTCTTAATGCTTTGCTATGCCCAGGGGTATTTGATGCGATAGGTATTCCGGATGCGGCCCAAGCTTTCGTCTGTTTGTGCACAGACTTGTGTGTCCTTCTAGTGTATTCTAGTGAATCCTGAATATATTTTTATGTAACTGGTTGATAAAACAAGCGAATGGCTCTGATCTGACGTTATGGGTCCATCCATCTGCTTCTAACGTGTTGGAAAGAGATAAAGGGCTGCCGGATATTGGACCAAATTTTAGGCAGCTGTGCGTGTTTTAGTGGTCGCTAACTTTTGGCCTCATGCATGCCTCAAAAAAAGGCCTGAAAGTGACACAACGGCCTATAGACAGACTATGCTGGGAGTTTCACTACGTAATAGGGTCAGAAATGAGAAAATCCTTAGAAGAACCAAGGTCACCGACATAGCTTTCATAATTAGCCAGTTTTAGAATAGAATAAGAATAGAATAGAAATCATTTATTCAGCCACCACATAACAAAACTTAAAATAAAATATAAAAAACAACAGAAAAAAAATAAAAATAACACAAAAAAAATTACAAAATAAAATCGTTTTAGGGTGGTGGTGAAAAGGCCAACAGCTCAGCATATGCTACCACATGTGACCATACAGTAGCGCTGGTCTTCTGCTGGGGCCATTGTTGACTTCACCCTGTTGTTGGTTTGGCCATTGTTGTTTTAGTGGCTATGGGCAGGTCATATAGCTCATAGAACCGATAACCGCTAGGCAATAAAGGTTCTAGAATAACGAAGCGTAGGCACTCCCGCCAGGTAGATCGAAGACAATGCTAGAGTCGCGGGAAGTCGGTAGATGGAAAAGTCTTAAAATCGTTCTTGGGAACATATTGGAGAGTCCTTTGTTCAGCAGTAAACTTCTATAGGCTGGTGATCATGATGATAAGTTAGTAGAAAGAGAACCATATTTTTGACGACCGATGTGGCGCGGCGGGCGAATGTCCGCCTGCGACGCAGAGGTTGCGGGTTCGATTCCCGCCTTGGGATAAATGTTTGTACGATCTGCAAATATTTATTCCGGGTGTTCTGGGTGTTTTCTATGTATAATAAAAATATGTATGTGTGTAATGTATTGTACTAAGTATATCAGTCATCTAGTACCCATAACACAAGCTCTGCTTAGCTTGGGGCTAGATGATGCTGTGTGGATTGTCCAGCATTATTATTATTATTATATGGGAAAATCTTACGTATTAGAAAGAGATAAAGGGCTCCCCATATCCGACCGTATACGTATTCCAGTTTGATTATAACTTCCTGGCATTGTACCTAATTATAATGTCTCAAATACACGTAACCTCATTTTGTGAACAATCAGTTAAATCCAACATGGGTAGGTCGTGTGGCCTTGCCCCCGATCGCTTAGCATTACAAGATGGTCGATCTATAAACGATACGTATTAGGAAACTATTGTGTCATGTCATGATCTAACACATAAATCATGAATTTTAGTAGTAGTAGAGCTTTTGAAGGGCTCATCCTGGAAAGTACTACCACTATGGCCATTACTGTCTTCAAAAACGGTTCTTTGCATTTATTGTAGACTAGCGGCCGCTGCAGCTTCGCCCGCGTGGCTGTTTTTTTCCGATCCCGTTATTTTTTCGGGATAAAAAGTAGCCTATATGTTAATCCAAGTCATAATTGCTTATTCTAAATTTCATCCAAATCGGTCTACTGGTTAGAGCGTGAAAGAGTAACAAACATCCATCCATCCATACTTACAAACTTCTCATAATATTAGTAGGATGGTCTTTATTTACGGGAACTGTAGAGCGTGGGAGAGGGTTTTAGAACTAGGCATGTCCACCTATACCATCCTCACAGCTTAGCCGGCCTAATCCTCAGGAAAGCCATGGTCAATGCGTGCGGAGCTGACTAAGAAACAGGTTTCCTCACGATGTTTTCCTTCACTGTTTGAAAGCACCGTCTGCCGCCAAACAGCTTACTAAATTTCGGTTTTAAGAGTGCTGTGCTTCAAATGAGAAACATGTTTTAAAAATGGCTCTAATTTTTCACTGTTTGACGCTTCGTGCGTAGAGGTGTCTAAGAAAGGAATTCCCGAAATTCAACCTCTAAACGTGTACAGCGGGGGTTGAAGTTTGTATAAAAATAGCTTTACGCGGATGAAGTCACGCTCGTTTTGCTAGTTGATTTATAACATACTGTCATTTAGAGGTTAATGTCTTATTATTAGGTAGGAAAAAGGTACCTAGTCTTATTATGTACAGTTTTATAACTACAAAGACATACAAAAACGTGCTCAAATCTGCTAAGTCATCGTAGTTATTATTCTGCACGCTTTTCTCGATTCCAAGAGTGGACTACCTATTTACTAGATATAAATACGTATTTTAGTACTTTGTGTAAGTAGTCTCATGATTGTTTTTTATATAAATTGTCGAGAATAGAAAGGAAATATCCTACTAATCCTACTAATATTATAAACGTGAAAGTTTGTAAGTATGGATGTTTGTGTGTTACTCTTTCACGCTTTAACTAGTAGACCGATTTGGATGAAATTTGGAATAAACATAGATTATGACCTGGATTTACATATAGACTTTTTATCCCGAAAAAAAAAACGGGAATGGGAAAAAAACTGCCACGCGGGCGAAGCTGCGAGCGGCCGCTAGTAAGTAATAAAAATAAAGAGAGGAAGGGGTCTCTCCCTTCCTCTCACTTCTAATCTTTTTCTATAGAATAATTTCGGCTAACAGGCAAAACTTCGGCTTAGTTCCTTCGTGATTGCCTGGCGACGTTTATCTTTCAGCGTCTGTCGGTTCTACGAGCTATCCGTAGTCACTATAACATGCTAACTCTGAGAGCTGTGTTGGTGGTCTTTTGTTTTTTGCATTATTAGCAAGATCATCTGCAAATATTACTTCCGCGTATGTGTGTTAGTTACTACATTGACACAGGAAAACCTAGTTTGAGGTCAAGCAACTGACGCGGGGTTATACACCTTCTGTAGTTTGTGCGCAAACACATTGTCTATTGCTGAAGCTTACAAAGCCTATTTTAAAGCTATTATGTAAAGTTGCTTCAAGCTGAAAGCCTTAAATATTACTAACAAGTTGTGAGATTCGTTACTCTCAGGCTTAGCCGCCATGCATCGTTTTATCATTTAAGGGCGCGTTCAGGTTATCGTACGTAACTAGCAATCATTTATTCATTCATTTATTTGACCCTAAAAGAAAATACAAATAAAGAAAAGAAAAAAGTGAAATAAAATGAAAACATCTAGGTATAAATTACAAAAAAAAAAAAATTAGTAGGCCAAATTGGTCCCTGTCTCAGCATAAATGCTGCAGCAATCTTGCTAAGGTTGATGCAGCGCTGGTTTTCTTATGACAAATTTACAGCGAAAATCCGATTTTTTCAAGTTATTAATGGTCCAGACCCGCAAGCCGTAGGCCGATTCTGTGTTTTTTTCGTTTTTCGGGTATTGGATTTCGGTTTGCAAGCTGGATTTTTTGTATGTAGATACTATAAGCGCCTGTAGCGGTCTAAGGGGGCCCTAGCGTATCTTCATACAAAAAAGCTCCGATATCAGGAAAACGAATAGAATAGAATATACGTTTATTTAGCATAGGCAAATTCACAATATTTAGCAAAGGCAAACACACACAAGCCCGACTTGATAAACAGGTAGGTAGGCAGATTCTATTACATAACATTAGTAAAATAGAAAAAAAAGAAATGTATCCCATCGGCTCATGTGTCAGCAGTTGGCCCTATGCTAAAATGGTGTTCAGCTCAGCATTAATGATAGATAGATAGATAGATAGATTAACTCTTTATTGTACACAAAGAAGTAAAAACACAATGGACATAATTATAAGCACTGAGTACAACGGGCGGTCTTATCGCTAAAAGCGATCTCTTCCAGACAACCTTTGGATGGAAAGGATAAACAGAAATAGATAAACGGCGGTGCACAAAAAGATAAAGATGCTAACAATGTAGACAAACTAAAATTATAATAATACCAAAAACATGCAAAACTCTCGATTTATATAAAATATACATAAATATAATTATATAATAGCTACATACTATTAAATATGAAATATACAATTGTACTTATAATACGTATACTAATACCTACTTATCTAACTATTAGTAGTCAAGGATAAATAATGGTCGTTCACCTTAGTTTTAAAAGTTAATGTTGTTGTTTATTAGTTAATGTTGGGTGTACTACCACTTAACGCAGATTTTCAGCTGAAACCAGGGAGAGAGTAAAAAAAAAACAACAACAAAGCAAAGCACACAGTGACGACCGATGTGGCGCGGCGGGCGAATGTCCGCCTGCGACGCAGAGGTTGCGGGTTCGATTCCCGCCTTGGGATAAATGTTTGTACGATCTGCAAATATTTATTCCGGGTGTTCTGGGTATTTTCTATGTATAATAAAAAATATCTATGTATGTAATATAATATTGTATTAAGTATATCAGTCATCTAGTACCCATAACACAAGCTCTGCTTAGCTTGGGGCTAGATGATGCTGTGTGGATCGTCCGGCATTATTTATTTATTTAATAAAACAAAGCATCGGCCTACAGGTCTAGTCGCGTGCACTGAAACAGCTCCTTAATACATAAATACGAAGAATGTTCGTGGTACGCAAACTGACAAAATTACTTTTTGCAGACAATGCATTCCTCGACTGGGAATCTGTCTTGTTTTCGCATGTTTTCAATGCTGCATCTTTTGTTTTACTGACCGTGTGCCTCTTGAATCCTATCCTACTAGCATTATAAGGTAGGGTTTAGAATCACAAAGCGTTATTGTATAAGTTTGAAGCGTAGCGTGAGCTGTCCTCAGAACTTCTACTATGGTATGATCTTGGCATTATTTCTTTCACCACACCTACTTTTAGTAGTAGTAAAGCTCTTAGTGAAGGGCTCGTCCGGGGCAGTACTACCACCATGTCTATTCCTGCCACCAAGCAGCGCAACGTGTTCCGGTTTGAAGGGTGTAGGTGCCGGTGTAATTACAGGCACATGAGGCTTAACACCTGTAGGTATGCCTCAGGTTGATAGACGGTGAGTAGTGCATCGTCGGCGACGTTCCTAACGAGCGTGACCTACGAGACAATGCTTTGTTATAGGTGATGGTAGCCACTTAACATCAGGTAGGTCATCTGCTAGTTCCATCAACAAGTTGTATAAAAAAAAACATTTTTAACTTATTAAGTTTGCACTACACTGGAGCTTAGTTTTATAACATTTTTATTAATTTATGTGCGCAATGCGCAATGGTGAGTGAGTGCTCAAACCTAAGAATACTTATTCTATGGCTCAAACGGTGGGGTGACTTTTTTACGACGTGATCTAGCCCCAAACTAAGCTATGCTATGGATTAAATACAATTGAACAATGAGTTGTTTAGACATAGGGGTTTAAAAATATTTTTTTGATAAGTATGTATATAAATTGGGGTGTCATGAAAGGATTTACTTAATATATTCTAAAAGCACTGGAGGTGTAGTGGGACCGACTCTGCCTTCGAATCCTAAGGTTGTGGTGTCGTATCCGGTCGTGTACCAATGGATTCTTCTGATCGAAAATTTATGTGCGCAATCAGTGCTCTCAAACGGTGAAGGAAAACATCGTGAGGCAACCAGTTAGTATTCTAGCAGCGGCGATGAAATTGCAAACTGTCACGTGGAACACAAACTACTGCAAAATGTAGGTATGTACCAAATGTACCACCGCCTTAGACATACTCGAACAAACTCACATAGATACTAGGTAGGTACTAAGAGATCTGAGAGTTTATCTACCGTGCTTGGGAATTAAGCCGTAATGCTATTTATATATGTACTAGCGGACGCTCGCAGCTTCGCCTGCGTGGCAGTTTTTTCCCGTTCCCGTTATTTTTCCGGGATAAAATCATAGTAGCTTTATGCATGCAAAGTCTCAGCCCGATCGGTTTAAAATTTACAAAGTTTCATGCAAACATTTATTTTATCCCCTTGGGGGAAGAATTAATCAAAATCCTTTCTTAGCGGATGCCTACGTCATAACATCTACCTGCATGCCAAATTTCAGCCCGATCCGTCCAGTGGTTTGGGCTGTGCGTTTATAGATCACTAGTCAGTCAGTCAGGCAGTCACCTTTGAGTTATATATTTTTTGTTACTGGCAAATTTTGTTACTGGCAAATTTTGAACATGTACTTAAACCTAAACTTACTATATAAGTTAATTTAAATATTTTTTTTGTACATAATGTGTTAGTTTTAAGTTTATGTTTAGGTTAGCTAGTTTCAAATAAACATTTTGATTTGATTTGATTTGATTTGATATATTTATATATGTATTGAGCACTCATATTTGTAACAATACCTCCTTATGTTGGTCGCAGATTACAGTAGTAGTTACATTGACTAGTGTTCAGCTTGTGACCTAAATAGAGCGAGACACATAGCCACGTTTCTCTTTTTAGAAAAGCTACTTATTATTGACGACCGATGTGGCGCGGCGGGCGAATGTCTGCCTGCGACGCAGGAGGTTGCGGGTTCGATTCCCGCCTTGGGATAAATGTTTGTACGATCTACAAATTTTTAATCCAGGTGTTCTGGGTGTTTTCTATGTATAATAAAAAATATCTATGTATTGTATTAAGTATATCAGTCATCTAGTACCCATAACACAAGCTCTGCTTAGCTTGCACCTAGATGATGCTGTGTGGATCGTCCAGCATTATTATTATTTATTTATACTGGGTTATGGGACGGTGGGTTGTGTAGTTGTCACTTGTACTTTTTTGGTTGTAGTGTTCCTTACCTAGAATAGGAGACATTTATATCGTTCGCCTTATTAAGTTAGATTGGCACCACATTGGTTTCAGGATTTACATTATTATTAATTTGTAAAAGGATCATGCAAAAACACAGTAGGAACCAAGCCGTAACTTTCTTGCCTGTTCTAGGCTTGGCTAGAACTGGCGCTTAAATTCACCGTGTGAGATGATAAAAAAATATTTACTTATAGGCTCTGGTGACCCGTGGGTCACCATATATTTCTTTTATTCTTTTTGACGAAACAAGCAGATGGCGCCCCTGATGTTAAGCGGTAACCATCACTTATAACAAAGCATTGCTTCGCAGTTAACTTGCCCTACGATCCACTACTCTGCGTCCTAGATTCAAGACGTTTTAAAATGATGAATATACCCTGAAAATTTTAGGTGTCGATGACGAGTGGTTTATGCTATATCAGTCAGGGCAAAGATTCTTAAAATTGGTATAATTTAAATTATTTTTGTGTTATGTAAGTTTTCAGAGCTTTGTTTATTTTAAAGAGTTTCCTCGTTTTGAATTTTTTGAACTAGTTAAAAAGTAGCAAAATAATAAAGCATTAGTTGGCAATACTACCGTAGTCGTACAGGAGAAAGAGCATAGAGGCTACTTTTCTCGCAAATATCGATAAGTCTCGGATTGAAAACCACAAGGTCGTCCCAACCGTTTACCTGGGCGGATATCTAACTGGGAAAGGTCATTTTGCTTATAAATATATATAATAGTAATAATAATAATAATCCTGGACAATCCACACAGCATCATCTAGCCCCAAGCTAAGCAGAGCTTGTGTTATGGGTACTAGATGACTGATATACTTAATACAATACATTACAAACATAGATATTTTTTATTATACAAAGAAAACACCCAGAACTCCTACCTAATTGTAATAATCTCGGCGTAAAATAGTTACGCGGTGTTTTGTCTTTTGCATTGGCAGGAAGTTTTAAATTAGATCGAAAGAGACAAAAGACTGTGTTACTATTTCGAAGTTAAGTAATACGGTTAGTCTGGTGCCAATTAACCTAGTGAGGTGGGAGCAAGACAGAAATCACCGGACACCCAAAACACTCACACATTTTTGTCAGTGACAGTACACTCACAGAACCGCAATAAATAAGTGAAAATTTAATCAATTGTTGTGTATTGGCTCCGCTCCAGTACCTCAAATGCCAAATGTTGGTATGGGCAGGGGAGCCAAAATTGTCTACACCAGATGTAGCCAACCTTTTTGTGTGCTACATCTGCGGAAGAGTAATTCTGCCGCCAAGCAAGCTTTGCTATGTAAGTTTTAATGGTTTTAATGCGTATGGTTAAATTACAGGCGCATGAGGCTTGGACTCAAGGTTGTGCATCGTATAGGAGTGTCTGTGTTACCTGCGAGCCAGTGCTATTTTTCTCGCAACGCTGTTTTACCTATTACTTCCACACGTTCATAGTTTCTTCATCATATTCTACACTAAAAAACAGCAGCACAAGCATTGATGTATCGATATATAAAATTTTACGTAAATTCTTGATAAAACGAGGTTTTATCGAAATTTATCAAGACTGCATGGAACTTAGTTAAGCGCTAGGTCGATAAATTCGAGAAGCTCTACCGAAAAAATCGACAAGCTATCCACAAGGAAATCACTCGATAAAATATGTCGAGGCTAGTTCTGTGCTAGCGAGTGTAGATAAAATTCATTAGATAAAAACAGTTAGTCCATACGATAACGGCGTTTGTCGAATTTCCATGATCGCACCTCAGATGCCTAAACCAAACAAGAATAGAGTAAATTGAGTTTATTTAACAGAGAACAAGGATTTCTATAGTCTCTAAGCTAAATAAAACGGTCGCAAAGTTTTTAACTTATATGTCCATAGGTTGGCAATACCTGGCTACTGCAGTTGCGTTAAAAACTTCGGGTTTTCGTTATAATAAATATGTTAACTTAATTTAAAATTATACGTGAGAATTTGGACGCGATACAAGAATAGCTTTTCTCTAGGCAGGAGTTTTATTATAGTTTTAAGTGCCTAGCACATCATAGCATAGTTTTAGTAGTAGCAGTGCTCTTTGTGAAAACGCTTGTCCGGGGAAGGAATTGTTCCACTCTGCCCCACCAAGGTAAAAGTAGTGGAAACTGCCCCACTAAACCGATGTAGTGGGGCGGATTCCACTGTAAATTTTAAGGTGGTCTACTCTGCCCCACTAGTGGGGCGCCTTGGTGGGGCAGAGTGGAACAATTCCGGGGATGTACTACCTCTTTCTGTCGCCAAGCAGTGATGCTCGCATTGCTGGGTTCCGGTTGGAAGGGTGTGGGTGCCGGTGAATTTACATGCACATGAGGCTTAACACCTGTATGCCTCAGGTTTGTGGACGCCGGGTAGTGCTAAGTGGGCACGTACCTAACGTAAGTTATGGTTACCTCTAAACATCAGGCAGGCCATATGGTTGTTGCACCAGCAGTAGCATCTAAAAAAACCGGCCAAGTGCGAGTCGGACTCGCGCACGAAGGGTTCCGTGCTTATCTTGTCTGTCTGTCTGTCACCAGGCTGTATCTCATGAAATGTGATGGTTAGAGAGTTGAAATTTTCACAGATGATGTATTTCTGTTGCCGCTATAACAAACTAAAAAACAGAATAAAATAAATATTTAAGAGGGCTCTCCTACAACAGACCTGATTTTTTTGCCGTTTATTATAAATAATGGTACGGAGGCCTTCATGCGCGAGTCCGACTCGTACTTGGCCAGTTTTTATTTAAGTACTACTAACAAGATTTCAGAAAAATACCTTTCGAAAGATTTAGTACTAAATTTTGTAACGCTTGTAACTTTCAAGGTAATCTGATTTTACTGTAGCATATAGGGTAACGTACCTAGATAATGGCAAGATAATTCAGTATCGAACTTAACTTCGGACGCACGTTAATAAATAGTAGACATTAAACACTTACAGCGTTTGTATGGACAACGTACCGACTTGTTTAACCTTAATGTACAGACTTTTCGACCTCTAGAGTTTTATTTTATAGATTACATTGTCCAATAATAAATTAACTCTTTCTATCCTGAGTCAACTTTAAAATGCTATATATTACTGGCATTTCCAATGACGGACATGCATGCTAAGTGTACTTAAAAGCTCGATAATCGATAGCTTGAATATTTTATGTTAGACGAAGCAAACGCTTCTAATAGGTTCTTGGATTTCTTGGCCTTTGTTTTGCGGCCAATTCTTTGAAATACGTAATTTTAAATCAATACATACTTCACTCATGAAGGATTCCCTGTGACACGTGATCAGGCTAATAAGTTTCATCGTCATCATCATCAGAATTAAATAGAAAATTTTGATTTATTGCTATTTTTTCACACAGTGCCATATAGTTCCCAATTAAGCTACTATAGAAACCAGATAAGTTGGAATACTTATATACCTACTTTTCTTTGTTTAATATATACCCATGTTTGTCCTCGGTTAGGATCGAATCCACAACCTACAGCTCGTTCTTACTAAACCGCTTTATTTCTTCTGAAATAAAGATTTATTTAGATTTCTTTTCCCTGTAAGTACTTAATTCCTATCAAGAGGATACTTAATAGATACTTAATTCCTACTTAAAACCTATCACAGAGGTTTCACATGCACGTCCGATCATAAAATTTTGCACACATTTTGAAATAAATTAGTATTCCGTAGAAGAGAGGTTGCAAGCCCATCGCCACTGCAAGATACTATCTATCTACCTCACGATATCCAACCCCTATTCTAAAATTATATCTCTGGTACAATCTCGTGCGGAATTACAATAAAACACCCAACAAGCCCACTCGGGTCCTTTGCTACAAAAAACATAACTGCCTTATTCAAAATCGTTAAATAAACTTCTGTTTTGGCAGCTTTGAAATTATGTCGTGAGCACTTTTTGTTTTGACTAGGTATAACAAATTCTACTATAATATTATAAGCGCGAAAGTTTGTAAGTATGGATAGATGGATGGATGTTTGTTACTCTTTCACGCTCCAACCAGTAGACCGATTTGGATGAAATTTGGAATAAACATAAATTATAACTTGGATTAAAATATAGACTACTTTTTATCCCGAAAAAATAACGGGAACGGGAAAAAAACTGCTACGCGGGCAAAGCCTAGGTACCTAAAATGCGTCTCTCATTGTTACGTTTGTGTCATTGTTAGACAGCTTGCTGTGTTCCAGTTTGAAGGGTTGTAGGTTCCGGAGAAATAAACACATGAGGCTTAACACTTGCATACCTGAGGTTTATAGACGTAGAGCACTCTTAGGACACGTTCATAACGAACGTGACCTGCGAGGCTTTGTATAGCTGACGGTAACCACTTAGCTTCAGGTGGGATTGTTCCATCACCAAGTCGTTTAAACATAAAATACTCTACAAAGTCGAATGTATTATTGAACCTTGATGAAATTTCAAGTTTATGAATAAAGGTGTCTCTGGCTACCAGAGTTTTCTATAAGGGGACATTTTTTACATATCCTTCAAATTAAATATCCCTTTTCATCCACACAAAAGAGAGCGAGAGGGCGCGTGGCTAAACTAATGCAATTTTATTGATGCTGTATAAAATTCGCAAACACTTTTTCTTCTTATTTCTTTTGCATAAGGTTCTTAATGCTTTGGCAGATAAAACCAGGTAGTAAAATTTATCTATAAATAACCATTATGAAGTCTAACTGAAAGCAAATAGCGTCTAAATTTCTTTGAAGATGTTCTATAAGATGTGTAGCTTATTTTATACTTTACTGTATTGTGTTAGAGCTGATATTTGCGTGCCAAATGGCGTATGCAAATAAGTTTTAGGGATCAACTTCCTCACACCTGGACGTATATTGTTATTTTTAGACGGGACGAATGATCGATATGTGTTTCAGTTTGGGAGTTGTGTATTGAGAATAATTTTATACCACAAAGTACCTACCGAACTGCCATGTGCGGAAGCTTATGTCTTGTTATACTTTGTGCGACCGATGTGCCGCGGCGGGTGAATGTCCGCTTGCGACGCAAGAGGTTGCGGGTTCGATTCCCGCCTTGGGATAAACGTTTGTACGTTCTGCAAATATTGATTTCGGGTGTTCTGGGTTATTTCTATGCATAATAAAAAATATCGGTAAATCACGGTAGATATTCCCTCAGATCTCTTAGTACCTACTCGAGGGTCTTCGAGGTTTTCTAAAGGGGGTAGTCAGAGGTAAGTCCAGATTTTATATTTGGAACATACGCACATTTTGCTGTAGTTTGTATTCCATCCGTGACAGGTTGCAAGCCCATCGCCGTTGCTAGAATACTAACTGGTTTTCTCACGATGTTTCCATTCACCGTATTTCCATAGATGTAATTACTATGAAAACTAGTAATACGGGACGGGTTGGTAAAAAGTTACTCAGAACAAAATAGAGATAGATACACCTAAATTACATAATGATGGGATGGGAAGCAGTCAAATGACCCATGTCATGCAAGAATCGCTACTTTCTATTCAGTTATGCAATCGATCTGCTCGCTACTGTGACTTATTGCGCATTTGACAGCAATGGATGCCATTGAAACCAATTATAAGAATCTATCCTGACTAAAGCCTGGTTTACACTTTGATTAGTGCGAGTGCAGGTGATTAGTGCGAGTGCAGGTGTGTAGTGCGAGTAGTGTCCAATTCATTGCGAGTGCAGGTGATTAGTGGGAGTGCAGGTGAGTAGTGCGAGTAGTGTCCAGACACACTAAACACTGTCCAGACGTGTTTAGTGGCAGGCACGCTGCGAGTGAGGGGGAAGGGAGGGCGCGCGGGACGTGGCTACTCGCAGTCCACTCGCAAAAAAATAGAACACGCTTCTATTCACTTTACTACACAGCCTACTAATCACTTGCACTAATCAGTCGTTGTCCACACCTAGTCACTAATCACCTGCACTCGCACTAATCAAAGTGTAAACCAGGCTTAACTGACACAAACAACGTACAGCCTAAACCATTGGTTGAAGAGACTTAAAATTTTTTAAGGTATATTCGTCTTGAGGCGTAGAGGGGTACTAAGAAAGGAATTTCCGTAATTCAACCCCTAAACGGGTACAGGGTTTGAAGTTTGTATGAAAATAACTTCGATCGGACGAGATAGGGCCTGTTTTGCTTGTAAAAAATATCATGTAATCTAAAAATGAGTGTTAGCTAGATAATTTTCTCGATCAATTCCCATGTTTTTTTACTAAATGCTTGGTGATGGAAATGTAAAAGATCAAATTATTACTTATCATATGCTCATGTCACACAAAACCTGAAAGAGTTGCCTGGAAGAGATCACTTTCGGCGATAAGGTCGCCCATTGTTTAACGAAGTTGTGTATGTATGTTTGTGTATTATATAATAATAATAATGCTGGACAATCCACACAGCCAAGCTAAGCAGAGCTTGTGTTATGGGTACTAGATGACTGATATACTTAATATAAGACATTAAGTACTTGCACTGATATTTTTTTATTATACACAGAAAATACAAACCGTACAGACGTTTATCCCAAGGCGGGAATCGAACACGCAACCTTCTGCGTCACAGGCGGACATTAAAGAGAACAATAAAGAGTTATCTATCTAAATTTAACTATATATTTTTAATACTTAACTATAAGGCCAGTCGTAATTTTCAACTAAAATATCCACAAAAACACAATTAAAAGTAATTTAATACATCATTCGTCATAAACCCTCCTTGTTCGCCATGTTGGCCGTTCCCATGGCTGAAAGTAATGCACCCCATTATACAAAACTAGGGCGCTGATTTCAATCAATACATACTTGCAATAGACGTGCTTTTAAATGTTCATGTCATATCATTATTCACATTTTTTATGCTACTACTGGAACAAGCATATGGCCCACCTGATGCTTAGTGGTTACCATCACCTATAACAAAGCATTGTCTCGTAGGTCACGCTCGTTAGGAACGTCACCTACAATGCACTACCGCAACACAGCAAGCAACAATCACAGATGGCGCAAAAATAAATTAGCTATAATTCTCAGCCAAGAAAACCTGGCAACAATAATTTTAAAATAAATAAATTAAATAGTAAACAAAATTTTCTGTCGATATTGCGTTTTTACTAATTTTGGTTTACATACATTAGAAGCCTCTGTAGCCCGAGGGCCCTGTATCATTGATACGGCTGATACAGCGGTAGCTACGCCTCAGTTCGAGGTCCTAATCTGAGGGCACTAGTCTCTCAATGCGGTCTTAAGGCGTCCTTATTCATCACCAAAGCTGGCTACTAACAAACAATCTTTATTATCTCACAATAGACAAGCAAAACCAGCATCCATAGTTTATAGGGCGTTACCCCTTATTTAATGCACACAAGTAAACATAACATCTCAAACGGCTTTGGAAGAATCGCTTGTGCCGTTCCCCCACGGGCTGGCACCTGGGTGTGAAAGGGACGGCAATTGAAAGGTACAATCGATACCATATGACACGCGCCGACCAGTGTTTTATTTAGCGGAGGACATCTGTGTGTTAGATTTGTGAACGTTTTAAAGTTGCAATTGTGTTTTAAAAATAAGCTATAGATATACTTATAATAAGGTAACGTTACACGTTTCTAGAGTATTCGGAATTAGTTTTATTACTCCCGGTATAATAATAATAATAATGCTGGACAATCCACACAGCATCATCTAGCCCCAAGCTAAGCAGAGCTTGTGTTATGGGTACTAGATGACTGATATACTTAATACAATACATTACATACATAGATATTTTTTATTATACATACAAAATAGCCAGAATAAATATTTCCAGATCGTAAAAACATTTATCCCAAGGCGGGAATCGAACCCGCAACCCCCTGCCACATCGGTCGCCAAATTATTTTCACGATTTGAATCCCCAGGCATGGTAGATAGTAGTACCGGTTCTAGACTATTTGAGAATATCCAGAGTAGTCAGAGGCACGTCTAAATATTTTGTACATACCCACATTTTGCAGTAGTTTGTATTTCATACGTAAAGGTTGCAAGCCCATCGCCGCTGCTAGAGTACTGGTTTCCTTGCGTTGTTTTTCTTCACCGTGAAGAACACAGTATTGGGCATACAATAGTCGTGTGGATAAAATCATTGGTGCACGACCGAATTCGAACCCACGACAATTCGATCAGAAGATGGGGTCACTCTCTAGGCCACCGGTACTTGTAGCTTACTAGGCAAATAAATTAATAAATATTAGTGGATATTTTTTACACAGCATCATCTAGCCCCAAACTAAGCATAGCTTGTTCTATGGAAACCATGCATATGAATGTAAATACATACTAATAGAATACTATATAACCCAAACAGATTACAAACACCTATGTTCACCACACAAATGGTTGTCCTCGTTGGAGATCGAACCCACGATTTACAACGCAAAAGGAAGTTTCTGATTACTGAGCTGTAAGGCCTTCAAACACAAGTATAACATTTAGAAACTCGGCTTAACTTTGAAATTGCTACACCGTGTTTTGTCTCTTTCGATCTAATTTGAAACTTCCTGTCAATGTAAAAGACAAAACACGATGTAACAATATTTAGTCTATCCTACTATAATATTATAAACGCGAAAGTTTGTAAGTATGGATGGATGGATGTTTGTTACTCTTTCACGCTCTAACCATTAGAGCGATTTGGATGAAATTTGGAATAAATATAGATTATAACTTGGATTAACATATAGGCTACTTTTTATCCCGGAAAAATAACGGGAACGGGAAGAAAACTGCCACGTGGGCGAAGCTGCGAGCGGCCGCTAGTTTGTAAATATAATGGGGAAAGTCTTTGTTACCGCCACGCTGGGGGCCTATTCTCGCTCGTTTGAGATCCATTCTTACCACCGATGTGACCGACCTTTGACGACTGATGTGACGCGGCGGGCGAATGTCCGCCTGCGACGCAGGAGGTTGCGGGTTCGATTGCCGCCTTTGGATAAATGTTTGTACCATCTGAAAATATTTATTCCGGGTGTTCTGGGTATTTTCTATGTATAATAAAAAGTATCTATATTATGTAATGTATTGTATTAAGTATATCAGTCATCTAGTACCCATAACACAAGCTCTGCTTAGCTTGGGGCTTGATGATGCTGTGTGGATTGTCCGGCATTATTATGAAATAAAAACTTACTAAAAAAATTATTCAATAAAAAATTTAAATTATGGCTAATCTGAAAGTACATCCTGCCTATAAAAAAACGAGAGTGCTTAGACCACACGACTGAAGTAAAACTTCTTTAATATACAAAACGTAAGTATGAAAGAAAGAGATAAAGAACAGTGCTTTCATACCCCCTCCATGGTAGCCGTAGCGTTAAACTTTTAACGCAACCTTGTTGGAAGTCGCACTAGAAGTCGCTTTAAAAACAAAATTCAAATAAATTACGGAATTTTTAGATGACAAACGTTATAACGCAACCGAATTCAGAACCTCCCTATTTTTGAAGTCGTTTAATTAGATAAAGACATTGAACGACCAGTTTTGTGTTAGTGTGTTGTTGAGGGGTGCCACCCCTAGCGGGAACATCGATAAACGCAGTAGTTTTGGCAAATTATACCAAATGCTGTGATTTTATTATGATTGAATTTTATTAGCTTTCTAATAAAGATGTGCGATTTTTATTTTATCTATAAACTGAACATTTCTTCTTCTTATTTCGAGTCATTAGCGAAACTACAATAATTAATACATATACATTACATAATTAATATTTATACATTTTTACAATGTGAGCCCAGTAAGAGGCGACCTTAACAGCGCATTTTTCATTTTTAATTTTTCAACTGAACATTTCTAATAAGTATATATAAACTATATGTGTGGATGCGTGTACAAACAATCGTATAAACATATATTTTTAAGTTTGATTACGATATTTACCTTTTTTAGGGTTCCATAACCAAAGGGTAAAACGGGACCCTATTACTAAGACTCTACTGTCTGTCTGTCCGTCTGTCACCAGACTGTACCTCATGAACCGTGATAGAGAGTTGAAGTTTACACAGGTGATGTATTTATGTTGCCGCTATAACAACAAATACAACAGAACAAGATAAACAGAATCAAATAAATATTTAAGGGGGTTTTCATACAACAAACGCGATTTTTTTACCGTTTTTATTATAGACTAGCTGACCCGTGCCCACTTCGTTGGGCGGTAAACATTTTTACAAAGGTACTATGTAAAAATAAAGATGCACGGTGGCGCTAGTACATAAGTACTGATGATTGTAGTCATTATAAAACTGAAGTAGTACTCGGCGTCGCCAACAGATGGCGTTAATAGAGGGTATACGGCATAATATAGCGGCCACTCGCAGTTTCGCCCGCATGGCAGGTTTTTCCCGTTCCCAATATTCCCTATAAATTATAATACTATACAGCTTATATAATATATAGCCTATTATTCCAGATTACAATCTATATTTATTCCAAATTTAATCCAAATCGGTCCACTGGTTGAGCGTGTAAGGCTGCGCGCGATATTGGGCAGTACCTACTTGGACATTTTCGATTTTTTCTAAAATAAAAGTAGCCTAAGTTACTCCTTATTACATTAGCTATCTGACAGTGCAAAGTCCCGTCGAAATCGGTCCAGCCGTTCTAGAGATTACCCGGAACAAACAGACAGACAGACGGACAAAAATTGTAAAAATGCTATTTTGGTATATGTGCCGCATATACATTCATATGCATGTAGTAAAAAGCGGTTATTTTAATATTACAAAAACTCTGAGAAGAACTTTTGCATAGGTGTAGTTTCTAAAAAAAATCGCACGAAAATTTAGACTTCGCACACGACCGCTCGCGTCTGAGCCGCGCGGGTAGGTACCTTACTCATAGATCTAAACGCCCATCCCGCACGCGCACCCACACCTTGGTGACGCTCACTTCGCAACGGGCCGTGCAGCAGAAATCGTAATATTTTAATTTCGCCATAACTTCAAAACCAAACGTCCAATTTTAATCATTCAAAGACCAAATATTATCTACATGAACTGTACTTAGTGATAAAATAATTTATTTCGATAAGGATTAATAGTATGAGTAAAATAAATGCGTTTAAATGTAGTCCAAAAAAATTCAAGATTTTTAAATAAAAAAATGGTTGTTGTGCCTCACTCGACATAGATAGGTATAGTGTGTCGCGGACTTTTTTGTAGGTATTTATAAGATCTACAATTATTTAGAACATTTTATGGTTCTATCTTTTATAGTTTAGGCAGCGTACGCAAAATAAGTAACTTTTCTGGTTGATTTTTTACACCTTGTGTCCGAAAAACCCAATTATTCTATTTTTTTCCAAAATAAAATGTAGCCTATGTTACTCGTGGATAATGTAGCTTTCAAATGGTGAAAGAATTTTTCAAATCGGTTCAGTAGTTTCGGAGCCTATTCAATACAAACAAACAAACAAAGTTTTCCTCTTTATAATATTAAGTATGATAAAGGTACGGAACCGTTCGAGCGCGAGTCTTTTTTTTGTTGATTAGCCATTTTGTCCTGATGTTAGACTATGTGGCTTTGTGTCTTTGGTTTCTAGTTGGTGTACAAAATAACACAAAATTTGATTCAACCCAACCTTTCACATTCTCAAAAATCAATTCACTCAATTCTTAGATTTTTTCCAAGAGTTCGCAGACTAGACAGTTCAACACAGATACTCAGAACTATAACAATGAAACCAATACAAACTATGTAAAACGTATAAATTAGAGTACCCGGAGACTGTTATATAAACAGCAGTTAGTGCGAAAGGGACGACAACACAGGGGTGAGGAAAAGACCAATAAGGTTCGTTACGGTTGTGAACGGTGATTTTGGCGAATCAAAGTCGGGAATTAAATTGTTGAGATGTGATTCTTTATTGTTTTATAAAACAGGGGCCTGAGCACGAACTGGCTATCGTGACGCTAGCGTCACGCTAACGTTACCAAAATGTATGAAATTTTGCACAGCACCTCTATCGTGCGTAAAGAGAACTAAAATTGGAAGCACGAACACTTTTGGCATTGCGTACGTAAAGTAAACGATAGCTAGGTCCGTAAAGTAACGTAAATCTATAGGAAGTTAGTAAATTGGTTGTCGTTCGTGCTACCATGCATCGTCCGGCCGAGCCCTTCACCAAAAGTTATACTACTAAACACTACTATACAGCCGTCACAGCTCAGTTCATAGTAGCCCTGCCTTCTGCGTTGTAGGTGGTGGGTTCGGTTCCCACCGAGAACAAACATTTGTGTGATGAACATATGTTTGTTCTGTGTCATAATAATTTTCCTGCCATTATCCCACTTTACGTGAGATGTTTGTCTTGTACCTGGGTGTTAAATTCTAAGAATTTATTTCATGTCCACAAATATTAATACTAAGGTATTATTATTATTTTACTAGTAGTACTTTATGCACAACTAATTCTCTGTTTATTTTGTTGCAGATCTGAAAGACTCGATCTCTGGATGGTTCAGTGTTGGTGACAGTGCCAGTGTGGTGAATGTGATGTGTTGTGATGACGTGTAGTGACCGCTTGGCATCGATGACTGCTGGATGCTAGCTGCCGCTGGAGGTAACGAACTACTTAGCTACTAGCTAGCTTACTACTTACTAGCTGTCATTTTGACATTTGTCATTTTAACCCAGGAGGGTTATAGATTAAATAATGTTATTCACAGACTAAAAAGAAGATTGAAGACCTTGCTTAATGTCTGCATCATCTATCTATACTATAATAAATCTGGAGAGATCAAAAAGTCTGTACATTAAAGATATTTTTCTGGAATTTTACAAATAGTATACTTAAATAAGACGAAATCGACTTTTTTTTACGATTACATGTCTCATGTTTACATGTCGCACGTTTGAGTACATGCCTCACGCAAAAACTACTGAATTAATATTGATGCGATCTGCAGAATTAGTTAGCTTAGGGCCCCCGCGCACTAGGCAGCCTGGCTGCGGCAGCCAGGCTGCGGCAGCCAGTCAAACATATGACGTTGTACGGGAGCCCACGCACTAGGCAGCCACGAAATCTCGGCTGCGGCAGCCAATGAAACGCGCCTATATGCACGGCAGCCAGCTGGCTGCGCGCAGCCAGAACGTGTGTAGGCGAATGTATGTGGCTGCGGTCAGTCTCCGCGCACTAGTTGTAGCAGCCAGACGTATTTTGCGTCAATGCCATTGATTGAATTTCGTATTTTTTCCAAAAGGTTATCAAACGATTGCACTGACATCCTCGTGTAGTTAAAAAACCGGTCTGGGAATGCGCGAATATCTTTGAAATAGGTTTGGAATAAGCCTTTTGAGTGTCTTTCTAGAAAAAAAGAAGGATAAATCCAGTATCTTTTCTTTATTTTGCGTTTTTTACGAGATAGGTAAGCAATAATTATAAGTTCTTCCACGTCCATATTGCTCGACGGAAGGATCTAGACTAGTCGTTGATTGGCTGTTATAACTGGCTGCGCAAATATTCTGGCTGCCGCAGCCTGGCTGCGCAGCCAGGCTGCCTAGTGCGCGGGGGCCCTTATAGTCCAACTTAAAACTGATGAGTAGGTTTCATTGAGCTGTCATCAACATCAATACAATCAACGGCGGAGATTAATGAATAGATTTTTAAAACACTTTCTTCCCGATATAAGTAGTTAAATGGCAACTGTTCCTTAAAAATGTACATAATCGTTATCATCATTAGCCTAAAGAAGCCCTGATGCACATAAACTTTCCTATACATTCCAGAAATAACGATTTTGAGTCTTTTCCATTCATCGACTTCCCGCGATCCATAGCAATGTCGTTGGTCCATCGGATGAGAGGGCGTCCTACGCTACATCTTCCGATTTGTGGTTGCTGTTCGAGAACCTTTTCTAGCTCGTAGAACCGCGGTTGTCGGTTCTACGAGCTATATGGCCTGCCCTTTGCCACTTCAACTTGCTGATTCTGAGCCGTCGCTGACTTTGATTCATCTACACATTCCACTTTTCTGTTTTTAATTATTTCGACCTTGTTAAATATGAACTTGAATTTAATTTGGGGGCATTTAGGGTAATAAAATTCTTAACGAAGGGCCAATTTGAAAACTAGTATAACCTTTGATTAATTACACTGAGGATATTGGGCGCTGTAGGTACTTATGCACTGTCGGAGAGATCTTGAATGGTGCCCACGAATTGAAAGACGCAGCGGAAGCTTACACTGAGAAAAATGAAAAGCCAAAAGTGCCGTTATTATGGCGTTTTTTTTTTTATTTATTCATCATTCTCAGCCCTACCTTTACAGGCTAACCTAATACGATAGAGAGAGCTACACTGAAATTAATAAACACAATAATTAAAATCTATAAACACATTAAATCAATTAATAATTAATAATTTTGTTCGTCTGAAGGCAAAAAACCGACCAAACGTAACAACGACGTAATTTTCTGTGTACAATAAAGAATAAAGAAAGAAAGAAACAAACAAAAACGCCTTATAAAGTTGTTCCGGTCGTTCTGTGTAAGTGTAATAGACGGTATAGAAATAGAAATAGAAATAGAAAATATTTATTTACACCACACAGAAAAATACAAAAATCACAAAGGTATAAAATTAAAAAGCTAAGTGGTGAAAAATGGCATCCACTCAGCATATGCCAAGGAGCGCAATGGCTCATATGGCGCTGGTTTTCAGCGGCGCCGAAAGGTAAGGGCGCAGCAACATTTGCAACACGCGTCCCATTTAATACTATTGATATAAAACTAAAGATTTACTAATACTAATATTATACCTACAAAAACAAAAATACAACAAAGAACCAAAAATAATAATAACAAAACAAAAATCACATTAAAATATAGAAATAACAAAATAGCGCAAAATAAAACTTACTGAATTAAACTAGTAACTATAGGAACGACCGCTTATTGAATAGATTTTTGTATATTAAATAAATATTTTTTATAAGAACTTTTAAAAGAATAAATAGTACTTCTATTTCTTATCATTTTGACGTATTCACTTTTATGGGTAAAAACTAACGTAAGCGTTACAAACTCGCCCAGCGTAATTACAATTCAACGGTGTAAGCTTTTTTAACCTTAGGCTCGAAATCCATTTTTCTCAGTGTACCTCTATCTACCTTGTTTAGTTTATGCAAATGCAACCTACTTAGCTCCGAAAGATCTAACTAAGAAAACTGGTTACGTCTTTGACGTCAGAACCCTGACCTAGGTCAACATAAACATACTAGTACCAACGATATACTCTCGTTTAACTTTCTCGTCTTATGTAGAAAGAAAATATAAATAGCTTCACGACTTTAATCCCTAAGCACGGTCAAAATCCCATCTCTTAGTGCCAAGTACAGTCAGCTGCACTAGAATGTATACAATTTGTAACTTTCAAACTGGTTTCACAGCGCAAGGGTGCTAAAAATATTGACTTTCTAGTTTTTGAGATGTTGGAGTTCATTGTTATGCTGTAATACTGTTGCGAAAGTTATAAATTGTATACATTCTAGTGCAGCTGACTGTACATACTCGAGATTAGTTGAGGATGTCTAGTGGGAGTAGTCAGAGGGGACAAATATTACATTTGGTGCATACTCACATTTTGCAGTAGTATTCCATACGTGACAGGTTGCAAGCCCATCACTGCTGCTAGAATACTAGGTTTCCTCACGATGTTTTCCTTCACCGTTTGAGAGCACTGGTGCGCATAAATTTTTAGAACAGAAAAATCCATTGGTGCATGATTGGATTCGAACCCACACCCACTAATAAAATTCGAGATAAAAATCGAAAGTTACTTTTGATAACCCAGTTTTCCGCATTACTATAATTCACTGCACCCTCAACCCCTAAGGATAATGCAATAAAGAAGCCTTCCCTCTCAGCTGATAGGGAGGTATTTCTGTGCCTCCCTCGATAGAGTAAGGAGTTTCTTTCTACACGCGAGCTACCTAACTACATAATACTTGTATACATTCTGTGTGGGTGTTGACCTAGGTCATGTCACAAATTCGGCTTTTTTTTATTATACAATTAGCTGCCGCTCGCAGCTTTGCCCGCGTGGCAGTTTTTTTTCTCGTTCCCATTATTTTTTCGGGATAAAAAGTAGCCTATAATTTAATCCAAGTTATAATCTATGTTTATTCCAAATTTCATACAAATCGGTCTACTGGTCAGAGCGTGAAAGAGTAACAAACATCCATCCATCCATCCAAACTTTCGCGTTTATAATATTAGTAGGATTTGCTGATGGACAAGCAAATGGCCCACCTGATGTTAAGTGGTTACTATCCTATAACAAAATATTGCGTCGTAGGTCACGTTCGTTAGGAACGTGGCCTCATGTGCTTGTAATTGCACCGGCACCCACACCCTTCAAACCGGAACACAGCAAGCTGCTTGGCGGCAGAAATAGGCATGGTGGTAGTACTGCCCCGGACGAGCCCTTCACAAAGAGCTCTACTACTACTCAAAGAAATGAATCATGCATTATAAATAACTTTGACACACATTCACACAATACCTTCTAGCCCCAAACTAAGCAAAGCTTGCACTTGTTGAGCTATCTACAGACCGTTGCAAACAATTTAAAGATCGACTGATGATATATTATAAAAACTTATAGTAACCTTATTATTGTTATATAGTAACCTTGTTATTTTATATACTTTTTACTACTTTAATGATGTACAATAAAGATATAATCTATCTATCTATCTATCTTATATCTATTTTTTATATTATGGAACTCTATGCGTCATAAAATTTTTAGCGTGTAAAAACCTGAAAGTAGGCCAAATTATAAGCAAAGTAAACACACGAGTTTCATTATAAAAACTTCATTCATGTTGAGTGGGGTATAGGGGGGTAACCATTAACCCACCCTAGGGGTGGCATCGTACCAACTTCACCCCTATACGTGTTGAAGCTACGAATTTTTGTGTTATTTAGGTTTTTAAAATACCATCTATCTTTTAACCCTACAGTGGTCGCGTACTAAAATCTGACCTGATTGGTCGCGTGGATTACTATTGTATGCCATTTATAAATTCAAATAAAAAAACATTTGAGCTTCAAGTATGTTTAATTCTTACTGTAATAGTATTATTAAAGTATTGTTTTATTAACAATAATCAACAAAAACAAATTACACAACCTCTGAGTATAAAAAAATCCACAAAACAAAAAAACCTCTAAAATGGCACAAAAAATCACATAGTTTGGTATTATTGAGATCACAAAAATTCTAATCAAAAATACTAAATTCTAATTAATGTTTTCTAAACAAGACAGACATACAATCCTGGAATGATCGCCACAAATAAACTTTTTACACGTGTTGCACAGTTTTCTAGTGCTTATATTGCGGCTTCTTCCGCAGTCGTGGCAGCGACCTATGGAGGGAGTTGGTGTCTGCGCTGACGTTGTTGCTGTGGTTTCCACCTGGGCAATGCCAAGAAAGTCTTATTTTAAATACTAAACTTCTTGGTCATTTATTGTCCAATCTTCGTTGAGCAAAAGTTCGTTGATCCAAGCCAGAGAAAGGTCAATGAGGAAGTCACGTCGGCGAATACCCTCATAATTTTGGTTTGCGGTATAAATGCACAATGCGTTTAGTGCGCTAAGCTTGAGCAAGTCAAAAAATACAGTGAGGGGCCATCTTCATGAGTTTCTGGACGTATCCTAGAAGGAGCATCTTGTCCACCAGGTCGACGCTATTTTTTGTTCGATTATAGTAGGTAGGTAATTATTTCTGGCTTTTTGGCTTGTTCGGATTCCGATAAAATATGTTCTTGCTCTTCTAAATGATCTTCTTTAGCATTTGAACTCAAACAACCTTTGTAAGTAACATTTTCGCTATCATCTTCAGCCAGCCACGCCTCAATCTGTTCAGTCTCCCGATTATTCATAATAATATAGTAAATTAATATAATATAGTTATTCTCAAAAAAAGAAAATATTTTTTTAGTGTCTAACAATTACAGCGCTTACCAACAATCACACAGCTACATTTGTAACCAATAATTAACGATAAAACAAAAAAAAATATTATATTATTACGTTCAAAATACTTACGTAGTTGGTCGCGCGGCGTACAGTTGTAATCCACCGACTTTGCGGCCCCCCTGTGATACAACCGCAGGCGACCAGCGCTTGCGCAGCCCTTAGCGTGTTTGTCAACTATTCAACTTAAAGTACCTAGAAGCGCGCATAATTTACGCTCGCCGTTTTTGAAAATTTTACAAATTAGTAGGTCTGGATTACATATGTAATCCACGCGACCACTCTAGGGTTAACTTACCTCTGTGGATGTTCTCTATGTGTGAGGCAATTGTTATAAGCAGAAGTAACCACTTACCATCAGGTGAGCTATGCGATTTAGTATTAGTAGAGGTCTTAGTGAAGGGCTCGTCCGCGGAAGTACTACCGCTATTCCTACCGCTGCCAAAGAGCGTAGCGTGTTCTTTCCAGTCGAATTAAAATTTGAATTTGAATAGAATTTGGCAATGCTTTGTTCTAGGTCAGTGATTCCTAACCTTTTCAATATTGTTACCCCTATGACTAAGGCTGAGGCTACATTAGGCCGCGACGCGACTTGCGACACATGAGCGATTGAAACAAATACATTAATTGTCACGTATATGGCTACACCGTAGATCACATATTTTGCTTAAAAATCATTTCGCTCTTCCAGTCGCATCGCAAATCGCTGCCTAGTGTAGCCTCAGCCTTATTAGGAAACCCGATTTTACTCCGACCTTAAAATGTTATCAATACAAGCAAATCCTACTAATATTATAAACGCGAAAGTTTGTAAGTATGGATGGTGGCGGTCACAATAGGCCATATGGCCGCAGTGATACCAAAGCCGCAAAAATATAATAAAAAAAAAAGTATGGATGGATGGATGTTTGTTACTCTTTCACGCCTTAACCAGTGGACCGATTTGGATGAAATTTGGAATAATTATAGATTGCAACCTGGATTAACATATACGCTACTTTTTATCCCGAAAAAATAACGGGAACGGGAAAAAACTGCCACGCGGGCTAAGCTGCGAGCGGCCGCTAGTATAAAATATCTTTTTTAAATATTATATTTAATTTTTTTAATCTGATTTACCCCCAGGTTCAGAACCACTGTTCTGGGTGATAGTTGCCTCTGGATCATAATGCTAGTTCTGTAAGTTATAAAAGAATCTATTCCTGTGTGCTGAAGTTCAATTTTGCTTGTTCCAGGCGTGGTATGGACAAGGAGAGCGGCGATGGTGCCGACTCGGGCAAGACACCCGATGGTCTCTCCGCCCTTGACGCTGCTGGCCTCTTCAATGGTAATTTCATCTCTATTCTTTAGTTATTAAAGTCTACTCTCTTGTACTTAATGTCTTTGACCCCATACACCGCGGAAAGTTGACCCCTTAAGTATTTAATCACCCACACACTTATAGATGTTACTTTAAACATGTGCTTGTGATTTGTGACAGTTTTATGCTCTAACAATATCCTACGATAATGCTCTAAAGATGTACGAGCGTCCGTTAGTAGGACTACGGGTCGTTGACTGGCCTTATAGCTTAATAGTACCTCTGCCTTTTGTAGGTTGTGAGTTCGAACCCACGACTTTAGGATCAGAAGGCGGACTCCCACTAGACCACCAGTGCTCTTGGTCTACAAATATTAATTTATTAGGCAGCTGACTGTACCTAACGTGCGTAACCTACAAGGCACTTCTTTATTACAGGTCACCACTTAACATCAGGTGGGCCATATGCTTGTTCCACCAGCAGTAGCATAAAATAAAAATTGCATAAATATTACATTTTCTCCAGAACAGATCATACCAGTTTTATGATGTTTTCCTTCACTGTTTGAGCCGCTGTCTAGTGTTCTTTGTAACTGCCAATCAAGCTTCTACCTGGCTCTAAAGCGAACTGCTTTGTCCGGCTTGTTATTGTCGTTAATACCTTGAGTGTTCTTGGCACTTGTCTGTATAGGGCTGACATGTCATGTAAAGTTATATAATATTACATTTTTAGGGTTCCATATTCAAAGGGTAAAACGGAACCCTATTACTAAGACTCCGCTGTCTGTCTGCCTGTATCTCATGAACCGTGATAGTTAGAGTTAAAATATTTAGAGATGATGTATTTCTGTTGCCGCTATAACAACAAATACCTACTAAAAAACAGAATAAAATAAATATTTAAGGGAGCTCTCATACAACAAACGTAATTTTTTTGACGTTTTTATTAAAGATAATGGTACGGAACCCTTCGTGCGCGAGGCCGACTCGCACTTGGCCTAAATTCTTCTCGAATGAAAAGAAAATGCATCAGTCCACTACTGGTTTCGAACCCACGACCTTACAATTAATAGGCGGTGCCGTTACGGTATGGGTACTACTAATTAATGGAACCGTTTTTTTTAAAGTTCCTCTTAATATTAGTAAAATAAAACCTACGTAATTTTATACCACTGAAATATTAGTGAGTTGGGTGTTCTATCCAAATTTCAACAAATCTTCGAAATGCAATTACTGACAACCCTAGCTTGCGTGATATTAAACCATATAAGTAAACTGGCTTTAAGGTTACTGCCCTCGCACCACACGCCACTACCTTATCTCAACGCAATAAAGTTCACTTTCGCCTGCAAACTGATTATCTACCACGACTGCCACAAAGTATTACTTACACCTGTGAATATTGTATGGAGTCTTATTATGGGGTTGGGTAAGGTTGCGTTTTGCTCGCGAGCTTCTGTTTCCGTGTTTGAAAGGATTTACTTGTAAGTGCAATGGGCATTTGCGATTTATGCTCTCGTGAGAAATGATAGCTTTGATATGTTCCTGCAACTATTGGTAGGAGTGGCATGTTAAATTAGTGATAATAATCTTAGTTTCCGTGTTATGTAATAGAAACTTACCAACCATATTATTAGGTTCTGCTTCATGCTTCCCTTTCCATAAGTAATAATAATAATGCTGGACAATCCACACAGCATCATCTAGCCCAAAGCTAAGCAGAGCTTGTGTTGTGGGTACTAGATGACTGATATTCTTAATACATTACATACATACATAGTTTTTTTTTTCTTATGCGTAGAAAATACCCAGATCACTCAACTTAACTCACATCAACAGAACAGAATACATATTGAACGCCTATATTACACGGGTATTTATCGCGTGTATCAGGCAAACTGACCTGTGACCACGACTATTGCAACATAGCCGAAACATCCTGAAAATAAATGAAAAAGGTAATACGCGATAAATACCCGTGTAATATGTGTTCAATAAATAAAAAAGATATTTGTTGAATTCGCAACACACAGCATGAATCATTCACTGGGGTATGAAATAGAAATTCACCAGCAAAACTCAGCTTTACGCTACCCCATAATAAAACTCCATACAACATTCATAGGTGTGAGTAAGTCTTTATGGCAGATTATCAGATTGTTAGCGAAAGTGTTTTTTGTTGTCGAAATTGTCTCGTTTTAGCTATGATACCGAAAAGAGCCTACTCATTAGTTCAGAAAGTACATTCGAAAACGGCCATCCGTAGGTAGGTAGGACTGTAAGGTTACAAGTGTAGGTTCGCCGTAATGACGTTTGTAAATATGCTTGATATTGTTTTCCTTTCTAGCTCCAACAAAATATGTTTGTCTCGTTCATGCAAATAGTTCGTAAGCGGGACATACAAGTGCATAAATAAATTGTCAAGAAACAAGCGCTATATGTTTTAATTAATTCGATTAAAGGGTTAAACTTTTAGTAGTAGTAATAGAGCTCTTAGTGAAGGGCTCGTCCGGGGAAGTAATACCACCATACCTATTGCTGCCGCCAAGCAGCGCAGCGTGTTCCGGTTTGAAGGGTGTGGGTGCCGGTGTAATTACAGGCACATGAAGCTTAACACCTGTATACCTCATGTTGATGGACGCAGAGTAGTGTATCGTAGGGCATGTTCCTAAATGTGACCTGTAAGGCAAATGCTTCTAGGTAATAACCGCTTAACATTACATGGGTCATCTTAGTTTCATCAGCAAATATTATAAAAAAAAACGAGCGTGCTTTAGACCACACGACTGAAGTAAAACTTCTTTAATATACGAAACATAACTGGCTATGAGAGAAAGGGAGAAACAGTGCTTTCATACCCCCTCCATGGTAGTGTTAAACGTTTAACGCAACCTTGTTGGAAGTCGCGTTAGAAGTATTACTTCAAAAACCACATGTGCAGTACTTCTTTCGGTACTTGTCAAATAGTAACATGACAGCCCTAGTAATGTGACAGCTGTAATGTATGCCATTAGTCAGTATGGGCGCCTGAGAGTGGTCATTTCCGGTGCTGACTCATTGTAAACGTTACGATTTAGTTCAAATAGAATTGGAAAAGAGTGGCCAAGTGCGAGTCGGACTCGCGCACTAAGTGTTCCATGCCCTTGTAAAAAAGCATGTAAAAAAGCAAAAAAAAAACACGTTTGTTGTATGACAGCCGCCTTCAATATTAATTTTATTCTTGTTTAGTATGTGTTGTTATAGCGGCAACAGAAATTCATCATCTGTAAAAATTTCAACTCTAACGATCACGGTTCATGAGATACAGCCTGGTGACAGACAGACAGACAGACAGCGGAGTCTTAGTAATAGGGTCCCGTTTTACACTTTGGGTACGGAACCCTAAAACTGATAGAATTATTAAAAGAAATTACCGTGGTGAATTTTCTGTCACAGGGATTCTTAATCTGGGATTATGTACAGTCAGGTGCACTAGAATGTATGAAACTATACCAATTATAAGAATCTTTGTCCTGGCTGACTGACATATCGACAACGCACAGCCTAAACGACTGGTCGTGAAGATTTGAAACTTTCAGAGTATTCGTCTTAGTGTGTAGAGGCGTACTAAGACAGGAATTCTTGAAATTCAACTATCTTTTTAGTCGCTCGTTAATAGTCTTTTTCAAAGTCAAAGTCAAAAAGCATTTATTCAGTAAAATCCGCAGAGATCTTGAAACGTCTTAAATCTAGGTGAATCTAAGCGCCAGTTCCTCGCGAATTAACATCTGAATATTGATTTCCAGCATACTACGGCATGGGACGTGACGGGTCGGGGGGCGGCGCGGCTGCGCAGGCGCAGGTGCAGGCGCAGGCGCAAGCGCAGGCTGCACTGTTCGGCTTCGGATCCCGCTACCCGCCGTCCACTACGCTTGGCGTGGCCGCCAACCAGGCCGCATCGCTAGGACTTCATCCTGCTGCAAGTAAGGACTTTCATTATTTATATTATTTGTTTATTATATTAGATAAAAAACTTAGCTCTTTTATGATCATCATCAACAGCCTGTAAAAGTCCACTGCTGGACTCCCCCACACGTTTCCTGGAAGAAGATTTTGGGTCCTTTTCATCCAACGACTGTCCGCGATTCTATGACCGACATGGCTCATAGAACTAGCAAGTTGAAGTGTCAATGAGCAGGCCATACAGCTCGTAGAACCGACAACCGCTAGGGAATAAAGGTTCTCGAATGGCGACCACGAACCGGAAGACAAAGCGTAGGACGCCCTGCTACCCGATAGACTGACGACATTGTTAGGATCGTGGTAGGTCGATGGAAAAGGCTCGAAATTGATCGTACAAACATTTATCCCAAAGCGGGAATCGAACCCGCACCCTCCTGCGTCGCAGGCGGACATTCGCCCTCCGCGCGTCGATGTGGTCGATTCTTCCATGTTTTTTTTTTTGATACAACTTGCTGATGGAACAAGATATGGCCCACCTGATGTTAAGTGATACCAATCGCCTATAACAAAGCATTGCCTTATAGGTCACGTTCGTTCGTAACCTAAAATACACTGCTCTGCGTCTATCAAGGCATACAGGTGTTAAGCCTCATGTGCCTGTAATTTCACCGGCACCCACACCCTTGAAACCAATGTGAAATGTGATCTTTCCAGGTGCAGCATGGTGGTCAATGGCAGCATCACACCTCGCAGCCCAGGACTACCTGGCTCGCATCCAGACTGCAGGTCTCCAGGGCTTCCCGCCCATGGGGGACTATTCAACCCTCTCAGCACTATCTGCTGCGGGTATGAAGCATCCGCAGAAACCTTCAAAGCCCGCCCCAAGGAATGAAAGGTATAGTAGATATGTTAACACTATTAATTTTGGCTAGTTAATTTACATAGGGTAGCTACATGATCACTTTTTACTATAAGTAGGTTCTCTATTAAGCGTATGTGTTTATTGAAATGAAATGAAATGAATTATTTGCGAGAAACATGGTTAGGAGTTCTTAAAGTTAGGCACAGTATCACATATTTTACCAAATCACTGGCATGCAAATTTAAATGGTTTACATAGGTCATTATCAATATTATTATTATCTATATTATTATTATTTAGCTTTGCTATCTATTTTCATATGAATTATATTATTTTGTATTATGTTATTTATTTCTTTCTTTATTACATATTATATTAGTAAAGTATTGCTAAGTACCCATTATCTATATACTAGCGGCCGCCCGCAGCTTCGCAGCTTGGCAGTTTTTCCTCGTTCCCGTTATTTTTTAGGAATAAAAAGTAGCCTATATGTTAATCCAAGTTATAATCTATGTTTATTCCAAATTTCATCCAAATCGGTCTACTGGTTAGAGCGTGAAAGAGTAACAAACATCCATCCATCCATCCATCCATACGTGCAAACTTTCGCGTTTATAATATTAGTAGGATATGTAATGGTCATCTGGGTTCCTTGGTTTCAGGTCTGGTCGCAGTAGTACATCTTCAAGTAATTCTAATAAGGATAAAAGCCCTTCTACCAGCAACGCCAATTCTCAGCCGAATCTCAGCGATTGGGGTATGTAAATTATCCCCTAAGTCACTTTAGAGGTTCCTTTTCTACAATCCAAGCAGACGAATGTCAAGCACCTGATGGGATGGGTATTAACATAGGGTATTAAGAATTTCCAGAACTAGTTCTGGAAGACATCCCTTTGGAAAAAAAAGACATGGACATATAATTCTATTCAATCTAATATCTTCCCGTGGTCCTCACAATGTCGTTGGTTTATTATATGACATAACATAAAAAAACCGGCCAAGTGCGAGTCGGACACGCACATGAAGGGTTCCGTACCATTATCTATAATAAAAACAACAAAAAACACGTTTGTTGTATGAGAGCCCCCTTAAATATTTATTTTATTCTGTTTTTTAGTATTTGTCGTTATAGCGGCAACAGAAATACATCATCTGTGAAAATTTCAACTCTCTAACTATCACGGTTCATATATCACACTTACTATATCGACGGCCCCACCGAATAAACGTGTAAAGTGAAAATCGCAACTTTACAGGAAAAATAAAAAACGTAAAAAAAAATATAGCTCATTATTGGTTAGATGTACGTCAACACAATGTATAGCCAAATTAAAGGAAAAAAAATTATCTATATATCGTTAAAAAAACGAAAAAGCCAATATTAATGATTAACGATATATTAATAAAAAACCCTTTTAAATGTTTATTCTAGTAAAAAAACTTTGGCGGCTGTGTGTATGCTATCTTTACATTATTATTCGTGGGAAAATATGTTATTACCAAAAAGTGTAACATATTAATGCCCTTTTGTACTATGGACTTTTAGGATTTGTCAATGTTAGTATTAGGTAGTTACACGGTTGTTCTTGTAACTATTGGAACATTTCGGAAGTGCAATAGTGTATTACAATATTGTTCGATCAACTTTTTATTTTATTATGTTTCGTAAGGCATGCTTACCGAAAATAAATAATTGAGATTAATTACAACCCATGAGGGCAACAAAAATAACTAACCTACTAACTAATACAATACCTAATTAAATATCATTTAGTTAATATTTAGAGGTACCTACGAGTACCTACCTACACAAAATGCATTAAATAGAACAAAAAAAAATTTTGTCGATAGAGTCTCATTGATTATCTGCTAAAAACATTAAAATTTACTAAATACATGATAAATCAGCAATATTTCTTAAAAAACAAACAATTAATCTCGATATTGTTTTGCTTAGTAATAATCAACGTTCTCATAACCATCATCATCATCATCATCATCATCATCATCTTCCTGCTCTTAACCCACTTTATGTGGGATCGGCACAACATTTTCTTTTCTTCCACTGCCCTGCATCAGCCGTCATATCTATAAGTACTCACTCCTTTCTTATACATGTCATATTTCACATAGATGACCAATTTATTCTTTAGTCTACCTCGACCAACATATCCATCTATATTCATATTTAACACTCTCCAGGTAACATGACTTTACAATTAGATTAGTAAAAGAGGATGAACTAAGAACTGCTGTGCAGGGTATGGAAAGTGGAAAAGAAATGTTATACCAACAGAAGTGTGAAAGTTAATAAAAGCGGATGGATGGAAGTGGTTGGCTATATTCTTCAAGGACGAATGGTGTAACAGTTCATTGGTTCAATATCTTCAAGAACAAGGGTGATGTACAACTTGCATACTATGGTTTCCGTGGATCTTGATAAAGCGTACGATCATAGGAGGTTCTATGGTGGGCATTGAATAAGAAGAAAACTCTTGGAAAGCATGAGCAGCTGGTTCGACCTATGTATAGTCGAGCCAGCACACACGTTCAGTCGGAAGGTGCCATCAAGTTCAGTGTGGCTATAAGCTTGCACCGGACAGTAAGCCCCTATTTATTTATTCTGTTTATGAATGACACTAACATCGGGCATACAGGAAGGAGCACCCTGGTGTATGCTGTTCGCCGATGACATTGTTCTTGTTGGTGAAGATGCACTTGAACTTCAAAACAGGCTGGAAAAATGGTAATAGGAGAAATTTGAGTGTCGGGTTGAAGATCAGCAGAATAAAAACGAAACGCTTGTTCTGCGACTATGGTGGTCCCTCCAGTTTCACCCCTATTGCCATAGATGATGTCTCCCTATCAGCCTACTCCGATTTTCGGTACCTCGGTTCAATAATCCAAAACGACGGTGAAATTGACCGGGATAAAATGGTGACAGGTCTCAGGTACAACATGTGATCGGCGTATGCCCTTTAAAATTAAGGCAAGAGTGTACAAGACGATCATAAAGCCTGTCGTACCGTATGAATCTGAGTGTTGGGTAACGAAAGCGACGCATGCACTGCTTGACTAGTTTGATCCTGTGATACTTCTCGCGCTCTTCTATAAGTTGCACTCATCGTTTACGGAATAAAAACAGTTTTTCACTCAGTATTTTTTATTTTTTAAACTTTCGCGATCGGAACACATATTGAAGACTTATATTACACGGGTATTTATCGCGTATTACCTTTTTTATTTATTTTCCCGACGTTTCGACTATGTTGCAATAGCCGTGGTCGCGGTCAGACTGGAGCATTGAACTTCACTTGATAAACTGGTAAACTTACTACGAAAAAAATTGTGTAACATAAAGTTACACATTTTGAACCTAATTTTTAAATAGTAAATGAACAATACATATTTTGGTATAAATTCAATGTTGTACTAAAGATCTTTACAAATACGAGGATTCATTAGAACCAAAGAATAAAATCATAAATTTAGTTACATACCTGAGACAACATTTAAAATTCGGCAAAACTCTTTACAGTTACAGTATTTTGTTTAATTTCCGACGAATAATATTCCAAAGTAAGTTTGCATTAAATGTGTAAGAGTAGCCGGTGTGCAAGGCGCATTCGTGCAATATTCGTGTGAGTTTAGTGTTTTTATTTTCCGTAGAATAAACATTCGAAGTGCGTTTTTTTTGCAATTTATTGGAAAATAAATCTGAAAAAAATTTAGAAGGTGTATTTTAAGCAGACACACCGAAAAATAAAAAAAAAAAAATTACGGTAAGAGCTCTTACACGTTTATTCGGTGGGGCCGTCGATATATACTATAACTATCACAGCTTGGTGACTGACGGATTGACATGCAGACAGCGGAGTCTTAGTAATAGGGTCCCGCTTACCCTTTGGGCACGGAACCCTAAAAATCTTAAGAAAACTACTAATTATAAGAATCTTTGTCCTAACTGATTGACTGGGATATAGACAACGCACAGCCTAAACCACTGGTTGTAGAGACTTGAAACTTTCAGAGTATATTCGTCTTGGTGCGTAGAGGTGTACTAAGAAAGGAATTCCCGAATCCCTAACCGGGTACAGCGGGGTTGTAGCTTGTATGGCACAAAAAAAAGTGGTTACCCATAACACAAGCTCTGCTTAGCTTGAGGCTATGTGGATTGTCCAGCATTATTTATGTATTTATTTAAATAGCCTCACAGGTCATGATGATGATAAAGATGTCTCTGAAATATTAATTAACGTCTTCTCTCTTCTTCCAGCGTCTACCTACGGCTTCCCGAAGACCTCGTCTCCGTCCACTATGCATTCCCAATCGCTATCCAGCTTGGCGTCCTTGAACAGCCTTGTTTCCAGTCCTCATCAGAGCAAGAGCAAACAACAGGCTCCTTCGCAGCCACGTGAGTTTCAACCTTATTGTTTGCACACAGAGGTTGCTTATCCTGTACTTGAAAAAAGAAATAAGAGAAAGAAAACAGATAACTCGCAGCCAAGTGAGTTTGAAGTATCACTTACATAATAAACTTTACATTTATTTCAAACGAGCCAAATTAAATCTAATTTATAAAGATATAAAGTCCACCTTTCTTCATTTAGGAATGCACCAAAGTTAATTTAAAAAAGCCGTCACAGCTCAGTGCGTAGTAGACCAGCCTTCTGCGCTGTAGGTGGTGGGTTCAATCCCGAGAAAAAAAGGATATAAGTGCTGCATCAGCTATCTGGTTCTCATAGTATAACTTTGCTACTAGCGGCGCGTCCCGGTTTCGCACGAGTTTTAGTAAGGATCCCTAATTTTTTTGAAAATATAATATAGCTTATGTAACCCGGGGATAGTGTAGCTTCCCAACGGTGAAAGAATTATTCAAATCGGTCCAGTAATTTCGAAACCTATTCAATGCAAACAAACAAATCTTTCCTCATTATAATATTCGTATAGACAATACAGAGTTTAATAATGTTAAACTCTAAAATGTTTATTTATTTATTCTCAAGACCCATTTGGGCTTACAGTCCAAGGACCAAAGCGCCCAAAAGCTATAAACTAAACTATTGACAATGTAAATACAAAAGAAAACGAATGAGTAGGTAGATACTAAGTAAGGTTATAGCACAAGCCATACCAAAATGAGCTTTATTGTTACAGGAAAACAGTCGTCATCATCATCCACGTCATCGAAGAGTAAGGAGAGGGAGCTAGCGTTACTGAGAGGGGATTTAATGCTAGCGCAAGCCGCGGCCCATGGAGCTTACCACGCGGCTGTTGCTCATGCTGCTAAAGGAAAGGTAACTCTTTCTAAAATAAATAGCTTCACGCTAGTTTTGCTAGTTAGGGGGCGTCCATAAATTACGTGAGGTGTTTAAGGGGGAGAGGGGGTCGAATCAAATCTCATCTAATCTTACGTTGGAGAGAGGGGGGTCGAGGCAAGTATCACGCAATTTTTTTTCTGATTGAATAAAAGTAAATAAAAGCACGAAGCAAATTTTTTTCTTCTTTTTACAATAGCAATCCAACGCGTTTACGTAAGAAACACACATTTTGAACAATCTCACGTGAGATTGGGGGATGGGGGAGGGGTTTGAATAAAATCTCACGACATCTCACCAGGGGGGGAGGGAGGGACGGAAAATTAAAAAAAACACCTCACGTAATTTATGGACGCCCCCTTAATTATAAGTCTTTATCCTGACTGACTGACTGTCCCTTGAACCCTTAAACGGTTACACACGGACGAAATCGCGCATTTATTTATTGTTCTCAAAATATCAGAGACAATGCGAAATTTACAACCAATTTAGGTAGTAATAGAGCTCTTAGTGAAGGGCTCGTCCGGGAAAATACTACCACCATGCCTATTTCTGTCGCCAAGCAGCATGCTGTGTTCCGGTTTGAAGGGTGTGGGTGCCGGTGTAATTACAGGCACACGAGGCAACACCTGTATGCATCAGTTTGATGGACGCAGAGCAGTGTATCGTAGGGCACGTTCCTAACGTGATCTACAAAGCAAGACTTTGTTATAGGCGATGGTAACCACTTAACATCAGGTGGGCCATATGCTTGTTCCATCAGCAAATTGTATATATAAATAAAAAATATTTATTGTTTTTTTATTTCTTTCAGAACATCCAAAACATGTCATCTTTATACCCTTTCGGCATGCCGGGGTCGGACAAGGACCGGCATGGCGGTATCGACGCATTGACTGGACTACCCCACAATATTCTTAGGTAATAACACAAGTTTGTCTCTTAGACATAGACATACATTTATGACGACCGATGTGGCGCGGCGGGCGAATGTCCGCCTGCGACGCAAGAGGTTGCGGGTTCGATTCCCGCCTTGGGATAAATATTTGCACGATCTGCAAATATTTATTTCGGGTGTTCTGGGTGTTTTCTATGTATAATAAAAAAATATCTATATATGTAATGTATTGTATTAAGTATATGAGTCATCTAGTACCCATAACACAAGCTCTGCTTAGCTTCGGGCTAGATGATGCTGTGTGGATTGTCCAGCATTATTATTATTAATATTAATATTATTTGCTACAAAAACACATACACAACAGATCAAAAAGTAAAAAAAAGACAAAAGAAAGGACATAAGCAGTAGGTGCCTGTGCTACAGCAGCAAAAGGGTCTCGACTCAGCGTATGCCTCGCCACTATTTTTGCCTAGTGGTTAGGCGCCTCCTCTTCTTTTCCTCAACTTTTCTTTATTTTAGTACAACAATGCACAGCAGCAGACAATTCGTGATTGATAAATATTTTCTCTGTGTAATGTTGTTTTAAAATATGTTGCGTATAAAGTTTTATATTATCCCAAAAATATTTTCGTCGTGTCAAGCATGTAGATGGAACCACGGTCGCTAAAGTAACATAATAGAAACAAAGGTTGGTTTTTTTTGTCTTTGAGCGCTAGTCTTGGAATATACCGAGTAAGGAATTTCTGCAATTCACCCTTAACAAGGGGTTCAATATAGGTTAAAGTTTGTATGAAAACTTCTCACAAACGAAATGACAGACCAAAACACAGTTTCTAATCAGAATTATTTTTTTGTCAGTGCTGCTTTAGAAGGAGGGTAAGTTAATGATGAGGAAACCCCTAGAGGGTCCAATAAGGTCTTATGGTCTGTATGGTAACAAGGGTCAAGTTAGACAATATAGTTTGTACGCCCCTGATGTTAAGTGGTAACCATCACGTATAAGAAAGCATTGCCTCGCATGTAACGCACGTGAGGAACGTGCCCTATACCCTGCATCCATCAACCTGAGGCACACTGCATTTTAAAACGATTATTATGCCATTTTGGTTCAGTATCGGAAGCTTACGAATATTCCGAAATCGCTACTTTAAATCGATTGTTATGCCATTTTGGTTCAGTTTGGTTAAAATTCCGAACCGTATTTTAAAACTACCGTCACCCTTTAACACGAATCTACTCGGAATTGTAGTCAAACGTTTTAAAATACACCTGTAAGTGTTGCTTCATGTGCCTGTCATATCACCGGCACCCACACCCTTCAAACCAGAACACAGCAAGCTGCTTGCGGCAGAAATAGGCATGGTGGTAGTACTTCCCCGGACGAACCCTTCACAAAGAACTCTACTACTACAGTTACTTGGTCTAAGCGCCAAGCAGCGCAGCGTGTTTTGAAGGGTGTGTGCCGGTGTAATTACAGGCCCATGAGGCGTAACATCAGGTGGACCATCTGCTTGTTCCATCAGCAAATTGTATAAAAAAAAGCAAGCCGTAAGTTTCTAGCCGGTCCTTTTAGACTTCGCAAGGAACTGGCGCTTAGATTCACCTAGATTTAAGACGTTTCAAGATGATCCCTGCGGATCTTACTAAATGCTTTTTAACTTTGTATTTGTTTCTGTTTATAGTGATCCGGCTTCAGTTCTGGGTGGTGTAAGACTACCACCAGACACTGAGATCATTAAGTATACCTCTGCGTTGGCGGGGCCAAAGGTAAGCGACTTTCTTGTATTAGTAAACTCGTAATCTCAAAATTCTTATGCAGAGTTTTGTTTTTGCATTGACATTGACATGAAGTTTCTAGTTAAAACGATACAGACAAAACACTGTAAGTTTTTAAACTTTCGCGTTCGGAACACATATTGAACACTTATATTACACGCGTATTGCTTATTTATTTTCCCGACGACGTTTCGGGTTGCAATCTTCGATCAATGATATCCCTAAATGATGGGTCACGTATCATATTTAAAAGCTAAAAACTGTCCGTGTAAATCATAAATCATAGCTAAAAGCTGTCCGAGTGAATATATATTTAGGCAGATACATTTGTTTACTGACAAAGTGAGAAAAAAACCGTTTTAAAATCAACCTAATTACAACCATATCATCTAGTAAATAATGTCACTAATTGTCAAACAAAAGAGCTCACTTCTCAGGTGCGCTGCTTAGTTTGGGGCTATATAGCACTGTGTAATTTTTTTTAATAATGTTTTTCCTCACAGGTACCACCAGGAACAACGAATAGAGGTAGAAAAAAGACTATATCATTAGACCCGCCTCAAGTGTCTGTGCATCCGAGTAGTGCTGACGGGCGCGGCACTCCTCTGCCTAGCAAGCGGCAGAAAGTGGTGAGAAATGTACTACACTTGATATACTAGTACCGCTGTATTACTTATAACAGTAGGTAGAAATTGGGAGAACTGGATCATGCCTATTTCTGCCGCCAAGCAGCTTGACGACCGATGTGGCGCGGCGGGCGAACGTCCGCCTGCGACGCAGGAGGTTGCGGGTTCGATTCCCGCCTTGGGATAAATGTTTGTACGATCTGCAAATATTTATTCCGGGTGTTCTGGGTATTGCTATGTATAATAAAAAATATCTATATATGTAATGTATTGTATTAAGTATATCAGTCATCTAGTACCCATAACACAAGCTCTGCTTAGCTTGGGGCTAGATGATGCTGTGTGGACTGTCCAGCATTATTATTATTATAGTAAGTAGAAATTTGGAGAACTGGATCATGCCTATCTCTGCCGCCAAGCAGCTTGCTGTGTTCTGGTTTGAAGAGTGTGGGTGCCGGTGTAATTACAGGCACATGAGGCTTAACACCTGTATGCCTCAGGTTGATAGACGCATTGTAGGGCACGTCTCTAAAGAAAGTGACCTGCAAGACAATGCTTTGTTATAGGTGTTGGTAACCACTTAACATCAGGCCATCTGCTTGTTCCATCAACAAGTTGTATAACAAAAAAAATTATGTGTATTGTTTTAGCATCAGGATGAGTACGGAGCCAGGTCTGCGGTGGAAGTGATTCGGTTACCAAACAAGCCGGATCGACCGGCGAGTGTCGCCGGCACGCCGCCGCCTAACCTTGCAGACTATGCCGGTAAGTAATACACCACGCGAAGAAAAAATCGTTACTTTAATCACGAAGGAGTAAGAAAGGAGTGAACACTAAAATGACGACTAATAGAAGAGAGTGGAAGAAAAAAACCTGTTGTGCCGACCCCACTTAGTGTGGGATAAGGGCAGGAAGATGATGATGATGAATCACGACAAAGTATACATTCCTTGTATTACAGGTTTTAACAAACCCCTTTCAAGCTCCAGTCCCTTGCAAAGTGGGTACGTTGTATGTTGTTTCTTTTGTCAGTTAAATCCTACACTCTGTATTCACATCATACCTATCTAGGTACCAACTTTGTAAAAGGAAATAAATGAGTTTTATTATTATTATTATTCCACCAAATTCAATCCAAACCCAAAGCCAAATCCAAATCCAATTCCAAATCCCATTCCAAATCCAAATCCAATTCCAAATCCAATTCCAAATCCAATCCAAATATCTTTGTCCTGACTGGCTGAGAGACAATGTACAGCCTATACCGCTGGTCGTAGAGACTTCAAATTTTCACACAAGTTTTACATGACCTTTATCAGGGGTAGAATATTTATTAAATTCATTACCTTCTCCAGGTATATCCCGCGAGCTACTGCAGACGATAGCCAGTCAGAGCGGCGTGAGTTTAGCGGCATTGGAGCGGCAGTTAGCCGGTTCTGCGACGGGAAGAAGTAAAGGTATCTTAAAATATAAAATAGAAGATTAAGTATACATAGTACGGAATAGTTTCCGCCACTTCAATCCCTATACGTTCAAAACTGTAAGCGTATATGTGCAACTCGTATAGCACCTGCAATAAAATTAATATCATAATTAAAATCTGCAAGCGTAATTATGTAAAAGCACGATTGTAATCAAAATTTAAACCAAATAAACTAATGTAAATCGTACACAAATTCTCGTTTTAGATTCTGGTTTAAACTTGTCCAAGTCAAACACCAGTTCAGAAGAGAGTCCACTTGATCTCGGCTTGAAGAATGATGATGACGCGCCTCTGAACCTCTCTCTCAAGCCTACACCACGTAAGTTATTTATCTCTTTCTCTCCTTCGTTCCGTCTACCAATCATAAATAGACAATTTTTAAATATGCCACAATAATACAATACAAAAATCGTAGACTACCCTCACAGCCTTACAGCTCAGTTAGTAGTAGCTCTGCCTTCTGTGCTGTAGATCGTGGGTTCGATCCCTAGTGAGGGCAAACGTTTGTGTGATTGTATGTGTTTGCAAAAAAAAAACCGTAGATAAGTATTCTATCAGTCATCTAGTTTCCAAGCTATGCTTACTTTGGGGTTAGATGGTGTAGTGTAAAAAAAAACAAATATTGAAGTAATACTTCTAATGCGACCTCCAACAAGGTTGCGTTAAACGTTTAACACTACCATGGTGGGGGTATGAAAGCACTGTTCTTTCTCTCTTTCTCTCATAGCCAGTTACGTTTCGTATATTAAAGAAGTTTTACTTCAGTCGTGTGGTCTAAAGAACACTCGTTTTTTTATTTAATTCTTTGTTTGATTATGACTGTCAGTCTATATTTTATTTAAATAAATTGTTTAATTTACAGCAGCTAGTCAAGCATCGGATGCATTGTCGAGACTTACATCATTGAGCAGTTCCCTCAATGCTTCCTCGCAGAACGACAGGACTTGTAAGTGTATTAAAAATCCTACTAATATTAAAAACGCGAAAGTTTGTAAGTATGGATGGATGGATGGATGTTTGTTACTCTTTCACACTCTAACCAGTAGAACGATTTGGATGAAATTTGGTATAAACGTAGATTCTAACTTGGATTAACATATAGGATACTTTTTATCCCAAAAAAATAACGGGAACGGGAAAAAAACTGCCACGTGGGCGAAGCTGCGAGCGGCCGCTAGTATTAAATAAATCTAAACTATAATAAAAATGTAGAGGTCGAAAATATATTTTTCTAAAATCTTGCTAATACTACTTTTAAAGACTGAATCGATGTAAAAAAAATAGTTTGTACACGCATTACGCAAAAAAAAAGATAAATGAATGTTAATGCGATTTGCTGATCTATACAAATTATAAGAATCTTTGTCCTGACTGACTGACATTTATAGACAAATGCCAAGTGTTCTAAGTTGTAAGTGTAAGTGTAGTAAGTTTTAGGCTGTGTGTGGTCAGTCAGTCAGTCATTTTTGTAATGATTATAATATTGCAGCGCGTCGGAAGCCGGGGGGACGACCGCGGCGAGTTGCGCCGGAGTTGAACGCAACCATCGCTGACTCTCCGCGCCCTAGATCCAGTGGCAGCGAAGATAGCGAATGTAAGTATTGCACTATTATAATAATAATAATAATGCTGGACAATCCACACAGCATCATCTAGCCCCAAGCTAAGCAGAGCTTGTGTTATGGGTACTAGATGACTGATATACTTAATACAATACATTACATACATACATATTTTTTTATTATGCATAGAAAATACCCAGAACACCCGGGATAAATATTTGCAGATCGTACAAACATTTATCCCGAGGCGTGAATCGAACCCGAAACCTCCTGCGTCGCAGGCGGACATTCGCCCGCCTCGCCACATCGGCCGTCAAACTTCCGTTATTGAAGTAAAACTTCTATACGCATCTTGACTTGGGGAGTAAGCTGGTGAATGCGTGACAAGAGCGTTACGAAAAGTGTGATCGGGTGAGGCGAACGAAAGTTGAGAGAGATATAAGTTAGTGAAGATAGGACCGAGAAAGTTGGAAAAAGGTAGGGTGGCCTTTGCCCTGCAGTGGGACAGTACAGGCTAAAAATAAATAAATCTAATATAGCCTATGTCACCCGGGGATAGTGGCGCTTTCCAACGGTAAAAGAATTCTACTTAGCTTGGGGCTAGATGATGCTGTGTGGATTGTCCAGCATTATTATTACTTATCGTCTTATCTGTTCCAGCGGTATCAGCCTGGCCATCACGGGAAGGTCGACCTCGGAATCTTGGTCGTGGTGTTAGCAAACCTAAGAAGAATACCGTAGCGTCCCTCCTGGCCCAGAGCAGAGCCCTAGGGCTTCGGCCGGCTTTGGCACAGCAGCTTTTAGGAGAGGCTGATTTGGTAAGTTAAATATTCATGTGATAAAAAAATATTTAATACTAGCGGCCGCTCGCAGCTTCGCCCGCGTGGCAGTTTTTTCCTGTTCCCGTTTTATTTTCGGCATAAAAAGTAGCCTAGGTCCTATTCCAGATTACAATCTATAATATTCCAAATTTCATCCAAATCAGTCCACCAGTGGACTGATTTGGATGAAGGAACAAAGGAACAAACATCCATCCATCCAAACATTCGCATTTATAATATTATTAGGATAATTATTGTATTGTTTCAGGAAAAGCTGAAGTCAGTGTTGGGGGAAGCGGCTAGCACTAACTCTGAGTACTCTTCGGACAGCTGTCCCTCAGACTCTGACGTCAGCGAGGACCGGCGGGATCAAGACGCTCAGTTACGATTGCCTCTAGCATTAGGTAAATCATCATCCACGCAGCACTAGCACACTCTGAATACTTTTTTTTTATAACGCTGGACAATCCACACAGCATCATCTAGCCCCAAGCTAAGCAGAGCTTGTGTTATGAGTATTAGATGACTAATATACTTAATACAATACTATATTACATACATAGATATTTTTTATTATACATAGAAAATACCCAGAACACTCGGAATAAATATTTGCAGATCGTACAAACATTTATCCCAAGGCGGGAATCGAACCCGCAACCTCCTGCGTCGCAGGCGGACACTCGCCCGCAGCGCCACATCGGTCGCCGACTTATTATTAACTAGCTGACTTATATAATACTTATTGTACATATTGACGGACCTCTCAGCTCAGTTATTAGTAGCTTTGCCTTCTGTGCTGGAAGTTGTGGGTTCAATCCCCACTGAGTGTTGAATTATTATATTTTAGTTTACAAAAATCAATCTTTACTTAATTCTCCGATTTTTTTTTCCGATGTGGCGCGACGGGCGAATGTCCGCCTGCGACGCAGGAGGTTGCGGGTTCGATTCCCGCCTCGGGATAAATGTTTGTACAATCTGCAAATATTTATTCCGGGTGTTCTGGGTATTTTCTATGTATAATAAAAAATATCTATGTACGTAATGTATTGTATTAAGTATATCAGTCATCTAGTACCCATAACACAAGCTCTGCTTAGCTTGGGGCTAGATGATGCTGTGTGGATTGTCCAGCATTATTATTATTCTATAATTTATCTATTTCATAAATAGCAACCTTTTTAATCTTATTTTTTTCTTCCATCTGTCGTTCACGCTTTGGACAGGTGCAGTCATATAATCTTCCTTGTGATATTTTCCATATTGGCTAATAAATTAGATACACAGTTAAAAGCCCTCGTATTGTTTTATTTGCTGTTATAATCGAGTGCAAAGCGCTTGTGATTCCTCTGGTGTTGCAGGCGTTCATAAGCTACGGTAACTGCTTTCCATCAGGTGGGCCGTAAGCTTGTTTGTCAACTTTGTTGCATAAAAAGAAAAAAAAAAAGAGCATTCCTATACTGAGAACAAACATTCGTGTGATGGGCATAGTTGTTAGTTTTCTGTCTGGGTGTTATATTGTATTCTAAGTATATATTTACAAAAAAACCGTATATAAGTATTATATCAGACGCCTGGTTCCCATATTACAAGCTATGCTTAGTTTGGGGTTACATGATGTTGTGTAAAAAGTCCAAGATATATTTAGTACTGAATATAACCTGGATAAAGAAAGTAGGTCTACTATTATTTTATTGTTGACAGGTTGGAAGCGAGTGACAGTTATAAGAGGACTGTCAAGAAACTGCAATATAAAGGGGGATGTGACATACGCGGCGCCGGAACCCCATTCCTCGTACAAGATCACAAACGCACAGGACTTGCAAATGGTTTGTTTTTGTTTTTAAAAGTTCTTTATTTAAAATGCTCTTAAAACCACTTAAAAACTAAACATAGTTTAGTAAAGTTCAACTTACATGTAGGTAGGTAACCTAATAACTCAACAGGCTATGGCGCCTTTAAAAGTTTTTTAATAAAATTTACATTTATGATACGTACAATACTTTATAAATCCTTGCAAATGGTAAAAACTATAAAATTTGTTAATTTTTATAGTGTTATCCCAAAAATTATCGTCAGCTACTACCGATACGGTAAAGAACAGTATTAAAAACATCTCAAGGGTTATTTCATCGAGTCCGATTGAGCTCTTGATAGCGCAGTTGGTTAGTGCATCCCCGTATCAAGGGGAGGTGGTAGTAGTTTTTTTTTTAACAAATTTATCTCCACCACGCGGCCGGCAATAAATAAATATTTGAGGTGATTCCACACAGCGCCATCTTATGTTATTTTACGTAAACAATCTTTATTTTATATTTACTGACTGACACATAGACAACGCACAGCTTAAACCACTGGTCGCAGAAGCTTGAACTTTTAATGTTATATTCGTTTTGGTGCCTAGATATACTAAGAAATGAATTCGCGAAATTCAACCCCTAAACAGGTACAGCGGGGGTTGAATTTTGTATAGTAAATAACTTGGTGTAATTACAGGCACATGAGGCTTAACACCTGTATGCATCAGGTTGATGGATGCAGAGCAGTGTATTGTAAGGCACGTTCTTAACTAACGTAACCTAGAAGGCAATGCTTTGTTATAGGTTATGGTAACCACTTAACATCAGGTGGGCCATATACATGTTTCATCAGCAAATTGTATAAAAAATAAAAAACTTCACGCGAACTAAGTTACGGGCGTAGTGTTTATATATTTTTTTGTCCACAGTTCCTAGATTCGAACCCATGCCCGCCGCTGTCGTGTGATAACTTCAGTTTCAACGGGCGAGTGATACTTGGGGAGTACGTACAACCCCCTATGGACGGGGTCAACGACCCACTCGTCTACAACGAGACTGAGATCATGAAACGGTGAGTCTATCTATTTATTTTATTTATTTATTTAGTTAATTAGAACGGCACAAAACACACCAATTACACTAATTAACAACATTTAAAACAAGTCACACAAATCACTAACAAACACAAAATAAATTTAAATTAAATGTCAAAGTTATAATAATAAATACCTACATCAATCTAATATCATATTCACAGTATTTTAAACTAACAGTAAGAATTTTACTCCATACATCCATAAACAAATCAAAGTCCGTGTTGGTCAAGAGAAGGTTGTTAAGCGCTACGAGGGTACGAGGTATTGGTGAGTTTGCTCTGCTCTCTATCTATCTAATCAGTCCACATTCACCCACTGCTGAGATAGACCTCCTCTTTAGCACGCAACTCTTTCCGGTTCTGCGCTAAGTGAATCCATCGAGGTCCCATTGCCTTTACAATGTCATCTACACATTGTCATTGTCATTTGTGTGTGGTAGATACGTTCTACCTCTTCAGCATCTTGTGCTGAGCTGGCGCCAAGTTGACAAAACATTATTCCTTTTTTTGATAGGATGAATGGGTAAGAGCGCGGGACTTTTGTTTATGCTAATTAAGTAGGTAGTCGTGTTTTGTTATTTTCTTTTTTTCCGAGTTTTCCCTTTATCCTTATCCTTTATTTTGTAACCGTTGTACGTTTTATCAATAAACTTTTTCATCTTCATTTTTTTTTTCATCTGACCATCTGGCTGGTGGTCTGCCTCGTAATCTATGTCCCTCGCGTGGCCACCACTCGGTCACAGCTCTTATCCATCTACCGTCTTCCTGCCTAGCCAAGTGTCCCCCCGTCTGACGACCGATGTGGCGCGGCGGGCGATTGTCCGCCTGCGACGCAGAAGGTTGCGGGTTCGATTCCCGCCTTGGGATAAATGTTTGTACGATCTGCAAATATTTATTCCGGGTGTTCTGGGTATTTTGTATGTATAATAAAAAAAATCTATGCATGTGTTGTATTAAGTATATCAGTCATCTAGTACCCATAACACAAGCTCTGCTTAGCTTGGGGCTAGATGATGCTGTGTGGACTGTCCAGCATTATTTATTTATTTATTTATTATTTATCTCCACTTCAACTGATTTATCCTTTTACCTACATCCCCGACTTTAGTTTTACGTCGAATTTCGACGTTGGGTATTCGGTGATCAGAAACGGTGAGTACTTAATAATAAAAACGAGTGTGCTTTAGACCACACGACTGAAGTAAAACTTCTTTAATATACGAAACGTAACTGGCTATGAACGAACCGAACCGGAGGACGAAGCGTAGGAGGTCCTCCTACCCGATGGACTGACGACATTGTTAGGACCGCGGGAAGTCGATGGATGGAAAGGGCTCAGAATCGTTCTTCCTGGAAACGTGTAGGGGAGGCTTATGTCCAGCAGTGGACTTCTACAGGCTGATGATGATGAAATGAAATGAAATGAAATTTATTTATTTGCTTGAAATGTGGTACATGGAGAACTTATTTATCTAGATTATTTGACCCACACATTTCGCTAGGAAGCCCAGCATGCAAAAATTAAATGTCTACTTATAACTACTCTACTACTACTACTTCTACTACTCTACTTCTACTTGTCTACTTCTTGATGATGATGAACTGGCTATGAGAGAAAGAGAGAAAGAACAGTGCTTTTATACCCCCTCCATGGTAGTGTTAAACGTTTAATGCAACCTTGTTGGAAGTCGTATAAGAAGTATTACTTCAATAATAATAATAATATTGCTGGACAACCCACACAGCATCATCTAGCCCCAAGCTAAGCAGAGCTTATGTTATGGGTACTAGATGACTGATATACTTAATACAACACATTACATGCATAGATTTTTTTTATTATACATACAAAATACCCAGAACACCCGAAATAAATATTTGTAGATCGTAGAAACATTTATCCCAGGAGGGGAATCGAACCCGCAACTCCTGCGTCGCAAGCGAACATAAACCCGCCGCGTCACACATTGAATTTTTTGTATGGAGATACACTAGTACCCCCATATTGCCACTAGGGGCGCTTATCATTTCTCCATCCAAAAAGTTCGAGCTCTGCAAACCGAAATCCGTTATCCGGAAAACTTATAAAACTCAGAATCCGCCTGCAGGTTGCGTTCGTGAAGAACATGCCCTAAATCTGAATTATTTGTGATTTTCTCGATACTAATTTTGATTACCGTTTACAGGTTAGAAGAAGCTAGAGCATTAGCGGCCTTAACCGGTCCTAGACCAACTCCGCCTCCTGTGGATAGACGCATAGAACTTGCAAGGCGGCAACAAGCGGCCAGGGATGCTAGGAGAGATGCTACCAATCGATCTAGAGACCAGGTTTGTACTATACTATGATAATAATGCTGGACAATCCACTCAGCATCATCTAGCCTCAAGCTAAGCAGAGCTTGTGTTATGGGTACTAGATGACTGATATACTTAATACAGTACATTACATACATAGATATTTTTTATTATATGTATAAGAAAATACCCAGAACACCCGGACACGGAGACCGGCTTAGATTCACCTAGATTTAAGACTTTCAAGATGATCCCTGCGGATTTTACTGAATAAATGCACTTTGACTTTGACATAATCATTATCATTAAATCCAACTCTTTATTGAGTTTCTTGTTGTTACAATAGATGATACAAATCTCTCCATGTTTTAATAGTAGGAGAGTTCTTAGTGAAGAGCTCATCCGAGGAAGTACTATCACCATGCCTATTTATACCGCCAAGCAGCTTTCTGTGTTCCGGTTTGAAGGGTGTTTTGCTTGTTCCATCAGCAAATTGTATAAAAAAAGACACAAACCCTTTGGGTACGGAACCCTAAAAATTACATGCTATAAAATTATCAACCTTACCCTATTGTGATAGATGCGTTAACACTCTTTACATTTGTAAAGGTGTCATTTCAGGCGCGCTTAGTGAGGGAACTGGAGAGATCGGAGAAAGCGGAGATTGTGAAACGAGAGAAGGAAGTGAGGAGTCAGCAACTACTGGAGGTAAACTATGTTAGTCGTGGATCTTTTATTATACTTTAGTATTTGTATTAGTTTTTGTAGATTACTTACAAATTTATGCCAAAAGTTATCGATCAAGTGGGGTCACCAATGTATTCTAACCTACAAATATTATTAATGTGGAAGTTTAGAAGAGAAATTTACTGCTTGAAATAGTTAGGATGTTATAATTTTCTTTAGTATTTGTATTAGTTTTTGTAGATTACTTTCAAGTTTAAGTATTTCGTGGTATGCCAAAAGTTATCGATCGAGTAGGGTCACCAATGTGGTATTCTAACCTACAAATATTATTAATGTGGAAGTTTAGAAGATAAATTTATTACTCGAAGTAGTAAAGATGTTTTAATATAAAGAAATAATCTAAAGAGTATTTCGCTATTATTTTATTCTCCTTTTATGCTACTGCTGAGCAAAAAAGCAGAAAGCAGAGAAAGACCAAAGAAGAGATGGATTGCGTGAAAGATGATATGAGTAAGAAGTGAACACTGAGATGACAACTGATAGAAGAGAGTGGAAGAAAAAAACCTGTTGTCGAGACCCTACTTAGTGTGCGATAAGGGCAGGAAGATGATGATGATGATGATGATGATGATGATGATGATGCTACTGCTGGACAAGCATATGACCCTGATGTTAAATAGTAACCATCACCTATACAAAGCATTGCCTTGTAGGTCACGCACGGTAGGTACGTGCCCTACCAGGCACTACCCTGCGTTCACCAACCTAAGGTATACAGGTGTTAAGCCTCATGTGCTGTGATATCCCCGGCACCCACTCCCTTTAAACCGGAACACAGCTGCCTGACAGCAGAAATAGGCATGGATGACATTTATACTCTAAGACAAATTATATTCCAAGCATCCAAATCAGTAGGCGTTTTGATTGTAGCAAATATACGTTTAAACTTTTGCATTTTTTATATTGATAGTTTTAATAGTTATAAATATTTTCGGATACATGTGTTTTGAATTCCACTTCATCGATATCTGTTGTGAAAGTATAAGCCTTAAAATAGAGTACTGTTACTTAGATTTGGTATTAGTTTAAAGATGTAGATAATGATTTGAATGAATATAGTATGGACATTTCACACTAACGGAAAGAGAACAACGCCATCTAGTTTAAAACTTGGTAGATGATGATCGTGACGTGACACGTCAAAAGCTGTCCCATACATTTTGTATAGAAATACATAAGAACAGACGGTGCTAGTTTGCTCTCTCTGTCTCTGTCTGATCAATACAGAATTTCTGAGACAGTTGATGCGGGTTCACACATGTGTGCCTTTTCTCGCACCACGGAAAACAATTGCTATAGGAGTTTATAGCAGTGTGGGTATGTGCCAAATACGGACGTACTAACTACCCCCATTAGATAGCAAAGAACCTTGGGTGGGTGTTTGATACTAAGGTATTTCAAGGGAATATAAACGTGAAGTTATTTCATGTTTTTTTTTTCAAGAATATTTTTCAGAATTTTTGCCATGAATTTTACAAACTATTCCTTTGTTAAATATTTTTGTAAATGTTTTTATCTCTATGGTATAAATAATGTAGTTCTCATATATTTGTGATGTCCTTTTCGTTTAAATATTAATATTTTAAATATTATTTAACTATAAAGGTTATTTTAAAAGTTATGGGAGCTACTGAGTATATTATTTTTAGATGATTTATTTGATTTTACATGTGCTTGTGTTTGTCTTATTATTTTATTATCAATTTGACGCTTGGCAACATTGTGCTCACAACAAAGCAAAAAGTACCTAAACTACATTAAGATAAGGTTACTTTTCGCTTTCCGTAGTTAGCTGGAACTCTTAGCTTAGTAGATGCGTGTATTAGTTCTATATATCTTTTTATCTATCTATGTACGTATGTCCCTGGGTCTAACACGGTATGACAATGTTGTCAACACCAAATTGATAATAATAGTCGAAATATGATTTTAACGAATACGTTTTGGGGACAGCATATCAACAAAAACAGAAAACAACTGACAATTGAGGCTCTGCCAATGCCTAAAGAACCTCTGAAGATAAATATGTCAAAAACTGACAGAAAAGAACGTATAATGCCGCCTATAAGTCTTTCATTAATCCCTGTGCCCGGACCAAAAGATTCCCCAATTAAAACTCTGAATTTTGAGCAAGGGTCGTGGAACGAGGAAGTAGAAGAATACAACGCCTTGGATAAGATGAAAGACTTTGCTGAAAAGACCGCTTTTGATCTTCCCAAGCGGAAAGGAAAATTTGACTTCTCACTTATAAAACCCCCGGAGAAGGAAAATAACATGGAGAGACTGATTGAATCGTATTCTAGAATCAGCGAGTTTATAAACGGCTGCGATTGGTCCAAATCTCCAGAGAAAGACTCTAAAACATTAGAAAAAGATCCTAAATCTTTAGAAAAGAAGTATTTGGATGCTAAAAATGAGTTTATGTCAGAAAATCTTATGTTAATGCCTAAAAAGGTTGCGAATCAAGAGATATCTAAAGTTACCGAAGAGGTTATAGATGTCAGTGAGAACGAAGATAGTGACATAACAGAAATAATAAGAAGGAGGCTTCAGAAAGGAACTGTTAATGTCGGAAAAGATGGAGCATTATCAATTTCGGTTCAGCAAAATAAAGAATTCGGATTGGTACGTTTGAGATTCGAGAAACTTATAAACTAACTTTCTAATATCACTAACTCACTAATTTTCACTATGGGATCTGTTACTATAGCGGCGATGGGCTTGCAAACTGTCACGGAAATCTAAAAAACAATATCTGGGTGTTTGTTATGTCAAAGTTGCGTAAATAAGTATAACTTGACGAGTTTGAAGTTAGTAGTTTGATAAATCTGCTATTTGTAGAGTGAAGGGCTCGTCCGGGGAAGTACTACCACCATGCCTATTCCTGCCGCAAGCAGCTTGCTGTGTTCCGGTTTGAAGGGTGTGGGTGCCGGTGACATTACAAGCACATGAGGCTTAACACCTGTATGCCTCAGGTTGTTGGACGCAGAGCAGTGTTTAGAACGTGCCCTGTGAGGTAATGTTTTGTTATAGGTGATAGTAACCACTTAACATCGGGTGGCTTTATCAGAAAGTCATATAAAAACAAAGTTATTGATTACGCACAAATGGCTAACATCAGGCAAGTTTCTTTTTAATGTCTTGCTGATGGATTAGGCAGCTGGTCCACTTGATGTTCTGTGGTTACTATCACTTATACAAAGCATTGCCTCGCAACGTTAGTTAGGGACGTACTCTATGATGCACTGCTCAGCGTCCATCAACCTGAGGCATACAGGTGTTAAGCCTCATGTGCCTGTAATTTCACCGGCACCCACACCCTTCAAACCGGAACACGCTGCGCTGCTTGGCGGCAGGAATAGGCATGGTGGTAGTACTTCCCCGGACGAGCCCTTCACTAAGAGCTCTACTACTACTAAAATAAGTTACACTTGAATGTACGCATGACAACATCAATAGCTTGAGTACCAAGGGTTTCGAGGGGATGTCTACCGTGTTTAGGGATTACAGTTGTGAGCCTATTTATCGACGTAATCTCTTAATGTTGGTTATGGCAATACTGACTGTCCGATTGCATGAAATGCTTGTCTAATTCTATAAGTATTTAATTTTAAGTTTATATAAGGGTGACTAACCGATTGAGATGCAAGAGGTACGGGTTCAATTCCCGCGAGGGTACAAGCGTCTGGAAGATATAGAATATTAGTTGCGTGTTTGTGTGTGGTACTATAGTACATATAGTTTCTAATACACACAGAGGTATTGAGTCTGGGTGTTAAATCAGACACAAGTTTCGTGTTGTCTTTTTGAGATAAACTGCGCGGCATGCTAGACAACGGCCTCGTAGGTCACGTTTGTTAGTAACGTGCTTTACAAACTACGTTCATGAACTTGAGGCATACAGGTAGTGCCTTATGTGCCTGTAATGTCACCGACACCCACACTCTTCAAACCGGAACACAGCAAGGTGCTTGTCAGCAAAAAACCGACCAAGTGCGAGTTGGACTCGCGCACGAAGGATTCCGTATCGTTATCTATGATTTAAAAAATAAAATAAAAATAAATAATAATAATGCTGGACAATCCACACAGCATCATCTAGCCCCAAGCTAAGCAGAGCTTGTGTTGTGGGTACTAGATGACTGATATACTTAATACAATACATTACATACATAGATACTTTTTATTATACATATTATACCCAGAACACTCGGAATAAATAGCAGATCGTACAAACATTTATCCCAAGGCGGGAATCAAACCCGCGTTGCAGGACAATCGCCCGCCGCGCCACATCGATCGTCGAATATATAGATAGAACATGAAGCTCTAATATAGTGCCTAACTTCGGCAGAGGTTACGCATCATAATTTGCCTTTTCTCTTAGTTTAGGTTGTTTTAGAAAGTAGTGTACAAAATATCGTAAAGATATTTCAGTCAAAATGCACGCTCCGACAGGTATCTGAAAATGATCTAGTATTCAGTATGTTTATTGCCTTTTTATGTAAGTAGGTTTAACATTGTCAGATCTTGGGACTAGATACAATTTTTGGTGCCAATACACATAATATACCCAGTAAGGGTGTTGCAATAGAGTAGAGCGGACCGATATAGGTATAAAAAGAACATGCAAAATACATAGGTCATAAAACAATCCTTTTATGATGATTAATAAAGATAATTTCACCATAATTACTAATGCAATTTATGACTGAAATATTTCCATTTAGATGACTTACGCCTAAAAACACAAACGCAAATTAAATTTAATTTTTGACAGTCTTTCATTGCGAACTGTCAAAAAATCGTTACTTGATTACATCTAAGTTGCGTTTGAGTGTTCGGCCGTTAGTGTTTGTAGTTTTAATAAGCCTATCAGCCAGTATAGTACATATTTTTTTATCTTGGGCTTGATTTGGGGTAGACCGAAGCTAATTTATTGTACACCTGCCTGCTTTTTTGCACATTTAACCCCTAAACTCTGGAAAACACACCTTTAAGTACTTTCAGTTTTTTTTCACTCATATTTTTCATTTTTTTGGTATTGTTTTACCTGCCCATATGATGAATTCATGTTTTAATTCTAAATTGTCAAAATAATATACTAAAACGATTTTGTACTTACGTATTTATTAAATTTGACACTTCATGTCAACTGACGTCAGATTTAGGTCACGTGACCTTGAAATTACAATGTTTATTTTGGTTTTATAATGTAAAAATGTAAATATTTGCTTTGGTAAACCAACTTATAAAGATATCGAAATATTAAGTTATTTTATAATTTTGTTTCATGTTCTGGCTGTTTTACTTTATTTGCTGTACCGCTTTCGATGTTGTTCGCACGATTGTGTATGAAGGCTAAGAGGAAGAAGCAGGGGGAGTTGGAGAAGCAGAAGTTCGAGGATCAAGTTAAGAAGCAACAGGTTTGTAGTATTCTTTCATCTAAGTGCCTTTAATGTTTTTTATACAGTGTCCAAAAGTCAAAACTCAAATATAAAATCAAAATATCCTTATCCTTACTGACAGACTGACATATAAAAAACGCACAGCCTAAACCACTGGTCGTAGAAACTTGGTTTTTTTCTTTATATTTGTTTGTTTCTATTAAATAAAGTCGATATTCATTCAAGAATGGTCAATATTATGTTTGACTCTTGGCACGTTGTAATTTAGAAGCTTACGTAGTCATTCGATAATTAAACTATTTATCTCTAAGAACACAAAGCTGCCTACATTAGACGTAGAATAATCCAGCAGCCGGCCAGTCCACCGCTACGCCGCGGGAGCCGCAGCTAAACGCGTATTTTGTTTCAGGAGAGAGAGATCAAAAGACAACAAGCTATGATACTCAGAGAACAGGTGATTTTATATTAGTTTTATTTGGTGGCCATTTGCAAAAATGTGTTTGCGTTAAGCTTTTTAACTTAAGTTTAAGCTGCTTTTATTTATTTAACGTCTTCAGAAGTGTCCAACATTAATCTAAAACTTGTTAACTAACCTACAAACTTGCTTATCCATCATAAGACGTCCGCGGCTACAGAAGTGTTTAACGAATACTAACCTTAAAACTTATTTTTCTATGTCGTTTTTAACGAATATCAACATAAATACTTATTTTAACCCTAAACCTGATTTATTTATTTAACGGCTACTTTGTTTAAGGAATACTAACCTTAAAACTGATTTATTTATTTAACAGCTACTGAAGTGTTTATCGAATACTAAGTTAACATAAATAAGTTTGGTCGCTTTGGTGAATGGTATTGGTGGTAGTGGAATTAGTAACCAAATAGTTACTGAAAACAGAATTACTTATATTCTTTAATTTATGTGGATCGCATAGTACAAGTTTTGCTTGGTTTGGGGCTAGATGGTGCAGTGTGTGATGTTTAATATTTATGTCATAAACAAAAAGAAAAAAAATGCTGTTTTACTAAAAACTATTTTAAATAATATTTCAATAAACTGTTTTTTTTTTAAATAACGCGTAGGTATGCTTTTGTTTATAGTTGGTTAGCGAATCGCGCGCGACTTTGTCTGCGTGATATTATTTTCATACAACCTTCAACCCCCCACTGTACCCGTGCAGGAGTTAAATTTCTGGAATTCTTTTCTTAGTACACCTAAGATTAATATATCCTGAAAATGTCAAGTCTACGACCAGTGGTTTAGGCTGTGCGTTGTCTATTTGTCAGTCAGTCAGGACAAAGATTCTTATAATTGGTATAGATTGTTTTTAAGGTTAAAAGAGTCGGTGCGTTGTCGGTACAAAATTTAGTTAAATTTTGTAACGCTTGTAACTTTCAAGGTAATCTGATTTTACTGTAGCATATAGGGTAACGTACCTAGATAACGGCAAGATAATTCAGTATCAAACTTAACTTCGGACGCACGTTAATAAATAGTAGACATTAAACACTTACAGCGTTTGTATGGACAACGTACCGACTTGTTTAACCTTAAACAAAACATCAAATAAATTAAATACTGGGTTTTTTTGAATAATAAAAAACTTAAAATAAGTTCTCTATCAGTTTTCTTCTCATTTTACAAGCTTGGCTTAGTTTGAGGCTAGATGGTGTTGTATGAAATATCTGCCAATATAAATAATGTACTATACAATTCAGATAAAAATAAATATTACGATAAAAAAAATATATAGATACAAGAATACATATATATAAGAATACATTTATTTACAAAGAAAATTATAGCTAATACAGGTATTTATAATTGGTATGAACAAAATACATATGAAACAGTTGAGCTATCTACAGACCGTTGCAAACGATCTAAAGATAGCTCAACTGATCCAGATCAGTATAAGAATTGGGTGTCAGTGTTTTAATCTGTGCATGATTTGTCAAAGTTTTGGGGGTGTAATTTTTGTGTGTGACTATATGTTTGTGTGTTTTTTCTTTCAATTTCTGCCTGCTGTTTGGCGCGCGGGTTGCAGCAAAAGTATATAAACGAGGTAAGGTTTACAAAATACACTCTTACTCCAACCGTGTAAGGGTTAGTTTTGCTTGGCAGGTTTGCATGTGGCCTTTGGTATGTTTTTTTTGTTAATAGTGTTATTCATAACAATATAATTTTGGTCTTAGAACATAGCATCATCTAGCCCCAAGCTAAGCAGAGCTTGCGTTATGGGTACTAGATGACTGATATGCAATACATTACGGACATAGATATTTTTTATTATACATACAACATACCTAGAACACCCGGAATAAATATGTACAGATCGTTCAACCTTTTATCCCAAGGCACCCCACAACCCCCAACCCCCAACTTATCGAACCCGCAACTTTCTGCGTCGCAGGCGGACATTCGCCCGCCGCGCCACATCAGTCGATTATAGGGCACATTCCCAACAGGCATGATTTGCGAGACAATGCTTGTTTATAGGCGATGGTAACCACTTAACATCAGCTTGTTCTATCAGCATGTCGTATAAAAAAAAAACAGAAAACTGGCACTTAGATTCACCTACATTTAAGACGTTACAAGATGATGACGACCGATGTGGCGCGGCGGGCGAATGTCCGCCTGCGACGCAGAAAGTTGCGGGTTTGATTCCTGCCTCGGGATAAATGTTTGTACGATCTGCAAATATTTATTCCGGGTGTTCTGGGTATTTTCTATGTATAATAAAAAATATCTATGTATGTAATATAGTATTGTATTAAGTATATCAGTCATCTAGTACCCATAACACAAGCTCTGCTTAGCTTGGGGCTAGATGATGCTGTGTGGATTGTCCAGCATTATTATTATTATTATCCCTGCGGATGTTACTAAGTAAATACTTTTTGACTTTGAGTTAGTGTGGGTAATACATCTTACCATTCCTCTTCCTCATCAGGAACGGGAACGAAGACGTCAGCACACCTCGTTCATCCGCCAGCTGGACTCCCGGAGGAGATGGGAAGAACGTGAGCGGAGGAAACACCAGAATCTGTTAGACAGGCTCCTGGTGAAGGAGAAGAAGCTACAAGAGAGACGGAAAGAGATGGAGTTACTGTCCGAGTTAAGGTGAGTGACGTCATACGAATCTGGCAGCAAATGTTTATTATGGACAACACAGTTTCTGAAATTCTATAATTGACTAGCGGCCCATCACGGCTTCGCACGCGCTTTAGTAAGGATTTTTTTTTTTTTAATATAATATTGCCAGTGCCACGCAGGCATAGTGTAGCTTCCCAACGGTGAAGGAATCTTTCAAATCGGTCCAGTAGTTTCGGAGCCTATTCAATGCAAAGAAACAAACAAATAATCAAATATTTTCTCTTTATAATATTAGTATAGATTAGCGAAACGCGCGCGACTTCGTCCGTGTGAAGTTATTTTCAACTTCAACCCCCGCTGTACTCTTTTAAGGGTTGAATTTCAGGAATTTCTCTCTTAGTACACCTCTACGCACCAAGATAAATGTACTCGGAAAAATTTCAAGTCTCTACGACCAGTGGTTTAGGTTGTGTGTTGTCTATATGTCATGCAGTCAGTCAGGACAAAGATTCTTATAACTAGTATAGATTTAGAGAGCAAAGCGTTCGAAGATCTCTGTGGCAACTATTCAGAAGAGAAAAACTAGCAGTAATCTAACCAAATATAAAGTTTAGTGGCAGGGGGCAGGCCATATAGCTCGTAGAACCGACAACCGCTGGGGAATAAAGGTTCTCGAATGGCGACCACGAACCGGAAGACGAAGCGTAGGACGTCCTCCTACCCTATGGACTGACGACATTGTTAGGACCGCGGGAAGTCGATGGATGGAAAGGGTTCGGAACCGTTCTTCCCGGAAACGTATGGGAGGCCTATGTCCAGCAGTGGACTTCTCCAGGCTGATGATGATGATGATGATGATATAGGTTGTTGTTTAAAAATATACTGGTTAACATATGAATAAAATCAGACAATGGGTTGTAAAGGTATGGAGTTTTAAATGTGGTAAAAAGTTTTTTAAGTTATCTTACATTTCTTATTGTACACAAAAATGTTTACAAAATGGTGAACACAAAAAACATTTACAAAGGCGAGCTTAACCCTAAAAAGAGTTTTCTTCCAGCAAACCATGAGCTGAGAGAAAAGTAGAAATAAATAGAGGTTATGTGATTTATTTTGATTTTAAGTCTGTGTTTCTGATCAAATTAAGGCCTGTTTTAAACAAATGTCCACAGACGACCGCAGGAAGATTCGACATTGTCGGATCAGAAGCCCCTGCCTACCCTCAACCGGATCCCGGGGCTGAAGCTAGCGGGCCAGGCCGCGGCCGATATACTGCAAGTCTACGAATTCATACACAACTTCGGACAGACTCTAGGATTTGGTAAGTTATTTGGAACCTTATGATTATAGTACAAAAGTGTTTATTCTTGTTAGTTTTTTGAAGTAATACTTCTTATGTGACTTCCAACAAGGTTGCGTTAAACGTTTAACACTACCGTGGAGGGGTATGAAAGCACTGTTATTTCTCTCTTTCTCTCATAGCCAGTTACGTTTCGTATATTATAGAAGTTTTACTTCAGTCGTGTGGTCTAAAGCACACTCGTTTTTATTCTGATTTATCTCTCTTCAGATGAAGAAAATATTTCACACAGCTGTCACAGCTTAGTTGGTAGTAGTAGACTCTGCCTTCTCTGCTGTAGGTCGTGGGTTCGATCCCCACCAAGAACAAACATTTGCGTGATGAACATAGATGTTGGTTCGATTTCTAGGTGTTATATGTATTCTAAGTATGTATTTACAAACAAAATATTCTATTATAGTCATCTGGTTCTCATAGTACAAGCTGTGCTTAGTTTGGGGCTAGATGTGTGAAATTTTTTTATTGATTTGTTTGTTACAGATCTGGAATCAATGCCAACGTTAAATTCGTTGCAAATGGCGTTAATGCCTGACTGCTGTCCTGATGCTGAAGAGGAACTGGTGCAAGTACTGACGCAGTTGCTCATCACTGCCATCGGTAAGTAACCGTCTCGTCTATAAGTTTTACAACCGTGCAATATTATAAAAAAAACTGACGGACAAAAAAGTGCAAGTCCGGGTGGCAAGTCGTAAAATGAGTGGTCACTGACCCCGCCCCGGTCAGTCGAGCCTTAAGCTCTTTTGATTTATTGATTAAAATTTGACTAAATATTTATTTTTATGAAGTTAGAGGTAATTTTGTTAGCTTCAATCTTTAGGCGCTTTGCTGTGATACAATTTAATTTTTTCTCAGTCAGTCTTACATAGTTCCTGAATACTTGTGTTAGAGTGTACTTATGGCAAGTCATAAAATGAGTGGTCACTGACCCCGCCTCGATTGGTCGAGCCTTAAGCTCTTAAGCTCATTGCGTATTCAAATTTGACCAAACGTTTATTTTTATGAAGTTATAATGAGGTAATTTTGTTAGCTTCAATATTTTTGTTCTCTGTCTGGGTGTTATATTGTACTTTAAGTATGTATGTATGTTAGTAGGCTATGCTTTGTTGAATTAATAGGCTTAGGAATTAGTTAGGCTGAATGATGTTGTGAAAAAATCATCATCATCTTCCTGCCCTTATCTCACACTACGAGTAAGTGGGGTCGGCTCAACATGTTTTTTCCTTCCACTCTCTTCTATCAGTCGTTATCTCAGTGTTCACTCCTTCTCTTACTCATATCATCCTTCACGCAATCCATCCATCTTTTCTTTGGTCTTCCTCTGCTTTTATAACCATTCACATCCATATCTAACACTCTTCTCGTTATATGGCTTCGTTTATTATGTTGTGAAAAAATATTTACAAATATTTATTTTTCACAGAGGATCCAGGAATTCCGCATCCCGGTCGACATACAACACTCCTCGGGCATGCTATACGTATGGGTGATATTACCCCCGCGAACCTGAGCGAGGTGCTGAGGATATACCTGTACGCGAATGCGACAGGTGAAATCAAGGCATTAACTGGTAAGACTTATTAAACTATACTATATTTATTACTAGCAGCCTGCGTTTCAATTTTTTCCCATCCCCGTTATTTTGTCTGGATAAAAAGTAGCCTATATGTTAATCCAGGTTACAATTTATATTTAATCCAAATTTCATCCAAATCGGTCCACTGGTTAGAGCGTGAAAGAGTAACAAACATCCATTCATCCACACTTACAAACTTTCGCGTTTATAATATTAGTAGGATTCTTTAGTAGTAGCAGAGCTTTTAGCGAAGGGCTCGTCCGGGGAAGTACTACCACCATTCCTATTTCTGCCGCAAAGCAGCTTGTTGTGTTCCGGTTTGAAGGGTGTGGGTACCGGTGAAATTACAGGCACATGAGGCTTAACACCTGTATGCCTCAAGTTGATGGACGCTGAGCAGTGCATCGTAAGGCACGTTCCTAACAAGCGTGAGCTACTTGGCAATACTTAAATATAGGTCGTGGTAACCACTTAACATCAGGTAGGCCCACTTCCCCGAACGAGCTCATCACTAAGAGTTATACTTGTTTCAGGATTAACGTCAGAGAGAGAAAGGGACAGACGAGTTGCTGATCATCATCAAAACGATGCTGAAATGATATCTTCAATGACAAACTCCAAGAACCAAGCTTACTACGAACACTTGCATAGCAATCATACATACAAACTCTCAGGTGAGGCTAACATACAAGAAATAGGTACCTTCTCTAATCATCATCTTTTTTTATACGACTGATGAGGATGAGGAACCAGCAGATAAAGTAACACAAAAACCCGGCTAAGTGCGAGTCGGACTCGCGCATGAAGGGTTCCGTACCATTATCTATAATAAAAACGGCAAAAAATCTCATTTTTTGTTGATAATGTGTTGTCAAATTTTCTCTAATATTTATGGATTGCGTGAAAGATGATATGAGTAAGAAAGGAGTGAACACTAAGATGGCGACTAATAGAAGAGAGTGAATGTGCCGACACCGGTGTGGGTGCCGGTATAATTACAGGCACATGATGAGGCTTAACACCTGTATGCCTCAGGTTGATGGACGCAAAGCAGTGTATTGTAGGGCACGTTCCTAACTAACGTGACCTACAAGGCAATGCTTTGTTATAGGCTATGGTAACCACTTAACATCAGGTGGACCATAGATAGATAGATAGAAAACTCTTTATTGTACACCACAACGAACAAAAAAAAAATTACATAATATACAAGTTCTTAAGCTTAGTGAAGTACAATGGGCGGTCTTATCGCTGTAAGCGATTTCTTCCAGACAACCTTAGGATGGACAAGAAACTAAATGAGCTTAACATGGCGGTGTCATAAATAAATACAAAGCATTACATAAGTATAGACAAAGAATAAGATGTATGGATTAAATTAAATAAGTGACTAAATATATATGTATAGATAATGGGTACTTAGCACTACTTTACTTATAAACATAATAAAGAAGAAGCATAAGCTTGACCCATCAGCAAATTGTATAAAAAAAAACACTTAGTGTGTGATAAGGGCAGGAAGATAATGATGATGATTTATTACAGAGACTCTTCGGGACAAGCCCTTCCTAGCCCTAAACCCGACCGTCAAATCGGCTATCTTAGCATTCCTATGCAACGAGCTGCTACAGAACAAATCTGTACTGAGACAGATCGACGCGTCTTTGGAACACCTTCATCAGCTGAAGAAGGAACGGTACCTGATGGATATGAAGATACGCAAGTAAGTGTGTGTTGTAGAGCTCTTAGTGAAGGGCTCGTCCGGGGAAGTACTACCACTATGCCTATTTGATAAGAATAAAAAACTTTATTTGTAGCAATATACAATTTGAAAATTAATCTAACAACGTAAAACTACCCCTAAAACTATATCAAATTTGTAAAAAGAAAAAAATTAAATAAGACAACTGCTACAAAATGGCGTCCGAGATAAGATAAATAGATGCATGACGAGCGATGTCGCGCGGCGGACGAATGTCCGCCTGCCAGGAGTTTACGGGTTCGATTCCCGCCTTGGAATAAATGTTTGTACGATCTGCAAATATTTATTCCGGATGTTCTGAGTGTTTTCTATGTAAAATAAAAAATATCTATGTATATAATGCATTGTATTAAGTATATCAGTCATCTAGTACCCAAACTCTGGTTAGCTTAGGGCTAGATGATGCTGTGTGGATTTTCCAGCAAAAAAAAAACCAGGACTTTGCTGCTCACAGGCAGGAATAGGCTTGGTGGTAATAAAGATTTTATATCATTCCAAAAATTATTTCCTCGAGAGATGATATAAAATAAGTTTAATAGTCGAAAGATTTAGTACTAAATCTTTCGACGCTTGTAACTTTCAAGGTAATCTGATTTTACCGTAGCATATAGGGTAACGTACCTAGATAACGGCAAGATAATTCAGTATCAAACTTAACTTCGGACGCACGTTAATAAATAGTAGACATTAAACACTTACAGCGTTTGTATGGACAACGTACCGACTTGTTTAACCTTAAGTGCAGGTAAGCACTATAAAAACTAACAAACTATGGTGGTAATACTTCCTAGGTGGAATAATAATAATATTGATGTACAGGGTTCGAGTACTGCATCAAAGGAAAATGCGCGCAGAACTAACGGAGAAGCAGCAAGCAATGGCGCTGGAACGAATGCAGAAGCTTGTAGAAGAGAGTACTGCTAACCTGAGCCGGGCCTCGCCACATCCTACTGACGACGGTATGTGTCGGAATAGTTTTTAATGGCAGACGGCCCACCTGATTTTAAGTCAAAGTCAAAAAACATTTATTCAGTAATATCCGCAGGGATCATCTTGAAACGTCTTAAATCTAGGTGAATCTAAGAGCCAGTTCCTCGCGACCAAGCCTAGAAGAATTAACCAGTAACCGCTATATTTACAAACGTAATTTCAAATTAATCAGTTAGTACTCTAGCAGCGATGGGCTTGCAACCTGTCACGTATGGAATACTTACACTGCAAAATGTGGGTGCTTATATACCAAACGAGTTGGAGCTACCTGATAGGCCCTAAGATATCTAACGTAACGGACTATTTCTGTTCAAACTACATTTTTTTTTTTTACAATTTGCTGATGGAACAAGCATATGGCCCACCTGATGTTAAGTGGTTACCATAGCCTATAACAGAGCATTGCCTTATAGGTCACGTTAGGAACGTGAAACCAAACGAATTGAATTGAAGTGAAACTTCTAATGCGACTTCCAACAAGGTTGCGTTAAACGATTAACACTACCATGGAGGGGGAATAGAAAGAGACAGAGTGAGAGTGAATGCGTGGCACTCAAACGCATGCGCGTAGTATACATTTTTTTTCTTATTTAACACTAGAGGCCACTCGCAGCTTCGCCCGCGTGGCAGTTTTTTACCGTTCCCGTTATTTTTTCGGGATAAAAAGTTGCCTATGTCCTATTCCAGATTACAATCTATATTTATTCCAAATTTCATCCAAATCGGTCCACTGGTTAGAGCGTGAAAGAGGAACAAACATCCATACATCCATCCAAACATTCACATTTATAATATTAGAAGGATTACGAAGTTTCATTTCTTCCGCGCGTAGGGACTCCACGCACAATTTTTTATTTCTATTTTCTTTTACCAGAACAACAATCAGAAAAGTCTGAAACCCCGAAGAAAGAAGAGCATGAGGAAGAATCACCCTTTAAGGATCCCACTGTAGACGAGAGTGACAAAGAAATGTCCCCTATCAAAGATCTTAAAGACCTAGGCAGTAAAGAGCTATCCAGGTAATTTTACTTAAAAACGTAACAACGTACGTAACGTTACGTATGTAACGTAACGTTTTAGTTTTTATTAATAACTAGCTCGTAGAACCGACAACCGCTGGGGAGTAAAGGTTCTCGAATGGCGACCACGAACCGGAAGACGAAGCGTAGGACGTCCTTAGAACCGCGGGAAGTCGATGGATAGAAAAGGCTCAGAATCGTTCTTCTTGGAAACGTATGGGGGAGGCCTATGTCCAGCAGTGGACTACTACAGGCTGTTGATGATGATGATTAATAACTAGCGACGCGTCCCGGCTTCGCACGGGTATTAGTAAGGATCCCAAATTTTTATAAATATAATATAGCCTATGTCACCTGAGGATAGTGTAGCGTTCAAAGTCAAAGTCAAAGTCAAAAGTTAAAAAGCATTTATTCAGTAATATCCGCAGGGATCATCTTGAAACGTCTTAAATCTAGGTGAATCTAAGCGCCAGTTCCTCGCGACCAAGCCTAGAAGAACCGGCAAGAAACTTACGGCTTGGTTCCTACCGTTTTTTTGTATGATCTTGTTACAAAATAATAATAATGTAAATAATGAAGCTCCAGTGTGGTGCCAATCTAACTGAATGCAAGACATGAAACATGCTAAGGCAATTATACCAAGGACTTAAAATACAACAAAAGTTCAAAAGGCAGCACACGCTACGCTTCATCTAATAGTAATGCTTACAATCTATTGAAATCAATTAAGAGAATAGTACAGACATTGCAAAACTATATCCTAGCTGTCGATGGGTAGAGCGATCGTAACATCTGGCCACGCAGATTTATCATTAATGTAGCTATCTAGGGTATAGTATAGCCTATGTCACCTGAGGATAGTGTAGCGTTCTAACGGTGAAAGAATTTTTCAAATCAGTCCAGTAGCTTCGGAGCCTATTTAATCCAAACAACTCTTTATAATATTAGTATAGAAGTATAGATAACCGTCACAGCTCAGTTTGTAGTAGCCCTGCCTTCTGTGCTGTAGGTGATGGGTTCCATCACCACCGAGAACCAACATTTGCCCCAAAGTAAGCTTGTACTATGGGAATCAGATGACTGATATATTACTTATTTGCTTTTTAAATGATTTATTATTGTATTTACAGTATAAAAGATCTTAGCAGTCGGAGATTGAACAATAACAAGGAAGAATGCTCCCCGACCGACAACAAACTTGACAAAGATAGTGTTATGGGAGACGAAGTACCCAGTGACTTGGAAAGCGAAGGCACGCAGCCTGAAGAGGTGAGAGTTGATGACTTTATATCATAGATGGCAGGATTAAACTGTTATGACTACAGAAATTAGCACAAAATGATACTTGGATTGGAAATAGTTTTCAGTCAATAGTTGAAAGAAACATAAATTTTTCATTTTCATTGTTTTCGAAAAAAAAGCAAGCGTTAAAATGCGTAATGAATAATCTTGAGGCACGGTAGATATCCCCCCAGATCTCTTCTATCTACCAAGTTTTTACTCGAGATTCTTTGACGTTGTCTAATTATTACATTTGGCACATGTCCACATCTTTACAGTAGTTGGTATTAATAATAATAATAATAATGCTGGACAATCCACACAGCATTATCTAGCACCAAGCTAAGCAGAGCTTGTGTTATGGGTACAAGATGACAGATATACTTAATACAATACATTACATACATAGATATTTTTTATTACATAGTAAATACCCAGAACACCCGGAATAAATATTTGCAGATCGTACAAACATTTATCCCGAGGCGGGAATCGAACCCGCAACCTCCTGCGTCGCAGGCGGACGTTCGCCCGCCGCGACACATCGGTTGTAAACTATTCCAGAAACTAAGTTAAATGTTATGTTTCCCTAGGATGAAGACAAGAATCTGTCTTCAGACGAGCTGTCTCGGAAGCTGGAGAAGCTGCTCCGGCAGTCTGAACAGCAACAACAGCAGTTAACAGCTGGATCTCATTCCCTAAGAGCTACGTGCTATGGACAAGACAGGTAATAAGATAAACATATTTATTTCGGATTCATCATCATCATTGGCAGCTTGTTTTAACCCACTGCTGGGCATAAGCCTCCTCCCTCAGACGCCACTCAATACGGTTTTGGGCCTTTTGTATCCAGGTCTTTCCCTGTACAGCAACGATGTCATCCACCCATCTGGCTGTTGGTCTGCCAAGGCCTCTCTTGTGTCCTCTAGGCCCCCACTCTGTCAGATTACTATTAATAATATACTAATATTTCGGATTACTTTACTGGTAATATTATAAAATAGACGATTTAATATATAGTACTACTAGCGGCCGCTCGCAGCTTCGCCTGCGTGGCAGTATTTTCTCGTTCCCGTTATTTTTACGGGATAAAATCATAGTAGCTTTATGCATGCAAAGTCTCAGCCCGATCGCTTTTAAATTGACAAAGTTTCATACAAACTTTCATCCCCTATTTTATCCCCTTGGGGGTAGAATTAATCGAAATCCTTTCTTAGCGGATGCCTACGTCAAACCATCTACCTGCATGTCAAATTTCAGGCCGATCCGTCCAGTGGTTTGGGCTGAGCGTTGATAGATCACTATGTCAGTCAGTCACCTTTGAGTTATATATATTTAGAAGATTCCGCTACTTCAATCCTTAGATCCTTTGACACGTGTTTCGCTTCTCTACGAAGCATCCTCAGGAAGATTTTGTGTATTCAAAAAGACTTTTTGGTGAGGGCCCTTAAGTTTGGTACCAGCAAGGTTTACCATGAAACGTATTCGTATTCTTTTCAGGTATTGGCGGAGATACTGGTCCCTCGGTAAATGTGGGGGTATATTCGTGGAGGGTATGGAGTCAGCTCAGCCTGAGATCATGGAGTACCACGAGGCTCTGGAAACGGCGGCCAATCAGAAACCACCAGAGGTCAAGAAGAAGAGAGGTAAGCATTATTGAAGTAATACTTCTAATGCGACTTCCATCAAGGTTGTGTTAAACGTTTAACACTACCATGGAGGAGGTATGAAAGCACTGTTCTATCTCTCTTTCTCTCATAGCCAGTTACATTTCGTATATTAAAGAAGTTTTACTTCAGTCGTGTGGTCTAAAGCACACTCGTTTTTTTTTCAGTACAAAGACTCTTATATTTAAAGATTCTTATAATTGGTACATTATGTAGATAGATAACTTTTTTTTAATGCTGATACTGGTGAAACAAGCATATGATCCACCTGATGTTAAGTGTTAACCATCACCTATAACAAAGCATTGCCTTTCTAGGTCACGCATGTTATGTACGTGCCCTACGATGCTCTACCCTGCGTCCATCAACCTGAGGGATACTGGTGTTAAGCCTCATGTGCCTGTAATTTCACCGGCACTCACACCCTTCAAACCGGAACACAGCAATGCGAGCATTACAGCTTGACGGCAGAATGTGTCCATTGGCACTTTTCTTACAGTCTCTAAGTATCTAAGTTGAGAACACATTGTTCTTGTGTTCATAAACAGTCGTACTATCACTACACTACTAACTAAACGTTTCGCTCGCTCAGTCAATTCATATATTAACTTTCAACAGCAAAAACAGAGAAGAAGGAACCGGAAGAAGAGAAAAACCCAGAGACAGAAGCGCAGAAGAAGGAAGAGGCACTGAAAACTGAACTTGAACTGAAGAATATCAAGTCAGAACTGAACCTCAGTGATCACACACAGATTATTAAATACGAACATAACCAGGGAGGGTGCAAGTTAGAAGGTATAAGACTTTGATACAGTTATTTCGCCCCAAACTAACCTTAATAATTAAGATTTTTATGTTATCCCAAAAATTCTATCCTTAAGGTTAAGGCAAGTCGGTACGTTGTCCATACAAAGCGTTTGTATGGACAGCGTACCGACTCGTTTAACCTTAAGTGGGATTATCGAGCAGGTTTTGACAGTGTCAAGCATTTAGATAAAACCACAGTCGCTAAGGTACCGTATTAGAAACATCCCAAGACTGATTTTCATCGGGTCATTTGAATCCTCGATAGCGTAGTTTGCTATCGCATCCCCGTATCAAGGGAAAGATTGTGGGTTCAAATCCCACTCGAGGAAATCATTTTTTATATAGAAAATCTGTTGTTGCACGTCTGGATTCGAACCCATAACTTTGAGCTAGAAAACGCAGCCACTCCTACTAGACCACCGGTACAGACTTCATACTAAACCTACTCGAAAAACGACCTCGCAAACCCTAAGCGCAAATCAGAAAATAAGTACAGTTTAAGTTACAGCTTAAGTTTTAAGTACAGTTTTTATCTGGAGGTCTTAAATATACCTACTTACTATCTGTAACACCTGGATTCACAAACAATAAATGACTTCGATTAAGTAAATAAAATAAATAAATAAAATAAATAAATAATAAATATTTGTCGACATTTTACACAACATCATCTAACCCCAAACTAAGCATAGCTTGTACTATGGGAACCAGATGACTGATAGAATACTTATATACTTTGTTTTTGTAAATATATACTTGGAATACAATATAACACCCAGACAGAGAGCAAACATCTATATTTATCACACAAATGTTTGTTCTCGGTGGGGATCGAACCCACGACCCACAGCACAGAAGGCAGAGCTACTACTAACTGAGCTGACAGGCCAGTCAAACGTCGAAAGTCAAGTATTAAAAACTTGCGCACTAAAAACTATTTCCCCACAGGCTCATCAATAAAAATGGAGGAAAAATACATTCAACAACAACAGAACAGCGAACAAGACATGCTCGATATAGAAGACTCCATTCCCACCGCGTTCTTGGTGCAGAAGCCAACACACAAAGCAATGTACGCGGCACAAGCGGAACTCGTCGACAAGCCGCAAGAGATTGTTAAGGTACTTATTATTATTTATCCTAGCCCTTATAACCATACAATAACCGACACTTACCCCTTCCCCTAAATTGAAATCCGGCCATTGACGACTGATGTGGCGCGGCGAGTGAATGTCCGCCTGCGACGCAGGAGGTTGCGGGTTCGATTCCCGCCTCGGGATAAATGTTTGTACGATCTGCAAATATTTATTCTGGGTATTTTCTATGTATAATAAAAAATATCTATGTATGTAATGTATTGTATTAAGTATATCAGTCATCTAGTACCCATAACACAAGCTCTGCTTAGCTTGCGGCTAGATGATGATGTGTGGATTGTCCAACATTTTGTATTTATTTATTACTAGCGGCTCGTCCCGCCTTCGCACGGGTTTTAGGAAGGATCCCTAATATTTTTTTTTAAATATAATATAACCTATGTCACCCGGGGATAGTGTAGCTTTCCATCGGTAAAAGAATTTTTCAAATCAATCCAGTAGTTTGGAGCTATTCAATCCAAAAAACAAACAAACAAACCATCAAATCTTTCCTCTTTATAATATTAGTACACATTTACCTTTCATAGACGGATATTTATTTGCTACAAAAACAAACATACCTTTTGTTACAGGTTGAAAACGTGGTGAAGACTGAAGATAAGGAGGAAGAAAACAAAGACACACTTGTCAACAACTTGGAGGAGCTAAGGAAGATGGCAGAAGCAGTCTCCTCACAATTAGGTAAATACAATCACCTTTTTGCCTTAGCATGTTTTCTGTCTTAGCATTTAGTTAGATTGGCACCACACTGGAGCTTCATTATTTACATTATTATTATTTTTTATTTTGAATCGGACTCGCGTGCAAAGGGTTCCGTACCATTATCCTACTAATATTATAAACGCGAAAGTTTGTAAGTATGCATGGATGGATGGATATTTGTTACTCTTTCACGCTCTAACCAGTAGACCGATTTGGATGGAATTTGGAATAAACATAGATTATAACTTGGATTAACATATAGGGTACTTTTCATCCCGAAAAAAAAAATGGGAACGGGAAAAAACTGCCACGCGGGCGAAGCTGCGAGCGGCAGCTAGTCTATAAAAAAAAAAAAAAAAAAAAAAATACTTTTATTTCGAGCACAAAACTCATATACAAAAGAAATACACTAACTTAAAAACTAATTGGATTGCTGGACAGGTGTCGCTCACAGCAATGCCTTGTATAAGGACAGTCGACCCTAGTGGCTATCATTGCCAGGACGATGTTGGAGCTAGCCCGCAACCTGCGCACCAGGGACGCAGCTCGCTTGCGCATAGTTGTATGAAAACAATCCACCCTTGCCGCCGCAAACATCCCTGATGCGCTACAGTAGCGGGGCAGCCCCAACACCGCCCTAAATGCATTGTTATACTGGACACGAAGGGCGCTGTACGTTGCGAGCGTATACTTCGCCCATAGGCTGCACGTATACAGAGAGGTACAGTATGCTCGAAACAATGATCGTTTCACCCCATCTGAACTACGTGCAAACCTCCGGCCAACCATATTCGCCCGCACCGACAACGCCCTCCGCTCCCGTCCGATATCATCATTGTCTTTGAGGTCGGCAGTGACAACGTGACCCAAGTACTTGAAAGTAAATATCCTCTCCAAGTCCACACCGTTCAGACGAACAGGCGCAATACTTTCCAGTTGCTTTTTACCGGCCTCAAAGACCATGACCTGACTCTTTTTTGAGTTATATACCAGCCCGTGACTGCCGGCATACTCCTCACAAGTTTTGACGAGGTCCCTCAAACCACAGATCGACGCGCTCAGCAGCACCATATCATCAGCATAACTGAGATTATTCACGCAAACATCATCAATATGACATCCGATATGGCGACTGCTGAGCGCCTCGATCAAAGCGTTCCGACATTGCGCCCCCCCACCTGACGCTGTTGATCTGGTGCTCGTACCAGTATTTAAATATGTTGGCAAGCTCTGATGGTAAGTTTATGCTTTCCAGCTTCTTCCACAAAATGTCATAGGCTACCAGATCAAATGCTTTAGACAGATCAAGGAAGCAGGCATACACAGGAGTCCCACGCTCAGTGTAAAGCTATAATAAAGCTGCAAAAAAATCACGCTTGTCGTATGAGAACCCCGTTATTAGCCCATTGTGTCCCAATGCTGGGCCAAATCCTCCCCCTCTTCCTTCCAGTTTTTATAGTTAACTAGCGGTCCGTTCCGGCTTCGCACGGGTATTAGTAAGGGTCCCTAATTATTTTGAAAATATTATTATAGCCTATATCACCCGGGGATAGTGTAGCTTCCCAACGGTGAAAGAATTTTTCAAATCGGTTCAGTAGCTTCGGAGCCTATTCAATGCAAACAAACAATCAAATCTTTCCTCTTTAATAATAACAATAATAATAATGCTGGACAATCCACACAGCATCATCTAGCCCCAAGCTAAGCAGAGCTTGTGTTATGAGTACTAGATGACTGATATACTTAATACAATACATTACATATATAGATAATTTTTATTATGCATAGAAACACCCAGAACAGCCGGAATAAATATTTGCAGATCGTACAAACATTTATCCCAAGGCGGGAATCGAACCCGCAACCTCTGCGTCGCAGGCGGACATTCGCCCGTCGCGCCACATCGGTCGTCAGTATAGATAACATATTTTATCTTATTATCCAACAGACGCTGAAAGAAAAGAGGCGCAAATAAAAGAAGAGCAAGAAAAACATGCGAAAGAAATTAAACAAGAACAGAATGATAATGTTACAGCCAGTACTATTCTCTACACGCGGACACTCGAAGGAAAATGGTTCTCAATCCTACGGCACGAGAGCTCATTTTTAAATAACATCAACGAGGCTACCACTGATGTACCGTTGTTCTGTGACAATGAACATACGTGTGAACAAGTTGTACTATGTCAGGGACATAAATGGGATGTATCTAATAATCTACATCTACTGAACGATCCGAGCTTGTTTACTCTGAACAGTATGGTCACAAGTGTTCAGGTAATTAATCACACAGCATCATCTAGCCCCAAGCTAAGCAGAGCTTGTGTTATGGGTACTAGATGACTGATATACTCAATACATTACATACATACATATTTTTTTATTATACATAGAAAATACCTAGAACACCCAGAATAAATATTTGCAGATTGTACAAATCCTTATTCCAAGGCGGGAATCGAACCCGCAACCTCCTGTCGCAGGCGGACATTCGTCCGCTGCGCTACATCAGTCGCGACTGTAATAACGAAACGCAGATATTTTCATACAAACTAACCTCTGCTGAACCCGTTTGGGGGTTGAATTTTGGAAATTTCTTTATGAGAGGGCTCGTCTGGGGAAGTACTACCACCTATTTCTGCCGCCAAGTATAGATGCTCGCATTGCTGTGTTCCGGTTTGAAGGGTGTGGGTACCGGGGAAATTACAGGCACATGAGACTTTACACCTGTATTCCTTAGGTTGGTGGACGCAGAGTAGTGCATCGTAGGGCACGTAACAAAATAGCGGCCGTTCGCAGCTTCGCCCGCGTGGCAGTTTTTTCCCGTTCCCGTTATTTTTTCGGGATAAAAAGTAGCCTAAGTTACTCCTTGTTACATCAGCTATCTGCCAGTGAAAGTCCCGTCGAAATCGGTCCAGCCGTTCCATAGATTACCCGGAACAAACAGACAGACAGACAGGAACAGACAAAAGTTTTAAAAAATGCTATTTTGGTATATGTATCGCATATACATTCATATGAATGTAGTAAAAAGCGGTTATTTTAATATTACAAACAGACGCTTCAATTTTATTTATTTGTATAGATAAAAGACACTTCCATTTTATTTATTTGTATAGATAAATTATTATTGTTTTTACAGGTACCATCAAATAACGTGTACATTGACTCAAGTTTGACCATGTCAGGGTTAGAGCAGGATATAATGGAGGTGAACTCGAAGAAAGGGATAGAAGATAGTGTTGAAGAAGAGAGCAAAGAACAAGTATGTATTTTATATATTATTAGTGTATTTTATATCCAACGCGACTATTTATTGAATATTTTCATACAAACTTTAACACCCAATACAGTTCTGTAGGCGTTAAATATCAAGAGTTTCTTAAGTCAAAGTCAAAAACCATGACGTCACGGCTCAGTTGGAAGTAGCCCTGCCTTCCTGTAGGTGGTGGGTTCGATTCCCACCGACAACAAACATGTGTGATAAACAGTGTTATATGTATCCTGAGTATATATTTACAAAAGGAAAGCTTATCAGCAATCTGGTTCTCATAGTACAAGCTTTGCTTAGTTAGGGACTAGGAGTTGGGTTTTTTTTAATACAATTTGCTGATGGAACAAGCATATGGCCCACCTGATGTTAAGTGGTTACCATCGCCTATAACAAAGCTTTGCTTTGTAAGTCACGTTCGTTACAAACGTAACCTACAATACACTGCTCTGCGTCCATCAACCTGAGGCATACAGGTGTTAAGCCTTGTCTGTCTGTAATTACACCGGCACACACACCTTTCAAATCGGAACACAGCAAACTGCTTAGCGGCAGAAATAATAATAATAATAATAATTAATAATCAATCCACACAGCATCATCTAGCCCCAAGCTAAGCAGAGCTTGTGTTAATGGGTACTAGATGACTGATATACAATACATTACATTACATACATACATATTTTTTCATTATATATAGAAAATATCCAGAACACCCGAAATAAATATTTGCAGATCGTACAAATATTTATCTCAAGGCGGGAATCGAACCCGCAACCTCCGGCGTCGCAGGCGGACATTCGACCGCCTCGCCACATCGGCTGTCAAATACGTATGGAAGGTATAGGAATATTGTGTGAATGAATGAATGAATGAATGAAAATTCTTTATTGTACACCTTACAAGCTAGAGAATAAAACAAAGAAACAATAGTATTTAATAATAGATAATGTACAATGTGTAATGTGAATGTCAGTATTTATTATTAACTCTTTTCAGGACAACGATTTAGAGAAAGAACTGCGTGCAGATTCCTTAAAGCATGATCTTGCTGTACAGAAGGCCAAAGCTCAAAGCCTCACAAGCTTGGGTCTACTTAACTTCAACGCATTATCGACTTACGTGACCTGTGATAGCCCCCCGCCGATACAGATGGCTGGGGAGGAGATGGACCAGTTGAGGAAATGCAAGATTAATGGATTACCAGCGAAGAAGGAGAGACAACATGTGCCTAGGGAACTAAGGTTAGTACAATCAAATCAAATCCTACTAAGATTAAAAAGTATGGATGAATGGATGAATGGATGGATGGATGGATGGATGGATGGATGGATGGATGGATGTTTATTACTCTTTCACGCTCTAAACAGTAGACCGATTTGGATGAAATTTGAAATAAACATAGATTATAACTTGGATGAACTACTTTTTATCCAGAAAAAATAACGGGAACGGTAAAAAAACTGCCACGCGGGCGAAGCTGCGAATGGAAAGGGCTAAACATCGCTCTTCCTGGAAACGTATAGGCGAGGCCTATGTCCAACAGTAGGCTTCTACCTGCAGGCTGTCGATGATGATGATTATGCAGCTGTGGATAATAAAATTCCCATTTTAAATAGCAATATTGTCCTCAGACACGGTTGGTGGAGGATCACGGATGCCGAACAAGTGAAGGAGGTGATGGATGCTCTCCATCCTCGAGGAGTCAGGGAAAAGGAGCTTCATGCCGCTCTCGTTCAGCATTTACCGAGTATCAATAATAAGGTATGATTACAAAGATTTGATATGAACCCAAAATTTTAAGATCTTAAAGTGCTAGCACTCTATGAAATCTAATAAATTAACGTATAATTATGTTTTCAAATTAAAAAACATGGCTGTATCTTTTATAATGAGTCATTGCCTCGTAGGTCACGTACGCGAAGAACGTGCCCTACGATGCACTGCGTCCATCAACCTGAAGCATACAGGTTAAGCCGTCAGTCGAACATCTTTCAAACCGGAACACACTGCGCTGCTTGACGGCAGAGAGGAATAGTGGTAGTACTTCCCCGGACGAGCCCTTCACTAAGAGCTCTATTACAAAAATTGTCTATAACTGATCGTTTTTTCTCTGGCGCTTTTTTTAACATTTTATAGGTAAACGTTTGACCGCAACCTCACCTGATCTTAAGTGATGATGCCGTCGACGATGTAACACGTTTACCTAGAAGATACCTTCACTCTTCTCTTGAAGACATCCAAATTATACGCGACCGGTAAAACAGACGACGGCAACCAGTTCCATTCCTTTGCTGTGCGCATTATAAAAGTTGATTGAACGGCATACGCAACGGCAAAAACTTTTTGATTTTAAGTATGAAAATATCTACAGCTTTTTATCTGTATATTTTTATCTTTGTTTAACAGCTGCACATAGACAAAGGTGATGTACAAGCCACGGAACTGTCAATATCGAATCTCGATCGAGTTATATCTGCGAATGGAGGCTGGGCGACTGCTGATCCCCCAGGATTCTTCTCAGCTAGTGCGGCGAGGAGAATTGACTTACAACAACTGAGCATGGTAAGATACTAAGTTGTTTTATAGTCGCATATTCTTCCCACATCATTCCACACAGAAAACAGGAAAATCCTTTAATCTCCAGGCAAGGTAGATATTCCCTCAGATATCTTAGTATTGACTACTCAAAATTATTTGAGGATACCTAAGCGAGTAGTCAGAGGTACGTGGTCCATACCGTCATTTTTCAGTAGTTTGTATTCGATATGTGGCAGGTTGTAAGCCTGAACAAGTCATTCAGGCTGATGACGATGGCGGCGATGGGCTTACCACTGCTAGACATAGGCCTCATATTTTTTAGTGGTTTGGGGTTTGCCATAGTCACTACGCTTGGCAGGTGGATTGGTGACTGCAGTGTTGTTGCACAGTTCTCAGAAAATACTGCTGCCTTATCCCCTGGTGTGTTCTTTCAATCACCTCTCACGGTATCCATGGAAAGAGATGAAGGGGTCTTTTCTAGATCGAGGTGACCACCACCAAGGTGGTAATCAGACCCAATACTTACAGCGCAGTAGATCAGAGATACTATCTATTGTGCTGTGATACCAATCAGTTTAAGGCATGATTCTTTCTCCAGGTCTTTAAGCAATCATACTTTCCAGGTGGAGGCATTAGAAGAACGCGTGGCAACAGCATCCATGCAAGTGAAAGGCTGGCGTCCATCTCGTCTGCAGATGCCTGACGACGCGACCGGCGCGGAGATAGTCGCGCGGTCGCGACACAAACTTGCCCAAGTCGAGGCACACATTGAGAGGAGATATCTCAAACCACCTTTGGTACAAAGGTACGCTAGGTAAAGTAAACTCAGATTATTACGTGTGGTGGGTAGACGCTTATCACTCAGGAACTCACAAGTCATTGGCTATGTTTGGTAAGTAGATGGTTGTGTTTTTAGCTTTTCACTTTAGGTATCACTTTGTATATCATTTAGTACGACTGTCCGGAACAAAACGAATAAAATCCTGACAAAAGAGCATCAAATACCAATAATCATAAGTAACTACTAAAAAAACTGAATTACAAAATAGAGATTGTTATGGTTGTATTGTAGCTACGATAAAATTTTTGACAGTTTTGAATAATATTCCATGTTCAGCTCTTATCACTCCATGTGGTCGTTTCTGGTTTCTTCGATGCCGCTTGGGATGTTGCGAAACACTTACTTTTTTATCTATCAAATCATGTCATCGCTAGTTTCTTGCTGTTTGGGCTTACTTTAACATTTTTGAAACGAGTGCGAGTTAAAACACATTATGTGATGAGATTTCACAAACCTTTAGTACAAAAGTACGCTAGGTAAAGCAAACTTAAAAGATTACGGGTGGGTAGATGCTTATCACTCAGGAAATCACAATTCATTGCCTATGTTTGGTGTTTATTGTATTTTAGCTTATCAAATCACTTAGCTTAAAGTATTAACAATGGAATCGGTGAACATACATCAAAAGAATTACATACAGTCGGACATAAAACCTTTTCCTATTTTGAAGTCGTTTTTACAGTCTTCAGCAATGTTAATGTAATGTAATTTCATTGGATAGATATAAATTAACATTGTAGGTAAATTTGTTAGATCTTAGATTCAATTATTGTTAGACATTTGCACACTTTTTTGTAGTAGGAGATAATGAAATATCCAATGTAAACCTCAGCACTGTGAATATTGTATTAGTACCTATGTTGAAGCAAATAAAATTTCTGATTTGCTATTGCGAGTCCATGTGGTTCATATTGTTTCTTAGTATGCTATTTGGATTGAGTCCAACCCCTAACCCCTAAACGCATTCTCTTAGAATTCTCTCACGCACCACAAATTACGGCACTTAGAAATATTTTATATAGAATAATTTCCATTTGAATACAATTTTCCAACCACTCTGGCTCTTACTCTGCTGGATAATTCCTTTTCTTATTCCCTAGTGGGAACTTTCACTATTATACATTAATGAGATAAAAAATTCTCCAACAACTAACGACCGTTCGTAGAGAATATGAAACTGTAATTGAAGACACAGATCTTCAATGTGCACGTACAGTCTTTTTATATCTTACTAATATAACCTGCAATGCCAGGGGCGTTGTTAAGTACGTTTTTTAAATCTACGGTTAGTGGTGGTTTGTTTTTTGGTGGAGGGTTGCATGATGTGTTTGTGTGTTTTAAATTGTCTTTAATAAGTGGAAAACGTTAATCACTGTTTGATACAATTTCGGGTGTGTCTCTGACTAATCTTTGATATCCTCTTTCTAACCAATCATCTGTAGTTTTATGTTTCGTTCAAAATCATCATCATCGTTATGAATGTACAAAATTACAAAATTGAGTAGACAGAAAATAGAACTGTTTTCTAGCGCTCCAGGTTCCCGAGTGGCAAGTCGTAAGACGTGTGGTCACTGACCCTGTATTGGTCAGCTGAACCCTGTGCACGTGTTTTACGTCTCATGTCGAAATATTTATTTCGATAAAACTATTCTTTGTAATTTTAATAGAGTTAGATAGGCGTCATTTTTAAAGAGACCAAAAAAATTGTTTTATTCGTGTGATTAGAATAAAAACGCGTTGAGCTTATCTCAAAGATCTCTAGTACTACGGGACCTGTAGAGATACTAACAGTGCCTAATATTCGTAAATCTTTTCTACACGGAAACAGATATCCCAAATGATATTGAGTGGTTACTTCTGCCTAATAATTGCATTAACCTAACTAACTACCTTAGTTATCCATCTAAAGGTCCGTCCAAAGGTTGTATGGAAGAGATTGCTTTTAGCGATAAGGCCACCCGATGTACTCAGTACTTATAGTTATCTCTATTGTGTTTTTACTTCTTTGTGTACAATAAAGAGTTTATCTATCTATCTAATTAGTGTCTTAAAATATAGTAGTTTTTTACTAACTTCCAGACCTTTTACCACAGTCAGTGCCCAGTCACGTGGAACAGTAGAGGTTGTAATATGAAAATAACTTCCGCTTCTAGTAGTATAATATGTTAATAATTGATAATATTGTTCACAGTACAACGGAGGCGAATATCGGCGCTGTTTTACAAGCTGAACACGGCAATGCGTCTGCTTCGTCGCCGCAGAACTCTGACAGTCCGAACGAGGGTAGACGTAAGTTTATATACTTCTTAACTTTCGACTGGTCCCGTAGCTGCTAATCAGCGTTGCTGTGTTGAACGGTTGCCGGTGACATCAATAATATTATAAATAATGCTGAACAATCCACACAGCATCATCTAGCCCCAAGCTAAGCAGAGCTTGTGTTATGGGAACTAAATGACTGATATACTTAATACAATATATTACATACATAGATGTTTTTTTATTATACATAGAAAATACCCAGAACACTCGGAATAAATATTTGCAGACATTCGCCCGCCACGCCACCGGTCGTCATTACAGGCACATGTGGCCTCATGTGGTTGATAGACGCAGAGCACTGCAGCGTAGGACACGTTTCACACGTGCGTGACCTTCGAGGCAATGCTTTATTAGGTGATTAACACTTGAGATCAGAGGTCGTACCATCAAGCCTTATGGTGATTTATTTTAAGACCTTTGGAGGCGATCATAGAACTTTGGTCGACAAATTGATTTTATCTATAGAATTTTATCTACACTCGCTAGCAGAGAACTATCCTCGTCATATTCTATGTTCTATGCATATCGAGTGATTTCCCTGTAGGCAAATTTTTGATAAATCCGGTAAAACTTCTCGGATTTATCGACCTAGTGTTTAACTATGATCCATGCTACCAATCTCGATAAATTTCGATAAAACTCCGTTTTATCGAGAATTTATGTAAAATTTAAATTTTACTTTTTATCATACGCCGCTTGCTGTGACGCATACATAGGGTCTCGTGTCAGGCTTCCGATAAACTTTCTGAACCACCACCGTTGCCAAGCTTTGTAATAATCCCTATTTCTTAGACCTTTCCCTAGTAATGGACACTATGCGCTAGTAACAGTATCTTTTATTTGTTTTGCAGCAGATACGAAAGGCGTGGCCCGAGGTCTAGCGAATTGGCGGGAAGCGGTAGCGAGATGCAACACATCCGCTCAGCTAGCGATGTTACTGCAGGCGCTAGAAGCGGGCGTGGCGTGGGACAAGAGCATTATGAAAGCGGTAAGGGCGTGGCCTGACATTTAGCAAACTGGCGAGAATTAGAGCTGAGCGAGTTAAAGCGTGGTGGGACATCTAGCGAGCTAGCATTTACTAGCTATTTTTAGAGTATTTACTCTTCCTGTATGTTACCTACATTACACGTTCCTGGAGTATTCGCAAGTGTTCTTATTACACCCGGTATTTGTTAGCTAATGTATAGCTTAACTGTGGGTATTTTATCTTGGAATGGACGGATTCTAGGGTGGGACCACTACAGTTGCTTTGTAACCCTTAAATGCGCCATGTTGCAGATGTATGCAACATAATAATAATAATATTTATTTATTCAGACAACACTGTCCATAGTGTTAGTAACAGATAACTTATTGACCTAGGTTAGTAACGTATAACTAGTAATGATTTAGTCCTCTGGATGAGCTTCCATACCAGATGACAATTAAAATTGTTAGCTATCACGCTTAGGAAACCACAGAAATATTTTTTTTGTGGTTAGATAGATTAGTTTCTTAACTAAATCAATTGAGATGGTAGACAACACTATATCTGATAAGTTTTCATCGTTATTTTTAGTCGGCAGCTGGAAATGTGAATTTTATGTCATTTTATTTCAGAACTGTCAATTCTGCCTGTGCGGTGACAATGAGGATCAGCTTCTGCTATGCGATGGATGTGACAAGGGATACCATACCTACTGCTTCAAACCAAGCATGGACAAGATACCTGAAGGGGACTGGTAGGTTAACATCACTTTGAGGCTTCAGTCTCCTCATAGATAGATAGAATTTTCATGCCAATACACATAATATACCCAGTAAGGGTGTTGCAACAGAGTAGTATATAATAATTTAAAGTCATTATTTATAAAATCATCAATAGAGTAAAAACACCCTTTCAACAAAAGCTTTGTTAATTTACTTTTAAATCAAATTCGTGCTGTTTATTAAATTTTAGTTCGATTGGCAAAGCGTTAAATAATTTAACGGCCTGATATCTACAGCAATGTTTCGCGACATTTAATATCGGACAGAAAGGCATTTCGATGTTTTTCCTTGTGGTAAGCCTTCATTATCATCACCCGCAGCTGACTTAACCTGCTGCTCTAAGTCAAAGTCAAAAAGCATTTATTAACGTCTTAAATCTAGGTGAATCTAAGCGCCAGTTCCTCGCGACCAAGCCTAGAAGAACCGGCAAGAAACGTTTTTTTTTTGTAAATACATAGTTACAAATGCAATATAAGATCTATGTTCATCACACATTTTTATTCTCGCTAAGCTTGTACAATAGAAATCATCATCATCATCATCAGCCTATAGAAGTCTACTGCTGGACATAAGCCTCCCCCACACGTTTCCAGGAAGAACGATTCCGAGCCCTTTCCATCCATCGACTTCCCGCGGTCCTAACAATGTCGTCAGTCCATCGGGTAGGAGGACGTCCTCAGCTTCGTCTTCCGATTCGTGGTCGCTATTCGAGAACCTTTATTCCCAACGGTTGTCGGTGCAATAGAAATTAAACAACTGATATTAACATTTTCATCGTATACTTTGTGCCTTATTCCGAAATTCAACCCCTAAATAGTGCAGTGGAGGTTGTCAAGAAGTCGCTGACGATTCCCTTGTTAAAATAGAGTGTTACTTGCAGGTACTGTTGGGAGTGCGTGAACAAAGCCAGAGGCGAGCGTGTGTGTATAGTCTGTGGCGGGGCAGGAGGTTCGGGGCGAACCATCCCTTGCGCGCTCTGCGTCAGGGCGTACCATCAAGACTGTCATTATCCACCACTGCATAAGGTAAATCCCCCGTTTCACTTACTGATACATAATGGGGAAAACTTAACGTTTCACTTACTGATAAATAAGTAAACTTAATGTGTCAGTTACCGATCCATGGGTAAACTTAACGTTTCACTTACTGATACTAAGTGAAACTTGATGTTTCACTTACTGATACAAAGGTAAATTTAACGTTGCTCCACTCACTCCATCCCATTTGCTCCTGTGCCCCTTGTGCCCTACCACCTGCACAAGGGAAGACTTAATTCCTACGCCGGTAAAGTGTAGGTAATCATTTGACACGCTAGAAGAACGTTCACTCACTGAAGCAAAGGTTGATTTACTGATACGAAGGTTAACTTAACATGCACTCACACATAGGTTAACAGAACGTTTCACGTACTGATACATAAAGTAAACTTTACTTAACTACTGATATAAAGGTAAACTTACCGTTTCACTTCTGATACGGGATGAAGGGGTCTTGTTCTATTATTTATCTAACCTAGTTGTTGCAGCAGATACCTATGCTTTAACAAGTTTGTTAAACTTAATAATACTTTCAGAATCCTCGTGGCAAATGGTACTGCAATCAGTGCATATCCCGAGCTCCTCCCAAGAAGCCGCGCAACACCAAGAAGCGGGACACAAAACTTAAGGACAACATGGATCTTGATAGCAGTATGGTACCCAGGTATACATTAAATTTTAATGTACAGTCAGCTGCACTAGAATGTATACAATTTGTAACTTTCGAAACGGTATCAAAATCTTCTAGTAAACTCTTAAACAGTAAAAACTCAAAAATCGTGAAATTAGCTGATAGGTTCACTTATGTTTTGAGTTTTTGCCCTGTTAAAATTAATTGTGACGCTGTAAAACCTTTCTGTAAGTTACGAATTGTATACATTCTAGGGCAGCTGACTGTACAAGTCACATTAAAAAAAAAATTACGCTTTGTTCCTACCGTTTTTTGTATGATCCTTTTACAAAGTAATAATAATGTAAATAATGAAACTCCAGTGTGGTGCCAATCTAACATAATAAAGGTGATTGCAAGACAGAAAACATGTTAAGGCAATCATACCAAGATCTTAATATACAACAGAAGTTCAAAGTAGTAGAGCTCTCAGTGAAGGGCTCGTCCGGGGAAGTACTACCATCATGCCTATTTCTGCCGCCAAGCAGGGCAGCGTGTTCCGGTGTGAAGGGTGTGGGTGCCGGTGTAATTACACCTACATGAGACACCTGTATGCCTCAGGTTGATGGACGCTGAGTAGTGTATCGTAGGGCACATTCCTAACAAGCGTGACCAAGGCAATGCTTTGTTATAGCTGATGGTAACCACTTAACATCAGGTGGACCAGTTTCTTTAGCAAGTTGCAAGTAGCTAATAGGAACTTTTTCACAGTCCAGCAGCATCTCTCGCGTCCACATCCACGACGGCGGAAGACTGTTCCGCCAGCATCCTCCATACCCCGGAGAAGTCAGAGTGTCCAGACAAACTGGAGGAAACCTTGCCTGAGCCGGAGAACGGGATCAATCATCATCCAGGTAAGTCCAGGAAAATGAATTACATTTTAGAATGGGATTAATAAATATTTGTGGACATTTTTAGAAAGAAAGAAAGAGAATACGTTTATTTTTGACGACCGATGTGGCGCGGCGGGTGAATGTCCGCCGGCGACGCAGGAGGTTGCGGGTTCGATTCCCGCCTTGGGATAAATGTTTGTACGATCTGCAAATATTTATTCCGGGTGTTCTGGGTATTTTCTATGCATAATAAAAAATATCTATGTATGTAATGTATTGTATTAAGTATATCAGTCATCTAGTACCCACAACACAAGCTCTGCTTAGCTTGGGGCTAGATGATGCTGTGTGGATTGTCCAGCATTATTATTATTATTATTACAGAACGGACAAAAAACTGTTATAAGAAGTATAGATACCTACCTACATAGTTACAAAGATAAAAAAAACAACCGACAAAACAGAAAGTAGGTAGCTTAGCATTTTTTTTATGCTGGACTTATCCACACAGCATCATCTAGCCCCAAGCTAAGCAGAGCTTGGGGGCTTGGTTATGGGTACTAGATAAATGATATACTTAACACAATACATTACATGCATATATATTTTTTATTATACACAGAAAAAAACCAGAACACTCGGATTAAATATTTGCAGAGCATACAAATATTTATCCCATTATAGCATTAGCAGATGATGAAAAGACAAGAAAATAATTAATAAAAAAACCAGATAGACGTACGTTATTTAGACACATAATCTAGCCCCAAACTAAGCATAGCTTGTGATGATGATGATCCTCCTCGTCGGATCCGACGACAGCGACCCTTAGCACTTCCTGGCATGTGCTCGTATGTGGCTGGCTAGGCCGAACTTGGTCTTAAAAGTACGGTCACATGTTGTACAAAAAAGCTGACCGGCTGTATTGTAGGTGTAGGTGAAGGAGGGCTTCGGTCGAGATTTGCGGTTGCATAGCTTGTACTATAGGAATCAGAGGACTGGTGGTACCTTTTGGGGAATATATATTGGTTGGTACATAATTGGTATAGATATTAATTGTTGTTGTTATAGTAGTGGTGCCACAACCAGAGTTCTCGGACGACGCACCGCCGCCGGAGAAGCGACGTGCTCTACAGTACGTCGGAGGAAATGGTGCCATACCACACCACGAGGATGAACCCACTATTGATGGTATGTACTTAGTAGTAGAGCTTTTAGTGAAGGGCTCGTCCGGGGAAGTACTACCACCATACCTATTTGTATATTGTTCTGGTTTAAAGGGTGTGTGTGTAAACCACCCTGTAAAGGGGCATGAGGCACCTGTGTGCCTCAGGCTGATGGACTGCTTTGTTATTTGCTGTGCGTAGAGGTGTATTTAGAAAGGAATTCCTTAAATTCAACCCCTAAATATATATAATAATATATAGGTGTACCATTGACACGAAAGAAGAAGAAGAACCCCTAAATTTCATTTCATTTCATTTATTCAGTCACAATTTTTTTTTTTTTATTATATTTGAATATTACTTAAATTATAAACATACATTACAAAACCTACCTAATTGGTACCTACAGCGGTTCAACTCTTAACTATTTTCATAAGATAAAGCCTTGACAAACAGACAGACAGACAGCGCAGTCTTAGTAATAGGGTCCCATTATACCTTTTGGGTACGGAACCCTAAAAATGATGAGATGTAATAAGAAGTATGTTTTTGACAGGTGAAGATCGTGACAGTGAAAACGTGCCCCTAGTGTCACGAGCGAAGAAAGAAAAAACCACGGCAAAGAAAATTGCAAAAGAGCTTCAGTTTTGCAAGTAAGTTTAATGGAGGCGTCACAACTCTGCCTTCTGCGCTGCAGGTTCGATCCTAACCGAGGACAAATACTACTGAGTGTATGTATGTGTGTATAAAATGTGGGTATGTACCAAATGTAATATCTGGACGTACCTCTGACTACACCCCTTGGACATCCTCGAAGACTCATGAGGAGGTACTTGGATCTCAGAGGATCTACCGCGCTTGGGGATTAAAGTTGTGATGCTATTTTTTTTATTACCACTAGCCCGGCTAAGATATGCAATGCAAAATTTAGTCTACTCTATCTCGTGCAAAATAGAGATATCTTTTTATATCTTCCTGTACTAACATGGCAGAGACCAAAATCTATCTCGTCCTGTCAAATGAAGACTTAATGCTAATGTTTAGCTTATCTGTGGGGCTTTTATCTATAATTTCTAAAATGTCCAACAATAGAAAAAGTATCTCGTGTCAAGCGCGACATATCTCACGTTGCACATCTTAGCCCGGCTGGAGAATGAAATCTAAAAAAATCCACCATGTTTTTTATTTCAGGAATTTACTAGGAGACATGGAGATGCACGAACACGCTTGGCCGTTCCTGATTCCCGTAAACACGAAGCAGTTCCCTCAGTACAAGAAAGTCATCAAGTGCCCTATGGATCTATCAACTATCAAACGGAAACTCAATGACAGCATGTAAGTTAAAAACGAATTATGCAGTTGTTGTTTTCTTATAAATTGGGAGCATCACGACTTTTCTTTAGCTCGCGTGGTTTCGCACTTGTCCACGCCCTTCTCAAATAACCACCCTGTATATATTTACTTACTTTATACTTATGGAATGGACTTTTTCATTTTTTTTATACAATTTGCTGATGGAACAAGCATATGGCCCACCTGGTGTTAAGTGGTTACCATAGCCTATAGCAAAGCATTGCCTTGTAAGTCACGTTAGTTAGGAACGTGCCTGCGTCCATCAACCTGACGCATACAGGCGTTAAGCCTCATGTGCCTGTAATTACACCGGAACCCACACCCTTCAAATCGGAACACGCTGCGCTGCTTGGCGGCAGGAATAGGCATGATGGTAGTACTGCCCTGGACGAGCCCTTCAATAAGAGCTATACTACTACTAAAATGTGTTATTTTGTATTCTAAGTATGTATTTACAAAAATTATGCTAGCCTCAAGGTTAGATCATGTTGTGTAAAAATATCCATAATTTTTTTTTTTTTCAGATACAAATGCAAGGAGGAGTTTGCATCAGATGTCCGTTTAATCTTCAGCAATTGTGAAGTTTTCAATGAAGACTACAGCCCCGTGGGTCGCGCCGGCCATAACATGAGACAGTTCTTTGAGGAGCGCTGGGTTAACATTTGAAAATACACCTTAAGTCTTTGTATATAACGGTCAAAATGAAAGAGCAAAGAAGACGGCGGGTTAGAGAAAATTCGCCTTGAAGGTCTGAGAATAAAGGTCGAAATAGGAAAGGGATTTGTGAAATATCGAATAAAATCTTGACATTTGAAAATATACCACACGCTGATGTAAATACGGGTCAAAATAAAGGAAGAGTCGTAGGACTGACTAGCTAATAGCGCGACGGGTTTAACAACTTAGAGCAGAGTATTTATCAAAGTATTATTTGCCTTATGTAATTGAAATAAAGTGTATATTACAATTGATCGAACGAAGGAAGACGGTGGATGGAAAGGGTTCTGAATCGAATGTCCAGCAGTGGACTTCTATAGGCTGATGATGATGATATATTACAATGTCGTTTGAAAATTCACCACGAATCGTTTACATGGGTCAACGACATGTTTCGAACATTGAAATTTTTATTCTATTTCGGTTATATAAGGTAAATTATATATATTTGAATTGCTTACTATGTAAATCTGTTTAATATAATAATGCGGTACTGTTACGAGGCGCGAGTAAATATTACTGTATAACTTTTCTAAATAAACTGAATTTAAAATGGCGACGTAATAATTATCTCTCACTTTGACATACCGTGTGCGAGCGAGAGGCCACCCATTCAGCCATTTTAGATTTCTTTATAACAAGTTATATTAAAAACATTGAGATATGTTAACTTATAGCAATAGCCATATGCCCGGTTTTAATTTATTACAAGCGTTAATATTAAAAACATTGAGGTATGCTTCGATCAATGATACCTCTAGATAACGGGTCACATTCAAAATCATAGCTAAAAGCTGTCTGCGTGAATATTACTTAAATAGCTACTTTTGTTTACTAACGAAGTGAGAAAAAATTATAAACAATTTTATGTTCAACCTAATTACAACCATGTCATCTAGTAAATAATATCACTAATTGTCAAAACAAAATAAGAGCTCACTTCTCAAGTACGCAGTATCTTGGTCTGCCAAAAGCCCGAAGGAGCCGCCTGTTATATACGATTCACACTTGCCGGGCCGCGTCGGAGCGCCGAGAAAAGCCGACCGGGTGCGCGAGCGGGTCGCCGAGTTCAAGCGCAGCCGGTCGGCTTCAAAGCTGCGTAAATTGCATGCAACTAAGGAACTTAACTGGTTTAAAGAAGTTTCAATTTCCTCCAGCAAGTTTTAAAATGCGCTCCGACGCGCTTCGTCGCGCGCCGGCAAGTGTGAATCGTACATAAGCCAGGAAGGCACCCACGGCTGAGCCCCGCGACCCAAGGATCGTAGTCTCTGCGAGTAGATGCTAGGGCGATGGGTTACACACCCGAGGTTCTTACCTGCAGTTCCCAAGAAGAAGAGAGCTGTAGATAACGGATTGATTGACTTCTTAAGTGAGCTCTTATTTACCGAGACGGATTTGTTGATACCCCTATATCTATGAAATGTTATATGAGATATGTTAACTTTGTAGCAATAGCCTTAGGTCCGGTTTTCAATATATTACATTACTAAGAATCGTTGTTTGTCAGAAGCTTTTATATCATTGGCATAAATTACAGTGATTTTACACTGGCTGACTACAAAGTAAGTGTTAATCTGTCAGCAACGGCCCGTAGTACCGTTGAATAAGTTTTACATGCTACCAACGGACGTTCGTAGCATATTAGAATACGCTAGCTAGCTAGATATTTTAAGAGCTGAGACAAATTTCCATATATTAACCAACGTACCTCTGAGTGTAAAGAAAGAAAATGAGGTTACAGACATCCTATTGCTTTGAATCAATATTTGCATTCAAAAATAAATATTGGGAAACGATCAAATTCAGAAACAATAGCAAATATCCCGTTGTTAATTAAAAAAATCTTTACCCTTCTTATCACACAACTTTAACAATTTAATGCATATTTAAGAAAACTTAAATCTGCATTGATGTTTTGTAAGTAGGGATGAGACACACTATCGACTTGTCGATATTATTTTGTGACAGAAACATGACAACGAAAAAGAAAGATTTTGTAGAAAAACGTAATATGTAAAACTGTTTTTATATATTTTTTAAAACTGCAATGACCATGACATTTCATTCCATTGTAAAACAAATTTTCCTATGAAGATTTGATATACGATAACATTCCACTTATAATGGACTTAGAACCCTGATTGATAAGGTTCAAAATCGGATATGACATTAATGAATCTCATCAAAGATTTTTATGAAAACTTGGTGATTTTACGAATAAAAATAGTGGACAACGCACATAACTCGTTGTTGTATTTAATTACGTAGACTGTACATATTAGTTTTAAGTCTAAAAAGTATTAGATGAGATCTATTTTAACATAGAGAGATGTCATTTTCGGTATAGATATTATTATTTTATCACATAATTTGCGCGTAGCAACGAAACAGTATTTTTAACCAGAATTTTAATTTGATTAATTCGAATACTCGATTGGTGGCCAGTTTTTAAAGTAGATTTGAAATGTGTATACTTGGATGTGTAAAAATAGTGGTCTATTTCAAATTTTCGGTATTAGACTGGAGTATTGAGACATTTAGCGTTAAGTGTAGCGTAGGGCCTAACTCGTCAAGCGTAGGCCTTAGTTTCTATAAGAAATTCTCGAAATTCGATGTAACTTTTTCTCGTCGATTCGACATTTTAAAGTAAAAATTGTTAGAAATGAATCGGCAAATAATAATTGTAAAGCTATATCGTATACTGATAGATTGATTTTAACTGCTTTTTAATATGTTTTTAGAACTAAATAATAATAACTCGTAGGGAGTTACAATAGTTGTATTGACAATAAATATATGTCAAGTTTTCAATACATAACATAGTGTTAGGATTTCGTCAGCGTAGTATTTTTTAGTAATTTTTGTTTTGCAATTTAATATTATACTTTTTGAAATGTCCAAGTATTTCTCTAGATTGTTTTTGAGGGAAAATGTGATTTGTTTTTAGGTATTTTTAAACCTGTTCTTCTCGAATATTAGTAGTGTTGTAAAAATATTGAATGTATGTCAGTCAAGTTAAACTATAGTCTCCATTTCTATTTATTATTTTATAACATTTTATTTATTACGATGTTTAAGTAGTTTGTCTTGTGATCGGCGGAAAACTACTAGTACTTATTCTGCAGTATATTTTTTTGGTTTTTACAATATTTTTTGTGATATTTATTTCATAAATAAGTTTGATAATCGCAAACAATTTGAAATTTAGCTCGAAATACATTCAGGAATATAGGGTGATCTCTATGATGCAAAAATCGACTATCGATAAAAATGATCGATGCTCATGCAACACTATTTAGGAAATAAATATCACAATACAAATTATGGCTTAACCTCTACAGAGTATTTAAGAAAAAGTATTAATTTAGATAATACGTGCAGCTTTTAACTAAATAGACGTTTTTAAATAAATTATTTAAATATGCTACCTAGTTTTTTATAAATGTGCTTACTTACAGTCGAAGTCGAAAAAAGGTCCAATTTTGTTACACTTATAAGTTCTAAAAATTTAAAATATGGGTATGTGTCAAATTTTGGGACGTGCCTCTAAAACCACCCTTAGATATCCGCAAAGAATAACCCATAGGAAAAGTATTAGAGGCTTTGAAAAACATTTTTTTCATCTCAATCTACAAAACAACAATTCCTTCAACAAAAAATATCTCTATTTTTGCTCTTTAAAAAAATATTTTAATTTTATTCGATGAATCGGATCTTTTATTTCGACGAACTCGCTAGCTGTACCTATTACTGATGTGAGTTTAGCCACAGGTTGCACACTACAAGACCTGTAACTAACTTCACATTTGCAAATATTTCTCTGACTGTGTAAGCGCATATTCTACTGCCAGCATACATAGTTTGCAAGTTTCTTAGTTTGATTAACGTGTGCATTGGTTTTAACTATAAATGGATATATAAATTATATATACGATAAATAAATAATTTTTGAAGCACTATTTCTTTGTTTTATTGTGGTTGTACCTTATTTATTTAGTTAGATAAAGGTAGGCTGAAAATTTCAAGTCTCTTCGACTAATGGTTTAGGCTGTTTTTTTTCTTTCATTGACTAGTGTGAACTGTCAGTCACTGTAACAGATATTATTTTACGGGTAACTAACGTCCGTACGTAGGGAATATGAAACGTTATCAAAGACACCCAGATCTAAAAATATGTGCAGTTTTATATAAATTTATTTTATACCATACTTATGCAAAAGGTATACTGTCTTTTACTAATCTGGCCCGTATTTAAGTCCAAACAACGATATAGTTTAACAATATTTATTATGTACTTAGTTGTACTAAATCATTAATTATTAGTATAATTTAAGCGTTCTCCGCAGCGGCTTGCCTCGCTTTCGCCTGCTTCATGATATTCCGTCGATGGCTACGCTTCTTATTGGCAGCCGTACTGCCTGTTAACTTGCCGGATTTCTGTAAAGCTACCAGTTTAGCAGCTTTGCCCTGAAAACAGAATATACTTCTTTTAAACAACTTCTACAACAATAGAATAGAATAGAAAATCATTTATTCAGGCACCACATAACTAAACTTAAAATAAAATATATAAAAATAACAGAAAATCATAGAAAAATAACACAATAACAACAATAACAATAGTGGTAGCCCCGGGTGAGAATATGACTCTTGCATTACCGCATCTATTGTAAGAGGCTAAGGCAGCCCGCACATTGAGCCACTAAACGGGACCACTAAGGCTCAGTCAAGGCACTAGACGTAGCCACCAATCGCAGCCGCTAGTAGTGCCGGCCACCAGTCGAAATGGAAAGAAGATGGCGGTATGAGATCTTGTAGTTCCTGAGCATATTCTCCGAAATTTTAAGTACCAATGTGTTTACAAATTCTGTTCTAATCTGGCTACAATAAACTTCCCCACTTTATAGTAGAGACCAAAACTACCAGGTCGTTTATAAGTAAATTAAAATTACTCTTACTAGATAGGGCCTACTACACAGTGGATGAATTTATTGCATACAAATTCAGTGCTGCTGACGACATTGATCCCTCTTCCAAAACTTCTTAAATGTAAGCGTGTACCTACCTAATTGTGAGGTATAAATCTTGATTACTAGGTAGGTACCTATGTATATTACTTACCTATAATCTTATAATTTATTTTAAAATGACATGTAAGAATATATCCTTATAAATAAATGATTGAATTGAATTGTTTCGGTTTGAAGGGCGTGGGTGCCGGTGACATTAAGACTAACCGGTATGCCTCAAGTTGATGGACGCAGAGTAGGTACATCGTAGGGCACGTTCAAACTGAAGCTTGCTCGTTCAAAAAAACAAGCGTATTCTAATTATTGCACGAGTGAGCAAAGCGTCAGTTTCGAAAATGGACCAAAAAATGCGTTTTGTCCGTCTGTATGTCAGTTCTAGCCCACAAGTTCCTTGCACAAAAAGGGGAAAGGAAAAGGGTGGGAAGTTTGCTATAGGGTTATACATGCCCGAATGTCAAATTTGGAAAGGGGAACGTGTCGGGTTTGGTATGGATATAAGGACTCGCGCGGTCTACTGTTCTCACAGAACCGCTAGTTTAAACATTTTGTGGACTAGGCTATACTTCTATCAAATATTCTGTGTTTTCCACTTACTTTGGCTTCACTTTTAGTGATCTTGCTGTTCTGTTGCGCTGTGTACATCACATTTATCCTTTTGTTGTCTAACATAGAATGATGCTTTGAGAGCGCCATCTGTGATTGCAAATAAGCAAGTTAAACATTTACAACTGTATTATGAGCTATTTGTTCTTACACTGATGTTATAGCCTTCAAACAAACAAAAAATCAAATCTTTACTATTAGTATAGAAAAGTATAGAAATAGATATCTTTTGGTTTTGACTTTGAAAAATAAATAAATTTATAACTTATTTGACGACCGATGTGGCGCGGCGGGCGAATATCCGCCTGCGACGCAGGACGTTGCGGGTTCGATTCCCGCCTCGGGATAAATGTTTGTACGATCTGCAAATATTTATTCCGGGTGTTCTGGGTATTTTTTATGTATAATAAAAAATATCTATGTACATAATGTATTGTATTAAGTATATCAGTTATCTAGTACCCATAACACAAGCTCTGCTTAGTTTGGGGCTAGATGATGCTGTGTGGATTGTCCAGCATTATTATTATTTTATTAGTTACCTCAAAGGTAGGTTCGTTGGCGACTTCCAAAAACGCTATAGCACTTCTTTTTCCCTCACTTGGCGTAGGAATCCGAATATCCTTTATATTTTCATCTATTTCAGAAAAATGATTCATCAGCTGAAATAGAGACAATCCAAATTAAGATGGATCATAATGCGTTGAATATACATTACATTTCACATTTTTGCTGACATCTTTAGGGTTCCATACCCAAAGTTCTGTACTCCGTTAAATCCTCAAAAAACTTGATTTGCTACCTCAAACTAATACAATTATAATATTGATGAACAAACTTCCCCAGACGAGCCCTTTACTCAGAACTCTACTACAACTAAAATTGATTTTCTATTTATGTATGTTTAGTTTAATAATAAATTATTATTATTATACCTTTTCTTTGTCAACATCCAGTGGTAAGTTTCCGATAAATACTACATATCTTTTTGGTCCCTTTACTTTGCTCGCCAACTTTTCCTTCTCCTTTTTAGGTTCTTCCTCATCACATTCTTCTTTCTCTTTCTTAACCTTTTTAGACTTTTTCTTCTTTTTTTCAGTTTGTGGTGTATCCTTTTTCGGTTTTAAAGTTGTCTTTAACATATTGTATAGTATGCGTAGACGTCTTAAGTCAGAGTCGGTTAGGTTTTCTGAGCTTTTTAAGATGGCCTGAATTTTTCCATGTATGATATCAACTGAAATATTGTTATCTGAGTCCTGTAGTTGAGCTTTGATAGCTTGTCGAATACGGCCTAAAATTTTGAAAGAGGCCAAAATGATTTATTAAGTAACAAGACAAGCTTTGCTTAGTTTGGGACTAGATGGCGTTGCATGAAATTTTTAACTAAAATTGATTTATGGCATTACCTTCAGAATCAGCAAGTTGAAGTGTCAGTACAGATAGGATCCCGGGAAATTAATACAAAGTCAAAGTCAAAAAGCATTTATACATACATATACATAGAGAAGGCTCAAAGTAAAAATTACATTCATTAATACCTAGATATCTTAGGCCTTTTTTCTAGCAGTGGAATTCTTAAGGTTGATACTAATGGTGATTGGCAATGGGCAGGCTATATAGATTATAGAATATAATGAACAACTCTCGGAATAATTGTTTTTGTATGGCAACCACAAACCGGACAATCAAAGAACCTAAGGACTGATGACATAATGAAGCTGGTGGGAAGTAGGTACATGAAGGCCTACAAACATGTAAAACTCATAGGCAGATCTATGTTCAACTTCACTATTGACTTCCTCAGGTTGGTGATGATGATGTTATCAAACACTTAGTTGAACACTTATTTGACGACCGATGTGGCGCGGCGGGCGAATGTCCGCCCGCGACGCGGAGGTTGCGGGTTCGATTCCCGCCTTGGGATAAATGTTGGTACGATCTGCAAATATTTATTCCGGGTGTTCTGGGTGTTTTCTATGTATAATAAAAAATATCTATGTATGTAATGTATTGTATTAAGTATATCAGTCATCTAGTACCCATAACACAAGCTCTGCTTAGCTTGGGGCTAGATGACGCTGTGTGGAATGTCCAGCACTATTATTATTATTATAATAAATGAATATTGAAATGACTGAAAACCATCGCTGCTAGAGCTATTATATGCTCTTGTAGCAAATGCTGAGTGGTGGCCTTTTTTGTCGCTACATTATACATGAATAACATACATGGATAAAATTCCATGTATGATATTCATGAGACAAAATAAATATTTTCTATTCTATTCTATATTGTCAGACCTTTCATGCAATATCATCTAGACTAGACCATAACTAAGCAAAGCTTGTACTATAGGTACAAGATAAATGATAGACATATCTTTTTTATGTAAATACATTCTTAGAATACAACCAGACATAGAACGAACATTATGTTCATTACACAAATTTTTTACAGGTTCAGATGGCAGACCTACCACCAACAGAGCTGTAAGACCTGTGTTGACCCTAAACCTTTCATTCAATTAAATTCAATGTAAAATCTTTTAAAGTTTAAATGTAAGCTTAAAAACTTACCTTTTTGATTATTATTGAAAGTAACTTTCAAAAATCTATCTATTAGCTCTGTATTTTTAAAAATTGGGTACTTCTCCCCAATTTCATCCATTGACAACCCTTCAAACATGACTGAGGGCAGGGATGTTTTTTGAATACTAGCATTTTTTTTCTTAGGCTTCGGCGACACTGCTATGATTTCCGTTTCTACAGGTATAGGCTCTGATACAGTCACTTTAGCTTTTTTCTTCTTTTTTGCTTTTATGCTTGGTGACAAAGGGCTTGGTTCATCTGCAACAACTTTAGAATTCACCTCAAGTGATTCAACTCTAATCGTCTTTGGTTCCGAAGCTGAAATGGTGACAGATGATTTACGTTTTCGCTTTTTGCCCAGCATAGACTTGGGCTTTGGCTGTTTCTCCATTCTGAAAAACAGGATTATAATATTGTTTCTGTAGTTAATACATTCACGAATAAGTTTATTCGGTTGAAGTAATTTATTTCTACTTATAGAAAATTACAATTATAACCGCAGACGTACACTTAAACGTTACTCCACCCACTTTCTCTCGCGTTTTGCTGGTATAGAAAGTATGTAGTTGTGTGGTGTGGTATAGCTTCACATTCAAACATATTTTCTCATGCAAATTCTAGGTTAGGACTATACTCTTTTACTGATAGCTTAAGTCTTTTTCAGGCTTTTTTTAGACATTTTCATATGTGCAAATATTTAGAGTGCGGTCAAACCTAAAAGAGCTAAGTACCTACCTACTAAATTCTGTTTATACAAGAAAACGTGCAAGTAAGCCGCATGCAGCCGCATGTATAGGTTCCGGTATAAAATTAAAAAAAAAGCCCTAAGTAACTTATTTATTTGATTATACTTACTTTTTAACGAGGTTTTTTTGCTTGTTTTATTTGTTATTCCAGTGCATTATTTCTTAGCAAATAAAGTAGTTAGGTATTTAAGATTTTGTTTTGAAAATTTCTATTTGACTTTTGACTATTTATTTTGATTTTAGCCTATACATGACATTTATAACTTTGACGACATTGGTGACACTGACAGCAATAAGCTCACAGTCACACACCCCGACCATTGCAGCCGACTTTACTGTTTTTACCGACTCGACTTGACTAAGAAGAAGTATTTTTTATTCAACCCACTCGACATAGACAAAATGTCCGAATGACGGACACATGCCACAAAAAAAAAAAACAACTAACCGACCATTGCCACATTGCCACCACCCTCTCGTTAGAGAGAGCCACAGAACACTGAGAGCAATATATTCTTTGACTAGCTGTGCCCGCGGCTTCGTCCGCGCGGAATTTAACAAAAAAGTTATTTCGTTTTTTTTTGCATTATAATTAATTATTATTTATTTTTAGTTCTTTCAATTAGCTTTACTGAAAACTGAACCCGCGCGATAGAAACGGCGGCAGGCGCCCGACGCCGGCCGTGACGGCGCAGTGGTGGCAAGCGCGTGCGCTGCGCGCGGTATTGAACAGAGGGCTGATTCTGAGTTTTTTTGAACTTTATGTATGGAGATACAATAAGCCCCCCTAGCGGCCTATGGGGGCACTAGCGTATTTCCATGCAAACAATTCGAGCTCGCAAACCGAAATCCGATATCCGCAAAACGTAAAAAACTCAGAATCCGCCCTCAGTACCTGCACATTTTAGATTTTTTATAAAATATAAGGAGTAACTTAGGCTAAGTTACTCCTTATTATATCAGCTATTTGCCAGTGAAATAAAATTGAAGTGTCTGTTTGTAATATTAAAATAACCGCTTTTTACTACATGCATAATATGCATAATTAATGTATGTAAGTACGGTACATATACCAAAATAGCATTTTATATAATTATATGCCTGCCTGATAATTCCGGCTAAATGAAATCCAAATTCCAATCCAAGACAAGGGGCAGTTTATACTGTTCCGAACAGGATAAACTCGCCTCTTCAAAAATAAGTAAATACGTAAATATCTAAAGATTACTATGAAATGACATCATACTTAAGTGTTTTCGTCATCGCGATTCAAAAAATTAACAAATTTTGCAGCGACATCTAGTCTTGAAATGATAAAACCATAGTTAAAACCCACTGAGGATTCTATGCATAATATGTACCTAATAGTCCTTTTTTTTTTGTGGCCTTTGTCCGTCTTGCGGACAATTTTGCCAATGTCAAGTGAGTTGAATAAAATACTTCCCCCTTAACTTGGCCTTTATGCGCCCTACACTCGAGATTATTTAAGCCTAAGAGGTGTAGTCACATGTACGTCCAAATATTACGTTTGGTACCTAGTTGATATATTATGTGACATGTTGCAAACCCATCACCGCTACTAGAATACTAATTTTTCAACAAAAAGTATGTTTTTATAAGGGCTGAAGGGCGCTCAGGAATGTGGAGGTTAGTCAAGTCGAGTCGGTAAAAAAAGTAAAGTCGGCTGTCATTGGCACCAAAGGGAAACATTTTCGTTCAAATCAGGATGCCTCATAACACACTTTCATTTCAACTGTTCACACTTGTACTAAAACCTCAAGTAATGATGCTTAAAATACTTAGACCTAAGTTAAAATACCATCAAAATTACCCATCAGAACTTAAAATAACACTAGAAAAACAATAAAATTAAAATACAATGTTGCTTCCAAAGATGACAGAAAATTTTCTCTAATAGTCCTTTCCTTCTAATAGTAATCTGTGCCCCTCTGGTAGAGTAAATGCTACTGGGGAGGTTTTTACCCCAATATGGGTTTAACTAAAGAATATGGACTAAAGGTTTAACACAGATTAGTTTTTGACATGGCGATCTTGGTTTTACTGCTTGTTCAGAGATGGCGCTGTGCCATTGCGAAAGTTTTACTACAGCTGTGTATACAGACGTAAAAATTACTGTAAAACATGTATAAAATTAAAAATTACTTTACTAATCAATCATAACTTTGTATAAAAATATAGTCAAAATAATAATGTGTAAAAATTTCAGATATTTGTTTAGGACGCTTCCTATTGGTTTCCACCTAATAATGGACCGACTACTTTGCTTGGATCGATGGAAGTCTCTGGATGGAAATTCTTCCTGGAAAATAAGGGATGCCTCAGTCCAGCAGCTGACTTATTTAACCTGATGCATGGTAAAAGTTTACACTTGATAAATAATTTCCTGCTACATATTATTTATAATACCAACAAAAAAACATAGATGGCGCTAGTTTGTGTTGATCTTAAATAAATGTATATTTTCCCGTTTATTTTGTATGATTTCTACGTAAAACACAAAAAAACTTACTGGAAGAACTAAGATACTTGTAAGGGCTTTAGAAAAAGCCAAATATTACATTTAAAATAGACATCATCAAGATTATGCTGATAAGTTCTAGATCGCGCAAGCAAAGTTTTATGAGTTGGCAGCAAATATACAACCAACATTCACTCACTGTCGTACTTGCTTCGGCAGTACATATACTAAAATTGGAACGATACAGAGAAGATTAGCATGGCCCCTGCGCAAGGATGACACGCAAAATCGTGAAGCGTTCCACATTTTTTGGACTAAAATTTTCAACATAATTAGTATAATTATTATTTTGTTTTTACCTGATATAAATAAGTACAAAAAAAGTGCACATGCGGTAAATTTCAGAACAAAGGTCGTACATCGGTATTATCTACACATTTCTATGTACATTTAGGGGTTGAATTTCAGAAATTCTTCATGCAGTAATCTTGGTGCAGAAGCATTTTGGTTTACGGTTTTGGCTGGTGGGTATAACCATGTCCGTGTTCTATTTGAGACTTTCTTAACCAATACTTTAGTTTCGAACGAGAAAATAAAAAAAGCTGTTTCTTAATTTGCAATAATTTTATTGTTAACTGTATTTTTTCATATTTTTCTTCGCCTATAATTCTACGCCTCGTCAAGATAAATCCATTTTTTTTGTCAGAGACTCATAAAAATGAAAAAAAAAATGAATTTTACTACATAATTAATTTTAAGATTGGTCGGAACCACTCTCAAATATAACGGCTACTTAGGCCTTTTGAAGGGTAATTTGATAGTTGTCAAATCTTAAGTAGCGTTTGTGAATACCACTTAAATCACTAAGTGGGACTTAAACTAAGTACTGCTCAATTTTAAATGACGCTTGAACCGGGATTGCTCTATACGATTTTGTAAAGTATTTCTGGCTCAGCGATATTTAGAATTCAATTCCATTAAAGACTGTATTACAGAGATACAAGATTAGAACAGCTCTAACTCGGTTTCAAGTATTTTTTTTTGGAAATACTTTTATTTGTAAATTTTTTTTAAATTAAAGAAAGTAAATAGTTGTTATTATAAAATCAATGGTCAAGGTAGAATTTTAAACGCAAATATGTAACTGATAAGGGCTTATTAGATTTATCTAACAGTAAAAACTATTTGAGACGCCGTTATATATTGATATGTCAGCGTTTGTGTATACCGTTTGGCAGATAAGTGGCCATTTAAGTAGGATTAAACTAAGTAAGATTAAAATATAGGAGATCATTTAATTGGCGTTTCAGTATACGAATCTGAAGGATAACGACGTCTCAAATATTTAAGACGCCCTTAAATATTTAAGTGGCGTTTCAGTATTCGGCCGTAAGACTAGTGATAAGTTGTTAGTTTTTAGTGAATTCTTATAAGTAATATAAGTGACTTAATATATGTCTCTACAATCAGTGGTTTAAGCTGTGCGTTGTCAAATATCAGTCATCCAGTACAAAGATCTAATATTTTGTAAGTAGGTATATAGATTATTTTTCATATACATAAACAAAACTATGTATAATAATATTGGGTAGCTCACTCACAGCACTAAATCTACATTATTTAGAGTTTTATTCTTTGTATTTAAAAATAAAACCAACAAAAAAAATGTACTTAGAAATTATATAAAATTAAATAGATATCTATTTAATTTGATATGATTTCATCGCGTTGAGGTCCTATATTCACCTGTTGAAAAAACGTTTTATTAAATCTGTAATTTTAGTCATAAATAAATGTATCTATGGTAGAGTTGTTAAGAGAGTTGTGGCTCTCTGTGTCGTAATAGCACAGACTCCTTATTCTATGAGTACCTAGCACATATGGGTTTGAAGATACAAAATACTTACGTAGGTACCTAGTCGTTAATGGGGTCATTGGTAGCACTGGCACATAAAGAATAAAAGAGGCAAGGAGGTCGCAATCTTATCTACCTACTCTAAACCTGTTTCAAAGGAGGCACCTATATCTCATGCATATTTGCTTGAGATAAGCTTTCTTTCGCTCGGCCAAAGCTCTGCAGGAAAAAATACTGAGTTGACCGGAATCAGTGCAACGAAGCGAAAACTAACTGTTGGTAAGTAATTTACATTGCTTGCCGAGAGGACAAGCTACGGCGCAGCAAGATAGATGCTCAGTGGGACCGCACTCGCGTAGCGGTCAAGGCTTCACGGCGAACGCCCTGTGCCTAACTGTAGCTTTTATTTAAAAAAAAATTAAAAGCGCGCGCGATCTCTCAAAAATAAGTTCTTTCTATCGCACGATTGACAATTTGAACGAAACTTATTTTAAATAAATAGTTCCAAGGTTTTTATTTATTCATCTTTTGGTACGAATAACTGTTAAATCCTTAGTGCTCGATAATGAGTTCACTGTGATTGTGTGAGAACGTCTTAGCCGTAAAACAGGTGAATAATAAAATATATTTTACTGTAACGTTTAAATGCGAACCTTTTGTGGCGATACGTAGCGATCCAAATTCTGATTATAATTGATACAAGTATATTTTATTTACCGTTTCTTTTTAGAACGCATCGCCGATTGATTTATAAATATTTTTACTTTTAAAACGAGTGAAGTTTTTCTGCAAGTTATCAGTGCGCAGTCGAGACGGTCTGGAATAACGGCCCCGTAATCATAGGTTGTTGCTCTTCCTACTGCGCCCGTAGAGAAGCTAAGCTAGCTTGCTGAGGAAAGCTGTCGCCGTAATTAACTAGGAACCTATTCAATCGATGTAGGTAGGTCTGCACCACTGTATGTAGAACAGGATTGACGTACTAAAATGTAGCCTATTTACTTTATTTATGTCTAGAGCCTTAGATTGTCTGTTAATGACCCTTTCTAATTAATATACTTACCTAACTATTACCATCATGTGAGTAAAGAATCATTTTTGTTAACATTTTGCCCTGTTCTTTATAAAATCTGTCACTATTTTTTATTAGGTACTTCAAATGTAATTCGGGTTTACAGGTCACTAACAATTTTTTCTTTTTTTAAATAGAAAAAAAAATCTTTTCATTTTATTTAAAACCTAGCCATAGCTAGCCTGAGGTATACCTATATACCAGCCTACCTACCCATGTGAATATAGCAACTATCCAGGAATAAATAAGAGCTAAGAGTAAATCAAACAAAGAAAGCTCCTATCGCAACCGTCTATCTGCAAGGATGTAAAACCGCTTAGAACGTGCATTATCTCGGTCCAAACGTAGTTTCTACGCGTCCGTCTTGTAGGTGAACAAATGTAGGTCAGTGAAATGATCGAAACAAGGTTCCGTACGGAATCCGACCCGACCAACGTCCGCGGCTGACCGATTTTGTCGTCACTGAGAACGACTGACATTCTTTTTATTAGATACCTACCTACGCCGTTTTGATTTACTAAAACTTTCTTTTTTGGATCATTCGTCGCACTTCTAGTTTCACTTTGAATGAATGTTTTCAAATTTTAGAATAAGTAGGTAGGTATAATTTTTTAGTTTTAAAGTGCTTACCTGTACTTGAGGAAATTACAAAAAAAGTAGAGAGTATTTATTTAAGTGGGAGGCTGGTAGGTAGCGCAACCTTGTATCAAGGGAAGGGTCGTTGGTATAAACCCATCCAGGGCATAACTAGTAGTTATTCCACACTTATTTTATTTATATTTACTTGCTGTAGTGTAGGTAACAGCATAATAACGTAATAGATAGGTATAATAGCGGTTAACTATGTACCTACACATGCAGTAACTATTTTTTAAATTTTTTAAATAGAAAAAAAATGTATTTCTATTTCTTTTCTTTCTATTTAAAACTTACTGGAAAACTATGCTTTCCAGTTTACCTATTTATCTGCTCTACCAACAAATAATTCACAACCACTATGAAATATGGACAATGGCTAATGTTTTCCGTTTAATTTTATTGGTTCAATTAGTGACAATTCGTTGCATACCGGAAAACTTTGGAAAAAAAACAATGAACACATAAAAGAACTCAATTCGACTTTTTAAATTCCCAAAGGCTGCTAATTACGCTCGTATTCGACCTGCATTTCTTTTTAAATTTTTATTGTGCAAAGATCACACATAAATTATACAACCGGTAATAACTTGTGATTGTTTTATTCTTACCATTGGAATGGTAAGAATTCAATTGAATTGAAAGATAAGAGTTAAGATAGCTGGTTCTGCTGTTTCTTGAGGTCGTTCACACTTCGCTCTGACTGGGAAGAAGCTGGCGAGTAAAGATATTTGCGATAAAAACGTGGATAGGAAGCAGGCATTCTCAATACTCTCATCCACTAGCGGCCGCTCGCAGCTTCGCCCGCGTGGCAGTTTTTTCGATATAAAAAGTAGCCTATATGTTAATCCAAGTTATAATCTATGTATTTGTATGTTCATTCCAAATTTCATCCAAATCGGTCTACTGACTGGTTAGAGCGTGAAAGAGTAACAAACATCCATCCATCCATCCATCCATACTTACAAATTTTCGCGTTTATAATATTAGTAGGAAGGATTTTATGGACACAAATACTTTCTACACTTTGATAATTTATGGTCCAGATTCATAATATCACGCTGGATTCAAAAGCATGGTGAACATATCTTGTAATTTAAATAAATATAAATAATTTAGGCACACAGCATCATCTAGCCCCAAGCTAAGTAGAGCTTGTGTTATGGGTACTAGATTATAACTCATTACATACATAGATATATATTTTTTTATACATAGAAAATACCCAGAGCACCTGGAATAAATATTTGCAGCTCATACAAACATTTATCCCAAGGCGGGAATCGAACCCGCAACCTCTGCGTCGCAGGCGGACAATCGCCCGCCACGCCACACATCGGTCATTTGAATCAATATTATCATCAACAGTCTGTAGAAGTTCTATGGACATACGTCCTCCATACGTTTCCAGGCCCAGGTTTCCATACGTACTTTTGAGCCCTTTCCATCCATCGACTTCCTGTGATCATAACAATGTCTTCAGTCCATCGGGGCGAGCATAAAAGGGCTTCCGATTCGTGGTAGCCATTCGAAAACCTTTTTTCCCCAGCGGTTGTCGGTTCTACGAGCCTGCACATTGCCACTTCAGCTTACTGATTCTGAGAGCTATGTCGGTGCCCGGTTCTTCTGCGGATTTCCTCATTTCTGATTCTATCTCGTCGTAAAACTCCCAGCATCGCTCTTTCCATAGCTCGTTTACTTTTTAATCTTGTGTATGAGACCAATAGTTAGCAACCACATCTCAGTTTCATAATTTGAATATGACTAATGTTTTACTAGCATATTCCTTATAAGGTGATGATAGAAAGCTTTTGTAGATGATTGCCAAACATTAACCTTTTTTTTAAAGAAAAGAAACAGTGTTGGTTCAAATTACAAAAAAACTGCAAACTAGAAATGTAATAAAATGAAAATAACTCGTCATATTGACATGTTTCAATGACAAAAAGTACTAAAGAATAAAATAAGTAATACTCTTTAAGTAATAATATTAGGAACTTACAATCCTACTATATAGGTAATATTATAAACGCGAAAGTTTGTAAGTATGGATGGATGGATGGATGTTTGTTACTCTTTCACGCTCTAACCAGTGGACCGATTTGGATGAAATTTGGAATAGATATATTGTAACCTTCTAATGCGACTTCCAACAAGGTTGCGTTAAACGTTTAACACTACCATGGAAGGGTTATGAAAGCACTGTTCTCTCTCTCTTTCTCTTATAGCCAGTTACGTTTCGTATATTAAAGAAGTTTTACTTCAGTCGTGTGGTCTAAAGCACACTCGTTTTTTTCCACTTCGTTTGTAGGTAAACAAATATAGCTGTCTAAGTATATATTCACGCGGACAGCTTTAAGTTATGATTTTGTATGTGACACGTCGTTTATGGGTATCATTGATTGAAGTTGTATAGTTGTAAGGTTGTAGGTATGACATGACAGGTTATGTCAAAGAATTGCGTCATTATGTGGTATCTTTGTTGTAATTTTCTCTGATTGTAACCGTTTTCACAATTTCCGTGCGGGTGTTGCGTAAAACTATTAATTCACAATGGCGTTTGTATGTACGATGTAAATTTAATTTAAATAAGTAAATTCTAGGTATATAAATGTAATGATAATTTTGCGATTAACGTTCTTGACGTCAGGGGTGATTCACTAATAATAATAATGCTGGACAATCCACACAGCATCATCTAGCCCCAAGCTAAGCAGAACTTGTGTTATGGGTACTATACTACAATACATTACATACATAGATTTTCTTACTTTACATAGAAAATACCCAGAACACCCGGAACAAATATTTGCAGATCGTACAAATATTTATCCCAAGGGAATCGAACCCGCAACCTCCAGCGTCGCAGGCGGACATATAATAGTCTCATTTCGATTAAGAAAACCCCAATACTGACATTAACACTTGCGTGAAACGTTTGTAGTTCAAATAAATGCTATCAAAAACATAACGTCTTGTAAAAAACCCGGCCAAGTGCGAGTCGAACTCGCGCACGGAAGGTTTCGTACCATTCTATGATAAAAACGGCATAAAATCACGTTTTTGTGTGAGAGCCAACTTAGATATTTATTTTACTCTGTTTTTGTATTTGTTGTTATAGCGGCAACATAACTACAACATCTGTGAAAATTTCAACTCTCTAACTACTACGGTTCATGAGATACAGCCTGGTGACTGACAGACAGACAGACAGCGGAGTCTTAGTAATAAACTTAGTAAATAAAATTTATTTTTCACCTCTCTTACGCTGACTCAAGAAGGTAATAAATAACACATAACTCTTAGAATAACAAGTACTAGTACCTATTAGAGGCTTCATTCAAACTTCATTCAATGAAACATCATTATTCAAATGACAGAATGACAGCTGGATCAGGGACACTGAACTTGAGACCTAAAACTGAAGTGTATGTCAAGCTAAACGGATTTTTATGTCTATCTGTATTGAATTCAAAATCAATATGCAATGAGTACGATCATTATGGTGACCTGAATCATAGAGTGAATCTTTCAACTAGTTCAAACCAAAAGCAATCTTAACGCAAGGTGAAAAAGGATAATTTGCTTGCACATTTATTTGCCTGCTAGATAATTTGTGCAAAAAGTTGGCGCTACAATGTTCTTTATTTAAAATACTAAAGAGTTCTTACGGAAAAGTTTTCGTGGGAGTTTAGTTGGTTCCGTTGTGTTTCGTTATTCGCTACGATGCAAGTTTATGTTAAAAGAGTTAAAAACAATGACTTAATAAAAGCAGTAACTGAAATAATTAAATAATATTCATTTATACTCTGTGACAATTTTTCTGCATGCTATTTTTTAAGAAAAGATTTCAACGCGCTGTATTTCAAATTTAAAACTTTTTTAGACAAACTTTTCCTAATCATACCTTTTTTCGTAGATAATTTGTAACAAAAAGCATACTACTATTAGCTTAATTACATATTTTTTTATTTTTTGTCGTTAATTTAGCTAAAGGGTAATCTTAGCCTCCTACATACATTAACTTTCACACATTCTTACTTTCCGAGGTAGGTATAACGGTGTAATGACACACATTTTGACCTAAAGACCCGCTGCAAGCCATAATGAACCTTATTACATTACAACAAATCACAAAATAAAAACAACAGATAATTCAATCCCTTTATTTTCTGATCAAAGGATTTTCAATCTTAAATTCTTGAAAATAAAGAATAAAACAAGTGTAAAAGTCAACTTGTTAGATCAAAATTGTTGGTTCTATAGACTGATATGCAATTCTGATATTTATATAAAGATTAGTAAGAGTGAAAATGTTTCAATGAAGGGGTTTTCCCAATTTGTAAGGAGATAAGTGTTCCATCTTTGAATCATTACTTTCTTTGCTGAGATAGTCAACTGATAAACTTATTTTATACAAATCTGTTAGAAAATACTTAATTTTCTAATTAAGCTGCAATATGAAGCTTATTTTTTTTAATCAGCTCGTACACTAAAGCTTAAACTTATAAAAACGTATAATTTTTTTAAAGAGTGTACGCGAATAATTTTAGTAAACAAACTTTTACATATTTTAGATTTTTTTCTAAATATAGAAAGAAACATACAAAGCGTCGCGTTGCGAAGAAATTAAGAATAAAGTGATTTTAGGAAGACATATTAAGTACATACATATTGTTTTCTAGATAAAGAAAACACTGGTGGTCTATTGGGAGAGTGAACCTCGTTGGTTTATATCCGGTCATGAACCAACAGATATTACTATAAAAAAAATGCGCGCAATCTGAAGATCGAAGATTTCAATTGGTGAAGTTCTTCGTATTCCTTTTTTAAAAAACCTACTATTTTCTCCCATTTTGGACCGTGGTGATCGTAAGTGCATGCAGAGTGCATGTAGTTTTGAACTTTAAACCGACGAGATAAGAGTTTAAATTGAGTACGTACCCATCGAGATTGCTTGCACGGCTTAGCTGTTATAGTATTATTTTATCTGTGGCCTAGTGCAGTCAGTCAAACAGAATCAATTATCACATGCAGTCTACTAAGCCTTAGTAATGTCAAGTTAAAGACGAACCATAACGGGGCAGCAATTTTAACGGTACTAACTTATTTACAATCTGTGACTAATTACACAAAAACAGAAACAGTCACACGACTTAATACCCAAGCATGGTAGATATCTCCTCAGATCACTATAATCTTAATCTCTTTGAGGTACGAGTGAATAGGTGTCTTCTAGACCGTCCTGTTTAATCATCAGTTACCACCAGATGAGAATGAAGTCAATAGATCTATCTCGTCTATTCCCGATTGTCCCTACCCCCAGCGTTCCTACTAGGTACGATCGGGAAAAATATTTCCGGTTGTTCCTAGTAGGAACGCTGGGGGTAAGGACAATCGAGAATAGACGAAATCACTACACGTGCGTTGGTAAGAACAATCGGGAATTTATTTTCCCGTTTGTTCCTAGTACGAACGTTGGGAGTAGGGACAATCGGGAATAGACGGTCTATCTAAGTTAAAAAACTTTAAGTACCAAGGAAAATGTATGTGCGCAATGCCAGTGTTCTCAAACGGTGAAGAAAAACATCGTGAGGAAACAAGTAATGGTAAAGCCATATTTTCTAATTTATTTTAAAATTTGAGTAACGTTATTTATGGGTTTAAATAATGAAAAACGGATGTTTTTGACTAAATTACGACGTAACGGCTGTTCGATTTGGATATTTAAAAATAGAGCGTCTGAACGTGAATCAACACTTTGAAGGCACTCAGTGGGTTCCATATATATATTTCTTAAAAAATATTATATAAGTAAAACAGATTTTTCAGATAAATTCATCCCTGTTTTAATTTTGGCTTAAAACAGGGATTCCAGTCAATTTTAAACATTTTACTTTATTTTTATCACCAAGGCTTTTAGTATTTATTAAACTAACAATCCTATGTGTTATTCTGATGTATAAGTAGTTTTTGCGTGAAAGAATAACAAACATCCACACATCCATACTTACAAACTTTCGCATTTATAATATTTTACCATAGTATAATTTAACTTTATGTTTGTTTATAAGTATATTTATTTTGTTTATGGTAATATTTTTATTTAAAAAAATTAGAATTTAATTTCGTTTTTGGCTTCTTAAAAAACTAGACCCTGTGGCTTAGGTTTTTTTGTGACATGGATCGGAACCCTAAAAAATAAAATATGTAATTAAATGCTTACGGAAGATAATCTATTAACTTTGTCGCCAAAATATCCATAAACTAAGATGGTTAATTCACGAATAAATTGTATTTAACCGGTAGTGAACGCGAACTGGTCCTATCAGATATAACTGTACTCTGAACGCAAGTTTCCTGCGTGGAGTGCTACCTAAAAAAAAGCTACCTATGCTAACATAGTAACATACCTAGATCTAGGTAAGTGTAACTAACGAAAAACTAGAGTAAAATCTTACTAATATTATAAACGCGAAAGTTTGTAAGTATAAATGGATGGATGGATGGATGTTTGTTACTCTTTCACGCTCTAACCACTGGACCGATTTGGAAGAAATTTGGAATAAACATACATTGTAACCTGGATTAACATATAGGCCACTTTTTATCCCGAAAAAATAACGGGATAGGGAAAAAACTGCCACGCGGGCGAAGCTGCGAGTGGCCGCTAGTAAATAAATAAATAAATAATACTGGACAATCCATACAGCAGCATCTAGCTCCGGAAAAAACTCAAGACTCCGGTTTCTCGTTTATTAGTACCGATACTATGTATAAAATATATTCTATATATAATAAAAAATATCTATGTATGTAATATTGTATTGTATTAAGTATATCAGTCATCTAGTACCCATAACACAAGCTCTGCTTAGCTTGGGGCTTAAGATATATGATACTTGGCTTCTTATGATACTGTGTGGATTGTCCAACATTATTTATTTATTCAACTTATTTTTGTTTACCCTACAAAGGGCAGACTAGTCCTAAGACCATTTACCACCATCATTTCTTACTTTTTTTTTTGTTTCAGGTCTACACAGCAACAATGCAACAATCATAGCACAACAATGGGCCCCCCTATAACCTGGCCAGGCCAGGCCACAGACAGAGTGTATAGTAATCAAAGAAATAGTCAAGTTAAAATTATAGACAGTTTTCGGCTGTTATCAGTAAATTATACGTTCATTTTAGTGTTACTTCAATTTTTTTTAAGCTTACACCATGTTAGTGGTGGTCCAGTGATTTTTAACATGGAATATTCTCAAGGTAAGACTTTCAATATTATAGTTTGGCTACGGGTTCATAATGTCTATTTTCTCTGCAAAGAAATTACAACTTTAAGGTAAAACAAGTCGGTACGTTGTCCATACAAACGCTGTAAGCGTTTAATATCTACTATTTATTAACGTGCTGAATTATCTTGCCGTTATCTAGGCCCGTTACCCTATATGCTACAATAAAATCAGATTACCTTGAAAGTTACAAGCGTCGAAAGGTTTAGTACTAAATCTTTTTAGCATATAAGGTAACGAGCCTAGATAACGGCAAGATAATTCAGTATCAAACTTAACTTCGGATTAAACGCTTACAGCGTTTGTATGGACAACGTACCGACTTGTTTAACCTTAAGCCGATATCTCTTCAGATTTCTTAGTACAACATAAAAAAATGAAAAGCTTTCATTCGAGGTATATTAAAATTTTTAATTTGGCACTTAAGGCAGTAATTGGTATTCCATACGTGACAGGCTACAAGCCCATCGCCACTGCTAATGTATCAACTAGTTTCTTTACTTACTTGGACTAAGCTTCATACATTTTTTCATTGTTGATGTTCACGAGTTTTGCATCTGTGGTTTTCTAATATTTCGTATCACGTATGATTTTACTAACAAAATTTATCTTTAAAAAGAAAGTCTTAAAGTAGAAGTGGAAATAATCTTTTGAATGTTGGAGCAAGGCGAATTTGTAGTGTAAAACGAAATGTTAACAATAACATCTGTTAAATTGTAAAAGTGAAAGACTGCATGCACGCAAAGCTTTTAAAGAATATAGAAATTGTTTTTTATTACACGTCATGCAAAACACACGCACAGATCAACTGAAAAAATTAAAAAATCCCATTATACTTTCATAGACACTTTATAATTTAGGCTTGCACAACAATTTGAATTATTTTATTTATCTAATCACGTTTACCAAGATAAACATGTTCAGCGACAGCGTATTAGCGACTGAATTTTTACTGTGCAACATCTTAAACGCAATTAGCTTCCTAAACACATTTGACGACCGATGTGGCGCGGCGGGCGAATGTCCGCCTGCGACGCAGAGGTTGCGGGTTCGATTCCCGCCTTGGGATAAATGTTTGTACGATCTGCAAATATTTATTCCGGGTGTTCTGGGTATTTTCTATGCATAATAAAAAAAAAATCTATGTATGTAATACAATATTGTATTAAGTATATCAGTTATCTAGTACCCATAACACAAGCTCTGCTTAGCTTGGGGCTAGATGATGCTGTGTGGGTCGTCCGGCATTATTATTTATTTATTTAGTGATCGTTGTGCAAGCAGGCCCTAAACTAATGGGCTTATAAAAAATTTACAAAACATAAGCAATGTTTAAACTACATATCGCCATCTCTTACAATGGGTAAGAGAAAAGAATTTGACATTATTGTCAATGTTATTGTCGAACTCGTCCCGGTAATGTTGGGAGCGATATCATCGAAAATATAGACCTATGTTAATTTGGGTTAGGCGATCCCACTGGAAGCTGTGACTAATGTTTCTTAGGGTTCCGTACCCAAAGGGTAAAATGGGACCCTATTACTAAGACTCCGCTGCCTGTCTGTCTGCCTGTCCGTCTGTCACCAGGCTGTATCTAATAAACCGGGATAGTAAGAGAGTTGAAATTTTCACAGATGATGTATTTCTGTTGCCGCTATAACAACAAATACTAAAAACTATAATAAAATAAGTATTTCAGGGGGCTTTTATACAACAAACGTGATTTTTTTGCCGTTTTTATTATAGACTAGCGGCCGCTCGCAGCTTCGACCGCGTGGCAGTTTTTTCCCGTTCCTGTTATTTTTTTGGGACAAAAAGTAGCTTTTATGTTAATCCCAGTTACAATCTATATTTATTCCAAATTTCATCCAAATCGGTTCACTGGTTAGAGCGTGAAAGAGTGACAAACATCCATCCATCCATTCATCCATGCTTACAAACTTTCGCGTTTATAATATTAGTAGGATAATGGTACGAAACCCTTCGTGCGCGAGTCCGATTTGCACTTGGCTGGTTTTTTGTCATTGTTTAAGTGTAGGGTAAACTTGTATTAGTTGGATTAACATGTAAGCTATGTATGTATATGACCCTTGTATGTGTGCGTGACCCTGGTATGTCTGGTGTGAGTGACCTACTTCGAACATCGGAAGTGAAAGTGTGGAGACAATGTGAACAAGCGACTGCTAAGTAAATACTGATGTCTAGATATTTAGACAAGTTCTTTTGAACTAAGTGATGACGTCATATTAGCAATCTATCCATGCCTGTTTCTGCCGCCAAGCAGCTTGCTGTGTTCCGGTTTGAAGGGTGTGGGTGCCGGTGTAATTACAGGCACATGAGGCTTAACACCTGTATGCCTCAAGTTGATGGGCGCAGAGCAGTGTATTGAAGGGCACGTTCCTAACTAACGTGACCTACAAGGCAATGCTTTATTATAGGCTATGATAACCACTTAACATCAGGTGGGCCATATGCTTGTTCCACCAGCAAATTGTATGAAAAAAAACTTTCCCAGTTTTGCACTTACAAAATACCAAAAAACATTTTCCGTTTTGACGAGGCAGCGGAAAATTCTTGCCCTATGGATTTGAAATTTTCTCAGCAATCACGTAACTTTTAAATCTGATATTTATATATTTCATTTATCTTGTCCATACCCTCAAAACAATAATTGCTATACATGATTGGCAAACATTTCCAACAGAAAAATACCAAAAATCGCACATTAAAACCAAAGATTTTCATTTTGCCGGGAAACGAGACTGTACTATGCTTGAATATTTTTTTTAAGTTTGATCTAATAACACACTTATAGGTACATACAGAATCGTAGGCGTACGAGACGACACTATCTGTGTCCACTCATACACTGACAGAAATGATCTAAAATTTCGATGCTAGTTTTACTATTACTCCTCTGTTTTCTTTAGTCAAATATAATTTCACGCAAATTAAAACCACTAAAAACACCAATAATATTTACAACAATGTGAAATTATACTACCTTAGCCTACAATTGGTAAAATACATTTGTATGGAAATCGAACCACCTTAATATGGTAGATTAAATGTAAAAAATATACTATAAGTTATCTTTATTTTAAAAGCTATACTGTTTTGGCGCATACTGCCAAGCTTTCTTGCATGCGTTTTTGTATGTATCCGATTTGTATGTACCTACCTTTTTCACCCTGCATGCCTCAAGTTGATAAAGCTAATGCACGTTTCTAACTAGCGTGGCCTGCGCGGTAATATTATCAGTTATATTATGTGATGGTAACCACTTAACCTCAAGTAGGCTACCTTATACCATAAGCAATCGCATAAAAAATAAATGTCTATTGTATGATGGAAAGATGTCATCATGAAAAAACAAGAAGAAACCGCTGCTCTTGAAAATTTCAGAGTTTATTAGTCATGCACGTTTCGCTAGTAAGAAAATGTAAATAAGAATATTAATTATGGATATTTAAGCATCTAGAAACTAGATTTAGGTGATCAGGTGAATGACCCGACAGTGTCCAGTCGTGAGTCATGTAATTTCACTTGACAGTTGACATTTCTGACTGTATAAACGCAGAGTGGTAGAATAGAGACGGGAAACTCGTTTTTTTTAATCTTTGGAAGCAGCGTAACTTTTTAATTTGATCGTTTTTCCAGTCTATTTTAAGTTAATTTTGGAGGTATTTATAACCGACTTCAAAAAAAAAGGTTTTTATTTCGACTGTATTTTTTTTTATGTTTGTTACCTCAGAACTTTTGACTAGGTGAACCAATTTTGATGATTTTTTATTTGAAAGCTGGTGCTTTCCGTGTGGTTCCATTTCAATTTGGTCTAGTTCTGACTTAGACACGAGAAATGGAAGTCAGATTTTTTATTATAACAAACATTAGAATGAAAGTGTATCGTGGCATCCTGATTTAACTAGAAATGATTATAAATTTGAATTTTGAAATGTCCCTAGGATTTGAATAAAAAGGGCATTTTTTTATTAAAAACTTATACCTGACATGCCTCAAAACTATATATAAAAAAACCGGCCAAGTGAGAGTTGGACTCGCGCACGAAAGGTACCGTAACCATTATTTATTTGCTGCATTGCTGTGTTCCGGGTTTGAAGGATGTTGGTGTCGGTGAAATTACAGGCGCATGAGGCTTAACATCAGTATGCCTCCGGTTGGTAGACGCAAGGTAGTACATTGTAGGGCACGTACTTAACGTGCATGACCTACAAGATATTACTTGGAGGCTTTTACCACCAGCAGTAACAAAAAAAAAGTTTCTTTGTACAGAGATATTTGAGAGGATGCCTACCGTGCTTGGGAATTAAAGTCGTGATGTCTTTTTCCTGTATCTCTCAGCGGAAAGTACCATTAACACGATATCTCCACCCAATGACCTTTTAATGTCAACTTACTCATCAATGACTCATTTTACTTTCTTTTTAGATGTTTCATATCCTTTTTGTTACGTCCGTGTTATGATAGATTAGTCATCACATCCGTTATCTTTGTGTGAGTTGTGGGTTTGATCCCCACCGAGGACAAATATGGCAATGGTTACGGATGTTTTATTGTAGTCTTAGTCTTACCCTACAATTAACTAGTAGTTCTGTGAGAACCAAGGTCTGCCACAAAGGTTTCCGTACCGTATCTATAATAAAAACGGCAAAAAAATCACGCCCCCTTAAATATTTATTTTATTCTGTTTTTTAGTATTTATTGTTATAGTGGCAACAGAAATACATCATCTGGGAAAATTTCAACCCTCTAACTATCACGGTTTATAGGGTACAGCCTGGTGACGGGCAGACAGACAACGGAGTCTTAGTAATAGGGTCCCGTTTTAACCCTTTGGGCACGGAACCCTAAAAAGACTTAGAATGCAAATGCACCTTTAGAGCGGTTTCGCACTACGTCCGATCCGGATCCGATCCGAGCCCGCGAAAATACGGTCCGCAGCGTAGAACTATTTCGATGGTAGTTTACGCACTAGATCCGGCTTCCGCGATCCGATTTCTATATAGATCCGTATTTTCACGGATTCGGATCGGACGTAGTGCGAAAAAGTAATGTTTTAAAGCCCTGTTTTTCTATCAATGAATGTATGTCAATTATCTACCACAACGTTCACAACCTTGAGGTAACGGGATCATAATGACGTCACATGATTTTGGTAGGTTTTGGTAGACTTAGCAATCGTTGGCGGGTACCGTAACTTGAAGTTCCATTATTTAGTCAATTGAGTGCTTGACCACTAATACAAACACTCAATTGATTAAAAGCAAATCTTCAAATAGAAATCTTTGAATTCTGTATTGCGTTTTATGTTCAAACTTTTTTACATTATGCGATACTAGCGGTCCGTTGCGGCTTCGCACGGGTTTAGTAAGGATTCCAAATTTATGGAAAATATAATACAGCCTATGTCACCCGAGGATAGTGTAGCTTCGCAACGGTAAAAGAATTTTTCAAATCGGTCCAGAAGTTTCGGACCTATTCAAAGCAAACAAACAAACTATCAAATCTTACCTCTTTAAAATATTAGTATAGATAGACAAATAGTACCTACGCAAGTTTTAAACTTGCTTAAATCTTGTACACAGTATATATTAAATTTATATAAGAAGAATATATACATTTTTTAACTTATGATTGAAAATCGTCTACCAACTAACTGATCCATTCATAAATTTTATGCAAAAATTTTCGGGATATTACTATATCTTTGTGATTTCTATAACTGTAGAAAGAAAGAAAATAAAAAATAGCGTCACGAATTTAATTCGCAGGCACGGTCGATATCCCCGCAAAAGTATCAGAACAAATACCTACTCGAGATTATTTGAGGTTGTCTCATTTGGGTAGTCAAAGGTACGTCCAATATTACGTTTGGTTCATACCTACATTTTGCATTTGGTATTCATACGTGACAGGTTGCAAGCTCATCACCGCTAGAATACTATCTGGTTTCCTCACGATGTTTTTCTTATCGTTTGAACGCATTTTTGAAGTAATTCTTCTAATGCGACTTCCAACAAGGTTGCGTTAAACGTTTAACACTACCATGGAGGGTATGAAAGCACTGTTCTTTCTCTCTTTCCCTCATAGCCAGTAATAATCCAATATACGTTTCGTATATTTAAGAAGTTTTACTGCAGTCGTGTGGTCTAAAGCTCACTCGTTTGTTTACGTGTGTTGCACGAATTCGAACACCCGGCCTTACGAGAAGGCGGGATTACTCCCGCTAAGTCACTGGTGCTTTTATAATTCGATAAACATTATAAAAACTATAAAATATGGACAGAATATATTTTCTAATGTAATAAAAACGTTTAAAATGAGAAAAGTTTTGTTTTGATTCATAAATAAGTAGGTGATTGACCTAGTGATTCACATTTTTCCATACAAAAGATATCAACGCGCTCTTTGGAAATTAATATTTTTTGTCTCCCTTCTACTTGAAGCTCCAACCTGACAGACAGAGAAAGTTGCAAAAAGAGTAGCAAAGCATTTTCCTTGCAGTAGAACAAGATTCTATTAATTTTATCATCATAATAAAAAAACTGTAGAGGTCGAAGAATCTTTTCTATAAATATTTTTCTGAAATCTTGCTAGTACCTACTTAAAATAAAACGACCGATGTGGCGCGGCCGGCGATTGTCGCCTGTAACGCAGAAGGTTGCGGGTTCGATTCCCGCTTTGGGATAAATGTTTGTACGATCTGCAAATATTTATTCCGGGTGTTCTGGGTATTTTCTATGTATAATAAAAAATATCTATGTATGTGATGTATTGTATTTAGTATATCAGTCATCTAGTACCCATAACACAAGCTCTGCTTAGCTTGGGGTGTAGCTAGATGGTGATGTGTGCATTGTCCAGCATTATTATTATTATTATTAGTATTATTAAAATAAAAACCGGTTAAGTGCGAGTCGGACTCACGGACGAAGGTTCCGTACCATCTATAACAAAAAGTTATGTCACCTGATGTTGAGTGGTTACCGTCGCCTATAACAAAATATTGCCTCGTAGGTCACGCTCATTACGAACGTGCTCTATGATGCACCGCTCAGCGTCCATCAACCTGAGGCATACAGGTGTTAAGCCTCATGTGCCTGTAATTTCATTTCATATAGAACAAGGTTTGGACAGATTGGGTTTGGGCTGTCAGTATGTTTTTTTTTTTAACTTATAACTAATCATGCTCAAAATACATATCCTGTTAATATTATATACGCGAAAGTTTGTAAGAATGGATGGATTTTTGTTACTCTTTCACGCTCTAACCAGTGGACCGATTTGGGTGAAATTTGGAATAGATATAGATTGTAACCTGGATTAACATATGGGCTACTTCTACTTTCTATCCCGTTAAAATAACGGGAACGGGAAAAAACTATTACGCGGGTGAAGCTGCGAGCGGCCGCTAGTTGGTAAATAAATATTGACAAACATTCACACAACGCCCTCTAGCCTCAAACTAAGCAAACCTTTTGTAGGAACCAAATACCTGATAGAATAATACATACTTTTTTTGTAAATACGTACTTAGAATACAATAAAACACCAAAACACTGAATAATTCGATGTATACGAACAACAGAAAGTTATTTTTAAGTGTTTAGCTGTTAATATGATATTTATTTTAAGTTAAATGAAAGTTTCTAATTAAAACCAGAACTATAAAATTATTGAACTGAAATCTAATCACAGCCATCTATTGGAAAATGATGGAAACTTATTAGAAGGAATTAGCGAGTTTACCTAAAGCTTCTAACACTGAAGTAGAGATGTCACTGTTAACGCCTGCGCAATACAACCTAAGTCACAGATAAACAAAATAGTTCATATGAGATTATGTATAGGTAGGTGAGGATATGAATTGATCTAAGGAGGAAAATCTACAGATTTTAGAGGCCTTGTTCAAAAGGTTTTGGGTTCAACTTCCGCGCAAGGGCAAACAAATAGGTACCTATCTATCTAGATGTTTTATATTTACCACTGCATAACTTGTAAAACAAATAAATTTAAACACATTTTTGACAGAGTATCAAAAACTAAATAGGAAGGTGTAATATTTTTTTGCTTGTGTAGCTTCACTAAGACTAAGATAATAAAATAATAAAATAAATAGATAGTGCTGAACAATCCACACAGCATCATCAAGCCCCAAGCTAAGCAGAGCTTGTATTATGGGTAGGTACTAGATGACTAATATACTTAATACAATACATTACATACATAGATATTTTTTATTATAAATACATAGAAAATACCCAGAACATCCGGAATAAATATTTGCAGATCGTGCAAACATTTATCCCAAGGCGGGAATCGAACCCGCAATCTCCTCCGCAAAACCCGCATCGCAGGCGGACATTCACCCGCCGCGCCACATCGGTCGTCATGATTTTAAAAATTAGGCTATTATTCCTAAAAACCAACTGTCCTTATCAAGACTTCTTGAAACTGTACTAAAACTTGTGTTTCTTTCTTTTCAGGTCCTATACCACTAGCTAGGAATATCAGGCATCTGCCATGCATATCCAGAAGAACTGGTCAAGAAGGTCTATGCATGTTCGCCATAGACTGCCTCAAATCCAATGGAACTCATCTAGGAACTTGCATAGACAGGTTCTACTTCGGATCATGTTGTCAAATCCCAGACAAAACCATTCTACCTCAGATTATTGGAAACCATATCGATGATAACTCGATAGATGGCGCGAATTTCGTCCATCCGCAGACTGAGGATAAGATTCAAAATCCTGTGATTCCTGACTCAATTTTTCCGTTTAGAAAACCTACCACAGAGCGAGTTGAAATTAAAACGACAGAGGCTATTGGTTTAGAGACTAAATCAGACGAAACTCTTGATAACAAAGTTAGTGATGAAAAAGTAACTACTGCGGAACAAGAAAAAACAACCATAAAGGTTACACAAGATAAGGTCGAAGTTCCAGTAACAGAAATACCTATAAAACTGTCCACATTCCAAACAGTGTCTGGCGAATCAAGTAGTACAGTTACAGAGAGAATAGACACTACTCCAGCGAAGATTCCCGAAGTTACAACCTCTACGACTGTTACAACCTCTGCGGTTACAGTCTCCCCGGTTCCTGTAACAACCTCTCCAGTTACTGTAACAACCTCGCCGGTTACTCTAAGGCCAAAACCTACAAGAAAACCAACAAGACCGTCTACATTCACCAGACCGACCTATAAACCTTATAACATCACCCGACCACAGTATACCCAATCTACTTTCAAACCAAAACCCACAAAGCCTGTACTGAATACGACTAGAAAGCCACCGTATAGATTACCATCGAAACGCCCATCAACAAAGAAACCTTTGCCTATACCACCAAGATTAAATATCACTATCTTACCGCAGTCCACAAGCTCCAAACCAATTTTCACTAGACCGGCTTTCGTTTCTATAACATACATAAACACAACACAAGTGACAGAACCCAAAGACGAACTAACTACAATTTCTACTACAAGTACAACTACTACCACTACTGTTACAACCCCTTCGACTACTACAACAACTGAAAAGGCTACTACAACTGAAAAAGCTACTACAACTGAAAAAGCTACTACAACTGAAAAGGTTAAAGTTATTACAACCGAAAAGGTTGTAGAGATTACTGAACTCCCTGAAACAACCTATTTAACTACAGAGTCTACTACAGAGAAGGTTGAGAAAACCACAACAGAATCACCAGAAACTGTACCAACAGAAGCAACCAAAGAGACTACTATAGAAGTAGTCACGGAAAAAGAGACTGTAAGACCAGTGACTGAGGCTGATATTCCCGAGCTGGAATTAACAACAACTTCGACTGAATACCCACCGTTTGCGACGTGGTCTTCGAACACAGATCCCGTGACTAAAACGCCTGAAAAGATCACTGAAGCTCCCACAACAACTACCACTGAAGGTAAGATCTATGTATAGACAATATCTACCCGACCCAAAGCTAAAAACCTCTAAACTTAAGTAAATCCTAAACAGGTGTCCACGATATAGATTTTATCTAGTGTGCTAATTTATTGATATTTCCTCTTAGTAAAAGCATTGTGTATTGCTCACGTCACAAACTTTACTTCTTTATAATATTAGTATAGATAGTTACGTCACTGTTAGAAGTAGTTTTTGTTGATCATAGTTACTGAAAAATCTTTTGAGTGATATTTATTTATAGCAATATCACTCAAACTATATATATGCAAGCGCATAGGGTAATAGCTGCCGTAACGCGTCCATCTCCTCGACGTTCGCAGGTACTGAATAAACGAGAGTGTACAGGGTAGCGCTCGTCCCTCGCCCTCTCGCGCGAGAGCTCTCGAAGAGACATCGCGAGAATGTACAGCCGCCATAATATTTAGGCATGCTTAGTGAGACATATGTAATTGTTTGTTAATACAGTAAGTTGCCGGCAGTGTAGAAAAATAATAAGATAGTATTTTTGATCAAGGCTCTGACCGAGGCCCAACTCTTGTGATTTTTAAGATGAGATCGGAACAAGAACTTGATCATCAAAATTGGGCCTGTCTAAAATATTAGTTCTAAAGAACACTATTTGGAGATTGAAAAGATCGAAATTTGAATTTGACGATATTTCGTTACGTTGGGCCCCAGGGAGAACTCAGTGGTAAGGCAGTTCACACCATCAGATTATGACTTACAGCTAACCAACCACATTGTTTAAGCAGTCATTGAACCAGCTGTGGGCGGTTATGATGAATAACATTACTATGTAGATACCTAGTAATAAAAAGTAGTAGTAGCTTTGAAAGAGTTCGTCCGGGGAAGCATCAAGTACTACCGTAGTTTTTTTTTACTTGTTACCGGTAAACGTTTGACGGCAATCTCACCTGATGTTTTCAAATTTTTCAAAGATTATGGTCAACTGGAAACCCAATGTTTACTAAGTTATAGGGGGCTTAAATAAGTAAATAAAAAAAGATTCGTTTAAGTCTTGATCCACTTGAAATAAAGAAACATTGATTCGCACCAACTGATTTAGTTCAAGCGAGGTCACGATCACGACCAACAATCCGTGACCGACGCGAACTACTTCTGCGTTTGAGGACGCTGATCTTCAGGTCAGATGGTAAGCGTTGATAGTCTCGCCACGTGCTGTTAAAGATTAGATCAATAAAAAATAAATGGCATCATGACTTTAATCCTCAAGCACGGTAGACATCCCCTCCGATCTCTTAGTACTAAGTATCTACTCGAGATTCTTCGAGGATGTTTAAGGGAGTAGTGAGAGGTACGTCCAGATAGTACATTTAGTACATACCCACATTTTGCTGTAGTCTATTCTATACGTGATAGATTGAAGGTTTGAAGGGTGTGGGTGCTGGTGTAATTATAGGCACATGAGGCTTAATACCTGTATGCCTCAGGTCGACATATCTCTTACGTAGTGACTTACGAGGCAATGCTTTGTTATAACAAAACATATACCTATAGGTGATGGTAACCACTTAAAATCAGGTGGGCTATATGTTTGTTTCATCAGCAAGTAAATAAAATAAAAAAAACACCTAGTTCAGTGGTAATCATCACCTAAGGAAAGTATTGCGGTACATAACATGCACGGTAGAAACGTGCCCAACGATGGTCCTGCAATAATCAACTTGAGACATACAGGTATTGAGCCTCATGTGCCTACCATTGCAACGGGTACCACAATAAAACTGGGACACAGTAACACTGCTTGATGGCAGACATAGCATAGTGATAGTACTTGTTTTACAGGTTTTATCAAACCCCTCTCAAGCTCCAGTCTTGCAAAGTGGGTATATTCTATGTTGTTTCCCAGTCCTATAAATTCTACTAAGTATCCACTTCAGACCAACTTTGTAAAAGGAAATAAATGAGTTTTATTATTATAAGTACTTTTTCACAAAGAGCATGAGGCAAGTAATTGAATATATCCCAGGCACTACCGTTCCGTAATAGTGTTGTATCTCAAATAGATGTAATTAATCATAATGTCACTTATTTTATTTCGGCTTAAATATAATGTGAAAATATTTGTCAAAGTATGCAAGGGTTTTGACATGACACTTTTTCTTTACGAGACAGATCGAGAAGAGAAAATAACTTAATTTACTGTCCACAGAAACTTGGTCACCAATCACACCGCCGGCAGGTTGGATATTACTATCAACAATTTCACCAAAACCTGATACAACTACAACTACCAGAGCTCCCACAACCGAAACAGTAGTAGAAACAACATTACCTGTCACTGAAAACATTGAAAAAGCAACTGAAACAGTCGAAATAACTGCACCAACAACCCAATCGACCACAACCTCAACTGAGAAAGCTACAATCGCACAGAACACAAGCATTCCGGTTACAACCGCTTCGGCTACAACCGCTTCGGTTACAGCCGCTCCGGTTACGACGTCTTCTACTGAGGCGGTTAAAGTTACAGAAAAAGTGCCTGAAACTACTCAAGTCCCTGTACAGGAGTTCACAGTAAACGTGACATTGTCACCCACAGTTCCTACTACTACGAGTAGTAGTTTTACGCTAATTTCGACTACTAATGATACTAAAGGCAATGAAAGCACAACGGAGGGTAGTACTTTAGCTCGTAAGTATATTTCTATAAGATTTTTCTACGAGCAACACAAATTGGAAGCATTTGACTAATTTCAAAAATCGTAAAATTCGGTTAGCATATTTGAACCGCAAACGTCATTCACCGCAAAACTCATTTCAAACCGCATTCTAAATTCAAATTGAGCACTTCACCATTAATATTTGTTTTGTTTTAAAATCGGGACGTATGAAACTCGACTGTCGAATGGCGACCACAGAGTAGGTACTTTTATATAAACATGGCGACCACGAATCGGAAAACAAAACGTGGACGATCCCCCACTCGATAAATCGACGATATTGTAAAGGTAAATGTTAAAAATAGTTTATCCTGGAAATAATAATGGGACCCAGCAGTCGATTTGTTCAACAGCTATGATATTTTGTTAGTTTTTATAGTGCTTACCTGCACTTAAGGAAATCCCAAAGATTTCATATCATCTCAAAAATTATTCCCACGAGTGAGATTTGAACCCATAACACTTCTCTCGCACTAATCATTTGCGATACTGAGAGTTCAATCGAACTCGACGAAATAAACCTTTGGATGACTGTAAAATTCTTTGGAATCCAATTTAACATAACCTTACATTTGAACTATTTCTTATTTTTGATATTTTCTCGAGTTTTGCGTAGCTGGAAGAATAAAGGAACCATACATTAGCATTACTGTGTCGCTTAAAAATAATACGTTCCAAATTTAACACTGTTTTTTTTTTCAGCTGTTGAATCTTCTACCAATGCCACAACTGTCGAAACCACAACAGAAGCGGTTAATATGACTGACTATAAAAACGGTAAGTTACTTCGGTCTTTAAAATGATAAGAGATAAAGATAAGATTAATTTTGATAACAATTTAGCAAGCACGGTAGATATCCCCTCAGATCTCTTAGTATCAAGTACCTATCTCGAGACTGAGGATGTCTAATGGGGGTATTCAGAGATGTCCAAACATCACATGTGATACATATTGATTTTGTATTTTATTCATTTTTGTGTTTCTGTGTTCCGAGCTGTTTCTAGGTTAGTTAAATGAAAGTACCCACATTTTGCAGTATTGGTATTGGTATTCCATACGTGACAGGTTCCAAGCCCATCGCCGCTTGAACTACTGTCAATATCATGATACCAATTTGCTATACACAACCATCTATAGAACCACAAAACATAGATACTTTGAATAATAAGGAAGTGATGATTTTAAATGCTACTAACAAATTACATCGTAAATAATTATTTTAATAACAGCTTACGTCAACAATTGTTTATTACGGCTGTGAGAATAACGGAATCTGAGATAATATAATAGATTAAATACTGAAAAAATATGCTGATTTGTTTGTAAAAGTTGGTAGGTTACAGTATTTACAACTAGAAAGAGACAGACCTACATTTTGGAATAGACAATTTCTTTCTGTCGATACAACCTTGTTTTTTACAATGTATTTAAGTATACAGGGTGTAACATTTAAATCGGTCAGTATCGGTCTTTTAAGAAGATCTATTTTTAGGAACCAGTCATCGATTTCAGTTACAAAAAAAACTGCATTAAATAAACACACAAATCATTTAAAAAAATTGTACTCAGCTCAGGAATCGAACCCAGACGTTTTGGAAAATAAAACTTACACTATTTTTTTGTGTAGGTTTAATGTTTCTTTAAGATATGATGACTAAAATAGTACATGTGCAAGCTTTGTTTAGCTTATTTTTTATTTATTAATTGAAAATCGCTTGGCGTGATAGGTGAAATTAATCAATATTACGAATTGTTAGTTACATGATTTATTAATCTTTTATAAAAAACAGTTGGCAAACAATTAAATAATTGATGGTTACGTGTTAATAATTACTATTTTATGGCGTGTAAAGTTAAATGTCACCGGTTATGGTTGATTTAAAGTCGAGGATATTTTTTATTAATCTTATAACTGAATCTATTGTCTTCTCTGGGTGGTTATAATCTTAATTTAATCAAGGTTTATCTATCTAAAACAATTATAAGAATACTAGAGCCGCTCGCAGCTTCGCCCGCGTGGTAGTTTTTTCTCGTTCCCGTTATTGGTTCGGGATAAAATGTAGCTTATATACACATATATATACACGTATAGGCTACATTTTATCCCGAAAAAATAACGGAAAACGAGAAAAAACTACCACGCGGGCGAAGCTGCGAGCGGCCGCTAGTATTCTTGTAATGGATGTGTATCCAGGTTACAATCTATATTTATTCCATATTGTATATACTAAATTACTTCCGTTATGAATAAATAAATAACTCCCAGTCAAATCATTATTTTGTAGATTTTCAAGAATTAGACTCAAAATAAGTTTTTAAAATGTCACTAAGTATTTAACAAATAAATGCGAAGTTTTTAAATACTTAAATTGTACCTACCTATACACAAAAACTTTATCACTCTATACCTACATATATTTAGTTTGCTAATATTATTTACAATAAGTAAAAAACTATGAAAACTAAGGCCTTACCAATTTCCATAATAAGGTGCTTCCATTTTATTCCTAAAAGCCTCTGGCTGGGCAAAAGCTACGTGTTCGAGTTTAAAAGCCTAGGTTAAAGACCTCATGACAAATGTATCTTTAGTCGATCTGTAGCCGTATTATAAACAATGATAAAAAAAGAAAAAAGAACTCCGTTCGGAATTCAAACAAAGAGTTGACAGCGCGCAATGCGCACGGCCAAGGCAAGAGCAAGGACACTTAGTGGTTTGAAAAACTACTATTAAATAACAAAACATCGTATTTTCAACTCTATTCATATCAGTTTAAACTTTAAATTAGTGTTATAGTAATATTGCCGGGAAAATCGATCTTTCAGTGCTGTTTTTCAATTAAAATGTCATGGGAGTACGAGGATAACGTGCTATGCATGCACTTAAGTGCACTCTCGATTGCTCATCGGTGCAGTGTGTGTTTTAGTGAAGTGGTAGCTTAAGCTCACAATCAAAAAATATAAAAGTAAAGTGGTACCTTTCAAAATCACAAAAATATCGAAAATAACATTAATTTACTGAGTGATACCTAACTGAATCAGATAAATAATCCCCGAACTCAAAGTGACATTGATTTAAGTTCAATTCAAATCCAATTAGTGCCACTATACTAAACAAAAACGAATTAACCGACACATTGCGGCCAAAAAAACCGAAGCTCCTTAATAAAAACTGGTCTAAAACCTGCACCCACGATGTAGTTAAAACTAGATTGTGTTCCTTCTGCGTATTCCAAAATCAAATTTCAAATTGTGTAATGTAAACTTTTTGGAACTCGTCTGTGGTTTTTAAATTTAGAAGACTTTTATAATGATAATAAACTCTACGCTCCTGTTGCTGGCAGTATGCGGCCGGAGGTTGTGGCAAGCGCCGACTGGCAGGATCGTTGGTGGCGCAAAGTCTGGATTCGGGATGTGGCCGTGGCAGATATCTCTCCGCCAATATCGGACCTCTACATACCTGCATAAGTGCGGAGCAGCGTTATTGAACGAGAACTGGGCGATTACGGCTGCACATTGCGTTGAACAGTAAGTTTTTCAAAAAAATGTATAGGTATAAGTATTCTGTCAGTCAACTGGTTTCAATAATACAGCCTATGCTTAGTTTGGGGCTATATGATGTTGCGTAAATATGTCCGCAATTATATATTAAAACAAGTACTTAAAATATCGCAATTTGGCTGTAGGTAAGTAAATATGTTTAGAGGAACATAATTTAAAAGTCTTACCTTTTTACTCAAAAAGTACTTTTATAAAGTTCTAATGATTTGACTGAAAATCTTTCGGGGGAAGCCCTTGCCCAGCAGGGGGATGACATAGGCTAGAGAAAAATTCGCGATTTTACTGTAAATAAATAAGTTTAGAGGAACATAATTTAAAAGTCTTGCCTTTTTTACTCTAAAAGTACTTTTTTAGTTTCTAATGATTTGACGTAAAGGGAAAACTGAAAATCTTTCGGGGGAAGCCCTTGCTTAGTAGGCGGATGAAACAAGCTACAGTTAGCAAAACTACTAACTAGCCATATTTTGTTAACAGCTTTTCGATAAATTCGGTAAAACTTCAACCACTGAGTTCCAAGCTACAATGCTCGATAAATTTCGATAAATCCCGTTTTTATCGAGATGTATGTTAAATTTTATCTATCGATCCATGCTTGTGATGCTGATATGTTTTGTTTACAGCGTGCCACCTTCAGAACTGCTCGTCCGATTGGGAGAACACGACTTGGCTAATGAGGACGAGCCCTATGGCTTTGCGGAGCGACGCGTTCAGATTGTTGCCAGCCATCCACACTTCGACCCAGCCACATTTGAATACGATTTGGCTTTACTAAGGTATGTTATATGTGACTTGCTGCAAACGTTCCACCGTTGTGGGCATGATGGGCATGCCCGTAACCCTAATAGACCTAACATTTTCAGGTTTATTAAATAAATAAATAAAATAAATAAATAATGCCGGACGATCCACACAGCATCATCTAGCCCCAAGCTAAGCAGAGCTTGTGTTATGGGTACTAGATGACTGATATACTTAATACAATATTATATTACATACATAGATATTTTTTATTATACATAGAAAATACCCAGAACACCCGGAATAAATATTTGCAGATCGTACAAACATTTATCCCAAGGCGGGAATCGAACCCGCAACCTCTGCGTCGCAGGTGGACATTCGCCCGCCGCGCCGCATCGGTCGTCGTCGTATTAATTTACTAGTATTCGCCTCACGGCTTTGCCCACGTGGAACTGTATATACTGAGCAAAATCTTGGTCAGGGCGTCATTTATTTTGTAAGCACATCCTTTGTAAAAATGTGCTATATCGATCATGAGTTAGTACATACTCCGACTGGCACTTGACCGATTTATGGGTGGCTCTGACCACAACCTTTTATGAGGGTTGTATCCGCGCCTGGCTTGCTGACGCTTATTCCAAAGCGTGGCCCAATGGTTACCAGTGCCCCGTATAAATATTTGCTTGGGGGCCCTTATGAAATCACCTACCTACCTACCTAAATCTAACTCTTAATCATATTTCCTCCATCGATATTCAATGTATTTTCTAAACTCACAGTAGTATCGAAACGCCAGTATTGTGCTTGTCATGCACGAATATAAAACAGAAAAACGGCAAAAAAAACACGTTTGTTGTATGAGAGCCCCCTTAAATATTTATTTTACTGTTTTTGGTATTTGTTGTTATAGCGGCAACAGAAATACATCATCCGTGAAAATTTCAACTCTCTATCACGGTTCATGAGATACAGCCTGGTGACAGATAGACAGACAGAAAGACAACGGAGTCTTAATAGGGTCCCGTTTTACCCGTTGGGTACGGAACCCTAAAAATTAGGTACGAGAATTTGGCTCTGATATCCGTGCTTTGTGTGACCGCTGCCGTACTTATTCGTACTTTGACCGAACTCTGCTCAAGTTTATCCGTCCGCTATCTGTACTTACATGGTTTTAGGGTTCCGTACCCAAAGGGTAAAACGGGACCCTATTACTAAGATGCCGCTGTCTGTCTGTCTGTATGTCCGCGTCTGTCTATCACCGGGCTGATGAACCGTGATAGAGTTGAAATTTTCACAGATGATGTATTTCTGTTGCCGCTATAACAACAAATACTTAAAAACAGGATAAAATAAATACTTAAGGAGGCTCTCATGCAACAAACGTGATGTTTTTGCCGTTTTTACTATAGATTATTGTACGAACCCCTTTGTGCGCGAGTCCGACTCGCACTTGGCCGGTTTTTTTTCTTCGAAACCGCATCTGTTATTCGACAAACAATTTCGCCAGTGTCAAGTGGATAAATAAATAGTGTTTGGTCGAGTCAGTAAAAAAAAAAACGAGTGTGCTTTGAGTGTGAGTTAGACCACACGACTGAAGTAAAACTTCTTTAATATACGAAACGTAACTGGCTATGAGAGAAAGAACAGTGCTTTCATACCCCCTCTATGATAGTGTTAAACGTTTAACGCAACCTTGTTGGAAGTCTTATTAGAAGTATTACTTCAAAAATCTTTAAACTACACAAACTCAAAGTCAAAGTAAAAAATCATTTATTCAGTAATATCCGCAGGGATCATCTTGAAACGTCTTAAATCTAGGTGAATCTAAGCGCCAGTTCCTCGCGACCAAGCCTAGAAGAACCGGCAAGAAACTTACGGCTTGGTTCCTACCGTTTTTTTGTATGATCCTTTTAGAAAGTAATAATAATGTAAATAATGAAACTCCAGTGTGGTGCCAACTACTCCGGTCACTCACTACTGCACTTGACCCGAGCTAAGTTCATAAAAATCAGCCAAGCAACCTGTTTTATTATGATTTATAATTCGCACCTATTCTATGTGAACATTTTATGTCAATGACAAAGTAATGTCAATAATTCATTCAGACATTCAGCGGTAAGGATATTTTGTTTTCTGTCATTTTTGGAAGCAACATTTTTCATTTTAGATAGAGGTAGAAGATAGAAAATACTTTATTGCACACCACAACTTAAGGATAAACAATTTTACAGATAAACAATGTTACATACAATGGGCGGTCTTATCGCTAAACAGCGATCTCTACCAGACAACCTTTGGATGAAATGGACTATTGAAGTTAACAAGTTTTAGTAGTTTTTCTTATGTTTTATGAGTTCTGCTGTGGAACTTCGGTGATTTTTAGGGTTCCGTACCCAAAGGGTAAAACGAGACCCTATTACTAAGACTCCATTGCTTGTCCGTCTGTCACCAGGCTGTATCTCATGAACCGTGATAGTTAGGGAGTTGAAATTTTCACAGATGATGTATTTCTGTTGCCGCTATAACAACAAATACTAAAAAAGGATAAAATAAATATTTAAGGGAGCTCTCATACAACAAACGTGATTAGCCGTTTACTATAGATAATTGTACGTAACCCTTCGTGCGCGAGTCTGACTCGCACTTGGCCGGTTTTCGTATGATCCTTTTACAAATTAATCTAACTTCATGAGGCAAAACAGAAAACATGCAAAAGTTACCATCCTCTTTATTTTTATATCTACTTTGTGTTTTTTGTATTGTTTTGTGTGGTGTCAATAAATATATTTCTATTTCTATTTCATATCAACATGATACTCGTAATAATACCATAGAAGTTTAAAAGATAGGATACGCTACGCTTAAACTACATAATATTAAACATTTATTAAGCTAAAGTATTTTCTTGACGACCAATGTGACGCGGCGAACGAATGTCCGCCTGCGACGCAGGAGGTTGCGGCTTCGATTCCCGCCTTGGGATAAATGTTTGTACGATCTGCCAATATTTATTTCGGGTGTTCTGGGTATTTATATGTATGTGGGTATTTATTTGTATAAAATTATCTATATATGTATATCAGTCATTTAGTACATCCCCAAAACACAAGCTCGGCTTAACTTGGGGCTAGATGATGCTGTGTGGATTGTCCAACATTATTATTATATTATTTACTAAGCTAAAGTATTTTCTTTGGCCAAATTGAATCTTGAATTTTGGCACATTTATTAACCTTCAAGTTCTGCTCTTAATTTAAATTCAAGATCGTTTCCTACTGATAGTGATCTAAAAGATTTGTATCCATCTCATAACTTGGTCGTTACGAAAATAGTGTTTGGTTTTAAGTATAACTTTGTAGTTTATGTTTTTTACCGAGTCTAGAAAAAACTAGCGTCGATATTAAATGACTTTTTAGTTCCTATTTCATCATCATCAGTCTGTAGAAGTCCACTGCTGGACAACAGACCTTCTGTACGTTTCCAGGAAGAACGATACTTAACCTTGACTTCCTACAGTTCTAGCAGTTTCGTCGTCAGGTTCTACGCGTTCGAGAACCTATCAACTCACAGAAATATGTTTATAAGTAAGAGCACCGGTGGTCGAGTGGGACTAGCCCCGCCTTCTGATCCTAAGGTCGTGGGTTCGAATCCAGACGTGCACCAATTTTGAATTATATTTTTTTATTATGTTTGCAATGCCAATGCTCTCAAGTGGTGAGAAGAAACATCGTGAGGGAAACCAGTTAGTATTCTAGCAACGGGGATGGGCTTGCAACCCGTCACGTATGGAATACCAACTACTGCAAAATGTGGGTATGTATCAAGTGTAGTATTTGAAGTACCTCAGACTACCCCTATAAGAGATCTGAAGGGATATCTACCGTGCCTGAGAATGAAAAGTATTATTCTATCAGCTTAGTCCCATAGTGAAATTTCCTCATATTTTTTTATTTAATCCTAATTTTTTTTCTAGGTTCTATGAACCCGTAAAGTTCCAACCGAACATTCTTCCTGTGTGCGTTCCTGATGATGATGATGATTACGTTGGCAGGAGTGCCTACGTCACAGGATGGGGTCGTTTGTTTGATGGTAAGGACGTCATTGTACTGTTTTAGTAGTTAGTAGAGCTCTTAGTGAAGGGCTCGTCCGGGGCAGTACTACCACCATGCCTATTCCTGCCGCCAAGCAGCGCAGCGTGTTCCGGTTTGAAGGGTGTGGGTGCCGGTGTAATTACAGGCACACGAGGCTTAACAGCATGCCTCAGGTTGATGGACGCAGAGTAGCGCATCGTAGTGCACGTTCATAGCGTGACCTGCGAGGTAACGTTTTACTATAGGTAATGGTAACCACTTGACATCAGGTGGGCCAGCTTGTTCCATCAGTGTAATAAAAAAAATTGAATAAATAGCTTTGGACTTAACCTTTAAAATAGGTATCCCATTCATTACCATCCTCATTATCGACGACCGATGAGGCGCGGTGGGCGAATGTCCGCCTGCGACGCAGGAGGTTGCGGGTTCGATTCCCGCCTTGGGATGAATGTCTGTACGATTTGCAAATAAATAAATAATGCTGGACAATCCACACAGCATCATCTAGCCCCAAGCTAAGCAGAGCTTGTGTTATGGGTGCTATATGACTGATATAGTTAATACATATACGTTTACCAATAGCATGTATAAAAAAAAAATTACATACATAGATATTTTTTGTTATACATAGAAAATACCCAGAACACCCGGAATAAATATTTGCAGATCGTACAAACATTTATCCCAAGGCGGGAATCGAACCCGCAACCTCCTGCGTCGCAGGCGGACAATCGCCCGCCGCGCCACATCGGTCGACAAATATTAAAATATTTGTTTTTTTTATTTCTTTTCCAGAGGGTCCACTCCCAAGCGTACTCCAAGAGGTGCAAGTACCAGTGATCAACAACACAGCTTGTGAGTCTATGTACCAAGCCGCGGGCTACAACGAGCACATACCTAACATATTTATATGCGCCGGCAGGAGTAAAGGAGGCACTGACAGTTGCGAAGGTAAATTTTACTTTAAATTTTTACTTTTTCTTTTCTTTTGGGCTATAACAAGCACATACCCAACATATTTATATGCGCCGGCAGGACTAAAGGAGACACTGACAGTTGCGAAGGTAAATTTTACTTTAACTTTTCTTAAGGTTTACTTAATGTACTTAAAATTTAAGAAAGAAAGAAAAAAAATTATTTGGACACAGCACACAAATAAATACATAATAATAAATAACAGTACAAATTAGAATAGAAGTAGGTAGGTGCAGTTAAAAAGTCTACTTTTTAACTGCACCTACTATTATCTATTATTATTCTTGTTGCTGTGTCTTCTAGCTTCTCAATGAAGCTAAGTTCCAGTCGGTGAGTTAAAACAATGCGAGCGAGAAAAGAACAATAGTAGAACATATAATAACAATAGTAGAAAATATCTACATATATATGTAATGTATTGTATTAAGTATATCAGTCATCTAGCACCCATAACACAAGCTCTGCTTAGCTTGGGGCTAGATGATGCTGTGTGGATTGTCCAGCATTATTATTATTATATATTATGTAAATAAAGGTTAGTAAAGATTTACTTAAAATTTACATAAGTAGTTTAACTTTAACTTTACTTATACTTTACATAAAAGTTACTTCAACTTTAAAGATTGCACAATTAAATGGCCCACCTGATAAGTGGTAACCATCACCAAACAAAGCATTGCCTTGTAGGTCACGCACGTTAGGTACGTATCCTATTTTGCGTCCTCCAACCTGGGGCATACTGGTACTATCGGTACTATCGGTAACAGTTAAGTTCTATAAAAATTAAAACAAATCTATTTTTTTTATTTTTAGGTGATAGTGGAGGTCCCATGGTTCTGCCGAGAGAAAGAGACGGAAGATACGTGCTTGGTGGTGTGATTTCGTGGGGAATAGGCTGTGCTGAGCCGAACCAGCCTGGAGTCTACACCAGGATCTCAGAGTTTAGAGACTGGATTAACCAGATTTTGCAGTTTTAGTCATTGTTTTTGAGAAAATTTTCACTATGAAGTTTTGGCAAAATACATAGCAATTGTCATAGAAAATTATAACTAAGCAGTTTACACCACAATATCAGAACATAGAGATTGGATTAACCAGATTTTATAGGTTTAGTCATTACTTTGAGATTTTTTTCATTCTATGTATTTTTGGCAAAATTGATAATTACAACTAAGTCTTTACAAAAAACTGGTACTTAACACTATCCTGTGGATAATAATGTTACGTCAAAGAGGAAACTAGGTATTAAGATTGAATATTCTCTTTGAAATGAAATCATTTTTTGTTGTTACAATAATTAAGTGAAAGAAGCGATATTGCTGCGTATCTTAAAAAACTTATTTCAAGATATGAGCTAACATTTCATAAATTTAACGTGAACCATCGCCCGAATTAGAGTATTACCCTTACAGCTCAGTAGTAGCTCTGCCTTCTGCGCTGTAGGTGGTGGGTTCGATCCCCACCGAGAACAAACATTTGTGTGGTGAACACTGATGTTTGTTCTCTGTCTGGGTGTTATATTTTATTCCGAGTATCATTTTACACAAAAAATAGAGTATTGTATTCTAGTTCCCATAGTACAAGCTTTGCTTAGTTTGGGGCTATTCTGTGTGTGTCAAATAAAAATATATAATATAGGAGCTTAGAATCAAAAATATTTTTAAAACTAAATTAGTAAGTAAATAACTATTCCCCAAAATAGAACTTAAAAATATTTTACATTTCATTTATAATAAGTAAAGTCCTCTAGAAATAATATATTTTTACAACGAAACCGTCCATTATTTATTAATAGGTAAATTATTGTAAATATTTCTATAAGCGGAATGCATTTATTATTACTATTTATGAATTAGCCATAATTTTTACGAATATTGAATGATGTGGTAATTTTAATAAATAGTTTAAAATAATGAAATCTTATCATTGTTTACCTACCCTTTTCAGTTTTAGGTAAAATTTCGCAATATTTATTTGTTTAAAAATTTATGATGTCTTTGTCTTTTACTCAGATCAGATTAGATTTTTTTTCATTTACTTAAAGACATCTATAAATATAAATATTTCACTTTTGGTTTTTCCAGTTTGTGGTTGCCATTTGAGATTTTTTTGTTTACTTAAGAGAATACTTCATAAACTTTGCGAAAACAATATCTTAAATAGGAACCGTAACGGGAGCCAATAGAAACAACCCAACTGGCAATTGTATGGGAATGTCATAAAAAACTCCAAAAAATGTGGAACGCTTCACGATTTTGCGTGTCATCCTTGCGCAGGGGCCATGCTAATCTTCTCTGTATCGTTCCAATTTTAGTATATGTACTGCCGAAGCAAGTACAGCAGTAAAAGAATGTTGGTTGTATACTTGCTACCAACTCACAAAATTCTGCTTGCGCGATCTAGAACTTTTCATCATTCCTCAAATATTATTGAAGTTATCGCATGATTATTTTTCTAGAAACACGCAAAATAACTAATTTAGTTTTTATAAACTACTTTAGTTGGGTTTAAATCTAAATTAATATGAATAATTGAACAAAATGTGAATTTTATGTGTAATAACACCAACATAGCGACATCTAGTAAACTTTTTAGCTACTTATTTTGATGGCGTCATTCAAAATGTATAACGATGGCGTTACCATTTCAGTATCGAGTTAACATTTTAAGTACATTGCTCGATATAGATACTTCAATTACAGAGTGTTTACCTAGTCGCCGTGCAGTGTAACTCGTATATATCGGTACGACACGTTTACGCTAAGTTACAAATGTCAAATTCGAAGACTGTATTCTAACTGGGGGTGTCCTAAGAAACGGATATTATAGGGAATTTAAGGGATATTTTTAGGGATGTATAAAATATCCCAAAAAAACTACTATGCTATGTTTAGGTAAATAGTTTCTGATGAAAAAAAAACTAAAATTCGTGATATTTATGCGTTCGGGAAATAATAATAATAAATAATGCTGGACAATCCACACAGCATCATCTAGCCAACACTACAATATTACATACATAGATATTTTTTATTATACATAGAAAATACCCAGAACACCTGGAATAAATATTTGCAGATCGTACAAACATTTATCCCAAGGCGGGAATCGAACCCGCAACCTCCTGCGTCGCAGGCGGACACTCGCCCGCCGCGCCACATCGGTCGTCACATCACACACACCAACAACGTCAATATCGGCACATCTCATCACAGGTACCGTAAAGACTCACTGAGACATGGTCGCTAACTACTTGTCTCATACACAAGCTCAAAGTCGCACAACGAGCTATGCTGTGAGTTTTATTTAGTACCTACCTACGTATTCGATAGATTCTAATCAGGAAAGAGTAATCCAGTTTTTATTTTAGATTTTTTTTATATGATTGTGAATTATCATTTAGTTATAGTCAATATAATAAGAGATATATCAACAAACGTCAAAGCTAAGATAGCAACGGGTAGGTACATATAACTTGAACTGTACTAATCAAATAAAAACACAAACAGAATTTTCACAATTTTATTACTAAAAACCCAAAGATTTTAGAAGAAAAACGAGATAAGTTATACGAGCACCGCAACCTGAGCTCTGTCGTGTCATCCATCCTTTTCCCACTGCCTATACGTTGTATGTGCGTAAGTAGTGCAGCAATTACATGTGATAAAGATAAAATATCTCTTTCTTCTTTTAAAATCATTGTAAAAACTCTAGCTCAATCAAAGCATCACTTCATTTGTATCATGTGTGCAAGAGACCAATCATGTTTGATCTCCGCTATGTCTTCGACGATGACTCCTTCAGCCGTGACCACACCGAGCTGGTAGCGTGAGAATGCACGTGCGTCTCTGTAGTACAGGACCTCCATACATTTGCGGACTAGGGCCCTGAAAAAATCACACAAATAAATGCAAGAGGTAATACGCGTAAAAAAGGTAATACGCGATGAATACCCGTGTAATATAAGTGTTCAAAGTGTTCCGATCGCGAAAGTTTAATACTAAATGCAAGAGTTCGCGTTTTGCTCCTACTGATTTTCTTAAAAATAATGCAGGACAATCCACACAGCATTTTCTAGCCCCAAGCTAAGCAGAGCTTGTGTTAGGGGTACTAGATGACTGATATACTTAATACAATATGTTACATACATAGATATTTTTTATTCTACATAGGAAATACCCAGAACACTCGGAATAAATATGTGCAGATCGTACATCCCAAGGCGATATCCCAAGGCGGGAATCGAACCCGCAACCTCCTGCGTTGCAGGCTGACATTTCCGCGCCATATCGGTCGTTGAGTCAAATCAAAGTATTAATGCTAATGAAGTTTGAAGGTAGGTTTGTGACAGACAAGTTGAGGCATAATAGGTTTGCAAGCTATGGACATGTCATGTTGAGGGAAGAAAGTCATACAACAAGAAGACAAGACAATGTGGCATAAAATACAAGCTACTTTTTGCCGGGAGCTGCAGGCTGATGCTAGAAGATTCACACAATATTTAGGCATCCCATGTAAACATACAGCATGTAAGTACTGACTGGCAGAGGGATTCCAAGTCAAAACTCACTTTGCATTGGCCTCGTTCAGTCCCGCTCCATGCTCAGTAGCACTCCTGAGCAGTGGCGTCGCCATGTATGCCCCGAGACCGGTGGCGATCACCGCATCTTCATATGCTGTTCCCAACTTATCTACTGCACCGAGGAACGGTTCACCATCCTGGAACATTAAGTATATTAGTTTAAATATTAGACACCTAGATTCACCTCGCTGTAAGTAAATAATAATTATAATAATAATAATGCTGGACAATCCACATTATCATCATCTAGCCCAAGCTAAGCAGAGCTTGTGTTAAGGGTACTAGATGACTGATATACTTAATACAATACATTACATACATACATATTTTTCATTATACATACCCAGAACACCCGGAATAAATATTTGCAGATCGCACAAACATTTATCCCTAGGCGGGAATCGAACCCGCAACCTCCTGCGTTGCAGGCGGACTTTCGCCCGCCGCGCCACATCAGTCGTCAATATAGTGTACATTTAGAGTTATTGGGCAACCAATCATTTCAAATTAGAACACAATAGCAGTATAAGTATCACTGGTCAACATTAGGTAGTATGTATAGTAAAAAACTCTTCCAGAAGCTGAGCTTTACTAACTTTATTATACAACTTGCTGATGGAACAAGGTGATGGCCCAACTTATGATAAGTGGTTACCATTGCCTATAACAAAGTCACGCTCGTTAGGAACGTGCCTTATAATGCGTCAGCTCAGCGTCCATCAACTCGAGGCATTCAGGTGTTAAGCCTGTGTGACTGTAATTTCGCTGGCACCCACACACTTCAAATCAGAACACACTGAGCTCCTTGGCTGCAGAAATAGGCATGGTGGTAGTACTTTCCCGGACAAGCCCTTCACAAAGAGCTCCTATACTAGCTAAAGTGTTAGTTTGTAGGCCGTACCTGAATACCAGCTACAATATAGTTGCTCCAAAGGGGGTCCATTTTACTGCGCTTGTTGTACAGCACCCGAGTTAGCCAGCAGTGCAGAGACCGAGGCTTCAGCTGGAGACCATCACCAAGGCACTGCTCATCAATGCTAGAAATTAGATTAGATTAGATTAAAAAATTCTTTATTGCACAAAAAAAGAAGTACATAGGCGAACTTAATGCTAATTAGCATTTTCTTCCAGTTAACCGACCGATGTGGCGCGGCGGGCGAATGTCCGCCTGCGACGTAGAGGTTGCGGGTTCGATTCCCGCCTTGGGATAAATGTTTGTACGATCTGCAAATATTTATTCCGGGTGTTCTGGGTTTTTTCTATGTATAATAAAATAAAAATATCTATGTATGTAATATAATATTGTATTAAGTATATCAGTCATCTAGTACCCATAACACAAGCTCTGCTTAGCTTGGGGCTAGATGATGCGGTGTGGATTGTCCAGCATTATTATTATTATTATAGCTGTCACAGAAATTGAATTTAAAACAAGAATGGCCTAGCTATGTCCAGGATAAGTTCTACAGTGATTAACCAAATTTAGTAACAAATTGAGATAAGTGTAAGGAAAAGGTCTTAACCCATTAGTTCGACCAACATGTTAAATAAAAAAACTCAAAACAGACTCATTATAAAAATCCCATTAGGGGTAGGCAGCTCTAGAGTTTAACTGCATAAAGAAAACCACTGATTGATTATGATCAAAGTTGGTAAGCAACAGGCAGAGAAAGCCTTTTCTTCCAAGTTGTTACAATCTTGGCATTGTGTTCGTGATCATCGTGACTTACTACTTTGTTTGTTTTTTGCCAAAAGCTGTGGCACAACTTACAACGACCTGCCATCCACCCTGACATGCTGCACTTCGAAATCAATGTTCCATCATAGTGCTTACTTATTACCTCATAGGTGAACCATAGATACATCTATGTGGCATCGACTTACATCTTCTGATCGAGAATGTCCTTCAAGTACTGATAATCAGCATAATCACCACCAGAGCCTAGCAGGATTCGGTCATTGACCTTCGTCACCCTGGGACAATCTCTGAAGCGAGCCAGGGACCCATAGGATCCAAGTGTGTCTCCAGCAATCACACAGCCTTTGTCAAACTTCACTCCAATCACTGTTGTTGTGGTCGTGATGGGTGACGCAGAGCTGTGAATCAAATAGAAAGTACCAGTAACTAGAATACTTGTTATACATATTTATACTAAGTATTCTGGCATAAAAATACTTTAAATAAATGTATTCGCCTTTTCTGACTCAGCAAAAATGGTACCTAGTTTTACGCGATGCAAAAATCACAGAAAACGAGCACTAGAGGACCAGAACAGAGATTAAGCTTACAAGGGAATTAAGTAAATACTTACTGAGCTGTGAAATCTTGCAATGTGTTGTTACTTTGTACAAAATTTGAAGGATTTGCGGGGAAGTTGTAGAAAGCGCCTGGGGCAGGCCCGTTATGCCAAAACGGCGCAGGGTTCATCATATCACCCATAAAAGCCATAACTAACGAATAACTTCCTGTAAAAAACTAGGTACTTCTACTTTTCTGATAAATTCATAAGATTCTGAATTTTGAAGCAGCAAGCGCAAGCGGCACGCACAACAGAGCGGGCTGGGAAAATTGACACTTGACTGACTGGCAGTTTGTTTTTTTTTTTACGCTCTTTGACAGATGATGACAAACAGTTTTTGAATTCAGCTCCGTTCTACGCATATACAAAAAGTGCACTTAAATCGATATTTTGGAAATTTTAATAAATTAAAACTATTGATTTCATTCAATACAAAATTGATGTAAGTACGTGAGTTATTGATAAAAGTCTGGTTAAATTATGTTCAATATGGAAATTTATTCTGATGGTTTGGGTAGAATGGAACGTAGTTTTTGTACGTTCAGTACTTTAGCCAAGTCATCAATATCAGTTAAACATTGGTGTTATTTATCTAAAACAGGATTCAACCACTTACATGTATTCACTCACCGCCGTCACCGCCGTCACGCCGCACCACACCGTTTAGCGGTTGACGACCACAACCACAAGTCGATGAAAAATATATTATTCTGCGTCTACAGCTAACTTCAAGATTAAACTACAACTCTCAAACATGTCACTGTCAGTTAATTCCCGAACGAAATGAAATTCGAAATACGCGGCTACATTCACGTCTTTTAGGTTTCCTCTCAAAAGTTGACACAACAAAATGTCTAAAAGAGGTTCGTGAAAATACAGAAAATCCGTTCTAATCACGTTATTTTGTGCTATAATCCGTTTGCTAAGAAGCGCGTAGTCTTATTTATGATGTGTCCGTCCTGTTTTCATTAATATTTTGTGACTTACCGGAAACTTAGCGCGAATAGAAGTGCTGAGTTGAAGATGAGTAAATTGTGGTTTTTCTGTTTCAAGGACGTGGTGGTTCCGCGGGAGCGAAGTTCCGCATCTCGCTGGGTCTCCCAGTGGGAGCAGTCATCAACTGCGCCGACAACACAGGTAAAACTACAAAGATTGTTGAACCAAAACATAACCTACAACCACACTGTCGACTGAACACCAATGATGATTTCTTTATCTGGAACACTAAAATGTGTGTTGATACACGATGATATCTTCCTTGGCTGTGTCTGAGGCTGTTCAGCGATGGGTTGCAACTTCAAAACTAACAACAACCCCTCAAGTACCTTCTGAGATACCTACTATTTACCATCAAACATCTAATGGTGCCTGAATAGTATCTTTATAAGCTTCATATTCTTAACTCTATAGGTCAGGTAGTACTCCTAAACTAAAAACATTAAAACAAACCCCAATGCAAACAACAAACTCTAATACTACATGTATTCATTTCCAGGAGCAAAGAACCTGTATGTGATTGCGGTTCAAGGTATTAAGGGTCGCTTGAACAGACTACCAGCTGCTGGATCTGGAGACATGATCGTAGCCACAGTAAAGAAGGGCAAACCTGAACTCAGGAAAAAGGTACGTAACACATTTGAAAATCTTGTCTAATTCCATGAACAAAACCTAGAAATCAGTAAGTATTATATACCTATCTATCTAATTAGCCCACATTCACCCACTGCTGAGTATAGTATTGTATTATAAACCTACCATGGTATAAATAAAGTCAGTGTCATGTTGAAATAGTTACACTGTGATTTGTTTTTTGCATTGACTGGAAGTTTCAAATGTGATTGAAAACAACTTGAGGCTGAGTTTGTTTGAAGTGTTGTTGTGAGTTTGTTGTTGTTGAGTCACTGCCTACTCAGCCTTTTAGGCATCACATCATGGAACTGGATGGATCATAAAATTACAAAGATCAAAAGATAACTCAAAATAAAACTATTCAAAATTGGCCCAGCCTTCACAGATTTTGACCCAAAGAAAGCTGCTACAAATATAATATCTTAAACCAATAATTGAACAATCAAGGTTGTCCTGGATTGTTCAAATCGAATTCTGTTCTGTTCGTGTCTCGGCCAATACAAATGTAGCACATCACCTTGCCTCAATGAATCTGTCAATGCCTTCAAAAATAAGCTCGATAACTGGTTATGATTAAGTAGAACAGTGCTTAAAGTAAAACAAAAAAAAAATATATATATAAAAGATAATGACCAAAAATTAATACATTTCAACACTGTGTGATGTAGACATATCAGCAAAAGCTGCTCGTCTATAAATAAATATATAGATTGTTTAAATACCATTAGTAATGCTAGTCTCTGATGCTGTGTGTGATCTGCGATGATGATATGCATAAGGTTTCGCTTTTTTATCAACTGAAGTGTAAACAGTGTTGATACGCCTTGGCTGACTGAGCAGCATAACATACACCTGGTGATCCAAGATCATCAACAGAGTATCGGCTTTACTGCTTTCTTAAGGAATTAAACTCATTCAAAAGCCGTGTCTGAATTTGAAGGTTTAGAACCAATTCATCATTTTCGGCACCGGTGGTCTTGTGGGAGTGACCCCGCCTTCTGATCTTGAAGTCATGGGTTCAAATCCGGTTGAGCACCAATAATCGCCGCCGCTGAAAACCAATGCTATCAGAGCTTGTAAATGGTAAAAGCTGAAAGAATCCGTAGCGCCATCTAAATAAGAACTATCCTGGATAGCGCTTATGAAGTTTTCACGGAGTTTTGATATACTTCCGAATACCATCTGCTGGTCCTAGGGCTCCGAGCCAAAATTCGTTCGGTGGAAGATCATCCGTTTTCGTCAGAGGATATACATTCTAGGCTTTTCATCCACGAATCTTTCTCCCTGTTTATATTGTTATGTGGCATCGCTTCTGGTCTTTCTCTGGTGTTGCAGATGTCGATGGGCGACGGTGACCACTTTTCATCAGGTGGCCCGTCTGCTCGTCTGCCTGCTATGGCATAAAAAAAAATTGTGGCGTAAATATTTACCTTTTCTTACAGGTAATGCCGGCAGTGGTGATCAGACAGCGGAAGCCCTTCCGGAGGCGGGACGGGGTGTTTATATACTTTGAAGACAATGCGGGTGTCATTGTCAACAACAAGGGTGAAATGAAGGGTTCAGCTATCACAGGCCCCGTGGCTAAGGAGTGCGCAGATCTCTGGCCCCGTATTGCTTCTAACGCGAGTTCAATAGCTTGAATATACTTTTAGGACGATTTATTTGTTTTATTTTTTCTAATAGTGTTTGTCAATATCCTACTAATATTATAAATGCGAATGTTTGGATGGATGTTTGTTCCTCTTTCACGCTCTAACCAGTGGACCGATTTGGATGAAATTTAGATAAATATAGATTGTAATCTGGAATAGGACATAGGCTACTTTTTATCCCGAAAAAATAACGGGAACGGGAAAAAACTGCCACGCGGACGAAGCTGCGAGTGGCCTCTAGTCATATCTATGGTGCAAATGTTAGAAAGACTTACAGATAGCCTAAACATTAGTGAAAAATCCTTATTAGTCAGAACGAGATGGGTCTTTGATGCTGCCCCATGTTAGTACAGGCAGACAGATATCTACGAACATTTATCCCAAGGCGGGAATCAAACCAGCAGCTGCCTGTATGCTCCAGCAGAGCAGCACTGAAAGGCTAGAGATTTTGGACACGAATCAAACAAGAATTATGTTTAACTGTATATTTATCTAATCTATGTTAAAATGCAGATAAAATACTAAACAGTTACAGTAATTATAATACCTACGTTAGTTCTCTATTGTAATGGACGCCTCTGATCACTCTAAAGATATATTATTTAGATTACAGTTAAGAATAACAGAAAAAGTAGCAAAAATATATTAATTTGAAATTAGGTAGGTACTTAAGAAAATGTGCATACTTAGGTAGGTACTTATTTAATTTTAAATAAGGTTATTTACACAAAAAAATAACAATATATTTTTAAATACTTTTCTATTTTAGAAAACATGAAATTAAACTAAACCTACTTTATGTACTTACATAGACTTGTTAGATAAGTTACATTTATAGAAAAAAGAAGCATAAAATCTAAGAATTACGGACTAAAACATAAAATATACGAACACTTATTTAACAATAATAAAAATAGACTACATAAAATATTTATCTAATAACAATTTGCCTACCGACAAAATATTAAACAGAAAAGATCAAATCTACTAAGTACTCTCAAATTGATTACCTACATAACAAGATAAACATTATTTCTATCGTTCTATTTCTAGGAAAGCTTACTTATGATTTTAATAAAGGGCTTGTTCTCAAAGTTCTCTTCTTGTTCTCAAAGGCTAAAAAACCGAACTTATAATTCAGAATTCAGAAAATGTATCTGGCTCAGATAACAATAAAATGCATTGCTTGATCGAATCTAATTCTACCGCCTACGGTGTCCTATGGGAATAAAATCATTTTTTTAATAATTTTCCTTGGTAATTCTAGTTATCAAACTACTGCTAAATCTGGGACCAACAGCTTTGTAGGCCGTAAAAAAAGTCATTAAAATGTATGGTAATGTCACCTTCATGTTAGATATAAGTAAATAAGTATTGACAAACATTCACACAACGCCCTCTAGCTACAAACTAAGCAAAGCTAGTACTATGGGAACCCGGTAACTGATATAATACTTAAATACTTTTTGTAAATACAAACTTATAATACATATTACAACACCCAGACACAGAACAAACACCTTTGTTCATCACACAAAATATTTGTTCTCGGTGGGGATCGAACCCACAACCTACGAACTAAGCTATGACGGTTGTCTTTACTTACAAAGACCTATAGTTTGATCTAATAAGAAGGTAACAAATTTCAACTTTATATGAGATTTTCAATGTTAAATTTCCGTACATTTGAACTAAATTTCATACACAATTTTGATGATCTCAATTTTCGCCTACCTGCTTACAATTAGCAAACCAGCCAACAATAAAGTGTAGACACGAGTGTGAAAAGAAATCCGACCTAAAGTAATTGTCTCTTAGATCACTCACTGAAATAAATCATAGAAATCACTACACTAAAAGTCACTAGTTTCTAGAAGGACTTTCAAGGACTCTGAAACGCGGTAGAGATATCCTTGAAAATCTGATGCTATGCTCGTTTAAAATACTGCTCGTCTATTCGTTTAGCGAGGGATACTAGAGTATCGTGATGACGAACTGCGTCGGCCAGTCGGCGGCAGGGTAGACGAGTGGTTATGATCGTGAAGACATGCCCGAATACTAGGGCGTCAAGTTCTGTGGGCCTGTAAAAAAAAACGAGTTACTTTAGATCACGACTGAAGTAAAACTTCTTTAATATACGAAACGTAACTGGCTATGAGAGAAAGAGAGAAGGAACAATGCTTTCATACCCCCTCCATGGTAGTGATAAACGTTTAACGCAACCTTGTTGGAAGTCGCATTAGAAGTATTACTTCAATAATGAATTTAGTAAATAAATAAATAATGCTGGACAATCCACACAGCATCATCTAGCCCCAAGCTAAGCAGAGCTTGTGTTATGGGTACTAGATGACTGATATACTTAATACAATACATACATAGATATTTTTTATTATACATAGAAAATACACAGAACACCCGGAATAAATATTTGCGGATCGTACAAACATTTATTCCAAGGCGGGAATCGAACCTGCAACCTCCTGCGTTACAGGCGGACATTCGCCCGCTGCGCCACATCGGTCGTCAAGTTCTGCCGCTAAGAAGCTTGGAAGGGTGTGAGTGCCGCTGACATTACAGGCATATGAGGCTTAACACCTGTATGCCTCAGGTAGATGGACACGGAGCAGTCCATCATAGGGCACATTCCTAACGAAAGTGACCTGTGACGCAATGCTTTGTTATACAGTAAATTACCAAATACATTTAGTTGTATTAAATACCTACATTGCCCGCTTGCACCAACTATCACTAAATATATTTAGCGAGCCCCTAAATGAATTTAAGAAGCTAATTACGTTTAACATGCACAAGGAAAGTGAAGTCGCTATTACGTATACGCTAAACATGTTTATCGTGGTAAACGTGATTAGCTATATAAAATACAGGCTTGAATCTACGAATTAATCAATACATGGAAACAAAATACATATGTAACCAAATGACTATCACAGACAAAAGTCACTAGGCAAAAAATAAAAATCCTTACCAACTGAGGCTTCTACAGATTACACCAAACTTAATGGCCGTTCATAGAAAACTATTCTCAGAGATCCCCTTCACTAACTACAAACAAAAGTAAACTTACTTGATAACACTCTTTACCAGCCTAAAAAAATAAGTCCGAAAAAACCAATAACTATTTTTTATTAACAGTTTTTAAACTTTTTAAAATTCACACCACACGTAGACCAAAGTTTGAATAAATACATAAATAATTCAATCAATGTCCGGCACTTCGACATAGTTTCCGTAGGCCGCGTTGCGCTCGCGCAAGTATTTAAGCAAAGACTCCACGCTTATTTCTTGATCGCTCGGTAATTTAATTGTTGTTCCTGAAAATATTATGGTATTGAGATGATAGACCCAAAGGCTTGAGATTCTATCAGAGCCTATCTATCAGTCTCAGATTTTTAGCGATTACGGCATTACGGCTTTATCTAACTAAAGCCTGAATCGAACAAGGCATTACGCTTTTATCTAACTAGGATCTGATTCGAACAAGGCATTACGCCTTTATCTAACTAAGGCCTGATTCGAACAAGGAATTACGTCTTCATCTAACTAAAGGCCTGATTAGAACAAGGCATTACAGTTTTATTTAAGTAAGGCCTGATTCCAACAAAGCATTACGCCTTTATCTAACTATGGCCTGATTCGCCTGAAAAAGTGACAAATAAAAGAAAAAAACACCTGAGGATTTAAGGGAGTGAAGGAGATCCAACTTTTCAGAGATCCTATCGCCACTGCTAGTCACGGTAAGACTTTCAGCCGTTTCCTTCATACATTTATTGTTACTGTACAAATAAAATAAACAAAAATCAAAAAATAATATGACAAGTACACTGCTGAACATAGGTTTCCTACGTTACCAAAAAAAAACGAGTCTTTTGCATCCAGCGACAATGCGATTCTAACAATATCGTCGGTCCATCAGGCAGAGTAGGGCGCCCTCCTCTTTTGTGTTCCGATATGTTGTTAATTCAAGATTCAAGTATAGATTTTCGTAGAAGACCAACTAAATATACCACATAAAATAAAAATGTTTGCCTTAACTAACTGACATACAACGTACGGTCTAAACCACGCAGAGACTTTAAATTTACAGGGTATATTTGTCTTAGTGGGTAGAGGTGAAGGGAAAGTAACTTTCTGAACTTCAACCTTTAATGGGTAAGTTTTAGTTTGTACGAAAATAGTTTACCATTATTAAATATATATAAAATTTATGAAGCACATTAAAATCTTTACCTAGAATCAGTAACATCAGAATCGAGGCAAATATTCTTGCTGCTATCATTAACATAAACTTGGGATTGGGACGCCAAATGCTTATCAGTCACAACACCATCACTATCATCAATCAAATCATTATCTTCATCATGAATTATATGAAACATGTCACTTGTATCAACAGATTGTTCGTCCAGTGATTCAGTAACATTATCTCCAACAGAACCGGTGGCATTCTCTTCTATAGTATCCAAGAATTCATTGATTTTCATAACAACATTTCCGAATTTACCGTCTCCGTCATTAGGGTAGACGATTTCAAAATCTTGTTCGTTTTTATCACTATCAAACGTGTCCGTCAGCCCTTCAAACGATATCTCGTTGACTTTATCAAGTATATCTTCTATAATTTCAATGGCAAAGTTTTGATCGGATAGTTTGATAGACATCATAGATTCTTTGGGCGCTTCGTATGTGCAAGTTAAACCACCTTCTTTGGATGACATTATTATTATTTGTTTTGACGCGAATGGTTTGAAGCCTGTGTGGTAATAATGTCATGATTAGGCTACACTACTGCAATATTAATTTCAGGCACGAAATACATTAAATTAAATACTTAAAAAAATCTAAAATCCTATAGAAAATTAAACTTATTTATACTATAAAAAATCTGTAGAGGTCGAAAAGTCTGCACATAAAAAAAGGCATTTTTCTGTAATTGCTAATAGTACACAAAAAGGCAGAGCTACTGAGCTGTGGGGCTTGTTAATTTCTTTTTATGCGGGAATATTAGCTGACTCGATTTAAGACATCAATCATAAAATTAACTATCTTAAGACTATATATTAAATTAAAGAGTATTAACCAAACATATCCCGGTTATAGTTGATATTGTCCCGGCTATTTCTAAGACAGAGTTTCGATCGGCGCACGCGCGTGCTTCGCTCAGAGAAAGTGCGCTCTGGCGAAAGACGACGCCGTGTCACTTGAAACGCCTGCGACACTAAATACTCCTCTTGCGGCTGGTAATAATAATAATAATGCTGGACAATCCACACAGCATCATTAGCCCCAAGCCAAGCAGAGCTTGTGTTATGGGTACTAGATGACTGATATACTTAATACAATACATTGCACACATATTTTTTTATTATACATAGACAATACCCAGAACACCCGGAATAAATATTTGCAGATCGTACAAACATTTACCCCAAGGCGGGAATCGAACCAGCAACCTCCTGCGTCACAGACAGACATCCGCCCACCGCGCCACATCGGTCGTCAAATGTGGAAGGGCGTCCTACGCTATAAGGGAGGCCTATGTCCAGCAGTGGACTTCTACAAACTGTTGATTATAACAATGAGACCAATAGTTTGGTACTCTTCATCATTGACGCTCAATCATGAGCCCTTTCCATCCAGCGACTTCCCGCGATCCTAACAATGTCGTCAGTCCATCGGGTAGGAGGACGTCCTATAAGCTTCGTCGTTTGTTGGCCGATTTAGAGGCTAGTAGTACCAGTGTATCACCATACAAAATATTCGTGCACGCTAACCAAAATCTGATATCCAAAAACTAAAAAAACTCAGAATCGACCTGCTGGTTCAAAGACGCTTGCGAGAACCTTTATACCCAATTTAAGAACTTGACGAATCATGTATTTGACATTTAACTTTGGATCAGTCTCCAGTTTGATAAATCAAGGATTTGACGTGTCTTTAATTCAATTCAATTCTTGTTTAATGGCATTTGCAGAGTGTTGCCCGCAATTTCGCCAATGTCACGTTTATAGACCTTTGCACGAAGGAGACGTCTTTTTTTTTTTTGTGGCATCTGTCCGTCTTGCGGACAATTTTGCCAATGTCAAGTGGGTTGAATAAATTATTTTTAGTCAAGTCGAGTCGGTAAAAAAAGTAAAGTCAGCCGTCATCGGTTTTGAAGAAAAAGATGGCGTTTTTCTTCAAAACCAAAGGGAAACATTTTCGTTCAAATCAGGATGCCTCATAACACACTTTCATTTCAATTGTTCACACTTGTGCTAAGACCTCAAGTAATGATGGTTAAAATACCACCAAAATTACCCATCAGAACTTAAAATAACACTAGAAAAACAATTAAAATGAAAATACAATGTTGCTTCCAAAGATGACAGAAAACGAATCCGACGTGTCTTTAGTTTGGCAAATAAAGATTTGACGAGTATAAAATTTTACAAATCAATCATTTAAGTGTCTGCGAAATACCTAGCGGTCGTCAATTCTAAGAGCTATATGCACTAAGTTATCTAAATAAGAAACACACCGTCAAATTCATCCCGGTAGCATGTACCATCTGCACAACAAGCTTCAGCAGAGACGTCGTGATAGGTTTTATCATGAGAGCCGCTTTCGGGCCGGTAGCAGACAATAACGCTCGCATGTGGCCGAATACTAACGCATCTAAGGCAGTTGGACTGGAAAGGAAGTAAGGAATTGTTGGGGTAGGATCTCCAATCAGTGATACCCCTATATAGGGTCGGCGCAAAAAATCCGTCTCGGTAAATAAGAGCTCTTTCAAAGTCAAAGTCAAAAATCTAAATAGGTGAATCTAAGCGCCAGTTCCTCGCGACCAAGCCTAGAAGAACCGGCAAGAAACTTACGGCTTGGTTCCTACCGTTACTTTTGTATGATCCTTTTACAAAGTAAAAATAATGTAAATAATGTATGTTTTGACAATTAGTGACATTATTTACTAAGCTATTTGTATGGTTGTAATTAGGATAAACTTAAAATTGTTTATCATTGTTTCTCATTCCATTAATAAACAAATGTAGCTGTCTAAGTATATAATCACCCGGACAGCTTTTAGCTATGATTTTGTATGTGACCCGTCATCTAGATGAGGTATCACTGATCGAAGGGTAGGGTACGAAGAACGGCTACGCCTAGGGAGCTGGTCTTAATAATAATACTGCTGGACAATCCACACAGCATCATCTAGCCCCAAGCTAAGCAGAGCTTGTGTTATGGGTACTAGATGACTGATATACTTATTACAATAAATATACATATACAATCAAATATATAATACATAGAAAATACCCAGAACACCTGGAATAAGTATTTGCAGATTGTACAAACATTTATCCCAAGGCGGGAATCGAACCCGCAACCTCCTGTGTCGCAGGCAAACATTCGCCCACCGGTTTTCCTGGAGGACTTGAGGTGCCTCGACTAGTAACCACCACCCTTCACGCAAAAAGACCCCATCAGCGGCCTAGTTGCGGAAACAAGTCCGCTTACCAAGTACCAAGTAAGTACTGGTATACTTACTTGATCTTTTTTTTAATAACTTGGTGATGGAACAAGGAGATAACACCTGATGTTAAGTAGCTACCATCGCCTACAAAGTATTACCTCGTAAGTCACGCTCGTGAGGAACGTGACCTACGATGAACCGTGATAGTAAGAGTTGAAATTTTAACAGATTATGTATTTCTGTTGCCGCTGTAACAACAAATACTAAAAAACAGAATAAAATATAATATATTAAAAAAAAAATGTTTTTTGCCGTTTTTATTATATAGATAATGGTACGAAACCCTTCGTACGCGAGTCCGACTCGCACTTGGCCGGTTTTTTATCCATATCATCATTCACACAGTTCATCCATATTTTCTTTGGTCTCTACCCACATATCCATCTACATTCATGTTCATCAACCTCCTGGTAACATGACTTTCCCTCCACATGACATGCCGGTACAAATAAAATTAGTAATTAAACACTTACGTATTTCCAAAGAAGTAATCTCTATCTCCTAAGCGCTGGCTTAAGGAGCTACAGCATTGCTCAACCTGGAAATAAAAATAAACAACTAAATACTGACTTCTCAGCTAATTTACAATAATAATGCTGGACAATCCACACAGCATCATCTAGCCCCAAGCTAAGCAGAGCTTGTATTATGGGTACTAGATGACTGATATACTTAATACAATACATTACATACATACATATAATACCCAGAACACCCGGAATAAATATTTGCAGATTGTACAAACATTTATTCCAAGGCGGGAATCGAACCCGCAACCTCCTGCGTCGTAGGCGGACTTAACATCAGGTGAGATTGCGGTCAAACGTTGACTACAACGAGGGTTAGCTACCCTTTTTGAACTTCTAATGCGACTTCCAACAAGGTTGCGTTAAACGTTTAACACTACCATGGAGGGGGTATGAAAGCACTGTTTTTTCTCTCTTTCTCTCATAGCCAGTTACGTTTCGTATATTAAAGAAGTTTTACTTCAGTCGTGTGGTCTAAAGCACACTCGTTTTTTTTCTTTTAAGTACTTACATCAGAAAGAACTTGCTCAAGTGTTTTATCGTGCCAATGTAATGCCTTCAATCTCTTAGCGACGGCGTTCCGTTTAGCGCGCGTTTGTAGCCACCCGAGCGGCCAGGGGTAGACAGAGGAGTTCCGGATTTTAGTGACTGCGTTGTATGTTTCATTATCTATCCACGATATGTACAGCTAAAATGAGAAAAGTAAGTTAAATCCTGATAATAATAATAATAAAAAATGTTTATTTCCAGTATCAAAGTTTTTCAAGCATTTGCATATGTACTTAATTATATACTTTTTATAATTATAGAAAAACCTTTGGCTATGCATTGACTCCTTGCTTTAACTAAGTACATATGAACTTGTATGTAGACACGAGGGATCTCTGCTTCGGCTATAAGTTGTTGTATAGGTTGATGTAACAAACATAATGTCCACAAGCTTTGGTTGCCATGTATTTACAAAAAAAAGCATATATAAGTATTTAAGTCATTCGGTTCCCATAGTACAAGCTATGCTATGCTATGCTATATTATTATTAAAAAAATTATCGGGGAGGGTGACCACAGTATTGATGTTATGTACTCGGGAAATGCTTTTGCTCATTTACCGGGTTTTTCTTCAGTCGCCTTTTACGATCTTCACGGGAGGTGATGAAGAAATCTTATTCTTTGCCGGGACCCCACAGGGCATGACATCGTCAAAGAATCTCAAGTGACTAACGACATTGTTAGGACCGCGGGAAGTCGATGGATGGAAAGGGCTCAAACGCGTTCTTCTTGGAAACGTGTGGGGAAGGTCTATGTTCTGCTGTGGTCTTCTACAGGCTGTTGATGATGATAATAGAATCACAAGTAAGTACTTGGTACAAAGATATGTGAGGTGATATCTACCATGCCTGGAGATTATGTCATGGATTTATTTTTTTTAACGGTTGTCTGGTAGACATAGCTACCCGCGATAAGTCCGCCGATTGTAGGATAAGTCCTTTTGTACTTTATTTTATATTTTTTGTATTACTTATGTCTTACTTATAAGTATAAGTAGTTATAAGCATTATTATTATTAAGTCATGTCCTCAATAGTTTTTTATTATTATTCTTTTTATTTATCATACCTCAGCATTGACTAAGACATTGGTAATAAGACTCATGTATGCCCTCATCTCAGCTTTCTCCTCTGTGGACAGTTTGGTGCACAAAGTCACTCCTTTATTGGCCGCAAACTGGACTATAGGTTCTAACTCCGACACCACAAAAGCTCCACACTTGATGAAGGGAACTCGGCCTGATGGCGACATGAATTCTGCATTCCAGCGCATTTCTACCTCAAACGGGAGGTTGCACATCTGAAATATGAATTAAATTATTGCATTTACCTTCTGCTTAATTTGAAGTGTCTTCTACTGTCTTGTTATAGTTTTAGTTACTTATAGTTGTTACAGATTGACGACCGATGTGGCGCGGCGGGCGAATGACCGCTTGCGACGCAAGAGGTTACGGGTTCGATTCCCGCCTTGGGATAAATGTTTGTACGATCTGCAAATATTTATTCCGGGTGTTCTGGGTGTTTTCTATGTATAATAAAAAATATCTATATTATGTAATGTATTGTATTAAGTATATCAGTCATCTTGTGTCCATAACACAAGCTCTGCTTAGCTTGGGGCTAGATGATGCTGTGTGGATTGTCCAGCATTATTATTATTATAGTCTGCTTAATTTGAAGTGTCTCCTATAGTTTTAGTTACTTATAGTTGTTACAGATGTTATAGTTCTTACCTACCCAAGTAACTGTGCATGTTTTGAATCTAACCACTATAGGTTTCAGTTTCTAACAGAGTACTCAGTGATTGTTTATTGTTTAGATGGGGTAACAGCTCGAGTCAGTGTTAACATCCACAACAAACCTTATAAGGTTTCACGAGTGTTGGTTAACATTGTAATACACCATCTTTTTGAGAAATAAATATATAAAAAAATTAACAATCTGTGGTGTATATGTAGGTACGTACGTATAGCATATCTGTGGGTACCTAGGGTGTGAAATAATGACTGCACTGACATTAATGAATTGGTAAACATGACCTACCTACCATAGGTACCTAGAATCATTTTGCTAATATCAGTCTAATGCACTTTTTCAGTAGATAAAAATTAGCCTACATGTTATCCAGGTTGCAAACTACATAAATTTATAGGAGTTTCATCTAAATTAGTCCAGAATTTAGGGTTTTTGTAAATTTATCTAGCATACCCTGATAACAATATCATTGGTTATTGAGTGGTCTTTGTATAACAAATTTATTATAGTCATAAAGTAAATACATACCTTCAAAAAGGCCTGTACAGCCAGACAGCTAGCATTATCTGGGAGCAAAATCTGCTCTACCTCGTAAGGCTGGAATAGTTTTACATTGTCCGGCCATGGCTCCTGAGCTGTAATATTATCAAGGCTATTTTATGTTTACCAACTTAACAAGAGTTTTATAGAACCAAAAGCAGATGCTGATCACTTGACAGAATATTGGGAGAAATGGCTGCAAGTATATGCAGGTTTGATTACTGTAAAACTCTCAAGCTACTAGTAGCTGTAAGATGAAAAAGACCACAACTGATATAAACAGACGGTCATTTGCACAGCGGTCATGTAGAAAGGCGAGTTTAATGCTCAAAAGAACCTTCTAATTCCTAGCATTTATTCAATGATCTCTGTAGCTTCTGATTCTATAATACTCTTAGATTATGTGTTATAATAACAGGTTTATTTACTTGCAATTAACTTCAAATAATGAAGATTTTATTCAATAAACATAATTAATAATCATTAGGTAGGTTACAAAAAACCAATATTTTTAGTGTTTCCAGACATTTGGATGTTGCACATATGATTAGAATGATTTGGGTAAAACACGAGTCTAACAATAAATAGTGCAATAACATAAAGGTAAACAAAATCACACTTCAATCAAAACATCAATAAAATACCAAATATATATGGTTCCCCATTCATTTTGAATGAATACTGGAGATTATTCTAGTAACAATGATGCAACGTTGGTTTTAATTTGTCATGTAGGGCGTCTCAGGTCTAAAATTATACAATTATGTCACACAAAACATAATAAATTCACCAAATAGAAATTATGTAACCTTATGAACATTGTAATTTATGTTTCTAGAAACATGAAAAGTACGCTTACCGTTCAGTGAAGTTATGATGGAATCAGCTAGATGAAATTCTGGCATTATTTTTAGAGTTACAGAATGCCGGAAAATCAAGAGAAAGCAAAGATTTTTTAGAAAGCACACACTACACTTATTACTTTGCTATCGCTTCCGAAAGAATATTTTTTTTGTTTCCAAATTTGACAGACAGATTTTATATCAAAAACGTCTATATCAATCAATGTCAAACTAGAACTGCCAGTATGTAAAACAGTTTGGTTACTTGATTCGAAATTATGAAAGTTTTAAGTAGGTATTGTGGTAGGTATCTAGAATCTAGGAATCCAAGAAGAATCTAGGTCTAATCAAATTGAAATATTGAAATTTCAACAATAATTTTGTCTAAACTCACTGATGTGCACTTAATAACTCAAAACATTGAATGCACCTGCCAAACGTGGTGGCCTACGTACGATTTCATTGTTTTTCTACGTCAATCATACAATACCGAAACGTACCCATTTGGATAAGTTTCGTCATGTTTTCTCCAACACAAGCAATATTATTGTTCAACAAATTGATTCCAAAAGCGAATTCTTCATCGTCAAAAAAATCAAAAGGTCGATCAAGAGGTTCTGATTGTTTTGCTTCCGCAGACAGGTTTGGTTTTGAATGGATAATGTCTATATATTTGTGAAATATTTCTTCTCCGGTCCCACTTGGAGGAGGAGACGGAGATGATCTTGGAGTGCCTGGTGGAGACCTTACTGTCCATTCCGATGAAGGTAAAGGACTCATGGTAGAGTAGTTCTTTGCATCGTTGTCCCAGAAATTAGTAACACTCATTGTGATTTTTATCCGAAATAAATAAACATAACTTTAGAGCAAAATCAATAAAATATTATGTAACGTCTTTCCGACGTTTTGTCCAAGCTGTCATAGAAGCAGTTTATATTCTTTATTCGTCTCTAAATTAAAGTATTCTGTGGTTTGTTCTTAGTGATTTGATAGCATAGAATAACTTTAGTCCATATTCTTAGTTTGATAGCATCATTTTGTTAAATCGGAATGACAATCTTTCAACGAAGTTTTTTACGGTTTCAAATTCTGCCGCCCGCCCCTCAGAAATCTAAGTTTCACACCTTATTACATTTATACGTCAGTAATAAGCTTGGTATAACTACCTACCTTCAGATAATAATGTGCCCACTTCTGCAGCAGTAATCATGGAAATTACCAGGGAAGTAATCACAACTGATGTAAGCGAGTCTTTTACCTTATTTATTTATATTTCTTTATTTATTTATTACTACCGCTGCACCGTGAACGTAGACAGAAATTGGTGGCCCCCGTGAACCATAAAACACAACCATGAAAAACGTAGCGTAAATTTTGGCATTCGTGCAGTCCTCCACTAGGCCGTGGTTTCCCGGGCTATGTATTCCATGGTCGTACAATAATCGGACTCTCAAAATTCACATCACACTTCAAAAGAATATTATCTCATTTCACTCACTCAATATTCAATCAACAAAGTATTCTGTAAATTGTTCATTTCATTCATTCATAAATTCGTTTCTTGTTTGGCACGTCGTATTGTTTTAGATTTTTATAAAATTAAGGAAGAAACCGTGAATTTTGATTCTAATATAGTATTTAACTTCGTAATATCTTAAACAAATTAATAGAAACCATGGCCGATGTGCTAGATATCGAGAATTCCGAAGAATTTGAGGTCGACGAAGACGGTGAACGTATGTACAGATTATTGTGATTCATGGCTTTTCTGGTGTAATTTAGATGACAAGGAAATGTTCAAACACCCTAGAAATACAGTAGTTAAGCTACAGACTAAGTATTAACTTCCTTCTAGTTTATTTTTATTTTAGGTTATTTTGCTAATCTCTAATTGGAGCCAATGACCGAATAGAAAGTTAACGATACAAAATCAATTTTTTTTTGTAAATATAACGCAAATTGAGCTGTAAACTATATAATACGGTCTGACCCTTTGCCCGTCGCGCCACATCGGTCGTCAAAATCAATAAATATATGCACATTACAGATTTGTGTAAAATTTTCAGGAGGTATTGAGCGATTGAAGGAAAAGGCGCGTAAACGCAAGGGCCGTGGATTTGGAGGAGAATCAGGCGGGGGCTCAGAGCGTGGAAACAGAGGAAGGTAAGACCTCCTTTTTGCTGGTGCTGAAGTCAAAGTCAAAAAGCATTTATTCAGTAATATCCGCAGGGATTATCATCAAACGTCTTAAATCTAGGTGAATCTAAGCGCCAGTTCCTCGCGACCAAGCCTAGAAGAACCAGCAAGAAACTTACGGCTTGGTTCCTACCATTTTTTGTATGATCCTGTTACCTTGGAGGCTTTATGACCAACGTCTTTAATTTGTATTTTGGAGTGCAGTATACTGTTCCGCATGCGGTCTGATAGTTTTATTCCTAAGATACTGCGCTCCATGGCTCGCTGGCATACTCCAAGTGCGTGCTTCTCCAGTTTAATTAGACATAGTTAAATCTAAGATGCAATCAAATATTTTCAGATATGACAGCTTAGCACCTGAAGGCGATGGTACCACTCCTGGCCCTCAGCGATCAGTCGAAGGTTGGATCCTATTTGTCAGCAATGTGCATGAAGAAGCACAGGAAGAGGATATTCAGGTATTCACAACTTAAGATATAGAATAACAATGGTAGTACTCCCATGGTGGCAGTCATTTATTAAGGCACTTTGGTTTGTATCAAAATTTAAGCCACTTTCTCGGACTTCCACTTCCACTTTGTAGGTCAAATCAAATCAAATCAAATCAATTGATTTGATTTGATTTGATTTGATTTTTATCCAAGTCAGGTATGTTTGTGGCAAGAACTCATAGTTCTTGCCACAAACGTCCAACAATGCTTATATTTTTTTGTCTTATTATTTGCGATCAGCTGGCTATAAGCAGATTTTTAAAAGGAATTTTGGTGTTGTCTGGCTCATTTATGGTTTAGTTTGATTGTGTACTTCAAACATATTTAGCCTTTTTGTAGATTTTGCTCCAGTAGCTTATAATATTGGTATAGATAAATATTTGTGGACATTTTTACACTACATCATCTACCCCCAAACTAATCATAGATTGTACTATTAGAACCAGGTGACTGATAGAATACTTATATGCTTTTTTTAGAATACAATATAACACCCAAGAGGCTGAAGGCAGGACTTCTACGAACTGAGCTGTGACAGCTGTCATACAGACACATGTTATTATTACATGTTAGATGCATGTTAGAAGGATTTATTTTAAAAATGTCTTTCCTATACACAGAATCAATTTTCGGAGTTTGGAGAGATTAAGAATATTCATCTTAATTTGGATCGGCGCACGGGTTTCTTAAAAGGATACGCGCTGGTCGAATACGAGACTTATAAGCAGGCAGCGGTAAGTGGAAAATTAAAAGGAATAATGATAATAATAATGGTGGACAATCCACACAGCATCATCTAGCCCCAAGCTAAGTAGAGCTTGTGTTATGGGTACTAGATGACTGATATACTTAATACAATACATTACATACATAGATATTGTTTATTATGCATAGAAAACACCTAGAACACCCGGAATAAATATTTGTAGATTGCACAAACATTTATCCCAAGGCGGGAATCGAACCCGCAACCTCCTGCGTCGCAGGCGGTTATTCGCCCGCCGCGCCACATCGACCACGAACCCGAAACGTTGGACGCCCTCCTGTCCGATGGTTCGACGAATTCATTTCTGATTTTATCTCCTAGTGAAACTTTCAGCATAGCTCTCTCCGCCTATTGTGCGATTTTAACATCAGGTGGGCCCAAACATAAAAGCATTATGGATTGTCTGTCAGTTATTTAGTTTATTAATATAATAAAACGGTTTAATCCACAGAGTGCTCGTGAAGCATTAGATGGAGCAGATATTCTTGGACAAGCCATCTCAGTCGACTGGTGCTTTGTCAAGGGACCATCGAAAGTACACAAAAGCAGCAAGAGGCGATAAAAACTGAACCAACTAATATAAGACATGGCTTAGTAGACCTGGCCGTCATGGCTTAAAGGCTGCCAAGCCAGGACTGTTGTACATAAGTGTTAATAATGGTTGAGGATGGGTTTGTTAGTAATTCTCGGTCATTGTAACGACATATTGTGGCGTGGCCTTAGTTAAGATACTTATATCTAAATATTATTGTCGATTCTCAAAATTTCGGGATTTAGAGCTAGTTATTATTATTTTGAACAAAAAATAGAATCTTTTCCAACTATTTCTTTTAATGTAGACTAAAAGTGCCAGTGGACACTAGAGCATACCGCGGTAGACAACTTTTAATATACCGGAGTAAGTGTCAAGCTCGCGTTGCACATATTAGCCCGGCATGGCAGGAACCAGGTTAAGTCTGCTTGAAGGGGCACCGCTGTGCGCCGGGTCTTAGTTTAACTATTCAGGAGGCGTACTCCGTTTAACAAAAAAATCCTGTTGACATTGTGAGTAACACCACCCTACTATACCTACTACACCCTAAAGGCCACACTAGACACGGAAACTAGACAGTGGCGGGCGTTTTGTGGTTGTCCACAAAACGCCGCCACTGGACATTTTATATGGATTCGCTTTGTAGCGTGTGGCGGCTACCGGCATCAACCGTGTGCGGCGAGTCCATATAAAATGTATGAAAACTACAGGGAATATGCCAGTGGCGGCGTTTTGTGGTTGTGGCCGGAGGCCCGTGTGCGGGAACCCTAAAGGCCACACTAGACACGGAGACTGTTTTGTATGAGAAAGGAGCAGTCCCGCGGTGTTTTGTCTGTTTCAATCACTTCTATATAAAATGTACCTCTGTATATGTAAATGTATGTATGACCGATATAAGCTTCTGATGCGTCACGACACGCGGGGGGGTGTGTGCAGAATCACTTTAGACTGCGAGGGAAATAAAAACTCTTTAACCGGGTTTGAATACGCACTGTTTATGGGTTTAAAATTATTTGTAGGCACAAAAACTGTTTTTGTTTACCATGGAAACTGATATCCGGGTATCGAACCAAAATTACTACCTAATAAAAAAATTTTTTTTTGATAAAAAATTCAATTTCATTTAGCTTCACATTTTTTATTATATTTTACTTCTTTGATGTTAGTTATAAGAATGATAGGTCTGTAAGTTGGAAAAAATAACGATACCTACTAAAATGTGTAGTTTATACTTTTATCTTTCAATAAATAGTATAAGATTTCTAATTGGTGTTTTTTTCAATTATCCACCTATTGATATACCTATTAGGTACCCATTGATTTTACTTATCATTTTCTCGTAACATTATCGCAATGAAATATCGTCAAATTCAAGTTTCTATCGTGTTAATCTCCAAATAGTACTCTTTGAAACTGGTTGATGAACGCTCAGCTATCAGCAAGTTGCATAAAAAAATCACCAGTGGTTCCTGTTGACACCATAAACCATTGGTTTATCCGTCTAAGCTCCCATCACTCATACCATAAGGATTTGAGAGGCCAGACGGAGTACAATACTTGAAGGCAAACCTCTCACCTATACCTACTCGGGGACTTTTTTAATTCAGTTTGTTTAAAGTACCTACGTACTTTAAACAAAGTAAACATTTATTTGAAATTAAAATGTGTATAGGAAACCCAGTGGCGTAGCGTGCCGTGGCGGGCCCCCGTATAAAAATTTGTTTGGGGGCCCTTATGAAGGGTAAAGATTTCTCGCAAAAGAAAAAAATGTTGGCATAAAATTAAAAGAAATATTTTTTCATCATAATTATCTATGTAACTTTTTCCAAAATTTTTACAAACAATTCAAATTAAATATACACTCTCCTTGCCTTTTTGCTTTTTGTCATTTCTGAAATAAAAAAAAATTTGGGAAGTTATTATTTAATTTTTGCTTATGCACATCGGGGGCCCCGTGGCATGGGGGCCCCGTATAATTGATACGGCAGATACGGCGGTAGCTACGCCCCTGAGGAAACCTCTCTTGGGCATAATTTTGTGTTAGAAAATAAGAGTAGGTTAGTAGGCATCTATTTTTATTTGTTTCATCTAGTAGGACTAAATACCTCTTGTGGGCATAGTTTTTTGCTAAGAAAATGAAAGTACATGTTAGTATCTATTTTTAATTTTTAGTGTCAAGTTAGGCATCTATTTTTATTTGGATTTCGTCTGGTGGACGTAAGGCCAGACCATGGGATACAATTCCATTAGGATAAGGAAATGCCTACCTCGCTTAGGCATAATTTTGTGCTAAGACAATTAAAGAACATGTTAGTAGATAGGTACCTATCTATTTTTAATTGGCTTTCATCTGGTAGGACTTCAGGCCAGACCATGGGGTATTTTATAAGGATAACGGAATACCTCACTTAGGCATAATTTTGTGCTAAGAAAATGAAAGTTCATGTTAGTAGGCATCTATTTTTATTAGTATTCATCTGACTTAAGGTATGGTGTAGGTACAATTCCATTGCGATAATTTCTCCTTAGAGGCCATTCCTTAATTACGTAAGGGTCCCCAGGGCTTAGGGGGGGGGTTAAAAAACTCTATACCTGCCCTTATCTGGGGAGGGGGGGGGGGTTTATTCAATTATTATTTTAACAAAAATTAATTGCGGTCCCTACAGCATATTATTTCATTCAAACTAATATTTATTTTATAACTTTAAAAATCTACTAACAATGATAAAGTATAACCTAAATTATGTAAAAACCTGTACGTCAAACAGTTTGTGCAACTGATGAGTTTCTACAGAAAAACGAGATTGAATCTTACGTAAGAAAGAGGGTCTTCTTACGGTAAGAGGAACCCCCTCTTTCTCCGATGTATCCTTACAGGGGTGGGGGGGGGGGTCAAAAATCGTCAAAATCGTCCTTACGTAATTAATGAATGACTTCTTAGGCACAATTTTGTGCTAAGAAAATGAATGCACAATATTTAAGTAGGTGCCTACCTATTTTGCTTTCATCCCATAGGATCTTGGGGTAAGATGGGAAATTTTGGGACAGCTTTTCTTAAAATGAAAGTACAATAGTTTAGTGTCTATTTTTATTTGGCTTTCATCACGTAGACGGTAAAGTACATATGCCATACATCCATCATCCATTTTAGATTCACCCAACAAGACAAAACTTATCTTAAAAGTTAAAATTCAACTAAAAGGCCACTACAGTCACTACACTCAATATCATTATAAAATAAATTACAATTTTTCACATTTACCAAGCATTATACATTTTTTTATTCCAATCATACTATGTAAAATAAATGAGACTACAGAACGCATTTTACACGTGTTAAATTCCTTTTAACTTGTTTCTGTGAAAATGCGTTCCCAAGTCGAAACTACATGTTAAGATTACAACATATTTCAATCTTAGCATGACATATGTTCATTCATTCAAGTCGTTTAGATGTTACTGACAATTGGTTTGTTATTTCGTTCTAGGGGCTGGTTGAAGCTTCTAGACTGTGTGGTTGTTTGTGGTTAGATGCGCCGGGTCTGGTGAAGCACCATTTGGCGGACGCTGAATGAGGAAAGGCCAAGACCGAGCGCAGCAAGAACTACTGCCGAGCGGGACATCATTTTCTCACGATTCGCGGGCTGTGGACAAAGAATAACCATCTTAGAGATTAAATAGCCTTCTGCTCTTACGGTCACGTAATAATATTGCTGAACAGTCCACACGGCATCATCTAGCCCCAAGCTAAGCAGAACTTGTGTTATGGGTACTAGATGACTGATATACTTCATACAATACATTACATATATAGATATTTTTTATTAGACATAGAAAACACCCAGACCACCCGGAATAAATATTTGCAGATCGTACAAACATTTATTCCAATACGGGAATCGAACCCGCAACCTCCTGCGTCGCAAGCGGACATTCGCCCGCCGCGCCACATCGGTCGTCAAAAATATATGTATTTACGGAAGACGAAGCGTAGGACGTCCTCCTACCCGATGGACTGACGACATTGTTAGAACCGCGGGAAGTCGATAGATGGAAAAGGCTCAGAATCGTTCTTCTTGGAAACGTATGGGGAAGGCCTATGTCCAGTAGTGGACTGCTACAGGCTGATGATGATGATAATTTGATATTTCAAGAGTGGATAGGTATCTTCCAGGACGGCTGCACCGTCGACCGCATCATCACTTAACATCAGGTGAGATTGCGGTCAAACGTTTACCTATAAACTGTAAAAAAAATATCGACACTACTTTTGTTACTGTTTCGATTTGAGGCTTAACCTGTATGTTAATGGACGCAGAGCAGTGCATTGTACTGTTCTTATCGTGCGTGATCTTGATCTACGAAGCAATGCTCTGTTGTGTCACTTAACATCAGGTGGACCGTTATCTTGTTGGTGTAATATGCGCGGTTACGACTAGACTTCTTGTCAGCCTATTTATCCCTTGACAAAATAGCCTCTTGGCAAAAGCACTGAAGCTTTCTGGGAGTTTAAGTTTGGAGGGATACCAAAGATTTCTTTTAGAGATACCAGTATAATATTGTAGTTGGGAAAAACGTAATTTGATTGCACGGATAAAGTTATTTTTACTTGACTGCGACAATTTCTCGCATATTATTATCTTAGTGATTTATTATTTCTCACATACCTCCACTTATCTAAACAAAATTGCGTTGATAGTCTTTATCTTGCCTACGTAGAAATAACTAAGTAGAAATTACAGCGCACTTGAGCTTAGCTTAATCAGACACAATTATTTTGCATGAGAGAGCTCCGGTGGCCTGGTGGTAGTGACCCTGCCTCACCCAGAACACCCGGAACAAATATTTGCAGATCATACAAACATTTATCCCGAGGCGGGAATCGAAACCGCAACCTCCTGCGTCGCAGGCGGACTTCCGCCCGCCGCGCCACATCCGTCGTCAGATAGATTTAGCAAATTGGTTTCTCGTGACTCGTGACGTCATAAACTGTGATAAAAAACTGTTTAGCTCTAACTGTTCCAAGTTTCATCCCATAGGCTCATTCTACGAATTCTCTTAGCAAGACGGTTCTTAGATAAGCCACTCGTAGATTTTTTAAATTAATTTGGGCGACTAAGGGTTCTCGCCAGCCCGGCTAAGATGTGCAACGCGACAAAATTTTGTCTACTCGTTATCTTGTGCAAAATAGAAATATCTCTTTATATCTTCCTGTGCTAACATGCCAGTGCCAAAAATCTATCTTGCTCTGTCAAATGAAGACTTAATGCTAATGTTTAGCTTATCTGTGGGTCTTTTATCTATAATTTCTAAAATGTGTTACTAAGTATGCAGGCTTAGTATGTTTATACGAAACCTGAAATTAGTTATAAAAAAAACCAACCCGTTAATAAAGGCCCCATAGATCTTTTAAGACAGATCGATTTAAGAGTTACTCGCGTGAAACCACGTGGTGCAGTAGTTAGTTATCACAATTTATAAGTACCAGCTAAACTTTATAATGTTAGGTCGCTAGGGGCACCGATGAGGTGCTTGCCTAGGACGCTCTCGATATTTAATCCGCCTCTGGGTCAGCAATCCGTCTGCCAAGCGTGGTGACAATAGCGAACCCCAACATGCAGGCTTATTTAAGCTGGTAACGTGTCGACCTGGTATGCGGGCAGTACCACAGAAATAACAGTCAGTCAGTACACAATACAAGTTTCGTACTGGTATACAGAGACCTTGAACTTCTAGTTTCTATTCTAGACCAGTTTCTTGTCACTCAAAACTGGGAATACAATTCTTGTATTACAATTACGGCGGCGGTAGCACAGCCTCGTTTTTTAGGATTCCGTGCCCAAACGGTACAACAGGACCCTATTACTAAGAGTCTAAGACTCCGCTGTCTGACTGTCTGTCCGTCTATCACCAGGGTATATCTCATGAACCGTGATAGTTAAGAGTTGAAATTTTCACAGATCATGTATTTCTGTTGCCGCTATAACAATAAATACTAAAAAACAGAATAAAGTAAGGTACGTGCCCTACGATGTACTACCCTGCGTGTACTAACCTGAGACATACAGGTGTTAATTAAACCTCATGTGCCCGTACCCACACTTTCCAAAATATTCATATTTTTATAGCGGCCTTGAGCTTTTTAGTAAAAAACCAAAAAAATACAGAATTTTTTTAATAGAACTATACCTAGCGCCATTTGGCACAGCTCGCCACACGCAACGTCAAAATACCAAATTATAAATAGCACACAAATAAAATTCACATGACTAACAGTCCCACACAAAATGCGCACTAAGTTATCTGTATACTAATTATAAAGAGGAAAGAATTGTCTGTTTGTTTGCATTGAATACGCTCTGAACTATTGGACCCACCATTTAAAAAATTCTTTCACCGTTGGGAAGCTACACTATCCCGGTGACATAAAATATGCTGTATTATATTTTCAAAAACATTAGGGATCCTTACTAAAACTTCAATAATGTAACCCAAGGTGGAAAAAAATGACTGGTACTCTTCCGGTTCGTGGTCGCCATTCGAGAACCTTTATTCCCCAACGGTCGGTTCGTGGACGGGCCGCTAAATTAAGCTAATTTTATTTTACCTAACAAAGGTTTTAAATCATAACTTACAAACAAAAAAACACGTTACATCGACAGAAAACAATGATTTGTAGGTGGTTTTAAAAAGTATGCCGTCTGTGATTAGGACTATACTAGAATCGCGACCCGTGGTACTAAGATCAAGGGGTTATCTGCTACTTCTGTCAATTATTATCATACAAATAATAATAATCATCATCATCTTCCTGCCCTTATCCCACTTTATGTGGGGTCGGCACAACATGTTCTTTTCTTCCACACTCCTCTATCAGCCGTCATATCTGTACTCACTTCTTTCTTATCCATGTCATCTTTCACACAGTTCATCAAATAATATTTGCAATTAAAATAATTAGGCTTCATCATCATCAAAAGCTTGTAGTCCACTGCTGGACATAGGACTCCCCCATACGTTTACAGGAATAACTATTTCGAGTTCCTTCCATCCATCGACTTTCCGCGATTTTCGCGTGACCTTGGTTTTTCTCCAAAGAAAGAAAGAGAGGTTTTGACGACCGATGTGGCGCGGCGGGCGAACGTCCGCCTGCGACGCAGAGGTTGCGGGTTCGATTCCCGCCTTGGGATAAATGTTTGTACGATCTGCAAATATTTATTCCGGGTGTTCTGGGCGTTTCTGTGTATAATAAAAAGTTATCTATATATGTAATGTATTGTATTAAGTATATCAGTCATCTAGTACCCATAACACAAGCTCTGCTTAGCTTGGGGCTAGATGATGCTGTGTGGATTGTCCAGCATTATTATTATTATTTCTTGGTTTGGTTTGGTTGGATTTCCTCATTTCTGATTTTATCTCGCAGTGAAACTCCCAGCATAGCTCTCTCTATAGCCCGTTGTGCGACTTTAAGCTTGTGTACAGACCAATAGTTAGCGACCACGTCTTAGTTTCATAAGTCATCACTGGTAACATACACTGATTACAGACTTCTTTCAAAGATACAGAATATGGCTTTAATATATCTTAGTAAGTGTGCCAAGTTCAAGTCGTAAATACCGACCTATATTGATTAAAATGTTATTTATTACGCGATTTATTAATCAAAATGAGAGAAAAAAATACATTTTGTTAAATGCCTGCCGTATCGGTTTGAGATTTATGATTTCAATCATAAATCAACTTTTCAACCAATATGGTTCGTGAAAGTTGGTAAAAAGACATAAACATACACAGAAATTTATTTGCTGCTTTAGCACACACATTACAAGGTTACAAAACAATAGACATTAATTAGAGACTCATAGGTACGTAGAAATAATCAACAAAAAAACGATTTTTTTGTCAGAATCTATTTCTGGCTATTTCTATATCTTTGTTCTGGCTGACTGTCATATAGACAACGCACAGACTAAACCGTTGCACGTAGAGACTTGAAATTTTTTACATTCGTCTTGTTGAGTAAAGGTGCACTAAGAAAAGAATTCCCGAAATTCAGTCCCGGGTACAGAGGGGGTTGAAAATTGAATGAAAATAATATAGCGTGGACGAACTACGCGATTTCACCTGTTCCAATATACAGTGTCAAAGGAAATAATACTTTCAATATTTTCAAAACAGCTCTTGTTTTGGGTTGAAAGAAAACAATTTTCACTCTTTCCTTACTACTCAAATTAGCGTCAATTTTGTAATAATACCATAGACTGAAGGAGATTTATAAATATTTATTGAACATTACACGGGTATTAATCGCGTATTGCCTTTTTTATTTATTATTGCGACGTTTCGGCTATGTTGTAATAGTCATGGTCGCGGGCAGACTGAAGCGATGGTCGTATCAACATCTAGCCGCTTCTCAGTGACGGAATTTCCAAAATTCAGCCCCTAGACGGGTATAGCGGGGGTTGAAGTTTGTGTGAAAGAAACTTCACGCGGCGAAGGCGCACGGGATTTGCTAATAAAAGCGAGAGACAGTTCAGCGAACTGTAACCTCATGAATACCAAGATCCCAATATAAGATGCATTTTAAGCTCGAAATAAACAAGGTCCTGAAGTGGATTTGGCAATGACATTGAAAACAATATATTTACATACTTCGCAAACAACGAGACTGAAAAAAATTCAGACATAGCTTTACAAATTGTATTTTGTTATTTCAAAGCACCAATTCGATACTGTTTTATTCATGGTTTTTCTAACACTGTATAGATAACGTCAAAAAGCATTTATTCAGTAAAATCACCTTGGAACCTGGGTGGTCGCGCACCGTGCGGTTTCAGAGGAACTTCCTCCCGCGAACACTCAGGCTGTGGAATGATCTTCCTGCTGAGGTTTTCACTAAGGACTATAGTATGGGGTTCTTCAAAAAGGGCGTTTTAAAATTTTTAAAGGGTCGGCAACGCGCTTGTAATTCCTTTGGTGTTGCAGGCGTCCATAGGCTACGGTAACCACTTTCCGTCAGGTGGGCCGTAAGCTTGTTTGCCAACTTCGTTGTATAAAAAAAAAAAAAAAAAAAAATCCTAAACCTAACTGATCGCACTTTGCCGGTTTCTACTATAAAGATAAAAATAACTATATTTGATTTTTGTCAACACAAAATCAACAGATTATACCGCAAAATTCCTCACCTTTCTAAGATAACATTATCCAGACAGGCCTCTTTAACTGATAACCTTTTTACGCAATCAGTCAATCTATAGACTTATATATTTTAACATACTAGCGAACGCGCACAACTTTGTCCGCATTAAGTTATTTCTGATACAAAGAAACTTCAACCACAGCTTCAACCTTCGCCGTACCCGTTTCCACCCTCACTCACACTAAATGTTACATTGTTGTCGTTGCCTGGAACACTATTTATATCTATATTTTGTAAGAGGCGGGCGTTGATAGCTACGACACAGTTTTTCTAACTACTGTAGCATATCTACCGTACCTCATTTTTGTTATATACCACTAAGTTAACTGTTTCAAATAAATATTTTTGTATTTTGTATTTTTTTTTTAGGAAATGAATTCTGAGTTTCCATCGGTAAGCCGTGTCTGAGTCTGAAAACGAAAAATCGTTTTCCGGATACCGAATTTCGAATTGCGAGCTCGAATATTTTGATCGAGAAAAAAAACTCTGAATCAGTCTACTAATGTTAAGTAGTAACAATCACTTTAACCAAGCATTGCCTTGTAGATCATGCGCGTAAGGCACGTGCCCCACGATTCACGTACGTCTACCAACCTGAAGCATACAGGTGTTAAGCATCATGTGCCTGTAATGTCACCGGCAGCCACACTCTTCAAACCGGAACACTGCAATGCGAGCATCACTGTTTGGCGGTAGTAATAGTAGCGGTGGTAGTACTTCCCCGGACGAGCCCTTTCACAAAGAGCTCTACTACTACTAAAATTTTCATAGAACACAAGACGCATATACCCTGAAAATTTCAGTCTCTACGACTTAGGCTGTGCGTTATCTATGACAGTCAGTTAGGACAAAGATTGTTATAAGTTGTAAAGATAGATATAGAATAATCTTTCTTTCTACTGTGTAGTTTGAAATCTTTGGCGCCTTTCGGCTTATCTATTTTTGGTAACGGGGTACTTGCCAAGATTGCCAATTCTTTGTGCTGTAATACGTTTTTCGTGTTATAGAGACTAGTATAAACAAACTTGAATTTTGCCCCGCCTTCTGATCTGATAATTTTTGGGACAAAAAAAATAATAGTTAGGATGAAACCCATTGGAAAAGGAGAATATTATAAAAATGAAAGAAAAAATAATTTAAGGCCGATCCGAGGTCGGGAAGGGGGTGGGGTTTTAAAGGTAAAAAATGGTTTATCTCGATTTTCGGCAAAACTACAAGTCCTATGGAAAAAAGTCAAATAGCAAAGTTGTAAAAATGTAATGTCACCGGCACCCACACCCTTCAAACCGGAACACGCTACGCTGCTTGGCGCCAAGAATAGGCATGGTAATACTTCCCTAGTACCCAAAACACAAGCTCTGCTTAGCTTGGGGCTGGATGATGCTGTGTGGATTGTCCAGCATTATTATAAGACGACAAGCTGTACTACGACTGAAATATAATTACCTATTCATGTTTCAACACATTAGATGCAATATAGGAAGTAGGAAGAGTTCCGTGGTTATAAATAAGACATCATGGTATAAAGTAATAGTGTATTACGGATAAACATGTAGTAGTAGAGCTTAGTGAAGGGCTCGTCCGCGGAAGTAGTACCACTATGCCTATATCTGCCGCCAAGCAGCGCAGCGTGTTCCGGTTTGAAGAGTGACGGTGCCGGTGACATTACAGGCAACACCTGTATGCCTCAGGTTGATGGACGCAGAGCAGTGCATCGTAGGGCACGTTCTTAGCGACAAAGATGACGAAAGAAAGACGACCGATGTGACGCGGCGCGGGCAAATGTATCCATCAACCTGAAGTAGACAGGTGTAAATTAATTCCTGCTTGTAATTTCATTTCACAAAAAAATCTTACTCTTTTAGCAAGTATCGATTTATGCGCGCGCACGTTTCTTTTTCTATTTTTATTGAATGCCGAGTAGTTTCGACGACAACAAGTGTAGGTACCGGTAATAGATAGTTTACCTAGGTAATTTAATCTCGTTAGAATCACGTGCCCGAGCACATTACAACCACACCTGCACGGAAGCCACTCAATATAAACGTAACAAATATAAGACTTTGTCCTGACCGACTGATATATATAATAATAATAATGCTGGTCAATCCACACAGCATCATCTAGCCAAAAGCTAAGCAGAGCTTGTTTTACGGGTACTAGATGACTGATACACTTAATACAATACATTACATCTACATATTTTTTATTATACATAGAAAATACCTAGAACACCCGGAAGAAATATTGGCAGATCGTACAAACATTTATCCCAAGACGGGAGCCGAACCTGCAATCTCCTGCGTCGCAGGCGGACATTCGCCCGCCGCGGCACATCGGTCAACAAATCGTTCTATTGAAGGACCTTTGCCAAATTACTTCTTTATTATATTTCAACTATGTATTGTCATCAACTAAGTATATCACAGATTGAGCTAAATTGTTTGTTGTTGACAAAGTACCAGCTGATTATTTGCACTCTGAAAAACACCGGCCAAGTGCGTGTCAGACTCGAGCACGAAGGGTATCATTACTAGTGTTTTTTTAGCATTTGTTGTTATAGCGGCAACATATACACATCATCTGTGAAAATGTCAACCCTCTAACTATCACGGTTCATGAGAGACAGATAGACAGACAGACAGTCAGCTGAGTCTTAGTAATAGTTTTACCCTTAGACTATGGATTTCTACAAAGTCAAAGTCAAAAATCATTTACTCAGTAATATCCGCAGGGATCATCTTGAAACGTCTTAAATCTAGGTGAATCTAAGCGCCAGTTCCTCGCGACCAAGCCTAGAAAACTAAACAGAATCTATACCAATTATAAGAATCTTTGTCCTAACTGACGTGACAACACACAGCCTACACCACAGCTTGTAGATACTTGCAATTCAGGGTATATTCATCTTGGTATGTAGAGGTGGTCTAAGTAAATAATTCCCGAAATTCAACCCCCTAAACTGGTACAGCAGGGGTTGAACCTTGTATGACAATAACTTCACACAGTGAAGTCAATATTCTACTAGAGTGAATTCATATGTTTGTTACATGGGAGCCCATTTTTTAGTATTTGTTGTTATAGTGGCAACAGAAATACACCATCTGTAAAAATTTCAACTCTTTTACAGTTCATGAGATACAGCCTGGTGACAGGCAGACAGACAGACAGACAGCAGTCTTAGTAATAGGGTCCCGTTTTACCCTTTGGGTATGGAACCCTGAAAGCAAGTTTAGGCTAAACTAAAGGTTTATGTGAGATGATTATGTTGCATAATTAAAATTATATTATGAGTTACTCTTCAAGGTAAGCAAACCAGGTATCGAAGTCTTTAGCCGCATTCACCCACACCAGCAAGTTATAGGTATAGAAGACCAAAGAGTGTCTTAGTTAAATAGCTTTAACTTATTGATGCAAAATAAATGATTACTATACCATTTTAATAATGAATTCTAGTAACAATCTAGAATATGAACAGGACAGATAATACCTATCAGCTTAGATAAATTTAATTAAATGACGATAAGTACCTATCAGAGTTTTTCAACAGTACAAAGAAAACGTATATTTTGAAGTTCAAAGGTTAGAAATTTCTTTTCTAGATAAAATCCTACTGCTTAAGAATCGAATGAAGTTTAAAAACTACTGTGTTAGTCTATTCTATAATGCACCGGTCGCTGCGGTAGAGAAAAGCGTAGTAGTACATTGTGATAACACATAACTTGAAATTCCTGCTAAGAAATTGAATAGTCAAAAGGAATAAACGAAACTTACCTGTGAATATGTGAGTCTTAGGGCGTACTGGGCAATTTGTGTCGTTCTCATTGTGTCCAAACCTGAGTGTAGAGCTGCAACAACAAACGACATTCAAAATTCATCCGAAAATAGAGCTCTAACATTCGCACTTTACATAACCTATGTCAAAATAATATTTTCTGAATGTCACACGCGAAATTTTTGACAATGGATAAGTCAGTCGAGCTAATGGTGTTTATTTTTATATTTTCGACCGGTTTTCTATCGCTATTTTATATCAAATCTTACTTTTTGGAGATACGTACACGCACTCGCCGTCTTTAACGAAGTGAAAGAAAACTTCGAGAAATTCGAGATGTCATTTGTTAGTTTATCAGTCCACTTGTCTGTCAGCTGAGTTCAGCTGTCAATGTTTCAGAAATAATGTTTCCAACTGCATATTGAAAAAAGTACTGACTACTCATGCCCTTGTTTTGGAAGAATAATCAATCAAGCCATCAATTAAACTCAACCTAACTAGTGGTACATATGTTATTAAAGTACCTACGATACTATTTATAATTATTACACAATAAAAAATAATCATTCTATGTTTCAGTGTTGAGTTCTAAAACAAGCTTTAATCAAAATTTCTCTAAGAATATAGATAGCGCTTTTATAAACTATTATTCTGATTCAATTTCGGTTTTGTTCCTACTCGTTCATAGAGGGCGCTCTAATTGCGAAGAACTGCATTACAGTTCATTATATTTCGGTTTAAAGAGGATTTGATGTTTTCGTTTGTATGAAACAACAGTTATTTGGGTTGTTTCTAAAATCAATTTGATTTTACTAATTTGGTCTGTGTGTGCTCTAAATAAATTACGCAATCACCGAAATTAGTTTAAATTTCTGTGATAGGTAGGTACCTACCTATGATACTCTGAGCATACAAGTTAGTTTACTTACTTCCCTTATCTGAGAGCGGCAAGATATTAACTGATATACATAATGAGGACATGAGCGAGACTGATGCTGAAATATTAATTTATCTTAATTTAAAGGTAGGTACATATTACCTACCTGTAGTAGTAGCTCGTAGAACAGTTAAACCAATGCCGTTTGTCGTAGGTGCTGCCTGTCTGAATGAACCCAAGATAATAATAAATAATACTCTATTTTAAGGGAATTCTATTCTACCAAATTACCGTGCTGTTTTATTTTACGACGCTACTAAGCGACGCTTGTACCTACTATGGACATACGATACAGCTTAGTTCGTAGTAACCCTGTCTTTTGCCCTGTAGGTGGTGGGTTCGAGTCCCACTGAGAACAAACATTTGTGTTGAAACATAGATGTTTCACAATTTGCCACATTCAATTCAATTGGTTGAATTGAATTGAAATTCAACATTTACGCCAATGTCAAGTAGATTGAATAGTTTTTAGTCGAGTCGACTTAGTAAAAAAGAAGGCTGTCATTGGTTTTAAAGAAAAAGATGGCGTTTTTTCAAACCCTGAGGAAAACCTTTGCCTTCAAATCAGGGTGTCACATAACACACTATCATTTCAACTGTTCACATTTGTACTAAGACCTCAAATAGGTAATAATGGTTAAAATACCAATTAAATTACGCATCAGAATATAAAATAACACTAAAAAACAATTTAAATGACAAAAAAATCTAAGTTTCTTCCAAAGATGACACTCGTCTAAGCAGAAAACGAATCGGTCTATGTCTAGGTATCCAGAGCGCTGTGCATTACTATGAAATTACTTAGCATTGCTCTGAGGTTGTCAGTGCTAGGTGAAGACGGTTATAATAAAACACTAGCGGCCGCTCGCAGCTTCGTCCGCGTGGCAGTTTTTTCCCGTTCCCGTTATTTTTCGGGATAGAACGTAGCCTATGTTAATCCAGGTTGCAATCTATAACTATTCCAAATTTCATCCAAATCGGTCCACTGGTTAGAGCGTGAAAGAGTAACAAACATCCATCCATACTTACAAACTTTCGCGCTCATAATATTAGTAAGATGTAGCCTAGGCCCCCACCTTCTTGTTTGACAGGTACTTGGTGAAAATAACAACAATTATGTACAAATTTTATTCCGTAAACAAAACGAACTTAGTTCCGTAAACGAATTATGTACAAAAGACCTTTGGCTTTGTTGACATGTAAATCAGTTAAGAAACTTAAAGCCGATTCCTCACGTCGCGTTAAATGTGTAAACCTAGGTACATACTTTTTTTATTTATTTAATCAACATATTCTAAGAACAGTTTTAACTTATTTATTGTACCCTATAAACCGCATAATACATATTTTACCAGTGATTTTAAACGGCGGCGAAGTAAAACATTGTAAGGAAACCCTGTGAGATATACTCGTAGATAATTCTCCATGTCTCTAGTGGTTATTCCCACTTGTTCTGTACACAGAACTAGTGAGACTTTTGGTCCTATTTTGTACACAGAGCTTTCATAAGAGTTGACCGAAGTAATGGAATAACTGACACTTGAGACTTGACAATTGATATATGACAAACAGATGCCATCAGACTCCAGTATATAAAAAAGTCAGAGACTTGATTATTGTGGATTATTGACACTTACACAGACACCATCAAATATAAAAGAAAAAGAAGGCGAGACTTGAAACTTGGTACTTGACTTTTTTTATCGAAATAATTAAAAAACAACGAACTTTTTTTGTAGAAAATATTCGAATTTTCATAATTATTTACTTGATGTTCAACAGAGAACAAATTCTTAGCACCGCAACATCTGAGTGGAGCCTAAGAGCTTTAAAAACAAACGACTTGAGTTCTAAGCCCTAACTTACCGTGCAATAATGAAAAATGAAAGTTATGTTTCAACTTTCCGAGCACGGAATACAAGTATACGTATATAAGCATACTCGTAGTTATAGTAGCCTGAAATTTCATATTAGAAAATGGTAAGCTTACTAACTATTGTTTATGTCGTTACTAGTGCAGCTACGCATAAATATCATCAACTGCCTGTAGATGTGATGTGATATGAAGACACTTTTTGCTGGAGAGGTGTTTTTACTCAATTGATGAATTTATAAATAACTAGAGGCCACTCGCAGCTTCGCCCGCGTGGCAGTTTTTTCCCGTTCCCGTTATTTTTTCAGGATAAAAAGTAGCCTATATGTTAATCCAGGTTACAATCTATATACATATATTCCAAATCGGTCCACTGGTTAGAGCGTGAAAGAGTAACAAACATCCATCCATCCATCCATCCATACTTACAAACTTTCGCGTTTATAATATTAGTAGGATTTGACTTGATTGATTTTATTTTATGCTAGGTACTAACACAAGTTCACAAGTTATCTGCAATAAAATAATTTTAATTTAATTATAACAACGGTAAGAATTTAGTTTATACATTCCAAACCAGTTTTATTTCTATTCCAAGTTAATTTTGTTTCATACTTTTCTTGGTGGAAACGTGTAGTCCACCTTATGCTAAGTCAGTCTATAATATAGATGATTCATAGATTTTTTTTCATTATTCATAGAAAATACCCAGAACACCCGAAATAAATATTTGCAGATCGTACAAACATTTATCCCAAGGCGGAAATCGAAACCGCAACCTCATGCGTCGCAGGCGGACATTCGCCCGTTGCGTCACATCGTTATAATATATGAATCAGTCGGGGCAAAGATTCTCCTATAAGTATTATAGACAAATAGATGAAGTTTTATATACCTACCAACGTGTATATAAGTAGCCAAGTAGGTATATACATAGGTAATTATATGTTTACTTGAACGAAGCGCCTCCCAGTTCGGCCCATTATCTACCAACATGTAAATTAAACCAATCTTCATCGCCATTGACATTCGTCATATCTTGTTATACAGGGTGTTTTTTTTGACGACCGATGTGGCGCGGCGGGCGAATGTCCGCCTGCGACGCAGAGGTTGCGGGTTCGATTCCCGCCTTGGGATAAATGTTTGTACGATCTGCAAATATTTATTCCGGGTGTTCTGGGTATTTTCTATGTATAATAAAAAATATCTATGTATGTAATATAATATTGTATTAAGTATATCAGTCATCTAGTGCCCATAACACAAGCTCTGCTTAGCTTGGGGCTAGATGATGCTGTGTGGATCGTCCGGCATTATTTATTTATTTATTTATTTATTTTTTGAGAAGGGCGGTGATGGACAAGTCCGAAAGCACACGAGTCAAAGAAAAGTTGCGAAAGGAGTAGGTAATGCCCTCGATTTATAAGAAAACAATAACTGCATGTTTAGTTTTACTTTTGTCGGAAATCGACACGAATGTTTGAAGTAATACTTCTTATGAGACTTCCAACAAGGTTGCGTTAAACGGTTAACACTACCATGGAGGGGGTATGAAAGCACTGTTCTTTCTCTCTTTCTTTCATAGCTAGTTAGGTACGTTTAGTATATTAAAGAAGTTTTACTTCAGTCGTGTGGTCTAAAGCACACTCGTTTTTTATTTAAAAGAACCTGTATTATTGAATCATTTGTTTTTTTACTAATAAGGATAATCTTTAATAAGGATTGAAGAAATGTACTGTAAAAATGAAAGTAAATAGCCAATTTTCATCATTTTTATGTTTACACGGAATAAAACTTACCTCCTATTCAAACTTCCATCATAAATAAAAGATAAAAAAAAACTTAACGCATTTATTATTTTCTTATAAATCGGGGGCATGACTCCTTTCACGACTTTTCTTTAACTCGAGTTAAATAAAAGACTTGTCCATTACCGCTCTCCTCAAAAAATCACCCTGTATAGTTTATAGGTACCTAAGTATATAACAAGGTAAGTATTTCTTGTTCAAGTAATTTGTCACAATACTAAGTAGGTACGTATTCATAAATTATCTTCCCCAGATGTGTGACCTAGCTAACTATAGCTATACAGTTACAATAACACATGTCTATGTGAAAGAACATTCAAAAATCCCTAAATATTTAATTTTTCTTTGACATATACATTGTAGTAGGTCTATATTATTGATCGACAGATAAATAGTTACATATCTAAAAAATTACAAATTGTATACAATTTAAAGATTTTTATATTATGCCAAAAATTATTCCCTCGGGATTTGAACCCACGACCTTTCCCATAATAGTCACTGGGAGGTAAAACTCTTACCTGTTGCCCAGTTAGTGACCCAGTAACAACAGCCTCTTTATAAAGTCCGAATCTAGTCTGAATGTCAGTCCTTAATTATCTAAGTTATTATTTTGTATTTCTCTGTGTACCTACTAACAATAGTATTTAAGTTTTAAATTTATAAGAGCTACTAACAAATGGATGTAACAATCTAAAAAATAAATTAATTGAATTGAATTGAATAATACGGGGATGCGCTAACTAACTGCGCTACCGAGAGTTCTACCGACCCGAGTAAAATAAGCCCTACAATGTTTTAAAATACGGTACTTTAGCGACCGTGGTTCCATTTACATGCTTGACGACAAACTATCAAAGCCTGCTTTATAACTGGAATTCCATAAAAATGTTAAAATCTGTAGGTAAATAAAAAAAAATTGAATATAATTTTTGTGATTTACTTAAGTGCAGGTAAGCACTATAAAACTAACAAACTATGAGTACATTTTAGTGCAGACTGTACCTATCAACAAAACTGTAACATATATTCTTTGATTGCAAGTACCGAGGTAGTTCTGTACCAATTCAAGTATAACTCTACCAACCACATGTTTAATATGTTCTGTTGACCCCAGTTCACAAAATACACACTCTCCCCCGCTTATCAAAGAAATGAAGCTACCTTTTCTCACCTCAGTGCAACTATGGCTCATTTTCCTTTGAACAAGATAAGAATTTCAAGTCTTTACCTTGTATGACGTAACAGGTACCACCTGTATAAAACACACAACTATTAGACTCAGGCGCCATTTTCGTACAATGCAACCGCCATCACAGTACGTTTTTGAACTTTTTTAAATCTATTTTCATAAAAAAACAATGTTATTAATTATAAACTAGTTTAAAAATACGCATGTAATTAATCAACAGCGTTTTGAAACCCAATTTTAATTGCTAAGTATTTTTTATGAAGTGATAAAGAAAATTTGTGGTGAAAATTATCAATGAATATAAAACCGCTGAAATAAATACAATATCAATACTATCTAAATAAACGTGATAAAACAACAGTTTACTATAGAAATAAAGATAATTTTAAGTTTTGTGATTGGTCACATGACGTTATGGAGAAGAATGTAAGTAATAATGAATTTGACTCGAGTTCAACACGTGATTCAAAATGGCCGATCATTTCAGATACAAATCAACTGCATTTTCAGCGGTAAGAATTTTCATTAGCTTTTATTTTAATTATTGCTAGAAGCTACATAAAACTTTATAGTATGTTCTTAGAAAAATAAGTTTTATGATTTAATAATTACCTACATGAGTTTGAACACGGATATATTTACTTACAGCTTATAAATTATTTTTCGGCATTTATCTAGGTAGGTAGGTAGGTATTTACTTACTAATACTTACCTAGGTAGATACCTAACTGGTACTTAACTTAACCTAGCCATTAAGAATCTATCTGTATAAATTATATGAATCTATGTCCTGATTGACTGACTGACATAGACAACGCACAGCCTAAATTGCTCGTAGACTTGAAATATTTAATGTCTCTTCTCGGAGCATAAATATGTAGATACTGAGAAAGGAATTCTCCGTACACCGGGGGTTAAAGTTAGCATTAAAATAAGTTCACGCGGACATAGTCGCATACCCAAACCTAAATAGAAGATTTAGAGAGTTACCTAGGTCTAAAATTCTAATTATAGTTCCATGGAAGTAGTGTGCTAAGATAAGTGAGATTACGACTGCCAAGAGATCTAGCATGCCTGTGAATTATAATTTTTACTTTACTGTTATGCTAGGCTTTAAAACTTTCCATTTTCATCGTATACATCAGTCATTCCCAAAGTGGTCCAGGTGAACCCCCAGGGGTCCACACGGGAGACTCGACGGGGGTCTACGTTGGACGTAACAAAAAATGGGGGTCTACAATCGTAAGCAGGGGTGCATGAAAATTAATCTGGTTTCGATAGTGAAGAACTAAAATGTTGGCTTGTTATTTTAAATAATATGAAACCTAAATTAAACCTTCTCATTAAGACAATTTATAAATAAATTGAGAGAAAAATGGATAGTTTCGAACTGGGAGTCGAACCCAGACCATGTCGGTACAAAAGAGTCTGGGAACCACTGGTATACATCATCAATAGCCTGTAGAAGTCCCCTGCTGGACATAAATAAAATAAAAAATAAATAATGCTAGACAATCCACACAGCATCATCTAGCCCCAAGCTAAGCAGAGCTTGTGATATGGGTACTAGATGACTGATATACTTAATACAATACATTACATACATACATATTTTTTATTATACATAGAAAACACCCAGAACACCCGGAATAAATATTTGCAGATCGTACAAACATTTATCCCAAGGCGGGAATCGAACCCGCAACCTTTTGCGTCGCAAGCGGACATTCGCCCGCCGCGCCACATCGGTCGACAACAGTTACATAGGCCATACGTTTCCAGGAAGAACGATTTTTAGCCCTTTCCCTCCACCGAGTTCCCGTGATCCTAACAATGTCAGTCCATCGGGTAGGAGGGACACTACGCCTTCCTGTTCGTAGCTCGCCATTCGATAACTTTTTCCCCAGCGGTTGTCATATACGTATGTGCTAGATCATATAGATTTTAAAAAATGAAAAGTTAAGCTTTTTATTTAAGTCTTTGGTCCTGGTATAATTACTTTTCACGCGTAAGCCATAACCTATTTTCCGTAGTCGGTTATCCCAAGCTCCTTGCGGGGTCACACTGCAAATAAAACACTATCTTAGATAACCGGTAGAGCACTAAACTCTGCGTTGATAGCTTATCAAGTTTATACCCATAAGTAATGGGAAATGTTTGTTCAGTGTAAAATACTTACGACCGTAATCCCCGATCGTTTTTATAATACGCATAGCCAGAGTGGAATTCGTCTGCAGTGTCTGTTTTCCAAATTGATTGCAACTCTCTGTCTTGTGTTTTTCATCTCTTATCCTACTAATATTATAAACGCGAAAACTTGCAAGTATGGATGGATGTTTGTTACTCTTTCACGCTCTAACCAGTAGACCGATTTAGATGAAATAAATAAAACCATTAAAAAAATAAAAAAAAACCATTAAAATAATTAAAACCATTTCAATCAATGTCAATCTCAAATGGTATTCTTCAAAACTGACATTTTAGACAGGCACAATTTTGACAATCTTTCTGTTTCAATCTCGTCTCCGATCCAAAAAAATACGTGAATTAGACCTCTGAGAGATATCTACCGTGTTAATTTGGGGATAATAATAGAAATAATAATGCTGGACAATCCACACAGCGTCATCTAGCCCCAAGCTAAGCAGAGCTTGTGTTATATGTACTAAATGACTGATATACTTAATTCAATACATAACATGCATAGATTTTTTTATTATGCATAGAAAATACCCAGAACACCCGAAATAAATATTTGCAGATCGTACAAACATTTATCCCAGAGGAATCGAACCCGCAACCTGCGTCGCAGGTGGACATTCGCCCGCCGCGCCACATTGTTCGTCAAAAGTAAAATTAAAGTTATAAGGCTGCCTTTGTTTTTTTAAAGATACACGGTTGTATGGTAATAATTTACCGAAACACGCCGGGGCGTGTCTAATTTGCTAATTTTGACAAGTGACTAGGCTTTTAAAGATCAAAATCGTTTAGCAAAACCTAAAGAAACTGGCGTAACAAAAGAAGATCTAGGCCTAGTTATTGTTATTTCAGTTCGTGACTACATAATCTTTATGTTGAGTCTCACCTTCGTATAACAATTTCAATATGTTACCTATTTTGTAACAAATACCGTGTTGGCGTGGTGGTCATAATTGTAAAGTATATATATTTGCGTGGACAGTACATAATGTGTTGGTAATACTTACTTACCTACCTACTTCTTTTTCTTGCCCGATCGTCGGATGATATCGCAGTAGTTGGCCAGCAGTGGACAAGGCTGGCACAGGACCGGACAGAATGGCGTATACCCAGCAGTGGGTGAACACGGGCTTTTTTTTATACAATTTGCTGATGAAACAAGCATATGACCCACCTGATGTTAAATGGTTACCATCGCCTATCTGTTTGGCGACATGTTATTAACGTGCGTGATCTGTGAGGCAATGCTTTATTATAGGACTACCACTTACCATCTGGTGTGGTTTCTGCTTTATTCGTCAACTGAAAATAAAATAAAAGAAATACCATTGCGATTTTTTTTTCTTTAATCCTTAGGCATGATAGATATCCCCTCCGAACTCTTAGTACCACGTACCTACTCGAGATTCTTCAAGCATGTCTAAGGGGGTAGTCAGAGCTACGTCCAGATAGTACATTTGGTATATACCCACATTTTTCAGTAGTCGTTATATTAACTGGTTGTATAAAAGAAAGTTTGGGGGATTGAGTCAAAATATTTTTCTCTGATGAGAACAAACCTGGGGCCTTACTCACGGAACCGAAAAATGATACATCGCGCCATTTATCGTGCTACAGCTACAAGTACCATCGTTTTGACGATGAAACGACCGAAATTACTTTTGACAATCGACCTAACCTACTGATACCTACTGAGCAGTAGGGACAATCAACCTGGTAAAAATATATCTTAAAACATTCGTTCATAAACCTTTTATTTGCATTGATTCATACTAACATTCCCAGACTAAACAAATAGCATATAATAATTATGAAAATGTTTTGTCTGTATACAAACACTCCTATTTAATCAGCTGATACTTTCAGCTGTAGAAAAGTTGGTTTTAATATTTACATTTTAAGGTTTAAATTCCAGTGTAACGTATCTGTTGGCATTGTGGATTCATAGTACCCACTACCCAGTTAGTTTATGTTCTCAGTATTTTTTGGGAAACTCATCATCAGCAAGAACAGCTTAGTAGTAGCCCTGTGGGTTCGACTAACAACGAGGACAATAATGATAAATGAATAATAATCTACTAATAATAATTAATTATTAATGCGAAAGTTGGTATGGATGTTTGTTGTCACGCAAAAACTACTGAACGGATTTTAATTAAACTTTACAATAATATAGAAACAGAATAACATAGGCTATAATTTATAAAGAACTAGCGGCCGCTCGCAGCTTCGCCCGCGTGGTAGTTTTTTCCTGTTCCCGTTATTTTTTCGAAATAAAAAGTAGCCTATATGTTAATCCAGGTTGCAATCTATAATTATTCCAAATTTCATCCAAATCGGTCCACTGGTTAGAGCGTGAAAGAGTAACAAAGTTTGTTTGTCTCGCCGCTATATTGCTATAAGGTCACAGAAACAGTCAAAATATTCTCTAATTTTATAAAGATTCAAACCACATTCTAAGAACCACTTTTTTAAATAGGTCGGTTCATTACATATTCCAACACATCTTAGATATAAAGGCGAGTGGAACAATAGACAAACTTTACATACCATAGACAAAACCAATGTAAATGAAGGTAACAATTTGTTGAGAATTCACATTTACGTATGAATAAAAGACTGCAAAGCCTCAAGACGAAAGTACATTGTCAAAGAACTCAACTACTACAAAATGTGGGTAAATATATGCAAAATGCCTTTAGACGTGTCTCTGACTACCCTCATTAGGCGTCCTCAAAGAAAACTGAACGATATTAAGAGATCTGAGGGGAATGCTGCGTGTCTGGGTATTAAGTCGAAAGGTTAGTTCTTAACTTCTTAGCTAGCTACGTAAACGTGGTTTAACATTTCACGTGGCCGTCGAAATTATCTCGCTGTCACCGGTATATAAAATTAAAAGTAACGGGCCAAGTACATCGCCTTGAGCGACTCCCGACAATCAAATTAGTCGACATTCGTGAGTGTGTAGTTCGCAACAGTTTAGAGACAGGACGATAATTGAATTGTGGCGGTCATAACTGCTAGGGAGCTAGTATACGAGCAATTTGTTGATGTAAATAGTTAGGAACCGCCGATTTAAATTGCTCGTGACAGTAGTAAAACAAGAAAGCTGCAAATACGAGGCGTTCATCAATACCAACCTGAACAATTAAGTACACTGTTTGACATAAATAAGCCTGTCCCAGGTGTTTCCAGGTGCTGATGGCCGAAGAATGTCGGTCCATTGGACTACCAATAGTTATCCAAAATCTGTTTAGCGTATTACGACAAAAAAATCTTACTCACTAATTCGTTCTTTATTCAATGAAATTCAACAATCAGAAGTAAGTTTAAGCACAGGTTAAATAATTCACTTATGAAATACGTAATACAATTGTGATTTTCTATTTTATAATATAACTGTACAAGATTATGATGAAAATCAAATCACAAGCACGGAATCACACCACAGAGACATAAAATAAATAATAGTAGGTAGGTACTCCGTGCATGCGTAATTTCGTCCAAATGTTACTGCAGTTATTTACAAAAAATGTCGGGCAACTTTTTCTTGGAAAGTTTACTGTTTGCAATAATTACAGTAGGTAGGTAACATTCAAAGTTAAGGTTGCAGCGTGAAGACGGCGATAGTGCCTCAAACCACGCTATTTTACAGGGCACGTTTAAGTTAAGTACTGTGTGCTACTGGTTTATCTGCTTCTATTCTTATGAACAACCCTACCGTGAGCTCTTCTTATAGCGCGATTGCAAACTGTCAGAACGTAAGCCACCAAATAGCTCAGTTCAAACAATCTCGTGCAGACTCAAGCAACGGATCGTGCCTGACGAAGCACTTTCCTGCGTCCACCATCCTGAGACATACTGGTGCCTGTAATTTCCCTGTGCCTGTTAGATATTTCGTTCATTGCCATGACAATCTAAACATTTGTACTCTTGGGTAAGGTATGTTTGTGTGTTGGAAATCTGTAAACAATTGCTATAACTGTCTATCTGTCGGTGAATTATTTGCGATTGTTTTTGATCGATCGTTTAGGTTGTAAAGTTTATGTTTGGTCGTATTTTATAAATGTTATGATTGCGGTCGTTCCGAAGACGAAGACGTAAAATGCGCAGCCTTACACAAAATATGGCTTGTAAATACATTTATTATTAAACCTTTTTTTTATTCGACTTTCTAATGACTCACCCGATGTTAAGAGGCTACCTACCTTTATCAAAGCACTAGCAAACACGCGCCACTTCGTCCGCGTAAATATTTTATAAAAACTTCAACCCAAGCCATAACCGTTTTGGAATTGAACTTTGGGATTTCCTTTTTTAGTACACGTATCAAGATGAATAAACCCTGAAAATTTCAAGTCTCTACGACCGGTGACTTAGGTTGTGCGTTATCTATTATAGCCAGTTAGTCAGAACAAGTGGATTAAAGCTAAGTGTGCTCTACTACTACTACTATACACACAGCAGGGGTTGAAGTTTACATGAAAGTAACTTTACGTGGACGAATTTATGTGCGCGTTTCGCTAGTAGTATTATATAGACGGCGGGTTTTTAGATGTTAAACTTATTTGTAAAGCACCGTTACGTCTCATTGTCAGCCATGCAAACAATTTCAAGTTCCAAACGGCAAGAGTTCATTCCGCGGCTCTAATAAGGCGTGTGAGATCAATTCTCACCTATGAAGTGTGGGAGGAAGGCGACAGATAGTTCTGTAACATGTATTGTTGTAAATAAGTTGTTTCGACTGGATGTGACTTGTACAGCAGTTAGTTGCACCGGTGGTGCAAACCGCGGCGGTGGGGTATAAGGCGCTGTCCAAAGCAAAAAAAAACGTGAAACATCCTGTATTTTGTCACGCAGTTAGGCAAATCAGTTTCATAAACAAACTTGAAAAAATACAGCGCATAGCAAAGAATTTACGCAAAAGACTTATCTAATGATATTTAAAAAAATAGATAGATAGTAGATAGGTTAAATACTAGATGTAAAATATTTGTATATACTAAATTACTTTCGTTATAATAAAATAAATGATATTTTACTCAAACTATCTACCTTGAAAAAAATAATCGCAAAAAGGACCTCAAAAAAAATCTTTCGTCGCGCACTTCTCAAGATTTTGAGCGACGCGACGACAATTATATTTTATATATTTAGAAAAAAAGTAGTTTATTGAAAAAGACAGTTTAACACACAATGTGGCTTCATTTATTTTGAAACAAATTAAAACTGCGAAACCGATGTGGCGCGGCGGGCGAATGTCCGCCTGCGACGCAGGTGGTTGCGGATTCGATTCCCACCTTGGGATAAATGTTTGTACGATCTGCAAATATTTATTCCGGGTGTTCTGGGTATTTTCTATATATAATGAAAAATATGTATGTATGTAATGTATTGTATTAGGTGTATCAGTCATCTAGTACCCATAACACAAGCTCTGCTTAGCTTGGGGCTAGATGATGCTGTGTGGATTGTCCAGTATTAAAAAAAGAATCGATAGTTCCTCCTGAGCCCATAGTAACAACCTGTTTACTTCAAAAAGAGAATTTTGTAGTTATGTTTGCGTAGAGCTTCCGGAGTTAAACGTCCTATCGAAGCTCTACTTAAAACTGTTTGTTTGTTTAGGCGCACACCACACGGTACCGGTTACCGAAGCGAAGTGGGAACATTGCATGTCCATTACGTGAAAAATGCGCAAAACTACGTCATATCCCACTTGACTAGTTTCACAGGTCAGTAGTAGCTCTGCCTTTTATACTGGAGGACCTACAGTGTAGGTTGTGGTTTCGATCCCCACCGAGGACAAGTATTTGTGTAATGAACATAGATGTTTGTTCTCTGTCTGGGAATTATATTGTTATTTACAAAAAAGTAAACGAGTAATAGTAAAAAGTGTATAAGTATACTATCAGTCATCTGGTTCTCTTAGTACAAGCTATACTTAGTTTGGGGCTAGATGATTCTTTTTTTAAGAGGGTTGGCTTAGTAACATATCTGTAATAAGTAGGTAAATTTTAGAACTCTAAAACGACGTTACACTGCCAAAAATGTCTAACTAAGGACGCTTGCCATTATTTCCACCGTTTTTGACGCCATTTCTCTTAAAGACCTTGAGGACTGTTGTGCAATATGTATAGTACTATGACCCACCCAATCCTTCTACTAAGTATTTGCGGTCGATCATAGATTTATGTAAAGTTGTCAATTGGAAAAGTCTTTTGAATTTGGAACGCAGCATGACATAGCCGTTAGAACCTATGCAATTTTTTTGACCCTTATATCACACCTGCTGGAAAGTGTAGATACAGCCTAAGGTGGAGCACGCTTAGTTATAACCTACCTGTTCACTCTGTCTTGAAAATCCTCAGGTTGTAACGTTCCGGAAATACTGACAACGACGGTCAAGCGCTCAGAAAGATCATGAACGCCAGGTTTGGAGAACTCAGCTCAAAAACGAAGAAGCCTATAATCTGTTAATGAAGAGAGCTATCCGTCGACAGTATTGCCATTAAACACTGTCATGGAGTTGCTCTCTTTATGAACGGATGCTGGCTCGACAAACCTTGAAGAAGATGAAGAAGATTTCGACTAAATACCTCACTGACTGACCTCACAACTCAAGTAGTAAGTAGCTCTGCTTTCTGTACTGTAGTTTGTAGGTTTTATCCCTACCGAGGACAACATTTGTGTAATGAACACAGATGTTTGTTCTCTACCTGGGTGTTATATTAAATTCCTTAGAATACAATAAATAAAGAAATAAAGTAATATTTGTGGATATTTTTACGCAACATAATCAAGCTCCAAACTAAGCATAGCTTGTACTTTAGGAGCCATATGACTGCTAGATTACTTATATATTAGAATACAATAATTCCTTAGGAATAGGTACAATATGTTTACTAAAAAATGTATATAAGTAAGTAATCTAGCAGTCATTTGGTTCCTATAGTACAACCTATGCTTAGTTTGGGGCTAGATGATGTTGCGTAAAAATGTCCACAAATATTGCTTTATTTCTTCTATAAATAACAAATTATTACTTTCCAAAGCCCTAGCTGTTACAAATAAACTTGGCGTAACTTAGAATTGTTATGCCGTGTTTTGTTTCTTTTGATTTCATTTCAAACTATAGGTACCTACACCGTCGTAATAAAGGAATTTCTGAATTTCAACACCTAAAGGGATGTAGCTGGGTATTTAATTTTGTATGAATATGTTTTTGAAAGTTTTGTATAAAAATAGTAACCAATTGGCATTAGGTGGCCCAACTGCTTGATCCATCTGGCCGAGCCCGAGGCCCGAGTGTGGAGCCGGTTTTAGTACGATAAGATTTTCAAAATGTACTTTCGTGTGTCTGTTATATATAAGCAAACCAACGTTTATCAGATTGTTTGTTAGTTTTAAGACTGCACCATTTGTATAGCCTTTATCTTATTTGAATAATATTTTATCTTATTTGAATAATTATTAAATTACTTGCAATTATGTTGTTTAGTTTTATTTATCTTGTTATGCAATTGTTCACCTAGTTAGGTTTAAATTAGGAAAACTGGTATTCTGGCTTGAGGGGGAGCTCGATAGTTTGGCATGCCATTATCCGGCCGTGCAGTATAGGCCACCCGTTGTACACAGTATTTAAAGTTATTTCTGTTATATTTATATTTTTTGTGTACAATAAAGGGTATCTAACCTTTGAACAAATTCGGAATCCGTTAGTAAAAGTTGTTACGAAATTATTGTCTTCAAGTACAAAAAAATCTAAAACAATACTATTTGCAATCGTGTTATAAGAGCTCACAAGTAGCCTGTAATATTTAGAAAGTGATAGAATGATTGGACACGAAGCTTAGCTTATTTTTACAGTTCTAAAGCCTGCAATACATGTTTGCCGAGCTAACGCCAACGCGAGCGTAGGCAAATCGATGCAAGGCAAGTGCTACCGTCCAGACGTTCGGCAAGTCTACGCAAACTATTGCAAGCGGCCAATGAATGAGTTGGACGAGTGAAGCTGCCCACACGTTGGGTGCTGTCAGTTCGCGTTGTGCATTCAAACTAGCTACATGGTTATCCGGTATTTATTTGGTTCGAACAATATGGACGTAGAATTTGTTGCAGCTGCTGCTATTTATTTGATGAGCACGTTTATTAATTACGTCTTTGTATACCGGAAGAAAGTTATAAAAAAAGAAAAGACAAAAAAGATGGTGGTGAATTCATAGAAATAGAACAAACTTGAACACATCATCGTTGGTTTCGAACGATAATAATAATAATAATAATGCTGGACAATACACACAGCATCATCTAGCCCCAAACTAAGCAGAGCTTGTGTTATGGGTACTAGATGACTGATATACTTAATACAATACATTACATGCATAGATATTTTTTATTATACATAGAAAATACCCAGAACACCCGGAATAAATATTTGCAGATCATACAAACATTTATCCCAAGGCGGGAATCGAACCCGCAACCTCCTGCGTCGCAGGCGGACATTCGCCCGCTACGTCACATCGGTCGATATTATTTCATTATACACGTGCGACGATGACCGACACCAAACGCGTAATGGCGGGCTGACAAACATGTGGACACGATTGGCCGAGTGTAGACAAGCGCCTTTGATTTGTGCAAAAAAACCGACACGGCTCCGAAGTGAGGCGAGTGGCCGCAAGCGACCGCGAGCGACCGCGAGTGGTGACAAGTCATTGCAAATGACCTCTATACACGTTGGCGCTTGTATTCACTCGGCCAACTAGGCGAGCGACGCCGAGCGATGGCAAGGCAAGGCAAACATGCCGTCTACACGTTGGTATTGGCCTTCGCTCGGCAACGTTGGGCCAACATGTATTGGCGCTTTAAGAGAAAATATGCCTGCAAACATATTGTGTATCTCGATTCAATTCAAGTTATGTTCTATACTTACAACTTCTCCCCTAATTCAACGACCCAAATTGTTTCTTGCCTTCCGATAAGACTTGCCATAATTTTGTGTCTTGTGTCAGTTACAAGCTTGCAAATATCCGTCGATGTAGGTCTTATGGTTTTGTGTTATGGGCCAGTAGTATCTTTTATGTTTTGTACACCAATACTGTGGCTATACCTAGTAGTAATAGAGCTCTTAGTGAAAGGCTCGTCCGGGAAAGTACTACCACCATGCCACATGCCACAAAGTTTGTAAGAATGGACGGATGTTTGTTACTCTTTCACGCTCTAACCAGTGGATCGATTTGGATGAAATTTGGTATAGATATAGATTGTAACCTGGATTAACATATAGGTTTTTTATCCCGAAAAAAAAACGGGACGAAAAGAAACTGCTACGCGGGCGAAGCTGCGAGCGGCCGCTAGTACAAAATAACAACCTCAAGTCTGTTTCTTTCATTTCATCACCACAAATTTAGAATCAGGCCACATACATTTTATCATACACGTCTTAAGTCATGAGTAAATTTAATTATGTAGGTATCATCTAAAATAGTCTCAGAACAAATATGTGCTTAGAAAATTCCTTTTCTTATCAATGATAAGACAGCAAGTGTTGATAACGATAAAGTCTGCGCTCTTCGGTAGGAGTACTTCGTGAGGAAATTTATATTTTAGTAAGCAGTATTATGTATGCTTAGTACCTATACAGGGTGAGACGAGACAGTGAGGGCAGGTACCTTAATCGTTATAGTTACAGGAAAACGTTTATAGGAAACTATCCATAAATTTTTGAGGTATTCTAAACTGTATTTACAGATTTTGTAAAAAGTGTACAGTCATCAAGAAAATGGTCATTTTACACAAAAACTTTTTTTGATGCCAATCGATCCTGTTTCTTATAAGGATCAAAAGTCTCTACTGGAGCGACTGAGGCTAGGTACACAATTATACAAGAGCAGTATATGAAGCAGAAATAGTAGGCATGCACCAAGGTAACCCCGATATAACATGATGACGTGGAGACTGAATGGTTTGGTTTATCAGTCTGACTGAATGATAAGTACTATACCTTCTTAGGTCTAAAGATAGGAGTGAAATGATTTCCTTTGATAAAGGTGTTTGCATTGTAGATTATTTAATTCATCGTCGGCTTCATCGTCACTTACCACCGAAGACAAAGGACTGTCTATAAATGATAAAAAAAAAGCCTACATCATCAGAGGCCACTTTTTCAATCATACCTTTAGTCGACCGGTGGTCGAGGGCTTCTGATCCTAAGGTTGTGTATCAATGGATTTTTCTATCGAAAAATCTATGTGAGCAATGCCCAGGAAAACATCGTGAGAAAACCAGTTAGTATTCCAGCAGCGGCGATGGGCTTGCAACCTGCCACGTATGGAATACGAACTACTACAAAATGTGTACCAAATGAAGTGTTAGGATGTGTCTCTGACTACCCTTCCTAGGCATCCTCAAAAAATGGTACTTGTTACTAAGAGATCTGAGCGGATATCTACCGTGTTATTTTTTACCTGTATTTACGGGATCATGTCCATGTTACCTGGAATAGAATTTTAGATGGAGAACACATGCCCGGCACCTACCATCCTCACAGCTTAGTCAGCCGCAATCACAGGAAAGACAGCTTTCTGCGCGATGTTTTCCTTCACCGTTTGAGAGCATAAGCATGGCGCACTATTATTTTTCGAACAGAGAAAACCATAGATACGCTACTGGATTTGAACCAGCGACCTTAGGATCGGCAGGTGGTTTTGATATAAACGATATAAATAGTGTCACCAATCAACACAAAGATTATCAGCAGATAGTAAAGATAGCTTATAATTAACGATAAATAGAAGTCAATGCCAGTTTGACAAAATGCCAGGACTGTGGGCTTGTTTGTTTCTGTGTCTCCTGAGGGTTGTAAAGTCCGCTATACTTTGTGAACAGGGATTTTGTAGCGTAAGTACCACTTTTGATTGCTTTATGCGTGTATAAACAGATTATTTAGCTTACTGCTTCTTCTTTTCTCTGTGTCTTGTTCGTCAATCAATAGACAATTTTTAAATTTAGTTCACTCAATTAGTTATTTATTTTTACAAGTTATTAACTAATCAGTTATTAAAAACAGCACTAAAGCTGTTTTTCGGTTTGATGGGTGTGGGTGCCGGTAAAATTCTAGGCATGGTCGCGAGGAACCACTGGTTGACCATCTGCTTGTTACAACAGCAAATCGTATCTATATAAAAACTAATGGAATATCCCGATGCAGACGTACGAGCTTGATGTCGGGTGCACTGCACCAGCAGTGGAATGCAGGATCAACAACGCGACACACACCGGCATGTTCCTACCATCACCAACCATTTGCAACTGCTGCGAGTTTTGCCTTCCATTCTACGGTAGGGAGACTAGATATTACGTTGACTTTAGCCATTTTTCTTAGAAAGAAAAGCTTTTTATTGACCCAAACCGACATTAACAATTATGATCGTTCATCTACCTAGATACTTACATCCGTAAACTTATCAAATACGTGAATTTCCAACTTACGTCAAGCAATGCCATCTCTGTTTTGAATTTGTTAAACTGACGAACCTGATTTTGACACAATTCTCTGAGTGGATAGGACCTTAACGTACCTACCTTGCTAAGTACACATAAAAATAACATAGAAAAAATAAAAAAAAACAAAAGGTAGGCATTGGTATTCAAAAGGTAGGTAGGTACCCACCCAGGCACCTACTTGAAATAAGTGACGGTAAGAGAACAGCAGAAGTGTGGTGGTGTGGTAGATGCTGTGATGATGACTAAGAGCCCTCCTTGATGTGTAAAAACACTGGATTTTCAGGTGAAGATGAGCATTGCAGCACCGGTGGTCCAGGCACAGGCTTCACTGTGGGTCGTTGTGGTGACGGCCTGAGCTGTGTGCCTGATGACGAAGATGGACATAACTACTGCAAGAGGAGTAAGTTATTCCTCTACAGCCTACAAAGAAAATACATGGTCAGTACGAACGGAACTGACTATCAAAGGCTTCTTCACGATGTTTTCTTAAGTCAAAGTCAAAGTCAAAAATCATTTATTCAGTAATATCCGCAGGGATTACTTGAAACCTCTTAAATCTAGGTGAATCTAAGCGCCAGTTCCTCGCGACCAAGCCTAGAAGAAGTACACTATGCTGTTATCATCAGTTATAAATAAATAGCTTCAAAAAACCACTAAGGTTTGTGCGGAAGCTAAACTGGAGTATGTAGTTGGATGTTTATTTATTTATCTGTTTTACCAGTGAAATCAAAATGCCACAGTGCTCAGGACCTGTTCGATGAGAGGCAGGCTCAGGGTGAGACCGGTGCGTTGGAGATGAGACCACACTGTGACGGGAAAGGAAACTACGCTACCTTTGACTGCGTGCCAGCCCATACGTAAGAGCTTCTAGGTGGTGCAAACAACGCAGTGCTTGGATAAAAACCGAAACTAATCTTCTTAATAGAATAAATATTATGAATAAATCTGAATGTAGTCTCAAGCTACTTGACTTACATTCCTGAGGAAATCTTTCATGGGTTCTTGTTTCTGATTCTGTTCTGTTTTGTCTGTCAGCATAGTGATATTATCAGACTTATGCTGGCTAGAAAATAATGAGTTCCAAGTGGAACCTTGTTGTGGATCACAGGTTCAAGAACAGTGTTTGGCAGTTGCCAACAGTAGATACTGTTGCGGATGTCTGCGTGATCTAAATTACGTTTTAGGAGCTAAAACCACTTTTGCCAAAAGCTCCACTGATATGACTTAAATGTTACTGATCTGAAACTCTTTTATGCACAGCTTTGACTTTATTTTCCAGGTGTTTCTGTCAGTCTGATGAAGGGGAGAGGCTTTTTGGAGAAGTTATGTACATGGGATCAGTCACAACTCAGAGCATGCACTGTGGTAAGTTGAAATGTGTGGATTTTCCTCTTAAATTCACATGTAAGTTTCACTAGCCTGCCAAAAACAACGCTTACGTCTCCCAATATGATTGGAAACTCCTCCACCATTATCTTGGACCAAACATTCTCCTCCATTCCCTCGCACTGATGACGTAAGTGGTGATTAAAATGGGCAGCAGCATCCGGTGTGTTCTATATACACTGACTTACTGAAGCACAGCCTAAAAAGTACTGGTCGAAGACTTGAAATTCCTGGATTTTATTTATTTATTTATTTACTTTAACAAACACGGTTAAAACCAATTACATTCATTAAAGATAAAAAAAAAAAAAAAAAAATGTCAAATAAAAATTAATTAAAAAGTTAACAATATCAATAATAGTATTAAATAATTATACAATATAAACGCAAGAATGTCAAAAATAAAATAAAAATAAAAATATAAATAAAATACCTCTCACTAGATTCACAAACATTCATCTCGCTCACAAAACTTCAGACATTCAGATAAAACTTTAGGCCATCCATCCGCAAACAGATCACATTCAGGATTGGCTCTCAGGAAAGCGTTGAGCGCCTCGAGGATACGGGGCACAGGTGAGGCGGCTCTAGCTACTGTACGACAAGACGGCACGGCAAACAACTTATGCTTCCGGCCTCTGCGGTAATTATCCGGGGTATAGAATCGACACAGCACATCACTCAAGTCTGGGGCATCTATCATGCCGCGGAAGATTTTACACGCCATCGTGATTTGATCATTAGCCCGTCGGACCACCAATGAATTGAATCCTAGACATCCTAGTAAAAATTTTGTAGGATACAAATATGGATAGTACCCGTAGCGACGTTTGTAGAGGTACCTCAGGAAAGCCTTTTGGACCTTTTCAAGGAGAAGAGCATAGGTGCTTTCGTGTGGGTTCCATACACATGCACTGGTTTCGAGCTTACACCGGACCAATGCACCAAAAATAAGACGAATAACGTGTTCGTTCTGGAAGTCACGGGCGTTTCTTAGGACGAACCCAAGGCGTCTGAATGACTCCTTCGCCAGCGTAGTCACGTGATCGTGAAAGGTGAGCTTATGATCGAATGTGACTCCCAAATCTTTGACATTGCTTGTCCGTACTATAGAAGCATTGTTGATTTTGTAGTCAAAATATACTGGGTTCCACATTCGACCAAAGGTCATCAGGTAACATTTGCTGGAATTGAACTCCATCCTGTTGTTCACACCCCAATCGGAAATCGCATCAATATCACTTTGTAGTGCCAAACAGTCTGCCTCGGATCTGATCTCACAATAAAGTTTCAAATCGTCTGCGTAAAGAAGACTTTTTGCATGAGTCACTACCGTAGGCAGGTCATTAACCATCAGCAAAAACATCAATGGACCGAGTATTGACCCTTGACTCACACCGGAACGCGTGTGATAGGGCCGAGATTCATACATGCCAAGCCTGACAAACTGCTTGCGATCGCGAAGATAGTCAGCAAGAAGCCGGAGAAGACCCGGGGAAATGCCGATGGCGGCTAGCTTCGCGAGCAGTATATCGTTATTGACCCTATCAAACGCCTTCCGGAAGTCAAAGTATAGGACGTCGACCTGGATCCTTTTGTCAAGGCGAGTTGAGATGAAGTCAACAAGTGTCAGCAGGTTGGTGTTAACCGATCTTTTTTCCCTAAAGCCATGCTGTTCGTTACACAGATACTTATTTACTTGCGCATAAATATATTTATGAAGTATCCTTTCATAAATTTTCGCTGTTGAGGACAATATGGCTATGGGCCGAAACTCTTCCACCATAGTTCTGTTGGAACCTTTAGGTATCGGGGTTACCCTCGAGAGTTTCCATTGAGGGGGATAAACTCCAGTCTTTAAGCCCAAGTTCAAAATATGGCAGAGTGGTCCACACAATAATTTTTTTGCTTTTTTAAGAACAACCGGTGGTATCCCATCGGGTCCCACAGAACTATTTAGCCTCAGCTTGTCGATAGCATCAATAACATCACTTTGGGTTACTTTCGTGACACTGATACTATTGCTGTTGGCACTATTCTCGAGGATAGTCACTAATGAAGGATTCAATTGGGGTGTGTCAGGAAGAAAAACGCTTGCAAAGTAGTCAGCAAACGCTCCGGCAGCCTCAGGGCCCGAAAAAGTAATTCCTTGGTAGGTCACATTTGGCTCAAAGCCACCCTTTGAACGCAAACTCGAAACGTGCTGCCAGAAACCACGGGGGTTGAGTTTAAGGTTGGCTTCAATGTTTCTCATATAAGTATTATAAGCAGATGATATGCGAAGTTTTAAGTCAGCCCTCAGATATGAGAAGTCATTGTAAGATTCCTCAGATTTGTTTAGTTTCCAAGCCCTGTGCAACTTCTTTTTGCGAATGACATCGTCAATAATGTCTCGCTTGAACCAGACTGGGTACCGTCTACAACAATTACTACTCCTACGTTTTTTTGGCATGCACAAATCAAAAATACTGTACACGATTTTGTAAAAACCCTCAGCAGCAGTAAGAACATCTCGGGCCTGCAGAACTTCTTCCCACGAACATTCAGACATTAATGAAATAAGCTGTTCAAAGTCACATTTATTGTAATTCCAGTCATTGGCTGGGTTAATATTGCTGGGTTTGATTTGATCAGAATGATGTGTTGTGCCGATTCTTACCTCTATACTCAAAGGCGGATGTGGCCGATCGGGTGGTACTATTCCCTCGGTAGCTGCAATAGTTATCACGGGTGCGCCATCGCCATCCTGAGCCAATACTACGTCCAGCATACCTCCATACGAATTCACCACTGTATTCATATCCGACAAACTACAATATGATAAGAAATAACAATAATAGTTTTTAATGTTCACTGAGGCACTATTTAAATTTAGGTCACCTGATATAAAAACTGGCCCTTTTAAACCGTTAATAACACCTTCAACTTTACAAAACCAATTCATGTACTCTGCGTCACTTGCACGAGGATTTATGTAAACCACACACACAAAACACGAACGACCGTGCCAGTTGAAGCTCGCCCATAAGTCCTCGCCTTCTTCTGTTTCGAGCTCCGGGAGCCGTCGCAGTTGAATTGGAGGGCGTGCTGCGAGGAGCACGCCACCACATGGCGTTTTCCTGTCACGTCGCAACACGTTCCAGTCTCCGCAGGTCACTTCAGAGTCCTCGACTGAGTTATCGAGAAAACTCTCCGTTACCACAACAAGGTCGTGTTCTAGAGCAAGTAAATTATTTCGCCACATATGTAGTTTGGTTTTTAAGCCACGTACATTCTGGTATAAGAAGCTAAAACCAGAGGCCCTATTGCGCGGCTGGTGCGCCACGAAAGGGCTGATTGTTTTGCGTAGGCTTCGATGTAGTTACTGGCCTTCTATAGGTAATCCATATTTTGATTCTAGCATTGACCGGCCAGACGTCCGTTGATAGACACAGTTCAAGGTGGGCGGTCGGGACTCCAAGCTTGTACGATTTATAGTCACCTCTCGGGGAAAGTTCTTCAACTGTACAATCTCCAGTGGGGCAGAGCTGGCGTAGATAATCACGGATGTCGTCGGCACCCGATTGCATATTCCACAGATGTATGTAGCTGCGGGGCTCTACTGCCTTTAACGATGTAACAGCTGGCCCTGCGGTACCACATAGAGATGGAGGTCTACGGCTCCGCTTCCTTACTTCAGTCCATTGTTGCTGTGAATAGATTTCAGGATCTTTTGGAGATACAGAGACATTTGGTACAGCGTCATACACGGTGGTTGAGCTCAGTGGTGTGGGGTCTTTTAGGCCGACCTGTAATTCAATGGGCGAAGGCTGAACTGCATCTTGGGCTTTTAACTGCTTGTCTTTCTGTTTCTGTCCAGCTTTTTTTTCCTTCGCTAAATGCGGTGATGCTTTATTAACCGCAGCCGTGTTGTCTGCGAGCTGGGACTGAGGCAGGATGGTTGAGGTACAAGAGGCTTCATTATGTTGTTTATTCTCTATTAGGGTCTGCATGTGGGTCGCAAGACTATCCAGTTTGGACTCGTAGCTCGCAATGATAGATACTGCCCTATTGAGCTGGGCTCTTAAAACTGTCATTTCTTCCCTTAAGCTACGGATCTCCGCCGAAAGTTCTGTTTCAGCCTCGTCTGCGTTAGGAGTGTCTTCTGTTCTGACTAGCAACGGTAACTTTTTGCGGTAAGTAATGTTTGGATCCTGTGTTTTTTTAGAGGTCCCGACAGGGGTTAGACTATTATCACCTCCTTTTTTTGCCGAACAGGAACATTCTGGGCAGACCCACACTACATTAGAATCAGACGACTTTCTTCCGCCCGTACAAAGCAGGTGATACAATTTTCCACATTCATCCAGTGTACACCGCAGGTAGTCTTCTTTCTCAAGTACGACACTACAACAAGCGGCGCAACTCATGATGAACGCAAAAACAGAAAAAAGCAGTAGGTAGGTTCTAAGCAGGTTGGTACTTGAAGCAAGGATAAAGCAAACGTAAGCGGGCCAAAGCAAGCTTCAAGACAGCGTTCAGGCGCGCTTAGCTCAAGCGCGGTGCGTGACTCATGGATATATTCGTCTTAGTGCTCAAAGGTGTAATTTGATCGGAATTCCTGAAACTCAACTGCAGGGGTTGAAATTTGTATGAATAGGTTTGTATAACTTCATGTGGAAGAAGTCTGGAGTTACATGAAATAGTTTTTCTGGAATTGCAGGTTGTTCCCGTCTCCACGAGAATATCCGAAAATCAATCTCTCCCGGAGTGCGTCTTCCAGTGATAGGACCTCGCTGTACGTCTGATGGAAATTTCAACCCCATCCAGTGTGTTGATAGGAACTGTTTCTGCGTGGACCGGATTTCAGGGGAGTTGTATGAAGAGGAGAAGGTGAATCTGGATGAACATCCGATCACGGAGCTATCGTGCTGTAAGTGGGGTTTGATGTATTTTTATGTTAGTTTTTAATCAAGCTTCCACCTTTATAAGTCCACTGGTGGATATGCCCATCTGGATATATCTCCCCCATATTTGGATGTATTTGCCAGTCACTACGCTTGGCAGGCATTAGTAGGCAGGATTGGTGACCGTATTGCCGGAGTTTAGTATTTAGTAAATGCAGTAGAAGCTTACCTCATGGTGTATTCGTTTAGACGCTTCCTATAACATCCATAGTCTACCACCTACTGGTGATGATGGAGTCCTATGTACCAGTACAGCTAGCTACGACCATTACTACACTCATTTTATAGTTATAGATAGATGAAACTTTACTGTACACAAGGAAAGGTTAAAAATACAGGTCTAGTTAACAAAGTACAGGTCTTATTGCTGAAAGCTATTCTTCCAGGTTTATTGACAGTTATTGACTGGGTAGGACTTCAACTGGGTTGGACTTTCCTTCATTACTTGAATGCGTACTGCAGCACACCTAGTGCTCAAACAACTCCGTGTTTTGGTAGGTACTTCGAAAAACGTCTAATACCTGGCTCCAATACCTTACGACCGTCCGTTAGTAGTAGCTAGTTTGCCTGTCAAATAAACTCTCACTTCAATGGCCAGTGTAACATGTCAATGCAACGTTAGCCAATGAGACAAAGGCATATCTGACATGCAACGATTCTTAGTAACACTCAAACCTGTGGTAATACTAACACAGGCTTTTAAAATATTGGAACCAGTCATTATTCAATCTATGAGAAGACTACATTGCGCACATACATTTATCTAATTGGAAATCCCATCTCGGTCGAATCCACGACCTTAAGGTGGAACAAGTCGTTACTATTTCCATACAAACGCTGTAACTGAATATCTCTACTATTTATTAACGTGCGTCTGAAGTTAAGTTTGATACTGAATTATCTTGTCATTATATAAGCTCGTTACCCTATATTCTACAGCAAAATCAGACTACCTTGAAAGTTACAAGCGTCGAAAGGTTTAGTACTAAATCTTACAGAAATGACTGCACATAACGGTTAAGTCATTTCAGTGCTGAGGTAGGTACTGACTAATATCCTGGGAAAAAGTATCAGGCAACGTTTTGTTCTACAGATGACGCAACATTGGACCTGTTTCCTCAACAAAGTGTTGGCATCCCCCCTTTCAACTACACGACCCCCTGCTTTGAGGATATGCAACTGAAGATAGACCAGGTTCTGCTGAGTGAGAAGGACGGGTTTATTGTGGACTACTTTAGCACGTTTCCTGAATGCATGCCTGATGGAACTTATGGTCATGTGATGAAGAGACGATCCGGAGAGTGAGTATTCTTAAGAACCTACCTAGAAGTGTTTTTCTTAATACAACTTGATGGTAAAACCAGCAGATAGACATATACATAGGCATAGACATAGACATACATTTATTTGCTATAAAAACACACATACAAAACAGATCAAAAAGTGAAAAAATAAGACAAAAGAAAAGGACATAAGCAGTAGGTGCCTGTGTGCTACTACAGCAGCAAAAGGGTCTCGACTCAGCGTAGGTACCTATGCCTCACCACTATTTATACCTAGTGGTTAGGCGCTGGTATTCTGTCGAAACCAATAGACCAATAGATCAGATGGCAAAGTGGTTACCATCACATGACAATGCATTGCCTCGCATGCCACGTTCGTTAGAATGCCTTACAATGCACTGCTCGATACTATTTGGATACTTGTTCTTACCTAAGCTTTTCATGTCTGTGATATCTAGGGTTGTATTCCATAGTCGTACATTAGCCTGAAACCTTTGCGTTCATTATCCTGAGGCATACAGTACAGGTGTTAAGCCTGTAGTGTCTGTAGTTTCACCGACACCCACACCCTTCAAACTAGAACACAACTAGCTGCTTAGCTGCAGGAATAGGCATGGTGGTAGTACTTATCCCGACAAACCCTTCAGTATGAGCTCTACGAGAAACAAATATAGAAAGAAAAGCATTATCTGACCCAAACAAACCTTCTTCAATCATTTAATTCAATTAATAACATTTTTATTTCAATTTTTAACATTTTTATTTTAATATTCACTTATTTATTACCTAATAGTACCTAGTAGGTACTTAGTATCAAAAAACAGATTGAATATTTCAGAAAAATCTGCCTAAATGATCGCGGGCAACAAATTGATGGCTACGAAGCACAGCCATACACAGATGAATACGCGTCCATGGATTGCAGTAAGTGACTAGATTTTAGGGCTTTTAGGTACTGAATAGGTACTTCTTCTAAAATACTGAAAACCTAAAGTCGCTTTTAAAGCCATCTAGTGGTGAGTAGCAGTACTAACAATGATATAAGCGATATCTAATGTGTAATGTCTGTTACAACAGTTATTATTTTTAGCGCTACCTTTTGAATATTCTTTGTCCCTAAACTTATCATTCCTGTAAATAAAACATAGATGACACCTAAGACAATATAAGCTTAAATAATGTGAGAAGTACCTAATCCTTATTTTTTAATTTCCGTACAGTTTAACAAAGCTTCACACATCGTATCGTGTTCAAGAGTATCGTCTAGCTGACGTCATCGGAGAACTTATTAGTGTTCATATTTTTCAGAATGTGCCCTAACTTCGCTGGTAATGGCTTCATCAACAGAAAAGCCAGTTTGCTGTAAAAATGGCAATTACAGAAAGATACAATGCCGCCGCGGCACGTGCCGATGTGTGGATTCCGATGGCAGGCAAACTTCGGAACAGGAGACCGCAGATGTTACAAAGTTATCCTGTTACACGCCGGATTGGCGAACTTGTTAAAATCTGCTACGTTCAATTAATTTTAATTAGCTTAAGTACCTACAATTTTTAACCGAGGAATTGCATTATTTTGGAAATTCGCTTTTTAAGTTGTGGCCAATATTTTGGCAGCAACGATAATGAAAGAAAAGTGTTGCCATATATTTGTGACTTAGTAGACTATGTTTAAAGTCAAAATATTAAACCATTACTGCATTGCCCATTGTTTATTACCCGTGTACTACTACGAGTATACTAGTTCAAAATAATATATAACAGAACGCCACCAGCGTTTTATATGTTTTTATAAATTTGTAAATATAGAATTATAGCTATAATAAAATTATAAATTTGTCGCATTTTGATTGTTTTTCTACACCGCTAATGCTTTAGCTTTGTGCCTCAAATAATAAAGTTTCTAAAAATAAATCATAAATGAAAAATTTACTTCGCATTTTGATCCTAATGCAGTTTGAGTCTATTATAATGCAATCCATTTTTTATGTGTAGATCGACCACAACAACGTTCTGATTTTATAAAACCTAAGCATAAATAAGCCTACAGTTAAAAAATAAAGGTAATCCGCAGTAACTGACCGAGTCACTGTTATTTAAAATAACTGGTAACCCTAATTTTGTGTTTCCCACTGCCTCAGAATAATTACTAGTTAGATAACTACACTAGCTTGCCGTGCAACTGTCAATTCTGTCAAATAAAGTCGTAAATAAATCTGACAGATTCTGATTTTCGTTTTTCGTGGTTGTCCATTCGAAAGAGATCGTTCATTGTGTTTTATTTATTTCGGATTTTGGGGCTATTTACAAGTTTAAATTGACTGAGATCTAACACTATTGCATGTTAAAAAGTGCTTCACTATAGTCGTGTAGCTATCAAGTCAATACATATTGAATATCAGCGGCATTTTAGGTTAGACGATCGCGATACTTCGATTCGATTACTTCGTCAAGTTCGTCATCGTCATCAAAACTACAAGTCGGTGATGCCAAACCGCATATTATTTTTAGATTATGTACTATCGGCTAAATTAATTTGAGTTATAGTGATCTAAATTAATTTATCACTGTGCTTCAAGTGTTTGCTGCAGAAAAATGGGTGTAATAATATCTAGATTTCGGGTAAGTATTACATTTTTACTTGATTGATTGTAACGTATTGTGTTGTGTCCTAGCCAAAACTATTTCTATTAGATGTTTGATAAAGATTTTGGCGGCAATTCAATCTTGCGTCCATGACCTGGGTTGCCTAATAATTTATTGAGATGAGTATGAAAGTATTTCTAATTCCTACCCACGGCTATTGTATGAGTTGCATTACTTCATCACTTAGCCATGATGATCTCACCTATCTGAGTGCCTCCATTCTCACAAACATGGAAAGTAACGGTATTAGCAAGAATGTAAGTTTCATATCCTTTTATTTCCATTCATGTCATCAAGCAGCCTTCCAAGCTTTCTTCATAATCATAAGAGTTCTCGACTGAAAAAGAATGAACACTTTTCGCTTGTATCATGTTAACTCTTTTTGATGTTTTCTTTTGTACATTTGATACATAACACCCAACTTAGTGAGCGGACTGGCTTTAAACAGCATATTTGGTTGTTGGTTGGTTTTAGTTTGCCCACTCACTGATAGATAAAACCTTAGCACTCTAAGGTTTAAAAACTCAAGTCACTAGAGTTGCCATTAGCTCAATATAATATGAAACCAAGCTGTAAGTTACTTGCCGGTTCTTCTAGACTTAGTTGCGAGGAACTGGCGCTTAGATTCACCTAGATTTAAAAGGATTCGAGATGATTCCTGTGGATATTACTGAATAAATGCTTTTTAACTTTGATACAGTTTCACTTACTGTACCTTGCTCTGATACGGAGGTGAAAGCATAAACCAGGATAGGTTGAGCTTTGAATGAATATGTTGATTTGTGACTAACAATAGGTGCTGCAAATGTTATGTTATGGGAATGATTTGGTTCATTAAACTTTACTGTACACAAACCTGCCACAATAGCCTATCAGGCATCATTGAACCGTAGACTGGAAGGTATTGTTAGCAGTATGAATTAATCAATCTATTCTTGCTGATGGAATAAGCTATGATATCAATAAATTTAAGGCTAACCAGCCACTATTTGTTTTTAGCCTATACTGTCCCACTGCAGGGTGAAGGTATCCCCCTTTCCAACTTTCTCTGTCCCTTGCCAAATTGGAACAGTCTAGAAGATGTACTATCTGTATCTGACTCGTCACGCCTTCTCTGTGGTGGTCTGTCGCTAGAAAATAATGAGTTCCAAGTGGAACCTTGTTGTGGATCACAGGTTCAAGAACAGTGTTTGGCAGTTGCCAACAGTAGATACTGTTGCGGATGTCTGCGTGATCTAAATTACGTTTTAGGAGCTAAAACCACTTTTGCCAAAAGCTCCACTGATATGACTTAAATGTTACTGATCTGAAACTCTTTTATGCACAGCTTTGACTTTATTTTCCAGGTGTTTCTGTCAGTCTGATGAAGGGGAGAGGCTTTTTGGAGAAGTTATGTACATGGGATCAGTCACAACTCAGAGCATGCACTGTGGTAAGTTGAAATGTGTGGATTTTCCTCTTAAATTCACATGTAAGTTTCACTAGCCTGCCAAAAACAACGCTTACGTCTCCCAATATGATTGGAAACTCCTCCACCATTATCTTGGACCAAACATTCTCCTCCATTCCCTCGCACGGATGACGTAAGTGGTGATTAAAATGGGCAGCAGCATCCGTTGTGTTCTATATACACTGACTTACTGAAGCACAGCCTAAAAAGTACTGGTCGAAGACTTGAAATTCCTGGATATATTCGTCTTAGTGCTCAAAGGTGTAATTTGATCGGAATTCCTGAAACTCAACTGCAGGGGTTGAAATTTGTATGAATAGGTTTGTATAACTTTATGTGGAAGAAGTCTGGAGTTACATGAAATAGTTTTTCTGGAATTGCAGGTTGTTCCCGTCTCCACGAGAATATCCGAAAATCAATCTCTCCCGGAGTGCGTCTTCCAGTGATAGGACCTCGCTGTACGTCTGATGGAAATTTCAACCCCATCCAGTGTGTTGATAGGAACTGTTTCTGCGTGGACCGGATTTCAGGGGAGTTGTATGAAGAGGAGAAGGTGAATCTGGATGAACATCCGATCACGGAGCTATCGTGCTGTAAGTGGGGTTTGATGTATTTTTATGTTAGTTTTTAATCAAGCTTCCACCTTTATAAGTCCACTGGTGGATATGCCCATCTGGATATATCTCCCCCATATTTGGATGTATTTGCCAGTCACTACGCTTGGCATTGGTAGGCAGGATTGGTGACCGTATTGCCGGAGTTTAGTACTTAGTAAATGCAGTAGAAGCTTACCTCATGGTGTATTCGTTTAGACGCTTCCTATAACATCCATAGTCTACCACCTACTGGTGATGATGGAGTCCTATGTACCAGTACAGCTAGCTACGACCATTACTACACTCATTTTATAGTTATAGATAGATGAAACTTTACTGTACACAAGGACAGTTTAAAAATACAGGTCTAGTTAACAAAGTACAGGTCTTATTGCTGAAAACTATTCTTCCAGGTTTATTGACAGTTATTGACTGGGTAGGACTTCAACCCGCGATCTTTCCTTCATTACTTGAATGCGTACTGCAGCACACCTAGTGCTCAAACAACTCCGTGTTTTGGTAGGTACTTCGAAAAACGTCTAATACCTGGCTCCAATACCTTACGACCGTCCGTTAGTAGTAGCTAGTTTGCCTGTCAAATAAACTCTCACTTCAATGGCCAGTGTAACATGTCAATGCAACGTTAGCCAATGAGGCAAAGGCATATCTGACATGCAACGATTCTTAGTAACACTCAAACCTGTGGTAATACTAACACAGGCTTTTAAAATATTGGAACCAGTCATTATTCAATCTATGAGAAGACTACATTGCGCACATACATTTATCTAATTGGAAATCCCATCTCGGTCGAATCCACGACCTTAAGGTGGAACAAGTCGTTACTATTTCCATACAAACGCTGTAACTCAATATCTCTACTATTTATTAACGTGCGTCTGAAGTTAAGTTTGATACTGAATTTTCTTGTCATTATATAAGCTCGTTACCCTATATTCTACAACAAAATCAGACTACCTTGAAAGTTACAAGCGTCGAAAGGTTTAGTACTAAATCTTACAGAAATGACTGCACATAACGGTTAAGTCATTTCAGTGCTAAGGTAGGTACTGACTAATATCCTGGGAAAAAGTATCAGGCAACGTTTTGTTCTACAGATGACGCAACATTGGACCTGTTTCCTCAACAAAGTGTTGGCATCCCCCCTTTCAACTACACGACCCCCTGCTTTGAGGATATGCAACTGAAGATAGACCAGGTTCTGCTGAGTGAGAAGGACGGGTTTATTGTGGACTACTTTAGCACGTTTCCTGAATGCATGCCTGATGGAACTTATGGTCATGTGATGAAGAGACGAACCGGAGAGTGAGTATTCTTAAGAACCTACCTAGAAGTGTTTTTCTTAATACAACTTGATGGTAAAACCAGCAGATAGACATATACATAGGCATAGACATAGACATACATTTATTTGCTACAAAAACACACATACAAAACAGATCAAAAAGTGAAAAAATAAGACAAAAGAAAAGGACATAAGCAGTTGGTGCCTGTGTGCACACAGCAGCAAAAGGGTCTCGACTCAGCGTAGGTACCTATGCCTCACCACTATTTATACCTAGTGGTTAGGCGCTGGTATTCTGTCGAAACCAATAGACCAATAGACCAGATGGCAAAGTGGTTACCATCACATGACAATGCATTGCCTCGCATGCCACGTTCGTTAGAATGCCTTACAATGCACTGCTCGATACTATTTGGATACTTGTTCTTACCTAAGCTTTTCATGTCTGTGATATCTAGGGTTGTATTCCATAGTCGTACATTAGCCTGAAACCTTTGCGTTCATTATCCTGAGGCATACAGTACAGGTGTTAAGCCTGTAGTGTCTGTAGTTTCACCGGCACCCACACCCTTCAAACTAGAACACAACAAGCGGCTTAGCTGCAGGAATAGGCATGGTGGTAGTACTTATCCCGACAAAACCCTTCAGTATGAGCTCTACGAGAAACAAATATAGAAAGAAAAGCATTATCTGACCCAAACAAACCTTCTTCAATCATTCAATTCAATTATTACCATTTTTATTTGAATTATTTTCATATTCACTTATTTATTATCTAATAGTACCTAGTAGGTACTTAGTATCAAAAAACAGATTGAATATTTCAGAAAAATCTGCCTAAATGATCGCGGGCAACAAATTGATGGCTACGAAGCACAGCCATACACAGATGAATACGCGTCCATGGATTGCAGTAAGTGACTAGATTTTAGGGCTTTTAGGTACTGAATAGGTACTTCTTCTAAAATACTGAAACCTAAAGTCGCTTTTAAAGCCATCTAGTGGTGAGTAGCAGTACTAACAATGATATAAGCGATATCTAATGTGTAATGTCTGTTACAACAGTTATTATTTTTAGCGCTACCTTTTGAATATTCTTTGTCCCTAAACTTATCATTCCTGTAAATAAAACATAGATGACACCTAAGACAATATAAGCTTAAATAATGTGAGAAGTACCTAATCCTTATTTTTTAATTTCCGTACAGTTTAACAAAGCTTCACACATCGTATCGTGTTCAAGAGTATCGTCTAGCTGACGTCATCGGAGAACTTATTAGTGTTCATATTTTTCAGAATGTGCCCTAACTTCGCTGGTAATGGCTTCATCAACAGAAAAGCCAGTTTGCTGTAAAAATGGCAATTACAGAAAGATACAATGCCGCCGCGGCACGTGCCGATGTGTGGATTCCGATGGCAGGCAAACTTCGGAACAGGAGACCGCAGATGTTACAAAGTTATCCTGTTACACGCCGGATTGGCGAACTTGTTAAAATCTGCTACGTTCAATTAATTTTAATGAGCTTAAGTACCTACAATTTTTAACCGAGGAATTGCATTATTTTGGAAATTTGCTTTTTAAGTTGTGGCCAATATTTTGGCAGCAACGATAATGAAAGAAAAGTGTTGCCATATATTTGTGACTTAGTAGACTATGTTTAAAGTCAAAATATTAAACCATTACTGCATTGCCCATTGTTTATTACCCGTGTACTACTACGAGTATACTAGTTCAAAATAATATATAACAGAACGCCACCAGCGTTTTATATGTTTTTATAAATTTGTAAATATAGAATTATAGCTATAATAAAATTATAAATTTGTCGCATTTTGATTGTTTTTCTACACCGCTAATGCTTTAGCTTTGTGCCTCAAATAATAAAGTTTCTAAAAATAAATCATAAATGAAAAATTTACTTCGCATTTTGATCCTAATGCAGTTTGAGTCTATTATAATGCAATCCATTTTTTATGTGTAGATCGACCACAACAACGTTCTGATTTTATAAAACCTAAGCATAAATAAGCCTACAGTTAAAAAATAAAGGTAATCCGCAGTAACTGACCGAGTCACTGTTATTTAAAATAACTGGTAACCCTAATTTTGTGTTTCCCACTGCCTCAGAATAATTACTAGTTAGATAACTACACTAGCTTGCCGTGCAACTGTCAATTCTGTCAAATAAAGTCGTAAATAAATCTGACAGATTCTGATTTTCGTTTTTCGTGGTTGTCCATTCGAAAGAGATCGTTCATTGTGTTTTATTTATTTCGGATTTTGGGGCTATTTACAAGTTTAAATTGACTGAGATCTAACACTATTGCATGTTAAAAAGTGCTTCACTATAGTCGTGTAGCTATCAAGTCAATACATATTGAATATCAGCGGCATTTTAGGTTAGACGATCGCGATACTTCGATTCGATTACTTCGTCAAGTTCGTCATCGTCATCAAAACTACAAGTCGGTGATGCCAAACCGCATATTATTTTTAGATTATGTACTATCGGCTAAATTAATTTGAGTTATAGTGATCTAAATTAATTTATCACTGTGCTTCAAGTGTTTGCTGCAGAAAAATGGGTGTAATAATATCTAGATTTCGGGTAAGTATTACATTTTTACTTGATTGATTGTAACGTATTGTGTTGTGTCCTAGCCAAAACTATTTCTATTAGATGTTTGATAAAGATTTTGGCGGCAATTCAATCTTGCGTCCATGACCTGGGTTGCCTAATAATTTATTGAGATGAGTATGAAAGTATTTCTAATTCCTACCCACGGCTATTGTATGAGTTGCATTACTTCATCACTTAGCCATGATGATCTCACCTATCTGAGTGCCTCCATTCTCACAAACATGGAAAGTAACGGTATTAGCAAGAATGTAAGTTTCATATCCTTTTATTTCCATTCATGTCATCAAGCAGCCTTCCAAGCTTTCTTCATAATCATAAGAGTTCTCGACTGAAAAAGAATGAACACTTTTCGCTTGTATCATGTTAACTCTTTTTGATGTTTTCTTTTGTACATTTGATACATAACACCCAACTTAGTGAGCGGACTGGCTTTAAACAGCATATTTGGTTGTTGGTTGGTTTTAGTTTGCCCACTCACTGATAGATAAAACCTTAGCACTCTAAGGTTTAAAAACTCAAGTCACTAGAGTTGCCATTAGCTCAATATAATATGAAACCAAGCTGTAAGTTACTTGCCGGTTCTTCTAGACTTAGTTGCGAGGAACTGGCGCTTAGATTCACCTAGATTTAAAAGGATTCGAGATGATTCCTGTGGATATTACTGAATAAATGCTTTTTAACTTTGATACAGTTTCACTTACTGTACCTTGCTCTGATACGGAGGTGAAAGCATAAACCAGGATAGGTTGAGCTTTGAATGAATATGTTGATTTGTGACTAACAATAGGTGCTGCAAATGTTATGTTATGGGAATGATTTGGTTCATTAAACTTTACTGTACACAAACCTGCCACAATAGCCTATCAGGCATCATTGAACCGTAGACTGGAAGGTATTGTTAGCAGTATGAATTAATCAATCTATTCTTGCTGATGGAATAAGCTATGATATCAATAAATTTAAGGCTAACCAGCCACTATTTGTTTTTAGCCTATACTGTCCCACTGCAGGGTGAAGGTATCCCCCTTTCCAACTTTCTCTGTCCCTTGCCAAATTGGAACAGTCTAGAAGATGTACTATCTGTATCTGACTCGTCACGCCTTCTCTGTGGTGGTCTGTCGCGCGTACGTGCGCATTGGGCACTCAATCAGTTGTGGTCTTAGCCCAACGATCGTCAGACATGCAGCAGACATGGCCAGCCCAGTCCTACTTGAGTTGTGCTGATTTTTTGCTCACATCAAAAACCTTGGTTTGTGCTCGCAGTATTGAGTTTCAGACTGGCAGTGTTGAGTTTCAGTGGCAGACTGGCCACTAGTACTTAAAAAAGAAATAGCTCCATCGCTTTAACTCCCAGGCACTGTAGATATCCCCTCAGATCTTCTTAGTATCAAGTACAGTCATCTAGACTTTCAAAACGATGTTATAGTGTTCCAGTAAATATTTGCATGGCAATTCTCAAAACCTAAGTAGATTCACCAATTGATTTCATGGTTTTTGAGTTTTTGTTGTGTAAGATTTTTTTGTAATGCTGTGATTCCATTTTGAAAGTTACAAACTGTAATTCTAGTGCAGCTGACTGTACCTATTCAAGATTATTTGAGGATGTCTAAAGGGTCTAAGGTATGTCTAAATAGTCAGTATGTACCCACATTTTGCTACACTTGGTATTCTATACGTGACAGGTCGCAAACCCATCGCTGCTGCTAACTGGTTTTCCTTCACTGGTTGAGAACACTGGCATTGCCAGAAACTGGCCTAAATTTTTCGAATAGAAAATACATTTTACAAGACGAAAGAACCAGCATTGGTTGCAAGACACCCAACATTATGCTGAGGCAGAGACCGGTTTGCGACACACAAGCCTCATCATCACATAAGTAATTCATATTAATAACTATCGTAATTGTGCTTGTGTCATAAATAAATAGTTTTCTTTCTTTCTATTTGTGCACAACTGGATTCGAACCCTTGACGTTTAATAAATAAAGTTTCTCAACTCTTGACGACCGGTATGGCGTGGCGGGCGAATGTCTGCCTACGACACAGGAGGTTGCGGGCTCGATTCCCGCTTTTGAATAAATTTTTGTACGATCTCCAAATATTTATTCCGAGTGTTCTGGGTATTTTCTATGTATAATAAAATATCTCTTTATGAAATGTATTGTGTTAAGTATATCAGTCATCTAGTACCCATAACACAAGCTGTGCTTAGCTTGGGGCTAGATGATGCTGTGTGTATTGTCCAGCATTATTATTATTATATTATAACTATACTATATACCATAGGTATAACATAGGTTAACTAGGTACCTACTCTTCATTCAACTAATTCACATACAATACAAGTCAAGGATGACTACCTTTTGAATAAAACAATGCATTATAATGATTCAATTCAATGTGTTCTTGTATATCTTAATCAGTTATACATAGGTATTGTGTATATTACAAGGGGAAGGACAGGTTAGCGTGGTATGGGCATGTCATGCGGAGGGAAGAAAGCCATATAACGAGAAGAGTGTTAGATATGACGTGACGACCAATGTGGCGCGGCGAGCGAATGTCCGCCTGCGACGCAGGAGGTTGCGGGTTCGATTCCCGCCTCAGGATAAATGTTTGTACGATCTGCAAATATTTATTTCGGGTGTTCTGGGTTTTTTCTATGTATAATAAAAAATATCTATGTACGTAATATATTATATTAAGTATATCAGGCATCTAGTACCCAAAACACAAGCTCTGCTTAGCTTGGGGCTAGATGATGCTGTGTGGATTGTCCAGCATTATTATATTATATTATATGGATGTGAAAGGTTATAAAAGCAGAGGAAGACCAAAGAAAAGATGGATGGATTGCGTGAAAGATGATATGAGTAAGAAAGGAGTGAACACTGAGATGACGACTGATAGAAGAGAGTGGAAGGAAAAAACCTGTTGTGCCGACTCCACTTAGTGTGGGATAAGGGCAGGAAGATGATGACGAGGGGAAGGACAGAACGGAAAAGGGATATTCAGTGAGATACACCTTTATGTTTACCTGTGAAAGAAGACATAGTAATGAGAGTAGGGAAAGGTATGCTTGCAACCTGTCACGTATGGAAACCAACTACTGCAATACGTGGGTATATGTACCAAATGTAATATTTGGACATGCCTCTGACTACTCCCTTAGACATCCTCAAAGAATCTCGAGTAGGTGCTTTGCACTAAGATATCGAAGGGGATATCTACCATGCCTGGGAATTAAAGTCGTGATGCTATTTCTGTTTACAAGTAATAGCAATATTGCCGTTTACTCAAGACTTTCGTCCAACACTCACTTTCATAAAAACTAAAGAGTTTGTCATTGCAATTTCGTCCTTATACTATTATAATAGGTTCCAACATCGAATACAACTGCTTTTGTCACGCTCTGAATGACGTACTTTCGAGTTTTGGAGCGAAGTATTAAGTAATAAAATTCAATATCCTATTTTAAACTAGCTTTGACAGTGGCTTCACTCGCGTTTAAATGAAAAGTCAAAGTCAAAAATTATTTATTCAGTAATATCCGCAGAGATCATCTTGAAACGTCTTAAATCTAGGTGAATCTAAGAGCCAGTTCCTCGCGACCAAGCCTAGAAGAACCGGCAAGAAACTTACGGCTTGGCTCCTACCGTTTTTTTGTAAAGGATATGTAACAAACATATGGCCCACCTAATGTTAAATGGTTACCATAGCCTATAACAAAGCATTGCCTTGTAAGTCACGATAGTTAGGAACGTGCCCTACAATACACTGCTCTGCGTCCATCAACCTGAGGCATGCAGGTGTTAAGCCTCATGTGCGTGTAATTACACCGGCACCCACACCCTTCAAACCGGAACACGCGGCACTGCTTGGCGGCAGAAATAGGCATGGTGGTAGTACTTCCCCGAACGAGCCCTTCACTAACTACTACTACTAAGTGGTCTGACCGCGACCACAACTATTGCATGCAACATAGCCGAAACGTCGGGAAAATAAACAAAAAAGGTAATACGCGATAAATACCCGTAAAATATTAGTGTTCAATATGTGTACCGATCGCGAAAGTTTAAAATATAACAGTATTCCCTAGAAGATGTTTACTGATTATGTGCTGACAGACTAAACTGTAAATTAGTGGATAAAATTGCTTTGAAGTTTTGCCTATGTTTAATCTGTGTTGCTCGAAGGAAAACGCTAGGAAACACAACGTAGGTAGTTTGTGGTTAATATCTAACACTATTGTTGCGTAATAAATATCTCGTTCTAACAAGATACATTATCGCACTGATAATAATATTCTATGTCAAATCATCTAACGCAATCTTAAAATGTATCTAATGTTAACAAAACAAATCGGAAATACCTAATTTACCTAAAATGTATTACTTTGATTAAGGTTAGGTAGTTACATATTTCTTTTTCTTTCTTTTCATTCTTTCTTTTCTTTCTTTTCTTTCTTTTCTTTCTTTTCTTTCTTTTCTTTCTTTTCTTTCTTTTCTTTCTTTTCTTTCTTTTCTTTCTTTTCTTTCTTTTCTTTCTTTCTTTATTTCTTTTCTTTCTTTCTTTGTTAAAAGCAGCTCATTTCAAGTCAAGAGGAAAGATTTGATTGTTTGTTTGCATTGAATAGGCTCCAAAACTACGGTCCGATTTAAATTTTTTTTTACCGCTGGGAAGCTACACTATCCCTGGGTGACATAGGCTATATTATATTATCAAAAATATTAGGAATCCTTGCGAAGCCAGGACGGGCCGCTAGTCATACTAATATTATAAAGAGGAAAACTTTGTTTGTTTGTATTTAATAGGCTCCGAAACTACTGGACCGATTTGAATAATTCTTTCACCGTTGGGAAGCTACACTATCCCCGGGTGACATAGGCTATATTACATTTTCAAAAAATTAGGGATCCTTACTAAAACCCGTGCGAAGCCGGGACGGACCGCTAGTCTATAATAAAAGCGGTAAAAAAAGTTTGTTGTATGAGAGCCCCTTAAATATGTTGCGGTAGCGTTGTGTGTATGTTTGCTTATATTTATTTATTGAAGTTGGAATTCAAAAATGTTTTGTTTATCTCCAGCGCAAGAAGACAACATCCGAGGTACTCGAACGACTCGAAACGAAAATAAAGTCGATTGAACAAGATGGTGAATACAAAGAGCAGACGCACAAACGCATCATCGGCTACGTTATGGCGTATTCCGTGGGGCTTTATGTGCTATTCGCTATTCTTTACTACTTTATGTATGTGGGAAAGAGTTCATATTGGTTGAATTCAGTCCTACATGCTTCGCCACTACTCGTTTTACCTATACTGTGAGTATCAACCTTAGATCGCTAGTAATTTAAACGTAAATGGCATATTCCGTGGGGTTTAGAATAGAATAGAAAGTATTTATTTTGTCTCTTATGAATAACATACAATAAAATTTAAAATGTAGCGACAAAAAAGGCTACCACTCAGCATTTGCTACAAGAGCATATAACAGCTCTTGCAGCGCGGGTTTTCAGTGGCGCCAGATAATTGCTATTCGCTATTCTGTACTACTGTATGTATGTGGGAAAGAGTTCATATTGGTTGAATTCAGTCCTACATGCTTCGCCACTACTCGTTTTACCTATACTGTGAGTATCAATCTTAGAGCGCTAGTAATTTAAACGTAAATGGCATAATCCGTAGGGTTGAATTACTATTCGCTATTCTGTACTACTTTATGTGTGTGGGGAAGAGTTCATATTGGTTGAATTCAGTCCTACATGCCTCGCCACTACTACTATTACCTATACTGTGAGTATCAATCTTAGATCGCTAGTAATTTAAACGTAAATGGCATATTCCGTGGGGTTTAATTGCTATTCGCTATTCTGTACTACTTTATGTATGTGGGTAACAGTTCATATTGGCTCCATTCGGCCCTTAACTCCCTTTAGATTTGTAGATGAACTGACGTAGATGGCGTATTCCGTGGGGTATAATGTGCTATTCGCCGTTCTGTACTACTTTATGAACGCGGGGAAGGGTTTTATTGCCTGTGTTTAAGCCACAGGCCTCGTCGTTTCTTGTTTTATCGATACAACTAGTCTCACTTTTACTTTATACGTGACAGGTAGCAAGCCCATCGCCGCGTGGACTAATAGACGAACTTTGAACTTAATGGCTTATTTATATTTTCAGTGTCATATTCCTACGATCAGCGATATCCTGGTATTACAACTGGTCTCTGGAGAAGAACAGGGTTAAGCTATCTAAGATGAGAGAGGAAAAGAAGAAAATTTTAGAAGAAGTCATGAATACGGAAACTTATAAGGTGTGTATGCTAATTGCTAACTCTGGTGGGTTGAGTTCTTAAGCCAACTTCTTCCGTCATGGCTTGGACACTGCTGTAGTCGAGAATTAGCAAATCGTGTTATGTTAGCTAACTCTAATGAGTGATGGAACTCTTAAGCCAATATCCGACATCATGGCTTGGACACTGCTGTAGCTGGGACTTGGTAAATTGTGTGTTAGCTAACTCTAGTGAGTGATGGAATTATTAAGCCAATACCCTACGTCATGGCTTGGACACTGCTGTAGCTGGAATTTGATAAATCGTGTGTTATAACTCTAGTGAGTGATAGAGTTCTTAAGCCAACAGCCCCGTCATAGCTTGGACGCTATGATAGCTATAATTGCTTGACTTCCAAGCGATTATGTTCTCGTTTGCTCAAACAGGCTCTCTGTAATTACAGGCACATGAGGCTTAACACCTGTATGCCTCAGGTTGTTGCAGAGTAGGGCATCGTAGGTGACGTTCCTTACGAGCGTGACCTACGAGACAATGCTTTGTTATAGGCGATGGTAACCACTTAACATCAGGTGGGCCGTCTGCTTGTTCCATCAACAAGTTGTATAAAAAAAAAAAACAAGTGTTTGTCTTTCATTGCAGGTTGCGAAAGAAATACTTGACAAGTATGGCTCTCCCGAAGAGCAATCGAAATCGCTCAAGCCATTCGTGCCGTCTGCCAACGTGCCTGGTAACACTGCTCCCCTAATGCCCTTGTCTCCACTTCCAGGTAGACTCCTGTATAAATACTCCTTAGTTATCATCATCATCATTTGACATGGTCCCTAACTATACCTGGGTATTTTCTATGTATAATAATAATAATAATATAGCGTGTTGTGCGACTTTGAGCTTGTATATGAGACCAATAATAATAATGCTGAACAATACACACAACATCATCTAGCCCCAAGCTAAGCAGAGCTTGTGTTATGGGTACTAGATGACTGATATACTTCTTCTTCTTTCGTGTCAATGGTACACCTATATATTGTCCGAGTAGAATTTAGCCACCTCTATAGCGTTGTGTGTGGCGTTGTTAAGCTCGTCCCTTGTGCAGGTGTTGGGGCACAAGGGACAGATAAGCGTGTGAGCCATAGACTGTATAGGAGCTCCACAGTCACAGGCAGTCATGGAGGGGTTTCTCATGCCCCATTTGCAGAGATTCTCCCTACAACGGCCGGTTTGAGTGCGGAGTCGATTTAAAGACTTCCAAACAGGCCATGGAAGTTCGTAACCTGGGGGCAGGTGTTCGTAAGGTGGTATAAAGTCGGTCGGAGGAGGGTGTTTTTCCTTCCATCGACTAACCCTCAAAGCGGCTGGATGAACGTTGGAGGCTTGAGTAAAATGTATGAAGCTCTTGCGACTTTTCAGTCGGGCTCGTGTGGGTTGATGTTCATACAGCGGGTGTCGACAGTCTGTTTCCTGTTTGGATTTTTCACTTATACAAGCGACATCTCGGCGGACAGATGGTGGTGCTATACCTGCTAGAGGATATAGCTTGTTAAGTGAGGTCGGCTTCAGGCATCCGGTAATTGTACGGCATGTTTCATTTAAAGCAATATCAACATGCTTAGCGTGTACGGAGCGATGCCAAACAGGGCACGCAAACTCACACTGATATACTTAATACAATACATTACATAGATATTATTTATTATACATAGAAAATACCCAAAACACCCGAAATTAATATAGGGTTCGATTCCCGCCTTGGGATAAATGTTTGTACGATATGCAAATATTTATTCCGGGTGTTCTGGGTATTTTCTATGTATAATAAAAAATATCTATGCATGTAATATAATATTGTATTAAGTATATCAGTCATCTAGTACCCATAACACAAGCTCTGCTTAGCTTGGGGCTAGATGATGCTGTGTGGATCGTCCGGCATTATTTATTTATTTTTATTTATTTTCTATGTATAATGAAAAATATCTATAAAAAATCAAACTCCTAGCATAGCTTTCTCCATAGCGCGTTGTGCGACTTTGAGCTTGTATATGAGACCAATAATAATAATAATATAATGCTGGACAGTCCACACAGCATCATCTAGCCCCAAGCTAAGCAGAGCTTGTGTTATGGGTACTAGATGACTGATATACTTAATACAATATTATATTACTTGCATAGATATTTTTTATTATACATAGAAAATACCCAAAACACCCGAAATTAATATTTGCAGATCGTACACACATTTTTTCCAAGGCGGGAATCGAACCCGCAACCTCCTACGTCGCTGGCGGACATTCGCCTGCCGCGCCATATCGGTCGTAAGTGGTAACCATCATGTATATAAAGCATTGCCTTGTAGGTCACGCACGTTAGGTTCATGCCCTTTGCTGCACTTATCTTGCGTCCATCAACCTGAGGCATACAGATGTTAAGCCTCATGTGTCTGTAATTACACCGGCACCTTCACCCTTCAAACCGGAACACAGCAAGCTGCTTGGCGGCAGAAATAGACATGGTGGTAGTACTTCATATAATGGAAATTTCACATAGCGCCATCTACCCCCATTTAACCCCAAACTAAGCATTGGAACCTAGCATTTCATGTACAGATAACATCATTAAGCACCTTTGTGAACTGTATCACACTTAACAATTTTTTATCTTTGTGGTGTAAGTTTGTTGTACAATACCGTTTTTTACTATAGTTTTTTTTTTAAATATATTTTATAGGATTTTTTGGATCATCAAGCAGTAATGCACACCTCCTACCAACAAGCTTGCAGCTCAGTTGGTAGTAGGTATTATTATCTTCAGCGTTGTAGGTTGTGGGTTCGATTTCCACCGAAAACAAGCATTTGTGTGATGAACATATATAGATGTTTGTTCTGTGTCTGGGTGTTATACTGTATTCTATATATTTACAAAAATAACCGGCCAAGTGCGAGTCGGACTCGCACATTTCGAGTCAATTTCAAGTCACTATGACCAATAATTTAGATTGTGCGTTATCTTTAATAATACATTGTAATTTAATGTAATTGTAATTCAGGCACATAAGGCTTGACATCAGTATGCCTCAGGTTGATAGACGCAGAGTAGTGCATCGCAAGGGCACGTTTAGAATGAGCGTGACCTACCAGACAATACTCTGTTATAGGTAATGGTAACCACTTAACATCGGGTGGGCTATCTGCTTGTTCCATTAACAAGTCACATGAAAAAAAAAACTTTGTTAGTCAGTCAGTCAGGACAAAGATTCTTATGGTATAGATGACATAAGATTATACTTTGTTTCAGCAACTCCTGGTCAGATTAGACAGAGACAGATAGCTGTGACGTCAACACCGCTCAATAGAAATATGAACACCGCTCTCGCTCTGAATAACTCGCCGATGTATAAAGGACCTAGGTTGAGAGTAAGTGGATCTTATGCTTTTACTAGCGGCCGCTCGCAGCTTCGCCTGCGTGGTAGTTTTTTCCCGTTCCCGTTAAACTTTCATCCCCTATTTTATCCCCTTGGGGGTAGAATTAATCGAAATCCTTTCTTAGCGGATGCCTACGTCATAACATCTACCTGCATGCCAAATTTTAGCCCGATCCGTCCAGTGGTTTGGGCTGTGCGTTGATAGATCACTATGTCAGTCAGTCAGTCACCTTTGAGTTATATATATTTAGATAAGACACCTTTTCGGTAGACTTTACTCCCCAGTCTCAGTAGATACCCCAAATATTCAGATATCCTAGTAGATTCTTCGAGGATATCTAAGAGGGGTAGTCAGAGGTATGTCCTGGTAGTACATTTGTTCAACATTTTGCAGTAGTTGCTATATTATGTATCAGTGATTATATGTCAAATATTCTACTAATATTATGAACGCGAAAGTTTGTAAGTATGGATGGATGGATGTTTGTTACTCTTTCACGCTCTAACCAGTCGACCGATTTGGATGAAATTTGGGATAAATATAGATTGTAACCTGGATTAAGATATTGGCTACTTTTATCCGGAAAAAATAACGGGAACGGGAAAATACTGGTACGCGGTCGAAGCTGCGAGCGGCCGCTAGTATCATAGACATAGACAATTATTTATTAGCCACAAGAACACACAGCATTATAATTAAGTACCTATACATACAATAAAAATAAAGAATAAAGAAACAATATTAATGTAGGTAATAACAATCAAAATTATTATTTAGAAAATTAATAAAAAAAACACATAATACTTAAGCACATTTTTTTTTTTTTTTCCTAGGGTAATTTAATAATAACAATTTAAAGTAATACCTACTGAACAATAATCATAATAAACAACAATAATTCCTAATAATAGCGCTGTGTGCTACAGCAGCAAAAAGGTCGCGGCTCAGCATTATGCTTCGCTGTCCGAGGACAGGTCAGCGCTGTTATTCTGCCGATACCTCCTCCGGATCATTATATATTCTTCTGTTTTTCTATATCTATACCTACCGTGCCTAAGGATTAAAGTCGTGATCCTATTTCATTTGTTGTGGCCACAGATCAAGATGATCCCTGCGGATATTACTGAATAAATGATTTTTGACTTTGACTTTTGACTTTGACAGTATTCTACACTGAGAAAAATGAAAAGCGGAAAGTGCCGTTATTACGGCCGATTTTGTTCGTATGAAGGCAAAAAACCGACCAAACGTAACAACGAACAGAAACGCCTTATAAAGTTGTTCCGGTCGTTCGTAAGTGTAATAGACGTTATCATTTTGACGTATTCACTTTGAAAGGTAAAAACTAACGTAAGCGTTACAAACTCGCCCAGCGTAATTACAATTCGACGGTGTAAGACTTTTTTAACCTTAGGCTCGAAATCAGTTTTTCTCAGTGTAAAATTAATGTTTTTCCAGTCTGACCAACTGCCTCGCCCACTACTGGACAAGAACCGCTCTGCGCTGGACAAAGTGGTGGATTACTTGTTGAAAGACGGACCTAACCAACGAATGGCGTTGATATGTTCCCAATGTTTCTCACATAATGGTTAGTATACGGGCTTGGAGTCTTTATAGTTTAGTCATTTTAGTAAGTTAATAATAAATAAAAAAAAATAAAAAAGCTTTTATTATTCCTTAGGTTAAAAAACTTAAAATAGTTTACCTAAAACTAAAATCTTACAAGCTAGCTAAGGACCCCTCGGCGGGTATGGGCCTCCTCCAACAGTTTCCATTCCTTCCATTCCAGTAAGCTAATCTATATCTATACAAATAAATAAAATTGAAGTGTCTGTTTGTAATATTAAAACAACCGCTTTTTACTACATGCATATGAATGTATATGCGATACATATTCCGAAATAGCATTTTTTTAAATTTTTGTCTGTCTGTCTGTCTGTCTGTCTGTCTGTCCATTTGTTCCGGGTAATCTCTGGAACGGCTGGACCGATTTCGACGGGACTTTCACTGGCAGATAGCTGATGTAACAAGGAGTAACTTAGGCTACTTTTTATCCCGAAAAAATAACGGGAACGGGAAGAAACTGCCACGCGGGCGATACTGTAAACGACCGCTATTTTATGCTGTATTAACGCCATCTGTTGGCAACATCGAGTACTACTTAGTTAAGATTTGTAAGTAAGTAAAAATGTTTACCGCCCAACGAAGTGGGCACGGGTCAGCTAGTAGGTAATAATAATAATAATGCTGAACAATAATCCACACAGCATCATCTAGCCCCAAGCTAAGCAGAGCTTGTGTTATGGGTACTAGATGACTGATATACTTAATACAATACATTACATGCATACATATTTTTTTATTATGCATAGAAAACACCCGGAATACATTTTTACAGATCGTACGAACACTTATCCCAAGACGGGAATCGAACCCGCAATCTTTGCGTCGCAGGCGGATATTCGCCCGCCGCGCCACATCGGTCGTCAAATAATATTAATAATATTTGTTTCCAGTTCATAGTAATTGATTTAAAAAAACCGGCCAAGTCAGACTCACGCACGAAGGGTTCCGTACCACTATCTATAATAAGAACGGCAAAAAAATCCGAAAAGTTGCCTCAAAACCATATGATAGGATGTGCGCGTTTTTTAAAATCTGATGATAAATTTAACAAAAATCAATTATTTGCAACTTTTTTGCAAATATCTCGTTTCCGATGGGTTTTTCGCTATTTGTGTATGGCACCTACACCTTTTAAACCGGAACACGCTGCGCTGCTTGGCGAAAGAAATAGGCATGGTGGTATTACTTCCTTCACTAAGAGATTATTAATCTTCCAGGTATGGCAATGGTGGAAGAATTCGATTATGTATCATACGCGTGCGCATACTGTGGGAAAATGAATACATCCCGGAAACAACGACCGGCCGCGCCTCTTCTGACGCCTGCGCGTGCGCAAACCAACCCCAGGCACTCCCTTACCGGTAACTAAGAATAATAATAATGTTGGACAATCCACACAGCATCATCTAGCCCCAAGCTAAGCAGAGCTTGTGTTATGGGTACTAGATGACTGATATACTTAATGCAATACATTACATACATAGATATTTTTTATTATACAGAGAAAATACCCAGAACACCCGGACTAAATATTTGCAGATCGTACAAACATTTATCCCAAGGCGGGAATCGAACCCGCAACCTCGTGCGTCGCAGGCGGACAATCGCCCGCCGCGCCACATCGGCCATCAACAATGATCGATCTAATAATGATAATTTAGTACTAAATCTTTCGACGCTTGTAACTTTCAAGGTAATCTGTTTTTACCGTAGAATATAGGGTAACGTACCTAGATAACGGCAAGATAATTCAGTATCAAACTTAACTTCGGACGCACGTTAATAAATAGTAGACATTAAACGCTTACAGCGTTTGTATGGACATAGTACCGACTTGTTTAACCTTAAAAACTAAACACAGTTTAGTAAAGTTCAATTTACATTTAGGTAACCTAATAACTTAACAGGCTATGGCGCCTTTAAAAGTTTTTTAACATAATTGACATTTATGATACCTACAATACTTTACAAATCCTAACTTAGATATGTAACAGTATTTTATCTGTTCTATTGTTATCTAGGTATGATGAGCACTTTGGAAGTGCGCATTTTTATAAAAACGCACTTCCAAAGTAGGATATTGAAACCGGGCATAATAGGAATTAAATGCAGTTGTCAAAGGTTGTATTAGTGACTTTTGCAGGTGCCGGGGACGACTCTTCCTTGGCCAGTTCCGGCACTGATAGCGAAGAGGATAAGATATGTAACCACGTTTCTAAACCATCCAGTAAGTATTATATTAAACTTAATTTAAGTAGTAGTAGAGCTCTTTGTGAAGGGCTCGTCCGGGGAAGTACTACCACCATGCCTATTTCTACCGCCAAGCAGCTTGCTGTGTTCCGGTTTGCAGGTTTTGGGTGCTGGTGTAATTACTGGCACATGAGGCTTGACACCTATATGCCTAGTCGTACGAGGCAATGTTTTGTTGTAGGTGATGTAACCACTGAACATCAGGTGGACCATCTGCTATACCATGGCAATAGTTGTAAGTCGGCACTCTCTAGTACAGGCATTATAACTGTTTTTGTTAGTTTTTATAGTGCTTTAAGGAAATTACAAAGGTTTTATATTATCCCTAAAATTATTGCCTCAAGTGGAATTTGAACACACGACTCTCCCCTTTACGGGGGTACGCTAACCAACTGCGCTATCCAGAGTTTAATCCGACCCGAAGATAAAAATAAATGAATAATAATAATAATAAACATTAATAACCTTGGGATGTTTTTAATAAGCTACGGGTTTTTCTTTTTCTTTAAATAATAACTTTTGTCTCCTTTCCAGGTTCTGATGGTGAGTCGGATCGGCCTCCGTCGCCAGCCAACGGAGTCCTGAAATCCAACATCGAGAAGAAAGAAGACTGATATATCTATGTCAATTATTATGCCCAAATTGGGAGGTAATGCCCAATATGGGAGTATAATGCCCTAAGTGGAAGTAGAATGCCCAGGTGTACCACCACTGTGGAAGACAATGCCTGAAATGGGCTGTAATGGTCAGAATAAGAAGTGACTCTCAAACTGGAGATATAAACACAAACTGGGAGTTTTTCACTAATAAAGATAACCCAAAGTAAAAGTGAAATGCCTAATGTGGATGTGCACTGTGAGAGACAATGCCCAAAAAGGGAGCAAATATCCAATATGCAAAGACTCCTAAATTTGAGGTATAATTCAAATTGAAAAGGGTGTAATAAGTATTGCCCAAAGTAGGGGTAGAATGCCCAGTTTGGGAGTCAATGCCTAAATTGGATGATTGTGTCCTAAGTGGATGGTCGGTCAAGGAGTGTGCCAAACAAAATTGCTCTTTATTGCAGTGGTATACAGTTTATTTTTATGTTACTACAAAATTATGTATTATTTTGACATCTCCTGAGTGATGTTGCTACAATGGAAATGATTTTAAGGTTACTTATCTAATGCCCGGTTCTGATAATATGCGTTAAACTTCGATTAGCGCCGTCGTCTGATTGTTTTTTCATGAGACTAGTATTCTACATATATTCGTATATTATAAAAATTGGGCACGAAGGAAAGTGTTTTGACAACCAGCATTTGTTGGCAATTTGTAGCTAGCGGTGACTTTTGATAACGCCATCTGTTATCTAAGTTTGAAACTAAATGATTTGTGCTACTCGATACGAGATGTCGCTTTTCATATCGATGGAAATATGTTTGATGCACTTATTTTTAAGTTGAGAGCAAAGCACGTGCAAAAATTGCATTTTTGTTTGCGAAATACACTAGTAATAAACGAATTGGGCGAGTGTATGAAAGTTTTCCTGTTCATTACTGCTGTTGAGCTGAACTAGGTAAAATTCGGTTTAAAGATACCATGCAGAGACAGTAAGGTTTTATCGCAAGAAAACATCTTAGACTGGAAAATTTAAATCGTAGGCTGTTTGATAATAAGTTACGGGAGCATATTTTATGCTAAAATGTGCCTTGTATGCTTTAAATTTAAATCGGCTTTTGAATGAATTGATACGATTGTGGTGTTGTAAAAACTTTTATCACGGCTATATTCGTTTCGGGGTTTTAACTCGTGCCCCTATTTACGGGACGCTGTAGTGCCTGGAATGTTAGATTTTATAGGCTTGCCCTGTTTTCCTGGCCCTATCTACAGAAGAGATCTTATACCTTTTCTTTCACCCAGTGTTCTTCCTCAAACCTTGTTTTTAGGTGTAAACTGTTAGTGTCGCCCTGTTAGTACACTGTTAGTGTATAAGCACCACTGTTGGACGTTAGAACTGATTGCTAGTCAAAATTACATGAACCGTTTACACCTAAAAATCTCAGCTTTGGGGCACAGATAGACAAATGCAAACAAAAACGCCATGCTGTTTTAAATTGTCTAATCTCGCACTCATTCTTGTGGAATATCAACTACTAAATGTGTCTCTGACTACCCTATTTAGGTATCATCACAGTATGTACGAAGTAGGAAATAGAGGATTTGTGGTATCTATCTACCATGATTAATTTTTAGTAAGCCCATTTCATTTTCACATTTGTTTGTATGCAAATGTTATTTGCTTAGAAGCAACTATCGCAATACAATAATTTAGGAATATACACATCGAAGAATATTATTACGGAATCATAATTTTATAAAAGAACAATTATAATTCTAAATTTATTATAACACCAATACTCAGAGGATTACTTGACAGATTTGTAAATGTTTGCAAATGTTTTTATTTTGAATATCTAAATAAACAACATTTGTAGATAATTATTAACTTATTCTTGTATTAAAAGGTAATTACTTATATATACTTTTTCGTTGATTTCATGATTAACAAAAAAAAATATGGTTAAATATATAATTAGGGCTGGTTACTTAATTATTTTCGAAATTATTTTAACCATTTACACAGAACAAATAAACTTCTGAAAATATACAGGAGATCCATTTATAGGGGTCTAGCAAAAATATCGAAGAGTTATTTTTGACTAAATCCAAATTTAAATTGTTCCATACTTTTTTTATGAATAGCTTATAATAGAAGGGTTTTTATTTATTAATTTCAAGTGTTAACGCACTAAGGGAAAACTGTAGTTTGTATGATAATTAAGCTTTCAACCGGTTGGGGATCGATTCCCCTTCTTGATAGGGGAACATTAACAATAAGGGGATTGTTTTCTACCCGGGATTTAACTTTGGGGAAGTTTTAATCTCTATGGGAGATTTGTCTTTAACATTATTTAATAATTTATTTTCAAATAAGATATGTTTATATAAGTTAACCCTAATATTTAACCCCCTGAGAAAAATTATAACTTAGTGCGGTTCACAATATTATAATATTACCATCTAATGTAATGGTTAATTTATTTATATTTCATTTTGTTCCTATTTATGTAAGTATCTTGCATATTACTTTTACTTTTAAACCTACAAGATATGTGATTTCATAGCTACTTAACCCATAATTAATTATTTCTGAATGCATCTTCTTTTTCTTTGACCACTAGAGTAATCCTTGTAGTAAATGGAATAATCACTTGACACTTAAGTCTCATTACAAAAATGTTTAACCCAATAATTTCAAAAATAATCTAGCTAGTAAAAATATGTTTTTTTTTTGCATCTTAAAATTCTAATTCTGTACCCAGTCAGCGTGCTTTCTAGTCAAAATATTAATTTTCATTGTCATTATTTAAAACGCATTTAAGGATATCTTTTAGTTTATCCCCATTCCAAATTAAAACTACCCATTTTCTCTTTTATTTTTCTTGTGTGGCAACATTATTGTGAAGATGATAGGTGAACTCGGTGCGTGGTTGGTTCCGCTTGTGTCACGCTTATGACATTGACATTTTGTCAATTTTTTTAGGGACTTACAAAAGTTTTTTTCTAAAATAGTTATTCATTTACCCCTTAGCAACATAAAAAATGCTATAAGCTCATTTTTTTCCACTCATAATATGAATTATTTTAGTTTTTATAAAAGTTAATATTTAGGAATGCTGATTTTTAAAGTTACTTCTTCAATAAGGTTGAGAGTGCAATAAGGTTAGACAAAATTGTGAAAAATTTTAGGTAATGTAAGAATTCTCATTTAAAATATTATTTGTAAATAATGTGAGTCAAGTAAATAATAATAATAGTGTTTGTTATAGGTATTTATTGCTTGTATAGTTGATTAGCTATTTTATAGTGTATCTAATATACAAGTACTCAGTTAGGTATGTGTTTTTTATTGCCATCTGATGAATACTTCAGTAGTAGTGTAGCTCTAAGTCAAGGGTTCGTCTGAGGTAGTACTACCACCATGCCTATTCTTGCCGCCAAGCAGCGCAGCGTGTTCCGGTTTGAAGAGTGTGGGTGCCGGTGACATTAAATATAAATAAATAAATATATATGAGGCTTAGCACTTGTATGCCTCAGGCTGAGCACTGCCAGACGCTAAGCAGTGCATCGTAGGGCACGTTTCCATGAGCGTGACCTACGAGGCAATACTTATAGCACTTAACATCAGATGGGCCATCTGCTCCGCTTGTTGCATGAAATCTGGTGTCCGTCAGAACAGCAGGTACCTAACTCCAATCGTGTTTTCGATATTGCAAGCATTTAGTCAATTTCTCGACAGTTCATATTTTCATAATACTAGAATTTGTCACCTCATATTTTGGGATATTTTCATATAAATACATTACCTGCTGTCTTGACGCTTGCTCAGCAGGTAACTCTCTTAATCACAGCGATCACTGCACCTTTTGCACTGCTTCCTATGTCAGCATTTAGTCATGCATTTGTCAATCTCACATACCAAGTTTCATCAAATTTGGTTTAGTAGCAACGGAGATATTTCGATTTCAGGTCGAGTTTCGAGGTCAGTTTTTTATTCCATAATTTGCACCCGCCATTTTGAATTTTAAATCATAAGGTTGGTATCATCATGGCGGTAAGTCACACACAGCATATCGGAGAGGCAGAAACAATCGTCATGCAGCCATGTTACGTACTGTGAGCAACCCTCGCTAGCTTGGCATGGTCGGTCAGGTCAGTGCTACTGGCCATGTACCCGTGTATCAGAATCCATCGACATATCTTAATCATGGAAATAAGCTGTGAACTTATCTAGGATGATGATGATGAATACTTTAATCTTGTTTTAAAAGCTGGAAATACTGTGTCTGACTTATACATTTCTGTCGTATGATTTTTTCTATGAAGTTTAGTATCCCTATCCTAGTATCACTTTGCACTGCACTTTGGACATATTGGCATGTAAACTGTATATATTGTTTTATTAGGATAAAAACACTAGAAAGCTACGATGTTGGACTGCTATCTGAAAGATAAAATTCTAAAGAATCCGTCGGTATAACTATTTCTTGGAAATAAGCTACAGGTGACTCGATTCAAGTGAAATTACTTTGGCTGAAAATGGCGTCAAAATGGCACATGGCGTCCGTTAAATTTTCAAATAAACACATCGTAATATCTCCGTTGCTACTAAACCAAATTTGATGAAACTTGGTATGTGAGATTGACAAATGCATGACTAAATGCTGACATAAGAAGCAGTGCAAAAGGTGCAGTGATCGCTGTGATTAAGAGAGTTACCTGCTGAGCAAGCGTCAAGACAGCAGGTAATGTATTTATATGAAAATATCCCAAAATATGAGGTGACAAATTCTAGTATTATGAAAATATGAACTGTCGAGAAATTGACTAAATGCTTGCAATATCGAAAACACGATTGGAGCTAGGTACCTGCTGTTCTGACGGACACTGAAATCTGTCGTATTTGACATTTACACGGAGTTTACACAACTTATAACAGAAGATACACAATCAGGGGCCGGTATTCGGAAAACGAAACAAACTCGGAATCTACCTACGGTGCGAGAAGTCCGTGTTCTAGGAAAATATAACTTGAAAATGATACCTTTTGTCGTTTGGTTCTACAGTTATTTTATTGGCTGGTAAGAGTGGATTGGTTCTACTAATCATGCTTCCAACTTTTTTGTTTTCAACATTGGAGAATACGCGTGGCACAGCCGTAATATTTTTAGACTAAACTTCATACATATTTTTGACGTTCTCTACTTTCGTTCCTCTAGCGCAGAGTAGGTAGGTAGTACCCACAGAGGTAGTACCTGCTCTGCGCTAATAAATGTACCTAATAAAAGTACCATTTTATGGCGGGCGGCTGGCTAATTTATTATTATAATTCTATACCTAGTAGCTACCCAAGTGGCAGGCATAGTGAAAGGTGAATAAAATTCTTAATAAATAACTCAGTTTCTTATCAACGTTCGTTGCGTTTACAGAAGGCGTGAATGACTGTGGATTCTTTTAATCTAATCGCAGCGCATGTGTCGTTTTGAACTCAATGAACCTACTTTCATTGCTAATTTATATCTTGGGACTTGTGATAAATAATCATAATTGATATAGAAGTGCCTTTGGTGCGGACAAGCTGCCTTCTTGACTAATAAGCTGTGTGTGTCAGAGTAAAAATGTCGGTGTTCAATAATTTTTCGGTCTCCATCGGGACAGGATTACGACGTAAGTACTTGCTTTGTAATTTTAATGAACCTCTCATTAAAGTGATATTAGGCGTGGTGATGCCGGCGTAGTATAGGATCCTCCTCGTATGCCGTAAAAGGCGACTAAGGTGTCTCCTGAATACTATTGCCAAGAGTGGTGACTGCGGTTAATCTCATAATATGGGGGAGGCCTATGGAATTACTCAAGCTGAAAATCTTGGTGTTTTTTTTTTATTCAGGAATAATAAACAGGCTCCAGTGGACATTTGTTTTTCTTAACAAAATTTTAAGTGTTTAAAAGTGAGTGTCAACATACTTGAATAAATATTAATATTGCAGCCCACCGTTTTATCCTCATATTACAAGTATTGTTCATTTGGTACATACTCATGTTTCACTGTAGTTGGTATATTTAGTTATAATTTTTATGTGTATTATTTTATTATGTTTATTTTTATTAAATATAAAATAAAAATTAACATAGGTACCTACATAACATTTAACAACTCATAAGGAAATACTAAGTGTTTCATATGTATTTAATAAAAATAATAGTTATTTAAGATCACCTATAGTTACAACTATTTGCACTTTGATAAAAACGGCAATAAATAAGACGGCAGACCCCATGCACATACCTACTCCCAGACCGACTGCTTCTAGAACAAAGTATAAAATAACAAAATAATAAAAAACAAAAATTGTTTATCTGCAAAAAAGCTAATCATATAAATCCTTCTAGAACATTTAAATTGCATAAAAACATGTTTTATTTTGGCAAAGTCATTTGGCGACCTTTAAGATAAGGAATGTAGGTATGTTTCGTTTAGTTTGCATCACTTAGTGTTAAAAATATTCTAATCACTTTAAATTATATAATACCTATCTCTCCTGTTATAAATTGATAACAAACTTACCACTTTTACACAGATCTATATAGTTCACAAACACCAACCATTCTTTTTTTTATTTAATGACTGTGTCTCATAGAGATAGTAACAGTCTTGTATAAAAAAAATACAGCCAGCATAGCCAGAAGTACGTAAGTTTGACGTGTCTGTGTATGTGTGTGTCTGTCTGTGGCATTTTAGCTCCCAAGCGGTAAACCGATTTAGATTTGTTTTTTTTTGTTTGAAAGGTGAAAATTAGTCATGAGTGATCTTAGGTGTCGGGGGTTTTGTAATTTTTAATTTAATCTTGTTTTTTAAAGATAGTAACTTAAGTTGCACGATAGTAACATGTTGCGCCGTCTTGTTGAAACCACAGCTCGTGCACATCATGTTGCGCCGTCTTGTTGAAACCACAGCTCGTGCACATCATGTTGCGCCGTCTTGTTGAAACCACAGCTCGTGCACATCATGTTGCGCCGTCTTGTTGAAACCACAGCTCGTGCACATCATGTTGCGCCGTCTTGTTGAAACCACAGCTCGTGCACATCATGTTGCGCCGTCTTGTTGAAACCACAGCTCGTGCACATCATGTTGCGCCGTCTTGCTGAAACCACAGCTCGTGCACATCATGTTGCGCCGTCTTGTTGAAACCACAGCTCGTGCACATCATGTTGCGCCGTCTTGTTGAAACCACAGCTCGTGCACATCATGTTGCGCCGTCTTGCTGAAACCACGGCTCGTGCACATCATGTTGCGCCGTCTTGTTGAAACCACAGCTCGTGCACATCATGATTGTTCAATATTGAAGGAGTACCTTTACGAGTAAGAGCATTATTATTGTAAGTTTAAAATACAAATTAAAAAAAAGTTCGAGCAGATGGAATTGCGAGGTACTCCTAGTTTATGGACCTACTCGTGTAAATGTTTAATTAATGCAAATATCGTTATCATTTGCGTTTACTAATGTTTGTTCGGCAAATATGTTATCTATACACCTACCAGTTATAGGAATTTTTGTCCTGAAATAGACATACATTTATTTGCTACAAAAATACGAAAAACATTTAAAAAACAACTTATAACACGTCTGTTAACGATAAAATAAGCGCTATCAACCTAACATAATGCTATACCTAGATGTAAGTCTAAAATTTTTAAGTAATCCTTGGTAAACGGAGTTGGTTACACTTTCAAACAATTGTCTACTTTAAAATTCTTTACTAGCGGCCGCTCGCAGCTTCGCCCGCGTGGCAGTTTTTTTCCCGTTCCTGTTATTTTTTCGGGATAAAAAGTAGGCTATATGTTTATCCAAGTTATAATCTATGTTTATTACAAATTTCATCCAAATCGGTCTACTGGTTAGAGCGTGAAAGAGTAACAAACATCCATCCATCCATCCATCCATACTTACAAACTATATTACAAATATTGTTTATAATATTAGTAGGATTGTGCTACTGTTTATTTACCTACCCCAATAAATAAAATAAAAGAGTTCAAAAAGTGAAGACGAGACAAAAGGAAGGACATAAGCAGTAGGTGCCTATGCTGCAGGTAGCAGAATGGTCTGCAGCAGTTTTTTTTTTTTTTTTTTTCGAACGGACTAAAATGCTGGTATAATCGCCTAGCGATTTCCGACAGCGTTACCGGGCTACTAGCGAGCGCAGAAGGCGCTACGCCATTACAAAAAATGGTTTTGTTGGCAACGAGCACAAGGGCACCACTTAGGTACGGACCTCGGCTTGGGCTGTTGCCGGGGAAGGGAGCTACGGAGAGAATCTGCAGCAGCATATGCCTCGCCACTATTTATACCTAGTAGTTAGGCGCTGGTATTCTGTCGAAACCAGCACCCAATAAACCTTATGAACAGAAAAAAACCGGCCAAGTGCGAGTCGGACTCACGTACGAAGAGTTCCGTACCATTATATATAATAAAACGGCAAAAAAATCACGTTTGTTGTATGAGAGCCCCTTTAAATATTTATTTTATTCTGTTTTTTAGTTTTTGTTGCTATAGCGGCAAAAGGAATACATAATCTGTTAAAATTTGAACACTAACTATTACGGTTCATGAGATGAGTGACATAGGCTATATTATATCTTTAAAAATTAGAGATCCTTGCCGAAACCCGTGCGAAGCCGGGACGGACCGCTTGTAAAAAATAAACTTGAGTTTATGCTTACAAATATTAACCGCAAACAAACATCATTATCTTCCCCTTTAATAGTAATGTACTATATTATCGTCAAAGGCACGACGACGCAATGTCTTTATTATAATAATTATCGAAGTCTGATATTAAATGCCATTTTTATTGCATAATCAATCTAAATATAGCATTAATAAAAGATTCCATTCAAAACAATAATATTAATGTCATTTCTTATCATTAAGTTAACGGGTCACCATTTTGCCAGCTTTTAAACGCTTTTACGTCTTTATTATAATAATTACATATCGAAGTCGGATATTAAATACCACTTTTATTGCATAATAAATCTAAATATAGCATTATCAAAAGATTCCATTCAAAACAATAATATAAATGTCATTTCTTATCTTTAAGTTAACGGGTCACAATTGTGCCAGCTTTTACTCATGTTTTTATCTACAAACTATTTAAGGTCGAGCAGCTTTGATGCTTATCCTATTAGCCACACTGTTTTGTCTCTTTCGATCTAATTTTTAACTTTCTATCAATAGCAACAATAATAAATAATAATAATTTGACAGCCATCACAGCTAATTCGTAGTAACACTGCCTTCTGCGCTGTAGGTTGTGGGTTCGATCTCCACCGCGAACAAACATTTGTGTGATGAACACAGATATTTGTTCTCTGTCTGTGTTATATTGTATTCTGAGTATGTATTTAAAAAAACGTATTTAAGTCATCTGGTGCCCATAGTACAAGCTATGCTTAGTTTAGGGCTAGGTGACGATGCATAAAAATGTCCAGAAATATTTATTTATTTAATAATATTAATGTAATTTCTTAAGTTTTTCGTCACCATTTTGCCAGTTTTTTTTCATGTTTTTCGTCTACAAACTAAAAGGCCGCAGCTTTGATGTTTACTTTACACTAATAAATAAATAGCATCACGACTTTAATCACCAAGCACGGTTGATATCCCCGATCTCTTATTACCAAGTATTTACTCGAGATTCTTCGAGGATGTCTAAGGGGGGTAGTCTGAGGTACCTACGTCCAGATAGTACATTTGGTACATACCTTCATTTTGTGTGTTTTCAGTCCGTTTCAGGCCTTTTCCTATCGATACGTGTATTTTCCTGAAAATCCTTTATCAGGCGTTTTCAGCACCTTTCATGAACATGTGAGGATAAAGCCTTATTTGCATAGGAGTGACAGAGACCGCACTATTAGGAAGAGATAGCATGCCTTCGAACATTTTATGCAGTAGTTTCAAAAAGAATAGAAAAAAGATAACAACATCTTTGCAAGAGAGAGACGCAAGATGTGATAGAATATTTTCGACTACTGTTCAAGAATGTATTGAATGATTAGAGCGAGAGCTATCCCTGTAGGAAAAGGATGCAACTATGACTCAGTGCTTTCTGGAACATTTACGAATTAGGCGTATATAAGCCAGTCGGCGGACGCAGCAGGTAGGATCAGTTTCATACTGGATACGAACGGGAACGTACGTATCAACTTACAACGTTAAAGTGTTTAATGTACCATCCAAGTGGTGTTTGATTTCTGTAAAGTGTTAGTACCTACATTTATTCAGTGAAAACCTTCCGTCAATAGTAAATCTATACTTACCTAGTAATATCAAATTATTATATTTAAGGGGGTTCTCATACAACATACGTGATTTTTTACCGTTTTATTATAGATAATGGTACGGAACCCTTCGTGCGCGAGTCCGACTCGTACTTGGCCGGTTTTTTTAAAACTACCAGCTTAAAAAGATGGAATTAATGCCAATATGCCACTTTTTAATAGAAACGGCAACCCAGAAACGTATGGGTGAGGCCTATGTCTAGCAGCTGACTTCTATAGGCTGATGATGATGATGATTATTATTATTATCAAGGTAACGTAGAAAATGCGTAGGTATTATGCACATTATCAAAAGCATTATTAAATTAATGTTATTGTGAGTGCATTATGCGGAAATGACTAGATAACAAAGGAGGTAGTAATTATAATGATAGTTATCTGTAATGACGTCATAATCTCACGAGCCTACTTAGCTGTGGAGAAACATTTGTATGATAAAGGTACTTGTTTGTTCTAGGTGTTGCTAAATATTTGATTGATAAAGTTAAGCGATCGAAGATATCAGTGGGAGATTTTGTTTATGTAGTCGCGTCACGTTTCATCATCAACCTAAATAATGAACAACTATATTATGATATTTATTCCAAATTTCATCCAAATCGATCCACTGGTTAGAGCGTGAAAGAGGAACAAACTTCCATCCATCCATCCAAACATTCGCATTTATAATATAATTTGACGACCGATGTGGCGCGGTGGGCGAATGTCCGCCTGCGACGCAGAGGTTGCGGGTTCGATTCCCGCCTTGGGATAAATGTTTGTACGATCTGCAAATATTTATTCCGGGTGTTCTGGGTATTTTCTATGTATAATAAAAAATATCTATGTATGTAATATAATATTGTATTAAGTATATCAGTCATCTAGTACCCATAACACAAGCTCTGCTTAGCTTGGGGCTAGATGATGCTGTGTGGATCGTCCGGCATTATAAAAAAAAAAAAAATTAGTAGGATTATAGTCAAAGAGCATATATTCAGTAATATCCGCAGGGATCAGCTTGAAACGTCTTAAATAAATATTTCAGGACATTTTTACATAACATCATCTAGCCCCGAACTAAGCAAAGCTTGTACCATGGGAACCAGATGACCGATAGAATACTTGTATACTTTTTGTTTGTAAATACATACATAAAATACAATATAACTACCCAGACAGAGAACAAACATCTATGTTCATCACACAAATGTTTGTTCTCGGTGGGGATCGAACCACCTACAGCACAGAAGGCAGGGCTACTACTAACTGTACTGTGTTTCATAATAATAGGATTAATAGGTTTATATCAGTCATCCGGTTCCCATAGTACAAGCTATGCTTAGTTTGGGGTTAGTTGATATGTAAAATAATAAATAAATGTTTATTTATTATTTTACATCGCCTCCTTACAAGCTCCTTAAACTAGGTACAATTGTTCCTTAATACACTGAAGTACGTTGCCTACGTTGTAAATGTCCACAAATATTTATTTATTAAAGGCTTCTATTTTACGTTTCTAGGTCTCAGAGACTCAGACCTAACAGGTATGGCAGACAAACTCACAAAGACGACGACACGAAAAGGCAGTTCTGCGCACCGGCTCAAGATGGATAAGTGTCTCATAGTCTCCAAGGTCACTAGATACGAGTATGAAAAGTAAGTAATTATAAATAAATAATGCTGGACAATCCACACAGCATCATCTAGTCCCAAGCTAAGCAGAGCTTGTGTTATGGGTACTAGATGACTGATATACTTAATACAATACTATATTACACGCATAGATATTTTTTATTATACATAGAAAATACCCAGAACACCCAGAATAAATATTTGCAGATCGTACAAACATTTATCCCAAGGCGGGAATCGAACCCGCAACCCCTGCGTCGCAGGCGGACATTCGCCCGCCGCGCCACATCGGTCGTCAAACATCAACGACGACGACGTCAAATCATACGACCGATTTTTATTTATTTATTTATTACAGTAACGATAGTAAGCTAACAGTAAAAACCAAAATGCTTACTATCTTAATTTAAAACTTAAAAATACAGTTAGAGAGTTACAAATAGTATGCAGGCTGTCATTAAAGATGTCAATATGTGCCGATGTGGCGCGGCGGGCGAATGTGCACTGAGAAAAATGAATTTCGAGCCTAAGGTTAAAAAAGTCTTGCACCGTTGAATTGTAGGTAATTACGCTGGGCGAGTTTGTAACGCTTTTTTTTTTATTATATTTTTGCGGCTTTGGTATCACTGCGGCCATATGGCCTATTGTGATCGCCACTTGTTAAGGTATCACCCCTCATTAGGGCGTTCATAGTTCACCACTGAACCCTGCAGCTGTTAGGAACTGGAGGATTTTCTTGGGGGTGAGTTCTTGTAGCTCATCCGGGCACAGGGTATGTTTTCCCAGATGGATGCTACGCTTTTGGATTAGTGGTCCACACTCTCCTAGTAGGTGAAGAGGCGATTCGTCTGCCTCTTGTTACGCTTACGTTAGTTTTTACCTTTCAAAGTGAATACGTCAAAATGATACCGTCTATTACACTTACACAACGACCGGAACAACTTTATAAGGCGTTTCTGTTCGTTGTTACGTTTGGTCGGTTTTTTGCCTTCATACGAACAAATTCAGCCGTAATAACGGCTCTTTCGGCTTTCCATTTTTTTCAGTGCGACGCAGGAGGTCGGGGAAGATTCCCGCCCTGGGATAAATGTTTGTACGATCTGCAAATATTTATTCCGGGTGTTCTGGGTGTTTTCTATGTTATAATAAAAAATATATATGTATGTAATTTGTTGTATTAAGTATATCAGTCATCTAGTACCCATAACACAAGCTCTGCTTAGCTTGAGGCTAGATGATGCTGTGTGGATTGTCCAGCATTATTATTATTATTATTAAGTAGTAGTTGGTAAAAACAGGTTTCCTTGCGATGTTTTTCACACTGATAAAGATGTTTACAACATATAAAAGCTCATTAGCATACTGTGCATGCTAAACAGACTAATTATAACCAGTTCTTGTTTTAACCTACGATAAGATAACCCGTAAATAGTCTCTTTGGATACTTCCAAACAGACTATTTATTTATGATTCAAATTGATAGTCAAATTTGCATTCCCGCATCTTGATGCATTTTTCAAAAAACTTGATGTCTACCGTACCAGCGCTGCATGTCACGGTAGACATCTACCTTGTTAAGCAGCAACTAAGCTGAGGTAGAACCTTTTTGGCATGCCATTCGGCACCGGACTGGACTAACTGGGACCCACTGTTAAATGCTAGGTTACCTACATTCTGTTCTGTTAATTAAGTTTGCTCTTTCCACTATCCAGCTTTCCTACTACCTATTGTTTGATATTTTGGATAGAAACGGGATATTTACCATGATTTTTGAGTTTGATTGTTTCCCGATCATTGTACCCGTGATCATGGCGCATGCAACTGTGCCGAAATATCGGGAAACAATCAAACTCAAAAATCATAGTAAATATCCCGTTTCTATCCAAAATATTGATCAAAACCATGATAGTTTAAAAAGTTATACCTATTGTTTGTTTTTAAGTCAGTTCTATGTGCTATATTTTCTATGTATAAAATATCTATGTATGTATATCAGTCATCTAGTACCCATAACACAAGCTCTACTTAGCTTGGGGCTAGATGATGCTGTGTGGATTGTCCAGCATTATTATTATTATGTCAAATAAATTTTTCTTTCTTTCTTTTCTTTATATAAATATTCTCTAACTTTAATTTTTTGTTGTTCAATTCTCTCTGTCATTTCGACTGAACTGTTTACCCATAAGAAACTTTAGTACTGGTTAAATTCATGTTGTTATATCCGTGGAGTGGGGCACTGGTGACCCGTATCACAGGTTTCTAACCTATCTTGGGCACCAGTCTCACACAAAACAGGTTTACTGCTATTTACCCCTAAGTTTGTACCCATATTTGACGACCGATGTGGCGCGGCGGGCACTTGTCCGCCTGTGACGCAGAAGGTTGCGGGTTCGATTCCCGCCTTGGGATAAATGCTTGTACGATCTGCAAATATTTATTCCGGGTGTTCTGGGTATTTTCTATGTATAATAAAAAAATATCTATGCATGTAATATAGTATTGTATTAAGTATATCAGTCATCTAGTACCCATAACACAAGCTCTGCTTAGCTTGGGGCTAGATGATGCTGTGTGGATCGTCCAGCTTTATTTAAAAAAAAAAAAAAAATTAAGTTCTATGTGCTATATGTGTATGTCAAATAAATGTATTTTCTTTCTTTTCTTTATATAAATATTTTTTATTACTAATTGTTACAGGCATTCTCACGACAACATTTCAGACAGTGAGCTAGAGAAGGTGCTACGGAAGCGTGGCTCGGATTTCGACACCATGTTCGCCAACTATAATATACAGAAAGCATTTGAACAACGAGTTGTGGACACGCTCAAAGACATGGGGAAGCAGGTGGAAATGGCTAGCAGGTACTGTATTATCCTCTTCAGATCCTCTTCAGCTTGAAGAAGTCCACTGCTGGGCATAAGGCTTCTCCATACCAATCCATATCTATACCAATTATAAGAATCTTTGTCCTGACTGACTGTCCTGACTGAGATATAGACAACACACAGCCTAAAGCACTGGTCGTAAAGACTAAATTTTCAAAGTATATTCGTCTTGGTGCGTAGAGGTGTATAAGAAAGGAATTCCCGAAATTCAACCTCTAAACGTGTACAGCGGGGGTTGAAGCTTGTATGAAAATAGCTTCACGCGGACAAAGTTGCGCGCGTTTCGCTAGTATAAATATAAAAGTCGGCTAAGTGCGAGTCGGACTTGCGCACGAAGGCCGTACAGGATCATACAAAAAAACGGTAGGAACCAAGACGTAAGTTTCTTGCCAGTTCTTTTAGGCTTGGTCGCGAGGAACTGGCGCTTAGATTCACCTAGATTTAAGACGTTTCAAGGTGATCCCTGCGGATATTAGTGAATAAATGATTTTTGACTTTGACTTTGACTTACCATTATCTATCAGTCAGTCAGTCGGCTATGACAAAGTTTCTTTAGTTGGTATACATTCTATGTATTTATTGTTTGAATGGTGTGAGTGCCGGTGTAATTACAGGCACATGAGGCTTAACACCTGTATGCCGTTAGGTTGATGGACGCAGAGCATCACTGCCCTTCTCAAAAAACCTGTAGTTTCAATAGCTTACTGATGATGAACTTTTGTTAACAGAATGACTTATAGTGATGAACTGATAAACTGGTGCGATGTGGTGGTTCCTTGCGGAGGAGACGGCACCTACCTTCTCGCAGCCTCCAGGGTCAGGAATAACAGGTGAGGTGACGACCGATGTGGCGCGGCGGGCGAATGTCCGCCTGCGACGCAGGAGGTTGCGGGTTCGATTCCCGCCTTGGGGTAAATGTTTGTACGATCTGCAAATATTTATTCCGAGTGTTCTGGGTTTTTTATATGTATAATAAAAAATATCTGTATATATGTAATGTATTGTATTAAGTCTATCAGTCATTTAGTATCCATAACACAAGCTCTGCTTAGCTTGGGGCTAGATGATGCTGTGTGGATTATCCAGCATTATTATGATTATTAAAGGGACACAGTAGGAGAACTGACAAGTTATAAAATAATAATATAAATAATAGCCCTGCCTTCTGTGTTGTAGGTAATGGGTTCGATTCCCACCGAGAACAAACATTTGTGTGATGAACATAGATGTTTGCTCTGTGATGTTGTAGTAGAAAGCAAGACAGATAACATGTTAAGGCAATCATACCAACTACCGCAAAAGTAAGTGACAAATTTAATATTTGGACATACCTCTGACTACCTTTATTAGAAATTCTTGAAGAAGTAGTCGGTACTACTTGGTAGTAAGAGATCTGAGGGGTCTAACGTGCCTGAGGAATAAAGTCTTAAAGATATTTTCTTATACATAGAATAAACATCTAAGTTCACACAGAAGACAGATTTACTACCAACTAAGCTGTGAGGTCTGTCATTATAATAATAATAATAAATGCTGGACAATCCACACAGCATCATCTAGTCCCAAGCTAAGCAAAGCTTGTGTTATGGGTACTAGATGACTGATATACTTAATACAAATTACATACATATACATTTTTTATTATACTTAGAAAATACCCAGAACACCCGGAATAAATATTTGCAGATCGTGCAAACATTTATCCCAAGGCGGGAATCGAACCCGCAACCTCCTGCGTCGCAGGCGGACATTCGCCCGCTGCGCCACATCGGTCGTCTGTTATTTTATACAAAAATGGGACTGAATGCAATTTCGGTTATCGAGCACGCTTTGATAGTATAGCGTTAAGCTTGTAGATGGAACCACGTTCGTTAAAGTACCGTATGAAACATTCCAAATCTTATTTTCATCGAGTCATTTGAATCCTCGGCAGCGAAGTTGGTTATCGCAGCCCCGTATCAAGGGGAAGGTCGTGGGTTGAAATCCCACACGAGGAAATAATTTTTGGGATGATATAAAATCTTTGAAAATGGTAAAACTTACTTGAATATGAATTTTGTTACAGAAAACCAGTGATAGGATTCAACAGTGCACCAAAGACGTCGGTCGGACGTCTCTGCCTACCCACTTGGTGTTCAAGCGACATTAAGGGTGCCTTAAATGCATTGAATGAGGTAATTACGTTGTTTTTAAATTACTTATTAATATGGGTACGTACCTCTGACTACCCCCCTGAGACATCCTCGAATCTCGAGTTGTACCTACTTGGTATAAGAGATCAGAGAAGAAAAAAAACAGACGGACAGACAGACAGCAAAGTCTTAGTCCCGTTTTACCCTTTGGGTACGGAACCCTAAAAATACCAACTACTGCGAAATGTGTATTTGGACGTACCTCTGACTACCCTCATTAGATATCCTCGAAGAATCTCGAGTAGGTACTTGGTACTGAGAGATCGGGACCGTACTTTTAGGCCGACCGGATTTAAATCTCGAAACTATTTCATTAAGTCAAGTATGACCCCACATATATTTGACGGCCGATGTGGCACGGCGGGCGAATGTCCGCCTGCGACGCAGAGGTTGCGGGTTCGATTCCCGCCTTGGGATAAATGTTTGTACGATCTACAAATTTTATTCTGGGTGTTCTGGGTGTTTTCTATGTATAATAAAAAAATATCTATATATGTATTGTATTGTATTAAGTATATCAGTCATCTAGTACCCATAACACAAGCTCTGCTTAGCTTGGGGCTAGATGATGCTGTGTGGATTGTCCAGCATTATTATTATTATTATTATATTATATATACCCCACATGAATAAGGGCATGAAAATGATTTGATAACGCCATCTCTTAGCATAGTGAGGTTACACTATTTCACCTATCCTTACCTATAAACTCCTTTCCTATTGCGCGCAATAGCGCCCCTTGTGGAGTAATTTGGAAAAGGTCGCATACGCAGTCCGAATCAACGCGTCATCGAGTACGCAACCCGCAGTTACCGCAGCCCTTGAAGAAAGTGATCTTCCCGGGTCCTTATCATACCGCAGTCTTCGCATCCGTCTAATACACATTCGCAGATCGCTAACATTCTATAAAATCTATATAGTGTCGTGGGAATACAAATCTGTGCGTTGAGGTTCGTGTGTCGCGAGTCCGCGCCAGCGCAGTGGACCAGAAAAACGGTTCATACAAAAAAACGGTAGGAACCAAGCCGTAAGTTTCTTGCCGGTTCTTCTAGGCTTGGTCGCGAGGAACTGGCGCTTAGATTCACCTAGATTTAAGACGTTTCAAGATGATCCCTGCGGATATTACTGAATAAATGCTTTTTGACTTTAACTTTGACTTTGAGAAGCAGGAAAAAAAGGCCTGCCTGCATCATGTCCGTCCAGATAAAGGTTAGTTCGCGCTCTTCCCTAAACCGTTCCATTTTTCCCCTCTGTGTAACCCCGCTGAACTATCGAAAGTCAAAACCCGCTGATAAGCGACATCATGATTTATTTTTTAATTTCAGGGTAGATTTAAATGGATGCATCGGTCTAGGATACGTACAACAGTGGTTGCAGAACCAGATGTGTTGGATGAAGTCACGCCTAATGATTTACACACATTGCAATTTCGCAGGTAAATACTGCTTTAAATAAGATAATTTGGTCCTTATGTTTATTTAATTATGACGTATTGTCGACGTTGATGCTGAAAACGCAGAAAAACCGGCCAAGTGCGAGTCTGAACTCGTACTTGGACTTGGACTTTTTCATCATCGCCTTTTTAAAAAAACCTGCCTGTATGTTTGGATGGATGTTTGTTCCTCTTTCACGCTCTAACCAGTAGACCGATTTGGATGAAATTTGGAATAAATATAGATTGTAATCTGGAATAGGACATAGGTTACTCTTTATCCCGAAAAAACAACGGGAACGGGAAAAAACTGCCACGCGGGCAAAGCTGCGAGTGGCCTCTAGTTTTTTTATATATTCTCTACGTCGTTCCATAGAAATTTCATTAAAATAAGTTCTGTAATTTGGCTTAAAAAAATTGTCATACGAGTAAAAGTTTTTTAATTAAATTTTTTCAGATACCCTCCAGTAAGGGATGATGCTGAAGAAAGGATTCTGGATGTTACCAGAACTAGAGCAGAAAGTTCCACGTTAGGCACAAAAGTACTGCCTTTCCTAGCTTTAAATGAGGTAGGTTTGAAGGGTGTGGGTGCCGGTGTAATTACAGGCACATGAGGCTTAACACCTGTATGCCTCAGGTTGATGGACGCCGAGTAGTGCATCGTCGGTGACGTTCCTAACGAGCGTGACCTACGAGGCAATGCTTTGTTATAGGTGATGGTAACTACTTAACATCAGGTGGGCCATCTGCTTGTTCCATCAACAAGTTGCATAAAAAAAAAGGTAAATACGATTATGAGTCAGGCCAGTAGTAGGGCTAAGATGTGTAACGACTATTAAATAACTTTCGCCCACGGCTTCGTCCACCGTCTAACCACTTTAGACGACCGATGTGGCGCGGCGAGCGAATGTCTGCCTGCGACGCAGGAGGTTGCGGGTTCGATTCCTATCTTAGTACCCTTTACGCACCAAGTCGAATATACCCTTGACTTTTATTAGACAACGCACAGTCTAAACCACTGGAAGTAGAGACTTGAAATTTTCAGGGTATATTCGTCTCAGTGGGTAGAGGTGTACTAAGAAAGGAGTTCTTGAAATTCAACCCCTAAACGTGTACAGCGGGGGTTGAAGTTGGTCTGAAAATAGCTTCACGCGGACGAAGTCGCGCGCGTTTCCCTAGTCTATAATAAAAACGGCAAATAAATCACGTTTGTTGTATGAGAGCCCCTTAAATATTTATTTAATTCTGTTTTAGTATTTGTTGTTATAGCGGCAACAGAAATACATCATCTGTGAAAATTTCAACTCTAACTATCACGGTTCATGAGATACAGCCTGGTGACAGACAGACAGACAGACAACGAGAGTCTTAGTAATAGGTCCCGTTTTACCCTTTGGGTACGGATTCCTAAAAATATCCTCAAATATTTTTTATTGTTTTTTTTTAATCAGGTGTTTATTGGCGAAACTGTGACATCTCGAGTTTCTCTCCTCCGGCTAAAGATTGACAGTAATGAATGGACCCAAACTAAGGGTTCAGGACTCTGCGTAACTACCGGGACTGGCAGCACCTCCTGGTTTTATAGGTACGTATCCCTAGGGATTGCAATCTTACACGCTCTAGCGGGAACTTGCGGTGTGCGAGATTAAAATCCTACTAATATTATATATGCGAATGTTTGGATGGATGGATAATAATAATAATAGTGCTGGACAATTCACACAGCATCATCTAGCCCCAAGCTAAGCAGAGCTTGTGTTATGGGTACTAGATGACTGATATACTTAATACAATAAATTACATGCATAGATATTTTTTAATATACATAGAAAATACCCAGAGCACCAGAATAAATATTTGCAGATCGTACAAACATTTATCCCAAGCCGGGAATCGAACCCGCAACCTTCTGCGTCGCAGGCGGACATTCGCCCGCCGCGCCACATCGGTCGTCATGGATGGATGGATGTTTGTAACTCTTTCACGCTCTAACCAGTAATAATAATAATAATAATAATAATAATAATAATGCTGGACAGTCCACACAGCATTATCTAGCCCCAAGCTAAGCAGAGCTTGTGTTATGGGTACTAGATGACTGATATACTTAATACAATACATTACATATATAGATATTTTTTATTATACATAGAAAACACCCAGAACACCCGGAATAAATATTGGACCGATTTGGATGAAATTTGGAATAAATATAGATTCTAATCTGGAATAGGCTACTTTTTATCCCGAAAAAATAACGATAACGGGAAAAAACTGCCACGCGGGCGAAGCTGCGAGTGGCCTCTAGTAAATTCATAACTTCGGCCGGGCACCAATAGATTTATGTGCGCAATGTAATTTAGTGCTCTCAAACGGTGAAGGAAAACATCGCCAGGAAACCAGCTTGTATTCTAGCAGCGGCAATGGGCTTGCAACCTGTCACGTATGGAATACTAACTACTGCAAAATGTAGGTATGAACCAAGTGTAGAATTTGGACGTCCCTCTGACTACCCTATTAGACATCCTCGATGAATATCGAGTAAATACTTTGTACAAAGAGATCTGAAGAGATATCTACCGTGCTTGGATATTAAAGTTGTAAATAAATGAATGAATGAAAATACTTTATTGTAAAATGGAAGGTACAATGGGCGGCCTTATCGTTTAGTAGCGATCTCTCTCAGGCAACCTTAAAATGGATATATTTAGCAGTTTTTATGTAAGCATTTCTATTTACCACACTTGTGCACCGCCGTCCATTACTATTGTATTTAATTACTTTCCGTGCTAAGGTTGCCTGGAAGAAATCGCTTTCAGCGATAAGGCCGCCAATTGTACTTTATTTGTTTACGCCTAGATGTATAATGTATCCTTGTGTACAATAAAGTGTTATCTATCTATCTATCTATCTAATGGAGAGGATTAAGACGAAAAATTGATACTATTTCTTGTAATAAAACGGTTTGATGCAATAAAAATGTTTATAATATTATTATTTTTTTCAGTATAAACTGCCTGCGTACGATTTCAGTGTTAGATGTGATGAAGATTCTTGCCAACGACCTGAATTTGGATGTAGACACGCGCCCGGAGACAGTGCGGAAGGTGACAGAACTATACAATAAACGACTCATCTTCCCTCCAGGTAATACACTTTTTTTATATAGTTGGACAATCCACACAGCATCATCTAGCCCCAAGCTAAGATAGACATAGACATCTGTTTATTTACTATCAGACACACAAACCAACAAAAACACTAAGACATCAACGAAGAACGATACATAGAAGAAAGATCGTTGCTTGAACACTAAGTCGGTAATAACCAAAATCTTATATTATTTATTCGTGTGTTTCTGTGTGCCACAGCAGTATGGGTACTATGGTATCAGTAACAGTATGGTACAAGATGGGTACTAGATGACTGATATACTTAATACAATACATTACATGCATAGATATTTTTTATTATGCATAGAAAATACCCAGAATACTCGAATAAAGAGGATAGATGTTTGTATGATCTGCAAATATTTATTCCGGGTGTTCTGTTTTCTATGTATAATAAAAAATATGTATGTATTATTGTATTAAGTACATCAGTCATCTAGTACCCATAACACAAGCTCTGCTTAGCTTGAGGCTAGATGATGCTGTGTGGATTGTCCTGCATTATTATTATTACTTCCCCGGACGAACCCTTCACTAAGAGCTCTACTACTAATGTATTATAAATTATTTGACAGAGACCAAACAGATGGCATATTCTGTACGCGAGTACATCACGTCTGAGGAGTGGCCGCTAGGACTGCGCCCCAGGGACAAAGCATCCATGGTCAGAGTCCAGTCGCATTGCACTGATGCAGGTAAAATGAGGGTATACTCTATTGCAGGGTTTCCCAACCTTTTTTGCAAGGTGCCCCCCTCCAGATTATAAAAATATTTGCATGCCCCCCCAGATTTTTCATCATTGTTTATTCTAAGTACCGTATCAAATAAAAAAGTGATTTAGCAGTTAGTTCGGCCGATTGGAACTAGGTGGCGCTGTTTAATCAATTTGAAAGTGTTTTAAACCATGCATACAAACATAAAATCACACCTGTTTCTCATGGGGATAGGCGTTATAAATCATAAACAGTGATAATTAGATAAAAATATTCGAACTCTTCATGCCCCTCTTAAGATCTCTCTACGCCCCACCAGGGGGGCACGCCCCACCGGTTGGGAAGTCCTGCTCTATTGGGTATCTCTATACCACGGCTCAGGGTGTATGCTAACTGATGGATGGATGGATGGATGGATGTTTGTTACTCTTTCACGCTCTAACCAGTAAACCGATTTGGATGAAATTGGAATAAACATAGATTATAACTTATTTTTATTATTGTTGTTATAACTTGGATTAACATATAGGCTACTTTTTATCCCGAAAACATAACGGGAACGGGAAAAACTGACACGCGGGCGAAGCTGCGAGCGGCCGCTAGTCACACAAAATTACCCACCTACCAATACAGCACCCAAACCAGTGCCGGATTTATATATTTTTTTAGTGTAGGCCACTTTATTTCCGCCGCCCCATATAGAGGTTGCTAGTTCGATTCCCGCCTTGGGATAAATGTACTGCAAATATTTATTCCGGGTGTTCTGGGTATTTTCTATGCATAATAAAAAATATCTATGCATGTAATGTATTGTATTAAGTATATCAGTCATCTAGTACCCATAACACAAGCTCTGCTTAGCTTGGGTGTTCAGGCCAACGCCTGACCAAATTATAATAGCAAACTCATTGAATGTGTCACGATCTTACATTTTTAGGTGTTAGATTAATAATCATTTTTCGCAATTTAACGTATTTTATTTGGCTTCATAATATCCGCTAAAGATGGACATAGATGATGCTAGATGATGCTGTGTGGATTGTCCAGCATTATTATTAATGCTTGTTGTTTTATTCCAGCACTGGTGATAGATGGCAGTGTATCGTTCCCTTGCAACGATGGCACTGAAGCTGTTCTGGAAGTACACCCTGAAGACGCTCTAATGACCGTTCAAATGGACAAAGTTTAACCCTAATAGACATTAATGTACAGTCAGCTGCACTAGAATAATAATAATAATAATAATAATAATGCTGGACGACCTTAAACACTAATTACTAATACTACTATTACTATATTACTATTATTATTGTAATGTATACAATTTGTAACTTTCACAACGGTATTACAGCAAAACAATGAACTCTTACGCCTCAAAAACTAAAAAGTCATGAAATTAGTTGATGACCTCACTTATTTTTTGAATAATTGTCGTGTAAATATTTTTAGCACCGCTGTGAAACCATTTTGAAAGTTACAAACTGTATACATTCTAGTGCAGCTGACTGTACATATAACTTTTTAAACTATCATGGTTTTGATCAATGTTTTGGATAGAAACGGGATATTTACTATGATTTTTGAGTTTGATTGTTTTCCGATATTTCTGCACAGTGTTAGTGTGGTGTGTCGACAAATTCGAGTGAAAAGTGAGAGTAATACCAGTGGTAGTAGTGTCGTTTGTAATAAACGAGTGCGGAAGAGGGTAGACCGTTTTGTCTGCCAATAACATTAGACCCACTTGCCACAGACTTCAGTTCGACCCGTGATCATGGCGCATGCAATTGTGCCGAAATATCGGGAAACAATCAAACTCAAAAATCATGGTAAATATCCCGTTTCTATCCAAAATATTAATCTACATATTAAGCACAGTGAAGGAACCAGTGTGGTGAGAGAGCAATCTATGAATGTGATTTAGTGATACGGGAATATTTAAGGCTGTAGTAGTTATTAAAAGCTCGGAAGAAAGTTGCAAGTCAAAGTCAAAAAGCATTTATTCAGTAATATCCGCAGGGATCATCTTGAAACGTCTTAAATCTAGGTGAATCTAAGCGCCAGTTCCTCGCGACCAAGCCTAGAAGAACCGGCAAGAAACTTGCGGCTTGGTTCCTACCGTTTTTTTGTATGATCCTGTTACAAAATAATAATAATGTAAATAATGAAGCTCCAGTGTGGTTGGTGCCAATCTAACTGAATGAAAGACAGAAAACATGCTACGTGAAAGTAGTAGAGCTCTTAGTGAAGGGCTCGTCCGGGGAAGTACTACCATCATGCCTATTCCTGCCGCCAAGCAGCGCAGCGTGTTCCAGTTTGAAGGGTATGGGTGTCGGTAGTTTTACTGGCACATGAGGCTTAACACCTGTATGCCTCAGGTTAATGGACGCAGGGTTCTTGACCACGAAGAAATCTATCTTTACCAATTATAAGAATCTTTGTCCGGACTGACTGGGATATAGACAACGCACAGCCTAAACCACTGGTCGTAGAGACTTGAAATTTTCAGGGTATATTCGTCTTGATGCGTAGAAGTGTACTAAGAAAGGAATTCTCAAAATCCATCCCCTGAACGGTTATAGCGGGGGTTGAAGTTTGTATGAAAATAACTTCACGCGGACGAAGCCGCACGCGTTTCGCTGGTGCTTTCTTATAGGTGATGGTTACCACTCAACATCAGGTAGGTTTGCTTGTTCCATCACCATGTACCTCTTTACAGAAAGTACAGTTCGCAACAATATGAGCTTATGAGCTTATTGCCATAGTATTTTCATTTAAAGATTTAGTAATGTAAAATAAGTAAGATTTAAAAATATTCCACCAGTCGGACGAAGCCGCGGGCGGGTACTAGTTATTCATTAGTCTATTATTCGAAAAGTATTTGATACTTAGCTGGAAATAAGTTAGCTACAAACAATTACGTTTTTATATATTTTATAAATTATCTAGTTAAGCGTTGTGTTTATGACTGACTGACATAATAGACAACGCACAGCCTAAACCACTGGTCGTAGAGACTTAACACTTTCAGGGTATATTCTTAGAGGTGGGTTAAGAATGAAATTTCTGAATTTCAACCCCTAAACGGGTACAGTGTATTTTGAAATAAAAATAGTGTTTGCTAGACTAAAAACAGTATTTGACGTACAGTGATGACCGATGTGGCGCGGTGGGCGAATGTCCGCCTGGGACACAGGAGGTTGCGGGTTCGATTCCCGCCTTGGGATAAATGTTTGTACGATCTGCAAATATTTATTTCGGGTGTTCTGGGTATTTTCTATGTATAATAAAAATATGTATGCATGTAATGTATTGTATTAAGTATATCAGTCATCTAGTACCCTTAACACAAGCCCTGCTTAGCTTGGGGCTAGATGATGCTGTGTGGATTATCCAGCGTTATTATTATTATTATTATTTATAAAATTAAAAGACGAAATGGTACTAAGTGATCTGAGATATCTACCGTGCTTAGAGATTAAGTCGTGAAGCATTTGCTTTTCATTTCAAAAGTGTAGATAAAATGTTACATGTATTTTAGAGGGAAGTGTTACTGAATGTACTCTTTCTTTACATTCCAAAACTGTTTTGTATTTTATTCTAAGTTATACTTCGATCATTGATATCCCTAGATGATGGATCACATACAAAATCATAGCTAAAAGCTGTCCGCGTGAATATACTTAGACAGCTACGTCTTTACTAACGAAGTGAGAAAAAAATGATAAACACTTAAGTTCAACATAATTACAACCATGTCACCTAGTAAATAATGTCACTAATTGTAATATAATTACAATTGGGGTTTTGAAAAAAAAAATATTGATTTTTTTATGTATTTTAAAACATTATTATTAATAATATTGATATTTAATGCAAAAAACTTCTAAAAAAATTTTTTCAATAAATAATAAACAATTAAAAATTGATAAAATTTAGAAAAAAATCACGTGACTATAAACGCACCATGATTGATCACCATAGTTGTGATGTCACAATTTTATAGCTATTTAATAACAGTACAGCGTTTACGGCTATTGCAATGAGTGAAAACTAACATTATGACGTCACACGCGCTCGGGTTTGTTCGGGAGCTGTCGGCGTGTTTTCAGTACTGGATTCAAAAATTAATTATTATTTTGAAATAACTTTTGAATTATTGCGAAAAAAAAATTAAAAAGATAGTTTTGTTATAAAACTTATACATAATATTTCCATTTACCGCAAAAAAAAAAATTCAAAACCCCAATTAAATGACACTAGTTGTATTTGTAGCCTAACTGGAATGTCACGCCAAATCTCGAATCTTACTATTCTAAAAATGATACATGTATATTACCTACCTTCTTTATAACCTAATACTGTCATTACAGGCACATGAGGCTTAACACCTGTATGCCTCAGGTTGATGGACGCAGAGTAGTGCATCGTCGGTGACGTTCCTAACGAGCGCGAGCGCGAGCGCGAGAACAAGGCAATGCTTTAATGCTTTGTTATAGGTGATGGTAACCACTTAACATCAGGTGGGCCATCTGCTTGTTCTATCAACAAGTTGTATAAAAAAAAAAAAAAAACCTCGGCCTGGCTCCATGTTGCTGTACCCTATTCAGGGTCCATGTGATACCTAACGCATAAGAACAATGCATGTATCCAACCTAAACCATATGAAAGCAATAAATGTATTGAGTATGGTCAAAACATAAGAGCTAACTTCTCAAGTGAGCTCTTATTTAACGAGATAGATTTTTTGCGCCGACCCTATATCTAGGGGTATCATTGATCGAAGAAGATATATTAGTTTTTGTAATACGAAGAAAATTTATATCACATTTGACGGATAGAATATTTGGAGTTTGTTTAAAATAACTTAACACAAATAAAATCGCGCTTATTCTATCAACTGTCCAGTTCATAGTTTGCACAGAAGTTAGTAGTAGTAGGGTAGTGGTTTATTGTAATGTCTGCAATACTAATTTAAAAATTGTAAAATTAAATACAAATACATCTTAGTATAGCCGGCTGTACGATGTACGGTAGCGTAGATATTGAAATATTGTAAATATACATACATTAATGTACATTAAATGTTATAAATAAATGAAATAAATCTATACCAATTATAAGAGTCTTTGTCCTGAATGGCTGACTGACATATAGACAACGCACAACCTAAACCACTGATCGTAGAAACTAGAAATTTTCAGGGTATATTCGTCATGGTGTGTAGAGGTGTACTAAGAAAGGAATTCCCCAAATTTGAACCCCTAAACGGGTATAGCAGGGGTTGAAGTTTGTATGAGAATAACTTCACGCGGACGAACTGTGTACACTACATGTCTACATGATGTAAACTAGATGTCTTTTTACTTGGTGTAACTAAAAAGACTTAACACCTGTATGCCCCTAATTAATAGATGCAAGGCAGGCATTGTAGGGCACGTTCCTAACATGTAGTAGGTAGGTAGAAAGTTGTCAGGATGATAAAAAATAAAACAATACTCACATTTTAGTCAGTAGGTATATTTTGTTAAAAAAAATCATACAGTTTACTTCGATACCGTTCCAGAACCCCATTGTGTTAAAAAAATAATTAGTTGGAAAACTAACAGTTAGTAAAAATAACTAAAAAGTAACCAATGGGGTAGTTATGAAACGTGTATCGATGATTTCGTTGTAACCATAATAAAGCAACTTAAAAATTAACCCAAAATAGCACCGAAATCTGACGGAGTTCACAATATAGTATAAAAATAAAGCAATAAAACTAAATTAACTTACAATATGGCATCCAATTGCAAAAAAAAAATAGGTAAGTAAGCTACCCCGCCACCTGATCGATAGCCCGGTTTGCTAAAATATGTTTATTTCATTAGAGTACATAAAAAAACAAATCACAAAAAAATTAAGAAAACCTGTTTCGGTTTACCCATTTAGGGTACCTATGTAGTGTAAAAATACCTTACAAGTAAAATTTACAAAAAGCACTTTTTACAAAGACTACGATCAGCAAAAAGTACCCACAAACGTAGTCACATGACACGGAAGAAGTTATTATAGAAGAATGTTATTTGTTCGACAATCTAAAAGTATCTGTAGGGTAAAGGTTTTAAGGTTTGAAATACAATAAGGCTTTAAGTTCCCACTGAAGAACCCTATAAACCCTTAAATTACCTAGAGATCGACTAAATTATTAGTACTGTTGATCATTTTTACAATTACGTAACGCAAGGCAACCATTGATACTTAATTATACAAACTAATTACTTAAAATAAGTTTTGAACAGGACGGACACAATTTACGATTTATCACAAAATATAAAATAGTTTCTTGAGTAATTATACTCGTTACATACAATATTGAGATAAATATTATATTATTACTATTTTTAAAGGTTTCCTTATGACTACCTTCTTTTTTTTTTAAATATTTGTAAGTTTTACCAAATTCGTTGCATGTGTTTATAAGTATAAAAATATTATGAATCGACCTCTGCTAGGTATTAGTAGGTATTTGATTTGATGATAAACATACTGGTAAATTACTAAAATTACTTACTAATATTATGACTCAGTGTTGTGTATAAAACACAACTTAGTTTCGAATACTTAAAATAAATGATTTTACCAAAAAAAAAATGGCTGTTATGTAAAGGCAGTGTATAACCACACTTACTAATTAAAACTGGCGGCCGCCATGTTGCTTTAGAGAAAATATTTTGGGAAATATATTTACTGACGAAAAAAACACCATAACGATGGCACACAATGCAACCAAAACAACATGTCAATACTTTGAAATTCTTAATAGAAATCTAAAAGAATCAAAATTTTGACTGATTTTTTTGGTATAGGTACGCCTGCTTGTTTTTAGTATAGCTAAAGTGCATACTGACATGTTGGCAACTTTGGCAGCTGATACGCGTTTGCTCCGTATTTTAGCCACTTTGAACTAGTATTGCGTATTTATTTTCAAGTTTTATCTAAGTAACCAGCTTGATAGTTTAACTGGTATGCGAATATCCCGTATTGGTGTACGGGCCACTGTACAACGAACTGCCAGTTCTGGAGTAGGTTTTAGGGTTGCGTCGTCGCGCAAGTATAAACGCTATGGCGGCTATCACACAAATCATGAGAATGACGCCAGCTATGCAGATCCCAATGGCGAAGTTCCGTTGGGATATGCAAATTTCGTCCTCCTTCTGGAAAAATAAAAGATTTTGCGTAAAAAATCAAAAACTGGTTGAAGATTTCAGTATGAATTATATTTGACTTGTTATCTGCCATCTTGTATTTTTTTCAAAATGGCGGTCATGTTCCGTTATTTTACAAATCAGTAGCTAGCATTGATACAACAAGGAATATGAGAATATCTCATTAAGAAAACACCTTACATAATTCAAAATAATAAATACTCAATAAATTTTATTGTCATCACATTGGTAAAAAAGTAAGGTACCTACATAAACACAAATAGAATCACAAATTGTGCCAACTAGGGCGTTGTAAGATTTACCTACAGTAGGTGGAAGGCAGATCGATGCTTAGTTTTGTTTCTACCTATGAGGTTAGTAACTGTAAAACAACGTTGTCAATTTGACTAAGACAGGGAATAAGGACATTTTATGGAAACACTCAACCCTACATTGGTGACCCCGAAGTGTACACGCCAGTTGTGTTGGACTTCGCTTGTGACCTTACCTTCTCACTGGTGACTTCATCGTTGTCAGGCGAGTCAGCCTCGTTGACAAATAGGCCAGAAAACACCTCCACGGTGGCTGGTGAACCCTCGTCGGAATCTCGACGCGACCTCTTCTTGTGCGTACATGGCTCCTAGAAATTATTGACAATGGGACAATTTAACAGGTCTATCAAGAACGAAACGTCTCAGTTTCGAGATTGCCAAAATGCAAAAATTATATAATTATTTGTCTGTTGGTTCTCGACTACATTTTTTAATAGATTTTTACGAAATTGGCGTTCCTTAATTTTTTTGACGAGCGCGATTTTTTATTCAGGAAAGGGGAGAAGTTTGCTGGTTAATTTATCGACGGATTTCAATCAAATTTGAGAGAGACATAACATTCCGAATAACCGGAATTGTTTACAGTATAGTTACAGAAAGATAACATACTATATATTCACACACATCGCAATAAGTAATTTGCTCGAGCGGTTAGGCTGCTGCTGTACGTATAGGTGGAGAGTTCGATTCTGTTCGTACTTCGATCTGGTGACTTTTTGTATTTATGTACTTTTATGAGCATGTTTTAGCTTACCCGATTTAGAACTAGATGATACTGAAAGTTTTTGAGGTACACCCCAAAACACAACCTAGCCCAAACCTGACCCTAACCGGACCCAAACCTTTATTTTAGGCTACTGCAGCAACCGCCACCACATTCAAACATACTCAACACAACAGTAGGTAACACGCGGACGATTTCGCGAGCAAGTTTAATGTAAAATTTACTTAGCTGGGTAGGTAGGCGAAGAAATTAGGCGTAAGGTCATAAAAAATGCTCAGTAAACTCACACAATCAGTAGGATGGTCCAGTTTGCACAGCTTCACTCCGCATGTGAAGTAGACACTGGCGGAGTGGGGGAAGCGGTACGCTTGGAAAGAGACCTTAGCAGCTTGCTTGTCGGGCGAGTACTGGAACATGCCCATTATCTCACCGTCTAACGGGCAACTGAAATGTTTATAATAGCCTTTTAGTTTGGTTCAAATAGTTTTAATTAATAATATTTTGGGAGATGTTGAATACATATGAATCTTGAGTAGCGTCTACGACCTTAGATGAAAAAAGAATGGTTTATTCGTCTAACTCACTACTGGATGGATACACGTCACACTCTAGGACCCGTATTTCTGCTGCTTTTAACACTGTCAGTGAAAGGTGGCAAGCCGTGAGTACGTCAGTCATCAGTAGGTAATCAGGCTACGTCAGAGCCAAGTCTATATCCGAGTCTCTCAGTACACTCGTAGACAAACAAACATGATACTGATACTTCTACAAACTACCGTCAGTACCTAATGGATGGCAAGTGGTGGTAAGCCGCGGTCACTCACCCGTCATCAGTGATCAGACCGACGTCAGAGCCGAGTCCATCGCCCGCAACGCACTCCGAGACTAGAAATCCATATTTCTGCTGCTTTTCTAAAGACACTACCATCGTCAGGGTGTCGCCAATCTGAACTTCAGACGCCACCTGAAAAAAGCATCACTTAGCTGAACACTATTCATCATCATTACCATCATCAGCGTGAAGAAGTCTACAATCTTGATTGATTGAAGAATTAGGTACCTAGTTGTTTTTTTATACGACTTGCTGATACAACAAGCAGATGGCCCACCTGATGTTAGGTGGTTACCATCACCTATAACAAAGTAATGCCTCGTAGGTCACGTTCGTTAGGAGCGTGCTTCACGATGCACTCTCCGCGTCTATCAACTTGAGGCATACAGATGTTAAGCCTCATGTGCCTGTAATGTCACCGGCACCCACACTCTTCAAGTTGGAACACAGCAATGCGAGCATCACTGTTGCTAGAAATAGGCACGATGGTAGTATCTCCAGACTAGACCTTTCACAAAGAGCTCTACTACTATTAAAAACTAGCGGCCGCTCGCAGCTTCGCCTGCATAGCTATTTTTTCCCTTTCCCGTTAAACTTTCATCCCCTTTTTTATCCCCTTGGGGGTAGAATAAATCAAAATCAAATCTTTATCTTGGTTTTTTGTTTACTTTGGAAATTAAGTTTAGTGCCTTATTAGTTCTTTTAGATTTGTACATATTATATAGACGATGAACCCAACAATGTTTGTGTTAGGTGGGTATATATACCTATACCTACCATAGTTAATTAGTTTTCTCATATAAGTGAATATTGTATTCTTTTGAGAAATAAATACTCCTAAACCTGAAAATCCTTAGCGGATGCCTATGTCATAACATCTACCTGCATGCCAAATTTCAGCCCGATCCGTCCAGTGGTTTGGGCTGTGCGTTGATAAATCACTATGTCAGTCAGTCAGTCACCTTTGAGTTATATATATTTAAGAAGATAGTCCAGGCACTTACATATTTATCCTTAGGGTCTCCCTTGTAGATCTTCATTGATACAGACGGCATCCATCCAGATTCCAAATCATAGGCATCGTCGATACTGTGGACAAATTGTACTTCTTAATTTATTCGTTTTACGTGGTTTTACATTGCCTACCACTCCTCCACTTAGACTGAATACCTTCAAAAAATCTACTCCCATTCACACCAGACAGTTTTAAGTATTATCTAGGTTCATGAGGTGGCGCAGCGGGCGAAGGACCGCCTGCGACGCAGGAGGAGGTTCTATTCCCGTCTTGTGATAAATGATTGTACCTATGATCTGCAATTTATTCCGGCTGGTCTGGGTATTTTCTATGTATAATAAAAAATATGTAATGTATTGTATTAAGTATATCAGTCATCTAGTACCTACCCATAACACAAGCTCTGCTTAGCTTGGGGCTCGATGATGCTGTGTGGATGGTCCAGCATTATTTTTATTATTGTAATATAATACACGCAGAACACCCGGAATAAATATTTGCAGATCGTAAAATATTTATCCCAAGGCGGGAATCGAACCCGCAACCTGCGTCACAGGCGGACATTCGCCCGTCGGGACACATTGGTCGTCATTAAAAATACACTTGTCTCAGCTAGAGTAGTCGTTAAGCCATGACGGAAGATGCCTTACTTGTTAGAATCAGCGTTGTTCCGCGAGAACACATGGAACTGCGTCAGGTCACGGCGTCTGTACCGGCAGCGAACGCGATATCCTCGACCCTGGCCGGTTACTAGTGTAAGATGAGGCTGAACTATGATATTATTATAGTACTCCACTGTGTCATCATCCTGGAAAGAAAACAAATTATTATGAAATGAAATGAAATGAAAAAGTTTATTGACAAAAGGTACAACGATTACAAAATAAAGGATAAAGGGAAAACACGGAAAAATAATAACAAAACAATACTTATTGGCATAAACAAAAGTCCCGCGCTCTTACCCATTCATCCTATCAAAAAAAAGGAATAATGTTTTATCAACTTGGTGCCAACCAGCACAAAATGCTGAAGATGTAGAAGGTATCTACCAAAATATTGTTACTCAAAATAATAAGGAATTGACCGAGGGAGCGAAGTGTATCGTTTCAAGTCTGGCAAAAGGTTGTCGCGGTCAATTTCTTGGTACCTGGTCAGCAGGTCTTAGAAACGATAAACGAAGTTTCGTATTGTTGTTTTGAGTTACCTACCTTACCATACCTACCGAAGTGTAGTGAGCGAAGCGAGCCACTCTGATCAATATCCTACTAATATGTATTATAAATGCGAATGTTTGGATGGCTGGATGAATGGATGGATGTTTGTTACTCTTTCACGCTCTAACTAGTGGACCGATTTGAATGAATTTTGGAATAGATATAGATTGTAACCTGGATTAACATATAGGCTACTTTTTATCTCGAATAAATAACGGGAACGGGAAAAAACTGCCACGCGGGCGAACCTGCGAGTGGCCTCTAGTAAAAATATACGTTGTTAGTTGGATCCGTGTTGAGCTGGGTATATATTTTTTTCACCCTAACCTACCTCTGTCTACCTCCTGTTATTACAAGGCAAGGTCGAATTATCGTGCGTGGTATGTAACTAGGTGTAGGTTAGGCAGGGTACGTCCCACGAAAGCTCCTTATAGGTAAGTTTATGAGAAAATATGACCGCCTCGCGCTATTAGCAAATCTTAAAATAATATAGGTTTTATTATAAAGTTCGTGACTCACGCGGAGAATGTTACAAGTCTTATTTGTTTAGCGGCGTTGACGTCAGTTTTTAGTCATAATTAAGCGGTAAGTAGTCTACCTGAATCACCGGTGGTCTAGTGGGAGTAAACCCTCTTCTTGTGGGTTTGAATCCGGTCGTGTACCAATGGATTTTTCTATACGAAAGTGAACGTGTGTAATGCTCTCAAATGGTAAAAGAAAACATCGTGAGAAAATCAGTTAGTATTCTAGCAGCGGCGTCCTTTAATGGACCAATTACTACAAAATGTATAATTAATCACTAATGTAACTTAATAATAATAAGGGTGTGTGCCAAATGTATTTGGGCGTACTTTTGACTTATTAGATATCGTCAAAGAATCTTTTGTTGGTAGGTACTACTTGATATACTAAGATATCTGAGGAATAATCTCATGTCAATCTTGACATAGACAAAATTGATGAACCATTTAGCCAGTAGTTGATCTATTTTCTGCTATCTTTTAAGTTCTGATGTGTAATTTAATCAACATTACCTACTTGAGGTCTTAGCATAACAGGTCTGCCCCAAAAAATAGTATCAAGCGGAAGTCCAGAGATAGAGCACCCCCGTATATATATGTTCCGCGATTTTTCATAGTTCCCGTGTTATAATTTTTGAGAATTTTCGACCTAAAAACTTCCCTAGGATTTGTTAGGAAACAGTTTGGTTATTACCGTACATATTATACTAGGCATGAAAGAGATGACACATTATTTCCAACCCCTATCCTTAGTATCTTTAGTCTCTTTATTATCATAATCACTGTGGGAACGGGGCATGCATAAGTTTAATTTGCAATTATGTATTCAGTATTTCTAAAGTTTTACTAAAACTTTCCATTGCATTTGTATATATTATATATGTATTGTTGTGTGCTTCTATCACCTTATGGATCCATAGGTATCAGAAATAAAGGTTTTTTATTTATTTTTGTCTATATTTAGTCCTAATCCGTAGACTAGGATACAAATGTTGGGTTAACCGAGGAATGACTGCTCGCGGCATAAAAGTACCTCGGTAGAATTACTGGAACAGAGGGTTGCGGTTCACATAACAATGAGAGGACATGACGTCATGTCCGGCTATCACCGCCAAGTTACAAGTCATTTGGAAGGAAATGGAACGATTTGAATAATAAAATAACCATTTTTCGTGGTCGTAACATAGGTAATTAGGTATAATAAGAAGCGTATTTTGGACTTTGGAAATCAATTTGTCTAATTCAATTAGTCACTCGATCTTGTATCAGTTTGAAATGTCGACTCGAGCATTGGACCAGAGGGCAGATTCTGATTCCGGTTTGCGAGCTCAAACTTTTTGTATGGAGATACGCTAGTACCCCCTTGGGCCGCTAGAGGCGCTTATCATTTCTTCATACAAAAAGTTCGAGCTCGCAAACCGAAATCCGATATCCGCAAAACGAAAAAAACTCAGAATCAGCCCTCTGACTATAAACGAGTTAACTACACACAGTGGTTTACTCGTCTAAGGACCTGACGCAATGAGAATAAAGATATTTTTGATTATTTTTTATTGCAATAGGATTAGGCTAGAAAGAAAAATATTATAAATTTTAAGACGAAATTTCAGGCTTTATCAAGTGGTTCTTGAAATAAGTAATCAGTGACCAGCAGTAACATAAATATCAATTTTTTTTTTGTTTTTTATGTGACTTATTACTGTAACAAGCAGATGACCCACCTGATGTTAAGTGGTTACCATTACCTATAACAGAGCATTGGCTCGTAGGTCACGCTCATCATAAACATGCTCTTACGATGCCCTACTTTGCGTCCATCAACCTGAGGCATACAGGTGTTGTGGCTACAATTACAGCCTACATAACTGCAGGCTATAGTCGATACCAGCCTTAATATTTATAAATATAGCTACCGGTAGCCACGTATAGCAAGACAGGTGACCTTTATTATTTAACCTTGAAGGCCCGAGTCTGGGCGAGATTGGCACATGCGGTCAGAAATTGTTTTCACTTTAGAATGGACCCTTTTAGTTTTGTAACAGCTGTTCGAATATCCTGCTTCGAATCTTTTAGAAGTAATCTAGTCTTTATATAGAGTCTAGATGATAGTACTAGTATAGAGGATCGTCCCACCTCTTGTGGAATTGCGTGAATGGTGAAATAAGGGAATAAATAAATTAATCTTGACGACCGATGTGGCGCGGCGGGCAATTGTCCGCCTGCGACGCAGGAGGTTGCGGGTTGGATTCCCGCCTTGGGATAAATGCTTGTAACATATGCAAATATTTATTCCGGGTGTCCTGGGTATTTTCTATGTATAATAAAAAATATGTATGTATGTAATCGTATTGTATTAAGTATATCAGTTATCTAGTAGGTACCCTTAACACAGGTTATGCTTAGCTTGGAGCTAGATGATGCTGTGTGGATTGTCCAGCATTATTTTTTAAGTTTATAGTGTTACTATTGTTTTTGTTCATCCTCCCCTTAAAATGAGAAAATATGCAATAGTCTTACTTAAATCATATATCTTCGTACACAGCATAAAGTGGTTTCACAGATTTTATTCTTATCTCGTTTGTTTGTTTCTTTGATCTTAAAAACTATAAATTATGGATGTTGTCACTTCCAGCTAGCTGAGAGGCTTTAGCTTTTCTTGTTATATCTTGGTATTCTTGTATTATTTATATAATTATTATGCAGATTCATTTATGTAGATAATAAATCACTAGTAGGTAATTACTATAAAAACTACTAAAACTACTAAAGTATTAAGGAGCAACAAAACTTTACGTAGGTAGGTATTAATCAATATACTCGTAGTTAAGTTACTAAGCGCTTTTTAGCGAAAGCGAAGCTGTTCGTTTCTTCTCTATGGCACCTGTCACTCAACATAATAAAAGTTTTAAAAGCATTCTCAACTGTAATGTTGAGATTCGTTTTCTGTCATCTTTGGAAGCAACATTGTATCTTCATTTTAATTGTTTTTCTAGTGTTATTTAAGTTCTGCTGGGTAATTTCGGTGGTATTTTAACCATCATTAGGTACCTTCTTGAGCTCTTAGCACAAGTGTGAACAGTTGAAATGAAAGTGTGTTATGTGGCATCCTAATTTGAACGAAAATGTTTCTCTTTGGTTTTGAAGAAACACGTCATCATTTTCTTCAAAACCAAATGACAGCCGACTTTACTTTTTTTACCGACTCGACTTGACTAAGACATTGGCAAAATTGTCCGAAGGACGGACACATGCAACAAAAAAAACTGTCATGTTGCCTGAGTCGAAAATTTTCCCCATTTTTTTTAGAGTAATTTACCAAACCTATTTCTGTCTTTCGGTCTTTTAGGGCGTTTTTCAATTTTGGGGGAATTGGGATTTTAAAATGACGTCCAATCAAAAGTAATTTCACAACATCTAGTTTTCGTTATACAGATGACCGATGAAGAGATGATATCTTCATATAAAATGCTAATAGTTTGCAAGGTCGACATGTAGGCTGGTGTGGGTTTAAGCCTTGTATACCATAAACGCTAGTTTTAATGTATCGAGGTGTGTCATTTTGAACAAGTTTGTCGTGGCGCCATTTACTTAGCAGCTGATTTCGAAAAATATGTCAGGTTCTAATGACTAATAAGTTTTAAGACGTCTCAAAGTGAATCTTGTTTAAACTGAATAAAGATCGTTTTAAGACAAAGATAATGGCGGCATAAGTTGATGCGTATTTTGTTTTATGGAAATACAAAAAGAGACAAAAAAAGTGCCAGACTGCACTGACTTTGTGTAAATGTATCTACACCTTACCTACATCTTGGTAAGGCACCTTACGAGCATTTATCATTCAATATTTCTTGACAGTAAAAAAGTTGTTTTAAATGGCGAATGAGTTTTTAAATATGCTTTTGAGCTAATTTGTTAGTTTTGACCTACCTACCTACACTTAAGGAAATCATAAGATTTTTAATTTACCCCAAAAATTATTCTCTCGAGTGGGACCCACGAACACACCACCAGCCACCAGCCTATACGACCAGCTTTAACAGTATGACGTCAAGCATGTAGATGGAACCACGGTCGCTAAAGTACCGTATTAAAAACATCACAAACCTTATTTCACTCGGGTACTCTCTCGGTAGCGCTGTTGATTAGCGCATCCCCCGTATCAAGAGGAAGGTCGTGGGTTCAAATCCCCCTTGAGGGAATAATGTTTGAGGTAATATAAGAATCTAATGAATTCCTAAAGTAACCTGCACTTTAGGAAATCATTAGATTCTTATATTAGCACTATGAAACAACAAATCATGAAATTAAAATTAAAATTGTTCTTAGCGCGAAGGGTGTATGCACTAATAAAATACCTATAACAACCCAGACACAGAACAAACATTAATATATTTTTTCTGAATGAAAGATTAATAGCTAGCACAAGATTAATATTGATAGGTTAGCTTCTTCACCAAACCACAGTCCTATAAAAATGAGACACACTGTCTTTCAATATTATATCTCTCTGTGGCCTATTTTCACTATTTTTCGTTTCGTTTTGTTCCATTTTAAAATCAACAATTTCATCAAACAAAGCTTTGCAAAGTCAACCACGTCAGCCTTTCAAATTACGCAACTGCTTATATATCGAGGTCGGCCATTTTGGATGCTGTAAGTTGCGACTGGACTTATAAATTAGCAAGTTTTAAAATATTGCTCTTTTAATTATTATTTTTGGTTCGATTTTGAAACAACTAGGTTCCCACGCAGTGGCGTCAAAAATGAAGATTTATGCAACTTAATTCTGAGATATGAAGACATTTCATTAGTATTTACGTACTTAAATAAAGTACAGTTTACTACATACATTAGGAGATACAGTGCAGAAGGTTGGTCGGTCATCGGCTGGTACATAAGCTAGTAGAATAAAAAATCGGCCAAGTGCGAGTCGGACCCGCACAAGGGTTCCATGCCTTAAAAAAAGGCAAATCACGTTTGTTGTATGAGAGCCCCTTTAAATATTTATTTAATTGTGTATTCGTTGTTAAAGCGGCAACAGAAATACGTCATCTGTAAAAAAATATACTATCTTACCATAACGGTTTATTAGATAGAGCCTGGTGACAGACGGATAGACAGACAGACAGACAGACAGCGGAGTCTTAGTAACTGATGTACGACCGGATTCAAACCCACTAGATCACTTCATGTTGTAAAATTATCCTTACTAATACTATAAATGTGAATGTTTATATGTATGGATGCTTGTTACTATTTCACGCAAAAACTACTAAATGGATCTTAATGAAACTTCACAATATTAAAGTTTATATACCAGAATAACACATAGGCTATTATTTACAAAGATATTGTTTGAATTATCCAAAATATAACGATGAGTGAAAGTGAAGTCAAATAAGTGAACCACGCGGACGAAGTTGCGGGCGACAGCTGGTATGAAATATAATGATAACCATTAAGAAATAAATGAATAAATTAAATTGTATTATTTCCGGTAAACTCAAAAAAACCGGTTAAAATATCTCGCGAATCGTAAGGTCGCTAACTAATATCGGATGTTATATAAGATGACTCAACGCTATCAAGTTATATACAACGTGGTAATGAAAATAACCTCGCGAAACCATCCTACACTTATGTACGCTAGGTACCTATATACTTACGATGACATAATACTGTTGTCTTTCAAAGACTATGGGTGTCAGAAACTAAAACGAGTGTGCTTTAGACCACACGACTGAAGTAAAACTTCTTTAATATACGAAACGAAACTGGCTATGAGAGAAAGAGAGAAAGAACAGTGCTTTTATACCCCCTCCACTGTAGTGTTAAACGTTTAACGCAACCTTGTTGGTAGTCGCATTAGAAGTATTACTTCAAAAACAAATGATTCCTGACCTTTGCGTACGGTAGACCTTAAAATCTTTTATTATTCATGATTCTTTGTATTTGCTTATTTATAACCCCTGTATGGGTACAACAGGGGTTGAAGTTTGTATGAAAATAACTTCACTCGGACGAAGTGCGGGCTTGGTTTGTCTACAATAGATAACAATAATAATAATGCTGGACAATCCATACAGCTCCAAGCTAAGCAGAGCTTGTGTTATGGATACTAGACGACTCATATACAATACAATACATTACATGCATAGATATTTTTTATTATTCATAGAAAATACCCAGAACACCCGGAATAATATTAGCAGATCGTACAAACATTTAGCCCAAGGCGGGAAGCGAACCCGCAATCTCCTGCGTCGCAGGCGGTTATTCGTCCGCCGCGCCACATCGGTCGTCAAAGGTCTGTTTACTTACTTATTGTAAAGACGATATGCTATATTTACCATGATATTTGTTTAGGATACACCTTTGTGGCTGTTGATAGAGGTTGTAATACTGTGAATTGGTAAACATTGTACAGTCAGCTGCACTAGAATGTATATGTAAAAAATAGGTATCCGTAATCTATAATTTTAGTTTTAATTGGGGTCGCTGTCATCGAAACCGATGAGGAGGACTATACATCAATGATATTTTTCTGAAATCTTGAATTGTACTTAAAAAAATGCAAAAATACTAAATTGACTTTATAAAACGTTTCAAAGCATATACGTATGTACTTAATTATACATAAAAAACTTGATTACCTAGAAAAAAACAGGTATAAGGTAAAAATTATTTGTTTCTATGTACGATTGTTTGTACACGCATCACGCAAAAACTAATTAATGTTGGTGCAATTTGCAAAATTAGCTTATTGTCCAACTTAAACTTAGTATGGGTTTCATTGAGCTGTCATCCCCTAAAACGTCTGTAAAAAGGGGATGAAGTTTGTATGAACAATTCAAAAAACAACGCAGACAATATAATCTAAATTTAATCACGTTTCAAGCCGCGATTTTCTGACGGATTGCAATAAAAAGAAGAAGAGTATTTGGCAGTTTAGTTATTTAGATATGATATTTATTTAATTCTTCTTCAAGGTAAGTAAGTGCTATCTATATTTATGTAAATTATTTGCTTTTTAAATCAAGGATTCCACTGGTATGCTGTTAAAGCTAATATTTATGCATCATTATTATAATTAGTTATGATGACAGCACCTTAGAACTGACACGTCACGCACAAGATCTCAAATCTAACTTTTATTATAACTCCATAGTAGGTAGTTATTCTGTCATGCTGATGACTAGGTACCTACTGTGAGCTCTTACATACCTAGATATTTTTTATTATGCATAGAAAATACCCAGAATACCTGGAAAAAATATTTGCAGATCATACAAACATTATCCCTAGTCGCATTAGAAGTTTTACTTCAAAAAAGTATAACAAACAGCGGCCGCTTGCAGCTTCGTCCGCGTGACAGTTGTTTTCCGTTCCCGTTATTTTTTCTGGACAAAAAGTAGCCTATATGTTAATCCAAGTTATAATCTATATTTATTCCAAATTTTATCCAAATCGGTCTACTGGTTAGAGCGTGAAAGAGTAACAAACATCCATCCATCCATCCATACTTACAAACTTTCGCGTTTATAATATTATAGAAATAGAAATAGAAATAGAAAATATTTATTTACACCACACAGAAAAATACAAAAATCACAAAGATATAAAATTAAAAAGCTAAGTGGTGAAAAATGGCATCCACTCAGCATATGCCAAGGAGCGCAATGGCTCATATGGCGCTGGTATTCAGCGGCGCCGAAAGGTAATATTAGTAAGATAGTTAGGATACCTAGATAAAAAGTTTTGACCAAAGGGTCAAAATTTACAAAACAGTTCAACGGATATTGTCTATGTCTATAAAAGTTTACGTGTTCGTGAACAAACAATCGCATTACACGCTCGTGACTGACATGCGTGTTGTGTGATGCATTACACAACACGCAACGAGGAAACACGTGAGTACTGTGCTAAGCTTGTGTTGCTATTCAAAGCAATTACATAGATGCATTTTGACGTCATCGCTCTAAAAATAGCCCTGTGATATAATAAGGCTCGCTGGCACAATTATCACTATAGCAAGCCCCTAAATGCATTTACGAAGCTAATTACGTCTAACATCTTGCACAGGAAAATTGACATCTTTGGAAGCAACATTGTATTTTCATTTTAATTGTTTTTCTTGTGTTATTTTAAGTTCTGATGGATAATTTTGGTGGTATTTTCACCATCATTACTTGAAGTCTTAGCATACAGTTGAAATGAAAGTGTGTTATGTGGCATCCTGATTTGAACGAAAATGTTTCTTTGGTTTTAAAGAAAAACGCTATTTTTTTCTTTAAAACCAAATGACAGCCGACTTTACTTTTTTTACCGACTCGACTTGACTAAGAAGTATTTTATTCAACACACTTGACATCGGCAAAATTGTCCGAATGACGGACACATGCCACAAAAAAAAGTGTTTTTTGTAGCAATGGTAAAATGCTTACATTATCAGTAGCCATGGTGTTGCATCCCCGTAGTGGCACGCTGTACTGCAGATCTCCTCTCTTATTGACGTACTCTCGCAAGCAGGAGGAATTGCTGCCCAGTCCGGCTGGGTACACTATGCCATTGAACTTTGGATCCCTGCATGAAAACAAATTCTTTATTTACATATCCTACTAATATTATAAACGTGAAAGTTTGTAAGTATGGATGGATGGATGTTTGTTACTCTTTCACGCTCTAACCAGTGAACCGATTTGGATGAAATTTGGAATAGATATAGATTGTAACCTGGATTAACATATAGGCTTTTTATCCCGAAAAAATAACGGGAACGGGAAAACACTGCCACGCGGGCGAAGCTGCGAGCGGCCGCTAGTACTCTCTAACTTTAAGGACTTAGAGCCGCTGAGCGACTATGTCAACTCTTTTTTAGGGTTCCGTAGCCAAAGGTTAAAACGGGACCCTATTACTAAGACTCCGCTGTCTGTCTGTCTGTTACCAGGCTGTCTCATGAACCGTGATAGAGAGTTGAAACTTTCACAGATAATGTTTTTCTGTTGCCGATAGAGTAGTTTTAAAATAGCATTATCAGAATATCCGTCGAAAGCTTCCGATACTGAACCAAAATGGCAAAACACGCATTTTTCGCGATACGAAAATAAAATAAAAAAGCACGTTTATTAACGCAAATTTAAAAATAGTGGTGCTGATCTCTTACCGACTGTTAGAAGAGTGTGCAGGGGTGATAGTAACATCCATCGTATCCCTCCCACAGTGAACTGTCAAGGTGTCAAGTGGTGCACTGTCAAGCTCGCTGGCCGGAGTGACAGTTGCTATTGCGGTTGTGGCTAGCTCTGAAAAGAATTAACAATTTATACATTTAAGTCTACTAATAAATTCGGTGTAACTTAACCGACTTTATTTGAAACTATCTGTCAATGCAAGTAGTAGTAATATAGTACGGTTCTTTGTGAAGAGCTCGTCCAGAGAAGTACTACCACCATGCCTATTCCTGCCGCCAAGCAGCGCAGTATGTTCCAGATTGAAGGGTGTGGGTGCCGGTGACATTACTTAACACCAAAATAGTGCTGGTCTGCCTCCCGTTCATGTAATTCTGTTAGCATCAAAATCCAGTCACATGTGTCAAATATGACAGATTTGCTATAGAAAATCTGTCATATTTGACACATGCGATAAGGTTTTGATGCTAACAGAAGTTACGTGATCAGCCCCCAGCTCTACTGTTCACGATGTGACAGGGTGTTTAAAACTAAATTCGGACTGTCAAGCCATATTAGGGCTCATGATAAAGATTAGGTTATGCAAAGGGTTTTTATTTATTTATTTATTTATTCTTTATTGTACACACAGATTATACAGATAATTATTTTACAGGGGTCATGTACAAAGGCGAGCTTAACCCTAAAAAGAGTTTTCTTCCAGCAAACCTTAGAAGATAGAGAGAGCAGATTGTAGTGATGGGTAGGTGTACAAACACAAAGATGATGAGAAAATTTATATGTGATATAAAACTAAAACGTAAAAATAGGAGAAGATTTTATGACTACTTTAGAACACAATACCTACATAAAATATATACATACAAAATTAAATATATACCTACTTACTAACTAAAAATATATTAAATAAATATAAATAAATAAGTACTTATATAAAATAAAAATATATATTAGATACATAATTATATTATATTACAAGGAGAGATAATGCTCTTTTACGTTGCGCTTGAAAATGTCAAGAGATGGGCTGGCACGAATCGAATGAGGGAGGGTATTCCAAAGCTTGACCGCATGGACAGTAAAGGAGTCGCCATAGCGACTGGAAGAATAAGAGGGAGTTTTAAGAAGAAGGGACATTGCTGTTCTGCAGGGTTCACCCCGCGGGACAAGAAAAACAAAGCGCTCACGGAGGTAAGATGGAGAACGAGGGTTAAACAAAACGTTGAAAAGAAGAGAAAGGACATGAAGATCGCGTCTACGACGGATAGGGAGCCATTTTAGCTGGGACCTGAATGCTGAAACGTGGTCGAACTTGCGCAAACCGAATATAAATCGGATGCACAGGTTTTGAAGACGTTCCAATTTGTTTAGAAGCTCCTCCGTCGCGTCTAGGAAACAAACGTCAGCATAATCGAGATGAGGAAGCAGAAGGGATTGAGCAAGGGTTATTTTTGTATGGAAGGGTAAAAACTTCTGGAGACGCTTGAGAGACTGAAAAGAGTAGTTAATCCGTTGGCTAACTACGTTAACATGACTCACCCAGGATAACTGGCCGTCAAAGGTAACCCCTAGATTTTTGGCGTTTGCAGAATAGCATATAGTAGTGCCAGCGTATATAACCGAAGGAAGAGCTGACTGACTTACAAGATTCAGCATATAGGGGCTACCAAAAATCACCGCCTGGGACTTCGTAGGGTTTACTAAAAGACCAAAAGCCTTCGCCCAAGAGTGGATGCTGCTAAGGTCAGAGTTAATACGGTTGATTCCTTCTAAAATTTCACCGGCTTTGAATTGGCAATATATTTGTAGGTCATCAGCGTAGAGATGGTACTGTGAGGTAATAACATGCGAGATGGCGTTAATGAACATAGAGAAGAGAAGGGGAGAGAGAACGCCACCCTGAGGCACACCAGCCGTAATGTCGCACCAGTTTGAGCAAGACTCGTCCGAGCGAACACACTGCGAGCGGCCTGTAAGGTACGACTCAAACCAAGCAATTACCGAGGGAGAAATATTAAAAGAAGAAAGAATGGAGAGAAGAATTTCAAAGTCAACTGAATTAAAGGCACTGCTAAAGTCCAATAACACCAGAACAGTAAGGAGTTTATTGTCAAGGCCCCAGCGAATATCATCGGAGACTTTAGTCAGAGCACTCACAGTACTGTGGCCCGGGCGAAAACCTGACTGGAATGGACTTAGTAGGCTATTTTTGTAAAGAAAACTAGAAAGTTGATTATGCATAGCATGTTCTAGGATTTTGGACAGGACAGGTAAAATGGAAATGGGTCTGAATTGGGATACAATAACGGGATTAGAAGTTTTAGGAAGGGGAATAACATAGGCCTTTTTCCAAGCAGAAGGATAGGAGCTCGTCTCGAGAGAGTGGTTGATAATGTGGGTGATTACGGAAACGAGCTCAAAGGATAGGAGCTGGAGCATTAGGATATGGATGCCATCTGTACCTACGGCTCTGGTAGATATAGACTTCAGGAGTTTCAATACTTCATCCTCAGTAACCTTATCCAGTTCAAAACCAGGACACGCAGGCCTGGGCACATTAGACAAATGATCAAGAGTGGAGAGTTTATCACTATCAGCTATGCAGGTTGGAGATTTAGAGAAATGAGAGTTGATAGTGTTTAAATCGAAAGATATTGGTGCCTCATTAGAGCCTTTACCTAACCCAAGGGAGTTAAAGAATTTCCACATTTGAGTTGGACTACAATTTTGGATTGAGCTGTGAATATGACACCTTTTTGCATCTCTACACATTTTGCTACAACGATTTCGAAGTTTCTTATACGTAGCCAGGTTCTCTTCAGAAGGTGACTTCTTATAGGTCCTCTTTGCTTTATCACGCTTCGACATCATCTTTTTGATAGACAGAGTCAGCCATGGAGCAGGTTTGTGTTTTAGATTAACACGTTTTAAAGGGGCATGGATATCAAAAAGGTTAGTGATGATTGTGTTGAATAAGGAAACTTTGTCATCGATACTAGCCGTATTGATTATGGGAGACCAGTCAATATTACTCGCGTCAGACTTCAAGCACTCCAGGTCAATATCCTTAAAACTCCGAAGGAGAAGAGATTTTGTCTTACGCTTGGGGCACCGAATTCTATAAGAGAGATAAATAAGGTCATGGTAAGAAAAGGAAGCAGTTAACTGACCATGTGTCGCAACACGATCAGCGTCAGAGACTAAAATTATATCAAGAAGAGAAGGGGTGGCGTGGGGAGCATGATGAGTGGCAGCAAGGGGAAGGATGTGCATATTGACAGACGTAACCAAAGAGCGAAGTTTAGTAGCACGCTGATCATTTTTAATCAGGCAAGTGTTAAAATCCCCAAGAATAATAATGTGATCATATAAGGAGGAATAAGATTCTAGTTTAGTTTCAAGAGAGGAAAAGTAATCTATATTGCATGAGGGGGGGTAATACACTCCTAGCATAATTTTGGAGTGGTTAATAGTAATTTCAATAAAAAGGTGTTCAGCAAAGTTGGAATATTCATTGGGAGAGTGATCAACTACTACAGATGGGATATCTGCTCGTAGATAGATTGCTACACCACCACACCCTTTACCCACTCTATCGTTTCTGATAAGCTTAAAACCAGGTAAGGGGTATTGAGTAGAGGGAAGTGCTGGTTTTAGAAACGATTCCGATACAAGTACAGCATCGATCAGCTTACTATCAAACGAGGAAAGCATATCTTCAAAGTGAGCAGGGATGCTTTGGGCGTTAATGTGGACAATGTTTAGGTGTTTAGAGAAGGCAGAAAATTTAGATTCCAGTTGATCAAGCAGATGGGTTGAATCATCGCTAGCAGCACTGAAATAATCATTATCGGAAGAGCAAGAAGAAGAGCAAGAAAAAAAACTATCATTGAATACAATATTATCCATATATAAATAAAAAATAAAATAAATACCTAACTAAATACTTATAAAAATAATTATACTAATCTAATAATAATTATTATATAATTATACTAGCAAACATGCCTCCTTCACTCGCCAGTTTGCTGACAGAAACCACTGCCTGCATGCAGAGAGAGAACAATACACACAGTCATTAAATATAATTTAAAAAACCAAACTCACTATCACACAGAACTCCTAAAAGTAAATTTGATTTAAATGGTACATCAATAAGATTTCCGAACGAAACTTTTAGTGCTAGGGTAAGTGTCACGTGTGTCAAAAGTTTGATTGATTTGACAACTGTCATGTCACACGGCAGGCACACGATAAAAGGAAGAAGAAGTAAAAACTAAAAACAACAACCGTACCACAAAGTACTTTTATATGAAAAAACGAGATGTGATGTGTGATCAAACCTACCTTACATTACTATTTTAGAGCATGAATGGAAAAGCCATTTTGCATGCTAGAAATGTGCGCCGTAACCGCCAACAGTTGAGCAAAAAAGCATGCAGGCCTGCAATCCATGAACTACTACTACACGGCGCTGCTCACTTCACGGTGCGCCTGGCTCGGGGTTCTGCCTTTGCGGGCCTGCTTGCCACGGGGGGTGTGGTGGTCTTGCCCTTATCTTGAGACGTACCGGGAGTCCTCTTCTCCGGACCCGAGGGCAGCGCAGGATGCTCGGCTACTAGCATCTTTAGCTCAGACATAGACTCAATCCTCCGCCGCTTGTTGTCGGGCAGCAAGATGACAATCTTGCCCTCCGATGTCCAACACTGCTTAATACCGAAGTGTTGGCGGGCCGACGTAAAGACTTCATGTCGAGTCTTTGTTAAAAACTCAGAGACGGTGATACCGGTATTCTTCAATGCAGTCTTCGCATTCCAGACGGAGCTACGCACCTTGTAGCATGCAAAGCGTACCATCATCGGTCTAGGCTTGTTGGTGTTAGTCCCCATACGATGACATGTAGATAAATGCTCGATAGAGACATCTGACATTTTAAATTCATTTTTTAATATCTTGATAATGGATTCACCAACGGCCAAATCATTGGACTCCGGTACACCATGGAACAAGAGGACCTTCCTGCGTGAGATAGTTTCTTGGCGATCAAGCCCTTGGACCAAAAGCTCCAACTGGGATCTCATCATAGATAGTGTTTTCCATATAAGTGATTTGAAATCAATGAACTCACGTGTCAGTGCATCCAGGTCCTTATGAGGGATAGGGTCAGTGCCAGAGAATTTCTTGAGATCATTCTCATATTGGTGCATCCTGGCATCAAAAGTGCTAGCAAGGTCCTCCATGTTAGATGACATCTTTGCATATAAGTCCATAGTCTTGCAGTTTGCAGTATTTTGGGTAAGTTGAGAGGAGAAGTAATTATACTGGTGAGTGGGGGAGGGTTTCTTCTCTAACTATCACACCAATTTGGCATTAAGTTAGTATTAAATAAGTTAAAAATAATAATAAATAAGGAGCTCAGTAATTTCACAGCTGTTAACCTGACTACCCACACAAAAAAAAAAAAGGGTTCGCCATAATCGAATACGATTAGGAAGACATTACCTACTTAACACCTGTATGCTGTAGGTTGACGGTATGGCATCGTAGGGCAGTTTCCTAACGTACATGACCTTCGCTGCATATTTAATTTTATTTTAAACCTTTACTTTTGTCGGAAACCAATCCGAATGATTTCGGTACTTTAGCGACCGTGGCTCCATCTACATAGGTACTTGACGATATACTATCAAAGCCTGCTCGATAAATTGCATTCTGTTGAATCGACGAGAGATGTCACCGTGCTTAATAATTTGTCTTTTTATTACTAACCTGCACTAAAAGAAATCAGTTTTATATTATCCCACTCGAAAAAATAATTTTTTTGATGATATAAAATCGTTGTGAGTTCCATAACTGCAGGTAAGCAGTAAACTAAGAAATTAAAAACAGGTTATCACTTTATTATTTTATTTAGTAGTAGTAGAGATCTTAGTGAAGGGCTCGTCCGGGGCAGTACTACCACCATGCCTATTCCTGCCGTCAAGCAGCTTGCTGTGTTCCGGTTTGAAGGGTGTGGGTGCCGGTGTAGTTACAAGCACATTACACCTGTATGTCTCAGGTTGATAGACGCAAAGCAGGCACGTATTTTGTAAGGCACGTTCCTAACTAACGTGAACTATAAGGCAATGCTTTGTTATAAGCTATGGTAACAACTTAACATCAGGTGGGCCATATGCTTGTTCCATCAGTAAAATGTATTAAAAAAAAAACTATGCAACATCATACGTTCAACGACAGTTATTTCTTGAGCAATCTTAAAGCAATATATTTTTATCATAAAACAATTATTGACCAGTGTCACACAGGTTCTAACAGTGATCCAGTACCATGTATGTACCAATTCTAATTGCCCTTGCGTGTGTAAGCTGTAAGCAATTATTTTCTATCCTCTTTTGTGGTATGAATTCAACCGATCTTTTTGTAATACTACAATCTATTTTTATGATTCTTGAGTAATCAGTTAAAAGTTATTGTTCTTTTTGTAAATACCTGCCTTTTTAGGGTTCCGTACTCAAAGGGTAAAACGGGACCCTAAGACTCCGCTGTCTGTCTGTCTGTCTGTTCGTCTATTGACAGACTATTGCAGCGTGATAGTTAGAGAGTTGAAATTTTCACTAATGATGTATTTCTATTGGCGCTATAACAACACATACTTATAACAGAATAAAATAAATATTTAAGGGGCTCTCATACAACAAATGCGATATTTTCAAGTAAACTTCAACCCCCGTTCTACCCGTTTTGGGATTGTTATACCGGGTGTTCTGGGTATTTTCTATGCATAATAAAAAAATATCTATATGTATGTACTGTATTGTATTAAGTATATCAGTCATCTAGTACCCATAACACAAGCTCTGCTTAGCTTGGGGCTAGATGATGCTGTGTGGATTGTCCAGCATTATTATTAATGTAATTTCTTTCGGCTTTCTCATAGAAAATATGCTGATGAAAATGTACCTCGTATGTAATGTGTATCAAATTCATAATTATTACAGCTTGTCAGATTCAAGGCATAAATTAGCTAGGTATCTACCAAATGATGAGTCTGGTGATGTTACCGGCCTTGGGTGACGAAAGGTTACGAAAGAGCTCTAACACTAAATTCTTATGCTCTTCTAGGCTTGGTCGCGAGGAACTGGCGCTTAGATTCACCTAGATTTAAGACGTTTCAAGATGATCCCTGCGGATATTACTGAGTACATGCTTTTTGACTTTGATTTTGAATGAAATAATTGTCCTTTCCCGTGTTTTTCTACTTTTGCTAGAAATACCTCTAATGTCAATCGTTTCTGGGCTGAATCCTATTATTATTAATATTATAAACGCGAAAGTTTGTAAGAATGGATGGAGTTACTCTTTCACGCTCTAACCAGTGGATTAATTTGGATGGAATTTGGAATAGATATAGATTGTAACCTGGATTAACATAAAGGCTACTTTTTATCCCGAAAAAATAACGGGAACGGGAAAAAACTGCTACGCGGGCGAAGCTTCGAGCGGCCGCTAGTCTACACTAATATTATAAAGAGGAAAGCTTTGTATTTTTGTATTTTTGTATTTTTGTATGTTATGAATAAACTCAAAAAGTACTGGACCGATTTTAATAATTCTTTTTTCATTAGAAAGCTACGTTATCACTGAGTAACATAGGCTATATTTTATTTTGGAAAAAAATAGCGTTCCGTAAAATATTTGGGTTTTTCAGACACAAGGTGTAAAAAATCAACCAGAAAAGTTACTTATTTTGCGTACGCTGCCTAAACTATAAAAGATAGAACCATAAAATGTTCTACATAATTGTAGATCTTATAAATATCTACAAAAAAGTCAGCAACACACTATACCTATCTATGTCGAGTGAGGCACAACAACCATTTTTTTATTTAAAAATCTTCAATTTTTTTTGGACTACATTTAAACGCATTTATTTTACTCATACTATTAATCCTTATCGAAATAAATTATTTTATCACTAAGTACAGTTCATGTAGATAATATTTGGTCTTTAAATGATTAGAATTGGACGTTTGGTTTTGAAGTTATGGCGAAATTAAAATATTACGTTTTCTGCTGCACGGCCCGTTGCGAAGTGAGCGTCACCAAGTTGGGAGTGCGCGTGCAGGGGAGTAGTTTAGATCTATGAGTTAGGTACCCGCGCGGCTCTGACGCGAGGTCGGCTCCCTACGCAGGTGTTTTATAAAAAGGACATTAATTCATAATGTCATATAGTTTTATGACAAAATCTATACAAATAAATAAAATTGAAGTGTCTGTTTGTAATATTAAAATAACGCTTTTTACTACATGCATAGGAATGTATATACGATACATATACCAAAATAGCATTTTTTTAAATTTTTGTCTGTCTGTCTGTTTGTTCCGTGTAATCTCTGGAACGGCTGGACCGATTTCGACGGGACTTTCACTGGCAGATAGCTAATGTAACAAGGAGTAACTTAGGCTACTTTTTATCCCGAAAAAATAACGGGAACTGATATAAACTGCCACGCTGGCGAAACTGCGAACGGCCGCTATTTTATGCCGTATTAACGCCATCTGTTGGTGACATCGAGTACTACTTCAGTTAAGATTTGTAAGTAAACATGTTTACCGCCCAACGAAGTGGGCACCGGTCAGCTAGTTTATAAATAAAGTGTTTATCCGACACGTGACGGCATATTAAACAAAAAAATAGTTCCATAAGACGTTACAACTCTGCTACAATCACGTGCCTGGTAGAATGTAAAACCAGGCTTGAGCCTCAATATAAAAAAAGCTGTTAGTTTTTTAATTTACGTTTGACGGCTCAAGGACCATTTGGGTCATGCGACACTTGAGGCCATCCTAAAACCTGTTCAAAATGTATAATCGACGTTACACTCATATTATAACTTACAAATTTATCTTTAGTATAATACTATAATAATATTATAATGAGGAAAGATTTGATTGTTTGTTTGTTTGCATTGAATAGGCTCCGAAACTACTGGACCGATTTGAAAAATTCTTTCACCGTTGGGAAGCTACACTATCATCGGGTGACATAGGCTATATTATATTTTCAAAAAAATTAGGGATCCTTACTCAAACCCGTGCGAAGCCGAGATGGCCTACTAGTATTTAAAATTTAGTGCATATTTTGATACTATTGACTTTGTTTTATGTGTGTGAAAATGTTTTTATCACACATAGGTACTAATAAAATTATTACAAAAGCAGAAAGCATTACAAATTACTGTGTGTCGGATGTATGCGTCGGGTTGAGGGAAGTGTCCACAAAACATTAAGTCGTAAAAAGTTAAGTAGATCTTTATCTATAAATATATATAACTCAAAGGTGACTGACTGACATAGTGATCTATCAACGCACAGCCCAAACCACTGGACGGATCGGGCTGAAATTTGGCATACAGATAGATGTTATGACGTCGGCATCTGCTAAGAAAGGATTTTGATTAATTCTACCCCCAAGAGGATAAAATAGGGGATGAAAGTTTGTATGAAACTTTGTAAAATTTTAAACCGATCAGGCTGAGACTTTGCATGCATAAAGCTTCTATGATTTTATCCCGAAAAAATTACGGGAACGGGAAAAAACTGCCACGCAGGCTGCAAGCAGCCGCTAGTTTTACCTATAATATACAATTTATTTCAGGGATATGGATAAAAAAGAGTGATTACGGATATGACGGCTGACAGAGGAAAGTGTAAGAAACGAACATGTTGTGTCAAACTCACATAAAGTGGGATAAAGGCAGGAAGATGATGATTATAACTCGGTAACTGTTCTTGCCGCCAAGCTAGGTGTAGCCCTCGAAGAGCGCGATGTCGTGTTTGCAGAACGTGTAGGTATAATGCAAGGTGCGGCAGCTGCGGGTGAAGTGCCGCGCGAACGTCGAGTGGTGGTACGATTGGCAAGGCGACATCTGCGGGACCAGTTACTGCAGTCAGCACGCGTGCGCCGTACTTTGACAGCCGCCGACGCCGGAAAAGATTCCAACAGTGGTTCGCGCGGTCGTATTTTTATAAACGAACGGCTGACGCGCCTCAACCGGCTACTATTTCACCGTGTTCGTGAGGAGTGCCGCAAACAACAGTGGCGCTTCACTTGGACCAAGCGCGGCCGCATATACGCGCGACAGTCCGACGGAAAAGCGGCTCATCATATAAGGCATGAAGGTGATTTTGAACGGGTTTTTGGGACCAAACATGTTTGAATTTATCCAGAGCTTTAGCCATTGATGTATATACTAGCCATTTATTATTTAATTTCTTTGCACTTGGCTGCGATACTAAGTTTATTTTGATTTTGTGTAATTTTTTTACATTTTATCTGTTTTTTTCTCAATACTACCTAATTTATATTAAGATTTTATATAGCACTTGTTTACACTGCCTTATGACTCTATTCCCTTTTAATTTTTGGTAAGCTACTAAATATCGGTTTGCATAATCCAGGTTCCCTTGGCACTAACCACGACAACTTTATAGCTTCCGTTTTGCGACATGACCTAGATATCTTGGCAATAAATGAGACATGGCTTAATCTGAATCAGGACGCTCGTGCTCCTGCTATACCAGGGTATCGACTGCGTCATACTCCTCGACCAAGAGGTAAAAAGAAGCGCGGAGGTGGAGTTGGGTTTTATATCAAGTGTGGCATAAACGCACGCACTTGGCTTCACCCAGTTGACCCACTGCATGCGGACGTGGAGCAAATGTGGCTTATGGTTTCAATCAGTGGAAAGAGACTAGCAATCGGCACATCCTATAGACCTGACTGGGTCGGGGTTGATTTGTTCTTTGATGCAATGACGGATACAATTAATTCACTTCCTACCTTTGATAATTTAATATTACTGGGAGATTTCAATGAAATTAAAGATAAATCAAAGCTTGACTCTTTTTTGACTTGCTTTCATCTTTCTCAACTGGTGACATCATCCACTCATTTTACTAAGACTTCCGAGTCACTTATTGACTTGGTCTGTACTGACCTACAAGCCCGAAGCATAACATTGGATCATGTAGGTAAACTCTACGGCCACTGTATGATTGCGTGCAAATTTAATATTAAGCGCGAAAAAATCTTACCCATTACATTAGTTTATCGACCACTTAAAAATATCGATATGATTAGTTTTGGTAATGACTTAAAAAACATAGAATGGGCCTCAATACAGACACTTGCGAACGTTAATGAGATGGTTCACTTGTTTAATCGTTATGTCCTCGAACTTTTTGATCTACACGCACCTGTAAAATCTATTGTCATTAAGTCTCGTTCCCATCCGTGGATTACCAGTACAGTTAGGCTTATGATGAAACTACGTGACGATGCTTCGGCGGAATACCATAAAACCAAACTAGAGAGTAAGAAAGAGTACTATAAAAGTTTAAAGACCACTGTTAATAGGGCACTTTATTACGAAAAAATGGCTTTTTTTAACCTTAATATTAACAACAACATTCATAAACCAAAACACCTCTGGAAAAACCTTAAAAATTCCCTATTGCCTAAAAAAAATACTGAATTGCCCCCAAATTTTCAAGACCCTGATGCTATTAATGACCATTTTTTAAATATACCGGGCACGTCTCATGTATGTAGTATCCAGCTGGATTACTATGAAACGCATAAATTTAGTGACGCTACTTTTCATATAGAGCCCATCAGTCTTGACAGAGTCACTAGAATAATATGTTCTTTGAAATCGAACGCCGAAGGGTGTGATCTTATTAACCTTAATATGCTCCTTATGACTTTACCAGAAGCGCTTGAGACAGTGGCTGCACTAATTAATACATCTATCAATACTTCTATATTCCCTGATATCTGGAAACAAGCGATCGTGCGTCCTCTACCTAAGATTTCTAACCCTTTAGAACTAAAAGATCTAAGGCCCATTAGTATACTACCGTGTTTGTCAAAAATTTTGGAAAGGGCCGTTACTGCGCAACTTACAGATTATCTTGAGAAAAATTATATACTCCCTGAGGTACAGTCAGGTTTTAGAAAGGGACGTAGTACGGTAACTGCTCTTCTCGATGTTACTGACAACATACTTAGTGCACAGGACGAGGGCATGTGTACATTGTTGGTGCTACTAGATTTTTCAAGGGCTTTTGATTCCTTAAATACTAAGCTCCTAATCGCCAAATTAAAATATTATGGTTTTGATAACGACGCCTTGAAATGGTTTAATAGTTACCTTACTAATCGTAGTCAATACGTTAGCTTAACATCTAACTCATCTACTAAGTATTCCAATAAGGTGCCTGTTGACAGAGGAGTACCGCAGGGGTCTATTTTGGGTCCAATACTTTTCATTTTGTATTCAGCTGATTTAAAGCAGCATATACAATATTGTCAGTTTCACATATACGCTGATGATACTCAGGTTTATATCTCCTGTAAGCCTTCTGAAATTAATACTGCCATTTCAAAACTTAACGCTGATTTGCACAGCATAGCCCTCTGGTCTAACAAAAATAGCCTTTTGCTGAACCCCGCTAAGAGTAAATATCTGATTTTTGGTAGTAAAGCACACTTGACTGGTCTACATCCATCAGTTGATGTCTTGATTATGGGCGAACCAATACAACGAGTCTACAAAGCTCGAAACCTTGGTCTTCAGATGGACTGTTCCCTACGATTTGAGGAGCACATTGCTGAGGCTGTCGGAAATAGTTTTTATAGGTTAAAAGTTTTGTACAGGATGAGACCATTCATATCGGAAAAACTACGGATCAGATTGGTGGAGTCTCTTGTCTTGTCTAAATTAAACTACACTGATGTTGTTTTTGGACCACGACTATTAGCCAAGACGCAAAGGCTTTTGCAGCGTGTCCAAAATGCATGTGCGCGTTTCTGCTTTGACATTCCATTTAGGGGTCACGTAAGTCCTTATTTAAATGCTCATTTCATTTTAAAAATGAAGCATCGACATAAACTTCATTTGGCATGTCTACTATTTGGGGTGATGAAGCGGAAAGCGCCCAGTTATCTATATGAGAAGTTAACGAAGTTGTCTAACTGGAGGTCCTGCGAACGTCGCCAATGCTCGATGCAGCTCTCAACCCAGCGGCACAGGTCGACTGCTTTTAGAGGCAGTTTCCGCTACGCTGCATCGAAGTGTTGGAATAATATTCCTCCGCCGATCAGGAACCTGCAGAGTTGCTACGGGTTTAAGAAAAAACTTTGCGTATTTCTATTAGACTGGCAAAAGAAGCAGGAAACTCTCTTACATGACACAAGTGCTATATAATATAATAATAATAACAATAATATTTTTTTTTTTTTTGTGTGTTTAAAATATTTCATTTTCTTTTTATTTAACTTTTTTTACTAGCTTGAAGTAGATTTTTCTTTTAAAATAATTAGTGTATAATTGAAATAAATGCCTAACTTAACTTCTTTTTTTTTTTTTTTTTTATATATAGTTGTAGATTTATTTCTTTAGTTTGTTAACTTTTTCTTTTTTTTTTTTAAATTTAAATTTAATAACTTTTATTGTTTAGCTTTATTATTGTTTTTTTGTTTATTTTGGTATATTTGGTATCTGTTGCAATTTTTATGTGTATTCTGTATCATGTCCGCAAAACTAAACCGGCCCTAACGGAAGACCAGCGTGGGTTGTTGCCAACCCGCATCATGCTGAGTTAGGTTCCAATTTGTAGCACTTTTGTATTATTGTTAATGCCTGTTTGTTTGTTTTTTATGTTTCGTGTGTTGCAAATAAACTTTTATTCTATTCTATTCTATTCTATTCTTATAAAATTTATGTTAATATAATTTACTTACCGATAAAATACGTTTTTTATGCAAACACATACTTACAATATAGCACACAAGCAACCAAGTTCATCACACAAATGTTTGTCCTCGGTCGGGATCGAACCCACAACCTACAACACAGAAGGCAAAGCTACTACCAACTGAGTTGTGACCCAATATATTGCAAATTATATTTATTGTAATGTTTATAGTATTCTAGTAAAACTTAGTATCTTATGTAATGGTTTAGTGGACGTTGGGGCTAAGACTATAGTTTTTAGTAGAAAGTATGGTATGGTTAATTTTAACGGACAAAACCCATATCAGCGTAACGCAACGCATGAAAAAATACACCACAAGTCACAGCGTACTACGAGAAGGAATTAAAACTTATAAACCAGCGTACGAGGCATTCTTTTGTTGTAGGCGATGGTAACCACTTAGCATCAGGTGGGCCTGCTTGTTACATTAGCAAATTGTATAAAAAATGCAATTTTAATAACAGACGCTGGGTATTCGTATCAAACCGGGTTTTAAACCATCGTCCAACAACACCTTTCTTCTAAATATTAATAAATAATATCACGACTTTAACCCCCAAGCAAGCAAGCGTGACGGCGCAGTGGTGGCATGCGCGTGGGCTGCGCGTGGTATTGGACATTACTATTTTCTTTTAGTAAAAGTAGCCTAAGTTACTCCTTATTACATCAGCTATCTGCCAGTGAAAGTCCCGCCAAAATCGGTTCAGCCGTTCCAGAGATTAGTCGGAACAAACAGACAGCTAGACAGACAAAAAAAGTAAGAAACGTTATTTTGGTATATGTATCGTATATACATTCATATGCATGTAGTAAAAAGCGGTTATTTTGATATTATAAACAGACACTACAATTTTATTTATTTGTACAGATGTGACGACCGATGTGGCGCGGCGGGCGGATGTCCGCCTGCGACACAGGAGGTTGCGGGTTCAATTCCCGCCTTAGGATAAATATTTGTACGATCTGCAAATATTTATTTCGGGTGTTCTGGGTGTTTTCTATGTATAATAAAAAAATATCTATATATGTAATGTATTGTAATAAGTATATCAGTCATCTGGTAACCATAACACAAGCTCTGCTTAGCTTGGGGCAAGATGATGCTGTGTGGATTGCCCAGCATTATTTATTTATTTATAGATATTTTCTGTAATAACTTATCTGTGACGCAGACAGTTTTCAAACGGCCAGTTTAGGTTTACTCTTAGAAACGATAAACGAAGTTTCGTATTGTCGTTTTGTGTTACATTACGTAGCATGACAGACAGCGTCAACTAGACTGAGAAACCTCGACTGAGTTGGCCCGCAGTGTGTTTCAAAACGACACTACAACTCATCGTTTCCGAGAGTAGATCTACAAATGTGTCATGAAAGGTCAGCGACTGACTGCTAATTGATTTATCTCCGGTTTTTACAGGTATCCGTTAGTGTAACAGAATCGCTGCTTCTCGAATAAGCCTTCATTTTCTGTAGGTTGTGGGTTCGATCCCCACCGAGAACAAACATTTGTGTGATGAACGGTAAAACGGGACCCTATTACTAAGACTCCGCTGTCTGTCTGTCTGTCACCGTCTGTCTCATGAACCGTGATAGTTAGAGAGTTGAAATTTTCACAGATGATGTATTTATGTTATCCCAGTAACAACCAATACTAAAGAACAAAATAAAAAATTTAGGCTCTCATGCACCAAATGTTATTTTTTTGCCGTTTTTATTATAGATATCATAGATACCCGTACGGAGGGTACGGAAATCTTTGTGCGCGAGTCCGACTCCCACTTGGCTGGTTTTTTATTATATTATACCAAAAATTATTCCCTTGAGTGTGATTTGAATCCACGACCCTCCCTTTGTTACGGGGATGCGCTAGCCAACTGCGCTATTGAGAGGGGAGGGTCGCAGGTTCAAATCCCACGCGAGCGAATAAGTTTTGGGATAATATAAAATCTTTGTGATTTCCTTAAGTACAGGTAAGCACTAAACTAACAAATAAATATTTGTATTCAGTCGGGTGTTAATATTGTATTTTATCCCTTTATTTACATAAATACTTAAGTATATAAGTATTCTTAGCACAAGCTATGGTCAGTTTATATTAAAAAAAAGCCGGGCGGTTTTCTGATGTATATAAAAATGCCGATTCGATTCTTGCCAAACAAATGTTTATAGTTAATTGATTCAGGCTCGACTTTGCGGAACTCCATTGTTAAAGTATAAAAACAAGATAATTAACTTTATTACTCAAATACGCTTACAGTTTTTTGAACTTATAGAAATTGAAGAGGCGGTACCTACTATTTATTCGTTCATTTTTTACTTGCAGGAATTTTTTGTTACATATTTTGAAATGAAATGTTTATTTGCGAGAAACATGGTTAGGAGTTCTTAAAGTAGTTAGGCACACTATCACATATTTCACCAAATCACTGGCATGCTTTAAATGGTTTACATAATTATCAATATTATTATCAATTGACCATAAGTTATTCTGTCACCGCTATACAATGTTCATAAATTGAATTGGTAAATAACAATATTACAGCAGCTACATAGGTCAAGTACATAAATTCAAATTATTTATCACTATTCAAAAAGTCATTAACACTATAAAAGCATTTTTCAATTAGCCAAAATTTAATTTTTTTGTTAAATACATTTGACATAGTGCTGAGCTGGCGCCAAGTTGATAAAACATTATTCCTTTTTTTTGATAGGATGAATAAATAAATAAATAAATAAATAATGTTGGACAATCCACACAGCATCATCTAGCCCCAAGCTAAGCAGAGCTTGTGTTATGGGAACTAGATGACTGATATACTTAATACAATACATTACATACATAGATATTTTTTATTATACATAGAAAATACCCAGAACACCCGGAATAAATATTTGCAGATCGTACAAACATTTATCCCAAGGCGGGAATCGAACCCGCAACCTCCTGCGTCGCAAGCGGACATTCACCCGCCGCGCCACATCGGTCGTCTTAATGGGTAAGACTTAAGGTAAGGACTTTTGTTTATGCCAATTAAGTAGGTAGTCGTGTTTTGTTATTTTTTCAGTGTTTTCCCGTTATCCTTTATTTTGTAACCGTTGTACGTTTTGTCAATAAACTTTTTCATTTTTCATTTCATTTCACATAGTTCCAGTTAATAGTAAACCTTTCTAAGGCACCCAATATGTTAGAACACTTTTATAACGTCTACTGACCAGCTGACCCAAGTTTTAACATAGTACGGTACCGCAGGCACGGGATGAATACCCGGTCGTTGACCCTCGCTATCCTACGGCTAAGAATACTAAGCAACGCAGACTGTCCGACCAAACGTTGGACAGCTTATAACACCTATTTGGACCACACTGGAGCTACTTTATTTACATTACATTTGTCTGCCTGTCTGTCCGTCTGTCACCAGGCTGTATCTAATGAACCGTGATAGTTATAGAGGTTTTAATATAATAGAAATTTTCACAGATGTGTTTCTTCTACCGCTTTATCAACAAATACTGAAAAACAGAATAAAATAAATATTAAAGGGGGCCTCATACCGTGTGGGAGTGATTTTTCTGCCTTTTTTATGGATATAGATAATGATACGGAACCCTACGTGCGCGATTTCGACTCGCGCTTGGCCAGGTTTTTCTTTTATTTTTATTATTATTAATTTGTTTAAGGATTATACAGAGAAGACTATAGTAGAAGTGACTTATCAAGTAAAGTGGTGCCAATTCAATGAAATCGGGTGCCAAGTCCACGCCGTCAAACCTGGAAAAAACAATTCAATGGATGCCTACTTCTGCTAGTGAGCAGCTTGCTATATTCCAGTTTGAAGGGTGTGGGTGCCGGTGACATTACAGACACATGAGGCTTAACATCTGATTGCCTCAGGTTGATGGACGCAGAGCAGTGCACTGTAGGTATTATAGGGTTCCCAAACATAGAGTTTAAAACAGTATTATACTTTTTTGTTCGTTAATACTTTTTACTATAGTAGAGCTCTTAGTGAAGGGTTTATCCGGGGAAGTACCATGCCTATTTCTGCCGCCAAGCAGCTTGCTGTGTTCCGGTTTGAAGGGTGTGGGTGCCGGTGTAATTTATTTATTTATTAATTACAGGCACATGAGGCTCAACACCTGTATTCCTCAGGTTGATGGACGCAGAGTAGATGGACCTGCGAGGCGTAGCTTTGTTATAGGTAATGGTAACCACATAACATCAGGTGGGTCATCTGCTTGTACCATCAGCAACTCACATAAAAAAACTGTTCTATAAAAAAGTATACAAAATACTGTTTTTATGTCCGCCGCTGGTATCCGGAGTCATACGTCAAGCCTGTATAAAATGTATTATTTATCAATATTTAATAATCTCATTTAAGTATTTCAATATTCACATAAATTGTGGACAGGCTTATGAATATTTTAAATATGATAATAAATTGTTAAATTGCGCAAGAACCTTCAAAAAATATGTTTTTAAAACGTTAAAAAAAAACGAGTGTGCTTTAGACCACACGACTGAAGTAAAACTTCTTTAATATACGAAACGTAACTGGCTATGAGAGAAAGAGAGACAGGACAGTGCTTTCATACCATGGCAGAAACGTTTAACGCAACCTTGTTGGAAGTCGTATAAGAAGTATTACTTCAAAATACTGTTTTCTTTCTACTAATTTATTTCTCTGATCTTAATATACTTCACTCGTACAAAAGTAGGGAACGCTAGTAGTAGGGAACCCTACTTGTAGGGTATACTCCTAATGAAAATGACCTTACCTGTGCTAACTGGAATCTGCTTGGAACGCGCGGTCGCTAGCAGCGCCGATAACAAGAACAGACTCCACATTTTTCAGTCTGAAACAAAAATATATTTCATTAGGCACCTAATTATTCAGAAGATGTTAAACGCTCTGATGGATCAGGAATCACAGGAAACCATCGCAGTCAGTGAATGGAAAGGCAATAAAAAGAAATAAGCTTAGTAGTAGTGAAGTATTACCACCATGCCTACTACGGTCACCAAGCAGCGCCTTGTATTACCTATCTGGTTGCCATAGTACAAGCTTTGATTAGTTTGGGGCTAGAGGGCGTTGTGAGAATGTTTTTACTATTTATTTATTTACAATGTAACACATAACGAAGTTGCGGGCAACAGCTAGTATGCTATTTTAAATTTTTATAATGCTGGACAATCCACACAGCACCATCTAGCCCCAAACTAAGCAGAGCTTATATTATGGGTACTAGATGACTGATATACTTAATACAATACATTACATGCATAGATATTTTTTATTATACATAGAAAAAACCCAGAACACCCGGAATAAATATTTGCAAATCATACAAACATTTATCCCAAGGCGGGAATCGAACCCGCAACCTCCTGCGTCGCAGGCAGACATTCGCCCGCCGCGCCATATCGGTCGTCACTATAAATAACTTAAATGTAGGTGCCTAATAATTCTTTAGGTATACCTAAAGAAGTGACAGGCCTGCCCTGCCTAACTGGGTAACTAAACATACCTAATACAACAAGATACTGGGGGCTACAACATGAGGTTTGCAGCCAAAATATCTAAACATATATAACTCAAAGGTGACTGACTGACTGACTAACATAGTGATCTATCAACGCACAGCCCAAACCACTGGACGGATCGGGCTGAAATTTGGCATGCAGGTAGATGTTATGACGTAGGCATTCGTTAAGAAAAGGATTTTGATTAATTCTACCCCCAAGGGGATAAAATAGGGGATGGAAGTTTGTATGAAACTTTGTCAATTTTAAACCGATCGGACTGAGACTTTGCATGCATAAAGCTACTATGATTTTATCCCGAAAAAATAACGGGAACGGGAAAAAACTGCCACGCAGGCGAAGCTGCGAGCGGCCGCTAGTTTTTTTTATAAACTAGGTACCACTGTAGACCAAATATTTTCCAGTACCTAGTGTACAGAAGTGGCAATGGGCAGGTCATGTAGCACGTATAACCGAAATCCGCTAGAGAATAAAGGTTCTCGAATGGTGACCACGAACCGGAAGACGAAGCGTAGAACGCCTTCCCATCCGTGGAACAGACGTTATTGTTAGGATCGCGGATGATTGCTTGACAGATTTGTTTTAGATTTCATTGTACTAAAAGACAATAATTTCATACCATGAATTTTTAGAAACAGATTCCGGATTTGTACAAAGATTCCATCGTATCCATTCGGGTCTGTTCGGGCTTGCTCAGACTGAGCTATTTGGTGGCTTACGGTACGTATTAAGGCATGACAAGCTATCGAGCTCACGGCTACTCCTCAGCTGAATAAACTACTATAACTTTCCCACTCGTCTCACGTTACATACACCCTGTATTATATGTACACAGCTTTAGACAAATCTAAACCGTATCTAAAGTCTTAAACGTGTAAGTATGTTGCAATATTTAAACAGACACTCCAAGCAATTGCGGCCTACATTTTGAGCGTAAATGTTTGTTTATGACCGCACATACTAGTTAAATAATATGGTACAATAATCAATAGGTACAAATACTTACCCCCTATTACCTAGGTATTATAGGTATGTGGGCATTTGTCAAAAATAATTTTGTGTTTGATAAAGGAAATAAAAGGCAAGGTAGATAAATAAATTAATATTTGTGTACATTATTAAACAACATCATCTAAAATCAAACTAAGCATTGCTTTTGGAAACTGGATGACTGATATAATACTTACATACGTTTTTTTTGTAATTTTAAATATGTATTATATTTAAAATTGTTTTCTAAATAAGTGTTTACAAAAGACATAGAATATATATAACACCCAGACACAGAACAAAGATCTTTGTTCATCACACAAATGTTTGTTCTCGGTGGGGATCGAACCCACAGCCTATAGCACAGAAGGCAGAGCTACTACCAACTGAGCTGTGAGTCCTAATTAAGGAGGGAAAATTGTATTACGGCACGGTAAATCCTTTCAAATCGTAAAAGATTACAAACGCGGGAAAGGTAATGAAACAGCTATGTTTGTTCCAAAGATGACAGAAACAGAATTGCAATTCTAATTAATTCTGAGCCATTCTAAAGATGGCTGCCTGTCATAACGCTAACATAATTGATTGATTAGTCAACGGAAACGGTCAGAAGCCTGATATTTCCGTTACTCCATAGCGTATGACGTTACCTGCTAGTGAAAACTGTACATAACGAGTTACGTCCCTAGAGTGTTCAGTTACTTTCAGTTTTGATTCTCCGCTGGGTTGCGCATTGAATTCTTTATTTTATATATACCCTAGTTAGTATAGTTTTTATGCATAGTATTAGTATCGTTGCCAGCCTTTTGGGCACACTTCCTGCGGTCAGTGATTTAAATTCTGTTTTCTACCTATAGAAAAGACCCGCAGTTTACTATAGGTAGACATTTTTTAGAGTTATTATAAAATATGTAGATTATTGTAGATATAATGTAGATAGGTTAAATATTAGATTTAAAATATTTGTATGTACTAAATTACTTCCGTTATAAAATAAATAAATGTAATTAGTATTAATAAGTAATTATTATACTATTTTGCAAAATGTAATTTTGTACCAAATATCTAGATATAACTCTGACTAACCCCTCGAAGAATCTCAAATAGGTACTTGGTTCGAGATATCTACCGTGCTTGGGTTAAAGTTGTGAAAAAAAAAAAAAAAAAGAAAATGAAAAAGTTTATTGACAAAACGTACAACGGTTACAAAATAAAGGATAAGGATAAAGGGAAAACACGCTATGTTGTGATGCTATTTCTTCTGTTTTTCTTTCATTTTAAAAAACTTCCACTTCTTAGAAAACAGAGTAACTAGTCTAGTCAAGATACAATACGACAGTGTCTAACCTAGCATGGGCTTGTAGGTGAATGGGCAGTGTTCCTTACGCAAGCCTAACTTTCCCTGCATTGTGTCATATTGCATTATGAACGTTTAATGCAAGATTAATGTTAAGCTTTTGTATATCTATTCAGAGTGACAGTTCTATAACAGAGAAGTAGTAGTAGAGCTCTTTTTGAAGGGCTCGTCCGGGGCAGTACTACCACCATGCCTATTTCTGCCGCCAAGCAGCTTGCTGTGTTCCGGTTTGAAGGGTGTGGGTGCCGGTGAAATTACAGGCACATGAAGCTTAACACATGTATGCCTCAAGTTGATGGACGCAGAGTAGTGCATCGTAGGTGACGTTTCTAACGAGCGTGACCTGCGAGGCAATACTTTGTTATAGGTGATGGTAACTACTTAACATCAGGTGGGCCATTTGCTTGTTTCATCAGCAAGTTGTATAAAAAAAAGAGACGTGGCAAAATATTATACCTATTTTTTCTTTAAACTACTCCGTTCCGCTGCTGGACAACAGTCTTTCAAATCCTCCCAATTCTCTCTGTCCCTCGCTTTGTCCCACCATTCCCTTTAAACACATCGAGATCGTCCTTCAAACGCTTTCTTGGCCGACCCTGACTTCGCCTTCTGTCCGGTCACCACAAAGTCACCTCGCTAGTAATAACATAAATAAATAGAAACAGCAATTGAATTACCCTCAGGAATGTATGTGTTAACTGCTATGCCATTTGGCGTAGTTCTTGCTCCTTACCTTATAGACATATCGGTACTTTTCCGCTCAGTAATAGGTAACTAGTTTTTTGCCCCTATAATAAATTAAATTACACATAAGAAACCACTAACTTATAACCCGGAACAAAGTTAGGCTCTACGAAGCATGACATCAAATGACCGCGAGGACCGTAAGTGTTCAAAATTATACCCCATTTGTTTAATTTGTATACAGTTAATACTAACAGTAAAGTATAGTAAATAAATAAACAACTTTTTGTGGATATTTTTTACACAACATCATCTAGCCCCAAACTAAGCATAGCTTGTACTATGGGAACCACATGACTGATAAAGTACTTCGAGAGATCGACGAGAGATATCACCATGCTTAATTTTATAATTTGTAAGTTTTTATAGTGCTTACCTGCACTTAAGGAAATCACAAAGATTTTATTCTCATCGCAATTTCGGTTATTGAGCAGGCTTTGATAGTATAGCGTCAAGCATGTAGATGGAACCACGGTCGCTAAAGTACCGTATTAGAAAGAAGCATCCGAAGACTTTATTTTTATCGGGTTATTTGAATCCTCGATAGCATAGGCTAGCACATCCCCGCATGACGGGGAAGGTAATATAAAATCTTTAGAGCAGGTAAGCACTATAAAAACTAACAAATTATCATATTTTTTCATTCAAAAATAAAATGAAACGTTTTATACCCTTACTACCTACGTAGTAAAGCATTGAGACTACAAAAGTGTGTCAATATGCCGCTTGCAATTCATGGTGATGTAATGAAGGACGTGTTTTATCTGTGCCACCGATAAAAGGCAAAACCATTTACCTTACCTGTCGTTCTGACAGTACTAGTCTTAATATTATCTGTGCCACCGGTAAAAGGCTAAAGCATTACCATATCTATCGTTCTGACAGCATACCTTAATGTTAATGCATAGACATACGTGTTTAAAACTCTCGCTCAGATTTCTGCCTTTTTGTTCTAAGATTAGTAAACACTCGATACTGGCAAATTCGTGGCAACCCTCAACCGCTGAAAAGCCATATAATAAAAGAAGAAAGAAATAATTTCATTAGAATACCTGTCAATTAAGGGATCATCTTGAAACGTCTTAAATATAGGTGAATCTAAGCGCCAGTTCCTCGCAACCAAGCCTAGAAGAACCGGCAAGAAACTTACGGCTTGGTTCCTACCGTTTTTTTGTATGATCCTTACACAAAATAATAATGTAAACTCTATCGCTTTATTTATTAATTTCGCATTCAATATCGCGCCTAAGGCTGAGGCTACAGTAGGCAGCGATTTGCGATGCGACTGGAAAAGATGATTTCGAAGCCAAATATTTAATGTATGGTGTAGCCATATACGTGAGCATTCATTTATTTGTTTTCATCGCTCATGTGTCGCAGATCGCGTCGCGGCCTAATTTAGCCTCAGCCTTAGTCGAAAATAGTCTACTTTAACCCCGTAAGTCAGTTGTCACACTGACCGTGACATATCACTAACACCGCGATATTAAGAGTGCAAAAGTTTTTCTATCGCTTAAATTGGTTCGATACGAGAAAAAAATGTTTTCGTACTTACAAAATCGTTTATAACATGTCACTCAAAAACTTGTACCTACTTACGTTAAAAGATGCGACTTACATGAAACTGCAACTTAAATATATAAAATAATGGTTTACGAAACCCTTATAATACTTTTAAATAAATAAATAATAGATTTATTGATACTTAAAACAAAGATTTTAAATCGACGTATCTTTGTCTGAAGCAGTTTCCTCAAAAAATATTAATACAAGCGTAATTTTTTATCCTGAAAAAAAAACTGACTAAGAACATACAGACCCGAACCCACACACTTCTAACTCAAACTTGGTTCCTTTAAAAGTGTTGGACTTCGGATCCCTAAAAATTTACAGTTGTAGAACATTTCATTAGATCAATATTTCATTACAAAGTTAATTATTACAGTCAGGCACAGAAAATACAAAGCCAATGTCACAAATAACACACGGACAAATTGCATTAATACAGGACGTAGCGTCGCCGATAAAAGTGTTGCAGTAAAAAGTTTGATTTTTATAAAACATATTTTTAACTTCTGATCCACCACCGTGTCACCGTGTCCAAGTAGTGTTGATCGCCACAACACAGCAAGCCAAAATCTTCCTGAGGGTGCTTCGTAGAGATGCAAAATACGTGTCGATATCTAAGGATTGAAGTAGCGGAATAGTACTATATTTAAATCGTCTATTTTATAACATTACAATAGACTACCGCAAAGTCACGCGTGAATCAATTAACTATTTCTGTTTTTCGTAAAATTATTATTTGTTTGAAAAAAAAGCATGGTGTTGATACAAGACGGTTGTAGTAAAGCTCTAAACTCGCAGCTACGCCCGCGTGGCTGTTTTGTACCGTTTCCGTTATTTATTCGGGATAAAAAGTAGCCTATATGTTAATTCAGGTTACAATCTATATCTATTCCAAATTTCATCCAAATCGGTCCACTGGTTAGAGCGTGAAAGAGTAACAAACATCCATCCATCAAACAAACTTTCACGTTTATAATATTAGTAGTGAGACTGCATCTTAATAAAATATATACTTACCACATGTGTACTCGCCTGTACAAATACCGGTATAGTATTGCGCGAGGTTATATTACGTCATACAATTCGGCCGGTCCCTGCTTTTATTTCTGTCTGACATTTTCATTGAGTGAAAGAGATAGTTGTAAAAGAACGTTGGACCATTACGAGGTTAGAAAGGGTAAGGTAATGCATTTGTTCTAACAGGTTCTAACTTATTTATAATAGCTTGCATTTCTGTTTTAGTTATTGCATAAGTTTTAACATTATTTATTATTATTATTTATATCAGTTATTTTAAAAATAAGTTCCCATTTTACAAGCCTTGCTTAGTTTGGGGCTCGATGTTTTTTCAAATGTCTACAAATATTTTGAAGTGTTTTTATATAGTACATATTTTTTTAATTTAACTTCAGGCTAAAACCCAGATCATGTCGATAAACTCACGATGTTTTCCATCACTATTTCAGAGCACGTAGTATCTCCAAAATGTAGTAACGGCATTCTTGCTACCGTTACTTGGGTAGAACTCTTAAAGGTATGCTAAGATACATTTATGGTATTAAGATAAAATCAAGCCTTGATCAAATTTTATAAGATTTATCTATGTATGAATCATAAATTACACGTATTTGACTAGTGTCATACTACATTTTTAGGGTTCCGTACCCAAAGGAAACGGGACCCTGTTACTAAGACTCCGCTATCTGTCTGTCTGCCTGTCGATTTGTCACCAGGCTGCATCTTGCGAACCGTGATAGTTAGAGAGCTGAAATTTTCACAGATGAAAATAGAAAAAAACTAAATATTTTAGGGGGCTCTCATACAACAAACGTGATTTTTTTGCCGTTTTTATATAAAACTAGCTGACCGGTGCCCACTTCGTTGGGCGGTAAACATGTTTAGTTACAAATCTTAACTGAAGTAGTACTCGATGTCACCAACAGATGGCGTTAATACGGCATAAAATAGCGGCCGTTCGTAGTTTCGCCAGCGTGGCAGTTTTTATCAGTTCCCGTTATTTTTTCGGGATAAAAAGTAGCCTAAGTTACTCCTTGTTACATTAGCTATCTGCCAGTGAAAGTCCCGTCGAAATCGGTCCAGCCGTTCCAGAGATTACACGGAACAAACAGACAAAAATTAAAAAAAATGCTATTTTGGTATATGTATCGTATATACATTCCTATGCATGTAGTAAAAAGCGTTATTTTAATATTCCAAACAGACACTTCAATTTTATTTATTTGTATAGATTTTTTCATAAAACTATATTACATTATGAATTAATGTCCTTTTTATAAAACACCTGCGTAGGGAGCCGACCTCGCGGCTGAGCCGCGCGGGTAACTTACTCATAGATCTAAACTACTGGGAGTTGGGTTGGGCTGGGTTGGGAGTGCGCGTGCAGGGGGCACGCGCACTCCCAACTTGGTGACGCTCACTTCGCAACAGGCCGTGCAGCAGAAATCGTAATATTTTAATTTCGCCATAACTTCAAAACCAAACGTCCAATTCTAATCATTCAAAGACCAAATATTATCTACATAAACTGTACTTAGTGATAAAATAATTTATTTCGATAAGGATTAATAGTATGAGTAAAATAAATGCGTTTAAATGTAGTCCAAAAAAAATTGAAGATTTTTAAATAAAAAAATGGTTGTTGTGCCTCACTCGACATAGATAGGTATAGTGTGTCGCTGATTTTTTTGTAGATTATTATAAGATCTACATTTACTTAGAACATTTTATGGTTCTATCTTTTATAGTTTAGGCAGCGTACGCAAAATAAGTAACTTTTCTGGTTGATTTTTTACACCTTGTGTCTGAAAAACCCAAATATTTTACGGAACGCTATTTTTTTCCAAAATAAAATATAGCCTATGTTACTCAGTGATAATGTAGCTTTCTAATGAAAAAAGAATTATTAAAATCGGTCCAGTACTTTTTGAGTTTATTCATAACATACAAAAATACAAAAATACAAATCTTTCCTCTTTATAATATTAGTGTAGATAGTGTAGATTTATAATATTAGTGTAGATAATTTATGCTAGCAATTTAAGTTAACTTAAAATTACTCATTAGCCTACATTGTGGCTAGATTGTAATGATATTAGAGTACATTGTTTACAGATGGTGTACGCTAATTCATAAAATATATATATATATAAATAATGAACGAGTCCGACTCGCACTTTGCTGGTATTTTTTTCAAACCTCAACTTTATTAATCACAAAAAACGCAATTTCTTTTTGCAAATGAGGGAGGCTTAACGGCATCAAAGGTAACTCTTAAGCTCACGATGACGATATACTGAAATACGTGACCTAACCCTACGGTAGTAGGCCACTGACAATGTCACCTCAACCAACAAAGGACACGCCGAGGTCAGAACGAGGTCATTAACGACACACACGGCTGGTCATAAGGTACACTTATTATGCAAGCAAATATGCATAGCAAATCCCACTTTACAAATGTGGTAATGTTGTGTTGGTTTGTAACTTAGTTAATCTTCGAGATGAAAGGTCGAAAGACTGATAGTTTGTATTCTGGAGAGTAGAATGCCCTACTTACTTACTTACGCCTGTTAATATTTTCATGCAACATGTACCTATCTATTTTTACTATATTTTTCTTTTTGGTACCTGTCCGCCATTCTATTCTATTCTATTTAATAGCTTCTGATTTTTCAATAGTAGCTCTGCCTTCAGCGCTGTAGGTTCTGGGTTTGATTCCCACTAAGAACACACGTGTGATAACACATAAATGTTTGTTTGGGTTTTATACTGTACGCTCGTTATTTCGTCCACGTGAAGCTGACTTCGTACAAACTTCAACCCCCTCTGAACTATTATAGAGATTGTTTTTGGGAACTCCTTTCTTAGCAACAACACAAATCTACCCTTAAAACTCTCTACTACCAACCGTTTAGGCTGTGCGTTGTCTATAAGTCAGTCAGTCAGGACAAAGATTTTCATTATTGGTATAAATTCTCAGCATGTTTTAGATACGTATACGTAGTAGAGCTCTTAGTGAAGGGCTCGTCCGGGAAAGTACTACCACCATGCCTATTCCTGCCGCCAAGCAGGTTGCTGCGTTACGGTTTGAAGTGTGTGGGTGCCGGTGACATTACAGACACATGAAGCAACACCTGTATGCCTCAGATTGATGGGCGCAGAGCAGAGCATCATCCTATGACTTCTTCAGGCTGTGGATGACGAGATTGAAACTAGAATTTCATTGCCAGCAGTACTTATGATCAACTGGACAGATACCTACTTAAAACAATAGGTAAGTACTTATTATATAATGAACACGCAATGGCATAGAGACTATTGCAAAAACTCTTGTGTTGGCCCTGATTTCATCGTGATGCTAGAAATCACATGCACACCTGTACTTCTCAGGTTGATGGGCACAGTATGAATGAATGAATGAAAATTCTTTATTGTACACCTTACAAGCTAGAGAATAAAACAAAGAAACAATAGTATTCAATAATAGATAATGTACAATGGGCGGTCTTATCGCTAAAAAGCGATCTCTTCCAGACAGAACATCGTAAGGCACGGTCCTAACAAACTTGATTGACTTAAATACGCCATAAATATTATGGTTTGCTATACTCTGTACTGTGTTGTACAATCAGCTGCACTAGAATGTATACAATTCGTAACTTACAAAATGGTTTTATAGTATTACAATTAATATTTACAGGGCAAAAACTCAATAAATAAGTAATCTCATCAGCAAATTTCACTATTTTTGAGTTTCTACTGTTTAAGCGTTATAAGGTTTTGATACCTTTTTGAAAATTACGAATTGTATACATTCTAGTGCAGCTGACTGTACCTAATCTATGTTTTTTTGGTTGTATTTTTTGTGATTTAATCAATTTAAATTTAATTATTTTGTTTCTTAATTTAACTTTGTGTTTGACATTTTATTGTATTTCTTTTTGACATTTCCAAGTGTATCTTAAATGTTATTTTCCTGGAATAAAAATAAATGAAATGAAATGATTGCGATGCTTGTAGTGATGGTAACATCAGGTGGGATATAAAAAACACCATCTTGAAGGTAAGATCCTGTTGTGTATGACCTCACCAGTGTGATGAATAAGGTCAAATGTTACATTTATGTAATGTTTAGCGTATAAGTGTACGTAGGTACAGTTGCCTACATTAAAAGTGGCTTTACAAAATATTTTCATTATTTTTGAGTTAACGTCCATACGTTAACTCAAAAATAATGAGAATATTTTAGAATGAACGCCCATGCGTTCATTCTTCGCCGGACCTTCGTAAACATCCAAGTTATACTATCTAAAGTAAAAGGTTAAAAATTATTCAAATCAAATCAAAATCAAAGTGTTAAAATTATTGATATTTATTCTATGCTAAGGTTGCCTGGAAGAAATCGATTTCACCAATAAGGCCACCCATTCTACATTGTACCAGTTAACGTTTACATTTTATTATGTATTATGTACGCTAACCGTCATAATGATCTCAAGTTTTTATTTTAGCTAAAATAGTTGATGTGTCTGTTGCCATATCTATTTGTTGATATGAAAGTGACAGTAACAAAATGATTTTATACGCCCATTATAGTGTCAGGGATTATAAAACAGCCCGTAAGTATCTATCCTTATACAAAAATACTCAAACATCTTCGTGTAGGTGACTGTACCAATGCAGTACGTGTATTTCGTAATAATTAAGAGTACCCGTGTAGGAGGGAAGTTGCGTTGTTTTGTTAGTTTTGACACGTTTTCTGGGTCGTAGAGTTATTTCCTATTAGCCCCAACCTAAGCAACGCTTGTACGATGGGAACCTGATAAAATACTTATGTGCGTTTTTTTGTAAATACAGACTAAGAATTATATAAATAAATAAATAATGCCGGACGATCCACACAGCATCATCTAGCCCCAAGCTAAGCAGAGATTGTGTTATGGGTACTAGATGACTGATATAAGTAAAAAATATCTATGTAGATATTTTTTATTATACATAGAAAATACCCAGAACACCCGGAATAAATATTTGCAGATCGTACAAACATTTATCCCAAGGCGGGAATCGAACCCGCAACCTCTGCGTCGCAGGCGGACATTCGCCCGCCGCGCCACATCGGTCGTCAATACTAATATATAATATATATAATACCTAGCCATAGAACAAACATCTATGTTCATCACTCAAATGTTTGTTCTCGGTGCACTGAGAAAAATGGATTTCGAGCCTAAGGTTAAAAAAGTCTAACACCGTTGAATTGTAATTACGCTGAGCGAGTTTGTAACGCTTACGTTAGTTTTTACCTTTCAAAGTGAATACGTCAAAATGATACCGTCTATTACAGCGGAACAACTTTATAAGGCATTTCTGTTCGTTGTTACGTTTGGTCGGTTTTTTTCAGCCGTAATAACTGCACTTTCCCCTTTTCATTTTTCTCAGTGTGGGGATCGAACCTTACAGCGCAGAAGGCAGGACTACTACCAACTGAGCTCTGACGGCTGTCAACACTTTTTGATGTTCTAAAAGTAGGTAGGTACTTATTTAAATAATACAAAAAATAATCTCACGTAACTCACGTTACACTTAAACAGAGACGAGAATAATAAAGTAATTTACATTTTTTGCAAAGAGTCATATAATTTTCCGTGTTTCATTGTTTTTCTATTATTCAATTTACGATTTTACTATTTCCTGCCCATATAGTCTACCTAGCCGTTTTTGAACACAGTGATTTGAATTTTAAAGACGTAATTAGAGATCTGGTGAACCTGAAAATTTATTTTTCAGTTTGTGCAAGAAAAAAAGCTTTACGTTAATCTCCAGGCACGGTAAGTATCCCTAACATGATGAAACCATGGAACCAACCTGGAAATATACGATTTTAACTAAAAAAATATTATCTAAATCTATACCGACCGATGTGGCGCGGCGGGCGAATGTCCGCCTGCGACGCAGGGGTTGTGGGTTCGATTCCCGCCTTGGGATAAATGTTTGTACGATCTGCAAATATTTATTCCAGGTGTTCTGGGTATTTTCTATGTATAATAAAAAATATGTATGTACGTAATGTATTGTATTAAGTATATCAGTCATCTAGTACCCATAACACAAGCTCTGCTTAGCTTGCGGCTAGATAATGCTGTGTGGATTGTTCAGCATTATTATTATTATTATATACCAATAAGAATGTAATTAATGACTGCCTAACATAGACAACGTACAGCCTAAACCTCTGATCGTAGAGAATTGAAATTTTCAGGGTACCTTGGTACAAAGAGCTATACTAACAAAGGTTTTTTTTCAATACAACCCCTAGACGGGTGCAATGGGTGTTGAAGTTTGTATGTAAATAGCATAACACGCGCGTTTTCACTAGTCAGCAATAAAAAATTTACTTCAGCCTCGAAGGCTGTAGGTATTTGACACAGTTGAACATTAAGATGCTTCTAAGGTGTCTTGGTGTGGGCATGCAAGGATACGCGTGGGCAGATTGTGCAACATGAAACGCTAAGCAACAATATGGTCAATGAAGAGTTAAGATCCTGCCCTACTCTTCTGCTAGGCTTGGTCGCGAGAAACTGGCGCTTAGATTCACCTAGATTTAAGACGTTTCAAGATGATCCCTGCGGATATTACTGAATAAATGCTTTTTGACTTTGAATTTGACTACGATATACTGCCTTGAGTCTATCAACCTGAGGTATACAGGTGTTGCCTCATGTGCCTGTAATGCCACGGCATTCACACCCTTTAAACGAAACACGCTGTGCTGCTTGGTGGCAGACATAGGCATAGACGACGATGTCTTATCCTTTTTCCTCCTACATCTTCCTTGCGAGGGGAAAAGATAAAAAAAGAAATAGCCCCCTCCGATCTCTATCAAGTGCCTACTCAAGATTTTTCGGGAATTTCTAATGCATGGTTATAATATATGTAATAACTAATACTTTCCCCTTTCCCAAAATTGAAATCTGTCCATATATAACGCTACAGCTTTCCCTTCTTTTCATTCTACCACTCCCGTTTTAGATTTTTATTCGCAACATCTTGTGTAGAATGAAGCCTTTATTATGCCTCTCAAATTTGATTGGTATCCGTCAGTAAATAACGCCGTCAAACTTACCCTCTTTTACCCCCAATCAAAGATTGCCATTGACAAAAAAACTAAAATAATTCAAGGAATTGGCGTGGCCAATTTGTTGAAAAATGTGACCTATAGGCGAGAACAGAAAGACAGACGGACAAAAGCATTTTTAGATCAATCTCGAAATTAAGACACTTCGCTCGCTTTACTTGCCCATCGATTACCATTTTAGCTGTAGAATCCTACCAAATACCAAGGTGTAGTATTTTTCGCAAGCCAATCTAACGTGGGTGGTTTACCTCCCTTCCTACACATTATAATAGCTTGTAAATCCATCTAGGTATAACTATACTACCAATACATCAAGTTTCTAATGAAATTGACAGAATGCAGTATAGTTTTGCCATTTAAGTAGAATCATAATTGAATTCGCATTTGGGTTTTTCGTTTTGACAATGATTTGTCATTAGAGTCGATGAACTGAAGTTTTTGGAGTTATCCATTAGTTGTAAAGACATTTCTAACGAGAATTTCCTCCTTTATTTTTGGAAGTCATTATAAATCACCAAAGCCGTTCAATCTATGCCCGTTAAGTCTATAATCAGTGATGACTTATGGAACTGAGACGTGGTCGCTAACTATTGGTCTCATACACAAGCCTAAAGTCGCACAACGGGCTACGGAAAGAGATATGCTGAGTTTCACTGCGAAATTGAATCTGAAATGAGAAATTCGTAGAAGACCCAAGGTCACCGACATAGCTCTTAGAATCAGTATGCCTATTCCTTAGATCATTTACTCTCTAAATGATCTAAGGCCTATTCCTGCCGCCAAGCAGCTTGCTGTGTTCCGGTTTGAGGGTGTGGGTGCCGGTGAAGTTACACGCACACGAGACTTAACACCTGAATGCCTCAGGTTGATGGACGCTGAGTAGTGCATCGCAGGGCACGTTCCTACTGAACGTACCTACGATGCAATACTTTGTTATAGGCGATGGTAACCGCTTAACATCAGGTGGACCATCTGCTTGTACCATCAGCAAGTTGTATAAATAAAAAGTACTTTCTCGGATGAGAATCCCCGGATGAGTCAGTCACTAAGAGCTCTACTACTACTTAGATTCTATGAGGAAATACAGTAGGTTACTGTTGACGTCATCGCATGATGCATCTTATTTATCTATACCGAATAATTATGCGAGCGTGTTTGTCTGTTTGTATTTTGCAAAAAGTAAATACCATACAAGCTTTTTGCCAGTGTCAAGTGGATATTAATAATAAATAAATATATATAAATAAATATTTGTGGACTTACACAACATTATCTAACCCCAAACTAAGCATCGCTTCTACCTACTATGGGAACCAGATGACTGATAGAATACTTATATACATATTTTTTTGTAAATACATACTTAGAATTCATTATAACACTCAGACTGAGAACAAACATCTATGTTCATCACACAAATGTTTGTTCTCAGTGGGGATCGAACCCACGGCCTACAGCACAGAAGGCTGAGCTACTACTAACTAAGCTGAAAGGCCAGTCAAATAATATTGCAATAGTTTTTAGCCAAGCCAGCACCCACGCCCTTCAACCCGGAACACGCTGCGCACGTTGAAATTTTCACAGATGATTTATTTATGTTGCCGCTACAACAACAAATACTAAAAAAACAGAATAAAATAAATATTTAAGGGGGCTCTCATACAACAAACGTAATTTTTTGACTATAGATGATAGAAGAGAATAGAAATCATTTATTCAGCCACCACGTAACAAAACTTAAAATAAAATATAAAAAACAACAGAAAAACAAATAAAAATAACACAAAAAAATTACAAAACCTAGCTACCTAAAACCTACCTATGATGGTACGGAACCCTTCGTGTACGAGTCCGACTCGCACTTGACAGGTTTTTTTAGTTTTTTATTATTTTTGTGTGACAGTGCGCAGCTTGAGCATACCCGCGGTGGTACATTAGTACAGAACAATCTTACAACATAAGTGTTGCAAATAAGAGGTTACCACCTAAGTGAATGGAAAAAATCATTATGTAATACCTAGGTATTTGTTTTAGGCATTGTTCTTTCTAAGCTACTTCTAAAAATAAGAAGTGTCAATTTGTTACGTATTAGTTTACTTGTAGATTAGGTACCTAGAATCAAGGTATATATTTCACCTACGCCAATTAAAATTATAATGTACTAGCGGTGGCTCGCAGTTTCGTCCGCGTGGCAGTTATTTCCCGTTCCCGTTATTTTTTCGTAATAAAAAGTAGTTTTACTTCAGTCGTGTGGTCTAAAGCACACTTGTTTTTTATTTTTATCTATGGTTACATAAAAGTAAGTCGGGTAGCTCTTATTATTTTGAATGTCGGTTCATAGCAAACTTATTTCCCTGAAATGTAATAAACCTTATTAAAAGGGGCCCTCTAACTAATATTTTTTATCATAGCATCAAACGAGAAAAAAGTTACGACCCAACATAGGGCGATAACGAATAAACAAGTCAAAACTTTTTTATTAGCCTTTTGTTTTTTTTTTTGAACACAAAAGCAGGTGTTTGATCTCCCGACAGGTGGTAAGTTTTTGTAGGGTAGTGATGATGGAAACAATTCAATCATGTTTCCGGTAACCAGTGTTACCAGTGTGCTTAAAAAGAACTTACCCGAAATAGCGGGGAAGTATAGAAAACGCAATCTCTATTACTATAATAAAATTGTAAAGGTCGAAAGGTTTGTACCTACATTAAACATATTTTTCTGAAATCTTGCTAATATTACTTAAAAAGGAAAAAATACATAATAATCTAAAAAAAATTTTTGTTTGTACAAGCACCACGCAAAAACTTCTGAATTAATATTTATGCGATTTGCAGGATTAGTTAGCTTATAGTCCAACTAGCGGCCGCTTGCAGCTTCGCCCGCGTGGCTGTTTTTTCCCGTTAGCGTTATTTTTTCGGCATAAAAAGTCTATGTGTTAGCCAAGTTATAATCTATGTTTATTCCAAATTTCATCCAAATTGGTCTACTGGTTAGAGCGTGAAAGAGTAACAGACATACATCTATCCATCCATCCATCCATACTTACAAACTTTACTTTTTATCCCGAAAAAATAACGGAAACGGGAAAAAACTGCCACGCGGGCAAAGCTGCAAGAACTTCAAGAAATTTTTTACCGAATTTATCGACAAGCTGGTTGGCATAAGGAAATCTCTCGATAAAATATATTGAGGCTAGTTCTGTGCTAGCGCGTGTAGATAAGATTCGATAGATAAAACCAGTTTATCGACCAATTTTCTATGATCGCACCTAAACAAAAAATAGCTGCATGTATAATATAAATCCAAGCTGGTTTTTTGTATTAACAGCAGTTATAGCTTAGTTCGTAGTAGCCTTCTGCGCTGTAGGTGACGGGTTCCATTCCCACTGAGAACAAACATTTGTGTGATGAACATAAATATTTGTTCTGTGTCTGGGTGTTATATTGTATTCTAAGTATGTATTTACAAAAAAACGTATTTAAGTATTCTATCAGTCATCTGGTTCATCTGGTGATGTTGCGTAATAATTACCACAGATATTGATTACTAGCAAAACGCGCGCAAGTTCTATTAATTCAAGCTATTTTCATACAAACTTCAACCCCCGCTGTACACATATAGGGGTTGAATTTATTGAGGGGCTAGATGATGCTGTATATCCATACAGCATCATCTAGCCACATCAACAATCCTGTCCAGCATTATTATTATTATTAATTTAATTAACAAAAAGATATAAAAGTTCAAAATAGGTCCTTGAGAACTATTTGAAAAGCGCAAAAACAAATTTTAAATAAAAATTTTTTGCTCTTCTGTAAAATGTGTATTTTGCAGATTCGTGAATTAGCCATACAGGTGACGATGTATAATAGATGCTCACGAGTACCGCCGGGGGTAGAGTTCCGGGTGACGTCATTATGTGGGTAGTCAGTGGGAGTAACCTTGGCTGCAACCGCGCACCGTGAACAAACTCGTCACGAGGTACCTGTACCTAAGCACTTATACTATGACTTATATGTTGTCGCCTTGTGATAAATGTTTGTACGACCTAAAGTACCTAAAGACCTAAAGTGTTTGTAAAGGCCTACTATAGTATTCAAGATTATTTGTGTGACGAATTTGATTCTTGACATAAGTAATTCTTTTTTTTTTTTAAATAAGTAATTGAATTTTTTGACATTAATTATTTAACTTCTTTGACATTTGTTTTAATTGATATCCTTTAAAATGTTTAAAATATTGCATGCTGTAAAGCTGACTATGGTAGATCTATATTATTAATTTGACATCTGTATTATGTACCCATTTTCGCAATAAATAAATGAAATTGAAATTGAAATTAAATTGACCTGAAAATATTTATTCCGGGTGTTCTGGGTATTTTCTATGTATAATAAAAAATATCTATGCATGTATAGTATTGTATTTAGTATATCAGTCATCTAGTACCCATAACACAAGCTCTGCTTAGCTTGGGGCTAGATGATGCTGTGTGGATTGTCCAGCATTATTTATTTATTTATATTATATTATAGCCGTCACAGCTCAGTTCGTAGTAACTCTGCCTTCTGTAGGTGGTAGGTTCGATCAAATATAGTAAATGAGAATTTAAGATTGTTAAATATGATTATTGAAATACCTTTGCGTAGATAATATCAAATAAATATTTGTTATCATTTTTACTCATCATTTAGCGCCAAACGAAGCATAGCTTGTTCTATACTGACTATAGAGTCAGATGACTAGAATACTTATTATTATATACTTTTTTGAAGTAATACTTCTTATGAGACTTCTAACAAGGTTGCGTCAAACGTTTAACACTACCATGGAGGGGGTATGAAAGCACTGTTCTTTCTCTCTTTCTCTCATAGCCAGTAACGTTTCGTATATAAAGAAGTTTTACTTCAGTTGTGTGGTCTAAAGCACACTCGTTTTTTTCTATTTATAAGAAACGTTTGACCGCAATCTCACCTGATGTTAGTGATGATGCGATCGACGATGTAGCACGCTTACCTAGAAGACACCTATTCACTCTTCTCTTGAAAACATCCGAATTATACGTGACCGGAAAAACAGACGAATATTTGTTTATATAATATAATATTATAATTTGCTTATATATAATATTTGCTTCTTAGAATATGCAAAAGTATACTTTTACACAGATCATATACCTATCTACAGAACGCACGTGAAATTATTTTCATAAAAACTTCAACATCCGATGTTCTCGCTTAGGGGTTGAATTACGGAAATTCCTTTAGTTAGTACACCTCTACATATCAAGATGGATATATCCTAAAAATTTCAAGTCTCTAGGACCAGTGGTTTAGGCTGTGCGATGTCTATATACCAGTCAGTCAGTCAGGACAAATATTTTTTCCTTGACTGGGCATTACAGGGCCTATTTTCCTCGGTGGATAATATGCCCAATAGAAACTATTATCTCAATACCAGACGGACTACAGCTTGTTACATAACTTGTCTTATTAAAAATAAAGAACGTACAAGAAAGTATAGCAATAACTAAACGCAGTCTGATCAAGCTATGATTTGAATTGCGTTTAGAACCCACATTACAAAATATAAAATAGAATAAGGAAATATAGAATAACTAGTTTCGCGCCATTGTTTAAAATCTCAAGGTTTTGTAGAGTAATATGTAGAGAACGTTAGGTTAGTCAATTTTTTACAGATTATAATGTTTCAACCGTAAGCAATTCCAAATGAACGTTCATACATAATAATTGTTTTTTTATTCATTTAAGTTTTGTTTATTTCTCTGAGTAAAGTTAACGGAACTAGATATTTGTACATACAAATGAATTGGTATTAATTAATTTTAATAAATGTTGTTTATTTTTTTGAGCAAAACTAACGGATCTAGCAAAGGTTTTCACGTTTATCACTATAATTGTATTATCTTATACTTTGACGCATTAGTGTGAAAAATACGTTTTGTAGGGTAGAAAGTAATAGAAACATAAATAACGCTTAAAAACCCCTGAATAAAAATATGATAAGCTCTGTTCCTTACAGAGCAATCAATAAAGAGATACTTAATCTAAGAAGTACTATCTTACCTGAGTGGGAGCGAGATAAATATAATTACAAGTAGGTATTTGGTTTTAATGTAATTAAGCTATGAGATCATTCAAAAAAATTGCCAAACATCAAGATGATATTAAAAACAACAAAAAAACTAAATTCATGTTTTTACTTACAGTATGATAACATATTTTCCATAGATATTTTATCGAACGTTTTGAAGTATTAGCCTGAATGAATCCACTGCCAGGTAAATAGTTTCTGTCATCTTTGGAAGTAGCTTTTGAATTTAAATTATTTTTCTCTTATTATGTTTAGTGTTGCGTAATTTTGGTTGCATTTCAATCAACATGACTTAAAGTCTTAGCATAGTTTGAGCCGTTAAAAAATGAAAGTGTATGTGATCCTAGTTTGAACGAAAATATTTCCCTTAGCTTTTAAAAAGAAACGCCATCTTTTTATTTACAACCAATGACTAAATAGTAGTCTTAAAAAAAATATTGACTCGACTAAAAGCTATTTATTTTATCCACTTGAAATTGGCAATCACTGCCAAGTAACGGTCGTGCCATTAGAAAAAAAAAGGAAGAATGGGCCTTTTTTATATTCACATTATCTTTACTTAATATACATGAAGTCGTACACTGTATGTTTGCTTAGATCTTTTGAACTATTCTACGGGTTTTAGTATAGTTTTCAGCAATAAATAGAATGATTCAAGAGGAAGGTTTATATGTATAATACGTATGTATTATAGTACAGAAAAGCCGAAAAATTTAAAGATTTACCGTCTAATGAAGTAGGCACGGGTCAGCTAGTTAAGAAATAAAGTAATTATTATTAAAGTTATTGGCCTCATAGCTTAGTTAATAGTAGGTCTTCTGCGCTGTATTTTATGGTTTTATCCAAAATTTGTTACGGCCTTAGAATCAGAAGGTGAAAAAAAAACATCGTGAGGATACCCGCAGTATAGACTCTACACCTTGTCTTTCCTGTGGAGGTTGACTAAGCTGTGAGGATGGTATTGCCAAAGGTTGCCAGGTAGAGATTGCGTTTAGCGATAAGACCACCCATTGTATTACTGCATTGTTTACTTTATATTCTTTATAAAATGTGTGTACTTTACTTGTGGTAATCAATAAAGAGTTATCTATTTATCTATGGTATAGGTGCTGGGCAATTCTACTCCATCTAAAATCCAGTCGCAGGCTCTACAGCGTTCTGTATAAAGAGGCACGATTGAAAAAACTACTCCTGACGCTGTATAAATCGTCTACAACAGATGCAAATACTTATTTACTTTATTTACTTAAGAAACATTTTTTACTATCATCAATGGAATTTATCAAATACTAGCGACCCGTTCCGGCTTCCCACGGTTTTTGGTAAGAATCCCTAATTTAAAAAAATGTAATATAGCCTTTGTCACCCGGGGATAGTGTAGCTTCCCAACGGTAAAATAATTTTTCAAATCGGTCCAGTAGTTTCGGAGCCTATTCAATGCAAACAAACAAGTATTTCCTCTTAATAATATTAGTATAGACATTGATATTACAGGCACTTGTTAATACTTGTGTGACTCAAGTCAATGGAAGCAAGACAGTGCATTGTAGGGCACGTTAACGTGACCAGCGACGCAATGCTCTGTTACAGGTATGTTTACCACTTAGCATCCGGTGGGTTACCTGCTTGATGGGACAAATCACATAAAAACAGTATACAAAAAAATTGGCACTTATTAATTTAGTTACAATTGTTAGTCAAAGTCAAAGTTAAAAAGCAGTATACCCAGTTTTGAAACGTTTTAAATCTAGGTGAATCTAAGCGTCAGTTCCTCGCGACCAAGCCTAGAAGAATAATCAAGAATATCTGAATATTTAAGAAAATGTGTTCATACTTATCATATAGGTACTTATTAGTCTAATGTTACATCTTATTACTCTACCAGGCCTAAGTTAACGTTATGCAAGACAATACACCTATAATCTCATTCTAAATTCAAACTTGGCTCAAAATACCGGTACCACGGTCAAAACAATTTTGTAATTCACTCATTTAGCAATCCATTGACCAAATCTAATTTTACAAAAAGTTTACTCACTCAACCTTTGCGAATGATAACTTTTTACATTAAATTATACTAAAACAAAAACTTACCTTTTAAAAAATCCTGGCCGACTGCGCACCTTCGCGCACATTAAAAAACAAAAAAAAACGATCACTCAACACTCGTTCTTTTTCTCATGAACACAGAAACTACATTCCTTTGCACTTATTCGTTAATTCACATCCTTTTGTTAAAAAAATTGTGACGTTTTCTTAAGACGGGTAGTTTGGTTGGGGATGCGTTGTCTAATGATTTTTAGTTATTAAATTCGTTTTTCGTTATTTAATCGTTTTCGACCGCATGGCGGCCGCGCGTTCTAGAGTCGTGTGGGTACTGAATGCGCTGGCGCAGCGCAACCTTCAACAAAAAGGTCGTTTATCAATCGATACGCCGAGCGATTATGGCCCTTGTGGGCGAATATATTTGAGGATGATGTCAGAAAAGGATTTAAAACTTGTTTCCATAACGGGTATTCGTTTCAAGTTATTTGTAATGATTGTACAAAGATCATCAATGTATCTTTTATGATGTGATCCTTTCAATCTTATAAGAAAACTATAAGCCTGTTTTGGATAGAAACGAGATATTTACCATGATTTTTGAGTTTGATTGTTTCCCGATATTTCAGCACAAATTAAATATATAATATATAATACTAATAATGCTGGACAATCCACACAGCATCATCTAGCCCCAAGCTAAGCAGAGCTTGTATTATGGGTATTAGATGACTGATATACTTAATACAATACATTACATAGGTACATAAATATTATTTATTATACATAGAAAACACTCAGAACACCTGAAATAAATATTTGCAGATCGTACAAAAATTTATCCCAAGGCGGGAAACGAACCCGCAACCTCCTGCATCGCAGGCGGACATTCGCCCGCCGCGCCACATCGGTCGTCAAAGATAGAATACTTATACACGTTATTTTTGGAAATACATACGTTGTCTACAATATAACACCCAGACAGATATACAATAATATCCTATTATAATACTATAAACGCGAAAGTTTGTAAGAATGGATAGATGTTTGTTACTCTTTCACGCTCTAACCAGTGGACCGATTTGGATGAAATTTGGTATAGATATAGATTGTAACCTAAATTAACATATAGGCTACTTTTGATTCCGAAAAAAATAAAGGGAACGGGAAAAAACTGCTACGCGGGCAAAGCTGCGAGCGGCCGCTAGTAGACACTAATTGAGGTATTTGCCCTCAGTCACTTGCAGATGGTAGGGTTACTGGTATGTCTGAAGTTCCTACCTAAGTAGATAGGTACTTAAATGTGGTTTAAGCTCTCTGAAGCTTCAAAACACTTCAACTTAAAAGCATCTGCGGCCGTGTTACAGCATTGTATGCACTTAAACTTAAAACCATTTCGCAAAACATGTCTTCTTTTTCTGTCGGGTGAAGCAGGTTTCTGAATCATAAAATTAGATTTAATAACAACCTTGGAAAGTTAATTACAATTTAGACCTTATTGCTATGTTTATACGATACCAACTCAAAGTTAAGGAGGTGATACAGTATTGTATCCTTCGATCAGTCTTTACGACTTTCGACTTTATTTTGTAGCAGTTATAATTCATAATCGTCATGTAGGCATTGAATTTATGTAACTTTTTAATAGTTTTCATAATAAATACACAGTAATATTAATACTCATGCACTAATACGACAGAGTGTATGTTTGTGTGAACTACTAAATAGATTTTTCTTGCTAGTAATATCTTGGGCATGTTGAATGTATGTTGAATATGTTGAAATAAGTTAGACCGTTGCATTGACCTGTCGGGCTAAAATGTGCAATGTGACGAAAATATTTACAAATATTCACACAACGCCTTCTAGCCCCAAACAATCAAAGCTCGTACTATAGGAACCAGATATCTGATAGAATACTTATATAAGTACTATTTTTTGTAAATTCCTACATAGAATACAATATAACACCAAGAAACAGAACATCGATGTTCATCAGACAAATGTTTTTTTCTCGGTGGGAATCGAAATAACCACCCATAGCGCAGAAGGCAGGTCAACTACGAACTAAGCTGTGACGGCTGTCAATCAATATTTACTTGTGCTTACATGGCAGTGCCAAAAATCTATCTCGTTCTGTCAAATGAAGACTTAATGCTAATGTTTAGGACATCTGTGGGTCTTTTATCAATAACTAGCGGCCACTCGCAGCTTCGCCCGCGTAGCAGTTTTTTCCCGTTCCCGTTATTTTTTTGGGATAAAAAGTAGCCTACATGTTAATCCAGATTACAATCGATATCTATTCCAAATTTCATCCAAATCGGTTCACTGGTTAGAGCGTGAAAGAGTAACAAACATCCATCCATCCATACTTACAAACTTTCGCGTTTATAATATTATTAAGTTGGATTTATAAAATGTCTATCAATAGAAAAAAATATCTCGTTTCAAGCGCGACATATTTCACGTTGCCCATCTTAGCCCGGCAGAAAGTGTTCAATCACATTGAAAGAGACAAAAGATGGCTGTTTCGGGGTAACGCCGAGTTTATTGACCGAGCGAGCGAAGCGTCTCAGTTCCTAGATTTATTTTATTTTTTTAGTCGTACACAATTTTTGATTGGGACAATGGGGGGGGGGGGGGGGAAAGGGGGAAGTTTGTTGTAGCTGTTAAAATGGACCGATTTTACAAAGGGAAAGTGTCAGTTACTGTATGGTTATAAGGGCTCGTGAGGCCTATTGTTTCAAAAACCATTAGTTGGTAAAAAAGGTTTGATTTTAGCATAGAGATAGTTGATATTTTAAGACAAGAAAAGCATTTTTATTGCAAGAAAATATCTTACTCCAACTGATATACTAAGGCGACGCAGGCGTAATCGCGGGCCAAAGCATGTTCATGGTAAAGTTATATCTATAACAATTATAAGAATCTTCATCCTGATTGACTGAGTTACTGACATATAGACACTTTACAGCTTAAACTACTGGTCGTAGCAACTTTCAAATATACAGCCTTAATCACTGAGAGACTTCAAAAGTATTGAGATAATATTGACGACGACCGATGCGGTGCGGCGGGCGAAGGTCCGCCTGCGACGCAGGAGGTTAGGGGGTTCGATTCCCGCCTTGAGATAAATGTTTGTACGATTTGCAAATATTTATTCCGGGTGTTCTGGGTATTGTCTGGTATGTATAATAAAAAACATCTGTGTACGTAATGTATTGTATTAAGTATATTAGTCATCTAGTACCCATAACACAAGCTCTGCTTAGCTTGGGGCTAGATGATGCTGTGTGGATTGTCCAGCATTATTATTATTATTATATTATTAATATTCACCCAATATTTTGCGCAGGAGTGTCCTAAAAAAGAGATTAAAATACAACTACTAATAGACGTGTAGTAATTCGTATGGAAGTTATAAATTTTTATGCTAGTGCTGGTGGGATAAGCCCAACTGATGTTAAGTGGTAACCATCAAGAAAGCATTGCCGTCACTCACGTTAGGTACTGTTCTACGATGCACTACCATGTGTCTATCTTCCTGTGGCATACAGGTGTTAAGCCTCATGTGCCTGTAATGTCACTGGCACCCTTCAAACCGGAACACAGCAATGCGAGAATCACTACTTTGCGGCAGAAATAGATACTGTGGAAGTACGTCCCCGGACGAGCCCTTTCACAGAGAGCTCTACGACTCTTCCTGCAACTTCTTGCCGGTTCTTCTAGGCTTGGTCGCGAGGAACTGGCGCTTAAATTCACCTAGATTTATGTCGTTTCAAGATGATCCCTGCGGATATTGCTGAATAAATGCTTATTAGTTTTGACTTGTATTGTATAGCTCTCAGAATCAGCAAGTTGAAGTGGCAGTGGGCAGGCCATATAGCTCGTAAAACCGATAACCGTTGGGGAATAAAGGTTCTCGAATGGCAACCACGAACCGGAAGACGAAGCGTAGGACGTCCTCCTACCCGGTGGACTGACGACATTGTTAGGACCGCGGGAAGTCGATGGATGGAGAGGGCTCAGAATCGTTTTTCCTGGAAACGTGTGGAGGAGGCCTATGTCCAGCAGTGGACTTCTACAGGCTGATGATGATGATGATGATGAGTTTTGACATTTAATAGCTTAAATCAATGTGGGTGAAGTCACGCGCATATTTACTACTGTAACACATATGTATAATTGTTACTTTAGTTGCACGAAAAAACAACAGTTTGTTAGTGTGTGTAGGGTTGACTTTGCCTAGGGATAAGTATATTTATTGTTTTGTTTATTTGGACTCCCTTGCACAACAATCTGATTTAATTGTATTTAGCTAATCACGTTTACCAAGATAAACATGTTCGGCGTAAACGTAGCGACTTAATTTTCCTTATGCAAGATGATAAACTTATTTAAAGTTTAAACTTATTTTTATTACTCCGGTCTTGTTTTATAACTAAATATCAGCATTGGTACCCAAACTAGGAAAACCTGTATGATGGCGTACCAATACTCTCCACCCGGTTAGTACATACCATACAAAAGTGTCACATACCATGATTTCAAATCAGGTTTTTCAGAAATAACAAAAACATTAGACGAATGCGTTTTACCAACAAAAGACATGAACGCGCTTGTTCCTACCAACGCTAGCATATTTCTTTACTAGCTTCTGCCTATGGCTTAGCTTGAGTAGTACTTGGGTAAAAAATACCTTTAATGCTATTCCGAGTCACGAATGATATTTGTTTCAAGTTTCATTTAAATATGAACGAAATATAAGTCCCTAAAGTAAGTAAACAGGTCTTTGTATCTACTGGCGATGATTCAGAAATAACTTTTTCAATAATGCCTCTAGTTACGGGACGTTGTAGTGGCTGGGGTAAAGTCAAAGTCAAAGTAAAAAAGCATTATTCAGTAATACCCGTAGGGATCGTCTTGAAACGTCTTAAATCTAGGTGAATCTAAGCGCCAGTTCCTCGCGACCAAGCCTAGGAGAAAAAAATCTAAAATTTTAGATAGGGTAGACTTGCCCACTCTGCCTAGCCCTATTCCATCCTGACAGCTTAGTCAGTCTATTCTATAAAAATACATGGTCAATACATGCAGAGCTAAGCCACGGGTTTCGTCTTCGAAATATAGAGTTTGACGTATCAACATACGGTGCTGATGGAACAAGCATAAGGCCCACCTAATGTTAAGTGGTTACCATAGCCTATAACAAAGCATTGCCTTAAAGGTCACGTTAATTAGGAACGTGCCCTACAATACACTGCTCAGCGTCCATCAACCTGAGGCATATAGGTGTTAAGCCTCATGTGCCCGTAATTACACCGGCACCCACACCCTTCAAACCGGAACACAGCAAGCTGCTTGACGGCAGAAATAGGCATGGTGGTAGTACTACCCCGGACGAGCCCTTCACTAAGAGCTCTACTACTATCTTACTACCGTTGCAGATATTCCAGGTTCTTTGGATACTCCTGTTAAAAAAGTTGGTGTCTATTAAAACCAGCGCTTTCAAGCAATGACGGAAACATCTAGCAAATGGGCAATGAGATTGAAACGTGAAAGAAAATTCAAAACCAAAAATGTTGCTAGATCTTTTTTTATCTAGCAAAAGTATTACTACTTTTACTTGATTAAAACTTACCAATTTTTTATTACTTGGGGTATCTGCTATAGAGTATTGTTTTGGGAACTTATAGCGCCATCTATATTTTCTAGACGTCGCCTCAATAATTCCAGACGAATAATCTGCTCATGGAACCTTTTATAAACTCAAACGGTAGTGTGATACCTTAGACAAAAAGTAGATGGCGCTGTTAATTTCATTAATTTTATTTATTCAATTCCAAAGTCGTGTCTGAAACTCTAACCTAATAGATATACGGTCTGTTTCATACAAAAATAGACATTATAACGGGTCAATAATTTACTGATCTAAGAGCGCGACATATCTCGCGTTGCACATCTTAGCCCGGCTAACGTCTAAATTCATCTACATAACGGAACCAGGCATAAAATGTTTGAAGGTTTTGTGATTTTAAGTTTCTGGATAAAGTTATAGACTACCTACTATTCATCCCTTAACATTTACAGGAACCGAGTGATAAAGACAATCCTTGGAGGAAAAATACCTTAATTTATTATTATAGCAAAGCGTCTAAATATTGATTTCAAAAGCAATATCGTCGTGCAAGAATAAAATATAAGAAAGTCGTGGAGGAAAAATAATAAGCCTATTTAGAAAACAATTTATTAAAAGTAAAAAATATACTTATAACTAAGTAGCCTATGTAATAAATAACTGGACCACATAGTCCATCCTAATTTAGGACTTTATGTACCAACTTATAATATCTGTATGTTTACTAAATATGAGTGATGTTTGAAATTTAATTTAAACAAATATGGTAAAAATTTAATTGGTAAAAAATACATTTTCTGCAATTGTTGTGTGAAATTATTCATTATATAATTCTTTCGTTTTGTGTAGTTTATTATAGGTTTATTATATTTATAAAATTAAAATAACTTTCTTTCTAGTCTATCCTGAAAAATTATACCGATTCTAATTAAATATTAGCAGGTTTTATAATAATTTATGTCTGGTGGTAATTTGCGGTAATTCATTAAAAAAATAATTTACAATGACTGATATAAAAATGACTTCATAATGTAAACTAACCTAATAATAAAATAAAATAACATCAAACATAAAAATCTTGAACAGATAATGAATATTGGTAACAAAGGGTGGAAAATAAATAATCTATTATAATTTAATAATTAATTTTGTTAAATTAAATAAATCACATATTTTTAATTCTTTTTAATAAGACTGGAAGTAATAATTTTACCTAAAAATAAATATTAACATTATTTTTAGAATTCATTTACTGAGTATCAAAGTACCAAGAGATCTGAGAGGATGTCTACCGTGACTGAGAATTACAGGATAGAATTTTATTTTGAATTAACAAATTTATAAAATTTTCTTTTTACGGGCTAAACAAAGACAAAAATTTACAAAGAGATATCTACCGTGCCTTACAGCTTGCCGTGCCGGAGCTTACAGTTGACAGAGCCTATTTCATTTTAAATTTTCAAAGTATTTCGCAAAATGCTCTTTCTAAGATTTTAAATTCTTGTCATCAAAGGTAAACATTTACAAAAATATCTGAGTGGATATCTACCGTGATTGTAGTTATAAATCTATTTCATTTTAAATTTAGTAAATTACTAAATATTTTACAAAATAATTGTTGTAAGGTTTTAAACCCTTGTCAAATGGAGGGAAGAAATTACAAAAATCTCCAAGAGGATGTCTACCGTACTTGGAACTTACAGTCGCAAATCATTTTAATTAAGTAATTTTTTTTTAAATAAATTCACAAAATCTTCAAGGGTTTAAAACTTTATCAACCCAAGGTACAAATTTCTGTATGTTTGTATACACTCCGGGTAAATGTTCTCGACCACAGCCAATGCCCCATGAGACCAAACCTATCAGGGTGCTTCGCCCCTCCAGCTTCATTGTCAACGGGCCTCCGCTATCCCCCTGGCAGGAGTCGCGGCCACCCTGGAAAATAAAATACTGATATTTAAAACAATGCTATCTACTAAAGCACCATACGCACCATCCATCGGACGTACGTCAAATTAGGGAAATGGGATTTTACGATGAATACTTTTTTTTGTAGTTTATAACTATAATTCGTTTGTATGAATCTTTAAGTAAAGTGTCTAATTCATAAACAAATATATTATAACTAGCACCGGCTGCACCTTTATCTGGTTGTATGTAAGTAAAGTGTAAGTACTACAAAAAAAGTGCTTCAAACTAAGTAAAGGTTTTACTACGGGAACCAGATATGTATACTATGGGAGTAATATCCTATCTAAATATATATAACTCAAAGGTGACTGACTGACTGACATAGTGATCTATCAACGCACAGCCCAAACCACTGGACGGATCGGCAATTTTGAATGTAGATGTTATGACGTAGGCATCCGCTAAGAAAGGATTTTGATTAATTCTACCCCCAAGGGATAAAATAGGGGATGAAAGTTTGCATGAAACTTTGTCAATTTTAAACCGATCGGACTGAGACTTTGCATGCATAAATCTACAATGATTTTATTCCGAAAAAATAACGGGAACGGGAAAAAACTGCCACGCAGGCGAAGCTGCGAGCGGCCGCTAGTTAATATTATAAACGCGAAAGTTTGTAAACATGGATGGATGTTTGTTACTCTTTCACGCTCTAACCAGTGGACTGATTTAGATTAAATTGGAAATAGATATAGATTGTAACCTGGATTAACATATAGGCTACTTTTTATCCCGAAAAAATAACGGGAACGGGAAAAAAACTGCCACGCGGGCGAAGCTGCGAGCGGCCTCTAGCAAAGTAATAAAAACGAGATAAAAACGCTCTACTACTACTAAAAATTATGTATAAAAAACTACAGTAACCACACGGACGAAGTCGTTGGGCCAGCTAATGTTAGAATAATAATAATAATATATTTATTTATTTGCAAAAAAAACTTGATTACAAGGTTTACTCGTCTTATACATAGGTATTTAAGTAAGTTACAGCACTATGAACCATATTTAATTATTTAAAACTAACTTGTCGGTATAGCTATACATAGCTAGGAGTGACCTTACCAAAAAGACGATGAATATAAAATAATAATAAATAATAATAAATAATGCTGGACAATCCACACAGCACCATCTAGCCCCAAGCTAAGCAGAGCTTGTGTTATGGGTACTAGATGACTGATATACTTAATACAATACATTACATGCATAGATATTTTTATTATACATAGAAAATACCCAGAACACCCGGAATAAATGTTTGCAGATCATACAAACGTTTATTCCAAGGCGGGAATCGAACCCGCAACCTCTGCGTCGCAGGCGGACATTCGCCCGCCGCACCACATCGGTCGTCAAATATAAGAATATAAAAGGTAAAAAGCAAAAGAGAGTAACCCGTGCATAGTCTTTACATTGACTACTCGCTCTAACTAAGTGTAAACTTGTATTTAGACGCGAGCAATATTGGTACCTCCTTATATCCAGCGCAGAGAAAAACATCATGTATGGTCTCTCTTCTGCCAGCAGCTCTGAACCATCTCTGGCATCTTTCGTTTGGGATCACTTCGACATCCACTTCCTGGAATTTTAAACATTTTTTAAGAATTAAGGTTAAACAAGTCGGTACGTTGTCCATACAAACGCTGTAAGTGTTTAATGTCTACTATTTATTAACGTGCGTCCGAAGTTAAGTTTGATACTGAATTATCTTGCCGTTATCTAGGTACGTTACCCTATATTCTACAGTAAAATCAGATTACCTTGAATGTTACAAGCGTCGAAAGATTTAGTATTAAATCTTTCGATATAATTCAGTATCAAGAGATATACAATTACAGCGTTTGTATGGAAATAGTAACGACTTGTTTCACCTTAAGTACTTCAATCTTTCTTCTATATACAGGCCACCCTGTAAGGAAGGGCGACGATGAACAAGAGAGATATTTATCCCAAGACGGGAATCGAACCCGCAACCCCCTGCGTCACAGGCGGACATTCGCTCGCCGTGCCACATCGGTCGTCAAATCAAGGATAGTGTTGATTATTGCATGGTTACAAGGGCTTACAAGTTCTACTGTGTCAGAACCACTAGTGTAACATACACCAGGCGGTCTTATCGCTAAATAGAGATACCTACCTGTAATACTGAAGGTACAGTGCTTTGTCCGTGTCTCGTTCGTCCCCATCCCGCAACGGTCGCCATTTTACCAGCTAACTTCATTTGCTTGGCTGGTAAACATACCTAGAAAATAACAATTTCTGATATTATACAAATGCTTTTATTTATATTATCATTTATATCTGGCCTTACAGCTTAGTAGTAGCTCTTATAAACCGACTTTTATTTAAATAAGCTATCTTACTAGACTTACAAATAAAGTGTCCTGTTTTACTCGACTTACCAACTAAATTACCAGTTTTACCAACAAAATTACCTAGTTTACTTGACTCAACCAACAAACATACCTGTTTTACTTGTCTTATCAACAAAATAAACGTTTTAATTAAGATCAGTGTTAGTATACGCTGATTGAAAAGAGTGCCTTACAAAGTGTCCTATTTTACTCGACTTACCAACTAAATTACCAGTTTTATTTGACTTTCCATAAAAGATCTCAGTTTTACTTGAATAAACAAACAAAAAATCCTGTTTTACTTGACTAAACAAAAAAACTTTTTTTTTTATTATTTTCTCTGTTTGACGTGTTAGGCTTAGAAACTTATATTTTGTGTCGTGTACAGTTTTTATAAATAAATGCTTTTTCTTTCTTTCTTCTTTCTTTCAAAAATACCTGTTTTACTTATCTTACCAACAAAATAAACGTTTTTACCAAACTCACCGGTAGTATATGCTGTTTGAAAACCACTCCTCTCTCCAGCTGAACAAGTGCCACGTCGTTCCTGAAATCAGCTGGTTCATACGATGGATGGACTTCCTTCCGTTGGACAGCGAACTCTTCATGCGAGTATCTCTCACCAGCATCCCTTACATCCCACTCGCCAAGACGGACTCTGAGTTGAGAGTTTGGTGTGCTGAAAAGGTGGAGATGGATACATAATATATTTGCTGTCATCATATGGTGGGTTAGGATGTACAAAATTCACTAAAATCATCATCATCATCATCATCATCAGCAGCCTGTAGAAGTATATTGCTGGACATAGACCTCCCCCATACGTTTCCAGGAAGATTCTGAACCCTTTCTATCCATCGGCTTCCCGCGGTCCTAACAATGTCAGTCCATGGGTTGGTCACTTAAATATAGTGCTAGAATCACAATAGGAGGTTGACAAACCGAGGTTAATCGTTTTTATCGATTTAAACGGTTTATAATTTCGGGTTTATAATCGGTTGACGGCCGATGTGACGCGGCGGGCGAATGTCCGCCTGCGACGCAGTAGGTTGCGGGTTCGATTCCCGCCTTGGGATAAATGTCATCAGTCATCTGTACCCATAACACAAGCTCTGCTTAGCTTGGGGCTAGATGATGCCATGTGGATTGTCTAGCATTATTATTATAAATTTAGCTCCAATGGTCTATTTCATATTCTATTATACTATCTCTTACCAATAGGTATTGACATTAAGATATCTTACTTATATTAAAAAATCTATTCTCGTAATGATTACCGTCAGAGGTCAGTTGAAAGTAAGATTTCACAATGCACGCATTTACGCATTCTCAAAAACTTACTAATAGTCTAACAACACGCAATTTTTTACCCAAAGAATTAAAAATATCTATTGCCATCTCTTTTTAGCGTTCCGTACCTAAAGGGTAAAATGGGACCCTATTACTTAGACTCCGCTGTCAGTCTGTTTGACAGACAGACAGCAGTAGCAGCAGCAGACAGTAATTTGACGACCGATGTGGCGCGGCAGGCGAACGTCCGCCTGCGACGCAGGAGGTTGCGGGTTCGATTCCCGTCTTGGGATAAATGTTTGTACAATCTGCAAATATTTATTCCGGGTGCTCTGGGTGTTTCTATGTAAAATAAAAAATATCTATGCATGTAATGTATTGTATTAAGTATATCAGTCATCTAGTACTCAAAACACAAGCTGTGCTTAGCTTGGGGCTAGATGATGCTGTGTGGATTGTCCAGCATTATTATTATTAATATAATGACTTACTTAGCAACACAATGAGCTGCAGTGATTACCCATCGATCAGAGACAAGTGCACCCCCACAGGCGAGTTTCTTGCTGAATATGCTTGACTTGATCAGAGCTGCTTGCCACGGATGAGAGCCGAAACCTGTGGAGTGACCGCCGACTATGCGGTTCGAACGGGTGTAATGTTCTCCGCAACCTGAAAGATGTTGAAATCAATAAATACAAATACACCTAGGAATATGAAGAGACCTTTCGTGTGAGACGCTGCTTCCGTAGATACACTGGTAGTGGCAGATTTGGTATCTGTAGGTCTACTCTTAAAAAGGAAGGGTCCGTACCCCACGTCATGACCTCCAGAGAAGTAAATGCGTAAGCTGCGAGACCTGCATATTGGCGCCTCTTGAGATCCTTGGCAAAATCTGCCATCACGCCAGCGCCAATGGATATCCTCAGCAGATAGAAACTTAATCCACTTAATTTCCCCCCACTTAATTTAGAACTTCCACTTTTCAAAACGATTTGTCGTTTTGAGTTAAAAAGGTTAGATACTTTTACATTTTTATGGTAAATCTAGTGATACTGGTAGTAACGTATGGTGCGACAAGGTTGTAAGTATGCAACATAAAGGAATGTAAAAATAATGTACATCTTCCAGCAAAATGGCAAATCTTCCATCGAGTGATATTTGGCTCGAGGTCCTAAGACCAACGGATGGTATTCGGAAGCATTACTTGTACTCAATTTCCATGTAAACTTTGTAAGCGCGAACCAGGATAGTTTTTATATAGCATTGGCGCAACATAAATGGTATGATTACCTTAACATGTTTTCGGTCTTGCAATCATCTTATAAAGTTAGATTGGCACACACCACCACGGACCACACCGGAGCTTCATTATTTACATTATTATTATTTTGTAACAGGATCATACACAAAAACGGTAGGAACCAAGCCGTAAGTTTCTTGCCGGTTCTTCTAGGCTTGGTCGCGAGGAACTGGCGCTTAGATTCACTTAGATTAAAGACGTTTCAAGATGATCCCAGCGGATATTACTGAATAAGTGCTTTTTGGCTTTGACTTTGACTTAAAATTACAATAAAATACGCAAACACTAAAAACAAAGCGTGTGACGGTGCTGTACAAAAGAGTGCTGTGATGATTATGAAAATGCAGTGCGGATTTTAAGCGAAGAAAAGAATAAAGGTAATGAAACTCAACAATTTTCCGAACCAATTTGGTGCCACGAAGATATTTATATAAAAAAAAAATGGAAAGAAAGTTGGAATTAATTTATTAAAACAAGCTTACATGTGTTAGGGAGCCCTTACACATGTAAGCCTGGCTTATATAGTAAGAGTCAAAATATCTTGTCTTTAATCAAATTTTTACCATAGACATTAATTTTGAAATTTCGTAGACTGGTTTGATCGGAAGTTTTTTTTTTAATTAAAGATAATATAAGATATTTATTGTTGGTTGGCATTTGTTAATAGGTATAACTATTTAGTTTTGTGAGTATTGACATAAACAGTTAAACAAATCTTTTCTGGTAAAAGTCACCGTGCGGTGAGTTTTCGATCTGTTGTACCAGAAACGATTTTATTATTCTTATTTCTAGTTGTTGTTTAAAATAATACCTAAAATCACCAGGAAAAAGCTGAGTTTCATCGCCAAGAACACCAAAATACCCGACTTTTCAAATCTCACCCGGAAAACTAGGCCTTTGCGGTTTAACAGGAGCATAATCATCACTGACTCCTTGTGTATTTGACTGTGTATCGCTGTAAGGTATTTCACTGTAAGGTTTCTCGCTGTAAGGTTTTTCACTGTACGGTTTATCGTTGTAGGGTTTTTCATTGTAAGGTTTATCGTTGTAAGGTTTCTCGCTGTAAGGTTTATCGTTGTAAGGTTTCTCGCTGTAAGGTTTCTCATTATAAGTTGGCTTGACATGGTAATAGTTCTGGTCCCACGCGTGGGATTGTGTAGGCCGGTGCGGTTCAGTGTAGATAACGACTGGTGCTTCGAATTGGTTTGTGTTGTAGTCGTATTCATGCGGAAACGTACCGATTAGTTCGATTAGATCACCTGTGTAAATGTTGTGTGTTAGTGACGTTGTTAGTACATACTTTTAGAGTCAAACAATCTTATTAAACACTTGTTTATGTTACAAAAAAACAGCTTCTCTACACCAAAGATTCCACAAGGATGGATACACAACTTTTTTGAAGTAAAACTTCTTATGCGACTTCCAACAAGGTTGCGTTAAACGATTAACACTACCATGGAGGGGGTATGAAAGCACTGTTTTTTCTCTCTTTCTCTCATAGCCAGTTACGTTTCGGATAATTAAGAAGTTTTACTTTAGTCGTGTGGTCTAAAGCACACTCGTTTTTTTTATAAATTGTACCTTAGTGTGTATGCTATAGTCGACGAAAAAGCTTACAGAGACCCGTAAGCTTTCAGAAGTTGTGTTTTTGTAACTTGTGTGTCAGGTTTTTACTGTAAGGTACACTGTAAGGTTTGGTGTAATCTGTAAGTTTTCCAAGTTACAGAAAAAACATAAGAACATGCAAGCTCACATAACACATAAGTTCACGTATATTTTTTACATGCACCTTCCATGCCGCTATGAAAAACCAATACATACTTAGAATACTAAATGACACCTAGATAGAAAACATACATCTTTGTTCAACGCACAAATGTTTGTCCCAATCGAAATCGAATCACAATCGAATGGCAATCGAACCCACAAACTACAGCACAGAAGGCACTACTACTAAAACTGTAAGGCTAGTCAAGATTAATAAAAATATAATAATAATAATGCTGGACAATCCACACAGCATCATCTAGCCTAGCCCCAAGCTAAGCAGAGCTTGTGTTATGGGTATTAGACGACTGATATCCTTAATACGATACATTACATATATAGATATTTTTTATTATACATAGGAAATACCCAGAACGCCCGGAATCAAAATTTGCAGATCGTACAAACATTTATCCCAAGGCGGGAATCGAACCCGCAACCTCTTGCGTCGCAGGCGGACATTCGCCCGCCACGCCACATTGTTCGTCAGGGGTTACTTACGGTTACAGCTATCTATTAAATACCTAATTACACGTGTAAGTAAATACCCGATACATAACAGATATGTACTACATAATTATATGTTACATCGGATACTATGTAACAATTGAATTATCGCTTCAATGGTTGTACTTTCACTCATTCTCTCTTAGCTGTTATGTTAAGGTCCAGTACTCTTGAACTACTTGCGTAGCTGACGGCAGGTTGATGCAAGTGTGGGGTTCAGTTCTCGCGGCGAGATTAATGTCTTACTTTTTTAGGTTTCCGTACCCAAAGGGTGAAACGGGACCCTATTACTAAGACTCCGCTGGCTATCTGTATGTCCGTCTGTCACCAGGCTGTATCTCATGAACCGTGATAGTTAGAATAAAAGAAATTTTAACAAATGATGTAGTTTTATTGACGCTATAACAGATATTAAAAAGCAGAATAAAATAAATATTTATGGGGACTCTCATACAACAAACGTGATTTTTTTGCCGTTTTTATCATAGATAATGTTCCGTACATATTGTTATAGCGGCAGCAGAAATACATCATCTGTGAAAATTTCAACTCACTATCAGGGTTTATGAGATACAGCCTGGTGACAGACGGACAGACAGGCAGACAGACAGCAGTCTTAGTGATAGGGTCCCTGGATACGGAACCCTAAAAACACCTTACGAGTAATTGAGACTCTCTTCCTTTAGGTAGTCGATTGTAACGAAAGTGAAATTAGAATTTTCATATGATCATTATATTAATATTCATGATGATGATAATATATTTTCACTTATAAAATATTCCGTATATTTAAAAATTAAGTAGCGATTTAACAAACTAGAGAAGAAAATTCCTTAACTGGCCCTGTGCGTGAAAGTGTGAAAAATAACTTATTACAACACATATGAGTGGTACAGTCGCGGAAATAGTCATGTACCTTCAGGGCGCAAACAGTGCGTGAACTAGTAGAATGTATGCCAGAAGCGAATGGTCTATGTTAGACAATCAAATGACATATCTTACATTTGGAATCCTACTAATATTATAAACGCGAAAGTTTATAAGTATGGATGGATGGATGTTTGTTACTCTTTCACGCTCTAACCAGTGGACCTATTTGGATGAAATTTGGAATAAACATAGATTGTAACCTAGATTAACATATAGGCTACTTTTTATCCCGAAAAAATTACGGGAACGGGAAAAAACTGCCACGCGGGCGAAACTGCGGCCGCTAGTAATTAATAAATATTTGCCGACGTTTTTATACAACAACATGTAACCCTAAACTAAGCATAGCTTGTAGTATGGGAACCAGATGAATAAATTAATACTTATATCCTTTTTTTAATAAATACTTAGAATAATAATAATAATGCTGGGCAATACACACAGCATCATCTAGACTCAAGCTAGGCAGAGCTTGTGTTATGGGTACTAGATGACTGATATACAATACAAACTAATCCAACCATGGTCAAACATGGACAAACATTCATCTAAGTATATCCATGAGGTCCTATTCTATACCGGGACCAAAACGACACCGACACTTCTCAGAATGGGGTCACTATATATAACACATTGGTGTTTAAATTCTTCAGGCGGTGTCGTAATGCAATGTTTAGCATGCAGTGTACAAGGTTAGCTTTTTTTATGACATTGTGTCGAGTTTCGACACTACTGTTGCTAACGCACTCTCTCTCACACTCAGTTATATCATGTTCAAAACGTCCCATTCATTCTGACTCCCTCATTCAAAAAACTCTTTAGAAGCTAATTTAAGTGCAGAAAAGTACAGACCATCCTTTAAAACATGGATCAATGATCACCCTAGATAAAGGGTTGGTGCAAAATCTGTCTCGATAAATAACGATAAAAATTTTTTTTTTAATTATGGCGTTTTCTATAAAACTATAGCTTCCATCCCCTAATGTTTATTATCTAACAAGGTTAGTAAATAAGTTATTAGTTAGACCCTAAGGACTCATGTCAGCCCCTAATGAGGTCAAAAATACTAAACATACTAAAGTCACAGGGTATAACAGTTAAGACCTTAGGGGTAGAGTTAAATCTACCCTAAGGATTCACAAGTCAGCACCTAATGAGGTCAAAAATACTTAACACTCTAACTTCACAGGGTATAACAGTTAAGACCTTAGGGGTTGAGTTAAATCTACCCTAAGGATTCACAAGTCAGCACCTAATGAGGTCAAAAATATTTAACATACTAAAGTCATAGGGTATAATAGTTATAGAGTTAAACCTACCCTTGTAATTCCACCCCTAAAGATAAAAAATACTTACTAGCGTTTTGTACCACCGGTGCCGCCTCTACAGGTCTTTCAGTCGTCTCTCTATCCACACAGCATGCCCAGATCATCCCTCCCGAACAGAGATCCATAGGCTTTCCTCCTCCGATGACGCAGGATATACTGAGGCCGCAGGGGTAGCGTGCACCGCGATATCGGCAGGTTTGGGGTATCACTGGAAAGAGGAAAAATATAAATTAACACAATAAAATGCAAGTAAATGAGTACATAAAGCTACCGTGAACTCGATTGTTCACTGTATTCACAATCCACACGACATCATCTAGCCCCAAGATAAGCAGAGCTTGTGTTATGGTTACTAATACAATACATCACATGCATAGATATTTTTATTATGCAAAAAAAACACCCAAAACACCCGGAATAAATATTTGCAGATCATACAAACATTTATTCCAAGGCGGGAATCGAATCCGCAACCTCTTGCGTCCCAGTTGGACATTCGCCCGCCGCGCCACATCAGTCGTTGTATTAAGTCAAGCGTATTGACTCCGGGTTAGAATAGAAGATAGATAAAGACATAGAAGGTAATGCAGGGGGCATTACCTTCTATGGATGTGCTATCACTAATTCACCTAATAAGCGTGGTGACTATAAACACCATAAAAGAATCAACATTCATAAAACGCAGGAACCCACTCTAGAATTTAGGTATAGATTTCGCGAATTTTTCATACCAAAGACTTCAACGCGCTCTATCGTCTTTGTAGCGTGTGCGCTTTTTAAGCTATACTAGCAAAACGCATACGCTGTTAAACATGGGCTCATAAACAATGCAAACAAAACTGAATACATGGTCTTTAAGGCTGCTGGTAAATATCCTGATAATAAACTAAAGATTACTCGAAAGGTATGACTATTAATCGCGTGTCCAAGTTTAGACGTCTGGAATATATAGTTGCCAGTTGTTTGCTTTCGTTTGGGGTCAGACAAATACCTAGGTAAGCAAAGCTTAGTTTGAGTTTAAGGGACCTATGGGAGCCACTGATAGAATACTAATACTTATTTTTTTGTAAACACATACTTAGACACAGAACAAACATCTAGGTTCATCACACATATGTTTGTTCGCGGTGGGGATCGAACTCACAACCTACAGGCCCTACAGCGGAGAAAGCAGAGCTACTAAAAACTGGAGCTCAATTCTTGTAACAAAATATCATTAAATTCAAGTTTCAATCTTGTCAATCTTTAAATGGTATTCTTTGAAACTGACATTTCAGACAAGCTCAATTTTGAGAAACAATTTCTTGTTTCAATGTTCAGCTGTGCATGCTGTGACAACTGATGTGGCGCGGCGGGGGAATGCCCACTTGCAACGCAGGAGGTTGCGGGTTCGATTCCCGCCTTGTGATAAATGTTTGTAAGATCTGCATATATTTATTCCGGGTGGTCTGGGTATTTTCTATGTATTATAAAAAATATGTATGTATGTAATGTATTTTATTAAGTATATCAGTCATCTAGTACCCATAACATAAGCTCTGCCTAGCTTGGAGCTAGATGATGCTGTGTAGATTGTCCAGCGTTATTATTGTTATTATTCATGTTCAGCTGGAAAAAATTACGAGAGGGCCTTTGAGCTGTGGAGTCAGTGTGTGTGAAATGTAAAAAGGCGCGGCGACTTGTGTAAAGTAGATCTTCTATTAACTAAACAGTTTTCAATGCCATTGCTCTTATAATCGGCATGACACCAATATTTAGTACCACAACGCACGCAATACTAGTCATTTGGAATGCTTGTTCTATTCATTGTCTAGTTCACTTTTACTGTACGATGTAAGTGATAGAGCAAAGTGTGTGAAGATTTATCAAAGAACGAATAAAAGCTAGCTAAACTATAAACTAGCGACTTCGTCCGTGTGAAGCTATTTTCATACAAACTTCAACCCCCGTTGTACACGTTTAGATGTTGAATTTCAGGAATTCCTGTCTTAGTACATGTCCACGCACCAAGATAAACATACTCTGAAAATTTCAAGTCTCTACGACCAGTGGTTTAGGCTGTGCGTTGTCTATATCCCTGTCAGCCAGTCAGGACAAAGATTCTTATAATTGGTATAGATAAAGTAGATAGCATGCGCTACTTTGCCTGCGTAGCTATTTTCATGCAAAACTCAACCCTTTCTGCACCCCTTTATGGAAAGAACTTTAGAAATTCAAGAAACAGAAGGTTAAACTGTACTTAGTAACTGTGTTTTATGCTTGTAAATACTTGTAATGATTTTTGCACTATATAACTCTTATATTTAAAACATTAATGTACCTTACACAAATATTGAACATATGAACTAATGCACCATTTAGTTTTCTATCGGTAAAATTGATGTACCCAATGTCAGTGCTCTCAAACTGTGAGGAAAAACATCTCAGTTAAATGGCTTAGTTAGCTCCGCGCATATTGCCTGTAGAATTACGCCAAGCCATTACGCCTACACATTATAAAATATCTTTCTAAATCTTTTTAAATGTTTTGCGAGCGATAAAACCACCCATTGTACATAACATATTATTATATTTATTTGTAGATCTTTCGTTACTTTGTTAGTGTGCAATAAAGTGTTTTCATTCAGTTACTAGAATTCACACTACTAATCTCATTTCGCATTAACAGTCATTGTAAAAGTAACCAGTGAAGCGGGGTTGTTCAACTTTCAATCTCAGCTCAATAGTTTTAGGGCTGCCACTGGAAAAAACTATTTCTATATCACTATTAACTCTTTTACTAGCCTATTTGTTCATTATTTACTAGCGAAACGCGTGAAATATGTTTATACAAACTTCAACCCCCATTATACCCGTTTAGGGGTTGAATTTCAGAAATTCCTTTCTTAGTACACATTTACACATCAAGACAAATATGCCCTGAAAATTTCAAGTCTCTACAACCAGTTGTTTAGGCTGTACGTTGTCTATATGTCAGTCTACATGTTTTTTTTATCATTGATAGAATGTCCTTCGGCTTCAATCTCACCTGGATTATCTTGATCAATCAGCAAGTGTACAAAAATATGATTCTCAATGTCAAGTAGTATTGTTAAGAAATGCGAATCTAATGTATTTGATTGATTACAAAAGTTGCAGAACTATTGATCAATTTATTGATCAAAGGGCTTTTGTAACAGATATGCAAGAGTTTTGTAAATCGACGCCGTCATACTGTTAATATTAATAATGATAATAAAAAAATCTAAACTTTATTTCGGACAACAAAATCCATGCACACAAAAATAAATATATCCTATAAATTAATAAACGAGTGTGCTTTAGACCACACGACTGAAGTAAAGCTTCTTTAATATACGAAACGTAACTGGCTATGAGAGAAAGATAGAAAGAACAGTGCTTTCATACCCCCTCCATGGTAGTGTTAAACGTTTAACGCAACCTTGTTGGAAGTCGCATAAGAAGAGTATTACTTCAATACTATAAATTTACAGTGTAACAACCCTAGGCATCATCATGATTCATCGTGATCATTTTCATGATTTATGTAGCTAATTAGCTTTGCTTTGTGTAAATTACATAATTTAACATCTACTTACGTTCATCTAACAATTCACGTTTATTTACGACTAGCAGCTCGTCTCGGCTTCGCACGGATTTCAGTAAGGATCCTTAATTTTCTTAATCCTACTTAATATTATAAACGCGAAAGTTTGTAAGAATGGATGGATGTATGGATGGATGGATGGATGTTTGTTACTCTTTCACGCTCTAACCTTGTATAACTTATAGATTATATAAGATTATAACTTGGATTAACATATAGGCTACTTTTTATCCCGAAAAAATAACGGGGGAAAAAAATGGCAGTTTATTAATGGCAATATAGTCAATGTCATCTGAGGATAGTGTAACTTCCCAATGGTGAAAGAATCTGAATCTATACCAATTATAAGTCTTTGTCCTGACTGACTGACATATAGACAACGCACAGCCTAAACCACTGTTCGTAGAGACTTGAAATTTTCAGGCTATTTTTGTCTTGGTACGTAAAGGTGTACTAACAAAAGAATTCCTGAAGTTCAACACCTAAAGAGGTACAGCGGGGGTTGAAGTTTGTGTAAAAATAACTTTAAGTGGATGAAGTCACACGCGTTCGCTAGTAGTGAGTATTATTATATTTATTCACTAGTCTGTTTTATATTTTTTGATTCTATTATAATTATAAAAAGCCACTAAGTACAATTTTTTTTATTAATTTTTGTTTTTAAGGTCAGTTAAATTATAACAGGAAATTCGTTAAATTCACGAATCAATGTGAGTTTTTAATTAGTCTAATTATAATTGAAAAGCAATAAGTAAATTCAGGAATTGCGCAACGCAAGCTCTACATAGAAAGATAAGAAATAGCATCACAACTGTAATCCTCAAGCACGGTAGCCCCTCAGATCTTTTAGTACCAAGTACTCATGATTTTTTGTGGATGTCTAGCGGGGGTTGTCAGAGGTCCGTCCAGATTGTACATTTGGTACATACCCACATTTGACAGTAGTTAGTATACCATACGTGACAGGTTGCATGCCCATCGCCGTTGCTAGAATACTAACTGGTTTCCATACAATGTTTTCCTTCACCGTTTGAGGGCACTGGCATTGCGCACATATGTTTTTCGAGCGGAAAATCTATTGGTGCACGACCGGATTTTAACCCACGACCTTAGGATCAGAAGGTGAGGTCACTTCTACTAGACACCGGAACAAGCAAATGGCCCACTTGATGTTGAGTGGTTACCATCGCCTATAACAAAGTATTGCAACGCAGTTCACGCTCGTTATAAACGTGCCCTTACGATGCACAGCTCAGTGTCCATCAACGTGAGGCATACAGGTTTTAAGTCTCATGTGCCTGTAATTTCACCGGCACCCACACCCTTCAAACCGGAACACGCTGCGCTGCTTGGCGGCAGAAATAGGCATGGTGGTAGTACTTCCCCGGACGAGCCCTTAACTAAGAGCTTCTACTACTACTAAAATCTCTGGATACGTTTCTTTAGTTACCTCTTAAGACGTCCATAGGAGGTCATAAAGGGGTCTTATAGGTCATATTTTTAGGGTTCCGTGCCCAAAGGTAAAACGGGACTCTATTACTAAGACTCCGCTGTCTGAAGTTCGAATAGAATCGGTTTAATAATTTCATAGTTAAAAGTTTGTCTGAAAACCCGACGAATAAATAGAACCCAAGAAAGTAGGTACGTAAAAGTAAGGAGGTGATTATAAAAATAGCTGCACATAATAACCTTTGATAGATAGAGATAGAAAATACTTTGTTGCACACCACAACTTAAGGATAAACTCAAAAATAATGCTACATGCAATGGACAGTCTTATTGCTAACAAGCGATCTCTACGCAAAATTGGATGGAATGTATTCATGAAGATTACAAGAAATGCTGCTGTAGTCACTAAAAAAAGAAAATATACTCACTTTTCCCCAGTAGATCCATTATAGAATCATCTTCTTGCGAACTGCTATATGTACTTTGATAAGATCCTTTCCTTCGGCCCAATGCGTCCAAAAGAAGAATATCTTTCTCCTGGGTATTTGAGGGTCTACGTCTATCAGACGGTACATCATCATCACTAACTTCCAATCCATCTTGTAATGTTAATACATCACTATTTTCAGAGCACAGACCGAAATTAAAAAAACAAACGAAAATAGTCACTCGGAAAAACATAACAGTTCTTCTTCGAATTTTGAAATTGTTTGTTATTTTTCCCGCTTCATTCAGTCTGTTCTCGCTGACGCTACACATTACACTTTTTTCGTTCACTCGTTTCAACACATTTTTTTACTGTTCATTTTTGTTTTTTTTTTTATTTTGGCGCGGTTTTTACTGTAGGAAGTGAACGCGTCCGCGCCGTTAGACGTTCCTTTTCACTTTGCTTGGCTATTTACATTTTCTAAATAAATCTATGACGCAGAAGTTAGGTAATTGGTTATTACAGTAACAGCTGTATCTGCAAATAAATGTATAAAAACTGTGTTATGTATTTGGGCTATAGAGAAAGTGAATTCTTTTTTCAAATAAGGTATTTGCTCAGCAACTACCTATTAAATACTTTTTAGAATCTGTAGAAGTTGACATACTCTACTTAGGATTTATTCAAAGCGTAAATGCTTTTTTTAATTTATAATAATGTAGGTAAGATAAATATAGTTCTAAGTCCCAAAATTATACAAAGGTAAGTGTGCGTGACAGATACATTAAGTAAAGTAGGTCTGTATGACCACTGTCATTTAATTTCCCTACTAAGTGACATAGCATGGAATTTAGACGTCAATTTTGGAAAGATGATAATTTTACAAAGTACACGATATATTTTTACGATCAAAACGTTTTGATATTTGCTACTGTTTTCTGTTTAGATTTTCGACAAAAAATATTACATGATTTTTACAAGCGTATACGAACGCTAGCAAAAACTACCGTGACTTTGTCTGCATGAAGTTCTTATACTAACTTCAAACTAAGGTTGGAACCCCGTTTAGGGGTATAACTTTGAGAATTCCTTTCTTAGTGCACCTCTACGCATTAAGACGAATATACCCTTAAAATTTCAAATCCTTACGATACTCTACAATTCAAATGTATAATTATGTCAATCAATGAAGACAAAGATTCTTATAATTGGTAAGTATAGATACAGACAAATTACAAATGATTACTGAGTAAGGTATGCAACCTTTTTCTATCTTTACCTTTTTGGTATCCAAGTTTGTGAAACTTTTTATTATTATTTTTTGGGTTTTTTTCCAGTCATGCCATATTTGCTGAACCTATGTGCGTGAAGAATAGTTTACTACCTAGAAACAGGACATTCTATCATTTTATGGAACTACAAGTTTCATATTTACTAGCAGTTATATCCGCAAATGAGACCCTCAAAGCCAGGCTGTATAACTCAAGCAGTAGTAAATTTCCACTTATAAATTCAATTATATAACCTGTCTTGGCAGTTTATAAGGCTACACACTAAAGTATCAAGATCAAGCGGTCACACTTGAGTCGTAACGTAAGGCTGACTTTCGCTTCAGCTTTCCAAAACCTGGACACAAACCGAATAACAGCCTTAGTTGGAAGCCGCTGTACCAATTCTGTGCCTTAAATTAGCGTACGTAGTGTTTGAATTACTTTGATTTTTTCCGATGGAGTTTTGTAATAAGCCTATGGTTGATATGATGTAAACGGTGATTACAAAATTGCTTTTTATTGTGAAGAGGTAGAGTGCAGATTTGATTGTCATCCGAGTGGTCAGTAATTTGCTCAAATTGACAGATCTGCTTTCTTTACTAATGACATCGGCTAAGGTTCATTTCTCAGTACAGAGGAAACGTGGCGTTAAATCTGTGACTGATTCGTTTTTGATTAGACTTCCGACTTTTTGTATTGTTCTGTTTAAAAAGAGAACGTCAAGCTTCTCACGATATTAAAGTTAATTATTAAATTATGACTGTTTTTGTCTAATAAATGGGCACAGAAAGGTCAAATGTTTAAAAATATTATTAATTCGATGTGACAACCAGCTTTCAGGTATTTCAGTAACAACTTGCTGCCTATAAATTACACATTTGTTTTACGATTAGTTCCTGCTAAGAAAATAGACATATACTTACTTAGGTAATCATTTGCACATTGATTTTTAATTATTTAAGTAATATATTTTTAGCTTCATTTATGGGCTACGTTTTATTGAACAAAAATCTCTATAGCCATAAAATCCAATTTGATCAAAGAGTTCAATAAAATTGAGAGTGAAACGGAACGTAACAGTTAGACACAATCTTTCCCGCCATTTTCACTTTCGTTTTCATCGCGCGCACTCTTTTTCAAATTTGGATCGCGCCGTAATTAAAAAGCATTACAAAACGATGTTACGAAAGTGAATGATTCATAGAGTAAAAACCAATTACTTAATTATGAAAGCAATTCAATTCACCTAATTGATTTTTATTTCTGGATTTTTTTCGGCAACTGTTGATTATAGCATCTGTCTTCAATAGATATAAGCTAAACATTAATAATAATAATAATAGTAATGTGTTTTTATTGACATAAAATTTTACAAAATAAAGTTTTGAATCCAGAGGCTCCCGAACTAGTAAAAAACTGTGTTTCAGGAGCCAGTGGCTTCTCCCATAGTTAGAAGCAGTACCTACATTTATGTCAGCAAAAGGATATAAATATGTATATGTACAGTGGAAAAATAGAATAAATTTTATAAAATTAGCATTAAGTCTTCATTTGACAGAACAAGATGCATTTTTGGCACTGGCATGTTAGCACAGGAAGATTTCTCTATTTTGCACGAGATACCGAGTAGACAAAATTTTGTCGCGTTGCACATTTTAGCCTGGTAGGACTGCGTCCTGAAACGCACGGATTATTACCACTCTTTCATTGTTTTTCTCTTTCTTTGTTTATCTTAGTTTAAATTTTACTATTTTCACTAACTCCGTCAATGCAGTTCAAAAAAAGCAAAATTGAAAAATTAAGGTTAATTCTAACGAAATATGTCACCGTACTCAAAACAAACAGATCGTAACAGACAGATGATTATGCATGCGCAAGAGCATCTTTTGTATTTCGCAAGGCGACTGTTTTTAGCAAAACTGAGTTTTGCAACTGTGAACCGGATGTGACGTTTGACAATGGAAGACGAGCGAAGTTATGAAATACTGAAATAGGATGTGTTTCAGAACGAGACAAAACTGCAATATTCGTTAATTTTGGCACTTGATGTTTGTCGTCGTCATACTTTTTAGGGTTCCGTACCCAAAGGGTAAAACCGGACCCTATTACTAAGACTGCGCTGTCTGTCTGTCTGTCTGTCTGTTGGTCCGTCTGTCACCAGGCTGTATCTCATGAACCGTGATAGTTAGAGAGTTGAAATTATCACGAATGATGTATTTCTGTTGCCGCTATAATAACAAATACTAAAAAACAGAACAAAATAAATATTTAAAGTGGTTCATACAAGCGTGATTTTTTTGCTGTTTTTACCTATTATAGATAATGGAACGGAATGTCCGTGCCGGCCGTGTGCGAGCCTATTTCCGATGCAAAACAAATCTTTTTTTTTATTATGTGGTGGATGAAGATGGTGATGTTAAGTGATATTATGCAACAATAAATTACATGCTGTGGCATCCTATAACTAGAAAAACATCGTTTTAAGGCCTTTCAAAACATTTTTTTAATTCTGGTTTGACGTTTATTAGATGTCTTACTAATAAAAAAAAATAACAAGAAAAAAAAACCAACTTCTATTTGTCATGGATGCCATTGTCAGAACTAGATCAAATTAAATGAGACCACACGGAAAGCACCAGCTATTAAATAAAAAAAGAATCATCGAAATCGGTTCACCCAGTCGAAAGTTCTGAGGTAACAAACATTAAAAAAATACAGTCGACTTGAGAACCTCCTCCTTTTTTGAAGTCGGTTAATAAATACATTCACAAATACTGATAACTGCGTATTCAATTATGAACCTAGTATTCCATTATTTTACCTGAAAACCTATCCAGGTTTTCAGTTTCAAACAGTAGCACAATTTATTTTTAAAGATTTCGTAGATACCTCTTCTAGTTTTCTATTACTCCGATGGTTAATTACATACAAAATTATATTGATTTGTAATTAAACTATCAATTTTTGTGCAAGGAAGTATCACACGATTGAACGTTTGTAAAACCTGAGGTATATATGCAGACCTCTTTAAACAAATTTAAAACACCTGTTTTTAACCTTTTTTATTTTTCCTATTTCTTTATTTGCTCACATACATTAATGTATGCTTTTTTTTATATACCGCAAAGTTACAAATATTATGAAGAAATTCTGAATGAATTTATAAATATAAAATATAAATAAATAAATTTTAATTTAATTTGAATAATATTTGTTTACAAAACACTAACTAAACGTCAAAATATGTCACGCACACTTTAAAAAAAACCACTTACCCTAATAATACCAAAGAATTCAAAAGTAATGAATTTTGTAACAGAAAACCTACTTTTTTATCACAAAAATTTGAATTACGAATTTTCCGACCGGATTTTTTACGCGTGCTTTTGTTTTCAATAGCAACGCGGTACTGTGTCCCACATGTCAAATGACGTAGTGAAGTGTGTGGGGTGCAAAACATTTTACTTTCATTGCAAAAATAATAAATTGGGACAGTCAGTGAATGCAACCGCCGTTTTAATATTAATTAGAATGGTTTATTCAACTGTTATTGCTTGGCGTAAATAAATCTTTATATTAAGATAATTAACATATTAAATTACGTTATAAAGATTTGTATCTTTATTGTATAACTTCTCATACCATACGCATCCGCGCAAGTGCATCTGAATACTTGATCTCCGGGAAAGAGCTAGCGTTTATTTTGGCTTAATAGTAAGCAACGTAATTGCATTAACAAAATTGCCTCTTTTTTTGTGAAATGTGTTTTGTATTTAATGTAAGTCAGATAATATTTCCTCTCTTAATATATATTTTTTTTTTAACATAAACAATTTATTTACAATCTTAATTGGTACATATTTTGCTTGTAACTTACTTCCTAGAACAAAGCTACCTAGATCTAGATTTTGAAATAGCTACATAATACAAAGGTATACAAGTGTAGCTATGAACAATTTTGACTGGAACAATTTAAATAGGTAGGTAGTTACAAAAAATCATACCCTCCGTGCTAGATTTAACTGTGTTACGGCAGGGTAGAATTTACATAACTTGATCTAAAAAAGGGCATAAATGTTGACGACACCCGCTGGCGCCAGAGAGAGGTGTCGGCGAGAGCGAGCTGGAAAGCTACCTCCGGTTTGACTTTTTAATTTTTATATTTAGAATATGGTAATGGTTTTTTCTGGTTGATCTAGATTTGTACATGACGATTTTTGCATATCTAAAAAGAGGTAGAATCAACAGAAATAGGCCTATGCACTTATCGAAGATTTATACAGAGTTAGCGCCGGCGCAGATTAGAAGCACAGCATGGCAAGGTATTTTTTACGGTTAAAAATAAAACCTAATAATATGACAGAAAAGTTGAAATTTCAATGTTAACGGTTGTAGGTACAAAAGAAATACCGCGGTATGCTTATGCAGCCTTCAACTTTATTTTCATACTATTAGGTTATATTTTTATTCGTCGTTTTTCAATCGTGCCTCTATTTCCGGACTCTGACAGAGTAGGAGATTAAAACCCACGTTACCCATCTTAGGATTGGAAGGCCTGGATCCTTCCACTAGATCACCAGTATAAATCGAAAGTGCCATTATAGGATTAAAAGTGGACGCGTCTTCTACCCTATTTTTATACAACCTTTTGACGGAACAAATATATAGCTCACCTGATGCTAAGTGGTAATCATCACGTTAGTAACGTACCCTACGATGCACACCCTGAGACATACAGGTGTTAAGCCTCATGTGCCTGTAATTACACCGGCACCCACACCCTTCAAACCGAAACACGCTGCGCTGCTTGGCGGCAGGAACAGGCATGGTGGTGGTACTTCCCCGGACGAGCCCTTCACTAAGAGCTCTACTACTATTACCGATACATCTATTTTGCTTTCCACTTAACATCAGTTGGGCTATATGTTTGTTCTATCAGCAAATTCTATTTAACTCCTGTATGTTTTACTTTATATTTTAAGGCCAAATAAACAAGTTTAAGGTAGGCAGTATTTTCTTCGTTTCGTCTTCATTCTTGAAGTGATTTGAATAGGATTGCGCAAGGAATACAATCATGATGCGTAAACCTGTTATTTTGTAACGTTACATCAGAGCTCGTTCCGGAGAAAGTGGGGTCCGTCTAACATAATCGTGGTTTATTAGTCACTGTTAGGACGCGTTTATAGTGGATCCAAAAATGTTATTCCATCAAATAAGAATACTTTTTACTTAGTAGTAGTAGAGCTCTTAGTGAAGGGCTCGTCCGGGGAAGTACTACCACCATGCCTATTCCTGCCGCCAAGCAGCGCAGCGTGTTCCGGTTTGAAGGGTGCCGGTGTAATTACAGGCACATGAGGCTGTATGCCTCAGGTTGATGGACGCTGAGCGGTGTATTATAGGTTACATTCCCAACGAACGTGACCTACAAAGCAGTGCTTTGTTCTAGGCGATGGTAACCCCTCAGGTAGGTATCACCCTTCAAACCGGAACACGCTGCGCTGCTTGGCGGTAGGAATAGGCATGGTGGTAGTACTTCCCCGGACGAGCCCTTCACTAAGAGCTCTACTACTATTACTGATAGGTACATCTATTTTGCTTTCCACTTAACATCAGTTGGGCCATATGCTTATTCTATCAGCAAAATGTATAAAAAAAACTGAAACTTCATTCAGACCAACAAAATAAAATAAAGAAACTAAACAAAATTTTACACTTTTGTTCGTATTTTCCGTGTTTACAGCTTCAATATCGACAAAACAACCCGGGCGCGCACATCAATAGGTTAACCTATACAATACAATACAACCTATACAACAATATAAAAATTATGTACGCAATGCCAGAGTTAATAAACCTCGTGGAAGGAAAACATCGTGAGGAAACCAGTTGGTTGGTACTCCAGCGGTGGCGATGGGCTTGCAACCTGTCACGCATGTAAGGCACAGCAAAGTGTGGGTATGTGTCAGATGTCATTTTTGAACATACCTTTACACCAGGCATTTTATGTCTTTATAGGTTCATAGGTTCATTAGCTGTAGGAACTGTTAGTCAAAGGAATCAAAACCTACTTTGAAACGTCTGTTCTCTGTCTAGTTTTGCAACGTGGCTTTTGTTGCCAGTTTGACGTGAATAATAAATAATGCTGGACAATCCACACAGCATCATCTAGCCCCAAGCTAAGCAGAGCTTGTGTTATGGGTAGGTACTAGATGACTGATATACTTAATACAATACATTACATACATAGGTACATATTTTTTATTATACATAGAAAATACCCAGAACACCCGGAATAAATATTTGCAGATCGTATAAACATTTATCCCAGGGCGGGAATCGAACCCGCAACCTCCTGCACCACAGGTGGACATTCGCTTGCCGCGCCACATCGGTCGTCACTAAGAAAATCTTACTTACCTAATTTATCTGTAAGTAGTTATATTAATATGAGATGTAAATGATGTTTTATGGGGTATAAAGATTTCTCCTGAAAACATTTTAGGACCTTCTCAGACCACGCTTCGTTAGAATAAAGGTAACAGCGAAACTGGAGAACATTAAAACAATATTAATATATTAAAGTTTTGTTCAAACGTACGGATTTGACGTAAAAATGTAATAATTCCCACATAAAGTAGTGATTCAGCATGTTAATTTGGTAGAATACAAGTCTCGCGTCTTAGCCTAATACTTATAATTGTTTTACCTACAATGATTATGTATACAGGGTGCCTCATACCTATTCAATGTTTTTTATCCTTTATTTTATTTATGAGAGCACCGGTGGGAGTGACTCTGCTTTCTAAACCTAAGGTGTCGTGGGTCAAACCTAGTCGTGCTCCAATGGACTTTTCCGTTCGAAAAATGTATTCTGTATTCTAGTTAGTATTCTAGCAGCGGCGATATGCTTGCAATCTGTCACGTATGGAACAGAAAGAAAGAAAGAAAGAAGAAAGAAAAGCTTTTTATTGGCCCAAACAGACATTAACAACTATTTACCTACTTAAATACCTACTTACATCCGTAAACTTAAAACTACATTATAAGAAGCACGTAGGTACCTAGGTAGGTACCACTTACGTACCTACCTTGCTACACAAGAATAAAATAGAAAAATAAAAATAAAAAACAAAAGGTAAAAAACAAATACCAACTAGGTACTGCAAAATGTGGGTATATACCAAATGTACTATCAAGACGTATCTCTGACTACCTTCCTTAGACATCATAGACGAATTTTGAGTAGGTACTTGGTACTAAGAAATCGAAGAGGATATCTACCGCTTGTGGATTAAAGTTGTGACGCCATTTGTTTTTTTTCTTTTTAATTTATTGTTACTCTAACTTTTTCAATTGTATTAAACCCTTCTTACAGATAAACACTAGGTATCCAATCTGACAGTGCTACGCTCGCTGTAACTGCGCCCTAAACACCAAGTACAACACTTTCTCTCCCATCAACCTTCAGACGTGATTGACGTAAGGCAAATTATATTATTACACAATGATTGATGCTGTTCTACGTCACTTATGTGATAGCTATTAAAAACAACAACATTTTGAAAGTCCAGTTTTGTTTATGTTCCAACTTACAGAATAACTTTACTGACTAAATTAAATCAAAAATCTATACAAATTGTAAGAAACTTTGCCCTAAATGACTGACTCAATTTTTTGAAAAAAAATATACGACAAGTATATTATGTTCCACTTGATGTTCAACGGTTACCTTTGCCTCACAGAGATCGTGCCCTACGTCCATCGTACGTTACCTGAGATGGATCTCATTTGCCTGTAATTGCACAGGCACTCTTCAAATTGAAAGACAGCAATAGATATAGAAATAAACCCTTACTAACATTATTTGAGAGCATCGTTGGTCTAGTGGGAGTGACCCCGTTTTACTAAGGTCGTGGGTTCGAATCCGGTCGTACACCATTACCATGAACATGACCTATAACCAACAACATTATAGGTCATGTTCCTAACGAACCTGACGTGCAAGGCGATGCTTTATTATAGGCGACGGTACAACATTAGGTGGGCCATAAGCTTGTTCCATCAGCAAATAGTATAAAAAAATCTCAAACTAAATAATATATTTTTATCCCAGTTCCATTATGTTATAGATAGGTATCTATTGGTAATGTGACCATTTTTATGTAAAACAAAACGAAACACTTTTCTTGCATCTAGAAAAAAATAGAAGTATATGTGTATCTCATAAGTAGATAGGTAGGTAGGGTACTTACATTCTTCTAGCTCGTCAAAAAACTTCGATTTGTTCTTGTGTACTTTAATAACACCTTTATCGTTCACAATCACTGGTAATTCCACTTGATTCGGTACAGTATCACTTATCACTGTCACTTTCTTCACTTTCGGTTTCACTGATTTTATTTTTAAAGTTTTTATTCGTCCCTTATCGTCCAACACCGTTATTTCTTCAAACTTATCATTTACGAACTTCGTTTTTACAGTAGATTTTGTTTCTAGTACTTCTGAGATAGTGTTTTCTAAGTCACATGAAACAAAGTAAATTTTCAATAGTTGCAGTAAAATTATGACTTTAGCATAAAAAACGATTCCGCTTTTCATTATTATTTTTGTTACACCCTTTCTGTGATCAGAAAAAGTATATTGTAATTTTTAAAATCTAGTTTTATTGAACGTTCTAATTTTAAAATCGCGTTGTATTGTGAAACAAAGAGTTTTTAAGTGAAAATGAAATTGAACCACGAAGGTTTAAGTAAATAAATGGAAAGTGATCCGATTTTTTCGCGAAATTGAAAGTATTGTCCCGCGAGAGACATTCGCTCAAGTGACCAAATGATGCTGTTTAAAGTTTGGTGAAATTCCTTTACATAACTTCTGTAATAAGCAGGTCCGGTTGCAGACATTATTGTTAATAGACTGTCAGTGGGCGTTTATTGTTCTTTGAGATACCAATTTTGTCTAAATTTTTCTTAATGTGGCTATTTTTTAGACTGTAGATAAAAATAAGTAGGCCGATGCGTTTCTAGGTACGAGTACTGATATGATGTCACTAAATACACTTTCACTTTGTCTTTTTTAGGTTCTTTTAGAAATAATAATAAATGAATAAATAATGCTGGACAATCCGCACAGCATCATTTAGCCCCAAGCTAAGCAGAGCTTGTGTTTGGGTACTAGATGACTGATATACTTAATACAATGTATTACATTCATAGATATTTTTTATTATTTACATTATTATTACTTTGTAAAAGGATCATACAAAAAAACGGTAGGAACCAAGCCGTAAGTTTCTTGCCGGTTCTTCTATAGGCTTGGTCGCGAGGAACTGGCGCTTAGATTCACCCATATTTAAGACGTTTCAAGATGATCCCTGCGGATATTACTGAATAAATGATTTTTGACTTTGACTTACAAGCAAATGGCCCACCTGATGTTAAGTGGTTACTATTACCTATAACAGAGCATTGCCTCGCAGGTCACGCTCGTTAACGTGCCCAACAATACACTGCTCTGCGTCCATCAACCTGAGGCAAACAGGTGTTAAGCCTCATGTGCCTGTAATTACACCGGCACCCACACCCTTCAAACCGGAACACAGCAAGCTGCTTGACGGTAGAAATAGGCATGGTGGTAGTACTTCCTCGGACGAGCCCTTCACTAAGAGCTCTACTACTACTAAAGTTAATAATTTCGACAATACCAGCGCCTAACCACTAGGCAAAAATAGTGGTGAGGCATACGCTGAGTCGAGACCCTTTTGCTGCTGCAGCACAGGCACCTACTGCTTATGTCCTTCTTTTTTCACTTTTTGATGTGTTTTGTATGTGCATGTATTTTTGTAGCAAATAAATGTATGTCTATGTCTATGTTTATTGACCGATGTGGCGCGGCGGGCGAATGTCCGCTTGCGACGCAAAAGGTTGCGGGTTCGATTCCCGCCTTGGGATAAATGTTTGTACGATCTGCAAATATTTATTCCGGGTATTCTGGGTATTTTCTATGTATAATAAAAAAAAATCTATGTATGTAATATAATATTGTATTAAGTATATCAGTCATCTAGTACCCAAAACACAAGCTCTGCTTAGCGTAGGGCTAAATGATGCTGTGTGGATTGTCCAGCATTATTTATTCATTTATTATTATTTCTAAAAGAACCTAAAAAAGACAAAATGAAAGTGTATTTAGTGACATCATATCAGTACTCGTACCTAGAAACGCATCGGCCTACTTATTTTTATCTACAGTCTAAAAAATAGCCACATTAAGAAAAATTGAGACAAAATTGTTATCTCAAAGAACAATAAACGCCCACTGACAGTCTATTAACAATAATGTTAATAGACTGAATGGAGGTAACACACAGTGACTTTAGTCTCGAGGCTTGTCTATGTCTATGTCTGAAAATTAAAATTAAAATAAAACAATAATCTCAGTGTACATTATAATATTTATTCGAAGTAGTGATCAATCACGCTAAGTAGCTATAAGTATCTTTCTCGCCTTCCGTGCGCTCAAGATATTCCTTCTCTATGAGAATATCGATGCATTTCTGAAAAAAAAACATAATTATTAATTAAAAATGGTCAAGAAATATTTGCAGATCGTACAAACATTTATTCCAAGGCGGGAATCGAACCCGCAACCTCCTGCGTCTCTCACGGACATTCACCCGCGCCACATCGTTCGTCAAAGATGAGTGACCGACAGAAAAAAAAAGCATATGGCCAATTCTTCAAGAATGTCTAAGGGAGGTAGTCAGAGGTACGTCCAGTACGTATTTCATACGTGACAGGATGCACGCCCCTCGCCGCTGCTAGAATACTAACTGGTTTGCTTACCATGTTTTCCTTCACCGTTAAACGAATAAATTATTCTAATACGTTTGATAGTTAAAGCTCACTTTGATAACGGGCACTCTCGGCTTGAAACGCGAAGACAGCTGGTTGAGGACTTCCACCACCAGATGCTGATGCTTCAGGGTCTTCCGGGTCTTCATTATCCGCACTATAGCAGCCTGCAAGTATTAAAACAACATTTTAAAAAAGTTTATTACTCAATTTATTATTTATTTTTCTTTTCTTCAATTATTTATTACCAGCGACCCGCCCCGGCTTCGCACGGGTGCAAATGTGCAATGCTGATATTAAATATACCTACCTACTACAGAATGTCCTTATAAACAACGTTTACCGCTTTTTTATCATTAGACAATAAAAACATGTTTTGTTTAGAGGTTACTCTTGAAAGAGCGACATATAATTGACCATGAGAAAAACACTCAACTAAAACTCAAATATTGAAATACTATTATACAATTTCTAATATATATTTTTTTATTTATCGTAACGTAAGTTGTCGCATCGAAAAGCACGTTTTTATCAATGCTATTTTTGGTGAAACCACCTTTTACCACGTGGTGCATAAAAGCATGGATATATCGATAGATAAAATTTTACGTAAATTCTCAATAAAACGGGATTTTATCGAAATTTATCGAGATTTATAGCATGTAACTTAGTTAAACGCTAGGTCGATAAATTCGAGAAGTTTTATCGATTTTATCGTCAAACTGTCGACACGGTAATTAATCGACAAAATATGTTACGGCTAGTTCTGTGCGGATAAGTTCCATGATGTTAAATGACTATCATCATCAACACAGTATCGCCTTGCAGGCCACGTTCATTAAGAACGTGCCTTACAATGCCCTACTCAACGTCCATCAACCTGAGGCATACAGGTGTTAAGCCTCGTGTGCCTGTAATTACACCGGCACCCATAAGAATCAAAAGCAATTAAATTTAAATAAACGAGTAGATACATGATCTTAGTAAAAGTAATAGTAATTATAAAAACTTCCCCAGACGAGCCTTTCACAGACTCTTACCACGGCATATACGAACCTGTATAAGCATCTTGCGATCCTCTTCAATATGCTTGTGCGTCGCTTCCTGTTCCACCTTCAGCTCTGTCTTCAGCGGCATGTTGATATTAACACGTAGTTTTTTGCTAAGAATAACAATAGATCTATAATTTTGTTTTAATATATGTTTTTATATATAATAATGCTGGACAATCCACACAGCATCATCTAGCCTCAAGCTAAGCAGAGCTTGTGTTATGGGTACTAGATGACTGATATACTTAATACAATACATACATAGATATTTTTTATTATACATAGAAAACACCCAGAACACCCGGAATAAATATTTGCAGATCTTACAAACATTTATTCTAAGGCGGGAATCGAACTCGCAACCTCCTGCGTCTCCTGCGGACTTTCACCCGCCGCTTTCAATACTTCTAATGCTACTTCCAGCAAGGTTGCGTTAAACGTTTAACACTACCATGGCGTATGAAAGCACTGTTTTTTTTCTCTTTCTCTCATAGCTTACGTTTCGTATATTAAAGAAGTTTTACTTCAGTCGTGTGGTCTAAAGCACACTTGTTTTTTCATTAACACTTACTTCTTGTATCCCAAATAGAGTTCTACGATGGATGCATCATTTAGTTCCGTCTCATCATCCTGGCAGACCAACAGTTTCGCCTTCAGCAAGATTTGCAACACCTATAAACAGCAAATACTAGTTTTTTTAGTATTCTAGTAGCGGTGATGGGTTTGCAACATGTCACGTATGGAATATCAACTAGGTACCAAACGTAATATTTGGACGTACAGTCAGCTGCACTAGAATATATACAATTTGTAACTTTCAAAGTGGTTTCACAGCGGTGCTAAAAATATTTACACGACAATTATTCAAATATAAGTGAGGTCATCGACTAATTTCATTACTTTTTAGCTTTTGAGGCGTAAGAGTTCATTGTTTTGCTGTAATACCGTTGTGAAAGTTACAAATTGTATATATTCTAGTGCAGCTGACTGTACATCTGACTACCTCTTTATTGAATTGAATATATTTTATTTACTTGGTAAAAGGTGATTTGAGGGGTTTAATACAATTTGCTGATGGAACTAGCATATGGCTAACCTGATGTTAAGTGGTTACCATAGTCAAAGCATTGCGTTCTAGGTCACGTTAGTTAGGAACGTGCCTTACGATGCACTACTCTGCGTCCATCAACCTGAAGCATACAGGTGTTAAGCCTCATGTGCCTGTAATTACACCGGCACCCACACCCTTCAAACCGGTACACGCTGAGCTGCTTAGCGGCAGGAATAGGCATGGTGGTAGTACTTTCCCGGACGAGCCCTTCACTAAGAGCTCTACTACTACTAAAATACCCGCGTGCTGCCATTTTCATACTTGAATTCGTACTTAGTACTTGGTACTAAGAGATCTGTAGGAATGTATACCGTGCTTGGGGATTAATGTAATTATGCCATAATATTCTTATTTCATTAGAGTATTTCGTCGAGTGGGTTTAGACTCCCGGTGGCGCAAATGTGTATTATAATATTTACCTAAAATAATGCTAATTTTATGTGTATTTTATTTTTTTGTAAAATGTCTGTGTGTCCCTTTGTAATACTGTGTGCCGTCATAAATAAAATCTTTTTCTTTCTTTCTTTCTTTCTTTACCTGGATAAGGAAGTCCCCTTTGATCCCGGTGTGCTGTTCCAGCTGACGGACGCTCCAGCTTACATTGTCGTTGTACTGTAGAAGCACTGCCATTTGGAACGTGCTTGCTTGCAGTGTGTATCTAAAATACAAGTAGAAACAATAGTACAGGGTGGGGGGCAAAAGTAATCATCCGATGTTCTTTAGCTGTAATTTTTTTTAATGGAAAATCTGTGGTTCTGCTTGTAAAATTTGTTTACTTAATCCATTAGAATTTATTCCATTAAGTTGAAAAAATGATATCCGTCAAGTGGCCGCCGCCAGAGTTGATGACCATGCGGGCCCGTTTTATGGCATTTTCCATTACTCTTGCCAGAAGTTCGGGCGATAGGTTCTCGCATTCCTGGCGAATATTCTCCTTAACAGCTTCGAGAATCTCAGGCTTGTTGGCGTAAACCCGCGACTTCAAAAAACCCCATAAAAAGAAGTCTGGAGCGGTTAAATCGGGCGATCTGGCCGGCCAGTGCAAATCACCAAAACGAGAGATTAAGCGACCCGGAAATGCTTTACTTTTGCTTTTGGATTGATAATTTTCATCGAAAATTATCATGAGCGATGAGGCTCCCGTATGGCCATCAACTCTGGCGGCGGCCACTTGACCGATATCATTTTTTCAACTTAATGGAATAAATTCTAATGGATTAAGTAAACAAATTTTACAAGCAGAACCAGTTTTTTCATTAAAAAAAAAATTACAGCAAAAGAACATCGGATGATTACGTTTGCCCCACCCGGTATAATATAATGCTGTGTGTTTATAATAATAAATAATAATTGTCTATGTCTATGTCTATGGCATTCTGGGGGATAAGCACGAACGAATTCCACTTTCGTATCGTAACGGTCCGTAAACCTAACGTATTCACGTTAGGTTTACGGACCGAGACGATACATGGTAGCACGAACGACAACCGATTTACTAACTTCCTATCGAATTACGTTACTTTACGGACCTAGCTATCGTTTACTTTACGTACGTAATGCCAAAAGTGTTCGTGCTTCCAATTTTAGTTCTATTTACGCACGATAGAGGCGCTGTGCAAAATCTCATACATTCTGGTAACGTTAGCGTGACGATAGCCAGTTCGTGCTTAGGCCCCTGGTGTTTAACCTTATGTGCCTAATATCTGTACCTGTTTTTGAAGCAGTTGCTAACAAGCTCTCCTTTGCTCATGTTGTAGAGCCAATTAAGTTTGCGGCCGGAGTGTTGGGACGAGTAGAACGTCGTGAATCTATGCACAGATCGCTCCAACTGTAACAAACAATTGTATCTTAGCAGCGGCGATGGGCTTACGACCTGTCACTGCAAAAGCAAAATTTTGTGCCTGCGCTTTTTTTTCTTTGTGACTTTTTGCTGGAACAAGCAGATGGTCAATGATGATGTTCAGCTTCGCCCGCGTGGAAGTTTTTTCCCGTTCCCGTTATTTTTTCGGGATAAAAAGTAGCCTATATGTTAATCCAAGTTATAATCTATGTTTATTCCAAATTTCATTCAAATCGGTCCACTGGTAAGAGCGTTAAAGAGTAACAAACATCCATCCATCCATATCCATCCATCCATCCATCCAAAGTCAAAGTCAAAGTCAAAAAGCATTTATTTAGTAATATCCGCAGGGATCATCTTGAAAAGTCTTAAATTTAGGTGAATCTAAGCGCCAGTTCCTCGCGACCAAGCCTAGAAGCCTTGGTTCCTACCGTTTTTTGTATGATCCTTTTACAAAGTATGAATAATGTAAATAATGAAACTCCAGTGTGGTGCCAATCTAACTTAATAAGGTGATTGCAAGACAGAAAACATGTTAAGGCAATCATAACAAGATCTTAATATACAACAGAAGTTCAACAGCACACGCTACGCTTCAACTAAGAGTAATGCTTACAATTTAATGCATCCATCCATACTTACAAACTTTCGCGTTTATTGTATTGCATTTTCATTATTAATATTGTTATTGTATGACGTATTATTTCTTATTATATATTTTATTAATTAAAATATTATAGTAAAACTGACATGATTAAATTTTTAGGTAGGCATTAGTATATTGTTTTATGTGTTTAATTGTTTATTATTTTTGTAATGTGTGTTTATAATTTAAGTAATATTCAAATATGATTAATAAAATAATTGTGACTGAATAAATGAAATGAAATGAATTTATAATATTAGTAGGATGTTGAGGCTTACCTCCGTGGGTAGCTGGAAGGAGGAAGACTGCTGGAAGGGCCAAGACCCTGAGGATAGGACCTGGATGCTGAAGTCGATGTGCAACGGCTGTTCTGAACTACTAGCCATGTGCTTGCGGAAGTTTTCGTTCAAGTCTTTGGATACGCCGATGTCCTGGAAAAAAAACTAATTAAAATAATATACTAGCTGTCGCCCGCGACTTCGCCCGCGTGGTTTGTTTTTTCCATCTTACTAAACAGTCGTTATATTTCTACCAGTTAGTATTCCAGCAGCGGCGATGGGCTTGCAAACTGTCACGTATGAAATACCAACTAGAGGTAGAATCAAAAATGAGGAAATCCGTAGAAGAACTAAGGTCATTAACATAGCTCTCAGAATCAGCAAGTTAAAGTGGCAGTGGGCAAGCCATATAGCTCGTAGAACCGACAACCGCTGGAGAGTAAAGGTTCTCGAATTGCGACCAGGAACCGGAAGAAAAGCGTAGCACGTCCTCCTACCCGATGGACTGACGACATTATTAGGATCGCGGGAAGTCGATGGATGGAAAGGGCTCGGAATCGTTCTTCCTGGAAACGTGTGGGGGAGGCTTATGTTCAGCAGTGGACTTCTACAGGCTGATGATGAGTCGATCTCGTAATGTCGTCTGAGGTATAAATTGTTAAAACTTTTTTTTTTATGCTGGACAATCCACACAGCATCATCTAGCCCCAAGCTAAGCAGAGCTTGTGTTATGGGTACTAGATGACTGATACACTTAATACAATACATTACATGCATATTTTTTATTATACATAGAAAACACCCGGAATAAATATTTGCAGATCGTACAAACATTTATCCCAAGGCGGGAATCGAACTCGCAACCTCCTGCGTCGCAGGCGGACATTCGCCCGCCGCGCCACATCGGTCGTCAAACTAACCTGGAACATTCTCTGCAACTTGCTCGTGTACTCAAAGCCACACGCCTGCTTCAGCTTTGAGATCATTGACGCCTGGAAACAAACATTAACTATATTATAAACTAGCGGCCGCTCGCAGCTTCGCCTGCGTGGCAGTATTTTCACGTTCCCGTTATTTTTTCGGAATAGAACCATAATTACTTTATGCATGCAAAGTCTCAGCCCGATCGGTTTAAAATTGACAAAGTTTCATACAAACTTTCATCCCCTATTTTATCCCCTTGGGGGTAGAATTAATCAAAATTCTTTCTTAACGAATGCCTACGTCATAACATCTACCTGCATGCCAAATTTCAGCCCGATCCATCCAGTGGTTTGGGCTGTGCGTTGATAGATCACTATGTCAGTCAGTCACCTTTGAGTTATATATATTATAGGTAACGGCAAGATAATTCAGTATCAAACTTAATAAATACTAATAAACTTAATAATAGTAGAGATATTCAGTTACAGCGTTTGTATGGACATAGTACCGACTTGTTTAACCTTAACGCATACGAACTGAGCTGTAACGGCTGTCCGTTAGTGCAACTTCAACTAATGGTTATTACCTCAGCATCGTCGCTGGCTGACATGTGCTGTACGAGCCGCTTCGCCAGCATCTTGCTGTAAAACTTTTGGAAGACATCCTTGTCTTCTATGTATACGAATACAACCATCTGGAAACGAAATAAAGTATTATTATAATAATGCTGGACAATCCACACAGCATCGTCTAGCCCCAAGCTAAGCAGAGCTTGTGTTATGGGTACTAGATGACTGATATACTTAATATCAATACATTACATACAAAGATATTTTTTATTATACATAGAAAATACCAAGGACACCCGGAAAAAATATTTGCAGATCGTACATTTATCTCAAGGCGGGAATCGAACCCGCAACCTTCTGCGTTGCAGGCGGACATTCGCCCGCTGCGCCACATCTCCTACACAAGCTTTTCGCATAACGGACATGCCTATTTCTGCCGCCAAGCAGCTTGCTGTGTTCCGGTTTGAAGGGTGTGGGTGCCGGTGTAATTACAGGCACATGAGGCAACTCCTGTATGCCTCAGGTTGATGGACGTAGAACAATGCACCGTAGGGCACGTTTACAATGGTCGTTGCGAGGCAATGCTTGATGGTAACCCTTTAACATCAGGTATACCGTTTGCCTGTTCCTTTTTATATACTAACTAGCGGCCGCTCGCAGCTTCGCCCGCGTAGCAGTTTTTTCCTGTTCCCGTTATTTTTTCGGGATAAAAGTAGCTTATATGTTAATCCAGGTTACAATCTATGTTTATTCCAAATTTCATCCAAATCGGTCCACTGGTTAGAGCGTGAAAGAGTAACAAACATCCATCCATTCTTACTTTCGCGTTTATAATATTAACTAGCGGCCGCTCGCAGCTTCGCTTGCGTGTCAGTTTTTTCCCGTTCCCGATAAACTTTTATCCCCTATTTTATCCCCTTGGGGGTAGAATTAATCAAAATCCTTTCTTAGCGGATGCCTACGTCATAACATCTACCTGCATGCCAAATTTCAGCCCGATCCGTCCAGTGGTTTGGGCTGTGCGTTGATAGATCACTATGTCAGTCAGTCACCTTTGAGTTATATATAGGTATATTTAGATAGGAATAGGATAGGATGGTTGACTAGTAGTATACTATGAGTTCACTTATTATAACGCTGTGTCTGTAAGTGTATCAGGCGGCCTTACCACTTGGCTGAGCGTGTCTTCCAGCTCCGCCTCCTCAGGGTTCTTGCTGGACTTCTTGAGAAGCAGGTCGCAGTACTTAGCCAGGAGTTCGGGACTCTTGGATGAAGAGTTGGCAGCCTTTGTCACGGAATTACCTGAATATATAACAATTGTACATTAAATATATAATTTTTTGTTGAAGTAGCCGTCAATGAATGTCATTTATTTACAAAGAAAATTATAGCTAATACAAGTATTTATAATTGGTATGTACAAAATACATATGAAACAGTTGAGCTATCTACAGACCGTTGCAAACGATCTAAAGGTAGCTACAGATCAGTGCCTCTCGGACCGTTCCCAATAATTTTTTTATACAATTTGCAACAAGAACAAGCATATGGCCCACGTGATGTTAAGTGGTTACCATCGTGTACAACAAAGCATTGTCTTGTAGGTCACGTTCTTTAGAAACGTAACCCATAGTACACTCCTCTGACGTCTATCAATCTGAGGCATACAGGTGTTAAGCCTCATGTGCCTGTAATTACACCGGCACCCACACCCTTCAAACCGGAACACGCTGCGCTTGACGGCAGGAATAGACATGGTGGTAGTACTTTCCCGGACGAGCCCTTCACTAAGAGCTCTACTACTACTATTATAATATTATAAATAAATAAATATTTGTGGACATTTTTACACAACATCATCTATTTCTTAACATTATTTATTCTTTATTTCTATTTTACTGATGTTAGGTAATAGAATCTGCCTACCTATACCTGTTTATCATGTCGGGCTTGTGTGTGCCATTGTTAAATATTGTGAATTTGCCTTTGCTAAATAAACGTATATTCTATTCTATTCTATTCTATCTAGCCCTAAACTAAGCATAGCTTGTACTATGGGAACTAGATGACTGATAGAATACTTATATACTTTTTTTTGTAAATACATACTTAGAATACAATATAAATAAATAAATAATAATGCTGGACGATCCACACAGCATCATCTAGCCCCAAGCTAAGCAGAGCTTGTGTTGTGGGTACTAGATGACTGATATACTTAATACAATACTATATTACTTTCATAGATATTTTTTATTATACATAGAAAATACCCACTACACCCGGAATAAATATTTGCAGATCGTACAAACATTTATCCCAGGGCGGGAATCGAACCCGCAACCTCTGCGTCGCAGGCGGACATTCACCCGCGCCACATCAGTCGTCCAAATATAACATAATGAAAATATAACACCCAAAAGTAGGATATATTTTCTCGGTTTTACTATAACAGCCTCCGAGTGGTACTTACTGTTGATAAACCTCGTGCAGGCCTTGTCAAGTGCTTCCACGAAGCCGCTGTCGTTGTTGAAAGCGACTAACACCAACGCATTGTACTTCTTGTGTACTTCCAGAATAGTCGATACGTATACTTTAGGATCCTGGAATTAAAAAATACAATTTAATAGTCACCTTCACTAACCACTTCTGGTTCTTCTTCTTCGTGTCACAGGTACAACGATATATGAAGGAATAAATGAATGAAAAACGAATACGATGACGACCGATGTGGCGCGGCGGGCGAATGTCCGCCTGCGACGCAGAGGTTGCGGGTTCGATTCCCGCCCTGGGATAAATGTTTGTACGATCTGCAAATATTTATTCCGGGTGTTCTGGGTATTTTCTATGTATAATAAAAAATATCTATGTACGTAATATATTGTATTAAGTATATCAGTCATCTAGTACCCATAACACAAGCTCTGCTTAGCTTGGGGCTAGATGATGCTGTGTGGAGTGTCCAGCATTATTATTATTATTATTATTATTATTAATATCTGAGAGATTGCCTAGCCTACCTCTTGGAATATAAGAAAATTAGCGCGCGAGTTCGTCCGTGAGATATTTAAAGTTAAAAAAAAAAAAAAAAAAAATTTAGTAAAAATAGTTAAAAATAGTTTTTAAAAATTGTTTTTTATAGTTTTTGGATTATTTTTCTAATATTTTTCCTTTTTTTTTTCATGTTTACTTACCTTTGTATATATTTTAGTGTTCCAACCTAATATAGTCAGTAGGTCACTTTTTGTATTTCTTTTGTTGATTTTTTTTTTGGTTAGCCCGTTTTTTTTTTAAATTACTACTGTAAAGTTCGACTGTCACCTTAGATCGAACGTCAGGGTAGACTGAAAACCAGCCCTGCGTAAGAACGAAAGTTCAGCGCTAATTCTGCGTAAATCTACTCCTATTGTCATAAACTTGTAATCTAGTGATATTTTTGTACCCATATATTATGCATCGTTTTTTTTTTTATGACAATAAACGTATTTGTATTGTATTGTATTTGTATTGTATTTTTATACAAACTTCAGCCCCCGCTGTACCCCTTCAGGGATTGAATTTCGGGAACTCCTATCTCAGTACACCTCTACGCACCAAGACGAATATACTCTGAAAGTTTCAAGTCTCTACGACCAGTGGTTTAGGCTGTGCGTTGTCTATATGTCAGTCAGTCAGTCCGGGCAAAGATTTTTATAATTGGCATAGAATATCCTGTAACACAATTCCAAAATGCTTAAGAACTGACAATCAACTTAATAGGCACATATAAAACAACATAATAATACCAACTACACCCGCACTCAGGCCCCATCTGAAAACCAGCGTCGCCTCTCTTTGGGTTTACCGATGTGGAGCGGCATTATGCTGAGACGGGACCTTTTCAACCAATATTCATGCGGGGAGAGTTGGCACAATGTGGTGTTGCCTACCCAACCTTTAGACTTAGGTACCTATATGTTTTATTAATACTATTGTTTTATTATGTTTTTGTGAGCTAGGTAGGGTAGGTTTTAGCTATATGTGTTTTAGGGCATTTTTAAGTGTAGGCACCTGCTGTGGTGTCTTTGTGTGTGTGTCTTGTGTTTCTGTTCTATTCTATTCTATTCTTAACTACTGCAAAATGTGATATTTGGACTTACCTCTGACTCTCCTTAGACAATCTTAAAGAATCTCGAGTAGGTACTTAGTACTAAGAAAATTGAGAGGATATATACTGTGCTTGACGATTAAAGTCATGATTACTTCATTAACATTGCCTATAACAAAGTATTGCCTTGTATAGCACGCTAGTTAGGAACGTGCCCTACGATGCACTACTCTGCGTCCATCAACCTGAGGCATACAGGTGTTAAAAAAAAAATAAAAAGGTTTTATTTCAGACAACAATGAAGTCCATATTTTTTCGAGAACATCAGACAACAAACAAATAGAAAAATAATACATAACACACAATACCCATCTGCGATGAGGCTAATCAATGCAGGAAATATTTTCCTTCATTGATTACCATCACCACAAAACACCTCCAGAGTGGAGATGTTATACCATCTGCCACAGTCCTTAGGATGCTGTTGCGACTGTCCCTTATTCTAAGCCTCATGTGCCTGTAATTACACCGGCACCCACACCCTTCAAACTGGAACACGCTGCGCTGCTTGGCGGCAGGAATAGGCATGGTGGTAGTACTTCCCCGGACGAGCCCTTCACAAGCTTTACTACTACTAAAAGTATGAGTAGTTCTTACCGTGTGAGCACTTTCACCACACTTGTCTATTGCCTGCAGCCCTTGCGCCTGGATGTGGTGGTCCAGCAGACGCCGCAGCTCGCACAGGCCGTCCGGGATGCGAGCCACAAGACTGAACATACGACCTAAGTCACTGTTCTTATCACCGTCCAGAAGTTTCTGGAACAAAATATTTTTTTATTATTTACTAGCGGCCGCTCGCAGCTTCGCGCGCGTGGCAGTTTTTATCCCGTTCCCGTTATTTTTTCAGGATAAAAAGTAACCTATACGTTAATCCAAGTAATAATCTATGTTTATTCCAAATTTCATCCAAATCGGTCTACTGGTTAGAGCGTGAAAGAGTAACAAACATCCATCCATCCATTTTTACAAACTTTCGCGTTTATAATATTAAAAGGATGTTATTGAAGTAAAACTTCTCATGCGACTTCCAACAAGGTTGCGTTAAACGTTTAACACTACCATGGAGGGGTTATGAAAGCACTGTTTTTTCTCTCTTTCTCTCATAGCCTTTAGTAAAACTTCTTTAGTTTTACTTCAGTCGTGTGGTCTAAAGCACGCTCGTTTTTATTGTTTTTATTAATTTTCTTTCTAGTTTACTTATTAATTATTAATAACTCTTCTGTTTTACTAACTAACTTACTTCTTACTGTCCTATTTCCGCATTTACCTGGAACTCTGAATGGAAGATTTCTAGGTGCTTCTCAATGAGGACCCTGTCGCATGTCTTAGCGAGGCGCTCCATCGTGGTCTCATGCAGGTATACTTGCACACGTCTCTTCTCTTCTTGTAGTCTCTGTTCGGCCTGCAAATAAAAAAAAAAATAATAAATAAATAAATAATGCTGGACAGTCCACACAGCATCATCTAGCCCCAATCTAAGCAGAGCTTGTGTTATGGGTACTAGATGACTGATATACTTAATACAATACATTACATATATAGATATTTTTTATTATACATAGAAAACACCCAGAACACCCGGAATAAATATTTGCAGATCGTACAAACATTTATCCCAAGGCGGGAATCGAACCCGCAACCTTCTGCGTCGCAGGCGGACAATCGCCCGCCGCGCCACATCGGTCGTCAAATAATGCTGCACAATCCACACAAAGTCAAAGTCAAAAAGCATTTATTCAGTAATATCCGCAGGGATTATCTTGAAACGTCTTAAATCTAGGTGAATCTAAGCGCCAGTTCCTCGCGACCAAGCCTAGATGAACCGGTAAGACTCTTACGGCTTGGTTCCTACCGTTTTTTTGTATGATCCTTTTACAAAGTATGAATAATGTAAATAATGACTCCAGTGTGGTGCCAATCTAACTTAATAAGGTGATTGCAAGACAGAAAACATGTTAAGGCAATCATACCAAGATCTTAATATACAACAGAAGTTCAAAACACAGCATCATCTAGCCCCAAGCTAAGCAGAGCTTGTGTTATGGGTACTAGATGACTGATATACTTAATACAATACATACATATTTTTTATTATACACAGAAAACATCCCAAAGACCCGGAATAAATATTTGCAGATCGTAAAAACATTTATCCCAAGGCGAGAATCGAACCCGCAAACTCCTGCGTCGCAGGCGGACATTCACCCGCCGCGCCACATCGGTCGTCAAATACTAAACAATATTAGAATTAACGACACTAGTCAAACTATTGAATAGTTCATTTCACTCATTCATGATTAAATTTAAGTTAGATTTGTTTTCTGTCATCTTTGGAAGCAACATTGTATTTTCATTTTAATTGTTTTTCTAGTGTTATTTTAAGCTCTGATGTGTAATTTTGGTGGTATTTTAACCATCATTACTTGAGGTCTTAGCACAAGTGTGAACAGTTGAAATGAAAGTGTGTTATGTGGCATCCTGATTTGAACGAAAATGTTTCCTTTTGGTTTTGAACAAAAACGCCATCTTTTTCTTCAAAACCAATGACAGCCGACTTTACTTTTTTTACCGACTCGACTTGACTAAGAAGTATTATATTATACAACCCACTTGACATTGGCAAAATTGTCCGCAAGACGGACAGAGGCCACAAAAAAAAAACTTACTTTTATCATGTACTCTGTGACCGGATTATTTCTCAAAAAATCAGTACTCTCTCTGGTGTAGAACCTCTCTGTGTCTTCAAGGAATATAGCCTCAAAGGTGTCCTTGTAAACAGCCAAGTTTTGGCCGCGCGCGCTAGGGTCCTCTTCGTTGAGGCCTAGGGCCACATAGCAGTTGATCACCTGTAATTAAAAATAAGGGTTTTTTTCTCAAACCGAATACAAACCGGAACACGCAGCGTACGACGCCCTCCTACCCGATGAATAGCAAGTAATAAAATAAATAATACTAAAAATATTAGTAATAAAAATTGTAACAATTTTTTTTATACAACTTGCTAATGACCCACCTGATGCCAAGTGGTTACCATCGCCTCAGGCAGGTCACGCTCGTTAGGAACGTGCCCGTACACTGCTCAGCGTCCATCAACCTGAGGCATACAGGTGTTAAGCCTCATGTGCCTGTAATGTCACCGGCACCCACACCCTTCACACCGGATCACAGCAAGCTGCTTGACGGCAAGAATAGGCATAGTGGTAGTACTTCCCCGGACGAGCCCTTCACTAATAGGTGACATAGGTTCACTATTTGTAACTCTCTTACTGTATTTTTAAGTTTTAAATTAAGATAGTAAGCATTTTGGTTTTTACTGTTAGCTTACTATCGTTACTGTAATAAATAAATAAATAGGGTATATCATATTTAAAAGAAAAATAGAGTTCCTTACTAAAACCCGTGCGAAGCCGGGTCGGGCCACTGGTCTATATAATAAAGAGTCTATTGTAAAGAGGAAAGATTTAATTGTTTGTTTGCATTGAATAGGCTCCGAAACTACTGGACCGATTTAAAAAATTCTCTCACCGTTGGAAAACTACACTATCCCCGGGTGACATAGGCTATATTGTATTTAAAAAAAAATTAGGGATCCTTACTAAAACCCGTGCAAAACCGGGACGGGTCGCTACTCATACTAATATTATAAAGAGGAAAACTTTGTTTGTTTGTATTGAATAGGCTCCGAAACTACTGGACCGATTTAAAAAATTCTTTCACCGTTGGAAAGCTACACTATCCCCGGGTGACATAGGCTATATTATATTTTCAAAAAAATTAGGGATCCTTACTAAAACCCGTGCAAAACCGGGACGGGTCGCTACTCATACTAATATTATAAAGAGGAAAACTTTGTTTGTTTGTATTGAATAGGCTCCGAAACTACTGGACCGATTTGAAAAATTCTCTCACCGTTGGAAAGCTACACTATCCCCGGGTGACATAGGCTATATAATATTTTCAAAAAATTAGGGATCCTTACTAAAACCCGTGCAAAGCCGGGACGGGTCGGTAGTATAGAATAAATCTATTCCCAACTCACCCCAGATACTAGTCTAGTGTTAATAGTCTCCCCATTCCGTTCCCTCTCGATTAGTTTGAGAACCGCGTTAGTAACTTGCTTATTCAATCTCTGGAACAGATTATCCCTCCAGGTGACCAGAGCCAGTTGGTAGATTTCGTAGATACCCTGAAAATACACAATAAAATGTGACATAAAATAAAAAGACGATCCACACAGCATCATCTAGCCCCAAGCTAAGCAGAGCTTGTGTTATGGGTACTAGATGACTGATATACTTAATACAATACATTACATATATAGATATTTTTTATTATACATAGAAAATACCCAGAACACCCGGAATAAATATTTGCAGGTCGTACAAACATTTATCCCAAGGCGGGAATCGAACCCGCAACCTCTGCGTCGCAGGCGGACATTCGCCCGCCGCGCCACATCGGTCGTCAAACAACATAACTTGATGACTTTGAAAATGTATGTGCGCAATGCCAGTACTCTTAAACGGTGAAGGAAAACATTGTGAGGAAACCCGTGGCTTAGCTCAGCATGTATTGACCATGTCTTTCCTGTGGAGGCCGACTAAGCTGTGAGGTTGGTATAAGTAATAATAATAATGTTGGACAATCCACACAGCATCATCTAGCCCCAAGCTAAGCAGAGCTTGTGTTATGGGTACTAGATGACTATTATACTTAATACAATACATTACATGCATAGATATTTTTTATTATGCATAGAAAATACCCAGAACACCCGGAATAAATATTTGCAGATCGTACAAACATTTATCCCAGGGCGGGAATCGAACCCGCAACCTCCTGCGTCGCAGGCGGACAGTCGCCAGCTCGCTAGATAGCGCTACAATGAGCTCCCGTACCAAGTCGGAAAATGCATATATTATCTATGTAATGGTGTTCCTTTTACTCGTTTAGGTACGATAGTTTTTAAATTATTGAAATCGTTCCATTGGTTGCGAAGATATTACACATTTTGTACCAGCCAGCCGCGGGGCGGCCGGATAGCTCATGTCAGGGAATCGTGACGTCTCGATTCTCTTTCGCCCGCGCTCGCGCTCTCCACCATTCATTTATTAAAGTTCACTCGATCTGCGCGGGTCGTGTTCTGGTTTAAATTAATTTTTTTTTAATAAAACCGCGCGGGTTCGGCGGCTAGCGCTGGGTCATTGTGATGTGACGTCACAATATCTCAACGCTAGGCTGTTCGCGCGGTCAGTGAGCCTCGTTCGGTATTTTGCCCATAACCTAGTCAGTTTTGGCCGCAGAAAAAAAATTTTTGCACTTTATGTTTTAATTTCTCAAGGCCTATAAAACTGCATTCACAGATAAAACTGTGACGGGTCCCCATTCTATTCTCTAAAAGCCTTGGAAACTCATAAGGTAAGAAAAAAACGAGTGTGCTTTAGACCACACGACTGAAGTAAAACTTCTTTAATATACGAAACGTTACTGGCTATGAGAGAAAGAACAGTGCTTTCATACACCCTCCATGGTAGTGTTAAACGTTTAACGCAACCTTCTTGGAAGTCGCATAAGTATTACTTTTTTTTTATACAAGTTGTTGATGGAACAAGCAGATGGCCCACCTGATGTTAAGTGGTTACCATCGCCTATAACAAAGCATTGCCTCGTAGGTCACGCTCGTTAGGAACGTCACCGACAATGCACTACTCAGCGTCCATCAACCTGAGACATACAGGTGTTAAGCCTCGTGTGCCTGTAATTACACCGGCACCCACACCCTTCAAACCGGAACATGCTGCGCTGCTTGACGGCAGAAATAGGCATGGTGGTAGTACTGCCCTGGACGAGTCCAAAGAGCTCTACTACTGCTAAAACAATACTAACAATACTTTAATAAGAGTAAGTTACCTTCCGCCCTTCCTCACATTCACGCTTCACCCAGTGCCTGTTGAGGTACGCGCAGACTCCATTAAGGACCCTAGAGGAGAACTGGTATTCCTCCCATTGCTTCGTGTAGAAGGCCAGCACATCCTCGCCCATCAGATCTGCGCCGTTCTGTAGAAAAATAAAGGTATTGGCAGGCGACATTAAAGCACTGATGTTGGGTAGCATATGGTTCAATACTCAATACTCAATACATTTATTGTTATCACATGGTGGGTTAGGGTGTACAAAATTCACTTATATATAGTGCTAGAAACACATGTGAGCCCCATTAGGGCACTACAATATGAGGTTGGCAAACCGAGGTTTTTCATTTTTTATCGACAGTATCTTGTTCGTTTATTATTATTATTTATTATTTATTGTTCATTGAAAAAGTCTGCAAGTCCATAATAGCATTTTTTAATTAGAAATAACTTTAATTTTTTAACAAATATCGAGTCTGTTTGCGAGTCTTTAATGCCTTCAGGAAGTTTATTATAAATTTTTATAGACATTTTATATGGTTGGGTAACTGATAACATTATTATTTGAGGAGTAATAGGTTAGCGTGGTATGACCATGTCATGCGGAGGGAAGAAAGGCATATTACCATTGACTTGCATGTACATTAGAGAATTATGCATTCTGGTGAAACAACACCCGGAGTATTTCAGGAAACAATCTGAAGTAATGGCTAGGAATGCTTCATCCAGAAATGCATTTAAGCTGTACCTACCTAATCTAAAGCTGGAAATCTATAGGAGAAATGCCTATGTGAATGCTATA